>CM067542.1:46952822-48235322 GCA_034509755.1 Anisodus tanguticus | reverse complement strand
CGTAGGACTTCACTTCCTTGAACTTTTCTCGTTTTCTTTACTTGCGTTTTTATAGTGTTGTAGTAGTTTAATTGACTTCCTAGAATCGCTTGAATAGATACGTCGTAATAATTTGATTTAGTTAATAACTCACAAGTACTCATTGGGAACGATACTCTACTAATCATCTTACTTGTCGACTACATACTCTTGCGTGAGCAATGGACCCTACCAATCACACAAATATAATCACATGTTTAAAAATAAAAAAGTTCAAAAGTCTTATAACCATATAATTATGAAGACATAATTAGGTAGAATATCTAATTACCCCTAAAGTTGGCACCGAATATTTCCTTTTACATTTAAAATATTAATAGTCCTAATTATCCCCATGAACTTCATATTTGCTAGCATTTACACCCTGGATAATCTTATCTCAAGAAAGCGACATGCACACGTTTCATCGTTTGAGTAAATAGTCACTAGATCTGAGAAGAAATAAAGAAGTACATAATTGAAACTTCATTATTTTTTATTAAAAAAATTTACTGGGCTAAAAATGTAATTCCAGTCTACGTTATTTAATAGATTTGGCCAACAAAAAAATAAATAAAGAATTAGAATAAATAATCATTGCATTTAAAGAAGAAATTAAGAAACACAAAGTTTGGGTAAAATATTCATTCTATATTAATAAGATGCAGGAACAAATTCACAATTAGAACAAATAAGTCATTATATATGACTATGTGACGATTAATGGTTAGAAAATATCTCATTTGAAAGTTTTTTTTATTATTTTTCTTCTCTCACACACCTAAAAGAGAGTGTATGAATACTCTTTGTCATGCCATAACAGTAAAGGTTATAAATTAGCCAACTGCAACGGAGTAATTAAGATCAGTATCTTAAAAGGCTTTTTGAGACTCGTAGGGGCTCACCCCTGGACGGGACACTTGCAAAACGTCTTGAGTCTCACATGTGAGGCTTTGTTCTATGAGGCTTAAGCGTCAAGTTTTTGATTTTGCATCCTAAATACATGTAGCGTTCGCCCAACAGTTCCTACACAAATCATGTGTTAAATTTTCGAAAAAAAATATTAACAAAAAGGATAAAAGTTCTATTCATCTAAAAATATAAATTGAGATTAACTAAAATAATGATTTATAGTATCACGTATTTACTAATGGAGAAGACATGAGTGTGAATGTCATTTGAAGTTTCTAAAGAAAATAGAAAGTCGAAATTTACATCTTTACTTGTTATTGATCTTTATGTCTTAGTTCGTTGTCTCTCAAAACTATAATGTAATTTAAAACTATTTGAAATTAATTTTGTGTTTATTCATGAAGGAGTAATGTTCTGAAATTAAAATATTGAGAAAGTTTTATTGATTACTTGTAGAGAGGTAAAATGTGTAGTTTAATTGCGTAACATTTTTTTAAAAGAAATTATGATTTTCAATTTTTAAAAATTAGGACGTTATAATTGATTTATATCTCATAATATCTTTAAGGGTATTACATTATTCCAGATATTTTATTTCTGACGAGTTTCATTAATTTGTTTAATTTTCTTAAACTTGTAATTATTTTCTGTTTTTTTGTGTGTTATGTAGAATAGTGTAATTCTCCTTGGTTGGAGGCTTTTCATTTATGGAATATATATAGGTGTTTACAATTACAAACCTAATTGTATAAGGATATCTACTTTACCTAATTACACTCGAAAAATAATTACAGAATATATGAAGAATATTTATTTATTCTCTATCACACACCCTCAGTTGGAGCGGGACGAGGCTGGACGCTCAGACTGGATCTGAAGTCAAGGAACAACTACCGAGGAAGTCCCTTAGTAAATATATATGCGTACTAATAGGAATAAGGAACATGTAACACCCAAACATGACCCATGACAACCTTCTCACGAACAAAATGAATATCCATCTCAATATGTTTGATTCGCTGATGCTGAACCGGGTTATGAGACAAGTAAACAACATATATATTATCACAGTAGACAAGAGATTCCTTACGTAAGGGACAATGAATCTATAGAAGAAGGTTTCTGAGCCAGCAGATCTCGGCAACAACGTTCGCAACACCTCTATATTCTGCTTCTGCACTCGAAAGGAAAAGTGTGGCTTGCCGTTTGGCAGACCACGAGATGAGATTATCACCTAAAAATACATAATAGCCGGAAGTAGATCGACTTGTGTCCGGACAGCCGCCCCAATCAGTGTCCGCGTACAATATCAGCCTGGTCGGTGCAGATAGATAAAGATGTAATCCGTAGTCAAGAGTACCCTTAACATACCGAATGATACGTTTAAGAGCGGTAAAGTGAGGCTCCCTGGGAGCATGTATGAACAAACACACCTGATGAACGACATAGGCAATATCGGGCCTATTGAAGGTAAGATACTGAAGTGCACTAGCAAAACTCCTATAAAGAGAAGGATCGAGCACTGGATCCCCGTCATCGGCACTGAGTTTCGACTTCGAGTCGACTGGAGTGGGCATGATCTTGCAATTTGCCATTTTTGCCTTGTAAACAATTTCTTTGGCATACTTATGCTGACACACGATCATTGCATTTTTGGATCTGGTCACTGAAATCTCCAAAAAATAACTCAACTTACCCAAGTATGTCATAGCAAATTCGTATTTGAGTAGGGTAATGATCTCGTGTTTCAGCATATCAGATGAGGCAATCAGAACAATATTATCCACATAGAGCAAAAGGTATGTAGTATCATTACCTCGATGAAAAATTAAAGTGAATTATCACTTTTGTTGCACACGAACCCGATCTGCATGATGAAAGTGGCAAAGTGCTCATACCAAGCCCTGGGGGCTTGTTTCAATCCATAGAGTGACTTTCGAAGATGGCATACATACTGATGAGCCTCTGGATGCACAAAGTCAGGCGGTTGATTCATATATACTATTTTTTTCAAATCTCCATGTAAGCGCATTTTTCACATCAAGTTGATGTATCGGTCAGTTCTTTCCCATAGCTATGCTTAAAATATTGTGAATGGTGGCTGGTTTAACCAATGGACTGAAGGTCTGACCACAATCAACTCCCTCTTGTTTCCCCATGCCATTTGCCACAAGTCTTGCCTTATGGAATTCAAGCTCACCACTATCTCTAAATTTGTGATGATATAGCCACATGCAATGAATAACATTCACCCCCTCTGGTCTCGGGACAAGATCTTAAGTGCGTTGTGTAGGGAGCATATTAAATTCCTCATGTATAGCTGCATTCTAATTTGGGTCAAGATTGACTTATTTTAGGTTTTTAAGTATAGGCGAGATAGTCTAAGTGGAGAGGTTAAAGTGGATTTTTGGTTTGAAAATCTCTTGTTAGGTAAGAGTTTCCATATGGTGGGTTGGAAGCGGGACTGTTTGGATCACGGGCAGTGGGGTGGTTTGGGACATAGTATTTTCCGTGACTGGTTGAGGGTGGGGTAGTAATTGATTACGGTGGGTGGTCGACGTGATAGAGGGGAAGTCGACGGGTGCTGAGGGGTAGTTAACGGTGGGGTAGTGGGCTGGGGCAGTGATGGGATGGGGAGGGTAGTCTTTGGATGTTGGGGGTAGTAGACGGTGGGGCAGTGATGGGATGGGATGTGTGGCACGGTGTATGGCATTTCTAGTGAGAGGGGACGTGTTCGGATCATCAAGGAAGCCGTAATCAGAGACTTGAAATTTTTGGATGTTTGCAAATGGGAAAATGTTCTCCTTGAATGTGACACTAGGTTCTTATTTGTGGACAAATCATAGCATAAGTACCCCATATGGTTTGACGGGAAACCTACGAAAATGGAAGGGGTAGTTCTAGGTGCTAATTTGTGAAGGGCCGTGGAGGCGAGATTCGGGTAGTATAGCCAACCAAAAATCTGAAAGTGATCATAAGAGGGGATTCGATGGAAGAGAATTTTGGTTGGATTTTTATTTTGAAGTGTTTGTGTTGGTAATATATTAAGGAGGTATGCCGCCATGTGTAAGGTGTGCACCCAAAAAGAAGGGGAGGGGGGGTAGAAGAATGGAAGAGCATAGTGCGGATCTTATTGCTGATGGTGTGTATGATTCTTTCGGCTTTACCATTTTGAGAAGAGGTATGGGGGCAAGAAAATAGAAACACCATGCTGTGATCCGCACACAATTTATGAAAGGGAAGGTTGTCAAACTCATGGCCGTTATCACATTGAAACATTTTGATGGTCTTTTCAAATTGGGTTTTAACATATGCTTGAAATTCAAGAAAGATTGTGTAAACTTGGGACTTATATTTTAGAGGATACACCCAAAGAAAGTGAGAGAAACCATCCAAAAATACCAAATAATATTTGTGACCTAGTTTGCTGGTAATGAGAGATGTCCACAAATCCGCATGAATAATATCAAAAGGAGAAAACGTTACACTTAATGAAGATTGAAAGGAAGTCTAACATGTTTTTCTAAAGGACAAGAGTAGAAAGTGGGGGTAAATTTGTCGTTATTACATTGAATGAAATTCTGACTTCTAAGAAAATTAAAAAATGGTGCTCTCGGGTACTCGAGTCTATTGTGCCAAGTGGATGGAGATATGTCAGCTAGAGAGTTTGGAAGATTGATACTTACAGCGGAATTGGATGAGAAAGGATATACGTCCCCCACACTATTGCATCTCGTAAGAGTTGTCCTTGTACGTAGGTCCTTTACAGAAAAACCAAAAGGATCAAACTCAATAGATACGGAGTTGTTACTAGAAAACTTCCTAACAGAGATTAACTTTTTAATGATATTAGGAGCATATAGGACATTTTTTAGGGTAAAAGGTGGGTGAGGTGGTTGTGTTTGAGTGGTGACATAACCTTGAATTGGAATGCAATTGTCATTGCCGGCCAAAATAAATTGAGGATTGTTCAAATTAAATAGGTAAGAGAGATTACCATTCGCGAGTAAGGTGGGATATGGCACATGTATCTATGTACCATATGTCGTCGGGCTGCTGGTGATTCATAGTGCTGTAAGCCTGACTCATATCGGTAGGGGTCATGGGGTCGTAGGCCTGCTGCTCGGACGTGGAGAAGTGTGACTTGCCGCCGCCTCACTTTCCGCGACCGCGTCCCCTTTCATCTCCTCAGCCACCACGTTAAGGTTGGTGGTCTGAAGGTTGCGGAGGACTGGCGGGTGTGTTGGCGTTACGACAACCGCCAATGCCAGTGGAGTGTGCTCATCCTGTTTGGCTCATCTAGTCTTCTCCAACAACAATTGTGATCGGGCCTTGTTAGATCATTATCGCAAGTGTATCGCACTCACCTTTCGGCAAACCATTGATAAGTTGTAAAACCATATATGTTTCAGAAATCAGAGTGCAAACATTAGACAATTGATTGTCAATCAATTTTAGTTGTTTACAATAGTCTGACATGTTGGCAAAGTTCTTAAGACGAGTGTTGGTGAATTGTTCTTCCAAAGAGACGGTACGTGTATGTTTGTTGTCTTGAAAGATTTCCTCTAGTCGTGTCCATAATTCGTGAGCCGAGGCACCTGTCTTCATAATAGTATGAAGTATATCCTTGGATATGGTGTCATATATCCATTGTTTGACGATAGCATCGAGTCGCTTCCACGTCGGATTGTCGACGTCGGGTGGACGGGGGGTGGTGGCATCGATGTGATCAAGGACGTTGTAAGCACAAGCATGTATTTGAAATAATTCGACCAACAATGAGTATTGTCCATCCTCTTGATCAAGAACTAGAGAGATAATTTTTTTGATATTCGTTACGGCAAAGGTCGGATGAAAGGTGTTAGTAGGGGGAGGAGGAAGAGGATGTGTGACGTCGTGGGTAGAGGAGGAGGAAGCGGGAGAATCCATGTGGCCGCCGAAAGAAATGAAGGAGAGGTGGGTGACGGCGGAATATTTTTAGCGTTTTGAGGAGGGGGGGGGTTGCGGCCGGAAGGCGAGTATAATTTTAGGGCAGGGAGGATTTGGCTTCTGATACCATGTAGAATAGTGTAATGCTCCTTGGTTGGAGACTTCTTATTTATGTAATGTATATATTGTATAAGAATATCTACTTTACCTATTCTCTATCATCTTATGCTATTTTATTAATTTATATTTTAAAATTTTAAAAATTCATGGGGTTTGTGTCATATGTATGAGGGCTTACACCTCGCTTCTTATCAAGTAAAATGTTACCGTCTCATGTCCCTGCTTTTTTAAAGCAGTGTTTAAGAATAAATAGTTATAAAATGCAATCGAATAAGTAATGATAAATATAAAAGATAGTTAGGTATTATCTACATATTTATGACTATAAGTTTCAAGGATTTTATTTTTATTTAAATTTTATGTCTAATTAAGTTTCATCATTTAAATTACGGAGAAGTGTCAAAAAAGTCCCTAACTTATTACAAATGATCTACATTTTGCCCTACATTCATTTATTGGTCTACAGTTGCCCTTAACATTAAATTTCAGGTAAAAATATCTCTCCTTCCATCTATTGGACCGCAATTTCCCTGAATATTATTTTTATGAAAAGACACATATCAGACGTTAATTAAATAGGTGACACTAATTTATTGGTCAACATGACTAACCATGAATAGCTCGGTCTCTCCGGTTTAACCGTAAATAACCAAATATCATTTGTTCATATTCAGTTTTTTCGATATTTCACGTTTTGTGACGTAATGAATTCAAAAGACAATAATGCTTCGTTTGAAGCTCATTTTTTTAATCCTAAATCGGTGCAAACAAGCTCAATTGATTCAACATCTACTCAACTTTCTTATCTTTTGACAATGGTAGATACTTAGAAATCTAGCACCAATAATACCGAACAATAAATTCAAATGAGATGAGTTATATGGATTGAGTCAAATACCAGGTGAATTAATAAATCAGTATTGTATCACCTATTTAACTAAAGCTTCATATATATTATCTCATAATTTCGTTAAAAGAAAAAATATTTTTAATCGTGTAATGCAATTGTGGTCTAATAGGTAGAAGGGGCACAAACTTTAATGCTAAAGATAATTGTAAATCACTAAGTGAAAGGAGAGCAAAATTCAAATTATATATATATTAGGGACATGTTGGCTTTTCCATTTAAATTATTACGTAGAAGATACATATATAAAATTGGACAATACTGTATGAGAAGATAAAATAAGGGAATAGGAAAAAATTGAAGCCACCAGTATGCGAATCTTAGCTGACATGCATGGGGTCCCTTTCTAGTTTATCCGATCCAACCCGACCCGAAAATCTGTCCTTCCTTCCCTGCCTATGCATGGGTCCCTTTCTAGTCTATCCGATCCGACCCGATCCGACCCGAAAATCTGTCCTTCCTTCCCTGCCTCTTCAAACAACACTATAAATGAGTTGTGAAGTGAACTTTACATAGGCTTGAAGAACAAATCTTCTAAGCTCTCCTTCTTCCTCCACATAATCCTTTCTTCTTTTCCACCCATTTTTTTCATCTCAATTTTAAATCATGGTTCGACCTTCCATTAATATTCATAAGTCCACCAATATTAAATTCCTATGTAGCTATGGTGGCAAGATCCTACCCCGTCACCCCGACGGCAAGCTCCGTTATTACGGCGGCGAAACCCGTGTACTTTCCGTTTATCGCTCCATTTCTTTTGCTGGTAATTACCAATTTCTCCCTTCTCCGTTCAGGCCAACTAGGATTTATTAAGTCAATGGATGCAAAATGTCATTGTACTTAATTTTTGTTATACATATACATATTTCAAAAATTCCTAATATTTATATATAGATCAAGTTGAATTACGTATGTCAGCTCGTAGGTCCACACTTAATTAGCTGCTCTGTTTTAGTACCTTATTTTTCTCAATTTATATAACAATCTTTTGTTTTTAATCCGTATATAATAATAATCTAACTTTAAACTTATCTAGTCACAAAAAAATTCTATAATTTATTTTAGATCACAAAAATTTGTAGTTTTTTATTCTTTTAAAATTCGTGAGTAGTAAAAAATACACATAAATTGGAACGGATAAATTATTTATTATGAGCTGTAGTAGTTATTAATATTGGAATATGGAAATCATGAAACTGGAATTTATGAATTACAGAGCTGATGGTGAAGCTAGGGGAGATGTGTGGAGGATCAGTTTGTTTAAGGTGTCAATTACCAACAGAAGATTTGGATGCTCTTGTTTCAATCACCTCAGATGAAGATCTGGCCAATCTCATGGAGGAGTATGATCATACTGCAATTGCATCATCACCATCGGCCTCTCTCAAGATCAGATCATTTCTTTCACCACTCAAATCCATAAAAAAAGTTGTGTCTCCAAATTCTTCAATGGCTTCTTCCTCATCAACTACGAGTGCCAACTCGCCTAAGTCATCGAGGTATCATGGTCCAATTAACGAGAGGTGTGTCCGTCAGACGATGGCGAAGCCGCAGGTGGTGTTTCCTCTCTGTTATCAGAAAGCTGCAGGAAAAGTTCCACAATATGCCTACCATGGTCCTGGGATTGGAAACACTGCTAGTAGCCATATTTATCTGATTAACCACGGCAACCACGGGCAATAATTACAACAATATATCCGGTGCATGTGGGTGCTAGGAAGAATAGGATGTACGCAAACCTTACCTTTACTATTGACAATAATTAATAGCAGCTATTTCTGTGCACGAGGACCAGATGAAATTCTTGGAACATAAGTATATACCTAAACTTGCTAAGTATATACCTAATTAAAGAAGCCATCCAACAAGAAAAGAAGAAAAAAGAGGAGGATATGTATATATACATATAATGTACTGTAAGAACTAAGAAAGGCGTGTATATCATTAACAGGATTGGTACTTTTTTTACTGTCAATCCGTCCTTGCTTTATTAATGAAAATATGAGTCCAATTTCGGAGGAAAATTTTCAAATGGTCACTCAACTTATGAAATTTATCTACTAAAATCACTTTAACTATTCCTTTAATTAATATATAGTCACACACCGGACTAGATACACAAAGCCACCGGAAAATACATTTAAACATAAAATTGATTGAGATGCATGGAATTGTTCATGAATTCGTTGCAGGGGATCAGTCTCATCCTCAATCTAAAAGCATCTACTGGTAGTTGGCTGAGTTGATTGAAGAATCAAAATTTCCAGGTTATGTTCCTGATACTTCAGAGGTTTCTCTTGGCATTGGAGAAGAGGATAAAGAGAACTCCCTTAATCGGCACAGTGGCAAGTGTTTGAAGAGTGAAAAAGTCTTCCATCGTTTCTCCTTGTATGGACTTGGGTATTCCTCCCCTCATTAGTTAACTTTTGAGGTTGAGTTAGGTTCAAAATTCATTTCTTTACAAGAAGTTGGCGATTGCATTTTCTCAGATCAATTCTGAACCTGGATCCACTATAAGGACAGTGAAAAAGCTTACAAAATGTGCAGATTGCCATCATGTAGCAAAGTTAATATCAGAACATTACAACAGAAAACTAATTATTAGAGACAAGATTGGATTCCACCATTTTGTACAAGGTTCATGTTCTTCTTATGTCACGACTCCTTTTAGAAATCGTGGTGGCACCTATACTTTTTCCACCGCTAGGTGAACCACTCTCAATCCATTAACATGATATAAGGAAGAAATGTGGAAAGATAACAAAATACTTAAATAAACCATCGATCATAATATAAAATGCAAAACATAAGTCTGAGAATCATAATGCAACCCCCATAGATCTAGTCAACAATATAAGAGCTCTAAACTAAGTACAAGTCTGAATAAAGGGAAACATAAGCCAGAGAACTAAACATCATAGTCTAAGTGTCTAAATATGTCTCTCGGATAAATAAAAGACAAGGGCTCTAGGAGCATTCAAGGCATGCCGGAATGTAGCATCCTCTCCGTGAATATTGATGATCAATCGGCTCGGACTGAAACTCGAGGTCCCGAACTGGTAAAAGGAGATGTATCTGCATCCAAAAAGAATGCAGTAAATGTAGTATGAGTACACAACGTACCCCGCAGGCATCATAGGCCGACAACGACGCAAGATACACAAAAAGAGATAAATATCAAGTTGACACCAAATAATCCTATACTAGACAGTTCAATAACCCAACTAAGTCACATTATCCACATAATAGTTCACGAAATCAACAAGTCACTTTGTTCATATAAGGGTTCAACCACGTTCAAGTACAATTCAAAACATGTTGCACACAAGAATCTTACACTTATTACCCCCTTTGTCAACCAACTCTATCTAAGTCGCATACATGTTATCACCACCTAACTAAGTTATCAAATAATCAATTAAGTCAGGTTGCCCATAGTACACACATCAAATCACAAACCTTCTCAAGGGTATCACGATTAGCCTAATCATAACAGTACTAGATTCTTATTCTCTCTGACCGGCTTGATTAAAGTTTTAAACAAGTAAGGGCAGAACATATATTTATTCATTTAACATCCTCATTACACTCTAGAAATCTACGTCGTATATCCTTGATTATGGAGGGAATCTACACATGCATAACATACAAGTCATTTAACTACCAGATCACATTCGGTCCTGTTCTTTTCTAGATTCTCTATCAAATAATGTTATCAATTATCAAGCAAAAGAAGACATACCCAATGTCACGACCCGACCCGACGGGCCGCGACTAACCGCCCTAATGACGTCATTATATTAACCTGTCACACATAATCCAACTAACACTTAATGAGTCTGAAATCCGGCAGCATAACGCTGCAATAACAACATATGCTAGGGTAGGCAAGCCGACAAGGCCGCCTTTACCCCCGAATGTACCGTCTCCGAGGAGTCACAACTAGCCAACACAATATAACGAAAAGCCGACAAGGTCGCCAACAAATAATATCACATATACACGGGAACACCCCCAACATAGAGTACAATAATATGGCCGATCGAAACAGTTTCGACCCACACCGGTGCAACCCACAACTGTCTACGGAGTACCTCTACAAGAAGGATAACGACATATGACGGGACAGGGCCCCGTCGTGCCCCTAAATATACATAAATAAAAAAGATAGGGTTCCGTACAAAAATCGTAAAGCTCTGGATCAAAGGAGCTTTCCAAATAGCTGCGCAGGAACCTAAACCGGAGGATCACCAAACTGAGCACCTATACCTGCGGGCATGAACGCAGCCCCCCCGAGAGAAAGGGGGGTCGGACGAAATAATGTACCGAGTATGTAAATATGAAATACGCAAATGAGATCATAAGTAGCCAATGGATAACAAGAGATCGGTATAAAAATCGTGGATTCAAATCCAACTGTGCCATAACAATAGAAGTCAGTTGCCTTATAAAAATGAGAGTCAAGTCAAGAAAACATGAGTGCCTGTCCATATACATATATATATATATCTGTAACGTAACCCGGCCCACTAGTGCGGGACTCGGTGGAATCATATCATAACCCGGCCCATACTGGGACTCGGTAAAGTCATATCTCATCTATGGATCCATCCTACGTAACCCGGCCCTCTAGTGAGGGTCTCGGTGAAAAATGCAAGGTTGTGCACGAACGTAACCCGGCCCGGGACTCGGTGAGGTGAAGTAGTAACACTTAGCACGAGTAGATATCATGAGTAACCATATGCAAGTAAAAATTATCATTTGACTCTCAATAAAATCATTATAATAATGTCATAATAAACTATTTGCTGAAAAATCATAGGCACTTCTCATAACAATCCTCTTTAGGAATTAAATTGTATAAGAATCAAGTACGTCCGCCGTACCTTCATTAAATAAAAATCATGCCAAAAAAAGAAGGAATAGTTCACATACCTCTTAGACGAACTAATCAACTCTATATTAGAGTACGTCTCGATTTAGAACTTCAACCTATAATAATGGTAATACGTTCGTCAATTCTATGATCACTAGCATACTTTATATCGAATAACGACTTCTTATTCTATAAAAATTTGGGCAGCACTTCCCCTGTTTATACATGTTTCCACAACTTCCAAACAAGGCTAATAACATCAATAAACAAGCACCAATTAAGGGCACAACCAAAACAACAATAAAGAGAATTTACACACCCACTTCTCATGTAAATTTAGCCTCTTAATCCACCTTAAAAACAGCCCACAAAACAGTTCATGTTCCAACAACAACGAGGGTAGAATGTGAAGCATTTCTACGCCTTTCTACACCCTTATTCCTTTAGGACTTACATTAACAATTACCACGCTTAAACATGCATAATGGTGACTAAATTTTCAGAATTATAACACCACAAAACAGTCCCTAAAACAGTCCATATACATCACAACATGTCCAACAATTTCATGCAAGTTCTTGGCCACAACATGTCATAATTCCATAATTCTTATCTTAATTCCTATAATTCAATTTCGTATTTCAATACTTCCATATAACTAATTCCAACTAAATCTCAATGTTTCCTTTCAATTTCATCATGCAATTAGTGATAATAATAACAACAATAACCAATGAATCCAACAACACCAAAATCTGTCCCAAAATGGCAACTAGCCCAAAATTGTCACATGCAATGCTTAAATTCTAATTTTTTCTTAACACAAATTCATTACCTTAATTCTAACAACATGCATTCCAATTATATCATAGAAAGAAGAATTTTTATACCTCAAATTCGTCCAAAACAGTCCGCAATTTTCTGCCCACTGTTTGTCCGAAAATCCCCACTGTTTTTGTATTTCTTTCCATTTTTTGTTCACTTCTTCAACTCCAATTGACATGCAAGTGTTCTACAATGTTAAGCCATCATCCCTACACGTTTTTCTTCCAAAATTTCATCCCAAAAATTCGAAATTTCTGGGCTACAGTTTCAGCCAGCTGTGGTTGTTTTTGCCACTGTTTTTGGTGTTGTTTTGTTTCTAATTTTTGATGAAAAATGTAGTCTAGGAAGAGAAGATAAAAATCTTAAATTGGGTATGGGTGGAGGGTCTTTTTGGCTGAGCTTGGAGTAGAGAATGAGAATTTTTTTGGTTAAGTTTAGAAAGAAGATGAAGAGTTAAGTGTAGGTTTATAAAAAAAAATCTGATTTTTCTTTTTTTTCACTTTGGCCCCCAAGTTCTTCAATTAATAAATCTCAAACCCACCTCTTTTAATTCCCGAGAATTTCATAAGCCTCGTATCCTCAATGTCATAATTTTATAATACAATACTATTCCATAACTCCATTGGAATAAATTCAACTACTAGGATTAATTCTCGTCATCACGTGTATAGCACTAAAGAAAAACTATTCTGGGATAACATCCGTTTATACACTAATTTCCCGTATTAACATATGTAAGCATTCCTTATATTCAATATCCGAATCTTACTTCCTTAATGACGTTCTTAATTATCGTCTTAATCTTACGAGGTGTAATACCCAACTTCTATGATCAACATGATAGTTCTGTCAATAAATCCATTGACCACAACATAGTTCAACAACGAGTACTCAGACTCATAAAAGTGTAACCATACAATCTATTGCACAGAGAACAAGTTAATCATGACAACTAATCTGGTTCAATATAATCAATCCAATCATCCAATCCATTTAATCAGGGTATCACCCAAGTCCCAATAACCAATCCATATCACATTACCAAATAACAAGTAATCACCGTATGAGTGAATGTATGAATAATATGAATACAATGCATATGCTAGGTACATTTCATTTCTCATATACATGCGTTCAAATTCTATGAACTGCTCACTCATGGGGGGACCTATGAAGGCCATATATGCCTCCAAAATTTCTCAACTGAGCCTAGATCTTAGTTGAAATAATTGTTGCAAGCGTGCAACCCGTTCCCCCGCGTATCATCACCATCCGGAATTTCCCACCGAATTCCAGCTTTGAAGCTGTAGTACATCATCAATCAATGATGTCAATCTCATAAGTGTTCTTACCTTCCCGATCTTTTGGACCTACAATATTTCCATACCATTCTCATACCAATATCATCATAACCATGAGTGTATGAATGCAAATGACAATTCAAGACAAGAAATCATGATTTAATGAGATGCAACCAAGTATAGAGATGAATGTCACATGCTTTCAAGAATTCAATAACATATAATTCAAGTATAATCAGGATATCATATCGAAAGCATGCGTGATGAATAAGTACAACAATAGAAAATATGGTGACGAGCCCACATAATGACAATAAGCCCAGTCAATTAGCAGTTGGAATCAGCCTAAGACTGATTCCTCAAATCACCCATCATCACAGTTCAACACCGGTACCTACTCAAATGTTCATCACAACCGTTTTAGTAGGACACCCAAACATACCCAATGCCCATCAATATTTATAACTAATTACGTACTTCTATCAAAGTCTAATAAAGGAAATCGTAGCCTACGTAAAGGTTGAGTAGGAGCCACAAATGATCGACCCTCTATGCATGACATGCCCTTCGGAGTGCCTCGTAGTACTCAAAATCTAACATACATATACTATACGTTAATAATAATCTAACACACAATACAAGGACCTAGTCCTTTGACATACCTAGACTTCAAAAACCAACCCTGGGCCCACTCTATCAAAATCCAAACATTATTACCCAAAAAGCATACACACATACTAGATAATTATATCCTTAAGCTAATTGAAAATCTAAGCTCATTAGGACATTCAATTATATAATCTAGGAAAAACCTCAATTTATGAACCCTAGGATTTTCCCCAAATTGGAAAGGGTTTCTATACACAAAATTCATGCTACAACATGATTTTCTATCATATTCCAATACTAATTTATAATATGAAGATAAACTAAATCATATTACACCCTTAAATCAAAGATTCAACCTCTCTTAATCTAATATGAACACTAGAATTCATCTATCCCAATTTACATACATTATATACCATCATTAGAGACTTAAAACATGAAATATAACCATAAGGGTGAAAAATCTTACCTCAAATGAACTTAACCCCAACCTTCAATAATCCCCCTTCGGCAGCTCTAGAACGGAGGTAATGATATTTTGGGAAATGTTTCTACCTAAGGAATTTATGAGACTGCATGCTCCAGCGAATCCGCATGAGTGGAATCGAATCCACATGAGTGGAATCGAATCCGCAGGCATAGTCTCGCTTCAGCGGACAAAAGCTCGTTATGGCGCAGTTACTTGACACCTCGTCTCAGCACAACAGCGGAACAAAACTCCGTAGAGGCGCATTCACCCTTACGTGAAAACCCCCGATGGGGTGAAACTCTAACATAATCTCGAGACCATCTTCTACGAGCCAACCTCCGCAGAGGCAGACACGCAGAAGAGGACAACTCACCTACTGGGGGGACACCAGACACCAACAATATGAACTTTCTCCCAAACTTCCACCAAACACCCAAAATAGTCCCGAAATGCTCCGGACACAAACCAGATATGCGCTCCCAAGGTAAACAATGTTAAGAACTCACTCGTGCTCTCGAATTTCCCATTTAGCCGAGATAAAAAATACTTTTTAAAATAATTGTCCAAAATAACCAAATATCACAATTTCACAAATAAAGCCACAAAATATATTTGATTGCCTCGGAAAGTGAACCAATGACTCGACTAAGTCGTAAATCACCCACCGGAATTACTGGAAGCGACGGAACTCGGAAAAGAACCCATATACTTAAAAGTCAACCTTGTGTCAAACTATCCAACTTTAAGATTCTTATTTTGGATTTTTCTTCCAAAAAATACATAAATGAACCTCGGGATCCATGTCACCCATCCCCGTGCATCACAAACCCCATACAGAGTCTACGAGAATGGTAATTTATTCAAATAAGGGTCTTTAGCTAAAAACGACCGGACGGATTATTACATATTATTGGTGATCTTCTTACACAATGATATTGTTGCAGTAGTCTAAGTGGCTTCTCTCATTTTCCGGTGGCTTTGTATATTTTTCCGGTGTTTATGACTTTTTGGAAAATAAAGGAATAATCAAGTGACTTTGTTGATACAAAACAAAAGGAAGTGATTTTAATAGATAAATTCATCAACTTGAGTGATCATTTATGAAATTTACTCCTCAATATCGTGCAAATATAATGGGGAGTTCTTTATTTTGTTTTAGATGTCCTTCGATTTAAAAATGGCTAATAGAATGGACACTTCATCACCTGTTTTCTCGACATGTATTTTCCATTGCATAAGAATGATCTATTTGAATTGGTGCATCTTGTTGATACAGGGTTTGGAAATGAGCAGTTAATATGGCCAAAAGATATGTATATGGTATAAGATATGTGGGATATATCACGTAGGTACGCTTTGGAAGTTCATTTATGACTCAAAATATGTATTCATATTGAGATAGTGAATATATACATGACATGGACTTTTTAGGAGGTTCCAGTGTTAAAGATGGGTTTATGAGCTTACACAAGCTGAGGTTGATGAAGAAATCTTTATGTTAATGTTGGGTTTGATGTTGTAACATTTGACCCAACATATCCTATGAAGTACTGTTGTTGAATGCCTAAAATGTTGGGACAAATGTCACAACATTCAGACCAACATTTTTCATAACAGTTTTGCCTTACTTCACGATAAGCAGTAACTGTTTTACTGAGTGGTAAAAAAGACTTATGCGTGTGAATTATGAGCTGTGTAAAACATGGGAGAAAGAGTCAAAGCTTGGGGAAGAAGTCGAGTGAAGAACAAGTCAAAGTTGTTGAGATTTCGACTCCATGATCTTCTCCAACAAACACACCAGCTGCCCACCTTTCCCTCAACCTATTCAACCGATCGATGGGCTTTTCAAGGAAGACTCTCTACTATAAATAGAGAGGCTACAAGAGTGAATCGATATCCAGAAACAGATTGCAAAAATATCAAGAGAGCTCTCGAGAATTCATCTCAAAAAATTGGATCACAAGTATTGCCTGAGCGTGTCGACAACATTCTGTCCAACATTACAATTGCAGTTTAGATTCTAGATTAGCTTTGTATTGAGCAATTGTAATGACAAGTTGTCTATGTCTATTTAGGTAGATTTTTCAGGCAGAAGTCATCTGCGACTTCAACTTTTAATTTCTTTCCATTTTATACTGTAAATATGTAAAGAAAGGAATTTATAATTTTGTATATAAAATATATACAATACTTTCAGTCATTGACCGTCATAGGTTATATAACCTATGTAAATTTTAAACATTTGTGTTCATTAAATTTCCGCTGCATTGCTCTTTAAAGTTTTATGTTTTTACTGAAGTGTTATCACTGGTGTCGGATGACAATATCGCCGACATTCAAAAACTGAATTGGCATTCGAGTTTGTTTTTATTGTTTCATAACATACCCGGACCTAACACTTCAGTTAAGATGTGTAGATAGTATTATTTATAGGAAGGTGACATGATATAGACAGCGGGATCATGTATGATGAGTTTTTATAGCTGCATGATGGCTTTGCAAATATTCTTGGCATGCTCGAGGACGAAAATTGTTTTAAGCGGGGAAGATGTAACGATTCACCCAGTTGTTTTGAGTTCTAAGATCTCATTCATTATTTGAGACTTTTCACAAGTTCATTTGGTAACTTGTGATTTGCGGATATGGGTGGTTCGGGTCCCGAAGGATGGGAAGTTTTTTTTTCAAAGAAGTCCTACTCCGACCGCCCGACGAGTCATCTACGTAAAAGGTTATTAACTAGAAGTCCAAAGTGCTAAGAGTTGACCAAATTCAATATTTTAAGTAAACGAGCTTAGATTCATCATTTGAAGGTTCATATAGGTATGTATGATGATCTTGGACTAATACATATGTTAGGATTAAGATCCAGGGGGCTCGGGTGTGTTTCGACACTATTACATGAGCTTGAGAATTGACTGTGTTGTACCGCTGCTCTTGTTGTTTTGAAACCTTGGACTTGTCAAAATATAGTTGTCATATTTTTGAGATGGTTTGGAGGGGACTCAAGGCTCAGATGAATTTTGGCGAGTTTGGAGCAAGTTTTGGAAGATTTGAGCTATTTCAACATGGCTTTTATGAAGTTGGCCTGACATCACTGTTAAATAAGGCAATGCCTTATGGCTCTCGGATTTGGCCATATTTGGCTCTCGGATTTGCTGGCCAAATTTGGCTCTAATTCTTTTGGTAATTGTTAATATTAGACAAGGTAAGAATCTTCTTCTTCTACCATAATTCTAACTCTACAATTATGGTAACTCTACAATTATGGTAGTGTATATTCCTAATTATGGTAACCTTTATATTACAATATATTACACATATATTTTCCTAATATACAAGATTCTTACCTTGTCTAATATTAACAATTACCAAAAGAATTAGAGCCAAATCTGGCCAGCAAATCCGAGAGCCATAAGGCATTGCCTTATTTAACAATCACAATAGAATTTCTCTCAATCTTTGAAGAATTTGATGGTAATGTTCAAATGAGAAATGTATTCTTTTGAGTTTAGTTTCCAGCGATTCAAATGGTTTGTCACTCTGACATCTGTTCAGAAAGTTATGACCGTTTACTGGAGGGTGGCATTACACATTTGATGTTTGGACCATTTTGTGGCCTAATCCGAACCGCAGACCTAGTTTGCGGACCGCTGGGCATATTTTTTACAACTTCCGGAATTATTTATGGCTAGATTCTGTGCTTTGTATTTCATTTACCAACTTTTGGAGCTCGATTTTGAGAGGTTTGAAGCTAGGGTTTCATCTACGAGCTTGTGGTAAGTGATTCTAACTTGAACTTATGATTATTTCATGAGTCTAACTTTGAATTTCTTATTTAAACATGATATCAAAGATGGAAATGGAGAGATTGTTGGATATGATCTACAATCACCTAATTTGACTTTTCAAAAATTGGTCAAAGGTGGCATACTTAATAAAGAAAATATTTTGGGAGTAATCTTTGTTGATTCATCGTACCATTGGTAGCAGGCGATTAGATAGTCTCCCTAGGTTGGAATTTATGAATTGCCAGAAAAATTGTCAAAACTACATGGCACTGTTGTGAGATGCCCTATCTGTCCCAGGCTAAACGGTGGAAGCACAACAAGAAATACGTGATGGCTAATATTTATGTCGG
The DNA here is from genome assembly GCA_034509755.1 of Anisodus tanguticus. Lineage (NCBI taxonomy): Eukaryota > Viridiplantae > Streptophyta > Magnoliopsida > Solanales > Solanaceae > Anisodus > Anisodus tanguticus. The sequence continues at coordinate 48,216,218 of CM067542.1, read as the reverse complement.
TTACTAGGATCTCCAACAAAAAGGAACATGCTACGTTTGCTTAATTTAAAACTTGATTTAAATGTATTTATTGAAACGAAATATATACTGACTTATCCTTTATTTCTCATGATCTATTTACACTGTTTTGCTTATTATCCATGTACTGGCACTTCTCTTCTGTCACGCCCCAAATCTAATCCTAGCGTAATAGATATTCGATGCTAAGGAACAAGATTGGAAGCACCTTATAAAGATAAACACTAATGTATCGTTATTATTAATTACACCAATTATGCAGACTTAAAGATAATATAATATTAAGTAAAAATACACAATGGTATAAATAATGATAATCTGCAATATCTGCTAAGCATGGCCGAACGCCCTAACAAGTGAAGCAATGACTTCAAGAATTACCCACTATACGAACATCTGTCTTCAGAGCCTCTAAGAAGAATAAAGAATAATTTAGACATCGGGATGCAACCCAGAACTAAACTAAATGAAAGAGTAATAAATATAATCCTATGAACAAGCATGTGTGTTCACCAATAAATCTGGAAAGCAACAAGTACTTTTAGTCCATGCAATCTATTTGTATTTGCTCTTCTTTATTACCTAACATATCATAAAAACAACAATAGTATTAGACACTTAGTGAATGTCTAGGTGCAAGAGTTCATATAACAAAAATAATCATGCTAATAGATATAATAAAATATTATAAGTAAATTAGTTCAAAATCAGTAATAGAATAAAGCATGAAACTCAGTAAATTCATCAGTGTAGAAATAAGTTAATTTTTGTTATGTTCAAAAGTAGTATGTCGTTTCTCATATTAAGCTCTTTCTTTCCACTATCATCAACACGCCGCTCAAGGAAAAATCAAGCAGTATCACATGCCAGCTCATGAGTAAATGAAGATAGGAGAACCCTATTAGGTTCCCATTGCTCGAAAACAATACACCATGGCGCCAACCCGCGACGTTCAATCGTCCTCCGAACAGGCACGACTTATCAGAGTGATGTGTTAGGATCCATAATGACTATTCGTCCTCCTGAAAGCAAGGTTGTCCATACAGACTCGAACACCACTAATAGTAATCATGAAATATTATTTGAAACCGTTCTTAACCATCTTCTCATTAATAGAGATATTTCAAAATCATAAGTCGATTTAGAAACCCTGCTCAAATTATTTATCTAGTTTCGAATTCAACAAATCGTTCATAGGGCAAAAGTTAAATTTAGAGATCATCAATTTAAAATCATGTTCAACAATCTCCTTCATAGGGTAAAGCACGTTTTTGTACATATATATGATATTATGAAATAAAATACGAAGTTTTTATGCAAGCTTGTTTCACACGCGCATAAAACCTTTTTCAAATAACTTTTGTAGTCAAAAGTATGTTCAAAAGAGACATACCTCAAATCTAGCTAAAATGCACTAAACATGTTCCACAACGTTCAATGATACCTCTACAATCAATTATGATGATAAAGTTTAGAACTTTGATCAATTTTCATGAATTCCCACCCTTTTAGACGAAAAAGGGGTTTAGGTCAAATTCATGTTCATAGGCAAATTCGAGAACCACCCAATGTTAAAAACTCCTTTCATAGGTTACACCAATCCTAATTAACCCTCTGATAGCAATAATTAAACAAGCAACTTACCTCTCAAAGATTCCCCAAAAATTTCTTTCAATCGCACTTGCATTCGATTCTTGAAATCTAAGGATTAAAATGATGATTCTAGTGTTGATCCTTGTTAATTCGAATGTATTAATTATGATAATTGAGTGAGAACTGACCTTAGATTATTTGGGGAATCTCTAGGGTGTTTTCTCTCTAAAACGTCGGCCAAAATCAAAGTGGAGGGACAAATTCAAAAAATTATCGTATTTATAGAGTTTCTGTCATTTTTGATCTACGGACATCATGCATGGTTCATATGTGAGATATTCAATTAGACATTCGGTCGTACTTCATCTCCTGAAGCCTACGACGATGAATATACACTTGATATACTATGAATATACGCTGACATACGACTGATATACGCTGACATACGACTGATATACGGCCATGTATGTTGCACATACGGTCCAACCCAACTTTTTAGCTTTCAGTACTTTCAACAATAGTGGATATACATTGATATACAGTGATATACAGTGATATACGGTCCGTAAGTGGCTTTGTAAGTCAACTTTAGAGACTCAAAATTCCCCAACCTTCAATGATATTTAGGACTGCACATACGGCTCGACATACGCCCGTAGTCTAACATACTATCTGTAAGTCAGCCATATCTTGACCCAGTTTTCCAACTTTGTTTCTTTTCAACTCCAATCTTTTTGAACACTTTATACATGCTTAGATATTGACTTCCCCACATAATTACACACAATTTATCATCATTTGGGTCTAACCATAAGAATTCAATGAGTTCAAACCTACTCAAATTTACGGAGTATTACATCTTTATGCGAATACTATTCCATATGTGCTCATGTTCCTATTTCTTGGGGCACCCTATCTTTATTATGGATGAAGGTGCAATATCCAAGACAACATGAATTTGCGCTAGGCACACTCCGCACTCCTTCTCTTTTGGCAAGCCTATTGATGTTTAAGGCCTTTTTGTTTATAATATGAATTTCAGTATTCTTTTGGATATAACCAGGGCCTTGTACCGATATTTTATTTATTCATGATAGCCATAGAAGCCCCGTACACATACAATTATCATGTCATGTTTCATTTTGATCATTTCAAATAATGTAGCCTCACATGACTTTATGATTACTATTATTTTGGATGTATGATTTCAGATTTATTAAAATCTCAAAGGTTTTATGAAATTTTTTCCCTTCCATTAGTTACGTATCTGTCTTATTTACGAATGCATGCAAGGTTGGTCCGCTCGATCAAAGTTAAGGCATCGGGCCACAATTTACCTCATTAAGAATTTGGGGTGTGATAAACTTGTTATTAGAGCAGTAGATTCATATGTCTTTGGGAGTCTATATATGGAGCTATGTCTAGTAGCATCTTGTTTTATCAGTGAGTCGTTCACCACATATAAAGAAGGAGGCTACATGAGCATTAAAGGAGTTACCCTTTCTTGAGAATTTTTTCTAATCCGTGCATTGTCCCCCTTGACAAAAAAATGCCGCCAAAGCTAGTCAGAGGACTAATGTCATGTTAAAGCTAGTTAATGAATAAAGCTAGCTAAGTTGGTGTGAATAAGAAATAGAGGGAAAATGATTTTTTTTTTTCTGGAAAAAAAAGGCAAAGGCCTTTCCGAACAGTCACCAACCTATTCCGAAGAGGCACCTTCGAGGCTATATAAACTGAGGCAATGCCTCATTTTTAAAACACCGAAACAAAAATTTCGCATCCGAAATTCGCATTCTTTTTCCACAAATAAAACTATCTAGTCTTACTGTGTTTCGTTGCCAACTTTGAGTTCGTCGAAGTCGAAGGCGTTTGACGTACCGCTACTCCTGCGACAGGTATATCCGTTTTATCCTGGGAGGAAGTAATCCATAACCTCGGGTACAGTGAAGAGATTAAATTCCTTAAGGACACACAGTGAATTATGTGGTCTCGGATATTTTCTTACTTCTGCATTATTTTTCCAGTTTCTGTTTTTCTAGTTTTTTATCTTTTCGTTTGGTTTCTGTTTTTCCTGATTTTTTGAACACAGGCCCAACAACAAGCTTAAGGAATTTACTCATTATTTTTGTGTTCATTTGTTCTTGTTTAACAATTACAGAACATTGTCGGAAGAAAAAAAAAAGGTGTATGTTTGCTGTTTCGATGTAACGAACTTGTATGTTGTTTGGAGACTAAAATCTTCGGATTTTCTACTCCGGTTGAGATTAAAGTTTCCATAACTTTCTACTCATTTGGGTACTTGATTTGAAGATATAAAAACTTCATCAAGTATACAACATACAATTTACTGCATTAAAAAAAAAAAGGTGTATGTTTGCTGTTTCGATGTAACGAACTTATATGTTGTTTGGAGACTAAAATCTTCGGATTTTCTACTCCGGTTGAGATTAAAGTTTCCATAACTTTCTACTCATTTGGGTACTTGATTTGAAGATATAAAAACTTCATCAAGTATACAACATACAATTTACTGCATTTCGCTTCAAGTATTTTAAATATGTTTGGGTAACCTTGATTCGGTTTGAAGAAATAAAATCTTCACCGTTGTGTATTATATTTGTTGCGGTCAAAACTGATTCGGTTCGAAGTCTTCACCGTTTATTAAATTTTCTGTTGTTTCCTGCGACAGAAATGGGAGACATGACTCAAAATTTGAATGCTACTGCTACTCGCCACACCAAATTTCATGGTTGGTTCTACGAGCAATCTTTGCGTCCTCCGGTCATCTTGCACCAAAGACCGCTCCGGCAGAGAAGCTGGAAAATTCACCGAATTGATTTCAAACGATGGCAACAAAAGATGTTCTTCTATTTAACTATTTTAAACCTCCAAAAGTTTATTAAGGAGGTCGTTCCGATTTTGCCGGAATCAACACCTGGGAATGAACGTTTTGTTGTAACTGAGGCGTGGAAGCACTCAAATTTTTTGTGCAAGAATTATATTCTTAGCGGGCTGGAGGATGATCTTTACAATGTCTATAGTAATGTGGAAACATCAAAAGAACTATGGGATGCGTTGGAAAAGAAATATAAAACGAAGATCTTTGGATTAAAGAAATTTATCGCTGCCAAGTTCCTGGACTACAAAATGGTAGATGGCAAGTCTGTTGTTACTCAAGTTCAAGAATTACAGGTTATTATCCACGATCTACTCGCTGAAGGTTTGGTGATTAGTGGGGTGTTTCAAGTTGCGGCAGTAATAGAGAAGCTGCCTCCTTCATGGAAGGACTTCAAAAATTACTTGAAACACAAGCGAAAGGAGATGACACTGGAAGATCTCATCGTCCGGTTGAGAATCGAGAAGATAACAAGGCAGCGGAGAAGAAGGAAAATGGGAGATCAACCATAGGGGGAGCACATATTGTTGAAACTGCCCCAACTAATCTGAAAAAGAGGAAAAATGCAACGGGACCAAAGAGCTATCCCAACAAGAAGAAATTCAAGGGAAACTGCCACAATTGTGAAAAAATCGGACACAAAGTTGCAGACTGTCGTGCTCCGAAAAAGGAAAAGAAGAAGGGTCAGGCTAATATGGTTGAAACAAACGAGGAGGTTGATGACTTGTGCGCTATGTTGTCTGAATGCAACCTAGTGGGAAATCCGAAAGAGTGGTGGGTTGACTCTGGTGCCACTCGCCACATTTGTGCTGTTAGAGAAGCCTTTGCTTCATATGCTCCCGCCGGGCCCGACGAGACCATATATATGGGAAATTCTGCAATGGCCAAAATTGAAGGTTATGGAAATATACTGCTGAAGATGACATCTGGCAAGGTGGTGACTCTCAACAACGTTTGTCATGTTCCTGAAATTAGGAAAAATCTAGTATCTACCGGACTTCTAGTAAAGAACGGTTTTAAGTGTGTTTTTGTTTCTGACAAGGTTGTAATAAGTAAGAACGAGATGTACATAGGAAAAGGTTACCTCACAGAGGGCCTTTTCAAACTGAATGTAATGGTCGTTGCCAATAATAATAAAGTTTCTGCTTCGTCTTACTTACTTGAGTCAAATAATTTATGACATTCACATTTAGGACATGTCAATTATAGAACCTTGCGAAAAATGATTAGTTTGGACGTATTGCCTAAGTTTGAATGCAATCAATCAAAATGTCAAATCTGTGTTGAGTCTAAGTATGTTAAACATCCTTATAAGTCAGTTGAAAGGAATTCAAGTCCTTTAGACTTAATCCATACAGATATTTGTGACATGAAGTCAATCCCATCTCGCGGTGGAAAGAAGTATTTCATAACTTTTATTGACGATAGTACGCGGTATTGCTACGTTTATTTACTTAATAGTAAAGATGAAGCAATTGAAGCATTCAGGCAATACAAAACTGAAGTTGAGACTCAACTTAACAAAAAGATTAAAATGATAAGGAGTGATAGGGGCGGTGAATATGAATCTCCTTTTGAACAAATATGTTTGGAATATGGCATTATTCATCAAACAACGCCCTTTACTCGCCACAATCAAACGGAATTGCGAAAGAAAAAATAGAACCCCGAAAGAAATGATGAATGCCTCGTTATTAAGTTCGGTTTACCCCGAACTTGTGGGGGAAGCCATTCTAACGACTAGCCGAATACTCAATCGAGTTCCCCATAGCAAAATAAAATCTATTCCATACGAAAAGTGGAAAGGAAGGAAGCCCAATTTGGGATACTTCAAAGTGTGGGGGTGTTTGGCCAAGGTGCAAGTTCCTAAACCCAAAAGGGTAAAAATAGGACCTAAAACCATTGATTGTGTTTTCATAAGATATGCCACAAATAGTAAGGCATATCGATTTATGGTTCACAAATCAGAAAATCCCGACATTAAGGTGAATACGGTAATTGAATCAGATAATGCTGACTTCTTTGAAACCATATATCCGTATAAAAAGGAATGTGAGTCGTCTAGCAAAGAATCTAAACGACCTCGGGAAGAAACAAAGGAAAATATTCCTGATGAGGAAAATCCAAGACGCAGCAAACGTCAAAGGATGTCTACTTCCTTTGGACCAGAATTTCTAACATTTTTGTTGGAGAATGAGCCTCGAACCTTCAACGAAGCTATGTCTTCATCGGAAGCTCAATTTTGGAAAGAGGCAATCAATAGTGAGATAGAATCCATATTAAACAACCATACTTGGGAATTGGTTGAACTTCCTCCAGGGAATAAACCTTTAGGTTCCAAATGGATTTTCAAGTGGAAAATGAAAGCTGATGGTACTATTGATAAATATAAGGCAAGACTAGTTGTTAAAGGTTTTAGACAACGAGAAGGTCTTGATTACTTTGATACATACTCGCCGGTAATGAGAATTACATCCATTCGGGTGTTAGTAGCGTTAGCCGCCGTGTACGGTCTTGAAATCCATCAAATGGATGTGAAAACAGCCTTCTTAAATGGAGAGTTAGAGGAAGAAATTTACATGGAACAACCTGAGGGTTTGTAGTTCCAGGGAAAGAGAAAAAGGTGTGTCGACTTGTTAAGTCTCTTTACGGACTAAAACAAGCACCCAAACAAAGCATGCAAAATTTGACCATACAATGCTGTCAAATGGATTCAAGATAAATAAGTGTGATAAATGTGTCTACATTAAGAACACTCCGAACCACGTAGTCATTGTTTGTTTGTACGTGGATGATATGTTGATAATGAGTAACGACATTGCTAACATAAATGCTACTAAGCGCATGATTGCTAGTAAGTTTGATATGAAAGACTTAGGAGTTGCCGATTTAATTCTGGGAATTAAAATCCATAAGACTCCTCAAGGTCTAGCATTGTCTCAAACTCATTATATTGAAAAGGTACTTGAAAAGTTCAAGTATTTGGACTTTAAAGTTGCAAAGACGCCAATTGATATGAACCTTGCTCTTGCAAAGAATAAAGGTGAAAGTCATTCTCAATTGGATTATGCCAGAGTGTTAGGAAGTTTGATGTATATCATGAACTCGTACGCGACCGATATTGGGTGCTATAAATAAACTAAGTCGCTACACTAATAATCCCGACCAAAAACATTGGTCGGCAATGAAACGAGTTTTGGGGTATTTAAAACATACTCAAAACTTTGCTTTGCATTATAACGGTATCCTGCAGCTTATTGAAGAATACGAAGATGCAAATTGGATCACCGGTTCAATCGAAACTAAATCCACAAGTGGATATGTTTTTAAAATAGGTGGAGGAGCGATGTCTTGGAGGTCATCCAAACGGACATGTATCGCCCGCTCTACAATGGAATCGAGTTCATAGCTTTAGACAAAGCCGGTGAAGAAGGCTTGAATGGCTCCGGAATTTCTTAGAAGATATTCCATTTTGGCCTAAACCGTTGGCTCCTATATGCATACATTGCGATAGCCAAGCGGCAATAGGAAGAGCCGGGAGCCTTATGTACAACGGAAAGTCTCGTCACATACGACGAAGACATAATACCGTTAGACAACTACTCTCTAGTGGAATTATCACAATTGACTATGTTAAGTCAAGAGATAATGTGTCGGATCCACTAACTAAAGGCCTAACTAGAGAGGTAGTTGAAAGATCATCAAGGGGAATGGGACTATGGCCGAGGACAAGTCATCGTGACGGTAACTCTACCTAGAAGACTGGAGATCCCAAGATCTAGGTTCAAAGAGATAAAACAAAGTCATTAATGACGGTTCAACATTGTCACAATAACTCTTTGGTCCATTCTCGTGATGAGACAATGTTTAGTACCAGGATAAAGCATTGCGGCTTTTTAATGGTTCCTAAGTTTGGTACGGGGTATATCAAATAGTGTATCTACGGGATGACACATTTAGGAATCACCTATGTAAGTGTGAAGTCTAAGCCGCTTCAAGGAGAATTCTGTAAGGTCAATTCTCTACGCACTTATGAACCAGGCAGTGTTCATGGCTGAAACGAACAAAACAATGAGAACCAAAGATGGTTAAAGGGTTAATTGTGTGACATGTGGTTGTCTAGGTATACACCAAAGTTCGACGGTTCAAGGATATCAAATCTACCGATTGACCGAGTATATCCGACATATGTTCACTACGGAAAGTTCAAAGAGAAATCTACTTATCCAGATGCGATTAATCCTTGCTTACGAATCACACAATTTTTTGTCATGCATGTTTTTCATCATATAGCCATTCCCCATTCATGTGGGGGATTGTTAAAGCTAGTTAATGAATAAAGCTAGCTAAGTTGGTGTGAATAAGAAATGGAGGGAAAATGATTTTTTTTCTTTTTCAGGCCTTTTAGAACAGTCACCAACCTATTCCGAAGAGGCACCTTCGAGGCTATATAAACTGAGGCAATGCCTCATTTTTAAAACACTGAAACAAAAATTTTTGCATCTCGAAATTCTCGCATTCTTTTTCCACAAATAAAACTATCGAGTCTTACTTGTGTTTCGTTGCCAACTTTGAGTTCGTCGAAGTCGCGTTTGACGTACCGCTACTCTGCGCGACAGTATATCCGTTTTATCCTGGGAGGAAGTAATCCATAACCTCGGGTACAATGAGGGGATTAAATTCCTTAAGGACACACAATGAATTCTGTGGTCTTGGATATTTTCTTACTTCTGCATTATTTTTCCAGTTTCTGTTTTTCTGATTTTTTGTCTTTCTGTTTGGTTTTTGTTTTTCCTGATTTTTTTAACACAGACCAACAACATGTCACACTGAAAATGGTACTAAATGAAGTACCCAATGCTACATGAGTCCATAAAAGGGCTCGGGGTTGGTCACCAACTAAGGAACTTTAAGTGGTTAGTGGAGCCTATGGGAGAGCCCTTCCCATCTTTACTGCCACCTAGTGCTTGTAATGATTATCTTAGGGGAGTTATCCTATTACTTACCCAGATTGTGGCATCTCAGGCCCAATGCCTTGATGAGGTACCTTCAGCGGTTGTCCACCATGAAATGTCCACAAAATCTAGGGTGGAAAAGTTCATCAAAGTGGATCCTCCGATCTTCACCGAACCTAAGCCCAAGGATGATCCCCAGAACTTCATTGATGAGATACAAATGATCCTCCGGGTTATACATGTCACCGAGATAGAAGGCGTGATCTAGCCTCTTATCGATTGAGAGATATTGTTGCTGCTTGGTATGATATGTGAGATGAATCTCGTGGGGAAAATGTTGCTCCTGGATATGGGATGAGTTCACCGAGGCCTTCACTGTCAACTATTTACACATCAAGACTAGAGAGGCCCATGTCATTGAGTTTTAGACTTTGAAGCAAGGGACTTTGAGTGTATGGGAGTACAATTTGAAGTTCACTCAACACTCCAAGTACGCTCCCAACATGGTGCAAAACATGGGAGCTAGACCCTGCCAGTTCGTGCAAGGCCTTGGAGGCCATATGATCAACGAGTCCTCCGCGACCGCCGTGTACTTTGACATGGCCTTTCCAAGATTGTGCAAACATCAAGAATCTCAACAATCCAACATAGGGCTCCGAACCCAATTGGTCATATTTCTTCCCCATCTTTCAAACATGAGTTAAGGCAGCGAATAGAGGGTGTAGATTGAGTTGAAAATCATTGTATGAATGAAGAAAAAATTCATTTTTGGTTGAATCGTATAGGTTTTACTCGTTCTTATTCATTAGGAATCGAAGAGCTATGGTAGCTCGATTAGAGGTTTGTTGAGATGAACTCTTGGCATTAAACCTCTATTCTCAAATGTGTCATGTCTTTCCCAATTTAGTATTTCAAGATTTACGAATGTTCTTATATTCCAATTGCTATTGAATTAGGATTTTTAGTTTTTTAAAATGCCCTCTACATGAATTTAGGAATCTTTCTATGATAATTCTAAACGATTTCGATTAAAGAGTATGATGTTGATTCTATAAAAGCTCCAACAAAATGCTCTGTTCAACTATGCCCACCCACCTCCACAAACTCAGAACTGCATTTGGACTTAAAGACTACTATGGGCTAATGAGCCTCATGATGTGATTTAACGAAATGGACAAAAGGTGCAAAACGTAATAATGAAAACAATTTGGGAGTTTATTGACGGAGAAGGTAATTGCAAAAGAGGACTAATAACCCAAATCTACACGTATAGGTGTAGGACTATGGTCGTAAACGTTAGTAGAGGGCTATTAGATATTCTCCCTTGGTTGGAATTTATGAATTGCTAGAAAATTGTCAAAACCACACGCATTGTGGTGAGACGCCCAATCTGTACAGGGCTAAAAGACGGAAGCATCATGAGAAATACATGGCGGCTAATGTTTATGTCGGTACTAGGATCTCTCAGAAAAATAGGAATATGGTACATTTGTTTAAAGTTCAAGCTTGATGTAAATGTATTTATTAAAACAAAATCTATCTTCGACTTATGTTTTATTTCTCATGATCTATTTACATTATTTTCTTATTATCCTTGTATGGGTATTTCTCCTCATGCAAGTACTATTCTATATGCACTCACATTCCTTTTGCCGGGAGCGCTGCATCTTTTTTATAGATGCGGATAGTGATATCTAGGACGACATGGATCCTCTAAAGGCACACTCCGTTCTCCTTCTCTTTTGGTGAGCTCCATTGATGTTCAGGGCCTTTTTTTATAGTACGAACTTGAGTATTCTTTTAGGTTAGACGATCGAGGCATTGCCCTGGTATTTCATTTATTCATGGTAGTCATCGAGGCTCTATAGACATGCAATTATCATGTTGTTTCATTTTGGTCATTTCCAATGTAGCCTCACACTACTTTTATAATACTATTATTTAGGATTTATGATTTCACATTTATTGAAAGCTTAAATTAAAGGTTTTATGAAATGTTTTCCCTTTCGCAAATACGTGTGTATCTCACTTACTAATGGATGCAAGGTTGGTGTGACGGATCGGCCGGTGACATTTAACTTACAAGCTCCAACCAAAGATTTTAGGCGTGACAGAAACAACTCCACCTCCACTTAAAAGGAAGAACATGGAGTTACTATGGGCCATGACAACTTGTAAGTCAAATGTCACTTAATTTTGAAGATATTAAAAAACAATATCATAGTTACTAAATATTTATAATAAAGGAGCTCAAAAACAAAAAACAAAAAACAAAAAACAAAAAACAAAAAACAAAAAGAAATAAGAAAAGAAAGGCCAGTCGAAGATTCATATTGAGGTCCTACAATAAAGCTATGGGTCAAGCGCTCTCATATAGTTATTTATTAATACGTACAATGTGTAAAGAGTTAAGTACAAGGACAAGTCGTTGTCCTCCTGATCAACATAGACAGATCTGCGTCATTGTGCGTTTGCAACTCGAGCTTTTGTTTATCTACAAGCAAATTAAAATGTTGAAGTAAAATCATCACATGCAAATTGATGTAATTTCACTCTTTTCGACTTGTTATCCGTATCAAATCTCATGTTTTGTACCGCACTATTTAAATAGTAGTATTCTTTCCACCTTTCTTCGTCTCTAATCTTTTCTTTAACTTTTGAATTTGTTCTTTTAGTTTCTCATTCGGTGTTCGGTACACACATTAGAACTTGACTGAATTCGGATTCGTGCCGGAAAATCCCATATTGGGATAAAGCGCTTCCTAACGAAACGACTTTGTATTTAGCAGGAACCAAACTCGAGATCTCTGATTAACGATAAAAGAATATTTACCACTCTACCACAATCCTTGGATACTTTTGAAACTTTGATTGGTGACAACTATATTACCAATAGAAGTTATTAGCGAATATTTTTCATATATTCGCCATATATTGTGTAATTATGAATATTGTATATTTATGGTATATTAGGATCCTTAATGAATTAAGATTCCTCTCTTGTACACACTATATATATTTTGTAATAATGAGAATACTCCCCAAGAGAAATTATTACAATCTTACATGGTATCAGAAGTCAAAACCCTAGGGTTTCTCTGAGTTGTACCCCCCCTCCTGTTTTGGAACTCTCTCGGCGGCCACCCTTGGCCGAGACAACCACCCTTCTTTCAATATTTTTTTTCATATCTCCCTCTCCTACTTCATTAAAATTCATCCACTATAATGAATCCTCCCACAACTCCCACAGTGGCCTCCTCCTCAACCGTCGTCACCCCTGCCATACTAAAGTCATCATTTTCTCCCCCAGTTCATCCAACCCTCACCGTCACCAACATCAAGAATTGCCTCCCGATTATTCTTGACCAAGAAAACGGTCAATATTCCCCATGGGTTGAACAATTCCGTATTCATGCATGTGTCTACAACGTGCTTGACCATAGCGATGACTTATTCCCTCGCCCACCTGAGGTTGACGACACTACATGGATTTGTCTTGATGCCGCTGTCAAACAATGGATATATGGAAGTATCTCTCAGGACTTGCTCCTTACCATAATGAAATTCGACGCCTCAGCCAGCGATTTATGGCTTCGATTGGAGGAAATTATTCAGGATAACAAGCACACTTGTGTTGTGTATTTGGAGGAACAATTTAATAATACACGTCTTGAAAATTTCCCCAACATGACTGATTATTACAAACAGTTGAAATTTGTGGCGGATCAACTATCCAACATCGGCTAACCCGTATCTGAAACAAAGATGGTTTTACAACTAGTTGCAGGCCTACCAAAAGGTGAATATGACACTTTGGCCACCATGATACAATAGGCTGATCCATTACCCAGTTTCAACAAAGCCCGCTCGCAATTGTTGCTAGAAGAAACCCGTCGTGCAAAGCAGGATGAGCATAACCAAAAGATGTTAGCAGTCGAAACGCCTCTTCAAAATAACATTGCCGCCAGCCCAACCCCCGAAAACACTCAGCAGCGGCAGAACCGCGATGGCGGGGAGGCAGAGGCCGCGGCGGCAGATGTGGCAAAAGACGTGGAAAGGGTCGTTTCCAACACCAACACTCACAACAGCAGCAACCCAGTCCTTACTCGCAGTGGACCGGCCCAGCTGCACAGTTCCAATTTCCGAATTGGGCCTCGTACCTGCCCAGGTACTGACCCATTCTCATACAACCAACAAGGGTTGTTGGGCCCCTCTCCAGTGTCACAAGCAGCTTCATACCAGACTCTTCAGTCCCACTTCACACAGACCCAGTATATACATCCATCGCCCGATCTGTCCCCAACTAATTTGGGCCAGGCCTTTAGCAGTCTAAACTTGCAGCAACCCGACGAAAATTGGTACATGGACTTGGGAGCTACATCTCACCTCACTCGCTCTGCAGGTAATATTTATACACTGTTTCGATTAAAGTATCCTCAATACATTACTGTTGGCAATAATCATCGCATTCCAATATAGGGCTATGGTACCTCCCACACACAACCACCACATCCACTTTTTTCCCTGAAACATGTCATGTATGCACCCAATATCATATAAAACCTAATTTATATCCTTAGATTTACTCGTGATAATTCTGACTCTATTGAATTTGACCCATTTGGTTTTACTGTGAAGGATCTTCGTACGGGGACCCATCTTACGAGATGCAATAGCACGGGGGATTTCTACCCATTCCCATCCACCTCCGCTGTCGGATCCTGCTCTCCACTCTCTCTCACTGCTATCTCTTCGTCCATTTGGCATAATCGACTTGGCCACCCAGGCACCCCCGTTTTTAATTTCCTTAGAGATAATAACTTTATCAAATGTAATAATGGAAAATTTGTCCAGCACAGTGTTTCTTGTTATTTAGGCAAACATGTTCTTCTTCCGTTTAAACCATCTACCCGCGTTACTTTTTCCCTTTTGATATTATTCATGCTGATTTGTGGACATCTCCTATGTCTAGCTCCTTTGATCATAAATATTATATGGTCCTGTTAGATGATTTTTCTCATTATATTTGGATATTCCCACTCAACTTTAAATCGGAAGTGTTTGCCAAATTTCTTGAGTTTCGCACTTTTATAAAAACACAGTTTGAAAAATCTATAAAATCATTCGAGTGTGATAATGGTCATGAATTCAATAATTCTACGCTTCACTGATTTTGTAGCAATAATAGCATGGTTTTTTTGTTTCTCCTGCCCCCACACCTCACCTCAAAATGGTAAGGCCGAACGCATTATCCGCACCATTAATAACATGGTTTGTACTCTACTATTTCATGCCTCTCTTCCTCCGTCCTTCTGGATCTATGCCATCAAAATGTCCGAATATATTCTAAACATTTTACCCACCAGTACCCTTCACAATATGACTCCAACCGAAATTCTATACATGAGGATTCCCTCATACGATCACCTAAGGATATTCAGTTGCCGGTGTTATCCTAATCTTGCCTCCATCACCCCTCACAAATTAGAACCTCAAACTACTCCGTGTGTCTTCGTAGGTTTATCGTCTAATCATAGGGGCTATCTCTGCTATGAATTTCCCACTCATCAAATCCACATATCTCGTCACATCACATTTGATGAGACCACATTCCCTTTTTCGAATCTCCAAAAAATCCCAAAAATAGACTATACCTTTCTTGACGAACCTGACATCTCTCCCGTCATTCTCAGCCAACTAAATCAGTCAGCCACCGGAACCTCCTCTCTGCCACCCACCGCCACCGCCACCGCCACCGCCTTTATCGTCAGACCCACGATGGTGTTTACCGAGTTGGTCACCACTGTTTCACCACCGGTTGCCACCTACAAATCACCCAACTCTGTCACATACCACCAGCTGTTAGGTCACCTCCATAGACCTTCATTTCCAACTGACTAGCACCTAACCCAGATTACGTCGACCAGAACCACCAACCTAACCCACCACTCTCTCATTACCCGACGCTACCAACCCCATCACCATTGCCTCTGACTGTACGACCACTACTTTCGACCCCACCAGATTTACCAGTACCCTCCGCAACACTCATAACCATACACTATTCTGACATACCCACACACCCGCAGCAACACCCAAACCCGACAATAGCCTACCACCAGCAGACCAACCCACCCACTGCCTCTACTCACCAAATGGAAACCCATGCCAAACACGGGATTTTCAAACCCAAAGTCCAGTTTAACCTGTCTGCCTAAACCATCTCACCAAATCCCCTAAAACCCCAAATTGGCCAAACAAGACCATAAATGGAATATCGCTATGTCTGAGGAATTTAATGTTTTAATGAAATAACACATGTGGGAGTTAGTACCTAGATCGGAGGGGGTGAATGTGATTCGTTGCATGTGGCTATTTCATCACAAGTTCGAGACACAGTGGAGACTTACAGAGGTATAAGGCATGACTTGTGGCTAATGCCACAAATTAGCAGGAGGGTATTGATTGTGGTGAGACATTCAGTCCGATTGTCAAATCGGCTACCATTCGCACAGTTCTGAGTATAGCTATAGGCAAGCACTGGCCGATACATCAGTTTGATATGAAAAATGCATTTTTATATGGGGACCTGAAAGAAATAGTCTACATGCACCAGCCACCTGGATTTGTTCATCCCGCAGCCCCTCATTATGTTTGCCATCTCCGTAAGTCACCGTATGCCCTGAAATAGGCCCCACGTGCGTGGTATGATCGCTTTGCCAAGTATAGTATGTAGATTGGGTTTTGTATGCAGCAGGTGTGATAACTCTCTTTCCATTTTTCATCGAGGTAGTAGCATTGCTATATGTGGATGATATTATTCTCACTGCCTCTTCTGATGGATTGAAAAATGAGATTATCGTTGAACTTAAAAATGAATTTTCTATGACTGAATTGAGCAAGTTGAGTTACTTCTTGGGTATATCAGTGACCAGATCTGCAGTGTATATGTTCTTGAGCCAGCATAAGTATGCAGAGAAGATAGTATACAGGGCTAAGATGATAAATTGCAAAATCATACCCACTCCGGTTGATTCAAAATCCAAGCTCAATGCTATGGATAGTGCTCTAGTTTCCAATCCTACCCTCTATAGGAGCCTTGCAGGTGCACTTCAGTATCTCACATTCACCAGGCCAGATATTGCATATGTTGTTCAGTAGGTCTGTCTATTTATGCATGCCCCCAGAGAGTCTCATTTCACTGCCTTTAAGCATATCATTCGATACATTAAGGGCACACTTGATTATGGATTACATCTATACCCCTCTGCATCGACCAAGTTGCTATCTTACACGGATGCAGATTGGGCAGGTCCAGACACACGACGCTCCACCTCCGGCTATTGTGTATTCTTAAGAGATAATCTAGTTTCATAGTCTGCCAAGAGACAAGCCACCCTATCCCGTTCAAGTGCTGAAGCATAATACAGAGGCGTTGCCAATGTTGTAGCTGAGATTTGTTGGCTCTGAAATCTACTTTTGGAGCTCTAGTGTCTTTTGCGTCGGGCGTCCATCGTATACTGTGATAACATATCTACCATATATCTTTCTCACAATCCGGTTCAACATCAGAGAACCAAACACATTGAAATGGATATACATTTTGTTCGTGAGAAGGTTGCTCTCGATCATGTCAGAGTGTTGCATGTGACTTTGTCATATCAGTATGCAAATATATTCACCAAAGGACTCCCCAGATAATTATTCCTTGACTTCAGATCCAGTCTCAGCGTCCGGCCTCCTCCCGCTCCGACTGAGGGGTGTATTTGTAACATCCCGTATTTTTGGGTCACGGTTTGAATCACTAGGCATGTGTAAATAGACCCGAGCGTTGGGAAAATTTTATGTTTATTTATGTATGCTATTAAAGAGTTTAACATATAGAAGGATTAAACCCCAAAATAATTTTGGACGTAACAAGTGTGACGACGGGGAAATAAAATAATTTGGTGTGTGCATAAAGAGATTATGGACTTGTGTCATATTACAAATTATGACATGCATATACTAAGGTCTTATGAATTTTTAGAATTTAAATAAAGTGGAATCTATAATTAATTGTGTGTGTAATTAATTAATTGTGGAATCGATTAATTATTAATGGAGAGACAAGAGTAAGTGGGATTAATTAATGGAGGGGACAAAGCTAGTAGAGAATCTCCACGTGTGAATCCCTAAGTAAGCTACCTAAATGACTAGCCTAAGTAATCTATAGGTGGCATCCTAATTTGTCAATGAATCGTGGGTTTACGGCGAGTTGGCAGCAACTATTTTACCTATAGAAAGTCATTTGAGACAAGTGACTTAATATACAAAGCCAGCATACCATTTTGAGTTCCAGCATACCATTTTGAGAAAAGTTCTTCTTAGTTTTAGAGATTTGCCTAGTCTAAAACGTGAGCAGTGAGTTGAGTTCTTCATTTTAGATTTTTCGTTCCAGCAAATTAAATATAAGAGTTATTGAAAGGATAAAATTCGAGGTATGTTAAGACAACTTTTTTTTTTTTTTATGTCATGTTCCATATAACGAAATATAACCGTGATGTTGCTCCATAATTTATTCTGCTCCTAGTAGTTAAGAATATTCGTGTTATTGATTCCTATACTAAAAACATGTCTAAATATGTTTCTAAGTCCTTACTGAGGCATACGAAAAAAAGGTTGATTTTCCAATGTTAGCCGAAGGCATAAAGGTATTATGTCATCCGTTATGATTGGAATATTGTGTTATCATTCATGCATTTTAATTTGCATTGCATTCATATATTACCCTGAACCACTTGTGCTATGCACACTACTATATGGTAAATATTATATATATATGTACGGGGAATGGGAAAAGAAAAAGACGTTATATACGCACACTACCTGCAGCTAGTACAGACTATCATGAAAGAGCCCGAAGAGGCCAACATGATGTGATGCCCTTGTGTGGCGATATAACCTGATGCCCACAGAGGCAGTTATGGAGGATTCCTGTGTGGACATTAGTATACCGCATTTGCATTATGCATACATTCATTAATCATTCCATGATATTATGCCCACAGAGACCGACATGAAATGATGCCCAAATAGCCTATTATGGTAAGGAAGATGCTCGATGAGGCTGATGTATATGGAAACTGCATTGTGCATAACATTTAGGCATATGTATTAGGGCCCTTAGAGGCATTTACTGCTGGTCAGTTGTTTCTGTTTCAGTTGTTGTTATATCCCTATTATACTATTGTTCATGCCTGACATACTCAGTCTATCAGTCGTACTGACGTCCCTTTTGTCGGGGGACGCTGCGTTTCATGCCCGCAGGTTCAGTTAAGGAAGGTGATGGTTCACGTTAGTTGATTTCGAGTTCAGCGGATTTTTGGAGCACTTCTCTTGTTCGGAGTGTTGGTCTAATTTTGGTATGGTACTTTTGCTTGTATATATGGGTATGACGGGGCCCTGTCCCGACCTTTAATGTTGCTACTCCTAAAGGCTTGTAGACATGTGTCCTGTAGTTAGTGGTCATGTGTGGCCTTATCGGCCTTGGTATGAGTATGTATATATGACAATTGAATTTCTGATTAAGATTTTCTATAATGTTTTTTTGGCTTAGTCCGTATTTAATTACGATTAGGTGTTGGATGTACGATTAGCGATACCCGGCGGGTGGGGTTCGGGTGCCCATCACGGCCTTTCGGTTTGGGTCGTGACAAACTTGGTATCAAAGGATGTCTGTCCTAGGGAGTCTACAAGTCGTGTCTAGTAGAGTCTTGTTTATGGATATGTTGTGCACCATACTTATAAACAAGAGGCTATCTGACATTTAGGGATGGTTTCTATTCTTTCATCTCATAAATCGTGCAGTAGAGCTGAGTCATATGTATTTCATTCCTGATCCATTTTGTATTTATAATTCCAGCGATGCTTACAACAAGGAAGAAGTTCAAAAGTATGAGGACATTGGATACGGCGGCGGGCGAAGGTACTAGTCGATTGCTACCCGTTAGCGAGGGCCGGAGTGAGACCCTTGGTACGACTCCTTCGTATGGTTCTCCCGGTACATCACCATCAGAGGAGAATAGTAGAGCTGCAACACCTCTAGTTCCTCCCCATGATGCTCCATACGTGGATCTTGATATGCGGAGTGCGGTTCAGTTATTGACACGATTGGTGGCCGCTCAAGCCCAACGTTAGGTTCCCGGCCTTTTGATAGAGCTGCTAGCGCAAGAGCTCGGGATTTCATCAATCTAGACCCTCCGGTATTCACAGGAACATACTTGAGCGCGGACCCGCAAAACTTTCTGGACCAGGTACAGCGCACTTTGCGGGTGATGGATGCTACCGATACCGAGTCGGTCAAGTTTGCTTCATATAGACTGCGGGGATGTCGCAGTAACCTGGTTAAGATTTTCTATAATATTTTTTTGGCTTAGTCCGTATTTAATTACGATTAGGTGTTGGATGTACGATTAGCGGTACCCGGCGAGTGGGGTTCTGGTGCCCGTCGCGGCCCTCCGGTTTGGGTCGTGACAGTATTAGCGAATATTCTTCATATATTCGTCATATATTGTGTAATTATGAATACTGTATATTTATGGTATATTAGAATCCTTACCGAATTAGAATTCCTCTCTTATACACACTATATATATTTTATAATAA
The DNA here is from genome assembly GCA_034509755.1 of Anisodus tanguticus. NCBI lineage: Eukaryota > Viridiplantae > Streptophyta > Magnoliopsida > Solanales > Solanaceae > Anisodus > Anisodus tanguticus. The sequence goes on along the minus strand of CM067542.1, from coordinate 48,196,109 downwards.
TGAGAATACTCCCTAAGAAAAATTATTACGATCTTACCGAAGTCTTAATACAGAACCCCAGCCCCACACCCTCTCCTTTTCTCTTTTCTGTGAAGACGTGGAGGAACAAACAATAGCGTCATAATTTTGGGTATGGAGTAAATAGTATAAGCCCCTCCATAATCCACACATGCAGTACTCAAAGGAGGGAAGATGAGACATCAAGAATCAATTAATAGTACACCAATAAAAGAAAAAGAATTGATAAAAAAATTACAAATAAAAAGATGAGGAAAGGGAAAATAGATTGGTGAAGATAAAGAAAAAGTGGTGTAAGATTAACCTGTCCCACAAGTACCCTGATCTTTTCTCCTCTTAATTAGGACAAACCTTATAAATTTTATTTGACCAAAAATGGATAGGCTAGCTAGCTGTCTGTACGAAGCCCAATTTTTAATACAAGTCCATCGAATACCAACTCCATTGTTAGCTTGATTCTTTGTTTTCCGTCTCTCTTTTTTTCTTATTTTTATCTAAGAGCATACATTTCCTGGGCCACAAGTTTCTTTTCCGGTCTAGGAAATTTGTTTATGTGAAAGTTTAGCACAACAAAGGGTACTGCGAGAGAGATGGGAAAGTGCCAAGGAAGAGTAAGACAATGTCTCATGGGGGATAGGAACAAGAATGCCAAACCAAATAAATATATTACAAATTACAAATAACAAAATAAACAGTGCAGCCAGTCCAATAATTAGTACCTGCAGAAGTTCCATCATATTGATAAAGATTACTTTCTCTGTTACAAAAAGATTGTCCTACTTTCCTTAGTAGTTTGTCCCAAAAAAATTGACATATTTCTATATTTAGTAGAAACAATTTAACTTTATGAGATGATTTACAGTCACACAAATATCTAAGACTTGTTTTGGACAACACATTTCAAAAGTGTTCCTTTATTTCTTAAAGTCCGTGCCAAATCAATCTAGGTCAATCATTTTGGAACGGAGGGAGTAACTTATATCGACTGGGAGCATAATGAAATTTTTATACTATTGGTGTAAATTTATTAACCTATTTGTTTTATTTTTCTAATAACTAATTAAAAAAGGATCAGTCTGGTGCACTAAGCTCCCGCTATGCACGGGGTCTGAGAAAAAACCGCACCACAAGGGTCTATTAGATAAGAAAAAATAATTTGGCACTAATTTTGCGAGACTACTTTTTATCTCATAAAAAAGTAAACCCAAAAGACTACAAGTACTTATGAAATCAAGTCAATGCAGTACTAATTAATCCTAAAACTTGTTTTACTCTGAGATGTAAATTTTTTTCAATGTAATAACTCTCCTTTACTAGGTAAATCTTCTGGAGAGAGAAAGTCTTGATTTAGACTTGCAGTGTATAACAACATGTTTTCTAAGGATTCTTGTTACTAATGATGGCTTCTGGAGGTATGAAAGAAAGATAAATAAAATTAGGGTATTTTACCGGTATAGATCTGGCAATGAATTGTGGCTATAACTAAGAGATTGTGGTGGCTGTGATGGTATACATGGAATCAATAAATTATTTTCGAAATTGTGATTATGATCAAAATTAGGTATTTGGTACGGATCGGAGACAGTTCCAATAAATGAGAACCAAATGTTTGAGGAGGTTTCAGATTTGAATAATAGAAAGAAAAAAGAAAAAGAAGGCTTAGAGGCTAAAGTTATAGAGCATTTTGAAAGTTTAAGCAAGACTGTTAGTGTAATCCTTACCTGAGGATGCTTACATGAGGTATATGATTGATATTTGTAGCTGATCATCAGTTTCAGTACTCTTCTTTATCCATTCGAGGATGAACATTTAACAATCCGTTTGTCCGTTTTGAGCATTAATACTCATGTTATCTAATGAATCTTTCTGTAGCTTTAATATGATGTTTTTGACTTTCGAAGATAGGTAATACAGTTTTCGAGAAAATCGGGTTGGTATAGGAAAAATAAAATCAAAATTTTGAGGTTGTGAAGATAGAATAGAAAAAGGGGTGATAAAGGTCAACATCCGGGGTTAATGAGTTCGGATTCGAGTTTTGACAACTCTGTTAGGTTAATTTATTACTTAGTTGAATGATTTGGATGAATCTTGAGCAATTCGAGAGTGATTCAGACAATCGGTTAAAATTCTAATTAAGTTAAGGATTGGAGTTGACCATGATCACAACGGGTCAACAAGACCTCTGATTGGTGTTTGGAGCGTTCCATTAAGTTTGTAACGTGTTTGATTTTTGTCCGGAAGGTTTCAGGTGAGTTTCAGATGTTAAAATCAAAATTGACATTTTGAGGTTGAGTTGTTGTTACAGCTGATACCTAGTCCAATCACATTTGAAATGGTATTTATCGAAATTGTGATAAGTTTACTTTTCTGGCATTGTCCCATTTGCAAAGTATGTGTAGCATTCGTGAGGCTCGGATTTGCAAGTGGTTAATCATAATTGTGATATAGGGTTGGGTCCAGGTTTTGCGCATTTGGAATGGGGTTATCGTATTTGTGAGATTCGCATTTGCGAGGCTCGCATTTCGATATTTGTGATCACATTTGTGCAGATGATTTTATTATATTTCCCACTAGAACTCAATTCTTCATAAATCCATTTTGGGAACTAGAGACCTCGGATTTGGCCGATTTTGGAGGCATTCATCTCGATTTGACTTGGGGTAAGATTCCAACCCTTGTTTTTGTAATTCCCCATGAACTCCATCATTTTTTGGCGTTTTAATCCGTGTTTGGGTGGTGGAAATTGAGGATATTTCCCTAGAATGTTAGTATGAGCAAATTGATGATTTGAGGGTCGATTTGTGGTAAGAATCTAATGAAATTTGAGATTCATGAAATATGGCCTATGCGTAAATCGATTTTGCAATAAAATTACAGTTTTGACCTTAGATGTTTAGGGTTGACTTTTTGGGACCGAATTATTTTTATATCAATATGGGCATGTATAAACTCATATAATCATGTAGATCATCTATTTAATCGATTAGGAGCATCCGGAGGAGCTCCGGGAGGGGAAATGACATTGTGAGTTCATTTGCTTCACTTCAAGGTAAGTTATGACTTTTCTAGACTTTATATAGGGGACATTTTCGATAATTAACTAATAATAAGGTTAAAGACGAAAGAGGGGATCTCGTATCTGTGGTGTGGCTTGCACTAACACGAGTATCGGTGTCATGTCATGGATTTGTGCTAAAATATGTTATTGATGGTTGTAAATCAAGAATGTCAAAAGCATGTGGACATTAGCTGAAAGGTAAGTGTTTTGATTCAACTGTCTATGTGCATACATCACTCCATTAAATTTTATATACTTGTGATAATCGAGTTGTTTACATGATTATAGCTGAATCACATTTGATATTCATGTTTTATGTGATCATCCATATTCATTCATTATGATGGTTCACACGGTTATGGTTCGTTATGATCATTATAGATTTGATTCATGTTGGAGTAATGTTATTTCAGTTGAAAGAGGCTGGTTGGTGATGCGAAATGATTTTGGCGGATTGATGTGGACCCGATTGAAAATGATTTCGGGCGGGTATATGAATCTTGCAAGTCCCTCATGGGTCACAACTCCCGAAGTACCATCGTGGAAATTAGGTTGTACACTGGTTGTAGATATGACCATTGTATTGCATTACACTTTACCTACTTGTATGCATTGATTACGTGATTATCTGACTACTTGGTCCTACTAGATTACTTTGGCTTATCTCTATTTCTGTTAGTTAGATTGTAATTGTGTTAATGTTAAAATAAAACTTTTCTTAATTGACCTCGTGACTACTTCAGTGTTGTCGGTCTATGAGATTTACTAATTGTTTATGTACTTACTATGCTTGCTGCTCCCTTTTGGGTGCAAGTTTAGATCCAAGTATGAGTGGAGCTCGAGGAGTTGTCTGAGTCTGTTGCCAACTTAAGGAGATATTGTGGTGAACTGTCTGGCTGATCCGCAGTGCCAGTGTCCTTCTCTCTATGTTATTTCCCTGTCTTCTGTCTTTCTGGACAATGTTTTTGATGATTTCAAATTTGTATAAAAATCTTAGAGGCTCTTGTACTACGACTTTCAAGTTTTGGGGAATTTGGTTGTATTTTCGCATTTTATGACTAGCTGCCGTATTATGGAGTTTTTCTGTCTTTGCGCTTTTAAATTTTCGCTTAATTGCTGAAATTGGAATTATAAATTGATTGTGGTTCGCCTACCGGTTTAAGTGTAGGTGTGCTTACGCCCTATAAATTTTGGGTCGTGTCACTTTTGGCTTGAGTTGATACTTCTTACGTGAGGATAATACACATTGTAAGAAGTTCAAATAGAAAAAGTCCACTGAACAAAGTCCCAACTTGTCAGCGTTGGGTGACGACCAGATTAAGGACAAGATATCATAGATTATTTGCTTCTAATTAATTAATGTGAAAGTATAAATGGATTACAATGGCCACCACTGCTAATTATTCTTTCACGTCAGCCACCAGACATGGTATAAAACAATATTTTGCATACTTCTCATGCTCTTATCCTCTTTAATCCAGTTACTATATATGTGGATGAGGTCACATTGGATTATGATTGATAAACGTATTCATGGTACAGTTTATGAGATCATAAAATAGAATGAATAAACAATTATACATTCCAGGATTCTATAAATGGTATGACATCATCAGTTAATGTTCATCGCATATGTAAAGAAGAACAAAAAATGAAAAATAGAAGGGAGTATAAGGTACACAAAATCTCGCTTAATAAGTTATCCAATACAGAATTAATAACTAAGGCTTCATTTGTATGCACCTAATGAAGGTCTGAATTTGAATAGTTAAGATCTTAAGTCATTAAGAATTCATTTGTTTAGATTAAAATCTAAACACTTAATTGTTCTTAATATGTCTTAATCATTAAGATCCGGAGTTAAAAAAGTATATATAATATCATATCAAACACTGAGTTCTATCAAACTCGCAGACTTTTTTGGATCCGTCGCCAGCTTCCAGCCCTCATGAGATGTTCTTCATTTGCTTGTTTGTATACTTAGGACCCGTTTGGCCATGAGTATTATTTACTTTTTTTCGGAAACTATATTTCCTTTTTCCAAAAACTAATGTTTGGCAATAAAAATTTCAAATACAACTTTAAGTTATTTTTGGAATTTGAAAAACAATCAAAATCTTATTTTCACTTTTTTCATTTTCTCTTTTGAACCATTACTTTTGTTTTCTGTTTTCAAATTTTACCCTAAAAGTTTTTATTTTTATAAAAGGCCCCTCATTTAAATTAGCCAACAACCAGAGTACCCTAGTAAGCCTCCACCTCAACAACTTTCAATATCATGTGCTATAAAACCTCTAAAAGAAAAGAAGCAGGTGGGAATTTTGCAACAAAGCCATATTTAGAGATGCTAGATTTCCTGTGTACACCAGTAAGTCTCCCGGTTGCAGCCTTTTGATGGAAAGAAACCATCAGTCTTGAGCACTCCATAAGCTGATCTCGAGTATAGTTGCTATATTTCTAGCACCGGTTATGTTTATTAATTGCTTTGGGTGATTTTGCTAGTTTTTAAAAGTTAGGGATATAAATCACATTTCATGCTTTTTTTAGAAAAAAAATATTTCAACAATCAAATATTATTTGCAAAAACTATAGTCAAACACAACTCCAACTTCAATTTCAAAAATTCAAAAAAAGTACGGCCAAACGCCTACTAAATAAAAGTGTGACTAACGAAAAGTAATTGGGCCATTTGAAAGAGCGAATGAGATAGGAATAATTACGTAGTGTAGAGAATACTTAAGAGGTATTTATATTTAGTAACTATACTTTATTTTAATTACATCTCATAGCTAAATGTTGTATTTCAGTCACACATGGTAACTCATAGTACCTCTTAATATACAGTTCCCCAAAAATTATTCCATTGTATCAATCTTTTCCCTCAACCCTCCCTCTCTTCTCCCTAGCTCTCTCTTTTTTCCCTCTCTTCTCCCTTGGCCAGTCACCATCCAACTCCGTTGCCGCCATCAACCACTACATCTTCTCCGGCGGTAGCGAGCAGTAGCAGCAGAGAAAAAGCAAGCAACCGCCTCTCTCTCTTCCCTTTTCTCAGATCTGAGCGAGCAGTAGCAGCAGTCGCCGCCGGTCGCCTCCATCAACCACTTTATCTTCTCCTGAAAGAGCGAGCGGTAGCAACAGAGAAAAAGCGAGGAGTCGCTTCTCTCTCTCTTCCCTTTTCTCAGATCTGACCGAGTAGTCTTGTCACGACAGCCGACGCCTCTCTCCAGATCTGGTCTTCATTTGGCTGGTGCCGGAGTTCAATGTCGTTTTTCGGCGTGCCGTGAGCTTCGCCAGAGTTCAATGTCATTTTTCGGCATGCCGACTTAGATCTGAGCTTATTTATTTTTTTGTATTTCAAATTGGAATGTATTTCTTTGTATCTCAGATGAGGTGTATTTTATTTCTTGTATTCAGAATTTGAGTGTTTTCATTGATTTTGTAGTGTAAAATTCAATGTTTCTTTATGTGTTTTCCACTTGTATTTTGAAAGAGATTTTTTATATACAAATAAATAAAGTGAATTTGAATACAACTGAATATTTTCTATATTTTTCTGCACTTATGTTGTTTGAATACAACCGATTTTAAATACAATAAATTGAATACAGTGTAAAAATAGATACAAATGAATACAACTGAGTTGAATACATCTGACTTGAATACATCAAAATACAGATGAATTGGAATACGACCGAGTTTGAATATAATCGATTTTAAATACAATAAATTGAATACAATGTAAAAGTAGCTACAAATGAATATAAATGAATTGAATATATCTGACTTGAATACAACAAAATTGGAATACATTCAAATCTGAATACATGTTAATTAGCAAAAGTATAACTATGCTTAAAAAAATCCTTCAAAGTATATTCATTTGTGAAAATTTCCTAATAGGATAAGCATACGTCACTTGATTATCACCTTGGTTCCCACCAAATAACATTTAATATAAATCTGACTGGGTGGAGGACGGACATGCAGATATGGAGTAAGCTAGCTAGCTTGCACTAGGAATAGTGCAAGGGAAAATGATAGATTACATGATATTATTTGAACAACGTTTGGCCATAAAGAATTTAATTTTAAGAAAATAAAAATTAAAAATTAGCATGTTAAGCGTAGAAAAGCATTATTAGTTCAGAATATGAAATAAAACCTTTGGTTTTTTAGTTACCAAGAGATTTTTCTTTTTGGGTGTTTTATAAAAAAAAAACAAAACAATTAATCTAGTAAAAATTACCTCAAATTTTGCCGACAATACCATGACTATCAATATCTACTTTTTTCACCTATTGTTTTCTCCTAATAAAATGTTCAAATTAAATTCTTCTTTATGATTCAAAGTTCATCCTATGTGTAGACAAAAATTTGCGTCGAGAAATAATCAAGACTAGAAAAATATGATAACATCATAGAATTTTATTTCAATACAGTGAATGTTATAATTTCTATAATTTCTCTGATTTATCTTTATAAAAATAAATTCAAAGATTTTTAAGCTTGATATTAAATATAATGGATTAATTTGATCTTGGGAAACATAACATCAATAGTACTAAAAGAAGGGGAATAATTTTGTCCTACTTTGCTTGTGCTTGTGCTTTCTTTTGAGCATGGGTCTCTCGGAAACAATCGTTTTACCTACCAAGGTAGAGGTAAGGTCTGCGTACTCTACCCTTCCCAGACCCCACGTTGTGGGATTTCATTGGATATGTTGTTGTTGTAGCTCTACCTTTATCATGCAATACACAATTTAAAGTACATCCTCTAAAACTTTTACGGACAAAAGTAAATGGAAAATTGGAGGTTGACTTATGAAAATGTTCTTTTTTTATGTTATCATTTAATTTTTTTCTCTATCTTTAAAAATTATGTAAATATAACTACTATAAGATTGTCTTTTCGGACAGCATTAGACTTAGTTTACCTATGATATTTATTCATATATTATTCTAATCTTATAAACAAAATATTGAATTACTGTCTAGCATTGACAATAATTTATAAAGTTTTAGACCATAAATTTAACGTGTACTTATAAGATTATTAACTTCCTCAAAAGAAATCTTAGACCACGGTCTAAAAGATTCAAAAGTTTCAAGAGAAAGAAAAGACAGTCATTTGCTAAACATTTATCTAGAAAGGGAGGAACGGCGAAAATTTCACAAAATTGAAACCCTCTCCTCTTTAAGTTCAGCATTTTGTAACTCTTATAAGACTTCAACAGAGAGTAGTAGAATTCATGAGAGTAGTAGAATTCATGTATAGGCCTCTCATTTTCATCAGCATGTTTGATTTTTCAACAGCACGAAGCCTCTCCCTTGGCGTTGCAGCTTGCTTTTTCAAATTTGTGCAGCATGTTATCACAGAGAGTAGAATAGTGTGCAGAGCTGCACCAGAAAGTATGCCGATCCACAAGCCTTCCCCTAAAGTTAAGCCAAATAGCCAATGAGGCAGCAATATGAATTCCGCAAAGGTAAAATGAAGCAATATCGACATAGGCTCCGATATGCTGCCAACCACATCCCCTAGAGACACCTACAATGTGCATAATACCACAATTAGTAACGCCTGTTCTTGTCATGTATCTTTCAGTGGCAGATCCAAGAATGTGTATATACATAGTATAATGTTACAGTTAAGGCGATTCAGTTGAGCCCCCTTTAGTAAACGTGGCTACGCCCACCAGTCTTGATACTCATTCTTGTCATGTATCTGTTTGTGGAGGATTCAACAATTTATATATACATAGTATAATTTTCGGGTGAAGGGAATTCAGTTGAGCCCCTTCAGTAGACTTGGATCAGCCACTGGCATATGTTACCTTTTATAGTAGTAACTTGATGTGAAAAAAGTCTAACCTGAAAGAGTCCCTTGGGAGTTGTCAGTTATGACCGATAAGTGTTAAACAAGGTAATATACCCGTGATAAACACTTGGTATACATAGTGTGTATCACAGGTACATTAGGAATGTTGAAGCCCATCTCGACAGTGGCTGAAGCCCATCTCGTCAATCTCGTCAGTGGCCTTCAGCCCATCACGGGCAGTGTTGGTTTGTAGTATATTAGGAATGTATATTAATGTAATATTGTAGTGTAAAAGTTACCTTAATTAGTCTTGTACACTTACCATAATTGTATAGTTAGAATTATGGTAGAATAAGGTTTTAAGAGTAGAATAGGAATAGGATTCTCCTATTATGGAAATATGTAACTTGTATATATACCATTCAATTAATGAAAATAATCAAGGGGGTTATTTCTTTCATGGTATCAGAAGTCTAGGTCAAAAAAAAAATTTCTCTCCCAAATTTTTGTTGTTCCTCTCGGCCGAGACCCCCCCTCGGGTTTACCAAATTATTCTTCCGCTCTCAAAATCTCTCTTACAAATCCCTCTTTCACCTCTTGTTCTTTCGTTATGTCTTCGTCAAAGAACACGTTTCACCTTGCCCTTGTTGTTTCTAACATCAAGAATCATATCCCGTTAATTCTTGAAATAGAAAACGTCCAATACGCGACGTGGGCCGAGTTGTTCAAAATTCACGCTCATTCGCATCAAGTCATCCATCACATAATCCCCGCGGCTCCTAATGATACGGAGGTCCCTAAACGCGAGGATGATCCTAAGTTATGGACAACACTTGATGCCACCGTCCTTCAGTGGATTTATTCTACTATTTCTACCGATCTATTGCAGACGATTATTGAGCCAGACGCTACGGCGATGGATGGATGGGATAGACTACGTGACATATTCCAGGATAATCAAAATTCCAGAGTTGTTACCCTTGAACAGGATTTTTCCCACGTCAACATGGAAAATTTCCCGAACGTTTCAACATATTGCAAAAGGTTGAAGGAATTGGCGGACCAACTCCGCAATGTTGGTGAATCATTTAGTGAAGATTGTCTTGTTTTACAGATGGTTACTGGCCTATCTGAGGTCTATAGTGGCATTGGAACTCTCCTTCGTCAAAGTAATCCTCTTCCAAGGTTCTATCAAGCCCGATCCATGCTTACCTTGGAAGAAGCCGGTTTGGCTAAAAAGGCGGCTACTAATGCTAGTCCCGTGGTCATGATGACTTCCTCCCCTAGTCCTCAAAATTTTGATAACAATTCGAACCAAAACCGATCTCACGGGGGCAGCAAAAATGGCCGGAAAAATAATGGAAAAAATTGCGGGGGCAAACGCGGCGGCTCCGGCAGCAGTCACGGTGGCCAAATCAGTGGTAGTGGACCCCATCCAAGTTACAGTGGGTCACCGAACCCCTGGTCTCAGCCTTGGGCCTCTGGGCCATGGGCTTGGACCAGTGGACAGTGGCCTTACGGCACACCTCCATAACAGTTTCCAACATATGGCCAGTGGGCTTTCCAGCAGCCCAGACGGCCCACTGCCCACTGGCCCAGTAACGTTAATTCCAATAGTTACGGCCCAGGATAGCTCAGTTCTGGGATACTTGGGCCCCGACCTCAAAATCTCATCACGCAGCAGGCCCCACTCAAACCGATATCGAGGTCGCGATGCACACACTAGGTTTGACTCAACCGGACCCGAATTGGTATATGGATACCAGTGCCACTACCCACATAACATCTAATTCAGGTACTCTCTCATCTTATTTCAATTTGAGCAACCCTCAGGGTATAATTATTGGTAATGATAACTCTTTTCTAATTCAGGGTTATGGTTAGAAAACGTTGTCTCCCCTCAATCCACCCCTTATCTTGAAAAATACTTTACATGCACCAAATTGATTAAAAACTTAGTGTCTGTCTGAAAGTTCACCACTGACAATTCCGTTTCTGTTGAATTTGATCCTTTTGGTTTCTCTGTGAAGGATTTCAAGACGGGGAGTCCTCTTATGAGATGTGATAGTATGGGAGATCTTTATCCTATCACGCCCGGGTTCAGTCCATCGAGTCAAGCCTTGCCATCAGCCTTTGCAACCATTTCTCCTTCCTTGTGGCATGCTCGCCTTGGTCATCCGGGATCCTCTATTTTGTCACTTTTAGATAAACATAGTTTTATTTCTTGTAAGGGTACGAGTCGTACTCCAATTTGTCAATCTTGTTCGTTAGGAAAATTTGTTAAGTTGCCATTTGTAGACTCAAATTCTCATACTTCAATGCCATTTGATATTATTCATAGCGACCTATGGACGTCTCATGTTCTAAGTTCGTTGGGTCATCGGTATTATGTTCTCTTTTTGGATGATTATTCTAAATTTTTGTAGACGTTTCCAATTGCAAATAAATCTCAAGTGTTTTCCGTCTTCGTAAAATTTAGAGCATTCATTAGAACCCAATTCGAAAGAGAAATAAAAAATATTCAATGTGATAATGGAAAAGAGTATGACAATAGGGTGTTTCGGGAGTTCTGTGCTAATAATGGGATCAATTTTCATTTTTCTTGTCCTCATACATCTTTACAAAATGGGAAAGCAGAACGCAAAATTCGTTCCATAAATAACATTATCCGCACTCTCTTAATTCATGCTTCCATACCCCCATACTTTTGGTATCATGCTCTACAAATGGTCACATATCTGCTAAACATAATTCCTTTCAAAGGTCTGACATATTCTCCCCCCCTCCAAATTTTATATAATAAGAATCCTTCTTATTCTCATCTTCGAATTTTTGGGTGCTTGTGTTATCCGTTATTTCCGTCCACCACAATTAACAAACTTCAGGCCCGGTCTACTCCGTGTGTGTTTTTGGGTTATCCGTCTAATCATCGTGGTTACAAATGCTTTGATTTATCCTCCAAGAAAATCATCATTAATCGCCATGTAATTTTTGATGAAACTCAATTTCCCTTTACTAAAGTTCATACTACCGAGCCTAGTTCGTATAATTTTTTGGATGATGGCCCCACTGTTCCGTTGCAATATCCCGTCACTGGATCAGTTCCAGCGAATGGGCCAGTCCAGCCCAATTCTGGAACTGGTCCAGTTTCTGCTCCAGTTTACCGAGTTGGGCCAGCAGGCCCATTGCCTGCTGGCCAGTCCATCCCGAGCCCAGAAAATTCCCTAAATCCACCCACTTCTTCCTCGAGTCATAGACCAGTCACTCATAGTCAACGGTGTGTTTTTACACCAAAAATACATTTTAATTTACATTCGAATGTCTCTAAATCTCTCTTGTCCCGTAATCCTGTGTCTGCCTTAAACGACCCGAATTGGAAAATTTTTATGACTGATTAATATAATGCTCTTATTGATAATAAGACGTGGGAGTTGGTGCCCCGTCCATCTGGTATTAATATTATCAGGTCTATGTGGATTTTTGCGCATAAGGAGAATTCAGATGGGTCATTTGCTCGACATAAGGCGCGGCTTGTGGGTGATGGTAAGACTCAGCAGGTTGGGATAGATTGTGGGGAGACGTTTAGTCCAGTGGTCAAGCCGGCTACCATTCGCACTGTTCTTAGCTTGGCTCTTTCGAAGGCATGGCCTATTCATCAGTTGGATGTCAATAATGCTTTCCTACATGGTGATCTTAAGGAAACAGTATATATGCATCAGCCGTTGGGGTTCAGGGATCCCAACCATCCTCATCATGTCTGTTTGTTGAAGAAGTCCTTATGGGCTTAAGCAGTCACCACGGGCCTAGTATCCAAGGTTTGCTGACTATGTTTCGACTATTGGGTTCACTCACAGCAGGTCAGATAATTCGTTGTTCATCTACCGTCGTGGTTCATCCTTGGCCTACATTCTATTGTACGTGGATGATATCATTTTGACTGTCTCTTCCGATGCCTTACGCCAGTCTATCATGACCATGCTCAGCTCTGAATTTACTATGAAAGACTTAGGGCCCTTGAGTTATTTTTTGGGGATTGCCGTCAATCGCCATTCAGATGGATTGTTCCTGTCTCAACGAAAGTATGCAGCTGAGATCATCGGGAGGGCTGGGATGTCATCATGTAAGTCCACTTCCACTCCAGTTGATACAAAGCCCAAGCTTAGTGTCGCGACCGGCGCACCCTACGAGGATCCGACCCGCTATCGCAGTCTTGCAGGGGCCCTTCAGTATCTTACCTTTACCAAACTGGTTATTACGTATGCCGTCCAGCAGGTGTGTTTATTCATGCATGATCCCAGGATTGAGCACACGAATGCACTCAAACGCATCATTCGGTATATTCAGGGTACACTGGACTATGGTTTGCATTTATATCCTTCCTCGACATCCACACTTGTTTCCTACACGGATGCTGATTGAGGTGGGTGTCCAGACGGTCTACGTCTGGCTATTGTATGTTTCTTGGTAACAACTTGGTCTCCTGGTCTGCAAAGTGTCAGGCAACTTTATCCCGCTCAAGTGCCGAGGCTGAATATCGAGGGGTAGCTAATGTGGTCTCGGAATCATGTTGATTACGTAATTTACTATTAGAGCTTCATTGTCCCATTCTGAAGGCAACTTTGGTGTATTGCGATAATATTAGTGCCATTTACCTTTTGGGTAATCCGATTCTGCACCAACGCACCAAGCATATCGAGATGGACATACATTTTGTCAGCGAAAAGGTTTCTCGGGGTCAGGTACGCGTCTGTCATGTCCCATAAAGATATCAAATTGCAGACATCTTTACAAAGGGTCTTCCCTCGGTCCTTTTTGAAGATTTTAGGGACAGTCTCAGCGTCCGAAGACCGCCCGCTATGACTGCGGGGTGTGTGTTAAATAAGGTAATATACCCGTGATATACACTTGGTATACATAGTGTATATCACGGGTACATTAGGAATGCTGAAGCCCATCTCGGCAGTGGCTGAAGCCCATCTCGGCAGTGGCCTTCAGCCCATCACGGGCAGTGTTGGGTTGTAGTATATTAGGAATGTATATTGATGTAATATTGTAGTGTAAATGTTACCTTAATTAGTCTTGTACAATTACCATAATTGTATAGTTAGAATTATGGTAGAATAAGGTTTTAGGAGTATAATAGGAATAGGATTCTCCTATTATGGAAATATGTAACTTGTATATATACCTTTCAATTAATGAAAATAATCAAGGGGATTATTTCTTTCGATAAACATAGAAGAGGAGCCATGGCTGCGACATAGTCCACGACTTCCTTCTCGGTGCTGAAAATGTAGCCAAATACTTTACGACAAGCAAATACAGTTGTGCTTACAAGTATCGTCTCAGTGCATGCAATGAGCGCATTGCAGAAAACATGGATACGCGTGTTCCTTGAGGATTTTCAGCACCTAATTGATTAGAAACTCTCGTGCTGAAAGTAAACGGGAGTTCAATATCCAGAGATATCTGATCAATAAACTAAGTGGAAGTGGATGGTTCGATTAAATACTCAGACAAACCTTACAGCACCTAGAGAGACCAAATGGAATTGCATGAAGAGTAGAAATTAATGGTGTTCAGGCTGCACCATAGAATGTCACAAGAAACTACTCCCTCCATCCCAAATTGTTTGAAGGTTGGCCAGTTTGGCGGTTAAACAAATTTTTTCTTTGACTTAATTTTAAACATAGATCAAACTGATCAACCTTCAAACAATTTGGAACGAAGGGAATAACAATTTTGGGACCGTGTAGATCATATTACTAGCTGAATCAATCATTTACGATGCAGAACATACCAAGACTACAAAGTACAACATGTAGCATGAATTTTGTAGAAAGACACACAAAGTTAAAGTGTATTTAAAATGTCAAAATAGGTGGAGGGAGGTTGTTGAACTACCAAATCATGATTGCAGAAGGGATGGCAAACTGAAAGAACTCTTTCATTGTAACACCCCGTAATTTCGGGCAATGATTTGAACAACTAGATGTATGCAAGTAAACTTGAGGTCGAGGAAATTTTGTTATATTTAGGTATTCATATCAAGGGCTTAGTATATAAAAGGATGCGGTCCCGAAATAATTTAAGATTTAACAAGCGTGACGACGAGGATTAATAATAATAGTTATATGTCCAAAAAGATGTTATGGACTAGTGATATATCGCATGATTATGACATTGAGCATATGAAGATTTTATAAGTAATTAGTATTTAAATAAATTGAGATCTAGCAATTAATAATATGGACAGTTAGTTAAATATCAAAGTATAGTGAGAGACAATAAAGCTACTTAAGGAAATATTTGGATGTATATTATGGAGGACAACAAGTCTACGTGGCATCATGGAGGAAGACTAGTTAAGTGATTATGCATTTGGGTGATTCGTGGCAGTAAGATAAATATCAATTATTTTTGCTTACACGTGTTTTCTTGGTCTCATCACAATAGCAAATATAGTCTTTAAGTGGGTTACAAGAAAAGTAACTCATTATCAAGCCCTTCTCCTAAAAGGGAGCAAACTGGCAAACATTCCTATCTATTTTTGGACCAGCAAAGTGAATTATTGTGTAAGAGAAAGAAATGTTATTTATTTGTGAAGTGAGCAGCAACGTATTACTTTCTCTAAACAGCCACATAATTTTATTTGATTAGATCAAGTGTAATTCTTATTAAGAATAACATATGGATTTTCCGCGTCGGTTCAATCTCATTGTTACGTTTATCGTTGAGTTGTAATTCCGGTTTTCTTCGAAGTGAAGTAAGGTGGAAGAAGAGGGTTTCTTGAAAAATCAGATTGGGGTGCATTACGGGCTGCTTTAGTTGTATTGTGGATACAAAATGACTAAGGCATGTCAAGGCAAATCCTTATTTCTTTTGGCATGTTCTAAGTACGAAACGTAAACGTAATAATGTCCCATAAATTATTCTACTCTTAGTAGTTAAGGATGTTCATGTTATTCATTCCTATTGTCAAAGCATGTCTAAATATGTTTCTAAATCCTTATTGGGGTATATGGGAAAGATGTTAGTACTCATAATGTAAATCGGAGGTGAAGCGATATTACATCACTCCGACAAATTTATAGTGTCATATTATCATATCATTCATGCATTATATTCATATACATACCTTGACTTCAAATGAGTTATATACTCTACTATATGTATGCATTATATATGTATGGGATATGGGAAAAGGGAAAGCGTTATATACGCACACCACCTGCAGCTGGTACAGATATACACGATAATGATTATGCCCATAGAGGCCGATATGATATGATGGGATGCATACAGAGGTTTGATGGTGTTATATACGCATATATATATGTATGATCGCATTGCGCATGGCATTTAGGCATATTATGGCCTTCAGAGGCATTCTCTACTGGTTGGTTGTTTTTTGTCTCATGTTACTTTTAGGTCTCTATTATGCTATTCTTCATGCCTGACATACTCGGTACATTAGTCGTACTGACGTCCCTATTGTCCGGGGACGCTGCATTTTATGCCCGCAGGCTCAGGTAGACAGGGCAACGAACCGCGCTAGTAGGTTGCTGGTTCAGCTGATGTTGGAGCACTCTACTTGTTCCAGAGTTGCAGTCTAGTCGTGGTACGATATTCTTGATATGCATAGGGGTATGGCGGGGCCTTGTCCCGACCTTATGATGTTACGTACTCTTTAGAGGCTTATAGACAGATGTCCTGTGTATAGTAGTCATGTATGGAATTGTCAGTCTTAGTATGTGTATATGCGTAGGTTGGGTTCTTCCATTTGCAAGAGTTTACGCAATACCTTTCCAGTTTATTATTCCCGTATATCAGCAGGGTATCTCATGGCAGCCTCATGGGCCATGCGAAACTATGGATATATGCTAAATATATGATTAGTAGTACTCGGGAAGTAAGGTCCGGGTGCTCGTCATGACCCTCCGGTTTAGGTTGCTGGTTCAGCTGATGTTGGAGCACTCTACTTATTCAAGAGTTGCAGTCTAGTCGTGGTACGATATTCTTGATATGAATAGGGGTATGGCGGGGCCCTATCCCGACCTTATGATGTTACGTACTCTTTAGAGGCTTGTAGACAATTGTCATGTGTATAGTAGTCATGAATGGCCTTGTCGTCCTTAGTATGTGTCGGCTTATATCAAAAGTGATAGCCACTTTGCCTTCAAATGATATAATGAATAACGTAAATACTGTTGATATTCATGTGCAAATTTAAATACATCTCTCTTAACAGTTGATCTAGGAAAAACGGTAAAAGAAGGATTATACATTTCTCTAATGTAATGAATAAAACCAGGAGATGAAGGAAATGAAAAAAGGCAAACCCTCCACAACAACTAATTTTACTAATGCTTCCCTATCTCTATGTTTATTGTAATTAGGGCCTACAATTCCCCCCGTCATGGGGTTAATTTGACTTTGTACTTGGTCCGGGACAATATGTGAACCTTGTTCCGATGGAGAGGCGTTAGCGCACCCGGTTTTTCAGCCTTGTATTAGGCAAACCTAGCTGGGTGATCCCTTTTTATGTGTCTCATTAACTCCCCCCCCCCTCATCCCACCCTGACCTTTTCTAGTTTTAAATTTAAAAACATCTTTACAAATTTTACATCTAGCTACTTGATTGTCTACGTCCCTATCAAAAAATTTCCATGCATCTGATTTTAATGGTCGTTTTGCTGGACCTCGTCTCATACTAGGAGGAATAGAAGGCATTCCAGTTGGAGGTGCACTAGTGGGTGTGTCATCTAGATTAGTCGGTGTGTCGTCTTGATCATCTTCTAAATTAAAGTCTTGTTGAGTTCCAAAAAATATTTCCTCGTCTAAATCTAATGGTATTGGAGGAAAATTTTCAGTATCAACAAAATCATCCTGTGTAGGAATAAGATGACTAGAAGAGGTACACTGGCCCTTGTTACCCCTACTAGAAGAATCCTTACCCTTACCCTTAAACATACATATAATTCCTTTTATTTTAATTATGCTAATAAATAGTTAAAGATAATGAAATTAAGTGCGCTAAATAAAATAAAGAAACAATAATAATTTAATGAAGGAACGAATGTACCAAACGCCGACTTAACGTCGACATATAATCGAGAGGTTGAAAATTGAAAGTTTGCTCAATGGAAGATCCTCAAGCTAGTTGCCAACTTTACTCTCAATTCCCAAATGAATAAATAAAATTGAATATTTAGTAGACAATGTAGACTTGTAGAGAGTTAGATTATGAGATTAGAGAAATTGTAGGAAGATTTGTGAGAAAGATGAAGAGAAAATGAGGTATTTATAGTTGCAAAATTGAGTTAAAGTGTAAATATAATAACTTAGGGGTTAAAATAAATATTAAGGGGATAGAGAGGGTTGGGGGGGGGAGGCCAAAAATGGCCGTTGCACAATGACCAAAATATAAAATAGTCATTGGTGCAATGGTTATTTTGTGCAAAGGGGAGGGATCGGGCGGGATCAGGCCAAAATTCTATAGGCTTGCTAACTTGCTATTCTCCACTAACTAACTAATCTTTAGTTTCTATTTGGCTAATGAATATAAGTGATGATTTCTAACTAAAGAATTAACAAACTAACATGAATTTATAGAATAAAATAGCAATGAAAACACACGAAGTTTAATTCAGTAATGAAGGAATTAGGGTTTCCAATCTCCTCAACTTTTCACTCTATCATTCATTAATGCAAGACTAATGATTCTTCTTCTTATTAAGATAGCTGGTTAACTTAGATGTTCTATATTCCGGTTAGGATATATAAAAACTCAATCTAAGTGAGAACTTTCTATATTTCTATGATAAGTTCGACCACATAGGAGGATTAAGATCAATAACCTAAAACGCTACACAAGCAGTCGTGATACTTTCGTTCAAGATTAAACCTACGTCTAATCAACTATAGCATATTCAAATCTCCCTTTTCAGATCTCGATTTGAAATCATATAGATAATGAAAACTAATGACCAATTAATTATCATTCAATAAACGCAAGTTGAATAGATTTTAATAGATGAAGAAGAACATTAACAATGCATTAAATCATAATAGAGTTTCAAGTGATTCAACGGAAAACCCTAATAAAAGTAATTAGCACCTAGACATGCTAAGAAAACTAATTAACTTAATATCCAACATGAACTGAATTAAAGTAAAGAAAAGGAAAAGAACTTGAACAATAGATGTCTCTAATGGCTTCTTGTTCTCTTGTTTCTTGCCTCCCAAAGTGTTCCCCTTTTCAGAAAAACGTTCCCTTCAATATATATCACGAAAACCCCCCAAAATGGACATTTTTGCCCTTGTTAAATTTAGGTTTTTCGCGCTCCTGACGTCGTCATCGCCGCGGGGCTAATTCGATGCTGAAACATGCTTGCTCACTGCCAGAGGGGCGCCGCGGCGCTAATGTTGGGCGCCGCGCTGAGGCTCTTCAGCCTTCTTCATCCGGAATTTGTTTAAATTGCTTTCCGAGCTTCCCCGGGCTTCTTTGACTTATTTCTTGTGGCTAGGTATACATTTTTACCCTTAATAACTGCCTATTTCCTTTCGATTCGTTTTATTCCTTTCTGAATCGCTTAAAACCTGAAAACACACAACACACGCATAATACTGCACAAAACAACTAAAAGACAAACAAAAGACTCTCTAAAACACACTCTAAAATAGTACTAAAATCGATCTAACAAACACCCCCAAAGTTAAGCTTTACTCGTCCTCAAGTAAAGAACTCTAGTCACCCTAAAAAAGAAAAACACACACCCTAAAAAAAATGAATCAAATCAACCACAATAGATTATGCCTCGAAGATCATGAACAACATGCAATAAAATCTTCCGGAACATTCTAACCACTAATTTGCTATCTAGAATTTCAAGTCGGATAATCCTCAAATTTGCTTAAAGTTATTAATGCATATGACCACTCAACCTTGATTATTGAAATAACCAACTATTCAATATTAGCTTATGCACAATGAATTCTCACCAATATTCCATCAGGCCAAAA
The DNA here is from genome assembly GCA_034509755.1 of Anisodus tanguticus. Taxonomy (NCBI): domain Eukaryota; kingdom Viridiplantae; phylum Streptophyta; class Magnoliopsida; order Solanales; family Solanaceae; genus Anisodus; species Anisodus tanguticus. The sequence goes on along the minus strand of CM067542.1, from coordinate 48,176,194 downwards.
TTCTATAGGCTTGCTAACTTGCTATTCTCCACTAATTTAGACAACACATGCTCAAGAATCAGTAGGACTTTTATAGGTTATGACGATAGGCTTAGGAACGGGTAGATAAAATGTCATTTAGACTCAACATTACTATAAGCATATAAACCAACCAACCAAACTTGATATCCATATTACAAACCAACAACAATCCCCAGTTTCTCTTCTTTACCCAATTTTTATTTTCTTTTCGAACTATACCCCCAAACTTGTTTTACAATGTATGTACAAGGGAGTGTAATATACTCCCATTTTTTTTTCAATCCTTTGTTCTTCTATTGATAGCACCGAATCTAAAATACCAATTACAAAGTGACAATCCTCTACTCATATACTTATATGCTCATGGAATTCAAGGGAATGAACATATTTGTAAAGGGTTTCAAGTAGGCTCAGAATAGGTGTCAATCAAAGAAGGTTACTTAAGGCTCAAAAGGGATAACTAGAGATTACATTAGTCAAGGTTGGCTTGAAAGTCTCAATCATTTCAAAGATCGCCTAAATCATCTTCCTAAGCATGCATCATCTATGATTTCGTCTCAAATAGCAAGCAAGCAAGTTCTAGGACTTTCCACCATCTTTCCTCAAACCAAAATTCAATCATGCATGCACCAATATTTGAGTACAAGAAATTCACCAACCATGATCAAGTTTTCATACTTATTAATAATTAAAAGAAATTCAAGACCTATCCAACTTAAGCACACATATTTAAGCATTTCATGGCTATCAATTTCATCCAACTCTATCACATGTGTACACTCAATCTCATGGGCTATTATTATCAACTTGATTCATTGACACAAGACACTCGAACACTGACACTAATAATAAACAAATAACTGAACACAAATAATTAACACTATTAACACAAAACAGTAAGACTCCCCCCAAAACTTATTCAACACATTGTCCCCAATGTGATAAGTAAAGCAAGAGTAAGAAGTCTTACCAAAACTGCAGCTAAGCGATTCAGAATGGTGGTGGTGGTGGCGGCGGTGGTGGTGGGTGAGAAGGCAGCTGGTACATTGAAGGATATCCAAGAGAGGACTCAGTTTTGTCGTCATCCATGGTCCAGTTATGCATGAATGAGTTTATTTGGTCGACACTCGTGACCTCATACTCATGTCTTTGTTGCATGTAAGTGTCCATATATTGCTGGTGTTGGATGAGATACTGATTCTGCTGGATAATGTACTAGTTCTATTGGAAAAGTTGATCCAACCTCTGGGTGTGGCCCTCCTCAATCGCCAAAGGAGGTGGTTGACTGCTCTATCCAGGCTCTTTGGCTGCTTCATCTTGCTCCATTTACTGGGCTTTGGTCGGTTGCGATTGCCTTCTACAGGTGTAGGTTCTGGTGTAGGGTCTGAATATGCATTGACCATTGTCCGGGTTAAGGGATTCTACACTCTGCCTTTTATATCATTGCTGCTCTCAGGCACTCCACGTGCAACACATAATGCAGTGATCAACGATCCATGCCCCAACCCTGTTGTTGTGTTCAGTCTGCATATCCAATTGAGGCTATTTTTTACAGCTCGACCCACATCTACTGAAAATCCTTTCATGATAGCATATACCAGCTTGATGTGATCCACTGGTATATCAGAGAGGTGTGTGGATGGAATTAGGCAGGCACTCACAAAGTAGAGCCAAGTTTTGGCAACTTTGTTAAATTGGCAGCGGAGCATGCATTTGGGGGCGTCATATGTATATGTGAAACAGGCCCCTGGATATCCTACCGTCTCAGCCACTTCAACCCAGTCAATTTTTGAATTCTTCCAAACCGTGAAGTCATCTTCCGCCTCTTCTTTCTCCAGCAAATTTGTGACCCCACAAATGGCATTAATCGCTTTAGCCCCAACTGGTACTCTTCTCCCTCGTATTAAACAAATGTTGTCTTATTTCTCTGGGTAGTTGGCATAAAATTCGTAGACTAGTTGAGTAGTTGGCTTTTCCAAATAAGGATTCACAAATGCACCCCAACCTCTATCAGCAATCATGGCTCTGATGGGTTCATATACCTCATCTTCGTATGGCGCAGTCTGGAATTCCATCCCCCTTTCCGGTACCAGGGAACGAGTACACAGCTTGTTATACCTGTCTTGGGCATCCTTATTGGCAAATATTTTCTTATCATAGTCTGCCCTTGGTGGTAGACTCACAGGGCCCCGGGAGGAGGATGCCTTAGAAGTAGGTCGTCGTGGACCCATTATTCCTTGTTTGGCGACTGTGAAGTTTTCTAAAAATTCGGCAGCACTTTCCCTTAAATATTCCCAACAACAATTCAACTCATCAACAATATATTCAATCAACCCACAATATCAATCACTACAATTTAACCACTCCATAATAACACTATTCCTCACAAGAACACAATCACCCCTCCCACTTAGAATTCCTCCAAGGTCATAAAAGAACACACATAAATTCTTCAAACTTGCAATACTTACCTTATGGTGAGAGATACTTCAGGCAGTGCTTTAGTACCTCAAGTATTGAAGATTTGAAGAACTTATGGAACACTTTCTTGAAGGATTGAGATTTTAGGGTTTGGAAAGAGGATTTGGGGGAAGTGTGGATTTAGAGTTAATGGGAGAATTGAGGAAATAGAAGGGTTTTTGTTGTATGAAAAGATTGTAATTTGAGATACAATGGGGGGTTTTTAGATTTTTAGGATTGAAAAAGAGAATAATAGAGAAGGATTTTTGTGAATTGTGTTTGGGGATAATGAGAAAAGTGTTATGTTTACGGTTTTTATCCTGGAATGCGTGTGGGAGCCACGGCTCTTCAGCATGCAGCGCCGCGGCGCAATCCCTTATGCCGTAGGTGCCACGACTCTAATGTTGGGCGCCGCGACGCTAATTCAACCAACAAAATACCTTTGCTCACTGTCTTCTAGGCGCTGCGGCCCTAATGTTGGGCGTCGCGGCGCTAAATCAACAAAAAATAACCTTTGCTCACTGTCTTCCAGGCGCCGTGGCGCTAATTCAACATGCGGGATTTTGACTTTTTCTACTTATTTCAACATCCCACGTCGCATTTTCATCCCAACGCTGGCTCATAATTTACTTAACATAAACACACCTGACAAGAAACATCAAGACAATGAGATTGTTCAAAATAAGATAAACAAAACAGGATAAAATAACATAATTAAAATGTTGGGTTGCCTCCCAATAGCGCTGTCGTTTAACGTCATTTAGCCGGACGCAGATTTACTCTTCATTTCAAGATCTCTTTTCTCTTCACCTCCTTCATAGTTGGGTTCAACCTCCTTTGCGCCTCAATTGAAGGCCTACTCTTATTGCCTTCTCATTGTGTTAATGCTATTTCAAGAGCATCAGTACTCTTGAAGCTTTCCTCGGCAACCGCTTGGTCAATTACATCAATGGAAAAACAGTCGTCGCTTGCTCTGGGATACGATATCGACTTAAATACATTGAAGACCATCTCGTCGCCCTGCACTTGGAGTCTCAACTCACCCTTTTGAACATCTATACGTGCTTGCCCCGTGGCTAAAAATGGTCTCCCAATAATTATGGGTACATCAGCATCCTCTTCCATGTCAAGGACAATAAAATCAGCAGGAAAAATAAATTTGTCCACTTTAACTAACACATCCTCAATAATTCCCCGTGGATGCTTGATCGACCGATCTGCTAACTACAAGGTAACTGTTGTAGGCCTAGCTTCACCCAAACCAAGTCTACGAAAAACAGATAAGGGCATCAGGTTGATACTTGCCCCCAAATCGCACAGTGTATGCTGGCATTCAAAATTCCCGATGGTGCAGGGAATAGTGAAGCTCCCTGGATCTCTCAACTTATGGGGAAGCTTCTTTTGCAAAATAGCGATGCATTCTTCAGTTAACGCCACAGTCTCATAATCTCCCATTTTTCTCTTTTTAGAGAGAATTTTTTTCATGAATTTGACACAACTGGGCATCTGCTCTAAGGCTTCAGCAAAGGGAATATTTATGTGCAGCTTCTTGAATATTTCCAAAAACTTGGAAAATTGTTTATCCAAAGAATTCTTTCTAAGCCTCTGCGGGTACGGAATTCTGATTTGAGTCTCATTACTCACTGCTGGTGGTGCCTTTTCCACCGTGAGGTGGTCTTTAGTAACCCTCTCCTTCTCTGACTTAGTTATCTCACTCAATATTTCTATTTTCTGTGCAGATATTAGAGGTGCAACTAGTTCAACTTGCCTACCGCTTCTCAAATTTATAGCCTGACATTGCTCCTTCGGACTTACAACAGTATTGCTAGGGAGATTTCCTTGCGATCTATTGTTTAACATATTCACTAGCTGACCCACTTGTGTTTTCAGGTTTCGGATAGAAGATCTCGTTTCAGTCATGAACTGAGTCTGGGAATTGGTGAGGGTCAACAAGGCTGCTTGCAATTCATTGGGTTTAGCTTGTTGAACTTGTGGTTTGGGCTGCTGAAACGATGAAGCTTGACTCATGGGCTGTTGTTGATTATTTTGTTGATACTTCCCTTGGAATTGTGGCTGTTGGCCTTGGTCGTTTCTCCATGAAAAGTTAGGGTGATTCCTCCACCCAGGATTATATGTATTGGAGAATGGATTGTAGTAGGGCCTCTAAAAATTCCCAACTGCTTGAACCTGAGCTTGGTTCATAGGAACATTGTTTGGATCCATTGTTGTGCACCGATCAAAAGTATGTGGACCCCCGCACATTTCACAAATCACTTGCATCTGAACAGTATTCACGGATATAACATTTTGCTGTAATTGCTTTGTCAAAGAAGCAACTTGAGCAGTTGGTGCGGTGATGGCATCTAGCTCATGAACTCTAGCCACCTTTATGTTGTTGGTTGGTCTTTCATCGGACCACTGATGATTATTTGTTGCCATATCTTCCAACAGCTCATATGCCTCATTAGCACTCTTGCTCATGAATGTCCCTCCAGCAACAACATCAATTATGGTACGGGTCGTACCACATAACCCATTGTAAAAATTATAGACTAACATCCACTGCTCAAAGCCCATGATGAGGACATCTCCTTTGTAACTCCTTAAACCTCTCCCAGGCATCATATAAGGACTCCCCGTCGAGCTGATAAAAATTGTTCATTTCTCCCCTTAACTTTGCAGCCTTTGATGGAGGGAAGAATTTTGCAAGAAACTTCTGAGCCAGGTCTTGCCACGTAATGATGGAGTTATCTTGCAGAGAGTTCAACTAGATTTTGGCTCGGTCCCTTAGCGAGAATGGGAAGAGCCTCAATCTAATGGGGTCATCAGTCACACCATTGTATTTGAATGTTGCACATAACTCCAAGAAATTGGCCAAGTGCATACGTGGATCTTCAGAGGGCAAACCCCTAAACTGAACTGTGTTCTGGACCATCTGCAGAATTGCTGGCTTGATCTCGAAATTATTTGCCTCCACAACTGGTGGCCTTATACAAGTATGCACTCTTGTAACGGTCGGAAGTATATAATCCCGTAAGCTTCTCACAATAGGATTCTGAGCTTGCTCCTGCACCATTTCTGGCACCCCTCTATTCAACCCATTATTATTGTTGCGGTTTGCCATATCCTCAGTTGAAAGATCAGCTCTCTTGTTTCTTTGATTCTGCTTGCACGCTTTCTCAATCTCATGATTTAGAGGAACAAGGTTGTCTGCTCCTCTTCTGCTTCACATATACCAAAGCTACCTGAAAAAAATGATCACAAACACTATATGCAGATCAAAAGAATAAAATTATATAAATAATAATAATAATAAAATGTGTTCTAGGAACAACCAAATTAGAAATAAGATTAATTAACTTGATATTGATAATACTTTAGTACCCGGCAACGGCGCCAAAAACTTGTTGCGTTTTTCTAGATGCTACGCAAGTGTACGTATCGCATTTTGTAATAAATTTTGATAAGACCGAGTATCGTCCACATAGACTGATTTATCAAGTACTAATTAACTAATCTTTAGTTTCTATTTCGCTAACGAATATAAGTGATGATTTCTAACTAAAGAATTAACAAACATAATGGATTTATAGAATAAAATAGCAATGAAAACACACGAAGTTTAATTCAGTAATGAAGGAATTAGGGTTTCCAATCTCCTCAACTTTCCACTCTATCATTCATTAATGCAAGACTAATGATTCTTCTTCTTATTAAGATAGCAGGTTAACTTAGATGTTCTATATTCCGGTTAGGATATATAAAAACTCAATATAAGTGAGAACTTTCTATATTTCTATGATAAGTTCGACCACATAGGAGGATTAAGATCAATAACCTAAAGCGCTACACAAGCAGTCGTGATACTTTCGTTCAAGATTAAACCTACGTCTAATAAACTATAGCATATTCAATTCTCCCTTTTCAGATCTCTATTTGAAATCATATAGATAATGAAAACTAATGGCCAATTAATTACCATTCAATAAACGCAAGTTGAATAGATTTTAATAGATGAAGAATAACATTAACAATGCATTAAATAATAATAGAGTTTCAAGTGATTCAACGGACAACCCTAATAAAAGTAATTAGCTCCTAGACATGCTAAGAAAACTAATTAACTTAATATCCAACATGAACTGAATTAAAGTAAAGAAAATGAAAAGAACTTGAACAATAGATTTCTCTAATGGCTTCTTGTTCTCTTGTTTCTTGCCTCCCAAAGTGTTCCCCTTTTCAGAAAAACGTTCCCTTTAATATATATCATGAAAACCCCCAAAATGGACCTTTTTGCGCTTGTTAAATTTAGGTTTTTCGCGCTCATGATGTCGTCGGCGCCGCGGCTCAACTATTACAACGTCGCGGCGCTAATTCGATGCTGAAACATGCTTGCTCACTGCCAGAAGGGCACCGCGGTGCTGTCGCGCCACGGCTCTTCTGCTTGTTGCGTCGCGGCTCTTTAGCCTTCTTCGTCCGGAATTTGTTTAAATTACTTTCCGAGCTTCCCCGGGCTTCTTTGACTTATTTCTTGTGTCCATGTATACATTTTTACCCTCAATAACTGCCTATTTCCTTTCGATTCGATTTATTCCTTTCTGAATCGCTAAATACCTGAAAACACATAACACACGCATAATACTGCACAAAACAACTAAAAGACAAACAAAAGACTCTCTAAAACAGTACTAAAATCTATATAACAATCAGGGCGGGATCGGGCGGGATTAGGGCAGGACCGGGACCGAGATGGGCTGGCGGGATTGGAGAGGGTCGGGTCCGAGCTGGAGAAGACCATGTCCCATCCCGATTATAGTCCCGGTACCGTAAAAAAAAAAATTACATATCGGGGTCGGGGCGTGACCGGGGCAGTACCAGGGCGGTGTCGGGGCAGGATCGGGGCGATGTCGGGGTGGGACCGGGTCAGCCCAGCCTACTGGCCACCCTTAAATGAGACTGGCCTACTGACTGGCTCAATTTTGAAGAACCCCTACTATCTTCTTACCTCTGGTTTTGATTCTAATTAAAGGATCCCGACGATCAAAACCTCTTCTGCGAATGCTCTCTTCTTGCTTTAGCAAAGCCTTCAACCTTCATTGCCATGTCGACGGTCTGAAGGTAAGTCCGATTATGGGCTAATGCCACACCCTTCTCTGCCAAGTTCGGGTTTAAACCCTTAACAAATCTTTTGACCTTCTCCCTTTCCGTAGGAATAATATTTGTGTTGTATGCCGACAATCACATGAACTGAGTATCGTATTCTTGCACACTGCGGTCTCCTTGTTTCAATTGTTCAAACTCACGCCTGAGCGCATCGTTTCGAGTGTTAGGCATGTACTTTTCAATGGATACGGCTCTGAACTCCCCCTACGTCATCGATAGTGACATCAGGGAACGATTTCTTCTAAAATTTCTCCACCACACCACCGCGTTGTCCACTAAACATGCGCCTACCAAATTGACGCCATGCGTCTCTACATATCCCAGGGTAAATAGTAGGTCTTCTACCTCATCGAGAAATACTATCGGGTCAGACTTGGAGTCCTTCCCTGTGAAGATAAGTTCCCTTCTCCTTATAAAATTTGTCCATAGTCTATCTAGTACCGACTGAATTCCTATATTTTCGGCCAGTGGTGCAGTCATATCTGGCTCCTGGGCCGGTGGGTTTCGGGTCGGGGCCATCGCTGAGATACTAGGTGTAGGCTGAACCATGTGTGGGACTGCATCTATCAGCATCTCTATGAGTCTATCTAATTTTTGTCCCACCGTTTCTTGGGTCCATCTTACAGTCCATGAACTCCTCCTGAGATCGCATTATCCTTTTCGTTTCTATGAGCACTTCGCTCTTGGTTGGAACTCGTATTGTAACCATATCTACAAAAATAACTATTAGTTAGTTTATCGTTGCACAATCCCCTTCCATAATCCTTTGAAGGAGGTATTACGAGAACCAAGTCTTTGAAAAGACTCAATATAGGCACGAGAAGAGTATGAAGGAAGTGAAATTGTTTAGGATGTTATTCCGTTCACATATTACTAAGGTGGCGCGCACACCGTCGCAATAAGTAACCGTTCAAAAACCCAACTCAAAGAAATTTCCTAGAATCTCCTAACTTGGTTTAGCTCTGATACCAACTTGTCACGCCCTGACTTTACCTAAGTCTTCCCTTAGGGCGTGATGGCATATGGGCAACTATCCCTTCCAAGGCGAACCATTAACTTCTTTTCTTTCTAAATAAAACATGTATCTAAGTGCAGAAATAACAGAAACATGTACTTCTTTAATGAAAGCACGATCCCATGCTCGTGCATCCACAAATTCTTCTAGACTCGATGGAAGTTCAAATACAGAATAAAAATATCCGAATCATAAAATAAAACAGTCTCATGTGTGGCATTCCCCGAGATGACAAAATTTAATTCTTCAACCTACTTATTCAAGAAAGACCATCACCAAATCCGGAGCAATGGATTGGTGGAACAGTGAGGCTGCGGAACGATCACTAGCCCTGTTGCGGAGTTTTCCCTTTATCGCACTTACCTGGAACATGTTAGATTAAAGAATCAACTCTACCATCCGGGACTAAGTGAGGACCTCGCCTTACAATTCAAAGTAATCTCACAATGCTCTAAGTGCAATTATATTATAAACATAATAAGCACGTTATGAAACATAGTACAACACTTTCAATGTACAAGCCAATAATAATTGTTCACACACAAAAATCCTCTCCCAATTTGTCTTAGGGAATGCTTAGTTTAACTAGTACACATTCACGAAAGAAATTGCGGAACGCGTAGCCCGATCTCATATGTTATACTATATAATTGTTGCGGTGCGTGCAACCCTATCTAATATTTTATATATTTGTTGCGGTGTGTGTAATCCAATCCAATATATTATATATTTATTGCGGTACGTGCAATCCGATCCAATATATTATATACTTGTTGCGGCACGTGCAACCTGATCCAATATATTAAATATTTGTTGCGATACGTGCAACCCGATCCAATATATTATATTATATATCTGTTGCGGTGCGTGCAACCCAATCCAATATATTATATATTTGTTGCGGTGCATGCAACCCAATCCAATATATTATATATTTGTTGCGATGCGTGCAACCCAATCCAATATATTATATTTATATATATATATATATATATATATATATATATATATATATATATATATATATATTTGCCTAAATGATACTAAGAAAATAATAGACATCCATACTTTGGTTCAGAAAAATTCAAGTAATATTTCATTCTTTCAACTTTTCGGCCTTCTCACTTGTAAGGGTTGTAACTCTCAACCCGTAACCAAAAATAAGTTGTTTCTTACGTCGAATCGAAGGTAACACAGGGAACTATCACTATATCAAGTTTCCTCTATAAATACTTAGTGTAACTAGTACAAATTCACAAAAGAAACATCTTTAAGAAAACTGTCTCGCCAAATTTTTTGTAAAAACAGGACACAATCTTAAGACAGTCATAACGTTTTATTCGTAAGTTGGATCGATCTCCGTAAAGTCTCAAACTGTCAAGAACATAGAAAAATACAACTTCTATTCAGCACAAACTTTCAAATTCATTACCTATTCGTACAATGTTTCGTTATACGTTCTGCCCTTCCGGATTTCAAATCAATCCGAGGCAGAAACTTTAAGCAGTGATAACTCTCAAACCGTATGTCGGTTTTAGCCCCGTTTGGACTCAATCTGACCGTAAAAGGGAGATGAACCACCCTGTAAAATGTTGTCCAATTATAACAAGGATAACTCAGCAAAACAGTCCGTAATCACATGAAACAAACTAGTTATCAGATAATATTATATCAATAATTCATCTCAAGTTATACTACCTCCTTGTTCTTTTTCTTTTCATGATCATTCTTTCAGCATCCATATTATGTTCTAATATATATTGTAACTCAAAACAAAGGATTATACTAAGAAATTATGAGTGAGAGAACTCACATTTATTGCTTCGTAACCGCGAATGAAAAATCTCAAACTTTGACTACACCTTTTCGGAACTCCTTAATTGCTAAAGGTAATTTTTATTCTTTGTATTTTCTGGTTTGTTATGGAAATATAAGATATGAGAATATATATTGTGGATGGTGTGTGTAACTTGCAGGAAGGTGGAAGGAGAAGGGGTTGAGGGAGAGCAAGGGGTTTTGAGGGGGGGGGGGGAACGTGCATGTAATGGGTTTTAATTTTTTTTTTATAACAAACAAAAATCAGGACTTTACAGTGGAGGCAGCCGAAAGGTACCTCGAGAGCTCGTCTTCACTTCGAGACCTCGAGAGCTCACAAACACACGAAAAAAAGAGAGGGTCTTAGTAGTGAAAGACTAATTACACTAGATCTGGGTTCCGCCAAAGGGCTGGATCCCAACTTAAGCTTAACTAATTAAAATTTAAACTCAATTTAACTCGTGACAAACGCAAAAGCAAGGAATCAATTTTTTGGACCAGTAAAATAAAGAACAAGGGTTTGTATTTATAACCCTCGATGGGAACTCTAGCAAAGCCAAGGATCTGATGTGGGAGAACCAAATTGAGGGGAAAATTCGCTCTAATTCTTCTTCAACCAATAGAAAATCAAAATTTGAAATTGAATAGGACAAGAGACAATAAACTCTTGTAGCAAAAGCACCAAGAGGGGTAACCTCACCTTGGTTTTGAGGGGGTGGGTCTGGTGGCGTATGAGGTGAGAGGGATGAGGGTATTTAATGAACTTTCCTCTTCCATCAAAGCAACAACATAGAGAGGACCATGTACACTGCCATTTTGTCATTCTTGGCACAAAGAAGATGATGCGTGTTGTGGCTAGGGTTTTCCAAGAGAACCCAAATCATAACAAAAGAAAAGGGGATGACTCCCTTTTATACTTTGGTTGAGGGGCCTGGGTCGAGTCCTGGGCCTTTGGCATTGGACTCGGCCGAGGTGTGTTTCAAACAAAGGCCCAATTGATTTTTAGCGAATTAAAATCACTCATGGTCACATTTTCAAATGTGGCCATGTTTTAAACTAGAAAATGGCCGAATAAATCCGTAAATAGCCTAGTCAAATTAATAGCTTCGTTTTTAATTCTAAATTTGATACTAATTAGAAATTAGGAAATTAAAACTATGCAAACGTCTTTTTTTATTTAAAACATGAGTTGAAATTGAGATATATTTCCCTTATCGTATTTAATTTAGTCAATGTTCCGATTTTGATGGAGTGGAACATTAATTCTTTAATTTTTGAGGATTCTATTTAACAATTATATTCATAATTGTCAGTTGAAATTCCAAATTTTATTAATGGCCAGAATTATGCAAGATTAGGATGTGTATATATAGTATATAAACCCAGTGATATTTTGTCAAATGAAATGACAAAATATTCTCGGAATAATTTTATAAAATTATGTTCTCCATGTAAAAAGTATATCTCATTCCATCTGTGACTCAATAAAATTATTAGAAGATAAAAATTAGGTGTCAACAATACCAGTAATAGGTAGTAACCTGAAGTGAATCAAATGCGAGTTAGAAACCTGAAGGATTTTAGTAATGGTTGAGCATTGTGATGTTAACAAAGTGAATGATTAAGCAGTAAGAGGATAAGCTATAGAAGAATAGCCTTTAATGGTTATTAAGAAAGGGGTCTCCCTAAGACTAGCATCATGAGTAGAGCTAAATTCATCAATATTGAGTATGCTGATTAGGAATATAACGGCACTCCATACATGTAAGTCATTTAGTTGTTCCTAGCAAGGGAAGATTACCTAAAGGCGATTTGAAAGACAAGTTATAAGTTATTTGAAGGTGAAGATGGAACAGTTTGACTTCTATAGAAGAAAATAAATCTGTAAGCATAAGACGTTGGCTACTGACCCAATGGAAGATGGTATGATAAAATATTGTTGCAGAACTATGTGTTCCGCTTAGTAATAAGAGTTGTAATAAAGATTACAGTAAAGGCTCAGAGTGAATGAAATTGTATATGTTAAACAGAGCAATATACATGTGATATACACTGAATATATAGCAGTGTATATCACATATATATCACTGGCAAAGCGATGGATCAGCGCAAGGGGGCCTTGGCGGTGGGCCACTGCGCGTGGCTGAAGCGATGGGACTGGACAAGGCAGTGGGCCTCGGCAGTAGATGAAGCAGTAAGCCCATCACGGACAGAGGTGGTGGTTGTATATTAGGAGTGTATATTGATGTAATATTGTAGTGTAATTATTACCATAATTAGTGTTATACACTTACCATAATTGTATAGTTAGAATTATGGTAGAATAAGGTTTTAGGAATAGATTAGGAATAGGATTCTCCTATTTTGTAACTTGTATATATATCTATTAAATCAATGAAAATAATCAAGGGGATTATTTCTTTCATGGTATCAAGAGACTAAGTCTACACAAAAGTTTTTTTCTCTCAACTTTTGTCTTGTGGCCGAGAACCCCCCCTCCCTCGGGTTTTCTCTCCAAAATTTTGTCTTCCGCTTTCAACAACCTCTCTTAAATTTCCCCTCATTCTTTGTTCTTTCAATATGTCTAAGAACAATTTTCACCCTGCCCTCACGGTTTCCAATATCAAGCTAAGTGTACCTATTGTCCTTGAGATGGAAAACGTTCAATATGCAACGTGGGCGGAGTTGTTTAAAATTCACGCTGTATCTTATCAAGTTCTACATCACATCATTCCTTCCGCTAGACCCCTTCCTGCGGAGGATCCTGAGTTATGGATTACACTTTATGCTACCGTTCTTCGGTGGATATACGCCACTATTTCAGTGGACCTTCTACAGACGATTATGGAGCCAGATACCACGGCTATGGCTGCATGGAATAGATTGCGTGACATATTCCAAGACAACCAACATTCCCGTGTCGTCACACTCGAGCAGGAATTCTCTCTCGTTCGAATGGACGAATTTCCGAACATTTCTGCATATTGCAAGAAACTAAAGGAGTTGGCGGATCAACTCCGTAATGTTGGCGCACCAGTAACAAATAATCGTCTAGTTCTACAGTTGGTTGCCGATCTTTCGGAGGCCTATAATGGTGTTGGAACTCTCCTTCGCCAAAGCAACCCTCTTCCCGACTTTCATCAAGCCCACTCCATGCTGACGTTGGAAGAAGCCTGTTTGGCTAAAAAGGCGGCTACCGGAGCAAGCCCAGTTGTCATGGTGGCATCCTCTCCTAGTCCTTCTGGTTTTGTTAATAATTCGGGCCAAAACCATAATAATGGTGGCGGCAAGAATAATCGCAAAAATAATAACAAAAACCGCGGGGGCAAACGCGGCGGTTCTGATGGCGGTTCCGGTGATCAACAAACAGACGGTGGGTCTCATCCAGGGTACAGTGGCCCACCACCTCCATAGGCCCAGCAGTGGGGCCAATGGCAGTGGAACCCGTACCCTCCAGCAACAGTTTCCAGCAGCCAGTGGGCTGGCCAACAGTCCAGGCCCAATACCCACCATTGGCGGCCCACTGGCCAGTGGCCCAACAACGGCAATAACAGTAGTTACGGCCCAGTTCTAGCACGGCCAGGAGTTCTTGGGCCCAGACCTCAGCAAGCCCATCATGCAGCAGGCCCCACTCAGACCGATATCAAGGTCGCGATGCACACATTGGGATTGACTCAACCGGACCCAAATTGGTACATGGACACCGGGGCTACTACTCACATGACTTCCGACTCAGGTACTCTCTCATCTTATTCCAATTTGAGCACCCCTCGGGGGATAATTGTTAGTAATGGCAATTCTATTCCAATTCTAGGGTATGGTCAGAAAACGTTGTCTCCCCCCAATCCACCCCTCCTCTTGAAAAATACTTTACATGCTCCTAAATTGATTAAAAATTTAGTGTCTGTCCGAAAGTTCACAAATGACAATTCTGTTTCTATTGAATTTGATCCTTTCGGTTTCTCTGTGAAGGATTTCAAGATGGGGAGTCATCTCATGAGGTGTGATAGTAGGGGGGATCTATATCCTATCATGCCCGGTTTCAGTCCATCGAGTCCAGCCTTGCCATCAGCTTTTACAGCCATCTCTCCTTCCATGTGGCATGCTCGTCTGGGTCATCCGGGCTCTTCTATTTTATCAGCTTTAGATAAAAATCGCTTTATTTCTTGTAAGGGTACGAGTCGTACTCCAATTTGTCAGTCTTGTTCATTAGGAAAAATTGTTAAGTTGCCATTTGTAGACTCCAATTCTCATACTTCTATGCCATTTGACATTATTCATAGCGACTTATGGACATCTCCTGTTCTTAGTTCAATGGGTCATCGATATTATGTTCTCTTTTTAGATGATTATTCTAGATTTTTGTGGACGTTTGCAATTGCGAATAAATCACAAGTGTTTTCCGTCTTCATCAAATTTAGAGCGTTCATTCGTACTCAATTCGAAAGAGAAATAAAAAATATTCAATGTGATAATTGAAAGAGTATGACAATAGGGAGTTTCGGGAATTTTGTGCTACTAATGGGATAAATTTTCGTTTTTCATGTCCTCATACATCTTCACAAAATGGGAAAGCCGAACGTAAAATTTGTTGCATAAATAATATTGTCCGAACTCTCCTAATACATGCCTCCATACCTCCATATTTTTGGCATCATGCTCTACAAATGGCCACATATCTTCTTAACATAATTCCTTCTAAAGGTCTGACATATTCTTCCCCCCCTAAAAATCCTGTATAATAAGAACCCTTCTTATTCTCATCTTCGGATTTTTGGGTGCTTATGTTATCCGTTATTCCCATCCACCACAATTAACAAACTTCAGGCTCGGTCTACCCCGTGTGTGTTTTTGGGTTATCCGTCGAATCATCGTGGTTATAAGTGTTTTGATTTATCCTGCAAGAAAATCATAATCAATCGCCATGTCATTTTTCATGAAACTCAATTCCCATTTACGAAAGTTCATACTCCCGAACCTAAGTCGTATAATTTTTTGGATGACCAAATATCCCCGTCTATTATTCGGAATTTTTCAGATATCTCCCGTACCCAAAATCCTCCAAATGGGCCCACTTGCCCGCCGGACCCACAAGATCGTCACGCCCGGCGGTTTACGCCGCCATAGGAACAGTTCCGGCAATTGGGCCGGTCCGGCCCAATTCTGGGCTCGGTCCGTAAATCGAGTCCAGCATTTACCGATTTGGCCGGCGGGCCCACCGCCCGCCGCCGATCCGTCCCGAGCCCGAAAAAATTCCCAAAATTCCCTCAATTCTTCCTCGAGTCATAGACCGGTCACTCGTAGTCAGCGGGGTATTTTTACACCTAAAAGACATTTTAATTTACATTCTGATGTCTCTAAATCCCCCTTGCCCTGCAATCCTGTGTCTGCATTAAATGACCCAAATTGGAAAATTGCTATAACTGATGAATATAATGCTCTTATTAATAATAAGACGTGGGAGTTGGTGCCCCGTCCATATGGTATTAATATTATCAGGTCTATGTAGATTTTTGCTCATAAGGAGAATTCAGATGGGTCTTTTGCTAGACATAAGGCACGACTTGTCGGTGATGGTAAAACTCAGCAGGTTGGAATTGATTGTGGTGAGACGTTTAGTCCGGTGGTCAAACCGGCTACCATTCGCACTGTGCTTAGCTTGGCTCTTTCAAAGACTTGGCCAATTCATCAGTTGGATGTCAAGAATGCTTTTCTACATGGTGATCTCAAGGAAACAGTCTATATGCATCAGCCGTTGGGTTTCAGGGATCCCAACCGCCCTCATCATGTCTGTTTGTTGAAGAAATCATTATATGGGCTTAAGCAGTCTCCACGGGCCTAGTATACACGATTTGCTGACTTTGTTTCGACTATTGGGTTCCCTCACAGCAGGTCAGATAATTCCTTGTTCATCTACCGCCGTGGTTCGTCATTGGCCTATATTCTGTTGTATGTGGATGATATCATCTTGACTGCCTCTTCCGATGCCTTGCGCCAGTCTATCATGACCATGCTCAGTTCTGAGTTTGCTATGAAAGACTTAGGGCCTTTGAGTTATTTTTTGGGGATTGCCGTCCAGCGTCATTCAGGTGGGTTGTTTCTGTCTCAACGAAAGTATGCTGCTGAGATCATCGAGAGGGCTGGGATGTCATCCTGTAAGTCCACTTCCACGCCAGTAGATGCAAACCCAAAGCCGAGTGCCACGGAGAAGGGTGCACCATACGAGGACCCGACCCGCTATCGCGATCTTGCTTGCAGGGCCCTCCGGATCTTACCTTTACCGGACCGGATATTACATATGCGGTTCAACAAGTGTGTTTATTCATGCATGATCCCAGAGTTGAGCACATGAATGCAATCAAACGCATTATTCGGTATATTCAGGGGACACTAGACTATGGGTTGCACTTGTATCCGTCATCTACATCTAAAATGTAGATGTGATATACACTGAATATCATGTGATATACACTGAATATACAGCAGTGTATATCACATATATATCACTCGGCAAAGCAAAGGGATCAGAGCGACAAGGGCCTTGGCAGCGTGGGCCACCGCTGCAGATGGCCGAAGCGGATGGAGCGAAGAGATGGCTGGACAAGGCAGTGGGCCTCGACAGTAGATGAAGCAGTAAGCCCATCACGGACAGAGGTGGTGGTTGTATATTAGGAGTGTATATTGATGTAATATTGTAGTGTAATTATTACCATAATTAGTGTTATACACTTACCATAATTGTATAGTTAGAATTATGGTAGAATAAGGTTTTAGGAATAGATTAGGAATAGGATTCTCCTATTTTGTAACTTGTATATATATATATATATATATATATATATATACATATTAAATCAATGAAAATAATCAAGGGGATTATTTCTTTCAGTATATGTTCAGACCATATAGAGGTATCACGACTCTAGAAGAGTATGTAAGTGCAATGGTAGAAAGAAGAAAGCATATACTTGAGTTATAAAAGAAATTAACATACACACACTTGTATAATTGTTATACATACATATATATGTCCCTTTACCATTCCTGCTTCTTTCTCTTGTTCCTACTTATATAGGAAAAGAGGTTTCTCACAAAATTGATTGAAAGACCCATAGCTTAAGAATTCCCAATAATTGTTTAAGATTTTTCAACTAGCTATGCGCTAAATAAGCCCTCCCTAACCTATAGCAAGAGTAGTGCTACTAAGCGAAGGCGAAGGAGGAAGTTTAGATTGGAACTTTCTCTTATCTTGTTCTTATGCCTATTGGTGAATCAGATGTTCTATATATATATATGTCTGTACTCATGCGCGTATATAGTCATGTTGATATTGTAATTTGATGAATCAGTGTATTTTTCTTAATATTACATATTTACATGTATCAATAACTATAAGGTTGTTTAGTATGCAGAATGAAATAGACATGGATAGTTAAAAATATTTCATGGGTTGGATATTTTATGGAATTAGCTATTCCACCTTCTATGTAAATTTAAAGTAACTCTTTCTGGGACTATATCCTTTTGTGTTCGTTTATAACTCATACTGATCTTCTGAGTTTCAAATGTTGAAATGAGCTTACTGTCGATTGGCACCTCGAGCCAAGAAGGTTGTAAGTGTGATTAAAATTCTGTTATTTTTGGATATGAAGTGGCTGAGATAAGGATACTCAGATGGATGTGCGGGTATACTAGCTAGAAGAGAAATGATTAGGAACTAAATTATACAGGACAGCGTGGGGGTGTCCTCTATGGAAGATAAGATGAGAGAAGTGAGGATGAAGTGGTTTAGTCATGTGAAGAAGAGGTGCGCGGAGGCACCAGTAAGGAGGTGTGAGAATTTGGCTATAACAAGTTTTAGGAGAGGTAGAAACAAACCAAAGAAGAATTGGGGGAGGCGATCACATAGGACATGACACATCTCCAGCTTCTGAGGAAAATACCCTAGATAGAAAAATTTGGAGGTTGAGGATTAGGGTAGACGGGTAGGAGATAATTGTCTGTTGTAGCACTTATATGAGGGAGAGGACGGAGCTAGTCTCCTCTTCTCATATTCTCTTTATTTAGTAGTCTTACCTAGTATTCATATAGTACCTTATTCTATATTTTACTACTACTACTACTAGTTACTTTGAGTGTTTTGTGTGTCTTGCTATTTTTGCTGTTAATATCTTCTTTTCTATCATACTTTGATTATATTGCTTTTGAGCCGAGAGTCAATCGAAAACAACCTCTCCACCGCAAAAGGTAGATATAAAGCCTGCATAAAATTTACTTTTCCAGATCCAACTTGTGAAATTACACTAGGTATGTTGTTGTTGTTGGATATGAAAGTAATTTGTTAGAATTGGTAAAACATTCACGTACAACTAGAGGTGGCAAAGATAAGCCCAACCCACCCAACCAACCCAACCCGCTTGAACTGAAAAGAGTTCGGTTATTAATAATTGAGTTGGTAGGTCAAATTGGGTTAACCTAAAATGACCCATGAAAATATTGGGTCATATTGGGTTAAAATATACAACCCAATTGGTTAATTCTCTTTTAGGGAGTGTCCGGTATGGAGGAAAATATTTTTTGAAAATTATATTTCAATTTTTTCGTGTTTGTTTGGTCAAAAGTTTTAGAAAATATTTTTTTTAGGAAAATAAGTTCTTTAAAAATGAGGATAATGACTTCCCTAATGAAAGTAGGTTCATTAGGAAAAATAAGTCTCACAAGTGTCATTTCACCAATCAACCCACTACTAACCACCTACCCCATCAAACCCCCAACCACTCCCACCACACCACCCTACCCCCACCACCACCCAATTCACCCCCCAACCCCCTCCAAATTATATTTTATGAAAAGTTTTAATTTGTTTTCTACATCACCCACCCTCCTGCCTCCCCTCCCCCTGCTGCGACCCAACCCCCTACCCAACCCTCCAAAAAAATATAATTTTTTAAATTGTTTTCTACAACACCCACCCCTCCCTCCGCCCCCGTTGCGACCTCCTCCCTCAGCCAACCCTTCAAAAATTAATGTTTGTTCGAATGTTTGGGTTAAGTTGGGTTATTTGACGTGACCCGCTTATTTGTCACCTCTACGTATAACATATTGAAATTTTATTATTTTTATATATGAAGTTTGTTAAGTATACACATGCAACGCACATATAGTCTAACTAGTAATCATATAAATATATGGATAAATTTTGTTTTTAATTAAATACCAACAACAACAACATAACACCGCATAAATTAATATAGAAAAAAATTATTTATTTTATTAAAGCTGACAAGGACTGATTGGTTGGCAAATTGTTTTTTGCTAAACAACAAAATCTTTAACCAGGGAAAAGGATTTGTATTGGGCAGGAGGGTCCCTCAGGGACTCTACGCACTTTATACTTTCTACAACCACGAGTTTTTTCTCCCAAAACAATCAACCTGAAAATGGAAGAAGAAAGATTCCCATCGTTATCTGAAAGTGACGCAAACTAAATAGAGCATCCCACAAATTCAACCTCATTGGTTCTTCTTTCCTTGTATTTGCTGTTACCTTTTGCTCTTTCGGTTTCAAAATATTTTTCTCATTTTTACTTAGTAGGAAAGACTTTCAAATTTTATAATTTTAAATTAAAAATATATTAAAATATTCTTTAATTTTATGATTTTAAATATACCACGTAAAAAGTTGAAATTAAAGAATAATAAAAAGATAGGTGGCAAACTTTTGAAACATATAAAAAAAAAGTAAAATAAATATTTTAAAGCAAAGGTATCTTTTGTCTCAAAATATTTGTCGCATTATCTTTTTCAAGAATCAAACTATTAAACTTTTACTAATATTTTAAGCTAATTTTTTTATTAAATTAATATAAGAAGAATTACAACTTATAGTATTTTTCGTATAGTTTCTATATATCTAAATATTAATTTAATTTTGAAATTTTTATCAAATTAACTTTTGAAAAGAGAAACCAAATATTTTGGTACCTAGGAAGAACTCTTTTACTTGCCAAGTCTCTTTCTCTTCCAACAAGATGATGACACAGACTTTCTCTCTTTGTTCCTACTTGATGATAACTCAGTTCTCTGTATAAATAGCCATTGTAATTTGTACAAATGGGGGTCAAACCTGAAATCGATTGTGATAAAGACACATAGAAAAAGCAAGGTACTTTTCATCTCCCCACATTTATTTTCATGTATTCTAATGCTATGATCAGGTAAAATGAAGCCAATTTGTTTGTTGTTTGTGTAGCTGGATTGGTGGGTGAAGAAAATAATAAGGTGGAGATTGTTCAGTCCAATAAATCAGATGCCTTTTGATGTAGTAGATGACCCCAATGGCTTTCCCCGTGTGTTATTGTCTGAGCCTGGTGGCTCCTCAGCAGAGGTCTTTCTCTTACTGCAACAAGTTCACAATTAGATTTTTCTGAAATTCATTATATTGTCTTAGATTAAGAATTTATCCTTTCAATTCTTATAAACCAAAACAACTTTTGTTAAAGCAAGATATGAATAAATAAGAGCTCCATTGTATTCAGTGAAATTATTCTGGATGGAAAAGTAATTGGTTTAGATATATTTTCTTGTATTATGTCACGTGTTCAAGCCGTGAAAACAGTCTCTTGCGGAAATGCAGGGTAAGGCTACGTACAATAAACATTTGTGGTCCGGCTCTTCCCCGACCATTGGACTACCCTTTATGTTGGACTAAAAGGTATATACTAAAGGAGACGCTCTATTCCTCTTTAGTTCCTATTAGTTTCTTCCGATAGATTTGTCACTGCCAGACTTTTATATATTTGGATATAAAAGGTAACATATAGAGGCAACTGCATATTAAGTGCTTCTGAAATTGTAATGTCAGCTTCTTTGGTATTGCCTGAACTACTTACCTATTTGAGGCAGGCTTGAAATGTTTGGTTTTGGTTAAGAATACATCTTCTCATACTTTTGATATTTCTTTTTCCCTTGAATATCTTTCGAGTTTCTAGAGAGCTTAAAGGTGGCATAATGAGGCTTCTAATTGAATCAGCTAGTCCATATTTGGATTTTGATCATTTGAACTAGAGGTGTCTCACATTTGCTGATGATTTATGCGGGCATAGAACTTCTTTTTGGTTGAACCATGAATAAGAAAGGATTCTCTATATGGTTTGGTATATGTAATTCACTTTTCTAATGCGCTAAGCTAAATATAGGTGCTCTTGTATGGTGGTCAAGTTATCTCTTGGAAGAATGAACGAGGAGAAGAACTACTGTTCAGAAGTACCAAGGTATGCAACATGGTCATATTCCATTATATTCTTTACGTGCTATATTTTTGAAGTAATTATGTAAGAAGACGAAATCAAATTGTGAAGCAGTCACCACGATATCCATGCTTTTACTTATAGCTTGGATGTAGAAGAAAAATCCTATGTATTTTCTCGGTTATGCTTCTTTCTCCTTGTCATAACCTGTATCTGCAATGCACATATTTTATACACAGAATCAGAGTCATTTTAATAGTTCATTGTGTCTACATTTAGCTGCATCCTAGCGTTCTGGCCCTAAAATGTGTAGCCTGTATATAGTTGTTTCTTACTTGGACTACACAATGGCCTGCATTACCTTATTTTTCACACCAAGTGGTATGATAAATAGTGGTTGTTATGATCAGTAGTAACAAGTACCCACAAAATAGTTGTCTATTTAATTTTATCAGAATATGTATGAACATGGTAAGCTATATTATTCAGTGTTTTATGTGTTTAAGTAGTTACTATATATTAGATCCGTGTTAACTTTATCTTTTGGTGCCTTTTCATTCTTTAGCCTCTAGCAAAATCTCCAAATGCAATTAGGGGAGGAATATCTGTTGTGCTTTCACAGGTGAGATCACTTGCCAATCACCTTTTAAAGCCTTATTGCTTGATTCTATACATGCATTCAAAAGCCATAATTTGTCTTTGCAGCTTTGTACGACAGGGCAAGTTGTGCAACATGGATTGGTGAGACAGAATCTATGGTCATTTGATAGAAGCCCTTTGCATCTATCTTCTTCTGGGAGCCAGTCATCAACTGACCTCATTTTCCAGCCCATCGGGAAAGATTTGAAATCTTGCACTTGTCGGTATGTTCAGGTTGATGATGTGGTTACTGAATAATCAAACTTTTTAGGAGGCTCACCACATTTTAAGATGATGTATGGTGGTCTCATGCAGTTTTGAACTCCGGCTTCATGTATCGCTGGGTCCTGGAAGGCTAACGTTGATACCCTCTGTGAAGAATACTGATAACAAATCCTTTTCCTTCACGTTTGGCCTACACAACTACTTGTCAGTATCTGATATCAGGTCTGAGAAATAACCTTACTTTGCTCTATTCATAGTCATTCATATAATCATTTAACTATGTTGAGTTATCGTCCTTGGAGATTGATTTATTCTGTTGATGTGTAGTGAGGTGCGCATTGAAGGACTAGAGACTCTTGACTACTTGGATTGTTTGCTACAACGAGAGAGATTTACTGAGCAAGCTGATGCTATTACATTTGATGGGGAGGTATTTTTTCTTTGTCTAACTGGTTCGTACTTGGCAAGGCTTTGTTTGTGCTTCATGTTAAACTTCTCTTATTCTAAGTTCTGGAAATTTGAGTTTCGCTTGCTAGTGTATCTTCGAGCCGTGGAAGCAGCCTCTAATGCTTGCATTTGGGTAGGCTGTCAACATCACACCCCTTGGGGTGAGGCCATTCCCCGGACCCTGTTAACGCAGGATGCTTTATGCACCGCACTTGCTAGTTTATCTGTGTTCTTCTCGTGTGGAGCACTTCAGTTTTTCCTTTTCCCAACAAGTAGTATCATTGCTGAATATTGTTAACTGTGTCAGGTCCATCGTGTTTACTTAAGTACACCTCCGAAAATTGCCATTATAGACCACGGGAAAAAGAGAACCTTTGTTCTGCGTAAAGAAGGCCTACCAGATACTGGTCTGTAAAATCCATACACTAGTTTTAATTTTGGGTTTTTTCGGAGCATTTCCTCTACTGTTTTAAATTGAATAATCATTTTGGCTGGCAGTTCTTTGGAATCCATGGGACAAAGTGTCTAAGGCTGTCCCTGATTTTGGTATGAAGGACTACAAGATTATGATGTTAGTAGATTCCACAGCCTTTGAAAAGCCAATTGTGCTGAAACCACATCAAGAATGGAAATGCTGTCAAGAGATTGTCAATGTCTCTTCAAGCTATTGTAGTGGGCAATTGGATCCTCAAAAGGTTCTTTATGAGTTAAGCTGAGATTAATTTCGTTTACTTATGGGGCTTCCATTATACTGTTATGTATGCTTCGATGTGTATATGTGTAGAGAAAAACATGAGCAGATGATTCTGCTTTCGTCCGTTTTAATGTTTACATGTGTTGACCTGCCCTCGTTATTGATGAGGAGATGAAGTCAATGAAACATGAGGTTGTAGTAAGGTTCTTGTATATGTTCCTATAAAGTGAAGAGAACAAAGCTTAGTGTGGTTCTCAGTGAATTGCCCGTGTTCCTACTAAGCTGATAATTCTTTTATGTTCTGTGTAATACATTTTATTTTTCAATTGCTGGACATGTATTATCTACTTAGTCTTTCTAAGCATGGTAGGTAAATTGTAACAAAACAATTACGAATGAAAAAAACGCGCACTCACCATAAACCAAGCACAATTGTTTGAAGAGTTAGTCCATCGGCAAACAGGTCAGAATTCGAACAACAAAATTAAGAATTCTAACTAAAGTAGTTTCGTTGATGTTGTTTCTTTATTTGAATATTCTGTTTTTCCGTGTTAACTACGTGAGAAAGGTAAAGAACCTTCTTAATGGCTGGAGGGAAAGATTTGGGGGGAAAATGTGAAAGAAGAAGAATAAATGTACTTTTTTTGGTGCAAAAGATAACTAGTATATTAGATTAGATTAGATTAGATTAACAAAAGTGAGTACAGCGGCTTGAGGAACTCATGGTGTACTACTGGTTTTGTATGCTAGCTATTCTATTGCAGTGAAGTACATTTTGGGAAACCGATGCTAGTGGATAATTACAAAAGTAAGGTCTTGCATCGCGTTTGTTATTGTTGGGGCCTTCACGCATCTGAGTCTTACACGGCCATCCTCGTCTTCCCTGATCAGCTCAGTTAGAAAAGGAGGGGGATCTTCAAAAATCTGGACATTGGTTCCCTGTATTTAAGCACCAAAAAAGCTAGCCGGTTTGCTATCCTATTTTGGTCCCTGTACACATGTCGGATAGGTAAATCATTCAGTTTGTGCAGGAGGTACCTGCAATCATTACGGAGAGGAGAAAAGGAGTCAGGTTGAATGGAAATTTGAGTTATGATTTTTTGTGCATCAATGTGAAATCTATCGGAATGTAGTGATGAAGGAATGTTAGTCGCATTCCTTGTATTAGTGCTCGAAGTTCCATTCAATGGGTCGCCCAAAAGTAATTGTGCCTACAAAACCCAATTGCCAATGTACAAAAGAGTTGCGTATAAGTCCACCAATGCCATATTTTCCTTTGTCCGAATTTGCTGAGCCATCAGTACTGATACGGATGGAAATGGAGAAGTTAATATAGCTGGCCAGTGGGCCGGGCTCGGGTCTGGCGGGCCGGGTTTGGCGGGGTCGGGCGGGACGGGTGAAGGGGGTGGGGTCAGGTCTGGCGGAGTCGGGTTTGGCGGGACTTGCTCCAGTCCCGATCCCGTCGGAATCGGGTCGGGGCGGGGTCGGGATCGGGTCGGGTTCCGGCGGGTTTTTTTTTTTTTTTTTTTAATAACATATGTATAAAAAAAAAACTCAATAAACAAGACAAGATAGTGTAATAAAAACATCTCAATGATGTTTTTGTGCCTCTTATATTATTTAATAGACATATGATTTTTTTGTAAAACAAATACAATTGTATAAATTGCAACTTTGTGGTGTTGTCCAAAAGTTACAAATTACATAATAAAATTGCAATTAAAAAAATTACATTCTCAAAAAACCTGTTCTAATTGATTGATAATTTCCTGTGGTTCTTCGGTTGAAATTGATATTTGTTGGTCAAATTGATCCATGTCGCTTCCACCACCTTCGGATAAGATTTCATTGTAGTTTTCGTCTTCTTCTTCGTTGATCTCCGGTTGACCGCACCTTCTCCGCTCCGCTCGTATCCAATCTCTGAATAATACTGCAATTTCCAAGCCGTCTCCGCTAATGAGTGTCTCTGTGGTCTCCTATTTGATATCTCGCCGGCGAAAAGCGCTTTCAGACGCAGTTGATGACGCTTGAATGTTCAAAACATCTCGGGCCATCAATGAAAGTGTCGGTAAGGTCTTCTCATTCCCCCTCTAGTATTTCAGCAAGTCTTCATGTCCATCTTTATTGATAACTTCTTGGTACGGTACAGAACCCTGCAAAACAAAAATATCCAACTCGCTAATTTGGTTAGTAGCGGTACGGCCGCACATTCTATTTCTGAGGCTTTCAATACTAGCCGCAGAAACAACATGTCTTTTGTGAGGTTGTGTTGAAGATGAAGAACATGGTATGGAAGCCGGTAAGTTACTAGCATTTTCTTGTTGTTAAAACCTATATATTTTTTTGCATTGGTCTTCTATGCCAGACAACACTTCTTCTTTAGTTTGTTCAATAGGTAGTGAGTGATTTAGATTTTTTGAACTTGGAGGTGGTAGTACTTCTATACAATCGTAAATAGTTCCAATAAGTGATTTAGTACCGTCTAATTTAATAGTCGGATTTAATACAACACCAATAATATAAATAGTGGGAATAGGAATAAAATATTTTTTTATTTTGATAAACATTTTTTTAATAGCTGCCATATAAGCTGATTTTTCCATATATTCACTAAGTAATAAAAATATTAGAGTTATATAAAACAACATAGTTAAAATAATGGATAATATATATCGGAAAATTCTTTTGTTGCTTGAAAAAATTTCTCAAAAAAATACAATAAGTGTGGAAATTTTTACCCAATCACTATCTACAATCATATCAGCTGGATTTTGATTATGAGATAAAAAATAAAGTTATAGGTTTTCTATAGTAATAAGCAACAAGTAGTTGCTCGTATAAAGAATTACACCTAGTGGATACTTCTTGTGGAATTTTTCTATAAGGTAGTCCACAATCGTGACAAGTTTTTTTATGTTCTTTTCTTCGTTGTACTCTATTACTTTTAAAAATAAAGTTTATACCAAATTGTATTTTACTAAGAATGTCTTCAAAAAGTGATAGATCATCCTTTACAATTAAGTTATATATATGGCACACACATTTTATATGAAAATGATCTGGAAAAGATGGAGTTAAACTATTTTTTAAAATTGTAATATCGTAATTGTTAGAAGAAGCGTTATCTAATGTAATAGTCATAATTTTATCGGTTATTCCATAATAATGTCACACTTGATAAATATTTTCTGCAATAAAAGTACCAGTGTGCCTATCATCTATATATCTATACGCTAAGATACGTTTTTGCATAGACCATTTATAATCTATCCAATGACAAGTTACCGTTAAATAATCATGGCCGTTAGTACTACGACCTATATCAGACATGATAGATACTTTGTCATTAAAATGATATAATGAATAACGTAAATATTATTGATATTCATGTGTGAATTTAAATACATCTCTCTTAACAGTTGATCTAGGAAAACCGTTAAAAACAGGATTATATATATCTATAATGTAATGAATAAAACCGGGAGATGAAGGAAATGAAAAAGGCAAACCCTCCACAACAACTAATTTTGATATTGCTTCCCTATCTCTATGTTTATTGTATTTAGGGCCTACAATTCCCTCCGTCGTGGGGTTAATTTGACCCTGTACTTGGTTCGGGACAATATGTGAACCTTGTTCCGATGGAGCAGACGTTTGCGCACCCGGTTTTGAAGCCTGGTATTGGGCATACCTAGCTGGATGAGCACTTACTACGTGTCTAATTAAACCCCCCGTCCCACCGTGACCTTTTCCAGTTTTAAATTTTAAAACATTTTTACAAAATTTACATCTAGCTACTTGATTCTCTACGTCCCTATCAAAAAATATCCATGCATCTGATTTTAATGGTCGTTTTGCTGGACCTCGTCTCATACTAGGGGAAATAAGAGGCATTTCAGTTGAAGGTGCACTAGTGGATGTGTTGTCATCAACATTAGTGGGTGTGTTGTCATCAACATTAATGAGTGTATCATCTAGATCATCGACTAAATTAAAGTCTTCTTGAGTTCTAGAAAATAGCTCCTCGTCTAAATCTAATGGTATTGTAGGGAAATGTTGAGTATCAACAAAATCATCCTGTGTATGAATAGGATGACTAGAAGAAGTACCCTTGCCCTGATTGCCCCTACTAGAAGAAGCACCCTTACTCTTACCCTTAAACATACCTCTTAATCCTTCGATTTTAATTATGATAATAAATAATTAAAGATAATAAAATTAAATGCGCTAAATAAAATAAACAGACAATAATAATTTAATGAAGGAACGAATGTACCAAACGCCGACGTAACGTCGACGTGTAATCGAGAGGTTGAAAATTGAAACTTTGTTCGATGGAAGATCCTCAAGCTAGTTGCCAACTTCACTCCCAATCCCAAATGAATAAATAAAATTGAATATTTAGTAAATAATGTAGACTTGTAGAGAGATATATTGAGAGATTTGTAGGAAGATTTGTGGGAAAGATGAAGAGAAAATGAGTTATTTATAGTTGGAAAATTGGGTTAAAGTGTAAATATAATAACTTATGGGTTAAAAATAAATATTAAGGGGGTATAAGGTTGGGGGAGGGGGGGAGGCCAAAAATAGCCGTTACCCAACGACCAAAATCTAAAATGGTCGTTGATGCAACAGTTATATTTGCAAAGGGGGGGCTTTCGGGCGGGCTCGGGGCGGGCTTGGGATGGGCTCAGGACTGGCTCGGGATTGGCGGGCGTGGGGCGGGCTCGGGACGAGACATTGTCCCGTCCCGGTTCAAGTCCCGGTAACGATTTTTTTTTTAAAACTAATCGGGATCGGGTCGGTGTCGGGTCGTCCCGACCCACTGGCCAGCCTTAGAAGTTAATGTTGTGCCAAGTCTAGTTTATTCAGTATTAGTCCCTTAGATTTATTTGAGTTGTCTGATTTGGTCCCTGCCAGTCCCTTAGGATTTGTGGACAGGTGGAAGAATATAGTACGAATGTCAGTCGTGGAGCACTATGAATAGTTGTAATCATCCTTTATTCCTATTATCAATATCAGAAAATATCCAAATTTGGATTGTTAACCTAATTTTTCCTTTTGATTCTTCTCTTTTTCTTAACTTGAAATAGCAACTCATCATTTGATATCAGAGCCCACATCCTCGCACTGTGGGAACATGGACATGGATATGAGAAAAATAATAGTAGCAATCGAAAAATCTCGATAGAGATGGTAAACATCTCTGTAAGGAAGGATAAAATGGAGGAGAATGGGGCCAAAGTTCTCAATGAGCTAAAAGAATCACTTGAATCCAGTAGAATTCAGGTGGACAGAGGCAAGAATTTTTCAGCCTTTGAAGACGAGCGGATTATTACTCACCTACGACAGGTCCATTTGGGTATCTAGATCCTACTATCACCGGAGGTAGCAATCAGTTCTCGAAATGGAGTGGGTGTGGCCGCAGGAACCAATTACTCTGGTAGTCCTCATCAACCAATAGGTGTGGGAGGAAATCAAGCTTTAGGTGGTTCACTTGGTCCTGCAGTCACTACAACTACTGGATCGATTTCACAAATGGGTAAGCTTTAATTCCCTCGTTTTGATGGTAAGGATCTCAGAACTTGGCTTTATAAGATCGAACATTTCTTTTCACTCGATGAGGTTTCTTTTTCTCCGAGGATTAAGGTTGTTTCTATTCATTTTGATGGGGTTGTTATTGAATGGCATCGAGCTTTTATGCATAGTAGATACCATTTACCTTTTTCCATATGGGATGAATATTTGTATGCATTAACGTGTTACGCCGGAAAAGATGTTGATGTTCCCAATGTTAACCAAAGGTGTAAAGGATATTATGTCACTCCAGATATTTTATTATTATTCACACATTTCATTTGCATTGCATTCATATGTTACCCTAGACCACTTGTGCTATGCACATTACTATATGGTAAATAATATATATATATATATATATATATATATATATATATATATATATGTATGGGAATTGGGGAAAGGGAAAAATGCATTATATACGCACACCACATGCAACTGGTACAGACTATCACAAAAGAGCCCGAAGAGGCCAATATGATGTGATGCCCTTGTGTGGCGATATAACCTGATGCCCACAGAGGCGGTTATGGGAGGATTCCTGTGTGGACATTAGTATACCGCATTTGCATTGTGCATACATTCATTAACCATTATATGTTATGATTCCCACAGAAGTTGTTATGGTAAGGAAGATGGCCGATGAGGCTGATATATAGAACTGCATTGTACATAACATTTAGGCATATGTATTAGGGTCCTCAGAGGCATTTACTGATGTTCAGTTGTTTCTATTTCAGACTATGATATATCTCTGTTATGTTATTTCTTATGCCTGACATACTCAGTACATCAGTCGTACTGACGTCCCTTTTATCGGGGGACGCTGTGTTTCATGCCCGTAGGTTCATATTGAGAGAGTGATAGTTCGCTCTAGTAGGTTGCTGGTTCAACTAGTATTTGGAGCACTCTGTTCATTTCGGAGTTGCGGTCTGGCCGTGGTATGTTTTACTCTTTAGAGGCTTGTAGATAAGTGTACTGTGGTTAGTTGTCATGTAAGGCATTGTTGGCCTTAGTATATAAATGGATGAGTTGGGGCTTTTGGGTTGAAACTTTATATAATCTGTCATGACTCAGTCCGTGTTTAAATATAATTAAGGGTAGAGTGTATCTGTGGTGCCCGACGGGTAGGGTCCGGGTGCCCGTCGCGGCCTTCCGATTTGGGTCGTGACACATAATCCTTCTGGTAGGAGGTATTGCTGTAATCGTCAATAAGAGAAAATCCTTACAATCTTCTGTGTTCCGATGCTTAGTACTTCATTTACCTTACTAAACATTTCGCTTTCCAGACTTGCATTATCTCTTCTGTCTTTCTTATATGAGTGAGATAACTCCTCACAATCTCGAATTTTAACAATAATATTGTCCCTTCTAGCATATCAACCGTCTTGGTAAAAATCGCTCATTTACTGGCTACGAGTATAAATTAACCTAAGTCTTTTTCGGTAATCGTCATTACAGAAGCGGTATAAGGCGCGAGTTAAACTCGAATTCTTAAGACTCAACTCTATTGCACGATTTATGAGATTAAAGAATAGAAATCCCTAAATGTCAGGCAACTTCCTGCTTATAAGTATGGTGCACAATATAGCCATAAACAAGACTCTACTAGACACGACTTATAGACTCTCTAGGACAGACATGCTCTGATAACAAGTTTGTCACGACCCAAACCGGAGGGTCGCGACGGGCACCCGGACTTTATCCACCGGGTATCACCCAATCGTACATCCAACACCTATTCATGATTAAATACGGACTAAGCCAAAAGAAAGCACTATGAAAAGTCAGATAATAAAAAAGAACTCAATTCATATATTTATACACCAAGGCCGACGGGGCTGTACATGACTACCACCTACATGACACCTGTCTACAAGTGTCTAAAGAATACATGACATCACAAGGACGAGACAGGACCCTGCCATACCTATTTACGTATGCAATAGTATGGTACCACGACCGGACTGCAACTCTGAAATGAATAGAGTGCTCCAACATTAGATGAACCAGCAACCTACTAGTATGAACTGTCATCCTCTTTAACTGAACCTGCGGGCATGAAACACAGCGTCCCCCGACAAAAGAGACGTCAGTACGACTAATGTACTGAGTATGTCAGGCATGAATAATAGCATAACAGGGATATAACAAATACTGGAAAAAAAACAGTCGACCAACAGTAAATACCTCTGAGGGCCCTAATACATATGCCTAAATCTTATGCACAATTCAGTATACATATCCATCGGCCTCATCGGGCACCTTCCTTACCAAAACAACCTATGTGGGCACCATACCATGTAATGATTAGTGAATGTATGCATAATGCAAATGCGGTATACTAATGTCCACACAGGAATCCTCCCATAACTGCCTCTGTGGGCATCAGGTTATATCGTATTGGCCATACAAGCATTCATATCATCTTAGCCATACAGGCATCCACTTTGACCACACAGGCTCGATATGTGGCCTCTTAGGGCTCTTTTGTGATAGTCTGTACCAGCTGCAGGTGGTGTGCGTATATAACGCCTTTCCCTTTCCCCATATCCCCTACATATATACAATATTTACCATATAGTATTGTGCATAGCACAAGTGGTCCATGGTAATATATGAATGCAATGCAAATGAAAATGCATGAATAACAGTAAAACATTTTCTGAATTTATCTGATGACAATAATATCATTGCCCCTTTGGCTAACACGGTGAATGCCAACACCTTTTCCGTATGCCCCAATAAGGACTTAGGAACATATTTAGACATGCTTTTAGCATAGGAATCAATAACATGAATATTCTTAACTACTAGGAGTAGAATAAATTATGGAGCAATATCACGGTTCTATTTTGTTACATAGAACATGCCAAAAGAAAGAAATAATTTGTCTTCACATACCTCGATTACCAACTCCTCAAATAATTCTCAACTGAAAATATGAACTCTAACAGTTTGCTACGCGTTTTGTTCAAATCATACTGAAATGGTTTGCTACTGCTTTGTACGTTTCAA
Source organism: Anisodus tanguticus (assembly GCA_034509755.1). Taxonomy (NCBI): domain Eukaryota; kingdom Viridiplantae; phylum Streptophyta; class Magnoliopsida; order Solanales; family Solanaceae; genus Anisodus; species Anisodus tanguticus. The sequence goes on along the minus strand of CM067542.1, from coordinate 48,143,869 downwards.
GGGTAAAAATAGTTTGTTGTGCCTCTTTCTCTTTAAGTAACGAATGCTCCTTAGATGAAATGTAAAGGAATGGCTGAATGTTTCAAAGAATCTCCAAAGCTACAATATTAATCCCAACATGAAAATGAACCTTAATCATGACCCCTAATTATCATGTCCTCCACTTTGCCAATCTTGGCGGTGGAGGACTTAATTCGATGACACATGCCACCAACATGCACGATCACTTAATTAATTAAGTGACCTGCCTCCGTATAATTTATCAATCACACACATAATAAATTTCGTGATCCCAATTAACTTAAATCTTGGTGATTTATAAGACCTTCATTTACTCAATGTCATAATTTTGTGATATGACATTAGTCCATAACCTCTTTATGCACACACCAAATTTATTTCCGATCCCCGCCGTCATACTTGTTACGTCCAAAATTATTTCGGGGTGTAATTTTTATATGCTAATTTCTTTATTAGCATACGTAAATATCACATAAATTTTTCCAATGGTCGGGTCTATTTACACATGCTTAACGATTTTATATACGCTTAGCGATTTAAACCGTAACTTGAAAGTACGGGATGTTACAATATGTGTCATAACACCTAGCAATGATGATTATTCCAAAAACTATTAATCCCTTGTTGATTTTGTGTTTGTTTGTCTTGTGAAGAACAATGGCTGAAGAACAACAGTTGGAGTCTAAAGCATAGCCAGACTCCAGAATGCAAATAAAGCCCTAAACATTAGATGGAATACCGAACAAAGAGGTATCAACTTGGGACGAAATACAATAGATGAGGAATGAAGCCTATTAGATGACCAAATCAGAACACACATGTCACAATCGACTCCGGTCCATTCTCCTAAGAACTCAACATGTCTGTTAAACAAAGCAATATACATGTGATATACACTGAATATACAGCAGTGTATATCACATATATATCACTAGGCAAAACAGTGGACCGGGCAGCAAGGGCCTCGGCGGTGGGCCACGGCGCAAAGGCCACATCGCGCAAGGGGCCGTGGAAAGGCCAGGGACGAAGCGAATCGAAGCGTGGAATGGACAAAGGCAAATGGGCCTCGGCAGCAGTAAGCCCATCACGGAAAGGCAGTGGTTGTTGTATATTAGGAGTATATATTGATGTAATATTGTAGTATAATTATTACCATAATTAGTGTTATACACCTACCATAATTGTATAGTTAGAGTTATGGTAGAATAAGGTTTTAGGAATAGATTAGGAATAGGATTCTCCTATTTTGTAACTTGTATATATATCTATTCAATCAATGAAAATAATCAAGGGGATTATTTCTTTCATGGTATCAAGAGACTAGGTCTAAACAAAAGTTTTCTTCTCTCAAACTTTTGCCTCCTTGGCCGAGAACCCCCCCTCCCTCGGGTTTTCTCTCTATATATCTCGTCTTCCGCTCTAAAAAACCTCTCTTAAATTTAACCTCCTTCTTTGTTCTTTCAAATATGTCTAAGAATAATTTTCACCCTGCCCTCACGGTTTCCAATATCAAGCTAAGTGTCCCTATTGTCCTTGAGATGGAAAACGTTCAATATGCAACGTGGGCAGAGTTGTTTAAAATTCACGCTATATCTTATCAAGTTCTTCATCACATCATTCCTCCCGCTAGACCCCGTCCTGCGGAGGATCCTGAGCTATGGATTACACTTGATGCTACCGTTCTTCGGTGGATATACGCCACTATTTCAGTGGACCTTCTACAAACGATTATGGAGCCAGATACCACGGCTATGGCTGCATGGAATAGATTGCGTGACATATTCCAAGACAACCAACATTCCCGTGTCGTCACACACGAGCAGGAATTCTCTCTCGTTTGAATGGATGTATTTCCGAACGTTTCTGCATATTGCAAGAAACTAAAGGAATTGGCGGATCAACTCCGTAATGTTGGCGCACCGGTAACAAATAATCGTCTAGTTCTACAGTTGGTTGCCGGTCTTCCGGAGGCCTATAATGGTGTTGGCACTCTCCTTCGCCAAAGCAACCCTCTTCCCGACTTCCATCAAGCCCGCTCCATGCTTACGTTGGAAGAAACCGGTTTGGCTAAAAAGGCGGCTACCGGAGCAAGTCCAGTTGTCATGATGGCGTCCTCTCTTAGTCCTTCTGGTTTTGTTAATAATTCGGGCCAAAACCATAATAATGGTGGCGGCAAGAATAATCGCAAAAATAATAACAAAAACCGCGGGGGCAAACGCGGCGGTTCTGATGGCGGTTCCGGTGATCAACAAACAGGCGGTGGGTCTCATCCAGGGTACAATGGCCCACCACCTCCATAGGCCCAGCAGTGGGGCCCATGGCAGTGGAGCAGTGGCAGTGGACCGTGGGCCGGTAGCCCATTCCAAAGCAAGCGGCGGGGAATTCCGGCGGCCGGTGGGGCCGGCCAACGGTCCGAGCCCAATACCCAAGAAGGTGGCGGCCCACGGCGCTGGCCCGGCGGCGGCGGTGGTAGCGATTACGGGCCGGGTCCAAGCACGGCCATGAGTTCTTGGGCCCCGACCTCCGCAAGCCCATCATGCAGCGGGCCCTACTCGGACCGATATCGAGGCCGCGATGCACACGTTGGGATTGACTCAACCGACCAAAATTGGTACATGGACACCGGGGCCACTACTCACATGACTTCCGACTCGGTACTCTCTCATCTTATTCCAATTTGAGCACCCCTCGGGGGATAATTATTGGTAATGGCAGTTCTATTCCAATTCTACGGTATGGTCAGAAAAAGTTGTCTCCCCCCAATCCACCACTCCTCTTGAAAAATACTTTACATTCTCCTAAATTGATTAAAAATTTAGTGTCTGTCCGAAAGTTCACAAATGACAATTCTGTTCCTGTTGAATTTGATCCTTTGGGTTTCTCTATGAAGGATTTCAAGACGGGGAGTCATCTCATGAGGTGTGATAGTAGGGGGGATCTATATCCTATCATGCCCGGTTTCACTCCATCGAGTCCAGCCTTGCCATCATCTTTTGCAGCCATCTCTCCTTCCATGTGGCATGCTCATCTGGGTCATCCGGGATCTTCTATTTTATCAGTTTTAGATAAAAATAGCTTTATTTCTTGTAAGGGTACGAGTCGTACTCCAATTTGTCAGTCTTGTTCATTAGGAAAAATTGTTAAGTTGCCATTTGTAGACTCCAATTCTCATACTTCTATGCCATTTGACATTATTCATAGCGACTTATGGACATCTCCTGTTCTTAGTTCAATGGGTCATCGATATTATGTTCTCTTTTTAGAAGATTATTCTAGATTTTTGTGGACGTTTCCAATTGCGAATAAATCACAAGTGTTTTCCGTCTTCATAAAATTTAGAGCGTTCGTTCGTACTCAATTCGAAAGAGAAATAAAAAATATTCAATGTGATAATGGGAAGGAGTATGACAATAGGGAGTTTCGAGAATTTTGTGCTACTCATGGGATAAATTTTCGGTTTTCATGCCCTCATACATCTTCACAAAATGGGAAAGCCGAACGCAAAATTCGTTCCATAAATAACATTGTCCGAACTCTCCTAATCCATGCCTCCATACCTCCGTATTTTTGGCATCATGCTCTACAAATGGCCACTTACCTTCTTAACATAATTCCGTCTAAAGGTCTGACATATTCTTCCCCTCTCAAAATCTTATATAATAAGAACCCTTCTTATTCTCACCTTCGGATTTTTGGGTTCTTGTGTTATCCGTTATTCCCATCCACCACAATTAACAAACTTCAGGCTCGGTCCACCCCGTGTGTGTTTTTGGGTTATCCGTCAAATCATCGTGGTTATAAGTGTTTTGATTTATCCTCCAAGAAAATCATAATCAATCGTCATGTCATTTTTGATGAAACTCAATTCCCGTTTACAAAAGTTCATACTCCCGAACCTAAGTCGTATAATTTTTTAGATGACCAAATATCCCCGTATATTATTCGGAATTTTTCGGACATCTCCCGTACCCAAAATCCTCCAGCGGGCCCACTGCCCGCTGGTCCAACAGTACCGTCACGCCCAGAAAATACAACAACTGGAACAGTTCCAGCTATTGGGCCAGTCCAGCCCAATTCTGGAACTGGTCCATAAGCCGATTCAAGCATTTACCGATTTGGGCCAGCAGGCCCACTGCTTGCTGGCCACTCCGTCCCGAGCCCAAAAAATTCCCAAAATTCCCTTAATTCTTCCTCGAGTCATAGACCGGTCACTCGTAGTCAGCGGGGTATTTTTACACCTAAAAGATATTTTAATTTACATTCTGATGTCTCTAAATCCCCCTTGCCCCGCAATCCTGTGTCCGCATTAAATGACCCTAATTGGAAAATTGCTATGACTGATTAATATAATGCTCTTATTGATAATAAGACGTGGGAGTTGGTGCCCCGTCCATATGGTATTAATATTATCAGGTCTATGTGGATTTTTGCTCATAAGGAGAATTCAGATGGGTCCTTTGCTCGGCATAAGGCGCGACTTGTTGGTGATGGTAAGACTCAGCAGGTTGGTATTGATTGTGGTGAGACATTTAGTCCGGTGGTCAAACCGGCTACCATTCGCACTGTACTTAGTTTGGCTCTTTCAAAGACTTGGCCGATTCATCAGTTAGATGTCAAGAATGCTTTTCTACATGAAGATCTCAAGGAAACAGTCTATATGCATCAGCCGTTGGGGTTCAGGGATCCCAACCGCCCTCATCATGTCTGTTTGTTGAAGAAGTCATTATATGGGCTTAAGCAGTCTCCACGTGCCTGGTATACACGATTTACGGATTTTGTTTCGACTATTGGGTTCACTCACAGCAGGTCAGATAATTCTTTGTTCATCTACCGCCGTGGTTCGTCATTGGCCTATATTTTGTTATATGTGGATGATATCATCTTGACTGCCTCCTCCGATGCTTTGCGTCAGTCTATCATGGCCATGCTCAGTTCTGAATTTGCTATGAATGACTTAGGGCCGTTGAGTTATTTTTTAGGATTGCCGTCAAACGTCATTCAGGTGGCTTGTTTCTGTATCAACGGAAGTATGCTGCTGAGATCATAGAGAGGGCTGGGATGTCATCCTGTAAGTCCACTTCCACACCGGTTGATGCAAACCCAAAGCTGAGTGCCGCAGCAGGTGCACCATACGAGGACCCGACCCGTTATCGCAGTCTTGCAGGGGCCCTCCAGGTATCTTACCTTTACCGGACCGATATTACATATGCGGTTCAGCAGGTGTGTTTATTCATGCATGATCCCAGGGTTGAGCACATGAATGCAATCAAACGCATCATTCGGTATCTTCAGGGGACACTGGACTATGGGTTGCACTTATATCCTTCGTCTACATCCACACTTGTCTCTTACACGGATGCTGATTGGGGTGGTTGTCCCGACACCAGACGGTCGACTTCTGGCTACTGTATGTTCCTTGGCAACAACTTGGTCTCATGGTCGGCAAAACGTCAAGCAACTCTGTCACGCTCCAGTGCAGAGGCAGAATATCGAGGGGTCGCAAATGTGGTCTCTGAGTCATATTGGCTACGTAATTTGCTTTTGGAGCTTCATTGTCCCATTCAGAAGGCAACCTTGGTATATTGCGATAACATTAGTGCCATCTACCTTTCAGGTAACCCAGTTCAACACCAGCGCACCAAGCATATCGAAATGGACATTCACTTTGTCCGTGAAAAGGTTGCAAAAGGTCAAGTTCGCGTATGCCATGTCCCGTCTCATTATCAAATTGCAGACATCATTACAAAGGGTCTACCAGCGGTTCTCTTTGAAGATTTTAGGGACAGTCTCAGCGTTCGAAAACCGCCCGCTATGACTGCGGGGGTGTGTTAAACAAAGCAATATACATGTGATATACACTGAATATACAGCAGTGTATATCACATATATATCACTAGGCAAAACAAAGGGACTGGGCGAAGGGCCTCGGCGGTGGGCCATCGGCGATGGGCCGTGGAAAGGCCGGGGACCGAAGCGAATCGAAGCGGTGGAATGGACAAAGGCGGTGGGCCTCGGCGAGCGGTAAGCCCATCACGGAAAGGCAGTGGTTGTTGTATATTAGGAGTATATATTTATGTAATATTGTAGTATAATTATTACCATAATTAGTGTTATACACCTACCATAATTGTATAGTTAGAGTTGTGGTAGAATAAGGTTTTAGGAATAGGATTCTCCTATTTTGTAACTTGTATATATATATCTATTCAATCAATGAAAATAATCAAGGGGATTATTTCTTTCAATGTCAGTCTAGGAAGATGGCCTCCTAGGCGTCCAGACAAAGGAACGACAAAATGCAGCCCACCTCGGGAGACTTCATAGCTTAACGACATGTTAGGAATTAGAAGTTCAAAACCATCCAAGGTTATTCCTAATACCGCACATGGAAGCTCCAGCGTCGGGCGACTTCCCGGCTACTTTGGAGTTGGAAGCTCGAAAGCTAGAGTAACAATCCAAGGAATTGTTGCCCCTGAGCCACAGAACCCACTCTTGGAAAATACTTTGCATCAAAATAAGGAACAAAATGACCAGATCCGAGGGGCTCCATCCATCCTCAAAGGTATCGACGTGGAGAAATACCCGCAATAACCGTGGAAGCCAAGTTTTGCTCCCTAGCTTATGTTGGAAATTTGCCTTTGGTGGGAGTTGCGACCGACCAACTTTAACGGCTTAAACACTAGTGTAACGTATGTTGGAGAATCCGGTTCTTCACACATGCATGATCTACTAAGTACGTAGATAACCGTAGGGCCAAGAATCGTCAAATTTCATTGAGAAATGAAAGAGATATTGGTTCACGAAGTAAGGTGTTTGAAGCATGGAAAGTGTGGTATTGTGTGTAATTCTCCCTCATCGGTAGAGCAAGAAAGAATTGTTGTGTATGTAAGATTCGAAATTGGTTTGGGGTTTGGGACCCCAAGGGGTATCCCATGTGTTTAAAGGAGGGAGGACCTAGATGTGCTTCGGTTCGAGGAAAGGCCACACGCGCGCCGCCTCCGCCCGCCCGTCCCGTCCGGTCCGGTTCCGGTTCCGAGTTCCGGGTTCTCTGGTTCACGGGTCACGGGTCACGGGTCACGGGTCACGGGTCACGGGTCGTGGGCTGTGGGCTGTGGGTCTTCTGATATTATCTTTTTGGGCCAGAAAACTTTGCCAGAAGTACAGTTTGATCCCAGAAGTTTAAGATATATAGTTTGGTCCCTGAAGTTTCCAGAAAATCAGAATTTCGACGGTCAAAAACAGAAATGCCAAGCACTCAATTCAGCCATTTATTTTGGCTGAATTACTCCTCCTATAATGGCCAAAACAGTTGGTCTTTCTCCCATTTATGTTGGTGACTTTACTACCTCCATAATGGCCATTATTTTGCTATTATGGAGGCAGTTTTCAGGCAGCAAACAGCCCCTCCCTCTCCTATATAAACACTCCATTACATCATTGTTGAGCACTAAGACATATGCACGAAAATACATAAACAGTTGCAGAAAAACAGTGCACGAAAATACACAACCGAAATAGTTTTCTTCCTACAACTTCCAAGCATCATTTCGTTACTCAATATTCTTCACGGTAGCTCTTGAGTTTCCTTTGCTCAAGGGTTCCATTGCTGTTTTATCTTGGGAGACAAATTGTCCAGGACGTATAAAGGATACATACGGGGCAATATTGTCTTAAGGACAGAGTGCTACACTCGACTCAGCAAAAACCAATTTATATTTTTCCGTCTTCTATAAAACTGGAATTTCCAGTTTTTACTTGTGTAACGATTGTAATTTCAGATTCCATGTTGAATTATTGAAATCTTTGTTTATCCTTTCGAATACTTGTAATAGTTAAATACTTCCCGTACTGCTTTATAAAGTACCATAAAGAGAAAAATCTCCCAACAGCTTATACCAAAGAAGTTCTGGATTTCGAGACCACGTGACATCCTACACAACTGGGATCAAAGGGAACAACCTCACCAAGCAAGAGATCGAATCGGTGCTGGTTAAGAATTTGGGGAAACCTTAAGGGAAGAAGCATTAACCTGATAATCACTCTTACTCGAAAATCTCTGTAGGATCAGTTGCAGAACTAGATGATGCTTTGGTTAATGAACATACTAGGGCTTAAAAGGTAGAAAAATTAATGGAGGACATCTTCAAGATATGACAAGGAGCTACCGAATTACTTTAGGACTTCATGGATTGATTCTAGAGGGAAGCACCCTACTAGTTTAATGATGGTGAAGATCTAGGCGTTCCACATCAACAACCGAGAAGCTGGATCCCATTACCCTCTTCGATAACTCTCTGGGAAAGAAGGTTTATGTGGGTTCAGAACTTGACTCTGAACTCATTCTTATGAGATACTCCCTCTATTTCAATTATGTGATATAGTTTGATTGTGTACGAAGTTTAAGAAATAAAGTAATACTTCTGAATCTTGTGATCTAAAATAAACTAAAGATATTTGTGTGGTTATAAATCGTCTTATTAAGCGTAAAATTTTAAGTTTAAAGTTAAATTATTATAAAATAAAGAAATGTTTCATTCTTTATGGAACTGACTAAAAAAAAAAATATTTCATATAAATTGCAAAAAGGAAGTAACATATTTGATGTTGCTTAGTACCAAGCAGATATGACAAGCATCGACCCATAAGTGATGAGTAATAAGCTTAATACGGACTCGTAGTATCCTTCGGTAGAGTAAAAGAAGAGGAGGCAATGCACTCTGAAATATGATCATCAATGAAGAAATATCTAAGCTACTGAAAAACGGGTCAACTCGGGAAGTCAAATATCCTGATTGACTAGCTAAAGCAGTAGTGGTATTAAAGAAGAATGAGAAATGGAGGATGCACATAGATTGCACTAATCTAAGTAAAGCATGCCCCACAAACTCTTTTCCATTATTACACATGTAAAAGCTCATTAATGCTATTGTCAGGTCATGAAATGTTGAACTTCTTAGATTTCTTACTCCAAAAGGTGGAATCTCCCATCCCAGGAGCCCCACACCCCGGTCCGACAGGTCTGTGAAGGAGGTAAATCATAGTGATTCAATTGATTTCAAAGGTTAGACCAGTACCACGCTGCGCACAAGGGGCCCTCTTTATTTCAAGAAGAAACCCCCACACTGCCGCTGACGGGATTCGATCCTTGGTCCTTACTCCAAATATCCCCCTTGAAACTAATTGAGCTACCCAAGCGGACAAAACTGTGATAGGGTAAACTTTTTAAAGTGACTGGTCCCACCATATTACGGCCCTATACCCCAGAAAACCCCACCTTCGGCCTGGCCCTACGGATTAGTATACACCGCTTGGCCCTACGCGTATGGAGGGATTTTTTTGGGGGAACACAGTTCCACTCTCGCTGATCAGAGGACTCGAACACGGAACCTCAGACAGCAATACCCTAATGTATTGGCCACTGGGCCAAACACTTTGGATAACTTCTTAGATTTCTAATCCGGATATAAGTAGATCATCATAGACTTCAAAGAGCAAGAGAAAACTCATTCATCAAGGTACATATTGTTACAATGTAATTCCATTTGATCTCAAAAAATCCTAGAGCTACTTATCAACAGTTGTTGAACAAGATGTTCAACGACCAATCTTCAAAGACGATGAAGGTGTAAAGGAAACCTTTGCCATCCGAGGCCGCTAAGCGGTATAATATGAAATTAAATCTAGAAAAGTGCGTGTTTAGTATAGATTCCAGTAAATTTTCGGGATACTTAGTTTCAAATAGGGGCATTGAGGTCAACCAAGACAGGATCAAAGCCACAGAGGGTGTTATGATCCATTTTTAAACTTGTTAAAAACGTATCAATAACTTAGCTTAATGAACAAAGTTTCCACCTAATATTTGTTTTGGGAATTAGGAACCTGTTTTTTGAAAAGTTTTTTCCTTAAAACATGTATTTTCACGAAAAATCGGGTAAAGGTCCAAATGATTTCCTAAAGAAGGTGTTAGAAATTTTACCACAAATGCGATTACCGGCGGAGTTTAATAAATTGAGCTAAAAGTGTAACTTATTTTGAAATATGATTAGGAACAAAGTTATATGAGGCAAGGTGAGAATGGCCTCTGTGGCGGACAAGATGAGTGAAACGAGACTAAAATGATTCAGACATGTGAAGAGGCGGTGTGAGGATGCTCTAGTAAGAAGGTATGAGAGGTTGGTTGTAGCAGGAGTTAGGAGAGGTAGAAGCAAGCCTAAAAAGAACTGGAGGTGATTAAATAGAACATGACACAACTTCAACTGACTGAGGGCATGATCTTAGATAGGAAGGTGTGGAGATAGATGATTAGGTTAGAAGGCTAGGAAGTTGAGTGTTGTCACACTTTGTGTTGGACCAGCAGGGGCTAGCCTCCCTCCCCTCTTCCCTTTTTAGTAGTATTCTTCATCGCATAGCTTCTTATTCGTTGATATATACTATTATCTGTTATTGCATTTGTTTTGTATTTTGCTACTTTGTTGTTCTATTTTTCTTACAATCATGCATCAAATACATTTCTTTTGAGCCTAGTATCTATCGAAAATCACTTCTCTACCTACAAAAATAGAGTAAGTTCTGTGTACATCATACTCTTTCCAAACCTCACTTATGAGATTACACTGAATATATTATTATTGTAATTTAAATATTTGGCATATTACAAAACTATACAATAGGTCACGTTCTTACTACTTTGTTGTGTATGACACATCATGACTGCTATTTGGTTATACGTATTATATATGCTAGTATAAGTTACTTGCCTATTACATACTAGAATAACATTATTGACTATATGCATGTTGAATAACATATTTTATCTGAAATGTCATGCACATGTTTATATGCATGGTGAGTTACATAGAGTAAATACATCATTACCCTTCTAAACTTGGATCATATTTTCAAAAAATACTTAAACGTTGCGGGACTCCTATTACCTTCATAATTAATTATGAACTGATATTGTTATCTCATTTTTTGGCCATCTGGCATAGAGAGTGCATACACCCTCTTAAAGAGCGTGAGGAATCCAAAAAACGATTAAATTTTTTTATTTGTACACATTTCTTCTTTATAAAATGCATTTTTCTATTTTTCTTGTTATTTCAATTTTTTATTATTCCTTAATTTTTTTTTGTTTCTTCTTCGTTAATCAGTTGCCATCTCCGCTGTTGGACCCCGCCATTTCCGACGGATTGATAGATGGAATGAGCAGAGAGAAAATGGAACCTTCCCAGACCATTTTAAATTGTTCTCGTCCTTGCTGCATATGAATTCTCAAATGATTGGGGGCTCCATTTTTTGTTATGAATGAAGTTTGGCGTGCTCATTGGATCTAGCTCAAGCCTTCACTGAAATTTGCTGCTACAGCAAAGTTATTTTTGATAAAAAAAAAAAAGAGAGGGGAGGGAGGTTAGAATAGAGAAGAAGAAGAAATAAACAAAGAGTGGGAAATCTAAGTTGTTTAGGATTTGGTTTATTTAATTTAAGTCTAGTTAGGATTTATTTATTAGTCATATAGGAATATGATTTTTTTTAGTATTAGTCTATTTTGATTTTTAATATTATAAATAAGGATTCTCTGTCACATATTTTCATTGTAGTGAGATTCAAGAGTTTTGAGTTATTGAGTAAAAACTCCTACCTGCTCTCTCTAGTTTGATTAATTTCTTTCATATAGTCATTGTTGGGTCATTCACTTGTGCTTATATTATTCTTTCGAGTATTTTATTTCCTTCAAATTGGTGTCAGAGCCTGTGAGATCCGATGAAAGCCTCGTGTGAGTTTCGACACATATAAAAGAATATGGATGTTCCATATGGCGAAAATAATTATGAGAGTTGGTTTCAACAGATGAAGAATCTTTTCAAAGTTATTAGACTATGACCCATAATTGATAAAAGGTTCGTGGAAACACCAAAAGGCACAACATTGACTAGTGAAGCAGCTACACAATTGGAGAAAAATAGACAATTGAATTATAAGACATGCTTTTACCTCAAGGTCGAATTGCTCGTATACAATAAAGTTTTACATGTAAAGTCAACAAAGGAGATTTGGACAATTTTGATGAATTCACATCGAGGTTCCGCAGACGTAAGAAAAGTCAAATTGCAAGAGCTTAGAAGACGGTACAAGTTGGCCCAAATGAAACAAATAGAGTCTGTCAATTTATTTTACAAGAGTTACTAGTATTGTCAACGATATGGTTACTAATGGAGAAGCATTAAACCAAGTTAAAATTGTTGAAAAAAGTATTGCAGTCCTTAAATATAAAATTTCACACAAAAAAGATGATTCTTGAGACTACCAAAGATCTTAGCACTTTGACACTTGATGATTTAGAAGGTGAACTGGTGACGTATGAGATGTCTCTAGATCAACAATCAACTGAAACAGTTGATGAGGCGTTGCAAGCAAAGGTGAATAACCATGAAGAAAAAGAAGAAACAACAAATCTGGCTGAAAAAAATCAAAGAGGTCACAATTTCAGAGATAAAGGACGAGGTGGTAGAGGTAATTATCGAGGTCATGGTAGAGGTAATTTTTTCTATCAATAGAGAAATGATAATAATTTCAAGAGGGAACAACAGAATAATCAAAATTTTCAAAGACATGATAAATCAAATGTTCAGTGTTATAATTATGAAAACTATGGACATTATCAACGTGATTGTTGGTACAATGAAATACGAAAATAGGGAAGAACATGCAAAGATGGTTGAATATTATGGAGATAATCAAGAGACATTATTATTTTCGAGCTCACGGATTGAAGAAAATAAAGGGAATGAATGCTTTATTAATTCTGGTTGTAGCAATCATATGTCTGAAAATAAGGAATTATTTGTTGATCTGAATGGATCATTTAAAGCTACAGTAAGACTTGACAATAATGCAAAGGTGCCTATTGTTGGAAGGGAGAAAATTTCAATTACATTAAAAAATGGATCTTCTCATTTTATATCTGAGGTATATTATGTTCCAAGTCTTCATCACAATTTATTGAGTTTGGGGCAATTAACAGAAAAAGGTTATGATTTGTGTTTTAAGTACGGAATGACACTATTAGTGATGATAAAATAGGATTAGTTGCAAGAATAAAGATGAATAGTAGTCGCTTATGACCTCTTTATCTCAATCGTGGTGATTTACCTTGCTTTAATTTTGTGAATTGTGATGATACTTGGTTGTGGCATCTACGCTTCGGGCATCCGAATTTTGGGAGTTTGAATTTTCTTGCAAGAAAGAATTTGGTTAATGATTTGCTTTCTATTAATTTTCCTAACACAAAGTGTGAATCTTGTATTATGGAAAAGAAGTATAGAGAACCTTTTCAAAAAGGTAAAGTTTGGAGGGCTAATGCATCATTGGAGTTGATCCACTCAGATTTGTGTTCAGTTGAAGTTCTTTTTAATAGCGAAAGTAAGTATTTTATTACTTTCATTGATGATTTCAGCCGAAAGATTTAGGTATATTTTCGAAAAAATAAATCTAATGCATGTGTAGTTTTTAAGAGCTTCAAGACTTATGTAGAGAAGCAAAGTGGATATTTTATTAAGATATTGAGAAGTGATAGAGGTATTGAGTTTCTTGTTTGTGATAATTATTTGAAGAAGTATGGTATTAAATATTAATTGACAGCTGAATATACTTCTCAACAAAATGGTGTGGCTGAAAGGAAAAATAAAATGGTGATAGACATGGTGAGATATATGATGCATTCTAAAAATATTCCTAAACATTTTTGGGCAGAAACTGTTTTCTGTGTAATTTTATGTTTTAAATAGATGCCCTACTCGATCTAATTTTGAAAAAACTCCACAAAAAATTTAGACAGGCAAGGAATCAAGTATTTCTCACCTAAAGTATTTGGTTGTCTTGATTCTGCTCATGTTCCTGACACTTTGAGAAAGAAAATTAGATGACAAGGTAGAAAAGTGTATTTTTATTGGCTACAGTCATGAGACAAAGGATTACAAGCTATTTAATCCAAATATAAAAAAATAATTATTAGCAGAGATGTTACTTTTGATGAGTAGAGTGTCTGGGATTGATCAAAGAAGGATCCTGAACCTTCCACGTCTCAACCAATAGTTCCAATCATGGAGGAAGGAAGTTCTAGCAGACATCAAGAGGAAAAAATAACATCACCTTTTCATACAGAGACATCCAGTCACCCGCAAAGACATCACCGTTTACCAGTGCGTTTGCAAGATTATGTTGTTGGTAATGATAATGATTTACCTGATGAAGATATCGTGAATTTTGCTCAATTTTCAAATATTCAATTACTTTTGAGGAAACAACTAAAGATGATTGTTGGGTGCATGCAATGGATGAAGAAATTCATGATATTGAAAAAAATAATACATGAGAATTGACTACTTTACCACCTTCAAAAAGGCCAATTGAAGTCAACTGGGTATATAAGACAAAATATAAACCAACCGGAGAAGTTGAGAGCTTTAAGGTAAAATTAGTTGTTAAAGGATACAAGAAGAAAGAAGGAATTGATTATTTTAAAGTATTTGCACCCGTTGCTAGACTTGATACAGTTCATATGATTATTTTTCTTGCTGCCAATAATTGTTGAAACATTTATCAAATGAATGTAAAATTTGCTTTCTTGAATGGTGTTCTTGAGGAAGAAGTGTATGTTGAGTAGCCTGCAGGGTATGTGAAAAGGAGTCAAGAAAATAAATTTTACAAGTTGAAGAAGGCGTTGTATGGGTTGAAACAAGCCCTTTGATCTTGGTATACTCATATTGATTTTTATTTTATTGGACATGATTTTTATAGATGTTCATATGAGCATACATTATACATCAAATTCAACTCTGGTGGAGACATGCTCATCGTGTTCTTATACTTGGATGATTTAATATTTACTATCAATAATCTCAAACTAATTTATGAGTTTAGGGAGGCCATGATTAGCCAATTTGAGATGACTGATTTGGGATTGATGTCTTATTTTCTTGGCATTGAAGTTTCTCAATTGAAAGGTGGAATTTTTATCTCTCAGAAAAAAATATGCTGGTGATATTTTGAAGAGGTTTAATATGGATAAAGTCAAGCCAATTTTGACCCCTGTTGAAGAAAAATTGAAGTTGACTAAAGATGAAACTGGTGATTTTGTTGATGCTATATATTTTAGAAAATTGATAATAAGTCTAAGGTGCTTGACTTCTACAAGACCTGACATTACTTATGGAGTTGAATTAATTAGCAGATTTATGAAGTCTCTACGTCAATCGTACTTGCAGACGGTTAAGCAAATTTTAAAATATATTCAATGTACGCATTTTGATGGCATATTTTATTCAAAGACTAATGACAGTAGTCTTGTAGGATTTGCAGACAATGATTGGACTGCTGATATGATGCAAAGAAAAAGTACTTCTGGGTATGCATTCTATTTGGAGACTGATGTATTTTCTTGATCTTCAAAAAAGCAACAAGTTATTGCTTTGTCAACGACTGAAGCAGAGTACATGGCTGCAACAAGTAGTGCTACGCAAGCATTGTGGTTGAGAGAGGATGCTTATATTTCTTCAACACAAGCAAGATAGTCCTACAAAAATATTTTGTGATAGCAAGTCTACTATTGAGTTAACAAGGAACCCAGTTTTTCACTGCGCAACAAACATATTGACATTAAATTTCACTTCATTCGTGATTTGGTTCAAGACAAGGAAATAGTTGTTGATTATTGCAAGACTAGAGAACAAGTTGATGAAGTTTTCACAAAGCCATTAAAACTAAAGTTGTTCATAAAGTTGAAGAAGACAGTACAACATATGTGATATTTAGCTACGAAATTCTTAGCTACGACACAAAATTCGTCACTAATTGTTCACTTTTTGTGAAAAAATATATATTTCATATTCAAGTATATGACAGTCATACTTTTAGTGACAAAACACAAGAATTTGTAGCAAAAATACCAAAAATGAATTGACGCATTTTTTGAGTAACATTAGCCACGAATTACAAGTAATCAGTGACACATTATTTTATCACTAATAATGTATCCAATTTGTGACAAATCATTATTTGTCGTAAATAATGTTAAGTTACGGACACGAAGAATTTTCGTCACGAAAAAATATGTTGTTATAATAGCGACAAATTTGAGTTTGTAGTTAAATATTATAAGCTTTAGCTACAAAATTTCATATTTCATTGTGACCTTAATTTTTGTCATTAATAATATAAATAATTAGTGACAATCATTTATTATCTCTAATCAATCTGGAACTTAGTGACAATAAAATTTTGTCACGAAATATGAAATGTTTAAATAGAGACGATTTAAAATTTGTAGTTGAATGACTCAACTATTTACTACAAAAATTATTCATAACTAAATATAAAATGATCTTTTGCTATGATTAGAGGTGTTAAATTGGAGGATTGAGTTGAATTTGAACAGGTTAAAATGAGCTTAGTTAATGAGTCAGTTGGGCTAAATTAACCAAAATGTTACTTGAGTTGAAATAGGCCGAGTCATGATCCGAAGATTAATGACGAAAGATTGATTTGTTTATCTGCAATTGAAAAAATAAATATCGATTGGATCCATTGATATGCGTTTTTTCTTTCATCTGATTAAATGATTGTCGTGAGTAAACTTATAGGAATACTTGGATTTAACTTAGTTACAAGCAATAAATAATAATTTAGTTACAAGCAATAAATAATAATGAAGAAATTAAAATTATACAATTTTTTTTTCCATTTTTATAGGGCTATACGGACTCGAACCGTAGACCTTCTCGGTAAAACAGATCAAACTTATTATTATTAAAATGATCTGAACTGTTTCAAAGACCCAACATGCATTTTTTTTGCATTGGGTTCTTTCATTAACGATATAAATATCGGTTAGTTCGCCATTTTTTTTCTTGACAAAAAAAAGATAAGGAAATGGCTCCATGTGCTCTGGTTCATTATTTGGGAGCATTACCAAAGTGTTTCAAGGGTGGGATTATCTTGACGTAGGTCTGTCTCTGGCCTAGATCAACCTAAGTTAAATGAAGTCTCTATCGTTTTACTTAAAAAATCAAATATGAAACTTCATACACCTTAAAGTTCATATGACGAAAAGATATTTTTTTGAGGTCCTTATACTCATTATGCCTAGCATTGAATAGACTGGGTATTCACCTTATCAAGATCTCAAATCAATGATGGGTCTGTTTAGCACCTCCTAAATGGGCGTCCAAATTGGACCGAACCTTTTGTCAGGCTATGGTTCCCTCAAAGTTATGGAGTAAGACATCGATTTCTCAACAAGATCAATTTTTCTGATTGTATGATGACCCCCCTTGAAAAACATTGGCGCGCGTGTAAACGAGTTGCTCTACCAACTGAGCTATAGCCCTTAGTGCTTGTGATACATATTTTACCATGTAGATAAATTCTTGTCAAGATAAATATTCCATGATCCAACAAGTCAAAGGTTCGCTACTAGGAAAAAAAGATTCAATCCACTTGTTGGCCTGCTTCTATGTGTAGTTTATAAGGCATTTCCTTTGCAACTTTATATAGTTAAATCTTCAATATACCAGAATTATTCCAAAATATATAATGAAATTATTACACTTTTAAACCTTTTATGTTAATCAATATTATCAATTAAATATGCAATATACCAAATAGTACTTCTCGTGGAAGTCATATTCTTGGGATAAATTAGGAAGAGTATGTCTGGCAATTGAAAGATTACCATCATTACAGGAGAGTTTTTATGGTTATATATTTTTTTGATTTGGCATAAAATTGTTTCGCTACTAGTGAATGTAGAATTTCATTATGCTGCTAAGATTGTGTAATAATTTTTGAAAGTCTGCCTAGTTTTGAAATTTCCCCGAGAGTTTAGGGATTGAGCTAGTATTCGGCTAAAATGGAGATCATTTAAAAGTTGGTTATATTGTACGGGATAAAAATAATTCAGATACGAAATTATCTTGTACACCACCGGTATGATTTTAGGTTGATTAGGAGGGCCATCAATTTTTGGATCATATTTCACACCTCTAGCTACAATTGTTATGATTACAAGTGACAATTGAAAAAAAAATCAAGTTCGTAGGAACCGGCAAGACAAAATCATATAATGATATGGTAACACCTAACTACATTACAAAAGCCAAGTGTCTAATAATGTATATAATTCAATCACACTTGAATGTAATTACCAATTTAAACTAGTAATGCTTCTATTTTTCTTAATCAACTAATTTCTTATGAATTTAATTATTTCTCATGATATAGTATTACGTAGAACTAGACTTTAAAGAGCCAACTCGAGCTCGATCAAACTCGATTCTGGCTCAGCTCGATTTGTTGTAGTAAGAAGCTTATTTGAGCTCGACTTGATCCTAAGCCTATGTACCTGCAATAGCTACGCATCAGGTGGGTGACAACTACATATATTTAAAATTTTAAATTGCGTAAATATAATTTTTCATTTGTCATTTTGTTTGAGATAATTTAAAATTTAAAAGGGTATACAATAAAATCGGCTTATAATGACATGGCTCATCTCGATATTTTTTATTGCTATAGTGGGTGTTCACGGTTTGGTTATAAACCGATCCGAACTAAAAAATAAACCAAACCGATTAAATAAACCGATATATTTTTAGATTTGGTTTGGTTTTAAATTTTTTAAAACCGATAACATTTGATTTGGTTTGATTTTATTAAAACAAAATCGAAGGAAAAATTGAACCAAATTGATAAATTTTATATACAAATATAATTATATATATACAATATATTAATTTTATAAATAAATTCAAATACTTTGTATAATTCTCCATCAAAATTTTATTTATCTCTAATAGGCTAATGAAGTTACACCTTAATTAAACTCATTTATTAAAAGAAAGTCATGAATCCAAACCTATTTTATTGAAAGAAACAGACTACGAAATTTATAAAATTCTTTTATATTTCTGATAAACTTTATTCACTTGATTAAAAATTATAAATATTAAAAAAATTAAGAAAATTATAGCCACCACAATAAGTAACAATGAATTATAAGTTGGGAAAGAATGAAAAAATTGTTCCTAATTTTAGGGAAAAACTAAGAAAAGAAAATACCATTAGGTTACTTTAAAAACCGAAAAAATCAAACCAAACTAAATCAAATCGTCTACAACCAAACCGAGGGTTGTGTATTATATTTGGTTTGGTTTGGTTTGATTCTAATAATTTAAAAATCAACTAACTTAATTTGATTTTGGTTTTAATTCAAAATCGATCCAAACCGAACCGTGAATACCCCTAGTTATACACATTAATAGCATTTGATGTTAGATCTTATTTGATTGTTATAGGATCTATTCAAAACTCTAAACTTAAGTTGTTATGGGATCTCTTCAAAACTCTAAACTTGTAATTGACATCTTAGATATTTTATTTTTATATTTGACTTTTATAGCTGGTGTTTTAAATATGAAAATAAATTACTAGCAACAGAATTAGAAAATTTAGTAAAATCAATCAGAACTAGCACCATTAAAGTGAAAGGCAAATCAATAAATATTTGAGTAGAACAGTCAGAAGTAATTTTACAGAAAATGTACCACCATAATAATTGGCATGGCTTGTTATAAGTTTAATGTTATTATATGAAAAATAAGTTTAAAAAAAGGATCGGTTTTTAAGTAAAATGCTATTATAAATGACAATTTTTGTACATAAGTCGGACGGTATATAATAATAAATTAATCACATGAATTTTCTTTATTTCTTCATAATAGGTGTTTTGTGTGCAATAAATAACTTCGATAATTAATTTTTTCTCACATTTATCTATTATAGCAATTTTATTAAGTATATTTGTCATGACCCAAACCGGAGGACTATGACGGGCATCCGGACCCTACCTGCAGGACAGCGAACCGTAATTAAGCATGGCCACGAGGGACGCCACGAGATACCTCGCTGACATATGAAAATAGTAAACTAGAAAAGAGCTATGTAAAATCCTACAACCAGAAGGACCCAACCTATATACATATACATACCAAGGCCGACAAGGCCATACAAGACTACTATACACATGACATCTGTCTACAAGCCTCTAAAGAGTACGTGACATCATAAGGTCGAGACAGGGCCCGCCATACCCCTATGCATATCAAAAATATCATACCACGACTATACTGTAACTCTGGAACAAATAGAGTGCTCCAATATCAGCTAAACCAACAACCTATTAGTGTGAACCGTCACTCTCTTTACCTGAGCCTGCGGGTATGAAACGCAGCATCTCCCAACAAAAGGGACGTCAATACGACTGATGTACCGAGTATGTTAGGCATGAAGAATAGCATAATAGAGACCTGAAAGTAACATGAGACAAGAAACAATCAACCAGTGGAGAATGCCTCTGAGGGCCATAATATGCCTAAGTACCATGTATGTGCAGAATGCCTCTGAGGGCCATAATATGCCTAAATGCCATGCACAATGCGGTCATCCATATACATATGCGTATACAATGCCATTAAGCCTCTGTGAGCATCCCATCATATCATATCGGCCTCTGTGGGCATAATCATTTTCGTGTAAATCTGTCCAGCTGCAGGTGGTGTGCGTATATAATGCCATATCCTTTTTTCCATGCCCCATACATATATAATGCATACATATAGTAGAGTATATAACTCCTTTGAGGTCAAGGTATGTACATGAATATAATGCATGAATGATATGATAATAAGACACTATAAGTTTGTCGGAGTGACGTAAAGTCGTTTCACCTCGGTTTAACATTATGAATACTGACATCTTTTCCATGTACCTGAATAAGGATTTAAGAATATATTTAGACATGCTTTGACAATAGGAATAAATAACATGAACATCCTTAACTACTAATAGTAGAATCCTTTATGGAATAATATTACGTTTACGTTTCGTTACATGGAACATGCCAAAAGATGAAATGATTTGCTTTAACATACCTTTATTAGTCTTCTTAACAACCCAATCAATGCAGCTCATCTAGCACCTCAACCTTATTTGCTAAGAACCCCTCTTCTTCCATCTTACATCACTTCTAAGAAATTTCTGATTGGCCAAAACTGAAGAACAATCGGTGTTGAATTACGTAATCAACGGAAGAAACGGGTAGAGAAAGACTATTCTTTATTTACCTAAAATAGGAAACATTGCTGGTATATTTTGTAACTATGTTTCTTATATATTTGCAGAGAATATTGCTGCTATACCCATATAATTCTTGTTGCTATATAAATATATACCATGTTGCAGAAAGATTGTTTCTATATGGAAACACAAAAGTGATGCAATAGTTCTAAGTAGACCTTTTCTCTTGATGTCATACCTAGGTGTCATCCTAAGTCCGCCCTTTATTTTATGATGACACCATGCCCTTTTTGCATGCATGAATATATTATTTACTTCCATTTGTCAAATAACCCACATGGCTTTATCTATATAATATTTTATTCAGTAATTCTAATTAATTTATTGTTCTCGATTCACTTAAATGATAATCATTTTCAACACACTTCATATACTCATCATTATCACCATCGTGTGATATTACATTAGTCCATAGCTTCTTTTGCCACACACAAAAATATAATTTTCAATCACCGTTGCCCCACTCGTTAAGTCCAAAATTATTTTGGGACTTCATCCTTTTATACACTAAGCTCTTGATTTGTGTACGTGAATATGACATAAATCCTCCAAGGCTCGGGTCTATTTACATACGTCTAGCGATTCAAACCATGGCCCGAAAGAGATGTTACAATATTATTGTGAAAAATATTTTTGTTGTTAGAAATATACTCTCTCCGTCTCATTTTAAGTGTCTTAGTTTGATTTGACACAAAATTTAAGAAATAAAAGGAGATTTTTGAATGTTGTGGTCCTAAATTAAACGTGTGTAATGTACTAAAATATTCTTTGAATCTTGTGTTTTAAACTTGTGAGATAGGATGTTTGACTTGTCAATTTACTAAATATAGATAAAACACTTTTTTGGAACAAACTAAAAAGGAAAATAAGATACTTAAATTGAGACGGAGGGAGTCTTAATTTTCTCAACAACAAGTTATATGGTTTGTTGCCTAAAATTCTACATATTAGTTCTCTCTCCTTTTTCAAAATTTCCCTCCTTTTTCTATTAATTCTCCCTCCATTCCAATTTAAGTATCTTATTTTTCTTTTCAATTTAAGTATCTTATTTTTCTTTTTAGCTACATATTAGTTAAATATATTGATATTTCAGACAAATGGTACCTCTGCTGTTAGATATTTTACTATTGGCTACATATTAGTTAGAGTTGTAATAAGGGGCTCTTTTATTCAGAGCAAAATTTTAAAATATAATTTAGTACCTGATATTTAAATTGCTTAAACAGACCCATAAGTTAATACGACATCACAGAGCAAATGCACTTTATTTTGTTGATTATTCAGTATGAGAATTTGCTAATGCTATCTCCCACTTCTACATTGGGGTATCTCAAGAAACTACATGGTATTTGATGAATGCATTTCTTTTACTTGATGGAATGTTTATGGTCTTTTTTTCATAATTTTCTTTTGCAAGAGTCTTTAGAAGCTTGCTTAACTTTGAAAAGGTTTAAAATATTTGCTCATTTTAAAGAGGTGGTAATGCCATGGAGTGGAAGGCCAGAAGGAGTCCTCTTTGCTCCGTTCTATGGCTCTTGGGATAAAATAATTCATTTGCAAGTCAGCTTCCAATGATGTGAAACTGTTGGAAGGCGATTCCTTATATACCGTGCATGTGGATGATATTATAATACCAATTTTGTCATTTTAACTTTCATCCGTCCTCTCATTTCTTTAACCAAGCTTTTAGAAGATGTTAGTAATTACTTTCTGACTGCTATATATTTGTAGAATCAACGTGAAGCAAAATATTTGAACATTAAAACATATTGATCGTTTTGCTAGAGAATGAATCATAAAGTAAAAAGCCATTTATAACTATCTTGAGTCAAATTTGATCAAGTAAACTCCAGTCCTGTAGGTGCATAATGTAGCTGAAGACTACATTTCACTCCTATATCTTTTTTAGGTAGATTCTTTCATATATCTCCTTACAGTTCAGTCAACATCATCATATTCTTTGGAGTGATGAAAACTCCCTTGAAGCTCTCAAAAGATAACATAGAGCTGCAGTTTTCTGCCTCGTTTCATTCTACAGTAAGGTACTTAATAGATTCAGTTCTTCCTTTGAAGATGGTGCATGATTGAAAGAAGGAAATAACCATATTTATTGTACTCTCTACTTGTTGCTTCAATTTCTGTTGTTGATTTAAGCTGTTAGTCATAACTAGCTAGTATATGTATTTGCTGAGCCTCACCCGCTATATATTTATAAATGATAAATAAAATGAAATAATAATCATTGTTATATTTTTGAGTCTTAATAAGGAAAACTGAAAACCCGCTTATAGAAAAAGAAAACACCAGAAAGTAGGAAACAAGAGACCAATGAAGAAGACACAAATGGATAGTCCAAGGCTAATAATTATAAGATGAATAACACAAAAAAGGACAAAGGAATTGATTTTTTTTTTTACAAAAGCAAATGTCAATTGTTTAGTGTCTCCTTTTCAGGATTACACTCTTTATAAGGAAAAGTATGTCTAAGAGCCTTGATGACAATACTAAACCACCCGCTAAGCGAGGCGAAGCGCTCAATATGTTTTGCACCTCATTTAAGGGCTTAAGCATGCTTTTGACAACATTGTTTGTTCTGATGGGTCAGAATTGAAATAAATTTTATACAGGTCACATTAGAGCTTAACTAGAACTACATATTGGATATATTTCTTTTAATGTACTTGGTATTGGGAATAGATTGAAACAAGTTTTTGGAATTTTATGCATGTGATTATCTAAGTACATCTACATTTCCACTAGAAACACTGATCTACAACAACTTCACAATGATCCTTCTCTGTATATTAGTATGCTACTCAAAACATAGGGCAATTACCACATCATTGTACAAGTAAGATATATTGTATGAGTTTATTATAGTTGTCTAGCAATTTATCCACAAAGCATACAACCAAAATAATAATAAAAATATCAACTGTATGCATAAACTGACTCTTAACCACTAGAAACCCAATACCAGAAACAAGCTTAGAAAAAGTTATGCTAGTCATACAACGTTCCATTGTCACTAGAAACAAGTTTATATAAGGTTATGCTTGTGCAACTGCCTTTATTGCCACCACAAGAGAAAATCCACAAGTATAAGCACTCTTTCACCGCTGTCACCACTTTACTCCCTATTTTGTTTTCTTATATGGTTCTGGAAAAAACTCTCCTGATGAACTGACTTTTGGAATTGAGTTAGACCTCACATCCATTTCTTCACATGGTATTAGAATCAAGGATTTCATTCCTTACTCTTACAAAATTCTATCTTGTCTAAAGGTCCTTAACTTTCTGTCTCTCGAGATTATTTTTTTAAAATTCTGACTTTCTCTATTCCATTTCTCAAACAAGGGTTGTTTCCCTGTTATTGTATGTCCCCTTATTGAGTCCCCATGTTACATTTTTCACATTTCAATTGGCAGGCCTTGGGTAGGGGGGTGGGGGTGGGGGTGGGTTAAGCGTAGCACATTGATAGAGGGATGTATTTTCTCTTTATATGATCTCGGGCAATCAATTTCTTCACATTTAGTGAGCCCGAAAACCTTAGGCAAGGTCATCAAAATGAAAAATGAAGAGAACTCATGTGATAATTCAAGTATGCAATTACTTAACATGACCAGGCCTGAGTTTCTACGACTCTTACACATAAGTGATTACTTCAGTAATAGTCTACAGTGCTCTACTTGTAAAACTCTAGAGGTAAAAGCTTTGAAGGATGCATCCATAGATTTAGAAATTTAAGAGAGAAATGCACAGGATTTCAAAAAAAATCAGAATATTGTATTGAAACTAATATTTCAAAAGTTCAAAACTTTTATAAGGATAGTATTACCAACAACCAGTGTGGCTTGTTTTCGATCTAGCAGAATACTTCTTCATGACAACTTGAAAGGCCACCAATTTAAAGGAGAATCGTATGGATGTATAGAGTTTTCTCAGCATACCCGTATTTTAAAAGACGTAAGTGTAAAAACATGGTAACAAGTGTGTGTTTGCTCAAGCCACTTTTGTAGATTGCACATTTTGATGCCTGAATAGCTAAGAATTGAATTAGAATGAATAAAGAACAAACAATTTAAACTGTTTGATTACAACTTTTTCCAGAAACCACTACCAAAACATCTTGCAGTATCGTTCTTCAAGGTTCTTACAGGAAGCGCTCTCTTCCTCAGTTTGGATAATTCAGTTACTCTGTATTTGTTCTTGAAACTGGTTGACAAATTTTCAGTTTGTGTGCTTATAATGAGTTGTATTTCAGCTTGTAGTTGTTTTTTCACTTTCTTTCCAGGCTTCTAGCTCTACTTTCTGTTTTTCTCATTTCTCTAGACAAATAATCATGACATCAAGATTCTTTCAACTTTATTTAGAGGAGATAATAAAGTTCATGCTTAACGCTGTTATATTTTTCCAAATTATTTTGTATAAGTTTAGTTCTACCTTCTGCACATTACTGTCATTGGGTCGTGCTGACATGAGCTCCAACCATCTAGTTTATATATACTCCAAAGGAAGTTCGTGGAAAAGCCAGAAAAAGGGTCTTGAGAATGGAAGTAATCTATGGAAAGAAAAGATGATCAAGAGAGGAGAAAGCACATGATTAGATTTGTATTTTTTAAGACAATCTCATTTTTATCGTAGGAGATATTAGTTCGTCATAAATTGACTATATTAGTGACATAACATATTCTTCGTTCCTAAATTACCTTTTGATCAATAATATAATTCATTTTTACTACAGTTTCAATTTGTATCACAATTTCTATTGTCACTAATGTTAGAATAATGTAAATCTCCTTGAGTGGAGTCCGTTCATTAATACAATATATATAGTGTATACAATTGTAGTTCTAATGGAATAAAAATCTCTACTTTACATAATTACACTAAAATATTAATTACAGAATATACGGTGAATATATATAAATATATTCACTATCACACCCCCTTAGTCAGAGCCGGAGGAAGCCGGACGCTGAGACTGGATCTGAAGTCTAGGAACACTTGATGAGTAAGCCCTTAGTGAAGATATCTGCGTACTGATATAAAGAAGGAACATGCAACACCTTACCGTGACCCATTGCAACCTTCTCTCGAACAAAGTAAATAGACATCTCAATATGTTTGGTTCGCTGATGCTGAACCGAGTTATGAGACAAATAGACAGCAGATATGTTATCACAGTAAACCAAAGATGCCCTACGTAAGTGATAATGAAGCTCAAGAAGGAGATTTCAGAGCCAACATAGCTCAGCAACAACGTTCGCAACGCCTCTATATTCTGCTTCTGCACTCGAACGGGAAAGCGTGGCTTACCGCTTGACAGACCACAAAATAATATTATCCCCCGAAAGTTACAATATCCGGACGTAGAGCGGCGGGTGTCCGGACAGCTTGCCCAATCGGCGTTTGTGTAAGAGAGCAACCTAGTCGGTGCGGAGGGATATAGATGTAGTCTATAGTAAAGAGTACCCTTAACGTACCTAATGATACGCTTAAGAGCTGTAAAGTGAGGCTCCCTAGGAGCGTGCATGAACAAGCACACCTGCTTAACTACATATGCAATATCGGGCCGAGTAAAGAGAGGATTGCTGACCGAATCCTCTTCATCTGAACGGAGTTTTCACTTTGAGTCGACAAGAGTGGGCATGATCTTGCAATTTTCCATTTTAGCCATGTGGACAATCTCCTCTGCATACTGACGCTGACACAAGAATATGGCATGTGCGGATCTGGTCACTGATATCCCAAAAAATATCTCAACTTACCCAAATCTGTCATAGCAAATTCGGACTTGAGCAGAGCAATGATCTCGTGTTTCAGTGTATCAGAAGAAGCCGTCAAAACAATATCATCCACATATAAAAGAAGATAAGCCGTGTCAATACCTCGATGAAAAATGAAGAGTAAATGATCACTCTTGCTGCATACGAATCCTATTTGTATGATGTATGTAGCAAACCTCTCATACCAAGCCCTAGGGGCTTGTTTCAAACCATATAATGACTTACGAAGACGACATACATAATGAGGAACCTCCGGATGCACAAAGCCAAGCGGTTGCATATAAACGGTTTCTTTCAAATCCCCATGTAAGAAAGCATTTTTGACATCAAGCTGATGAATAGGCCAATTCTTCCCTATAGCTATGCTCAACATTGTGCGAATGGTGGCTGGTTTGACCATCGTACTAAAAGTCTCACTACAATCAACCCTCTCATGCTGACCAGTACCATTGGCCACAAGTCTTGCCTTATAGCGTTCAAGCTTACCATTATCTCTGAATTTGTGACGATTGAGCCACATACACCGAATCAACACATTAACCTCCTCACGCATGGCTGCATTCCAATTTGGGTCAAGTTTGACTAATTTTGGGTTTTTAGAAATAGATAAGGGTGGCCAGTGGGCCGGGCTCGGGACCGTAAGGCCAGGTTTGGCGGGATTGGGTCGGGGTGGGATGGGGGGAAGGGGCGGGATCGGGATAGATGGGATTTGCCGAAGTCCCGTCCCGATCCCGATCCTGTCGGAATCGGGATCCCGGCGGTTTTTTTTTTTTTTTTTTTTGCACTTAATTTAAAAAATAACATATATATAAAAAAACTCAATAATTAAACAAGACAAGATACTGTAATAAAAACATCCCAAGGTTGTTTTTGTGCCTCTTATATTATTTAATAGACATATAATTTTTTTTGTTATACAAATACAATTGTCAAAATTGCAACTTTGTGGTGTTGTTCAAAAGTTGCAAATTACATAGTAAAATTGCAATTAAAAAAATTACATTCTGAAAAAAACTTGTTCTAGTTTCTTGATAATATCCTGTGCTTCTTCGGTTGGAATTTGTATTTGTTGGTCAAATTGCTCCACGTCGCTTCCATCACCTTCGGATAAGATTTGGTTGTAGTTTTCGTCTTCTTCTTCGTTGATCTCCGGTTGACCGCACCTTTTCCGCTCCGCTCGTATCAAATATCTGAATAATACTATAATCTCCAAGCTGTCTCCGGCTAATGAGTGTCTGTGCTCTCCTATTTGATATCTGCCGGTAGAAAAAGCTCTTTCAGACGCCGTTGATGACGCTTGAATGTTCAAAACATTTCGGGCCATCATTGAAAGTGTCGGAAATGTCTTCTCATTCCCCCTCCAGTATTTTAGCAAGTCTTCATGTCTTTCTTCATTGAGAACTGCTTGGTACGGTACCACAGAACCCTGCAAAACAAAAATATCAAACTCGCTAATTTGGTTAGTAGCGGTACAGCCGCACATTATATTTCTAAGGCTTTCAATATTAGCCGCAGAAACATCATGTCTTTTGTGAGGTTGTGTTGAAGAAGAAGAAGATGATATGAAGCTGGTAGGTTGCTAGTACTTTTTGTTGGTAAAACCTATATATTTTTTTACATTCGTCTTCTACGCTAGACAACACTTCTTCTTTAGTTTGTTCAATAGGTGGTGGGTGATTTGAAATTTTGGGACTTGGAGGTGGTAGTACTTCTATACAATCGTAAATAGTTTCAATAAGTAATTTAGTACCGTCTATTTTAATAGTCGGATTTAATACAACACCAATAATATAAATAGTGGGAATAGGATTTTTTTTTTATTTTGATAAACATTTTTTTAATAGTTGTCTTATAAGCTGATTTTTTCATATAATCACTAAGTAATAAAAATATTAGAGCTATATAAAATAACATAGTTGAAAAAGTAGGATAATATATACCGGAAAATTCTTTTGTTGCTTGAAAAAATTTCTCTAAAAATACAATAAGTTCGAAATTTTTTCCCCAATCGCTATCTACAACCATATCAGCTAGATTTTGATTATGAGAGTTAAAAAATAAAGTTATAGGTTTTCTATAGTCATAAGCAACAAGTAGTTGTTCGTATAAAGAATTCCACCTAGTGGGTACTTCTTCTGGAATTTTTCTATAAGGTAGTTGGCAATCGTGACAAGTTTTTTATATTCTTTTCTTCGTTGTTTTCTATTATTTTTAAAAATAAAGTTTATAGCAAATTGTATTTTACTAAGAATGTCTTCAAAATGTGATAGACCATCTTTTACAATTAAGTTATTTATATGACACACACATTTTATATGAAAATGATCTGGAAAAGATGGAGTTAAACTATTTTTTTAAATTGTAATAGCGTAATTGTTAGAAGAAGCATTATCTAATGTAATAATCATAATTTATCAGTTATTCCGTAATAATGACACACTTGATAAATATTTTATGCAATAAAAGTACCAGTGTGCCTATCATCTATATATCTATACGCTAAGATACGTGTTTGCATAGACCATTTATAATCTATCCAATGACAAGTTACCGTTAAATAATCATGGCCGTTAGTATTACGACCTATATCAGAAGTGATAACCACTTTGCCATTAAAATGATATAATGAATAACGTAAATATTATTGATATTCATGTGCAAATTTAAATACATCTTTCTTAACAACTGATCCAGGAAAACCTTTAAAAGCAAGATTATACATATCTCTAATGTAATGAATAAAATCAGGAGATGAAGGAAATGAAAAAGGCAAACCCTCCACATCAACTAATTTTGCTATTGCTTCCCTATCTCTATGTTTATCGTATTTAGGACCTACAATTCCCCCCGTCATAGGGTTAATTTGACCCTGTACTTGTTCCGGGACAGTATGTGAACCTTGTTCCGATGGAGCGGACGTTTGCGCACCCAGTTTTGAAGCCTCGTATTGGGCATACCTAGCAGGATAAGACCATGATACGTGTCTCATTAAACCCGCGTCCCACCTTGACCTTTTCCAGTTTTAAAATTTAAAATATCTTTACAAATTTTATATCTAGCTACTTGATTCTCTACATTCCTATAAAAAAAAAATGTCCATGCATATGATCTTAATGTTCGTTTTGTTGGACCTCGTCTCATACTAGGGGGAATAGGAGACATTTTAGTTGAAGGTGCACTAGTGGGTGTGTTGTCATCTACATTAGTGAGTGTATCATTTAGATCATCGTCTAAATTAAAGTCTTCTTGAGTTCCAGAAAATAGCTCATCGTCTAAATCTAATGGTATTGTAGGAAAATTTTCAGTATCAACAAAATCATCCTGTGTAGGAATATGATTCTGTCTAGAAATAGGATCCTTGCCCTTGTTGCCCCTACTAGAAGAAGCATGACCCCTACCCGTAAGCATACGTTTAAATCCTTCCATTATAAATTTATAATTATACTAATAAATAATTAAAGTAACTGAAATTAAGTGCGCTAAATAAAATAAACAAACAATAATAATTTAATGAAGGAACGAATGTATCAAACGCCGACGTAACGTCGACGTGTAATCGAGAGGTTGAAAATTAAAACTTTACTCGATGGAAGATCCTCAAGCTAGTTGCCAACTTCACTCCCAAATGAATAAATAAAATTGAATATTTAGTAGACAATGTAGACTTGTATAGAGATAGATTGAGAGAATATTAGAGAGATTGTAGGAAGATTTGTGATAAAGATGAAGAGAAAATGAGGTATTTATAGTTGGGAAATTGGGTTAAAGTGTAAATATAATCACTTATGGTTAAAAATAAATATTAAGGGGGTAGGGGGAGGGGGGGAGGCCAAAAATGGTCTTTGCACAACGACTAAAATGTATAATGGCCGTTAGTGCAATAATTATTTTTGCAAAAGGGGAGTTTCAGGAGGGATCGGGGTGGGACCGGGATCGGGTCGGGACTGGCGGGCATGGGATGGGCCGGGATGAGACCATGTCCCATCCCGGTTCGAGTCCCGATACCGCGAATGTTTTTATTTAAATAGTCGAGTTCGAGCCGAGACCGGGTCGACCCGGCCCACAGGCCAGCCTTAGGAATAGGTGAGATAGTTTGGGTGGATAGGTTAAAGTGAACTTTTTGTTTGAAAATCTCGTGTTGTGCATGGTTTTCCGTTCGATGTGATGGGATGGGCAATGGTTGGGCAGTGGGACGGGGTGGTGACTGGCTTGGTATCAGGGCAGTTTGGTTAGGAGGGGACTGACAGTGGGGTGGGAGTTTCGAGAGGTAGTGTGGTTGGGGTGGGGGCACTGGTCGACGGGATGGGTAGGCTAGGGCACGAGTCGATGGGAAGGTTGGGGCAGGGACGTGGTATAACGGGATGTGTGGGGTTGCCGGATCGGGTGGTGGTGGCGGCGGTACAACTAGATATTGCGGATATTGTAGTGCATTTTGGATTAGAGGTAAGGTGTCCGGGTCATCAAGGAATCAGTAATTAGTGGGTTAGAGTTGGTGGATGTTGGCAAAAGGAAAAATGTTCTCCTCAAACGTGACATGATGTGGGACTATAATTTTGCATGTGGACACGTTATATCATAGGTACCCCTATGGTTTGACCGGAGCCCCAAGAAGAGACACGGAGTGGAATAGGGTGCTAATTTATGAGGGACGGTAGAGATAAGATTCGAGTAGCATACACAACCGAAAATCCGAAGATGATTATAGGTAAGCATTTGATGAAATAGGAACTCGGTAGGGGTCCTATTTTGGAGTGTACGTGTAGGTAGTATGTTAAGAAGATATTCTGCCATTTTTAATGCATATACCCAAAAGTTTGGGGGAAGAGAGGCATGAAAGAGTAAGGTACAAATCATATTGTTAATAGTGCGGAGAATTCGTCCGACTTTACCATTTTGAGGGGAAGTATGGGGGTTGGAGAAACAGAAAACCATGCCATTAGCCACACATAATTTATGAAAGAGAGAATTGTTAAACTCACGACCATTGTCACATTGAAACATTTTTATTTCTTTTTCAAATTGTGTTTTAACATACGAATGAAATTCCAAAAACTTGGAGTAGACCTGAGATTTAAAGTGGAGCGGATAGACCTATAGGAAGTGGGAAAAATCATCCAAGAGTATTAAATAGTTTTTATGACCCAATTTGCTAGTAATAGGAGATGTCCATAAATCTGCATGAAAAGAGAGAAAAAGTAGTACTCGACTATGACGTAAATGGAAGTCTAACATGCTTTCCTAGATGACAAGAATAGTAATTTTGGGCAAGGTTCCATTTATTACATTTAATTAAATTGTGGTTTCTAAGAAAATAAAAAATATGAACTCCGGGATGTCCAAGTCTACTATGTCACGTTGAAGAGGAGATGGCAGCTAGAGATGTGGGAGGATTGACACTGGCAGCGGATGCAGATAGGAAAGGATAGAGGTCCCCCACACTATTGCATCTCGTAAGAAGTTTTCCCGTACGTAGGTCCTTTAAAGAAAAACCAAACGGGTCGAAATCAATATATACGAAATTATCAGTGGCAAAATTTCTAACAGATTTTAGGTTCATAATAATGTTAGGGCCATATAGGACGTGTTTAAGGGAGTAGTGGGGTTACGGCGGTGGAGTTAATGTGTGGCCAGACCCTTGAATTGGAATGCGATGATCATTTCCGACCATAATAGATTGAGGAGTATTTAAGTTGCGCAGTTGAAGAAGATTACCAGAATTATTTGTGAGGTGAGACGTGGCGCCCGTATCCATATACCATGCATCATCGGGCTGCTGAATATTGAAAGAACCGAAAACCTAGCCCAAGGCCGTTGGGGTAAGGCTTGTCGTCGACTGCTGGGCTGATGTGTAATGGGCCTGATGGCTTGGGCCTGCATAGCGAGCCACTGGATGGACTCCCAGAATGTTGGGCCTCGGTTGAGCCCATTGAAACTGCTGGGCTTGGGCCACTAGAACGCTGTCGGAAGGTGAGGCCCAATTACCGTACAGTGGCCAGGGCAATGGGCCGCTAGTATTGTTAGCCCAATTTTTGCGAAGAGGATTTGTGACATCGGGTGTTGAAGAAGAGGAAGTGGAAGAAGATATATGGGCTGCGGGTGGCGCCATGAGGGTATTCGAAATTTGGTAGAGAAATAAAATGGTGTAGAACTGTTGTATATTAGTTGTATACCATGGGTATACGGCTTGCTGGAGAGATATAGAAATAAAAAGGGTGTAGAACTGCTGTATATCAGCTGTATACCAAGGGTATACAACCTGCTGGAGTGAAAGACAAGGTAAGAAGGATGTATATTAGTAGTATACCAGAGGTATAATGGCGGTATGTGGGTAGTATATGATGGCAGGGAGAGTATAACAGTTGGATACGACTTTAGGGATGTTGTATATCATTGTATACGAGCAGTATATGGTGGCATACCCTATATATCAGCCGTATACAATGTGTATATTTGTTGTTTCCGGTAGGGTTTGGCGTCGGAAGAGATTAAATAAAAGGGGGGATAGGGTTAGGAATTTTGGCTCTTGATACCATGTAGATAAGTGTAAATCTCCTTAAGTGGAGTCTGTTCATTAATGCAATATTATAGTGTATACAATTGTAGTCCTAATGGAATAAGGATATCTACTTTACATAATTACACTAAAATATTAATTACAGAATATACGGTGAATATATATAAATATATTCACTATCACTAATCACGACAATTTATAGTGACAATTTTGTTTTGTCTGTAAAAACAATATTTAGTGACGACATTGTAGGTTTCAACAACAAAATTGTATGCCGTTTTGTAAAAGCAAAGTTGTCACTAATTTATACAATTATGGACGAAATATGTTTTCGTATATAAAAGGTCGTCTTTAGTGACAAAATTATCATTCTTCAACTACGAAATACATACAACTCCAGAGACAATTGATGTCGTCACTAATTAAAATAAAAATTTAGTGACAACGTGATTTCGTCGGCATTAATAACCTTTTTAGTGACGAAAATACACTATCAACTATAAATTTTGTATACTTTCTTTGACGAATGAGTTCGTCATACATAATATGTATTTGGGGACGAAAACAATTTCGTAGTCAATACACTTTTATTTAGAGATGAAATACTAAGTCGTCTCTGTATACATTTAGCGACTCATGTTTAGGGACGAATGATTGATGATTTTTTTCGTCACCGATTTTTCATGACGAAATATGATGTTTAAGTGACAAAATAATTCGTCGATAGTGATCGAATTTGTTGTAGTGAGAAGCTAGGCATGGTCAAGTTTGAAAATTTTGGTTTAAGGGAGGCTATGTAGGAAATAAACCAATAGTAGGAAACCTAAGTTGTTTAGAATTTAGTTTATTTAATCCAAGTCTAGTTAAGATTTATTTATCAGTCATATAGGAATATGATTTTCTAGTGCTAGTCTATTTTGGTTTTTTATTATTATAAATAGAGGTGCTCTGTCACATATTTTCATTGTGGTGAGATTCAAAAGTTTTGAGTCATTGAGTAAAGTCTCTTACCTCCTCTCTAGTTTGATTAATTTCTTTCATATAGTCATTATTGGGTCTTTCACTTGTGCTTATATTATTTCTTTCGAGTATTTTATTTCCTTCAAGTTAAAAAGTGAGAAAGAAAAGAAAGAAAAATTATAAGCAAAAACGAAAAAGAAAAAGTAATTTAAGTTAAATTAACATGTATCAAGTAAGGATTGATACGTGATTAGCACCTTCTTTTTAAGAATTAGAAATGGTGGAAAAAGGAGGTAATAATATCAGTTCAAAGTTGTTTAGGGTCCATAAGACCCCGCAAAGTTTAAGTATCTTTTTAAAAAATATGATCTAAGTTCAGGAAGGTAATGATGTATTTACACAATCACATATCATAGATATACATAGGACATGCGGGATTCAGTTTACTCGTATGGTATGATCCATATCTTGGGCTATAGAGAATGTTTGGTTCACATTTGATATGTGGAATTTAGTTGACAAGCGTGGTGTGATCCATATCTCGACCTGTTAATGGAAATTCAATTGTGACACACAAGTTGCTTATGGAAAGGATCGTCATCTAGAGTCACCAACCATGGAGTGACCCTATGGGCGGTGTAAAAACAAATTGTAGCATGTCGATTGATGTTATTAACAGGTGTGCATATTGTTATAAGCTTTATCTCTGTGTGTTTTCATAAATGCTTTAATTGTACACATCGCCGTGAGTTGGTGCAAGGAGATTGGAGGACAATGAACTGACTATTGAACGTGAAACAGGGTTAGGATATAAATTAATCTTAAATAAGTAAAGCTCTGATATCTTGAAGAAGATTAGCTGCAAGTATTAAAAGTCAAAGCATATATAAATGATGCTTAAACCACAACTTTATCATTAATTTTTACTAATGTTTCTATACTCCTAGTTTT
Source organism: Anisodus tanguticus (assembly GCA_034509755.1). NCBI lineage: Eukaryota > Viridiplantae > Streptophyta > Magnoliopsida > Solanales > Solanaceae > Anisodus > Anisodus tanguticus. The sequence continues at coordinate 48,108,442 of CM067542.1, read as the reverse complement.
ACGAAGACTCGGAGAAAGAATTTGATTTATGAAAATTCTAATGGGAACTGAAAGCGAGTATCATTTGTCATGATGATTAGCAAATTCCAAGAGCTACAATTCAGTATGTTGCAGCTAAAATAATTGATTTTCTTATTCCAATATGCAAGAACAGAGGGATCAAACATTTTCCTCTACGGGCATTGCAACATTTTGTGCTTTTATTGGATAGGTTAGACCAATAATTCACATTGCATTTTACTTTCCTAAAGATCACAGTTTGTTTTCCGACAAGTAAAAGAAAGGGATAAATAGATATTAAACCCCCTCCCTCCCCCTTCCCCAAACCCAACCAAGAAACTTAGCAAAATAAGGGAAGCCCAGTGCACTAAGCCTCCGCTATATGCGGGGGTCCGGAGAAGGGCCTTACCTGCATTTCTACAAGAGGTTGAACCAAGAAACTAAGCAAAAAAAATTCAGTTCTTTTCACTTGCAACTGATCTATTGCTGGACCATAATTTACTGAACATTCTCTTAGGTCGAGTAGGAAATACACAGGAAGCTTTTGATCTCCCAATTCCATCTACATAATTTTCGTCCAAATGATCTTCTGTGAGCTTTATTTTGAGAGTTGAAATCTTGCCTGAGGTGCTCCATTGGTCATCATTGCTAACATTGGTGAAAGATGCAGAAGTCTTTGATGTGTCATCTAAAAGAGCCTTGATGTTGCTGGGGAGCTCAGTTACATGGCCACCAGACATGGTGGCTCGCGCTTGCTCGAAGAAGAGAACTTGAACTACTACCCTTAATGGGAGCAGTTCATTTTGTGCTGCATGCATGCATACATCCATGGATAATTTCTTGCAGTCTAACATTCTGCACAAACGCTTTCTGTCATTCTTCTTCAGACCTGGATGCCCCTACATTTTTATAGTAAAACAACCAAGAATTTTGAACTGTTAGGTCACCTAAAACATATTGGAAAGTTACTGATATATATAGTTCGGCCAACTTGTATACCAACATGGCCGAAATATACACAACATATATACTATCAGTGTATTTGTTGTGTATAAGTATGTATATTATGTACAGTACATGTATATTATGTATAGTATATATATATTAATATAAATATATACAACCTATACATGTTGTACAAAATTTATAAACTAGTTGGCCGAAGTGTTTAGGGCCGTAATTATCCCAAACATATTTAGCTACAAGTTACTGTTCATAATAAGTGAAACTAATTACCTACAAAATATTAAATTATACTGTTAGTGTAAAATTTGTGTATATTGTTAGCGTATATAATTAAATCAAAAGATTCCACAGACAATTATCATTAGTCCATGTTCAATTTTTGCATTAAGAAAAAAAGGATTGCAGACATAACTATGCATATTAAAATCACATGAATTCAATTTTCTAACTATGACATTGTAACTTCTACTAACATCTAGCCAGTAGTACCTTTCCTCTTCTATTTCACTTTCAGTTTCTTGAACTACACTTGAACATAAAATTCTTGGATTCCTGACTTTATAATTTAAATTAAAAATCCATAAAATAAATTAGACGAAGATGTGTGTGATTTAATATCCAGTTTACCTTAAGATAGATGTCGATGGCTCTGTAAAGATCATCATGGTCGAGCCTTGAAAATTCAGGAATGGCTTCAGCAATAGAAATGAATTTTGAGAGAGGCAACTTTTCCTCCCTGGCAATCTGTTGGAGATATCCATCGACAACCTTAGCTACTTTGAGTTTAGAGCTATGTGATGCAGAAGATGATCTCCTACTTCCCTGAAACTCGAGATCGATGTTCTCTGCAGACCGTGATCTTCTTCTTCTCTCGAAATCACCTTTGATTCGTCGTGGAGGACTTGTTGGTGGACTCTCATGACCCTGTAACATGAACTGTTCTAATATGGTCATAACAATATCCACATCATAAATTGTATCACTTGTTTTTGATACACAAGGTATTAACAGGTCACCTACTGTAGCTTCCTCTAACTGAAGTCCAACTCGTCTTGCCAATTCCATCTTTGATGAAGAAGATGCCTTTAAAATATTGGCTGCTTTAAGTAATTTTAACAGAAAGCTACATGAAGCAGCACCTTTTTCAGCTGGTAACAAGCTGATAATTGACTCCAACAACAGCCTATGTTTCCCAATTGAATTAGAGTCAGAGTGATTTGCATACTTTGATATGTTTGGTAGCCATTTAGAGGCGTAAATTCGCAATGCATCACCAATAAGATTAGAAGGTACTCTTCCACCAGATTTGATAGCTATCATGATTCTCCAATACAGATCAATGCTCAATTCTGCTAAATCTTCAGCCCACCAATCTTTAGATAAAGGTTTATTATGCCTTAGACTTTCCGATCCATTGCACGAAACATCATCTCTTCCTCCTCTTCTTGAGTAGCTACGTGACAAATTCGTCTTGATAGGATGGGCTAAAACCTTTGAAGCAATGGTTTCGATACATCTGCTTGTTATTCCAAGTTCTTCGGACCATAAAGGAAAGGACTTGGTGCTTTGTAATGTCACAATAGAGTCTCTCCAACCTGAAAGTACACAAGAATTGAGGAATACTTCTAGTTTACAAATTAAGTTTCCCTTTTCGACATCTTCTGTCATTTGTAGATATTCTGCTGCACAGCGTACTGAAAATATGTTGTGAGCACTGAGAGTGATGGTGATTCCATAGCAGAATTTGGCACACAGCTCAAAGTCTTCTATGCCACATGGAAAATCTGGTAGTTGCACTATTTGGTGTTGAGAGTTTTTTTCTGGGCTTTCAAAGCACATCCTTTGCAGCCTTGAACACTTGGACAACAGGGGAAACTGTGTTTTTTTCAAGAAAACAAATTATGAGTAGCTTAAAAAAAGGCAGCCGAGTGCACTAAGTTCCCGCTATGCACGGGTCCGGGGAAGGTCGGACAACAAGGTTCTTGTTGTACGCAGCCTTACCCTACATTTCTGCAAGAGACTATTTCCACGGCTTGAACTCATAACCTCCTGGTCACATGACATCAACTTTAGCAGTTATACTAGGGCTCCCTTCAAATTATGAGTAGGTTGTTTTTTAAAAAGAAAACTAAAAAGGGAAGAACAGAAAGTTGGTAGAGAATTTAACCTTGTGAAGCAAATATCTGCTACCCTTTACTTGGACTATGAGATCACTTGAAATTTCAGAGGAGACTGATCTGTATCAAGAAAAGAAAAGACTTTGTTTGTATATTATATTTCTAAAGTATGTTTAATTCAGAGAGTAAAATTTAAGTTACCTAACAGCCTCAGTGGTGAAGAAAGTGTCAGGCCGAGATCCAAGTTTCATAAACTTCATGTCTGATGTCTCTTTTTGTTTGTTAATTCAGCAAAATTTAGCAGATATGAAATACCTTAGAATAGTCAGACACACAAAACCATTTCCAGGCTGTTGAACAATTCACTTTTGCAGCTGCAAGCAGTAGATATCGTCGGAAGACAAAACAACCAAGTAACTATACCCTGACAATTTCATATATATTTGGTAAATCAAACAAGAAAGATATTTTATCAACGCCCAAATAGTTCAAGAATTGTGTTGGAGGAAGGCAACATTCAAGAACTACTGGATTTGCTGGTATATGCCAAGCAGAGACTCAATTTATATTAATCATAGCCAAAATGTCATGACCCAATTAGAAATATCAAGCATGTCCTTTCAGTCAAATTCTCTGCCCCATTATGATTTAGACATGCCAACAGAACAACTAATGACACTCAAATATCTCATCAAGATCAAAGGATGATACAAGCACAAGACAATTTTTTCTTCCTTTTTCTTTTTCTCTCAAGAAAAACATAGAGCCACATGAATATGGAGTACTAATACATATAAGAAAAAACTAACTTAAATAAAAAAAATATGGAATTTGGAAAAAATTATATATTGTTGGAAATTTGCCTTTGGTGGGGAGGTGCATCCACCCATATTTAATGACTTAAACACTAGGGTTCCGCATGTTGGAGGTTTTTGTCTCTTCACACGTGCACAATCTACTAAGTGAGTAGATGACCGTAGGGACAATGATCGTCAAATTTCGTTAAAAAATGAAAGAGATATTGGTCCACGAAGTAAGGTGTTTGAGACATGAAAATATGGTGTGGGACAAATCTACCACATCGGTGGGAAAATGAAGAATTGTTCTGTTTATGCCTCAAGAATGGATAAGGGTTTGGGACCCCAAGGGGTAATCCATGTGTTTGAAGGAGGGAGGACCTAGGTGTGCTTGGGTTAGAGGCTAAACCCACACGCGCGCCGCCGCCCGTCCGGTCCGGTCCGGGTCGTGGGCTACTATCTTTTTGGATCCCAAACTGTTCAGTATTTACATTTTGGTCCCTGGAGTTTCAGGAAGCATCCAGAAAGCCAACATTTTTGGCATTAAACTTCTTAAACGTATTGCACTTACTACAAAACGTTTCTGGCCATGAATACCCATGATTACACCTCTTAAAGGGCCTCTTAATCACCTCTCCTCCTCCTAAACACTATATAACCTTCTGAAACAGATTTGAGGAAGAGATATTGAGAAGAGAAAGGACGAAAAAACAAGAGAAAATATGTCCAAAAACAGAAAACTCTTCCTTCCTTTTCCATTCTTCAGCAAGTCGTTTCGTGTTTGTTTTCTTCGTCAGAATCAACCTATTTGCTTTGTAGTGTTGATTAGTTGTTGTTTTATCTTGGGAGACTATTGCCCGCAAACGTAAAAGCATATATACAGGGCAATCTTGTCTTCAAGACAGAGAGCCATCTCCCGACTCAGCCACATTTGTAACAATCCGGATTTAGTATTTTTTGATTTCAGGTTATCAAGATTCAAGACTCAACAAGCTTGCGGTAGTTCTGAATATTGGTTCATCCTTTCGAACACATGTAATATTTAATTACTTTCCGTACTGCTTTACCTATCTAACAATTTTAAGACAAGATTGTATTAGTGTTCGAAAGATGTCGGTCAACTGTTGTGTGACCAAATCTGGCTATGGCTGTGGTTTTCTGGTAGAAGAGAGTTTTGATTATGCTGTTGAAGGTCAAGGTGTTCATGGTGTCACCGCTCCCGAGAGTGGTGGGAACAAGCGCCCACGAGAGGCTGAGGATGTCAACTGGGACAAGAGGAGAAGGCTGAAGATGTGGTTCTATCTTGTAGCAGAAGGCCTATATCTGTCCCAGACAAAGGATCCGAATTATGGTAAGGAGGAAACGGACGCTCAGTCCGACGAAGTGACTGAAGTGGGCCAGAATCCGAAGTTGGGATAAGTAATTTTTCTTCCTTGTCAAAAATAAGATTAAATGATGTCTGATTAAAAAGGGCTTAAAGTAAGGAGGAATATGAAAATGTTTTCCCGAAATAATTTATATTCCTTACGCTTTAAAATCAGAAGTTTAATCTCACATTCCCTCCCGTTTAAAGATTGGACTATTATAAACAACGACTTAAAAGATCCGTTCTTTTAAGTGTAATTATTAAAAGTGTGTAAAGTATGTTCGCACATACGAAGGATAGAGATCAACTGACTGTGCAAAAACTGTTACCACTCTTAAGTAAGCACCCAAAATTCTCTGAGCACCAATCTCAAGGGAAGAAGACTAAAAGATAATGGCTTATCTTAAGACGTTGAACCTATCACACTATTTGACAGAAGATCCTTCACTTGATAGGATGATATTGGACACTCAGTCGTACAAAGCCTACGGGCGACTGGAGTGAGCCAGAATTCCTTTGATAGTTGTAACAATCCAGATTTAGTGTTTCTTGATTTCAGGTTATCAAAATTCAAGACTCAACAAGTTTGCGGCAGTTCTGAATATTGGTTATTTGTTCATCCTTTCGAACACTTGTAATATTTATTTATTTTCCGTACTGCTTTACATATCCAACATATATGAAAGAAAAAAATTTAAGGTTGTTATAGTACTTCCAAAGAATAGCAATATTATTTCTTGAAGATGTCTTTTTAGGCTTTTTTTTGCAACTTGAAGAGATAGAGCCACTACCTTAACTTTGGTATCTTTCTGTTGCAAGCGTGCTTGCAATGAGAGGAATGCCACGCCCACTAGTGCCCTTCCTTCTCATCATTACTTCAGCAACTTTTTCTACTCCTAATTTACGCCCTTGGATTATTTTAGTCAAATTTTGGACAAAAGATAATACAAGTAATAATGATATAAAGGGAAGACGGAGTGAAGTATATTAAATAAAAGAAATACAGATAATGGCTAAAAACACATCTGAATTAATTCAAACAAAAAAAATAATATTTGATAGTTAAGGTATGTATTAATATATAGATGGTGATAGTTCAGATATAAAAATGGAACATATGATATTTCAAGTAGAAAGGAAAACATGTCATAATTGGGGCGTGAAACTTGAGAAAAGAATTATAATTTCGATATTTTTTTTATCATTAACTCAAAGAAATAATAGGATATGTGTATCACATCAAAGTTGGCTTTCATATTCTCATTTAAGGGCCTCAAGTTCCTGATATATAAATCAAAACAAATTTCCTTTATGGCTTTTAATATATCAACACAAGCAGACCGGCAAGCATTTAAAGTAGGAGGGCCATAGCCAATGAATATAATTTGTTTATATTTGTAGGTGAAAAGTAGAAACTAGTTTTCCATGAGAAGAAGGGAAAACAACAACAGATTTTTCGTCATAATTATGTTGTGAGGCTAAAATGCATTTAATTGGTAGTTGAAAATGTTAGTCGACTTTTTTTCTCTGCATTGGATCCTTCTAAGAAAACACTGCATACTTTTTATTTAAAATTATATAATCTTCGTATTGGTATGTGTTCTTTAGTATATTTTATTTAGCTTATTTAGTTGTGTTAGCTATTGCTCTCTTTTGTTCGAATGCACTTTATACTGCTTTAATTCCTTATCTGAATCTGACCATTTCTTTTCTTTACTCTTTACTCTTGCTTTGTTTTGATTGCCTTACGTGTGATTATGCTTTGTCTTGAGCCGAGTGTCTCCAGGAAACAGCCGCTCTACCTACCAAGGTGGAGGTAAGGTCTGTGTATACTCTACCCAATCCAGACCCCACAGTGTGAGATTTCACTGGGTATGTTGTTGTTGTTGTTGTTGTTGTTTATTAATAACGAAATACATCACATTGATAGTCTGATTGAAACTTGTAGAGGTCCACTTGAAACATGAATAAACCTAGGAGTGATAAAAATCAAATGGCATGTAAGTATTTGTTGGTGGCAACAACAATTCTGAAAAAGAAGCAGTAACTAACGCAGGTAAATAAGATAAACAGAGTACACTAAAGAACACATAGCAGCAGAAATCAAACGACATAGGACTATAAAGCAAAACTGTGCCTACTAGTATGATAGGCTAAGCAGTCCTATAATACTAACCCTACAACTACCAGTTTGTAAGCCTAAGTAGGACTACACTCAACTACTTACTATCCTTCTACCCTAATCTGTGTCCTCCACAACTCCCGATATAAAGTCATGTCCTCAGTAAGTTGTACTTGCGTCATATCCCGTCTAATCACCTCTCTCTAATACTTATTTGGCCTACCTCTACCCCTTCTGAACCCGTCCATAGCCAACATCTCACACCTCCGCACTGGGGCATTTGTGTCTCTCCTCTGCATATGCCCGAACAATCTCAACCTCGCTTCCGGCATCTTATCCTCCACCGAGGCCACTCCCACTCTGTATCGGATATCATCATTTCTAATCTTATCCCTCCTTGTATGCCCACACATCCATCTCAGCATCCTCATCTCCACAACTTTCATCTTTTGGATGTGTGAAGTTTGACTGGCCAACACTCTGCCCCATACAACATAGTCAGTCTAACCACCACCCTATAGAACTTGCCTTTAAGTTTTGGTGGAACATTTTTATCGGACAAAACTCCATATGCGAGCCTCTATTTCATCCACCCTGCCCAATACGATGTGTGATATCGTCATCAATCTCTCCATTTCCTTGGTTAATAGACCCGAGGTACTTGAAACTTCCTTTCTTTGGAATGACCTGAGTACTAAGCCTCACCTCCATGCATGTCTCATGGCGCTCCCGTTACTGAACTGGCACTCCAAGTATTCTGTCTTGGTGCTACTCAGCCTGAACCCTTTAGACTCTAGAGTCTGTCTCTAAACCTATAGCTTAGCATTCACTCCGATGCGAGTCTCATCAATCAGGACTATGTCATCTGCGAATAACATACACTATGGCACCTCCCATTGGATTTGTCGCGTCAGTCCATACATCACCAAGGCAAATAAGAATGAGCTAAGAGTTGATCCTGGTGCATCCCCATCATCACTGGGAAGTGATCCGAGTCTCCTCCTACTGTCCGTACCTTGGTCTTGGCTCCATCATACATATCCTTTATCGCCCTAGTGTACGCCACATGTATACCTCTAACCTCCAAACATCTCCATAGAACCTCCCTAGGAACTTTGTTGTATGCCTTCTCGAGGTCGATGAAAACCATATGTAATAATAATAATAATAATAGTCCTCCCGTTTCAATTTATATGACACTTTTCTTTTTAGTCAGTGCAAAAAAGAATGACACGTTTCTATATTTAGTAATAGTTCAACTTTAAATTTATCTTTATACCCTTAATAAAATGATTTCTAGAAACACAAATTTCTACGGGTTATTTTAGATCACGAATTTCAAAAGTCTTTAATTATTTTTTCTTAAATTTTATGTCAAATCAAAAAAATTAGTACAAATTGTTAGGGAGTGGATACTAATATTTTAAGCATCAAAGTGAATGATCGAGCCACCAGTTAAACTACTGCTAAGCTAATGTTTGTACAGTTGGGGTTTATTTGTTAGTATCATTCTCAATTATATAATAGTCTTTTAGCCTATTCATTTATTACTCTCCCGTCCCAAAAAGATTGTTCAAATTTAATTTGACACGAAATTTAAGAAATAAAGAATATTTTTGAAATGTGTGATTCAAAATAAGCCTTAAATATTTGTATGAATATAAATAATCTCATAAAGTTACATTGCTTCTAAATATAAAAAGATGTTAATTTTTTTTAAACAAATTAATAAGAAAAGCGAGGATAATCTTTTTTGATAGAGATGGAGTAATTATTATTTTTGGCATATAAAATCTTGACTAGAAATGTCATCATTTCATCGGTGGCTTGTAAAGAATCATGTTATGATTGATGTTGCAGCTGGATAATAATTGAAATTATTATAGTGTACGACACAATTTCATATCAACCAAATGTGCCTAAGAAAGATTCATGGATCATTTCCAATTATGAAAATTTTGAGTAATATTTTATTTCTTTGGTAATTTGAGATATTATAAGCTACCATACCTTTGGGCTAAAGCTGTGGACATGTTGTATTGCTTAGTTAAAGGAAAAATTGACCCATACAGTTCGTCTTGGCTCAATCAGTGTCTTCAAGGATGGCTAGGCTCCAATATTTTAAGTGTCATGGCTCTATCCGTATCTGGCTAGGACCAGGACTCAACCGTGAGTTATCTCTGTCGATGTCTGTTAGTTGAGTGGATAGTGGGGAATAGAATATTCAGGGGAAAATTTGAAGGGTTTTGTTGGGTTAAAACACATAAGTAAGGCACAACGGAAGTTTAAAATTTTATTCTTACTTACCCCCAACAAATTTTTCTAGTATGATTATATGATAATCAAAACCTGTAACGTAAAACTAGAACACTAACAGGTTATAAAATCTGGAGTCGTTACTTAGAGATTACACACGACTGTCCATTCGACTGCAAGCACTATGATACGGTGTATTCCTCTGTCAAGAAAGCCAGGAAATCTTGGCAGAGGTTTGAGAGAGTTTCGTCCTAGACTCTAAGTCTAGAAAGTTTATAAGAATTAGTATATTCTTGTGTGTTAATAACTATGGTTTAGTGCTGTATTTATAGTTGTAATTAGGTTAGAAAACGTTTTAGGGTTGGGCTTAAAACTTGGCACAAAACCCGAGATGCAGTGGGCCAGTATGACTGGCTCACTGCTGGGTAGGCGCAACGGCGCAGCCTAGCAGGCGCCGCGGTGCCCTACGTAAAATTTGTTTCCGTTTTTATTTAATATATATATATTCAGCACATTAAATCCAAAATCCAATTTTGATTTAATTAAATAATTTCCATCTAATAGAAATTATCCCATAGTTATTATCAATTTAAATATCTCGGTTTCAAATCGAATATTTAATATTCTCTCAATACACCCTTAGATTGAAAAGACAATCGACATAGTGTGACCCTATAGGCCTTCACATATCGACAATAATCCAATTAAGGTCCATACAGAACTCATAGACTGCGTCGTATGACGAACTCAATATGTGAAGTATGTTTACATGAATCCAGCAAACATAACCTTTATGTGAGATGATAAATTCCTTTCATTCACGACACACTCGATCAAGCTTAGGATTTGCCATGTGTCTATCCAAATGGCTTGATCACTTTATCTCATCTATATTAGTCGACAACTAGATCATATTCTAAATATGTCTCTTGCATTGGCCAATGACTTGGTCGACCTAATATCACTGAGAAACTGAGTGTTCTCTCGAATATACATTCGAGGAATGAATCCTAATCTTGGCTCAACTGCCACCTTTAATCCACATCGTAATGTACCCAATACAAGCCGTATCTCAACCTATAAGGCATTTGAGCTTAGGACAGGATCAAAGTATATTACTTTGTTGACAAGGTGCTCATTGACCTCAAGTCTAAGGACTTCTATATCCCACACGCTGATCATACTTTAGATAAGTATAACAAATAGTATATCAGCAGGGTATACCAATACTTTCCAAAAGTATCCATGTGTCCATCACTAGTAACCATTACTAGTAGCAGGTGAGACATACTACATTCTCTAAGAATGTGATGCTGACCACATGTCGACTTATAACATATCATCGATATCCCATTCTCGATGATCATTAGTCGAGGCTATTTTAGAGTTACGCTCTATCATCAATATCTCACTCTATTAATGACAATATAAGCTCAAGGGATGCACATTAATGAATAATTACAAACAATCAAATAATAATTCAATAATTGCAACCGCCATAAATATTAATCTTATTAATAATACGAATGTGTTCAAGTACATTTGTCCCTAATAATGATTATCTCTAGGACATACATACTTTCAATCTCCCACTTGGCCTAGAGCCAATCTCCGATGTAATCTAATACCCATGTTTTCAAAATGACCATTATGCTTAACTAAGTTTAATGGTTTAGTAAACGGGTCAACTATATTATCATCTGTGGGAACATAGTCTAATCTTATTTCTTCAGTTTCCACCATCTCCCTGAGTATGTGGTATTTCCTCGGTACATGCTTGTTTCTGTTTGTTGATCTTGGTTCCTTAGCTTGCGCAATCGCACCAGTGTTGTCACAATAAATCGTTATTGGACAAGTGGTACTTGGAACAACCCCTAGTTCCTTCAGGAACTCAAATATCGCGACAACTTCTTTACCAGCTTCCGATCCAGTAATATACTCGGCTTCAGTTGTCGAATCAGTAGTTGTAGCTTGCTTGGAACCTTTCCAACTCACTATTCCGCCATTGAAAATGAAGGCATATCCAGATTGAGATTTGAAGTCATCAAGATCTGTCTGGAAGCTAGCATCAGTGTACCCAGTATATACTAGCTTCTCTTGTCTACCATAGACTAAGAAATATTCTTTAGTTCATCTAAGATACTTAAGAATACTCTTGACTGCTTTCCAGTGTTCTTCTCCAGGATTTTGCTGGAATTTGCAAGTCATACTAAGTGCATAGGCCACATCTGGCCTCGTACATGTCATGGCATACATGATAGATCCTATAGCTGAAGCATATGGTATTCTTTTCATGCGTTCAAGTTCTGCAACAGTAGAAGGACTATCCTTTTTTGATAACTTGATCCCTTGACCCATAGGAAGATTTCCCTTCTTGGAGTTTTCCATAGAGAATTGTCTGAGCACTTTGTCTATGTATGTGGACTATGACAGCCCCAACAATCTATTAGGTCTATCTCTATAGATCCTAATTCCAAGAATGTAGCAGGCTTCACCTAAGTCCTTCATCATGAAGGTGCCGGATAACCATTCATTGACTGATTGCATGAGAGTCTTATTATCTCCCATTATTAATATGTCATCTACATATATAACAATGAAGACAATACTCCCTTCCTTGCGCTTACTATAAACGCATGGATCTTCTTTGCTTCTAACAAAGTCAAACGATTTGACTTCTTTGTCGAAGCAAATATTCCAACTCCTTGAGGCTTGCTTAAGTCCATAAATGAACTTCTGTAGCTTGCACACTGCTTTGGGCTTAGTCTTGGATCTAAAACCCTCAGGTTGTATCATATACACCTCCTCAATTAGGTTACCATTGAGGAAGGCAGTTTTAACATCCATTTGCCAAATGTCATAATCATAGTATGCGGCTATTGCAAGAAAAATCCGAATATACTTAATTTTCGCAACATATGAAAAGGTTTCATCATAATCGACCCCAAGCCGTTGATTATAACCTTTAGCCACCAATCTTGCCTTATAAGTGTGTACCTTGCCATATGCATCAATCTTCTTCTTGAAGACCTATTTGCATCCTATGGGTCTAACCCCTGTTGGCAAATCAACCAAATTCCAAACTTGATTGATGTACATCGAGTCCATCTCAGGATCCTCCAAATATGGTTAAATAGTGTCATTTTAATGGTGAGATGTGGAGCATGGAACCTCTTCTGGCAATTTAAAGGACCACTTGGTAGTTTCAGCAATTTGTCCTCAAGTAAATACTTTCACTAACCCTTCACATTTGGAGTAATCCTGATTTAGTACCCCACGAGTTATGTTCATAACATCCGACCATCTTAAGATTCAAGAATTCAAGGTGCGGAATCATCAGTTGCAAAGACTTCCAAATTTCATTAGACTATCAGTCAAACAAGAGTTGTAAGTGGTAACAGGAAAACTAGAGTTGTATAGCATAAAGGTCCAAGGGTTGATCTACGGCCAAATAGTTAAATGAACGATGTATACACTTTTCTACGATCTCCAGTGTTGCATGATAAGAATCAGTTCCTTTTCTACGATCTGTTTAGATTTCTGGTTTTTAATGCCTTCCTTATATCTTCCTTGTTATTGATTGTCTTCTAGATACATTGTTTGTCAAATTATCAAAACATATTTTTAAGCTCATCGACTATTATCGAGGCAACAACTACTCATCAATTTCTCCTTTTTTATGATGACAAACACATAGCAGCTTCATATGTCTTCATGTGCACTTATCAACTTCTTCAATCTTCTTCAACTTCTTGATCAACTCTTCTCCCTTGGGCTTAGCTCCTTTGTTGACAATCGTCTCCCTTAGAATAAAGTTCATTGTTTTTTCTAACACTACATCTTTGTTTTGATACAACTAAGGTTCACTACACAAGGCGTATAAGCTTGCAGTAGTTCACCCTCAATCATATCAAGGTTTGTAAGCTCACTAAGTCGTATACTAGGACTTTACCTTCCATTCGTTGTAGCCTGCTAGATGGCTAGATACAAGACTAAGCAAGTTTTGATGGCCTGCTTAATCTTCTAGGGACTAACCTTTAATCTTCTAGGAACTAACCTTCCATTCTTTGCAACCCTATAGACGGCTAGGTTATGTGAAACCTGATTGTGTCCAATAATCAGGGTAAAGGACCAGGTTCTTTCAATCTTCTCTACAAGACATCTTTTTTTTCTTTTTCTTGTGTTCTTTCCAGTGCAATTTAAATAGGAAGGAGTTCTTCTATAAGTAGGAACCTGTTCCTTTACAATGCATCCTAAGTGAAAACTGAAATGTATGTACAACTTTCTTCTTTTCTTCTCCCTGCCTCTTATCCAGTATTTCTAAGTAGGATTGAATTCTTTTATAAGTAAGAACTAGTTCCTTTACAGTGTAGCCTATCTATTGATAAATACATGTGCTCTACATGGAAACTAGGCCTTTATATGTGAGAACACGTTTCTTTACAATGTTCCTTATATTGCACATGGAGAATTTGTCTGCTGTTATTTAGGGGACCAGTTTCTTTAGCTTTTTATGTTTTACTGTGAACTGGTATATGAGCTGCTATCAATCTTTTTCCTCTTTTGTCATTATGAAAAAGCAGAAGTAATTGCCAATTTGTCTAAAGTCAGCAGTGCAGTCTAACTTTGTTATTTTAGGAACCTTTAGTGTTTGTCAATTTTGCTATATAGTTTAAACACTTGTGCAATATTATAAGTTGAGACACAAATAATTAGCAAAGATATTTTATTAATGCATCAGAAGAGTTATAAAAACTCTTTCTAAACGTATGATTACATAAGTTTGCCAGTTACATCCATAAATGTAAGAACAACACAATAAGGAAGACTGTTTTAATAGTGAGATATTACTAGGATCTAACATAGCTGCAAAGGAGTAAGGCTATGGACTATGGGAGGTCAGTCATGAACTTCCTAGTTTTCTCAATTGAGATCCTATGTTCAACCATAAGTTCAGTTGTTAAGTCTCCTATTTTAGCTCTCAGAACTCTATTTTATACTTCTGCCTTTTCTTTAGCTTTTCTATCTTTTGTGAGTTCTTTCTGTAATTTTTTGACTTTACATATGTTTTCTTTCCTTGTTTGTCCTTTTAGGACTATGTCCTTCAGTGAAAGAACTTGTTTCTTCTATCTCATGTAAGGGTTTATTAGCTAGTTGGGAACTGTTCTTAGTCCTCTATGTTTCTATCGGTTTTGCCCATGAGGATCAAGATTGCGACTACTCTCCATTCTCAGTTTGATGAGAATCACTCACAGCTTCATCAACATTTTTTTCTCCAATAAGACCCACCATCTTCGAATCATTATGTGCCCCATCCTTTGTTCTTCCCCGTAAATTTTCTTCTAAAGCCTCATCAATTGTGGTAAGGGGGTTCCTCTTGATTCTTTTAAACCTAGATGGTGCACACTTATTCTTCTTTGCTATGTGATTTTGTCTGGTCCTTTTGGGTAAATCACTTCCTGTTACTGCTCCTATTTTTTCCTTTTATGGGGGAGTGGGCTATCTTTTAGACAAATTTTACTTAACTGTTGCTAGTCCCTTCATACTTTCAAGGAATCCTTCCCAAATCTTATTGTTATGGAGATTTATATTTATACATCAAGATTAGGCTCTTCTCCAGAGCTTTAATAGCTATCATTCTCACTCTCATCAATTTTGTACAAGATCTCTATCAATTTCTCTTTATATGCACTAGAGCTCAAAGGAACAGTTCCTTTTGTATCAACCCCTTTCTCTTTTTTGTTTTTCTCAGTTGAAATGATTAGCTTTCTCATATTTTTTCGCTCTTTTTCATTGAAAATTACCAGGCTAACCTATTCGAATCATTAACAACCCGTTTTTCATAAACTTGCTTCCTCTGAAAATTAATTTCTATGGTTTCATGTCTAATCTCAAGGTTATAAGGCAAGTTGATGTGTTAAGGAGGGCTTTGGGTTTGTTGTGTGGTGGTTTCTGTAAGTGATTTTGACAAATACATTTTTTATGTGACAACTGGACATTACTCACGTAACATATGTTTAGATAAAGATGCATATATACTTGAAAATTTGCAAGTGAAGATCCCTTGATATGTCCTTGCTTATTGTGCAATCCCTTATTCTACTTGTAATTTAGCATGAGTGTTTTATCCCCTTTGATAGTCTTTCTTAGGAGAAAAATCATGCTACATGTTTCTCATTGAGAGACCCCTTATGTGAGAGGAGTCTAGCCACCAAGCTCTTAGTTTCTTCTCGCCTAGGCCCTTCGAGCCTTGATTAAGAAATGACCTTAGGGACCCCAATTAATTTGAGTCCCGACTTATGAGATAATGGGTCAATCAAGTGTTTCTTGGTCCGTCCAGGCAGCTTGTTATCATTTTGAGAAGAATCAGGTCCTTTACTGTTCCACTATTTTTAGGTGGATTTATATATTTTTTCTTGACATGCTTCCATGCTTCTTTTCAAGCCTTTTGTCATACTGAGCAAAGGAATTTTTCGTGGTAGTGGTAATATCTCTGCTATTGTGTCTACGGAGAGCCTTGATGTCTCTTAGTCCTTGAACCTGTTTGTTATTGCAATACTTTAAGTGTGAGGGTGTTGCATTGTTTAAGAACATGTTCTCTTTTACTGCATCATTGCACTTAGTTTTAAGATTGATAATGTTTCTCTAAAATGTCCTACTTTTTTCAAGTTGAACTTGTACAGATGCTGCCACAATTATTAGTTCTCCTTTTAGTTTATCTTGAGAACTATTTGGTGGATCTTCATCTTTATCAGGTGTTGATAATCTTGTCATAGTTCCGAGTTTTATTCTTCTGTTCTGGGATAAGCACATGTTCCTTTTGGAGAGGCTGTCGATTTCTTAAGCTTATTTTTCCTTTTTATTTCTTCCTGGTGGTATTTCTTTGATCCAGCTTGAGCATTTGTTGGACTGTCCTTCTGAGTAAGTTGATCCTCAAGTGCCTTCATCATCATGTGAGCTAAATATTTCAGTTCTTGCTTAGAATAGGTGTGAATGGCATCCTTGAATTTGGATTTTTTTATTTATCTAGTATATCATCCTCAATTTCTGAATTTGGATGAGTTGTTGATGCTATGATCATTTCTTTCTTTATCAATTTCTCCAATGGGGCTGTTGTAGTTTTCTTGTGTCTCCATATCTCCATATCTCCATAATAGCTCTGTAGTGTGTAGTGACACAAGTGGAGATTTTACCGAATTCGCTTGGCTTAATACTGCACATAGGAAGTCGTTTTGTGTGGCTTCCCTCTAAGTTTCTTCATTTTGATGCCTTTTGTCTTTATGACTTCTTGGGCCATATTGATGATGGATGTGATCATACCATCACTAACGCATTGGATCCCATCAAAACTCCGAAGTTAAGCGTACTTGGGAGAGACTCCTGGGAAGTCCTCATGTTGCATCACCCCTTTGTTTATCCTTTTATACTAGTAGTCATAGTATTGCTCTATAGTCACTTGTCCTTTGACCTCTGTTACTATTTGTGTTTCTTGTACTTTTATTATCTTATTTTCTTTGGTAGCTACTGCTCCTTTTTTTTCGAGACTATTTTACCATGGCTTAATCACTTTCGTTATTTTCATTTCACATTGTTTTGAATTGCTTATCCCTATTTGACTTTTTTGTGCTTTCTCTTTAGCCGAGGGTCTCTCAAAATAACCTCCCTAACTTCCAAGGTAGGGGTAAGGTCTGCATACACTCTACCCTCTCCAGACCCCCCCCCACATTGTGACATTTCACTGGGTATGTTGTTGTTGTTGTTGGGCCATATTTGATGATGTTCCACAGATTGGGATCTTCATTGGCTAGATAATCTTGTATTCTGATTTTCCATCATTCATAATGTAATCCTTTAAAATATGGTGGTCTTTGTGATTGATTTGCCTTCTTGTAAAATAGGATGTGTAGCCATCTTTCAATGTGCTAGTCTTTGTAGAAAGATCCTGTTCTGATATCACTTGTTAGGATCGGGTTACTACTTAAGCACTCAAAAAGTCAGGTTCTTTAAGCAACTATAAAAGAAGGTAAAGTTGTGGAATAATAAATCAACATAAGAATTTTTGCATGGAAACTCCTTGCTCAAGGGAGAAAAAATCCACTTCCTACCTCGCGTAGGACTTTCCCAAATTCCACTCAACACGAGGAGTTTAAGATTACAACAACCTATGAAACTATTTCTTTCAGTCCTGCATCTACCCTCTTAATCTTGATACTTTAATGATTCTACCCAATCAAGAAAGTCCCTTGCAACTCCATTCCAATGAACACTTATAACACAATATTAACAAATATAAATAGATGGAACCACAACTAGAACTTAACTAACTAAAGAATTTAACGATAAATCTTCATAAGTTCGGGTTCTTTGTTAATATGTAGTTGGCTTGGCTCCTCTTGATACTAGGTGTTGAATCCACTTACTCTTGACTCTCATTGAAATGTTGTGACTGTGGTTAAGTTATAAAGCTTGATCGTACTATGTTTATATAGAAATAGTTGTCACCCTTGTTTTGTTGAATCCAACAAAGTATTGGTTTCATAATTGTACCCGAAAATTAATTTTTATTTGACTTGGATCTTCCTTCTTTTCTTGTATGCGCGTTAGCTCTCCTTTATTCAATGCTAATTTCATGTTTCATTTATGATAATATTTTCATTACTTGAAATCCAACCTTTCATCAAATAGGACTGAGTCAATATTCCTGTTTCTCCTAGTGACATGAAATTGCTTTTCGACAGTCTCCAGTATTGCATGATAAGGATCAGTTCCTTTGAGCAGTTTTTTTGTTAATATGACTACTTCACTGAATATTTTGGAGTTCTGTTTGAATTTCTGGTTCTTCAATCCCTTCGTTATATCTCCCTCGTTCTTGATTGTCTTCTGATTATATTATTTGTTAAATCATCAAAACATCATTTTAAGCTCATCCATTATTATTGAGCCAATATCTACTCAACAAGAAACTTCATGTTTCAATTCAAAATCTTATTAATAATGAATACCAGACCCATGCATGGCCTTAGAAGGAGGTTTAGACTTAGCTTGAAAAACAACACCCAGAACTCTCACTTGAACTCTTAGAGAGGAATCACTTGGGGAACCATGAGAGAACTAACCTTGTAGTGGAAGATGAGAGAAAGGGCGAAAAATGGCCTAAATCTTGAGTGGAATGAATTGAAATAATTTTTTTTTTGAAATTCACGTATTTATAGATCTACCAACCTACGATAGATGGTCGCCACATATGGGCCATATGTCGACTCCCTAAAATTTCCTACCCCCAATATACGCTGGATATATGGTCTGTATGTTCCATATATGGCCTGTATGTGTCTTTCTCATATCAACACTTGAAACCTACCCAAAATCGACCCTTAGGACATGTCAACAGACGCTACAACATGTGGATTGTATGTCCAACATGTGGTCTCGCAAGTCAAGTTTAAAGACTTGATTTTTCCAAATTCACAGGCTCAATAAAAGTTACAACATGTTGTCGCATGTAGCTTCATTATGTCGACTTTAGAGACTCAAAATTTCCAACCTTAAGTGATTTTCTAAGACCCACATGCAGCTGGACATGTGGCCCGTATGTCTATTATGTGGTATATATCCCAACTACATCTCAACCCAGAATTTTCAACTTAGTTTCCATTAATTCATTTTCAATTCAAACTCTTTTGCACTCCTGATAGAAGCCTAGACATTCTCTTTCACAAGAATACACCTTATTTCCGTGTATTCGGGTTTACCCACAAGTGTTAAATAAGTTTAACCTTGGTCCGAAAGTGTGGGGTAGTACATCACTTTCCTCTTGGGAATATTCATCCTCGAATATGGTTCAGGACCCAAAATATGACTAACCTTGGGATTTTCCAAAAAATCTGGCAGATTTCCTTTGTAAATATGCCTATTTCAAAAGTTAAAACCCTGCCAGTTGACCATAATTCACATAAATAAGCCACACAGGGCATAATCCTCACGACCCAAATTGGAGGGTCATAACGGACACTCGAACCTTACTTGCGGAGTACCACTAATCATATATTTAGCATACAACCATAATTTCTCATGGCCCACAAGGGCTTCCACTAGATACCCTACTGACATATGGAAATAGTAAACTGGAAAAAGCTATGTAAAATCCTGCAACCAGAAAGACCCAAACTATATACGTATACATCAAGGCCGACATGGCCATACACGATTACTATACACAGGAAAACTGACTACAAGCGTCTAAAGAGTACATGACATCATAAGGTCGGGACAGGGCCCCGCCATACCCATATGCATATGCAAAAAGAAAATATCATACCAAGATACGGCAACCTCAGGACAAATGGAGTGCTCAAATATCAGCGAACTGACAACTTACTGGTGCTGACCATCGCCCTATCTACCTACGGGCATGAAACGCAACATCCCCCGACAAAAGAGACGTCAGTACGACTGATGTACCGAGTATGTCAGGCATGAAAAATAGCATAACAGAGACATAAAAGTAACATGAGACAAAAACAATCATCGTCTACCGAATGCCTCTGAGGGCCATAATATGCCTAAGTGTCACACCTGTACAAAATACCTCTGAGGGCCATAGTATGCCTAAATTGTCACGACCCAAACCGGAGGGCTGCGATGGGCACCCAGACCCTACCCGCCGGGCACCACAGATACACTCCACCCTTAATCATATTCAAACACGGACTGGGCCGTGATAGATTATATAAAGTTTCAACCCAAAAGCCTCAACTTATCCATTTATATACCAAGGTCGACAAGGTCTTACATGACAACTAACCACAGGACACCTATCTACAAGCCTCTAAAGAGTAAAACATACCACGACCAGATCGCGACTCCGAAACAAATAGAGTGCTCTGAATACCAGCTGAACTAGCAACCTACTAGTGTGAACCGTCACCCTCTCAATATGAACCCGCGGGCATAAAACATAGTGTCCCCCGACAACAGAGACATTAGTACGACTGATGTATGGAGTATGTGAGGCATAAAACAAAACATAGTAGAGATATATCATAGTCTGAAGCAGAAACTCAGTAAATGCCTCTGAGGGCCCTAATACACATGCCTAAATGTTATGCACAATGCAATATACATATACATCAGCCTCTTCGGGCATCTCTATTACCATAACAACCTCTGTGGGCATCATACCATATATATTGGTAGTATGCATGATGCCAATACGGTATATATATATATATATATATATATATATATATATATATATATATATATATATATATTAGTGTTGCGGATCGTGCAACCCGTCCCAATATATGTTAGTGTTGCGGATCGTGCAACCCGTCCCATAAGCCACAGCGGGCATCACATCATCACATCATCACATCATATTGGCCTCTTAGGGCTCTTTTGTGATTGTCTGTACCAGCTGCAGGTGGTGTGCGTATATAACGCCTTTCCCTTTCCCTATATCCCCTATATATATAATATTTACCATATAGTAATGTGCATAGCACAAGTGGTCCAGGTAATATAGGAATGCAATGCAAATGAAAATGCATGAATGACAGTAAAAAATACCCTGAATGACATAATATACTTTACACCTTTGGTTAACATTGGGAACATCATCTTTTCCCGTATGCCTCAATAAGGTCGTAGAAACATACTTAGACATACTTTTAGCATAAGAATCAATAACATGATCGTGCCAAACTACTAAGAGTAAAGCGACTTATAGACAACATGATGATTATATTCCGTACATAGAATTATGCCAAAAGAAAGGAATGAATTGCCTTCATATACATCGTTGTCGAATTTATCTAAGTTCTCACGGGTCCTTGTAAGCTCTAGGAATGATTATTTCTTTAAGAGGAACGACGAACGTCGTCGGACAATCCCTTACCCCAAACCAGATTCTGACAATCAGAAAGCAGGACCCAAAATCGATTCGCGCAAGAATCTTTTCGAATTCAAGGTTCTTTTTTAGCTTATGAGTTTCTAGGCTTGTTTAAGGTTTCGGTTCTACTGGAATTAAAGTCCAGAACACATTGAATTCTCCTTCTTGATTGAACGAGAACTTGCGGACAATCCCCCAATGTTGGTTGAGGATTTCAGAGGGTCATCAACTGAGATTACTCCTTCTGATTTTGAGGTGTATAATCTCTTCTTAGAGAAAGAGTTCTATGGAAATTGAAGGAGATATAAGGTTTTGTAGAAGAAAAGATGGCATGTGTGGAGTCTGGTGAAGCTTTAATGCTGCCAGCAGTTTTTTTCTTAAATTGAGTCACTGCACTGTTATTTTATATGACAACACGTAATATTCCACTGAATTTGGTCCTCCGCCTATAATTAATTAATCCCACAATTAATTAATTATACACGCAACTAAATTCTCGATCCCGATTCACTTAAATTCCGGCGACTTATAAAATCCGCTTATACCTAATGTCATAATTCCTGTAATATGACACTAGTCTATAACCTCTTTGGGGATATAGAATTATTATTATTACTCCCCGTCAGTGCACTTATTAAATCCAAAATTATTTCGGGATCACGTCCTTTTATAAACTAATTTTCTTATTAGTATATGCAAGTACATCATAAACTTCTCGTATCTGGGTCTACTTGCCAACGTTTATGTGTTCAACCGTTATCCAAAAGTATGGGGTGTTATATCCTCTCCCCCTTAGAAACATTCGTCCTCGAATGGGGCAACATAAGCAAGTATGTCACAATATGACTCATGGAAACTAAATGAGATACTGGTCTATGTGCTCATGCCAGTTAACCATACATAAGCTCAATCCAATATCTAAATCCCTATCTCTATTGCATACTCTATTATCCACAGATGAGCAAATTGGGACAAATTTAGATTACTGTAAAATGTCCTTTGTGCAAATAGATAGGCAGATATGATTAAATCACAGTCCAGGTATTTAACATGGGTATACAAATAGTTTCAAAGCATTAGACAATCAGAAAATAATTTCAGGTTGTCACAAACTCATTTATAGGTCAATCTTATCCATATCGAGACCAACACAAACAGGATAGCACCCTCACTCAGTCATACATTACACAACACATCACAATGTTCTCCTACAGTGTAGTATCCATTTTATTCTTAAAGAAAGAGCAGCGGCTCATCAAGAACATATACTGCAGCATCTGGATAAGAATGCATCAACTTGTAAGCAAAATTAGAATGGCCAAAATCCTGCAGTAAGTCATACCCAAAATTAGGTGTTAATGCTACGGTACAACAGTGGTTTCAATCAGAATGAGTATCAAAACATGGCAGGAAACTTAATTCAAGGACACTATCCATTAATGCTAATATGTAACATCAAGTTGTGATCAAATTCAGCCCAAAAAAATAGTATGTGTTTCTCTGCCAAGAATCCCAACTGGTTACTTCACAATGTGTTATTTGTTTTTGGGCTTAATTTAGCCACTGTGGGCAGAGGGCAGTAGCAGCAGGTGATAGCAAAAATAGTAGCCAAATAATGGTAACCAGTGTCATCAAACAACAACTAGCATAGCAGCAAGTATGGTAGTAAAATGCCTAAAAAAATAACAAGTATATGCAGCAGCTAATGGGAACAATTTCAACACTTTGCCTCAGATCCACACAATAGAGATAATCAGGACATATCAACTGCTGGATGATTGAAACAGGGGATAAGATTCATGCAATATAGAGATTTAGACAGAACAAACAAGCATATTAATGACACAACACCACTGATCCATTATATATGCATATTTAGCTGGCCCTAAGAATATAACTTAAGCTTAACATTTTTAGATAGCTAAAATTAAACATGGCTACCAGTTATTTAATCCAAATTCAAGTTATGTATTCAACAAAAATAATAGTTAACATATGTATACAAGATGGTAGATATAACTAATGCCTTTTTTTTCAAGTTTTCAGGTTCATGTTTAGACAACCAGAATTAACTTCACAAAGTAATATATTCATAAGAAAGAGCCATGTCTTATACAGTTTAACACTTAATCTAAATGGAAATGAAAATTCTAAGTTAAACATGATGCAAACAGTAAGAATCTAGCTGGCAACAAAGTGTGATAACATTTCAGCCAGTAACTCATGGTAAGGTTTGAGAATGGGCAGTAGCTAATTTATCAGAAGGTGGAACATAGAAAGCAACAATCAGCCCACTCAAAAGTAGTAGAAACTCCCCTTTTGAAACAACAACCACATAGCCTTAAGGCATAACTAAACAACCTTAAAAGCAACCACAAATGAGCTAGAAATGCAGCAATTATGTACACTAAAGCACAGTAGATCATCAGCCTATTTAACACAATAGGGCAGTTCAACAAGTGCAATATGTGCAGCAAAATAACAATAGTAAATAGCAACAATTTATCTCATGTTACAGCATCAACAACCTTATTCAAGTTACAACAGCTCAGGGAAACATAACAACAGATAGCAGCAAATAGTAGTAAAACAACAACCATAACTCAAAGTGTATAAGATCATTTCTCAAAGTACAGTATTTTGAGGACCACACAAGTGCATTTATACATAGCATGGATAACATATCTTAAAGATAGAGATGAAACACACAACCTAGACAAAATAGTACTTCAACATATAAAAGACTATTCTTATCATGGTTCTTATACAATCTTTAATCAACATATTATCATGATTTAATTTGACAAATATCAGGCCAAACCTAATAAAATCTTTAAACATAAACTAAAATCTCTTAAGACCATCTACACTGGAGACACATCCAGAGGCATGACAATTAGTTGACATAGCTGGCACATAATAAACTCAATCAACTTTCATATTTAGGTTCAATAGCTATTTAAGTACTTCACAACTCAAATCATATTCCAACACATATTGTTTCTAGATTCAGAACCTGATCTAAGCTCACACATTTCACTGTTGGTATTCAACTCTAAGTGAGGATATAAACAAATCACTAAACACATGTTCAAATCTCCATAGCCTTCATAACCCCAGTCCATAGTTGACATGCATTTTTAGACAGTTTATAACTAGATGCAAACATATGTTAGGGACTGATTTAGGTATGATATGATTAGGATGGTCATAAGGTAAGTTGTAAGTCAATCATTTAGAAATTTATAACCCCAGGCACACCAACAATTATCAAAAAGGCAGAAACTAACCAAAGAATACATATATATACTAGACTCAGTTTAATGCCAGACTTACAAAAATACAGATTTCATATACACGTCAGTAAGGATTCAAATCTTAGGTATATTCCACATCCCTCATTAACCATAGTATACACAATTAGGCCAAGCAACATATATCATAGTACCTTTTATCTAATCAAAGTCCTAAAGCATATCAATAATACCACATCATTGCATACAAGCCTACTGAATATCTTAACCAATTAGATTACTTAAATAGATTAATCAAACACCTAGCCTAAACATGTTTGGTCTGTAATAAGACTTAACTACAACATCTCAAGCAAGCATACAATACCTTTAAAGGCTACATACCAATAGTCCATCCAACAAAACCAATCAGACACACATGAGGCTCCTATTGATTTCTCAGGTCATATACACATATTCCTTTCATGTAGATATAAGCATACCAGTGAACAATCACAACTAACATACTTGCCATCATTTTTAAGTCACATGAAAATAGATCCATATCTTCACAACCCTAAGCTGTACATCAATCTTATCAATCCACATACAAATCCATATATTTTTTTTGATTAATCCAAACATATAACCATAGCAAACATTACGCTTTCCAGGCTTACATTATCTCTTCCATATATGAGTGAGACAACTTCTCATAATCTCAAAACATTTTACATCATACTGCCCTTCTAGCGTATTCGTCTGAAGTCACTCACTTACTAGATACGAATATGAACTAACCGAAGTCTTTTTGGTAATCGACATTACCAAAATAGTAACAGACACGAGTTAAACTAAAATTCTTAAGACGCAGCTCTACTGCATGACCTATGATATGAAAGAATGGAAACAATTCTAAATGCCCTGTAGCCTCCTGCTTATAAGTGTGGCGCACAACACACCCATAACCAAGACTCTACTAGACACGGCTTGTAGACTCCCTAGGACAGACATCCTCTGATACCAAGTTTCTCACGACCCAAAATGGAGAGGGTCGCGACGGGCACCCGGATCCTACCCGCCGGGCACCACAGACACACTCCACCCTTATACATATTCAAACACAGACTAGGCCGCGATAGATTATATAAAGTTTCAACCTAAAAGCACCAACTTATCCATTTATATACCAAGGCTGACAAGGCCTTACATGACATCTAACCACACGACACCTATCTATAAGCCTCTAAAGAGTAAAACATACCACGACCAGATTGCTACTCCGAAACAAATAGAGTGCTCCGAATACCAGCTGAACCAACAACCTACTAGTGTGAACCGTCATCCTCTCAATATGAACCTACGAGCATAAAATGCAGCATCCCCTGACAACAGGGATGTCAGTACGACTGATGTACTGAGTATGTCAGGCATAAGAAATAACATAGCAGAGATATATCATAGTTTGAAATAGAAACTTAGTAAATGCATCCGAGGGCCCTAATACACTGCCTAAATGTTATGCATAATACAGTATACATATACATCAGCCTCTTCGGGCATCTCTCTTACCATAACAACCTCTGTGAGCATCATACTATATATTGGTAAACGAATGTATGCATGATGCGAATGCGGTATATATATATATTAGTGTTGCGGATCATGCAACCCTTCCCAATATATGTTAGTGTTGTGGATCGTACAACCCATCCCAATAAGACACACATGCATCACATCATCACATCACATCATCATATTATATTGGCCTCTTAGGGCTCTTTTGTGATAGTCTGTACCAGCTGCAGGTGGTGTGCGTATATAATGCCTTTCCCTTTCCCATATCTCCTATATATATAATATTTACCATATAGTAATGTGTATAGCACAAGTGGTCCAGGGTAATATAGGAATGCAATGCAAATGAAGATGCATGAATGACAGTAAAATACCCTGAATGACATAATATCCTTTACACATTTGGTTAACATTGGGAATATCATCTTTTCCCGTATGCCTTAATAAGGTCTTAGAAACATACTTAGACATGCTTTTAGTATAGGAATCAATAACATGATCGTTCCTAACTACTAAGAGTAGAGCGACTTAAGGAGCATATATGATGATTATATTATGTACATAGAATTATGCCAAAAGAAAGGAGTGAATAGCCTTCACATACCTCGTTATCGAATTTATTTAAGTTCTCACGGGTCCTTGTAAGCTCTAGGAATGATTATTTCTTTAGGAGCAGCCGAACGAACATCGTCGGACAATCTACCAGAATCTTTTTGAATTTAAGGTTCTTGTTTAGCTTATGAGTTTCTAGGCTTGTTTAAGGCTTCGGTTCTACTGGAATTAAAGTCCAGAACACCTTGAATTCTCCCTTCTTGATTGAATGAGAACCTGCGGACAATCTACCAATTTTGGTTGAGGATTCCAGAGGGTCATCAACACAGATTACTCCTTCTAATTTTGAGGTGTATAATCTCTTCTTAGAGAAAGAGTTCTATGGAAATTGAAGGAGATATAAGGTTTTGTAGAAGAAAAGATGGCATGTGTGGAGTCTGGTGAAGCTTTAATGCTGCCAGCAGTTTTTTTCTTAAATTGAGTCACTGCACTGTTATTTTATATGACAACACGTAATATTCCACTGAATTTGGTCCTCCGCCTATAATTAATTAATTCCAAAATTAATTAATTATACATGCAACTAAATTCTCATTCCTGATTCACTTAAATCCCGTTGAGTTATAAAATCCTCTTATACCTAATGTCATAATTCCTGTAATATGACACTAGTCTATAACCTCTTTGGGGATATAAAATTATTATTATTACTCCCATCATTGCACTTATTAAATCCAAAATTATTTCGGGATCACGTCCTTTTATATACTAATTTTCTTATTAGTATATACAAGTACAACATAAACTTCCCGGGTCTGGGTCTACTTGCCTGCATTTATGTGTTCAACCGTTACCCGAAAGTACGGGGTGTTACATAAATATCATGCACAATGCGGTCATACATATACATATGCATATATAATGCCATCAAGCCTTTGTGGGCATCCCATCATATCATATCGGCTTTTGTGGGCATAATCATCATCATATTATGTACCAACAGCACGGGGAGGCGTGCGTATATAAGGCCATAACATTTCCCATACCCCATATACATATCATATAGCGTATATAACGCCTATGAGGTCATGGTATATACATGTATATAATGCATGAATGATACTAATACACTCTGAGTCTATCGGAGTGACGTAAGGTCGTTGCACCTCCAATTAACATTATGAGACTAACATATAAACATACCTTTATTATGAGTCAATAAGACAAGATATACATGAATCAATAAACTTCTTCAATAGAATGTAGGACATATACATTTCTATCTTTCAAGAGTAGAGTTACTTTGGACGGACATTTGTTTATGTTTGTTTACATTTGGGTCATGCCAAAAGAAGGAAGAGTAGCCTTAACACACCTTTTGCCGATTTTCTCAATAACCACAATGAATTCACCCATACAACACCTTAATCCTATATGTCGGGAAAAAACCTTTCCCGAACCTTACTTCACTACGAAGTAACCTTCGATTTACTTAAAATAAAATAAAAAATGTTTCTATTTAAATGGAACGAGATATGTTGTTGATGCTAAGTTCTTAAGGAAACTAGATAACTAATAAGAGATGTTGCTGCCCTTTGTTATATAAGAAGATCCAGCAACGTTTTGTTGCCTTCCCCCCGTATGAAAGTGTGTGTATACATAATATCTAACAAAGATAATGAAAAGAATAAACACTAAATGACATGGAATTCCACATGTCTTGCTTTGGTGGTGGGAGTTCCCAATTTGTGACACATATTCATTGATATAAAAATAATTAAAAAAATATATCATTATCCCTTAAATAGATACTTTAATATTATGAAAACCATTTTCTTAATTAACAAATCTCTACAGTTCTAATTATACTATCAATAAATCATAGGTATATTATGAAATTAAGACATAGACTAATATTTATAAAGATTGAGACATTGATAAAAATTATATCTTATCAAACTTTAATAAATACAACCTAATATCAAGAGTACAATTTTTTTTATACAATAAATTCTCAAAACGGGAAATTATAACTCTCTAATATCATATTTATCAAATTCTTACTAAAAGTTCTAATTTTAAAAGAAGTTATACACCATGTTTGTCACACTTATTAAGTCCTAAACTATTTTGGGACCACCTCCTTTTATATCCTAAGCTCTTTATTTGCATGTGTCTAGATGCTCAAACCATCGCCCGAGAGTACGGGGTGTTACATCATTTCCCCCTTAGAAACATTCGTCCTCGAATATTGGGGTGACATATCTAATCCCTGTCACCTTACCCGAAAACATGACCACCGCTTCACGGTGCCATATAATGTAACATACATCATTATATGAGACCTCACATGATCCTAAAGCATTAATTATAATAATATGAAATAGAACTCACCTTATGCTTCTCTCGAAACCTCGACGTTCGTCTGAAATATGTAGGGATATTTGTGCTTTATCTCCTCTTTCGCCTCCCATGTCATTTCTTCTACATTCTTATTCCGCCATAGTACCTTTACAGAGGTTACTTCTTTAGTCTGTAACTTGCGGACTTGTCAATCTAAGATAGCAATAGGAACCTCGTTATATGATAGGTCCTCTGTAACCTTCACATCGTCAATTGGTACAACCCAAGAAGGATCCCCAACACACGCTCTTAACATAGAAATATGGAAAACCGGATGAACAAACCCTAACTTCGAAGGCAAGTCCAATTCGTAAGCTACTTGGCCGATTCGTTGAATTATGCGATATGGCCCAATATACCTTGGGCTGAGCTTCCTATTTTTCCCAAACCTCATTACACCTTTCATAGGAGAAATTTTCAAGAAGACCCAATCATTTACCTGAAACACTAAGTCTCGCCGTCGCATATCTGAATACGACTTATGACGAATCTGAGCGGTTAACAACCGTTCTTGGATAAGCTTCACCTTCTCTATGGCTTGGCGCACTAAGTCAGGCCCAAATAATTTTGATTCACCTACTTCGAACCATCAGATAGGAGATCTACATTCCCGTCCATACAAATCCTCGTATGGAGACATTTTAATGCTAGCATGATAATTGTTGTTGTACTCAAATTCAATAAAGGGTAAATGATCAGCCTAACTTCCCTTAAAGTCTAATATGCAAGCTCGTAGCATGTCCTCGAGTGTTTGAATCGTACGCTCGGCCTGTCTGTCTGTCTAAGGGTAGAAAGCTGTGCTAAGATTAACTTAGGTGCCCAAACCTTTTTGAAATGATTCCCAGAAGTTAGCTGTGAGATGTGCACCTCGGTCAGATATAATAGAAATAGGCATACCATGAAGGTGAACAATCTCCTTAACATACAACTTTGCGTAGTCCTCGGCTGTGTAGGTAGTGACCTCTAGGAAATGAGCTGATTTGGTCAGTCTATCAACAATTACCCAAATAGAATCAAAGTTATGATAAGAGCGAGGTAAACCCGTAACTACATCCATATTAATCATTTCTCATTTCCACATTGGAATCTCAATGTTCTGAGCCAAGTCACCGGGCTTTTGGTGCTCTATTTTTACTTGCTGACAATTAGGGCACTGAGCTACAAACTCCACAATGCTCCTCTTCATGTCGTTCCACCAACAAATACCCTTGAGATCATGATACATTTTAGTAGATCCAGGGTGAATGGAATATCGTGAGCAATGGACCTCTGTCATAATTTTGTCTCGTAATCCCTCTACATTTGGAACACATAAATGGCTCTAGTGCTTGAGAACCCCGTTTCCATTAATCTCAAAGGTTGTGGTCTTATTTTGTTGAATACTCTCTCTAATTCTTCCTAAGATGGGGTCTTCCCACTGGTGTTCCTTAGTGTTCCTTAGATTCCGATATGAGGGACAAATTTGATGTATTATGAATCACAAAGCCATCATCCTCCGAATCCATTAGTTGGACTCCAAAACCAACTATCTAGTGGAGCTCTCTTATTAACTCCTTCCTCTCGACCTGTACCGTCATCGAGCTGACCATCGATTACGACTAATTATTCAATAATTCAAGCCACCTCCTTTGTCTCAAGTTCAACTCTTTCTATTTAAATATGTATTGCAGACTTTTATGATCCGTGAAAATGTCCACATGAACACCATAATGCCACCAAATTGTTTTTTGTGCATAGACTACCGTAGCCAACTTCAAATCATGCGCCGGATAGTTTATCTCTTGTTTCCTCAATTTCCTTGAAGCATAGGCAGTCATTTTACCATGTTACATTAGCACGTATCCTAAACCTGCTCCCGAGTCATCATGATACACCATGTAGCCTTATGGACTCTCTAGGAGAGTAAGGATTGGTGTCGATGTTAGTCTGTCCTTTAATTCTTGAAAACTCTGCTCACATGCATCGGACTACTAGAACTTTATTGCCTTTTGTGTCAACTTTCTTATAATCCTTTTGTCGATTGATTGTTGGAAGATCCAATCTGCTGGATATCATTGCGTCGTTCTCCCCTCCTTTGGTGAGTGTAATCACCATCTTAGCTCCTTAGATTGTTGCCCCCTTACATTGATTTGTTACATCCAACTTCATTTTTCTTGCGACTTAACTTCCCTGTTAAGATATACGTCTCATAGTACAGTAGCTTCAACATCATTTGAGTGCTCAGAAGGGACATGTACATACACACATATTATATCTGACTGTGGCAGGTATTTTTTGTCTTACAAAGCTTACTAGTGTCGTCTCAAGGAAAGCTTTGGGTTTCAACCAGTAAGATAATAACAAAGACAATGAAGATACAAGTAAGGAAATCACATCAAAGGGATAGTTTTAAAGATGCTGAAAATGTTCTAAACTTAACAAAATTTGTAAGTGAATACCAATAAAGAAATTGGACAGAAACTCTCAAACAGGACAATGCTTAAACTAAGACAACTTCAATCATTCTAGAAAAGAGTAACAAATCATTCTAAGAGTTAGCATTGTCATGAAGCTAAATAACTATCTAAGAACTCGTAAGTTTGCTGCAGAAATTACTACTAATTGCTTAGGAAGACATATTTTCTTTAAGCACATAAACAAGCATCAGTTTAAGAAGAATTTCAGATTTGCAACTGAATCTTAAAGGAAGGGAAAACCATTATCAATCTTTGAACTATTGTTCTACCTCATTTTAAGAATACCAAAAGATAGCATATTCAAATCATTTCTCACTACCAAAACAGTGACCACATATGATTCTCCGAACTTTTTCTACCCTTTTGACAAGCAACTTACTCATTTGAAACCCAACTGCACTAAAGAAGTTTAGGTAAGAAAACTGGATTATAACACACATCCTTTAACCAAATTAGAACTTCCAAAATAAATTTGGCTTAACAACGAACTAGCTATTTCATACTCATATTAGTTCACTCTTAATCCTCAACTGGACAACAAAGACCAAGCATGTGAGTGAAATGGACCAGTCAAACAAATAGTTGAAACTATACCAATGTTATAATCCAATTATGTTCTTCAACCATCTTAGCGTATATGCATGTTATTCATGCATACACAAGAAATTTGAAACAAAACAGACACATCTTCACAACACTAAACTGTACAACAATCTTATCAACCCACATGCAGAATCCAACTACCTCTTCGATTAATCTAAGCATACAACCACATATCGATTAAGCACAATACATGATCTTCTTAAAGGTAACTAATATAAGGACCTTATGTGCTATTAGGATATGCGCTAGGACAATGTTGTGATCCTATTAATGTACCTGCACTGTCCTAGCTTGGTCCTATATGTGAATCTCAATCAGATACACTTTGAAGTGGAACCCTCCTATCCTTACTAACTACTCGCCTCATCTTAGCCTGCCTACATTTCTCTTCCTCCGCGTATTTCATGGCATATACCGGCAAGCCTTGATTGACAAACTCCCAAGACTGTGGACTATTCGGAACCTTAGAAGAGTCGATATCAGTAAATGAAATGAATACCCTGTCATTGTGTTGCACCTGAGGGGAACCCGACTTTGCTTATCCTTATGCTGCCCCATTTACACCATGATCAATAAGGCCCAATACTGAAACTAAGGGCCTCGGTGAGGTCGAAACTCCCCTCACCCCATCTTCCATTGGCAGAACCAAAACTGTTCGAGCGGGCGATTCATAGGGATCCTCCTCAATAGAAACTATGATCTCCGACGGGTCAGACTCAATAGTGTAACTTACGTCTCTTTTTTCTACCTTTGTAGCCCTTCGACCCGTACCAGCGGGTGGTACCTGTCTAATATCTTCCCTCACAGCAATACCCGTACTTTTACTAACCTGGGTCTTTCTCTTCATAGACATCGCTGCAATTTCAAATGGGAAAATAAGATTAGGAACAATTTTTCTTACAACTCGGCTCTATAGAACGATCTAGGTTATGAAAGGAGGAGACAATTCTAAATGCCCTGTAGCCTCTTGCTTATAAGTGTGGCACGCTACACACCCATAAATAAAACTCTACAAGACACTGCTTGTAGACATCCCTAGAACAGACCTGCTCTGATACCAAGTTTGTCACGACCCAAACCGAAGGGTCATGACGGGCACCTGAACCTTACTTGCCGAGTACCACTAGTCATATATTTAGCATACAACTGTAGCATCCCGTACTTTTGGGCGATGGTTTAAACAACTAGACGAATGCAAGTAGACTCGAGCCTTGGAGAATTTATGTCATATTCATGTACGCAAATGAATGGCTTAGTAAATAAAAGATGCAATCCCGAAATAATTTAAGATTTTAACAAGTGTGCCGATGGGGATTAGTAATAATAGTTTTTATGCCCCAAAAGAGGTTACGGACTGACATCATATTTCATGATCATGATAAGAAGTATATAAGGTGTGTCAAAAATGATCTATTATTTAAGTGAATTGGGATCAATAAATTAGTTATGTGGTTTAATTGATTAATTGTGGTATTAATTAGGATTAAAGTGGATAAGTGTAAGAATTGTCTTGTCCACATGGGACCATGATAATTAAAATAAAAGTGTGACTAACCTATACATAGGATCTCGTGGCAACACGTTTTGGGATGGATATGTTTGCTAAGTATTGAAATGTATAAGTTGTTGGTTGTAATTTGTAGGGATAAGTGTACCCACTAATAGGTTACATGTGTAAAAGAAAAAGGAGAGGTGCCAATTAGACCTTTGCCCACTATGTTAAGCAATTCATAAGAAATTGAAATTGGAGTAGCAACTTTTAAACATGATTACCATCAATATGCCGCAAATTCTCAAAAGCTAAAAGAGGAAAGTAGGCAATAACCATTTCATTTTCGAAGAAAAATGTTCCAGCAACTATTTTTCATTTATTTTGGATTAATTTCTCTGTAAAGAAGCAACGTTGGCAACAACCATGATTTTCACTTTGTGGATGATTCTTTCGAAAGCGACCCAAGTACGATACATCATCTACGACCTTCTACGAGTCTGTATGAGCATTTAAGATTAGTTTTTAAGGGAGGTTGATTTTCTCATCGTCAATAAAGTATCGGGAGTAAAGGTATGTTAAGGCAAATCATTCTTTCTTTTGACATGTTTCAAGTACAAAAATTATTCTACTCTTAGTAGTTAAGAATGTTCATGTTATTCATTCCTATGTTCAAAGCATGTCTACATATGTTCCTAAATCCTTATTAAGGTATATGGAAAAGATGTTAGTATTCATAATGTTAGTCGGAGGTGAAGCAGCATTACGTCACTCCGATAAGCTCATAATGTTTTATTATCATTCATGCATTATATTCATGTATTACCCTTGACCCACATGTGTTAGATACACTACTCTATGGTATGCATTATATATATGTAGGGGATGGGAAAAGGGATACGACGCTATATATGCACACCACCTGATCAACTGGTATATGATGATGATTATGCCCAAAGAGGACAAAATGATATGATGGGAGACAGCGTTATATACGCATATATTAATATGTATGACCGCATTGTGCATGACACTTAGGCATATTATGGCCCTCAGAGGCATTCCCTACTAGTTGGTTGTTTCTGGTCTCATGTTCTTTTCAGGTCTCTATTATGCTATTTTTTATGCTTGACA
Source organism: Anisodus tanguticus (assembly GCA_034509755.1). NCBI lineage: Eukaryota > Viridiplantae > Streptophyta > Magnoliopsida > Solanales > Solanaceae > Anisodus > Anisodus tanguticus. The sequence goes on along the minus strand of CM067542.1, from coordinate 48,073,477 downwards.
TACTCGGTACATCAGTCGTACTGACGTCCCTTTTGTCGGGGGACGCTATGTTTCATGTCCGCAGGCTCAGGTAAAGAGGGTGATGACTCGCACTAGTAGGTTGCTGGTTCAGCTGATCTTGGAGCACTCTATTTGTTCTAGAGTTGCAGTGTAGTCGTGGTATGATATTTTTTATATGCATAGTGGAATGGCGGGGCCCTGTCCAGACCTTATGATATTACGTACTCTTTAGAGGCTTGTAGACAGATGTCCTGTGTATAGTAGTAGTCATTTATGGCATGATCGGCCTTGGTATCTATATGTATATAGATTGGGTCCTTCTGGTTGCAGGATTTTACATAGCTCTTTTCCAGTTTAATATTTTCATATGTCAGCAGGGTATCTCGTGGTGGCCCTCGTGGACCATGAGAAATTATGGTTATATGCTAAATATATGATTAGTGGTACTCGACAAGTAAGGTCCGGGTGCCCGTCATGACCCTCTGATTTGCGTATTGACAAACATTGTATCAGAGCAGGTCTGTCCTAGGGAGTCTACAAGCCGTGTCTAGTAGAGTCTTGTTATAACCTTGCTAGTTAATCAGAATTCACATAAATAAGCCACACAGGGCATCACTGTCACGACCCAAGTCGGAGGGTCATGACGGGCACCCGAACCTTACTTGCGGAGTACCACTAATCATATATTTAACATACAACCATAATTTCTCAAGGCCCATAAGGGCCACCACAAGATACCCTATTTACATATGGAAATAGTAAACTGGAAAAGAGCTATGTAACATTCTGCAACCGAAAATCCATCATATATACGTATACATCAAGGCCGACAGGGCCATACATGATTACAATACACAGGACAACTGTCTACAAGCCTCTAAAAGTACATGACATCATAAGGTCGAAACAGGGCCCCGCCATACCCATATGCATATGCATAAAGAAAATATCATACCAAGACTAGACCATAACTCAGGACAAATAGAGTGCTCCAATATCAGCTGAATTGGCTACTTACTAGTGCTGACCGTCACCCTATCTACCTGCGGCCATGAAATGCAGCGTCTCTCGACAAAAGGGACGTTAGTACGACCGATGAACCGAGTATGCCAGGCATGCAAAATAGCATAACAGAGACATGAAAGTAACATGAGACAAGAACACTCATCCTCTACCGAATGCCTCTGAGGGCCATAATATGCCTAAGTGTCACACCTGTACAGAATACCTGTGAGGGCCATAGTATGCCTAAATGTCATGCACAATGCAGTCATACATATACATATGCGTATATAACGCCATCAAAGCCTCTGTGGGCATCCCATCATATCATATCGGTCTCTGTGGGCATAATCATCATCATATATGTACCAACTGCAGTGGTGTGCGTATATAATTCCATAACATTTCCCATACCCATATACATATCATATAGTGTATATAACGCCTGTGAGGTCATGTATATACATGTATATAATGCAGAAATGATATTAATACACTCTGAGTCTATCAGAGTGACGTAAGGTTGTTGCACCTCCGATTAACATTATGAGACTAACATATAAACATACATTTATTATGAGTCAATAAGACAAGACATACATGAATCAATAAACTTCTTCAATAGAATGAAGGACATATGCATTTCTAGCTTTCAAGAGTAGAGTTACTTTGGACGGACATTACATTCGGGTCATGCCAAAAGAAGGAAGAGTAACCTTAACATTCCTTTTGCCGATTTTCTTAATAACCACAATGAATTCACCCGTACAACACCTTAATCCTATATGTCGGGAACAAACCTTTCCCGAACCTTACTTCACTACGAAGTAAACTTCGATTTACTTAAAATTAAAAAAAGAATGTTTCTATTTGAATGGAACGAGATATGTTGTTGCTGCTAAGTTCTTAAAGAAACTAGATAACTAATAAGAGATGTTGTTGCCCTTTGTTATATAAGAAGATCCATCAACGTTTGTTGCCTTCCCCCTGTATGAAAGTGTGTGTATACGTAATATCTAACTAAGATAATGAAGAGAATAAACACTAAATGACATGACATTCCACATGTCTTGCTTTGGTGGTGGGAGTTCCAATTTGTGACACATAATTCGTTGATATAAAAATAATAAAAGAAATAGATCATTATCCCTTAAATAGATACTTTAATATTATAAAAATCATTTTCTTAATTAACAAATATCTACAGTTCTAATTATACTATCCATAAATCATAGGTATATTATGAAATTAAGACATAGACTAATATTTTATATAGATTGCGACATTGATAAAAATTATATCTTATCAAACTCTAATATATACAACCTAATATCAAGAGTACAATTTTTTTATACAATAAATTCTCAAAACAAGAAATTATAACTCTCTAATATCATATTTATCAAATTCTTACTAAAAGTTCTAATTTTAAAAGAAGTTATACACCATGTTTGTCACACTTATTAAGTCCTAAACTATTTCAGGACCACCTCCTTTTATATCCTAAGCTCTTTATTTGCATGTGTCTAGATGCTCAAACCATCGCCCGAAAGTATGGAGTGTTACAATCATGATACTTGTAACACTAAGGAACAATAAAGAATAAATGGTAGCCCGATGCACTAAGCTCCCTCTATGCGCGGTGTCCGAAGAAGGGCCGGACCAGAAGAGTCTATTGTACACAACCTTAAAAGGAACAATAGAGAATAATAGCTGAAAACATAATCATGGCTCCACACAGCCTCACAAATAGATGAAAGAGAGTTCTCCGCATAATTTACCTTCATCAAGGATGTCACTATTAACACATTTGAAACACAATAGTGAGACATAAATATGGACACTTACACACCAAATCCATATGTCGTATACTTGAGTAGGATTTTTGGCGACTTTGAGTCGTCTTGAATTAAACTTTGGATGATTTAAACTTTCTCCATGACCTGGTGAGTTAGGCCAAGGCCTAGCAATTCCACCTCGTTAACCTCGAACCACCCGATAGGAGACCTGCACCTATGCCTATACAAGGCTTTAAACGGTGCAATATTGATACTCGTGTGGTAAATATTATTATTCGATAAGAGGTAAGTGATCATTCCTATTATCTTTAAAATCCAAAGAAAATTCTCTGTACATATACTCGAAGATCATAATCGTTCGCTCAGCCTAACTATCAATTTGGGGATGAAAATCTATGTTGAGGTTGACTCAGGTACCTAAACCCTTTTGAGACTACTTCTACAAATTCACCTTGAACTTAGCACCTCGATCGGAGATAATATAAATGGGAGTCCTATGCAACTTGACATTCTTCTTAATATACCATTTAGAATACTCCTCATCGGTGTTGGTAGTATTGACGGTCAAGAAATAGACTAACTTCATAAGTTGGTCCACGATCACTCAAATCGAATCATGCTCAAAACGCGCAAGATATACCTATTATAAAATCTATGTTGAGGATCTCCCATTTCCATACTAGAATATTTATATATGTTTTGATACATCTAACCAGGCCTTTGATGTTTATCCTTGACCTGCTGACAGTTAGGAAATGTTTCCACAAAGTCGGCTATGCTCTTTTCCATATCATTCCACTAATAAATTTCTCTTAGGTCATGATACATCTTCATAGAAGCTAGATAAACAGAATACCTCAAATTCTGTACCTCCGCCATGATTCTCTCACATAACCCATCAACATTAAAAACACACAACCAGACTTGGTACCTCAATGTATTATCACCTTCCCGCAAAGCAAAATCATCTTCTTGTGTTTGTGAATTCCTTACTTTAGCTGCAACAAAAAGGGATCATCAAATTGTCGCTCATTCACCTCCGTCACTAAAGAGGACTTGCCCTTAATCTGAACCACAACACTGCCTCCTGCAGAGTCCTAGAGTCGGACCCCTAGGTTTGCTAATCAATGAACCACCCTTGTCATCTCCCTCTTGTTCTCTTTCAAATGTGCCAAACTTCTCATGAACTATCGGCCATAACATTTGCATTGACCCAGGTGATAGAGAATATTAATGTCGTAGGCTTTAAGTAATTCAAGCCATCTCCCTTACCTTAAATTTAGCTCTTTATGCTTGAATATATAGTGGAGGCTCTTATGGTCCATGAATATGTCAATATGAACACCATATAGATAGTGTCGCCAAATTTTCAATGTGAAGACCAAGGCTGCTAACTCCAAGTCACGCGATAGATAATTCTTCTCGTGATTATTGGGCTGTCTTGAAGCATAACAATCACCTTACCATGTTGCATTAGAACAAACTCGAGCCCAACTCCACAAGCATCATAATATACCACAAACCTATCTGTCCCCAACCGATAAGGTCAACACCAGTGGTGAAGTCAACTCGGCTTTTAATTCCTGGATAATTTTCTCACATGCCTTTGACCACTGGAATGTAGTCATTTTCTATGTCAATTTGGTCAACAGAAAGCAATAGAGGATAACCCCTCCCCAAATCTCATATATTACCTAGCTAGGCCTAAGAAACTCTGAATTTGAGTTGGGATTGCCCGCCTTGGCCAATTCTTCACAGCCTCAATCTTTTGGAGATCCATCTTGATACCTTTTCTTGACACCACATGGCCTAGAAATACCACATAATCCAACCAAATTTTACATTTGAAAATTTAGCATATAGATTGCGGTCTTTGAGTGTATGCAAAAACATTCTGAGATGATCTGCATGCTCCCACTCACTTTGCGAATACACTAGGATGTCTCGATAAATACAATCACAAACATGTTGAGAAAAGGAATGAATACAGTGTTCATAAGGTCCATGAAGGCTGCGGAAGCATTCATCAACCCGAAAGACATCACAAGAAATTTAAAGTGCTCATAATGAGTTCTAAAGCCGTCTTCAGATATTATTCTACCTAACCTTCACTGGTGGTATCCTGACCTGAGATTAATCTTGGAAAAACACTTGATACCTTATAACTGGTCAAACAACTCATCAATCTTGAGAATAGGGTATTTGTTCTTGATCGTGACCTTGTCTAATTGGCGTTAATCTATACACATCCTTAACTATACGTCCTTCTTTCGGACAAATAAGATCACAACGCCTAAGGTGAGATGCTCACCTAATAAAACCCTTATCAAGAAGGTCCTTCAGTTCCTTCTTCAACTACCTCAATTCTATTAGAGCAATTTTATATGGCGGAATCGATATCGGCTGCGAATGTTGAGAAGCACATCAATACCAAAATTAATTTCTCTATCGAAAGGAATTCCGAGAAGCTCGTTTAGGAAAACCTCTAGGTATTCGGCACAGACTGAAGGGTTAGTGCCTCAACATTTTCTTTGACTAAGACTATGTGGTAATGCATCCCTTGCAAATCAACTTCTTGGCCTTAAGTTAGGAAATAAATCTCCCATAGGCACTAGAACATCCCCCTTCTACTCTAGAATCATCTCTCTTGGAAATTAAATCTGACGAATTTGGCACGACAATCAAGCATAGTATAGCATGATGACAACCAATCTTTGCCCATAGTAACATCAAAATCGACCATTTCTAATTCATTTAGATTGGCGGTGGTGTCTCGATGACACATGGCAATGGTACAACCCCTATAGACTCGCCTAGCTACCACTAAATCACCAACTGGAGTAGACACATAGAACAACTCATGTAGTTGTTCCGACTCTACCCTGAACTTTTTAGCAACAAAAGGGTCACGTATGATAAAGTGGATCCATGATCAATGAGAGCATGTACATCATGACTATATACTATCAATATACATGTGACAGTATCTGGAGAAGCCTCTGAGTTCTGGTAACTAGCTAACACATAGAATGGGATTGTGTCCCTCCTGAACCTAATGCTCCACTTCTAGTCACGCCTCACCCAGATGGTTCCTGAGTGTCAGGGGCTGGGAAGGTGCTGCCAAAGTATTGTATAACATAAAATGAAACAGATGAAGTTATATATCTAAATTGTCTAAAGAAGTCAATAGATAGTAAAGAATTAATAAACGAATTTTACATGTTATAACTCAAACTCTTTAAACAACTAAATTGGCATGATTAAATTTTTGACGTCCAAAATTGACATGCTAATCATGTGTAAATGATATACTGTTCACAGGAAATAGATCGTTTCTCATTAACGCACAGTGAAAGATAGAGTAGTTAATTACAACAAATAGGCAATAATACTAGCTTTTTCAGATTTTCTTTTTTCCTATGTTTGGTTTCATTTTTTTATCCTAGCCTCTCAAACTTTCTAACCTTAGAATTTTAAGCACCTTTTGTTATTTGGTTATAATTGACACCCCTTTTCCAAGATTTTCTTTCCTTACAAAAACTAATATTGATCTTTGGGTTATTTTATTCCTCTGTTCTCTATGAAAGAGATTGTAAGAACAGCCAAAAGATATGTCGAAACGCCACTAAAACTTATATTCTAGGGTACAAGTCTTTCACCTATAAATGTGGTATTCCATTCGTTTCCTCATCCATGATCCACTAACAAAAAAAAGAATCAAAAGCTCCAAAAACAACTTAATAATCGCAAGTTTATTTTATTTTTTTGTGTAACAAGGGAACCCGCTATTGCTAACTGTTGGGATCGAAATAACATGACGCCATGCGAAAGTTAATAATTTCAAACCTTGAATGACGATAAATCGGACAACAAAAAAGTATACTAAAATATGCATATTAAACATAATATGATTTGACCAATTGGCCTACATATGATAAATTAAAAGACATAAAAACTATAGAGAGAAAATCCCCCCCCCCCCCTAAACAAGACTCTTTAAACGACTATATTGTGGATATTTCTGTGTATTCTAGTTGTGGGAATAAAGTTTTCAATTTATAGATGTCCAAAACTTTTCCTCCAGGGGTTACTCAAATATGGAAGATTTATATTTTTCTTTTGGAAAATGTAAAAACATTTATGGTAATACTTTAACTTTCCTTCAAGAGAAAAGTAAAACTCAAATAAGATAAGAGAATCAAGGGAAAACCCTAAAAATTCTCCCTTTCTTGGCCTGAATTTTTTCTGACAAAATAATTTCCATCCTCCTTCTTCATATAATCTCCATCACTGCTACTTGTCATGATTAAAAAATAGCTGTGATTTAAAATTGGAGCCCTATGCGTTAAAAGTAAGCATGTGTTAAAACTGGTTTTTATTTTTAAAGATGCAACAACAAGATTGTTGACAATATGATAGAAAATTGTCTCTACATGTAGTACTTTGGATAAAATCTTCATTATCGTGATATTGGTTGTAGTTTGAGTTAAACCGGCCTCCTTGAGCCCGTCTTCAACCCATTGAATTGTTGGCTGAACCACTGGCTCTGATACCACTTGTTGGGATCGAAATAATAGGGCGTCATGCGAAAGCTAATAATTGCGAACATTGAACGATGATAAATTAATGACATAGTTCTGATTGACGAGACTCGCATCGAGGTTAACGATCAGTTGGAAGTTTAGAGAACAACTTTAGAATCTAAAGGATTCAGGTTAAGCAGACTAAGACGGAGTATATAGAGTGTAAGTTCAGTGACGTGATACAGGAGACGGATGTGGAAGAATATTGAGGCACAATATATACCCAACAGAAGAAGCTTGAAGTATCTTGGGTCCATAATAAAAGGAGATGGGGAGATTGATGATGATGTCGTATACCGTATTGGAGCGGGGTGGATGAAATGGAGGCTCGCCTCAAGGTTTCTTTGTGATAAGAAGTTGTTGCCTAGGATGAGAGGTAAGTTCTACAGAGTGGTGGTTAGACCATCATTGTTGTATGTGGAAGAATGTTGGACAGTCAAGAACGTCCACATTTAGAAGATCAAGGTAGCGGAGATGAGATTACTCAAATGGATGTGTGGTCATACTAGAAGAGACATGATTAGAAAAGACGCTATACATGACAAGATTGGAGTGTCCTCCATGGTTAACAAGATGAGAGAAGCGAGACTGAGGTAGTTCATGCATGTGAAAAGGAGGTGTGAGGATGCGTCAGTTAGGAGGTGTGAGAGACTAGCGATAGCAGGAGTTAGGAGAGGTAGAGGTATGCCGAAGAAGAACCGAGGATAGGTGATTAGACAAGACATGACACAACTCCAACTGACTGAGGACATGACCCTAGATAGAAAGATTTGGAGGTCGAGAATTAGGATAGAAGGTTAGTAGGTAGTTGAGTTTTGTCGTACTGTGTGTGAGAGGGACATGGGGCTAGCCTCTCCTTCTTCTCTTCTCCCTTTCTTTGTAGTATTATTTAGGTTTCGCGTGATCCATACTCTTATGTGAGTATTCCTATGTGTTGCTTTATTTGTTTTTTATTGTTATCTTATTTTCCTAAATTTCGGCATTGACTACATTCTTTTGAGCTGAGGGTTTATCGAAAACAACTTATCTACCCCACAAAGGCAGTGTTAAGATTTACGTACATCTTATACTCCCCGGACCCTACTGTGTAGGATTACACTGGGTATGTTGTTGCTTAAACGATGATAAATTATACAACTAAAAGTATACTAAAATATGCATAATAAACTTAATGTGATTTGATTAATTGGCCTACATATGACAAAACTAATCAAAAGACATAAAAACTATTGAGAGAAAATCTCCCCTAAACAAGACTTTTTAAACGATTACATTGTGGACATTTTTGTGTATTCTAGTTGTGGAAGGAATTCTTCAATTTATAGATGTCAAAAACGATTTCTCCAAGAAAGGGATTACTCAATTATGAAAGATTTATATTTTCCTTCTTGAAAAAGTAAAAGCATTTATTGTTATACTTTGACTTTTCTTCAAGAGAAAAATATTAAGGCAAAAACCATATAATTTATAACACACAAACCCCACAAGATACTTAAACAGCACTAGTCAAGCCCTGTGCGACAAGCTTGACCAAGAAATGCATGGGCATGTGGTATCGAACCCAAGACCTCCCATTTGGGAGATCCCTTGCTCAACCAACTTGTCCACCACACAAGTTCATTGTTCCTCCTGTTTTCGTGACACTTTCTTTTGTTTATTTCAAAAAGAATAACACACTTTTAAATTTGAAAAAAAATTAATTTTGCAATTTTCATATTAGTTTTAAATAAAAATATTTGTAACCACATAAATTTTGTGATATATTTAAGTTGTAAATTTCAAAAGTTTTATAACCACACAAATACTATGACATATTTTAAATCAAAAATTTCAAAAAATATATTTTTTCCCTTAAATTTCTGATTTAAACTATGTAACATAAATTTGAATAGAGACAGTAATTTTTGTAGGAGAAATTGGTTGGTAAATGATGAGATAGAAACTTTTTGTTTTTCACGCATTTTATCCAACTCCAGCCATTCTACCTCTTGTGTTTGTCGAAGATTCGCGTGCCACGCATGGATAAGCACAAATGAGTGTGACTTGACCGTTTTGCCATCAGCTTTATTTTGTGTTGACTGTCAAAAAAAAAAACAAGAAAAAGAAAAAGGAAAAGAGCTGTCTGAAATGTTGTTATCATGAAGTGGGCATACTGATTAGTAGTAATACAATCATGATTAAGTGGGGTTGACCTGAATTGAATGCTTATCATACTACTAATAGTTTGATAGAATGGAGCTACTTTTCATATTCTTTGTGAGCTGAGGGGGAAAGGATTCGTGCAATTTTAACTGTTAGGCGAAAGATCAGAATTTGTACTCAAGAATCTAAAGTAGTTGTACAAATGTTACTTTCTTTTGTTCCACTAACTAGTATTCTTCCCTTCTCAAATTATCAGTCATAATTTTTAAAAATAATTATTAAATTATTTATTTTTTAGAATTTAAGACAATTAACTACCCATTTTTCATATTTCACTCTTCGTAGTTATTGCTCTTGAAGACTACAAATATCTCTAGAATGATGATATTGATTGTCAAATACTAATGAAGGGTAAAATAGTTAAAAGCTTCTTATAATTAATGTTTTTAAGGGCCATTTAAAAATTAACCACCATAGATAATTTGAGATGGAGGGAGTAAAGTCCTTTTCTTCTTAGTCTTCTAGTAATTAATCAAGAGCTTAATGACATTAAGATAAAGCTTGAAAGAGATGCAATTAGACTCTAGCACTTAAAGATTGGTTGAATTGGTGGGAATTATCGTATCTATATATTTTTCCTTTTGTTCATATGTTAAATTTTAATTCCTTTTGTTGGTGCTTTTTCTACAACAATATAACATACTAGGTGATATACGGGTGATTTTTTTCCGAGTTCACCACTGCACGACAGTTGCACCACACAGCCGACTTCAGCCCACACGCACTCAAACTCGTTTGACACTTACAATAATTTCACAACAGTATACTATGAACAAGGACACATGTATATACGGGTAAAACACCCAACCTTTTTATCTCTCGGAATATACAAGAACTCACGAATTGGAAGACTTAAAAAACTAATCAAAATGTCTTAGCCAAATTCTGTCTAATAAAGGGAAATTTGCATATGGCAGTTACAAGGAGCAGTGGCATGCATGACACATGCCAGCCACATAAAATTAGGAGCACTTAACATAATCTAAGGAGCATTTCGCCCAGCCTTCAGGAGCAATTGCAAATTCGCCCATAACCAACGCACATGCCATGCACACAGCGTAACTGTCGCACGCATACCAGGCGCCCACGTGCCTCGCACCTGCCTGTCGTTCATGTGCCTCGTGTGTGCCTTGTCTGCACTCAACTTCACTCGCCCAATACTTAGATTATTCTTTCATGTCTTCATGCCCATGCCATATGCCTTTGTCTTGCACACCTTGCTTTGCCCTCGTCTAGCCCATGCCAACAAACATGCATGTCCGAGTCGTCCCACTGCCTTACACACATGCCCGTTAGGTGTCATGCTCATGTCCTTGCCACTAACCTTGTCAAGGCTGTCTTGCCAACATCCAAGCACCTTGACTTAGCTGCACAACATGTCATAGGCTGCCAGCTCCGCACATTGCTTCCTTAGCCCACATAGGCCCGTGTCAAGGGGCAATGCACAAACTCTTGACATTGCTTCCGTCTAGCGTCCGTCATGTTTGTGTCTTGGAGTCTAGGCTACTAACCACACTTTAAAAATGTGACCAAAAGCAATTAGGAAGTGTGTGTTTCGATCAAAAGCCACACTATTGTATATCAGAGTGTTGCCTGAATAATAAGCGTACCCTTTTTCTTATAACGTTTTGTAGATACCACTTATGACATCACTTTCCACGTCCTACAACTACTCCTCTAGTATGGCTTTTGTCTACATGCAAATATATGCGCTCCAAGTCTTTTTGAAAGAATTACTCCACTTCCTCTATTTTCTTTTTGACTTCTTCAAAATATTTAAAGTATTTTTTTTTTTTGCAAAATCACTCAGTCTCATTGAATTATAAGTAAACAATTGAATTGTTTCATCACACCAACAAAATCTGAGTGTTAATTCCCTTTTTATTGAATTAGCCGATCGACATGCTAGTGAACATTTCTTTTGAATTCGATAGTTTTTTCAAAAACATTTCAACTTATGTATTTAATTACTATGCGAATAAATTTTACTACTTCTGGTTTAGAGTTTTCACGCTTGAAAAAAAATAGAGGATTTTATGGGTGTTCACCTAGGCCAAGATAAAACATCTTTCCTCCTTCGTTCACTCTACAATAGCCCGATAACTCTTCTTTTCACAAGTAGGCTAGATGCTTGGTCAATTTTCCAAGTTGAAAGATGCAAGAAGATTACGGAGGCACCAGAGTGAAGTGATTCCGGGTGGAAATGGTGAAAGGAGCTGGACTACTAAGCACATTCTATCAGCTTGGACTAGTTATTAAAGTAATTTTTTTAAAATTTTCAATTTTTCTTGGTAAGAATACTAAGAGAGGAACCCAATGCTGGTGTGCTTATTTGATCCTTGAGGTTAATCAGTAGTAACAATGTGAAATCACCTTTGACCTCTCCTTCACTAGTGGGACAACATCATTGTTGGAAATTTGCCTTTGGTGGGGAGGTTGCATTCATCAATATTTAATGACTTAAACACTAGGGTTTCGCATGTTGGAGGCTTTGTCTCTTCACACGTGCATAATCTACTAAGTGAGTAGATGACCATAGGGCCAATGATCATCAAATTTCGTTAAGAAATACAAGAGATATTGGTCCACGCAGTAAGGTGTTTGAGGCATGAAAATATGGTGTGGGACAAATCTACCACATCAGTGGGAAAAGGAATAATTGTTTTCTTTATATGCCTCAAAAATAGATAAGGGTTTGGGACCCCAAGGGGTAACCCATGTGTTTGAAGGATGGAGGACCTAGGTGTGCTTGGGTTCGAGGCTAGCCCCACATGCGTGCTGTCGCTGCCCGCCCGTCTGCCCGGTCCGGGCTCGAGTCTCGGGTCGTGGGTCATGGGTTACTTCTGATATTATCTTTTGGTCCCTAAACTATTTAGTATTTATAGTTTGGTCCATGGAGTTTCAGGAATGGTGGTCAGCAACCAGAAAGCTAACAATTTATAGCATTAAACTTCTGAAATGTTTTGCACTTACTACAAAACGTTTCTGGCCATGAATACCCATGAATACACCTCTTAAATGACCTCTTAATTACCTCTCCTCCTCCTAAACACTATATATTTCCTGAAACAGATTTGAGGTAAAAAGAGAGGATTAAAAAGAGAGCAGAAATAATGTGCGAAAAACTATAAAAAAATAGAAAATAGAAAATTTTCCTTTCTTTTCCTCTAAATTTTCCATTCTTCAGCAAGTCGTTTCGTGTTTGTTTTTTTCGTCATAATCAACCTATTTGCTTTGTAGTGTTGATTAGTTGTTGTTTTATCTTGGGAGATTATTGCCCGCTAACGTAAAAGCATATATACGGGGAAATCTTGTCTTAAAGACAGAGAGCCATCTCTCGACTCAGCCACAGTTGTAACAATTCAGATTTAGTGTTTCTTGATTTCAGGTTATCAATATTCAAGACTCAACAAGCTTGCGGCAATTATAATCTTGGTTGTTTCTTTATCCTATCGATCACTTGTAATATTTATTTACTTCTCGTACTGCTTCGATTCCAACAATTATATCCGACAATTTTAAGACAAGATTGTATTAGTGTTCGAAAGATGTCGGTCAACAATCGTGTGACCAAATCTGGATATGGCTGTGGTTTTCTGGTAGAAGACAGTTCTGATTATGCTGTTGAAGGTCAAGGTGTTCATGGTGTCACCGCTCCTGAGAGTGGTGGGAACAAGCGCCCACGAGAGGCTGAGGATGTCAACTGGGACAAGAGGAGAAGGCCGAAGATGTTGTTCTATCATGTAGCAGGGGGCCTATCTATGTCCTAGACAAAGGATCCGAATTATGGTAAGGAGGAAACGGACACTCAGTCCGACGAAGTAACTGAAGTGGGCCAGAATCCGAAATTAGGATAAGTAATTTTTCTTCCTTGTCAAAAATAAGATTAAATGAAGTCTGATTAAAAAGGGCTTAAAGTAAGGAGGAATATGAAAATGCTTTCCTGAAATAAATTATATTCCTTACACTTTAAAATCAGAAGTTTAATCTCACATTCCCTCCCGTTTAAAGATTGGGCTATTGTAAACAATGACTTAAAAGATCCGTTCTTTTGGGCATAATAATTAAAAGTGTGTAAAGTATGTTCGCACATACGAAGGAGAGAGATCCACTGACTGTGCGAAAACTGTTACCACTCTTAAGTAAGCGCCAGAGATTTCCCTGGGCACCAATCACATAGGAAGAAGACTAAAAGCTAATGGCTTTTCTTAAGACGTTGAACCTATCACCTATTTGACAGAAGATCCTTCATTAGATGGGATGATATTGGACACTCAGTCGTACAAAGCCTACGGGAGACTGGAGTGGGCCAGAATTTATTTGATAGGATGATATTGGACACACAATCGCACAAAGCCTATGGGCGAGTAGAGTGGACCAGAATTTCCCGGTCTTAAATGATCTGAAGGCCAGAAGAAAGGCAGAAAAGTAATGGACACCTAGTGAGGTGGGCTAGAGTTTTCAGGTCTTAAATGATCTGAAGGCCAAAAGAAAGGCAGAAAAGAAATTGGACACTTAGTCTGCCAAAACAACTGGAGTGGGCCAGAATATCCATATCACATATGATCCGGTTACGCCCTAACCATGAGCAAGAGGTTGTTCATGTAAAGCAACGCCACCTCTAAAGTAGAAGGGGTTGGAGAGGTTGTCCTTAAAAAGGACTTTAGGGAATGAGTTCACTCTAAAGAGAGGTGATACATGCCCCAAACTTGGTTTTAGGGACGATGTTGGTCAAGCTGGTTTGAGACTAGTCCAACAGGTCAATAATAACTAAGAATGGTACAGTATGTCTATAGCCAAATGAATGATATTTGTAATTCATGCATCCATGCCATCATAGATTGAGACACATTAAATAGAAAGTCATTCAAAAGCTAACGAAGTTGAGATTGTTGCCTTCTGTCGACATAAATCCTCAAAATGAATGTGAGGTAGGCGAAGAGGCAAAATCACCTTTCCATTCAGTCATAGGAATAGCGAAAGAAACACCGCTCATCTAGAACTTAGTCACACCTACATAGGTGATTTGAAGTTTATACAAAATAGAGGGGGGAGACAAGTACTTTGTGACCTTCATTGATGATGGTACAACGTATTGCATCATTTGTTTGTTGAAAAGCAAAGATGAAGCTATTGAAGCGGATAAGCGCTACAAAGCAGAAGTTAAAAATGAACTAAGCCTAAGAATTAAGGAATTCGTAGTGATAGAGGGGGAGAATGTGAAGCATTATTGATCAAAACGACTGCTCATTACTCACCTCAGTCTAACGGTGTTTGCCAAGAGCAAAGTCGTACGCCTAAAATATGCGGGGCAAGAAGATCCTTACCGCTAATGCGATTCTCAACAGAACTACGTATAAGGATAAGGGTAACCCTCCGTGTGAAACATGGAAATGATCCCACCTACAAATATTGGGATGTGGGGTGGCTTGGTAGAGGTTGGAATACCGAAATAGGTCAAGTTGGACCTAAGAATGTAAATTGCATATCCACTGGATCTGCAAATAACAATAGTGCTTATCGCCTCTTTGTGTCAAAAAATGCTAGATTCTTTGAAGATAACTTTCCTTGAGAAGGAAAAAGAAGTAATTGCTCGAGGTTAACAAGAACCCGCGAGTGCTTGATTGTCCAGAACCAGATGTTCCATAGCTACAGGACTCAGAAGTTGCTAACTATCTAGAACTAAATGTTCCAGATCTACAGAACTCAGGGATTCTAGATGTTAAACCGAGACGGAGCAAAGAGGGGACAAAGACTTGTTCCAGGACTTCTAGCTTATATGGTTGAGAACGAACCATGGACAATTAACAAAGAATTGTCATATTAAGAACCACTGCTTTGGAAAGAAGTTGCAGAGAGAGAAATAGGTTCCATCAGATAGAACCGTACTTGTGTGATGGTTGATCTTCCTCCGAGAAAAGAACCTTTGGGTTGTAAAAGTGGATACTCAAATTGAGTACAAAATAGATGGATATACTGTCGAGTATAAGGCCTCGGCTACTTGGACATGTGCTCTCCTGTGAATAGCTTAACATCCGGAGCCATTGCAGTCTTGCGTGACATGAATGTTGAGACAACCTTCCTAACCGGAGAGTTGAAAGGGGAGGATCAGAGTTGGTTTGTTGGACTGTTGGGCTTCTTCCTAAACTTTTATTTTGGTCCCTGAAATGTTTACATTTTGGTCCTGGAAGTTTCAGGTGAAACAGAAACAATGAATCTGATAACTGAAACATTGACTTTGAAACTAGAAAACCAACAGTTTGAAAGTGGAAGTCATATTGACACAAAAGTCTCGATATGAAAGATATAAGTATCACAGATGACATCTTAGGAATTGGAATTTCTAAGACGTCTAACGGACTGATCTAATTCCAAACTCATTTGTGAGGTAGTTGACAGTCTCGTTGAAGCCACCAATGGATATGAATCATAGAATTGATTGGAATTATGGTGCATCCATATACCAGGAGCGATATTCACAGGTCACATGTAGTTCAATGTATTTTACAACTACAACCGACTTGGTATCGGCTTACAAAGTAGATCAGTTGAACTAAGGTTCACTCGTGATTCTAAAAATGATCGACGGGTAGAAGGTGTTAAGTCGGATATGACGATATCTGAAATATTTGCTTATCTACGGATTATGGTATTCTGGATGTCCAACGGTTCTGGGAGAACACAATGATGCAAACTGGACATCGAACTTGAAGAACACCAAAGCCACAAGTGGATGTGTATGGTGGGTCTTGGAAAATCCTCTAAGCAAACTTGCATCGGCCGATTCATGATGGAATCGGAGTTTATCACTTTAAACAAAGTATAAGAAAAAGTTGAGTAACTTCACGACTCCTTAGAGGACGTCCCTTATTGGGAGAAACCCGTGCCTTCGACAGTTAGACACTGTGGCTAGATGGTCGACTTCAGGAAGGTCACGGATGATGGCGTCTAGGACATATCTGTCGGAGAGATAAGATCGTATGGCAGTTGATCATCACGGGTGTCACTTCTTTGATTACTAATCAAAGGATATAATAGACCCTTTAACTAAGGGACTACCCGAAGATCAAGAATTTTGCCTATCTAGGGGAGTGGGCTTAAAACCCAAATAATACGAACCTTTGCGGTGGTAACCCAACCATACTGACTGGAGATCCCAAGAATTTGGTTCAATGAGAAAACTAAGTTGTAAAAGGTTCAGTTGAGCGCTTCGATGGAAGCAAGAGCACTTCGGATGATGATTTCTGTAAGGAAACATGAATCCAAAGTTGTTCCCGCGATAAACATTAAAGTGCTACCTGCATGGTGGGTAAAGGTAAAGCTTCCAACCTTTAACGATCCTCAAACGGTTGAGGTTAAGGTTGGATAAACTTTTAATGATTCCTAATAATTGTGAAGTGGGGTATAGAAGGATACCTTGTAGGAGATCACCTATTTAAGTGTGAGGACAGGCCACCTCAAATGAACGCACTTAAGAATCCAAGTGTGTCCACAGACAGAACAATAAGAATGAAAAAGAATAAGGTGAGTTATTGTGTTGGTATCATTGTTTTGGCTTACACTAAACACTGACGGTTCAAGACATCACGTTCACTACGCAGTAAGTAAGTCCGGTGGTATTCAACTAGGAAAGTTCAAAATGGAAGCTACCTCTCCTGATGTAATATCTTTTCACTGAAAGATTGCTGAAAGTAGGAACCTTATGTGTGCACCAAAATCTCTTTCAAGAGGGGATTGTTGGAAATATGCCTTTGGTAGGGAGGTTGCATCCACTAATATTTAATGACTTAAACACTAGGGTTCCGTATGTTGGAGGCTTTGTCTCTTCACACGTGCATAATCTGCTAAGTGAGTAGATGATTTTAGGGCCAAGGATCGTCAAATTTCGTTAAGAAATGAAAGAGATATTGGTCCACAAAGTAAGGTGTTTGAGGCATGGAAATATGGTGTGGGACAAATCTACCATATCGGTGGGAAAAGGAATAATGTTTTCTTTATAAGCCTGAAAAATCGATAAGGGTTTGGGACTCCAAGGGGTAACCCATGTGTTTGAAGGAGGGAGGACCTAGGTGTGCTTGGGTTCGAGGCTAGCCCCACATGCGCGCCGCCGCCGCCAGCCCTCCCATCCGGTCTGGGGCTCGGGTCTCGAGTCGTGGGTCATGGGTCATGGGTCAGGGCAGCGGGCTTCTGACTTCTCTCACTTATATATACAACAATATACAACATACCTAATGAAATGCTGGTATCAAAAGTGAATAAAATATGATAGCGCATTCCTAAAATGTAAACAGTAACTAGCACAGGTAAATAATCTAAACAAAGGACACATATCAACAGAAATCAAGCAACATGAGACTGTAATGCAAAACTATGCCTATTAGTATGATAGGCTAAGCGGGCCTACAATAATAACACTACCACTACCAGTTTACAAGCATAAATATGACTACGCTCGACTACCTACTACCCTTCTACCCTAATATGTGTCATCTACAACCCCCTATCTAAGGTCATATCCTCAGTAAGTTGCACCTGCACCATATCCCGTTTAATCACCTCTCCCCAATACTTCTTCGACCTACCTCTACCCCTTTTGAACTCATTCATAGCCAACCTCTCACACCTACGGACTGGGGCATTTGTGTCTCTCATCTACACATGCCCAAACCATCTCAACCTCGTTTCTCGCATCTTATCCTCCACCGAGGCCACTCCCACTCTGTCTCGAATATCATCATTTCTAATCATATCCCTCCTTGTATGACTGCACATCCATCTCAGCATCCTCATCTCCGTAAATTTCATCTTCTAGATGTACGAAGTCTTGACTAGCCAACACTCCACCCCATACAACATAGTCTGTCTAACCACCGTCCTTTAGAACTTACCTTTAAGTTTTGGTGGCATATTTTTATCGAATAATACTCTAGATGCGAGCCTCCATTTCATCCACCCTGCCCTAATACGATGTGTGACATCGTCATCAATCTCTCCATCCCCTTGGATAATAGACCCGGGTACTTTAAGCTTCTTTTCTTTGGAATGACCTGAGTACCAAGCCTTACATCCACGCCTGTCTCATGGTCGCTCCGGTTACTAAACTGGCACTCCAAGTATTTTGTCTTGGTCCTACTTAGCCTAAACCCTTTAGATTCCAGATTCTATCTCCAAACCTCCAGCTTAGTATTCACTCCGCCGCGAATCTTATCAATCAGGACTATGTTGTCTGTGAATAACATACACCATGGCACTTCCCATTGGATTTTTCAGTCCATCCATCACCAAGGCACATAAGAATGAGCTAAGAGCTAATCCTTAGTGCAGCCCCATCATCACTGAAAAGTGCTCTGAGTCTTCTCCTACTGTCCATACCATGTTCTTGACTTCATCATACATATCCTTGATCGCCCTAATATATGCCACAGTTACACCTCTAACCTCCAAACATCTCCATAGGAACTTTGGCGTATGCCTTCTCGAGGTCGATGAAAACAACATGCAAATCTATCTTCCTCTCCCTATACTGCTCTACCAACATCCTAATAAGATGAATGGCTTCTATGGTTGAATTCCTCGGCATGAATCCAAATTGGTTCTTAGAAATAGACACGTCTCTTCTCACCCTCATCTCCACGGTACTCTTTAAAACTTTCATAGTGTGGCTTAACAACTTGATACCCCTATAGTTGTTGCAACTCTAGATATCACCTTTGTTCTTGTACAAAAGAATCATTGTAATCTACCTCCATTCTTCGGGCATTCTCGCCCTCTTAAAAATGACGTTAAACAACTCAGTCAACCACTCCAAACATGCCCTACTTGTGCTCTTCCAAAATTCAACTGGGATCTCATCAGTCCCGGTCGCTCGTCCCCTACGCATCCTGCTAACAACACCCTTAACCTCCTCTACTTAAATGTTTCTACAATACCCAAAATCCTGGTACCTACTAGATTTCTCCAGATCTCCCAGCACAATGTCTCTATCTCCTTTTTCATTCAAGAGTTTATGGAAGTAAGACTGCCACCTCTGCCTACTATGCGCGTCCTTCACCAGTACTTTGTCGTCCTCCTCCTTAATGCACCTCACGTGATCCAAGTCACGGCCCTCATCTCCCTCACCTTGGCTAGTCTATACAACTTTCTGTCTTCGCATTTCTTTTCTAATTCCACATAAAGGCGTTCAAAAGTAGCCGTGTTTGCCATTGTAACCGCAAGCTTTGCCTCCTTCCTCACCATCTTATACAGTTTCCTATTCTTCCACTTCTCCATCTCATCCTTGCTCTCTACTAATTTCGCATACGCCGGTTTCTTTGCTTCCACCTTCTCTTAAACTTTACCATTCTACCACCAGTCCCCTCGATGCCCACCACAACTACCCCTTGAGACCCCAAGCACTTCTCTAGATACCTCTCGAATGCAACTGGTCATCCCATCCCACATACCCGTCGCATCCCCACTACTTCCCAAGCCCCCTTGGACATCAACCTCTCCCTCATCTCATTTGCATTAGCCATGGTCAAACTTCCTCATTTGATTCTTAACCTATCATCCACAACCCTCCATTTCTTCTCCATCTTGATCTCCAAATCTATCACCAAAAGCTTGTGTCGGGTTGTAAGATACTCCCTCGGAATAACCTTGCAGTCTTTACAAAGACCGTTGTCAACTTTCCTAAAGAGCAAAAAGTCTATCTGAGTCTTAGCCACCGAAATATGGAAAGTCACCAACTGCCCCTCCTTCTTCAGGAACCTCAAATTAGATATCATCATTCTAAAAGTGAGACGTTTCCCCCATTCCTGTCCCTGAGGCCAAAGCCTCCATGCACATCATTATAATCCCCCAAAAATGACCAGATATGTCCATTGAAATCCCCTCATACAAATAACTTCTCAGTGGGTGGTATACCACCCACCACCTCATCCAAATCCTCTCAAAAACACCTCTTCTCCTCATCATAAAAGCCCGCCTACATCGCGTAAACACTAATAATGTTCATAGTGAGCCCTCTAACTACCAACTTAATCGCAATCATCCTGTCATTGACCCTCCTAACCTCTACCACCTGATCCCTTAGCTCGCTGTCTACTAAAATGCCTACCCCATTCCTATACCTTGACCTACCCGAGAACCATAACTTATACCCGTCCACATCCTTAGGCTTAGGTCCTACCCATTTGGTCTCCTGGATACATGCTATATTAATCCTCATCTTCTTAAGAATCTTAACTAGATCTATGGACTTCCCCGTTAAAGTCCCAATGTTCCAAGACTCTATTCTCAGCCTAGCATCTCCCTTACCCCACTTACCCCCTAACGCTCGCCCCCGTCCCCAACCGAGAACACGACCCTAGTCTACCATCAGTTACCAAATCCACTAAAGCAAATATAAAATAATAAACTATTTAAACATTTACCATAAAACATGAAGGTATCAAAGTGAAAGGACAAGTTAACAGGACGCTAGAGGCAAGTAAAACCACTATGCCAAGAATGCTATAACTAAAGACAAAAAGAGTAAATGCAAGAAGTAAAGCCACGAATCAAAACAGCGAAGCGAAAAAATTTAACAAGGATAAGGACAAAGAATGGATACAGTCAACCGGAGGTACCAACTCCAGTTGAATCAAACATGTTTGTCGGCAAAAATCACTGTTCACCGGCACCGAAAGTACTGTTCACTTGATTTTTCACCAAAAAGTCGAGTACATAGGTTTTAACACTTGTAAATTTGTTAAATGTATTTTTTTACACATGAAGGGGAGCCTTGGAGTAACTGGTAAAGTTGTTGTCATGTGATCAGGAGGTCACGGTTTCAAGTCGTGGAAACAACCTCTTGCAGAAATGCAGGATAAGGCTGCGTACAATTAGACCTTTGTGGTCCGGCCCTTCCCCTATCCTGCGCATAGTGATCTTAGTGCTCCGGGCTGTCCTTTTTTATTTTTTTACAAATATTTCAAACTCCTACTCTGTGTCATTTGTTTCAATAAATACTTATTAGCAAGATTTAGCATTAAAAATATCAGTAAACGACTATTCTCATAAGAACTACACCTTGTATCACTTACCATACATTCAAAGCATGTTTATTTCGAAGCTTTGTCTCGACACTGAAGAAGTAAAAGTAACAACATATCTGAAAGTATATTTATGCCCTAAAGACAATCTGTATCAGGACAAATGTACTTTATACATATTCGTATTATTATTAATGGAGATTAATATTTTGGCATTTGTAATTATTGAATTATTAGTTGATTATTTATAATATTCTATAATATGCATCCCTAGAGGTTACGTTGTTATTAATAATATGAGATATTAATATTATAACGTAACTCTTAAATTAGCCTCGACTAATGATCATCAAGAATGGGATATCGATGATATGTGATAAGTCGACATGTGATCTGCATCACTTCCTTAGAGGATGTAGTATGTCTCACATGCTACGAGTAATGGCTACTCGTGATGGACACATGGATACTTTGGAAGTATTGGTATACCATGCTGATATAATGTTTGTTATACATGTCTAAAGTATGATCAGCGTGTAGAAGATAGAAGTCCTTAGACTTGAGGTCAATACACACCTTGTCTAGATAGTAATATACTTTGATCATGTCCTAAGCTCAAATGCCTTATAGGTTGAGATACAGCTTGTATTGGGTACATTAGGTGGTAGTTGAACCAAGATTAGGATTCATTCCTCGAATGTATATTCGAGAGAACACTCATCTTCTAATTGATATTGGGTTGACTAAGTCGTTGGCCAACGCAATAGACATATCTAGAATATGGTCTTGTTGTCAACCAATATAGATGAGATATAATGATCAAGCCATTTGGATAGACACGTGAAAAATCCTAAGCTTGATAGAGTGTATCGTGAATGAAAGGATTTTATCTTACCACATAGAGGTTAAGTTTACTGGATTCATGTAAACGTACTTCACA
This sequence comes from Anisodus tanguticus, assembly GCA_034509755.1. Classification (NCBI taxonomy): domain Eukaryota; kingdom Viridiplantae; phylum Streptophyta; class Magnoliopsida; order Solanales; family Solanaceae; genus Anisodus; species Anisodus tanguticus. The sequence goes on along the minus strand of CM067542.1, from coordinate 48,050,937 downwards.
TATTGAGTTCGTCTTGCGGCGCCGTCTAGGAGTTCCGCGTAGACCTTAATTTGATTAGTGTCGATATGAGAAGGCTTGTAGGGTCACACTATGTCGATTGTCCTTTCGATCTAAGGATGTATTGAGAGAGTATTAAATATTCGATTTAGAATCGAGATATTTAAATGAATGATGATTGTTTTAATTAATTCAAAATTGGATTTTAGATTTAATTAAGAATGTGCTAAAAAAATTGGGTTAGGCCCAAGGTCAAACCCTAATCCGGTTTGACCTACTTTTTCACCTATAAATACAAACCTACATTTCATTATTCATTACACTTGATTTTCATATCATTATTATAAGTCTTAGAGACTCGGAATCAAAAACTCTCTCGAACCTCTGCCGGATTTCCTAGCTTTCCAAAGGAGGAATACATTGAAGATTGGATCTTGCAATCGAAAGGGCATTCACGTGCGCACCCACAGTTGATAAAGATACCAGATATTGTAAACATGTAAGTACCATTCGAGTCTTATGTTTACGATTTTAAATTACCGTATAGTCAAAGAGTTCTACATTTCTTGGGTTTGAAATAAGTTTTCAATATCCGATGCGTACAACAACCCAACAAAAACCTTACAGTGGTATCAAGAGCCAAGGCTGTTTTGTATGATTATAAGGTAATTAGTTAATAATTATATGAGTTAGAATTTGTTTAAATCTGAAATTTATGTCGTTTAAAGCTTGAAAACCTAATATATTAAAAGCATATCATCCTTGTCTCCCAAACTATTAAACAATGATGTAATCGAGGAAGTCATTCCGATCTAACTCCTCTAAGTCAATGTGCGGGGTTTCGGAAATGCGGATTTTGTGCTTATGAGAAGGAGGCGCTGCAACTCCATGATGGAGCACCGCAGCACCGAGGCTCCAATTAAAAACAAATTAGAACAGTGAACAGTAACCGAACACTATTCCGGCGTTTTTAAAAAAAATCCGGAACAGTGAACAATACCGAACACTGTTCCGCGCGTGAACAGTGCGACAATCACTGTTCCGACGGGGCAGTGACGATTTTCGAAATTGCAACTTAGCCCTTGGGGCAAATCTGAAAATTTTGAAAGTTTCTGAAATTGCAACCTGGATCCCTGGAAAAGTTTTTAAAATCCTCAGATTTGGTCATTTGGGCAAATCTGTAAATTTCAGAAAAGGCCAAATCTATAATTAATTTAAAATTCTGAAAATTACAAACAGGTCCCTGAAATCTGAAAATATTTTTTGAAAATTAAAATTGGATTTTTTGAATTTAAAGGGGTTCAAAATTGAAATTTTAAATTCTTGAGGGACTAAACTGTAAATTCTGAAAATCAGGAACTTACAGAAATATCCTGAAAATCAGTTTTTAAAATCAAAAAATGTTTAAGGGATTGTTTGGATTAGACTTAAATTTTAGAGTTTTGACAAGTTAACCCATGATTATTATTAATTGTATATTATTGAATAATATACGAACTATATGTTAAGTGTTTAAATGCTTTCATTTAATAATTAGCATAGTGTCCGCTACAACTATTTGGGCAGGCGGTGCCCGGTATTTGATTAAACCATCTTATATCATGCATATTGGGTTGACGATTCCCAACTATATGTGTCATTAGTTTTGCATGATATTAAGATGTCATATTGGATATAGCGTAAAAGAGTTGATCTTGGTTAAAACTCTGAATTAAAATGTTCCCCAAAATTTTAAATACAAGTCTAAATTAAAACGCGTCATCCATTATAATTGTTAGAGTGCAAAATCTTTTTTGGCGATACGAGTATTTATGCCAAAGCATTTGCTCTAAGTCTATGAGGACCTAGACTTTTTCATACATGTGTTTTAAATCTAAAGGTAAACGATAAACTTTTGTGGGTATTTACACCAAAGTGTTTGCTCACAAAGGCCAAATTTACTTAGATACATAAACGCAGTCTTGTAATGGGGTTGACTTGCTTAGACAAATCTTGGCGCCAAAGTGTCGGACTAATCTAAGGACACAAGATTAAATATAATATTTGATCAACCAAGAGTTGCAAATAAGTTTTGCAATTGGTTTAGAACCTACCAAGATGTGTTATTGAAGTTATCAGCCAAAGAAAACACGGAGATAGCATAGGCTTGAATCTTGGCCCATTATGACCTCAATTAATATAGGTCTGTATTCTACCATGGGGTCGTAGAAGTATGTTAAAATAGTAGGAGCTAATTAAACAAAGGACCATGTTGATTAGCCTAAACGAATGTGTATAATAGGAAATAAATTTAGAGCTTGATTTCCAGTCTATCTAATTCTTCAGATTATCAAAGATGTCGAGCTTATCATTGAAAATGTTGATTGAAATGAACAAACTTATTGGACCTAACTACCTTGACTGGCTAAGAAATTTGCGAATAGTGTTAAGACAAGAGAAATTAGAATACGTGTTGGACACAGTGTTTTCAACAGCTCTACGACAGACTCTGCTGAATATGCCTCTTTTGATAAGGATGCTTACCAAAAACACCTAGATGATGCCACTTCAGCACAGTGTGTGATGTTGTCTTCCATGTCTATGGAACTTCAGAGACAACATGAGAACATGGGTCTCAATGAGATACTCGAACACTTGAAGAGTCTCTATGACTCACAATCCGAGACTATGGAATATGAGTTACTGATAGAACTTTTTAAGTGTAAGCTCAATGAAGGGGCCCAGGTCTCGCAGCATGTGTTGAAGATGATTGGGCTGATAGAGAGACTTGCTTCAATTGGAACGAAGCTGCAAAAGAATGTCGCTACCACCATCATCCTGAACTCTCTCCCTCTTTCCTTTGAAAACTTCATAACGAATTACAATATGAATGGAAGGAAGGCAAGTCTGTCGGAGCTGCACAACATGCTCAAGACCTTTGAGTCTTCTACTTCCAAAGGAAAAGTTATGCTCATGGTGAGCTCTACTAGCCAACCCAAGCCAAAAGGTAAGGAATGGCAGAAGAAGAAGGGAAAAGCAGTCGCTGCACCCTCAGCTATGAAGCCTAAGGGAGGTGTGAAAAAGAACAATGTGAACCCGGCTAAGGATGTATGCCTCAACTGCAACAAGAAGGGGCATTGGAAGAAGGACTGCATTGCACCAGGAGAAGGAAAAGCACCAGGTGCTTATACCTATGGTGGACAAGGTATGTACGTCATTGAAATAAATATGTCTATAAATAACTCTCATTCTTAGGTATTGGATGTCGCTTGTGGCTCACACATTTGTACGAATGTGCTGGGGCTAACTGATAGCAGGAAGGTTGGACCAAGAGAGGAAGACATCATCAATTCCATCATAACTGATAAAGAAGGAATTTCAATCCTTGATGAACAGGGTGAACCCCTACAGGATGCAGTATCAACCTTAATACTCACAATCTCTTTAACTTTCATAGGAGATTTTTCGCATCTGAAAAATAAAAATGCCGAGTTACTTTCTAACCTCAAGTGCAAAAAACTTACTGATTTCCAATGGTACAAAAATACTTTCTTCACCAGAGTTATGCTTAGGAAAGATTCCAACCAGCCATTTTGGAAAGAGATATTTCTGACCGGACTCGAGGAAGTAGCTCTCGACACGAGGGGCTACCTACCCTTTTAGGAGAAAATGTTAGGAATAAAATCAAAGAGAAATGTGGAAAATAGATTATGCCTTACAATGAGTTTACATACAGATAACTTGTCAGTATAACTCAACAGGAAGGTCTAAAGATCTGCCAAGACCTGAAATTACAAAAACACCTCAAATTAGAGCTAAAAAGAACTAGGTGCGAACTTGATACTTTTTGCAAACAGTTTGTTACTAATTTCACAAAACCCTCTTCCAGTTGTACCGGAAACTGTAACAAGACTCATAAATCCCTTAAGAGTACTTCAAGAGGTTACAAAAAAAGGGATTTCAGCAAGACTAACGAAGAGTATTACAAAAATCCTTATAAAAATACTCGCTATTCCAGGAATAAACCAAATCCCATTCCAAATACAAATTTATTATGTGTTACAAATTCCACAAAAAAGGTCATACATCGAGATACTGTAAAATGAATAAAAAATTACAAGAAATAAATTAGATGATGAAGTAACCCAAAAAATCTCCAATCTTCTAATTGATTCCTCCGATTCAAACGCCGAGTCAGAACCTGACTATTTTTCTGTCTTCTGAAGACAACAAAGCCCTCCAAATAGATGAATTGATCATGACCAGTTCATCTGAAAAATCTGATAAGGGTAAGGAAAAACATGTTTGTGCTTTAACCAAAGACCAAGAATTCATGTTAGAAATGGTTAAACACGGATATGTTCAACACCAAAAGGATTATTGGAATAGACTCCTCAAATCCTTTATAGACGAGAAAAAAGTTATCAAAAATACAATTTTGCCAAATACTTCCAAAAATACCTACGACTTGACCAAAATCCTGAAGAATGGTAAAAAAAATGAAAGAATCCAAAGAAACACCGTTTCTAGAACTACAAAAGGATATAAAGGATATAAAACTAGAGATCAAGGTTCTAAGAGAAAAACAAGAACAATATTCTCTATTGATAAAAACAATCCTTTCAAAAAAAAACCAGGAGTGTTCGGAGTCCAGTTCTGAGTCCGAAAATTCTGACTCTGAAAATCCAGAAGAACCTTCTGAAAACCAACGTCTTGAAGAAATCCCAAAAGAGTTCCTTACTGTCTTAAGATAGATCACGTTTGTTTTAGTAACATCGTGATGGAGTTTCTATAATAACATCATTTGTTTTAGTAAAAGACATACACAACTCCGTCATCTTAGGAACACCGTTCGTAAATCTTATCACCCCTTATAAGGTAGATAATGATTTCATATCTTTTGATTCCAATAATAAGAATCTAAAATTCCCTTTTCTAAACAAACTAAAACCAAGAGACCTCAATCTGATAAAGACTTATTCCTGTCGTCTAGGAGAATTGAGGAATGATTTTCTAGATCAGAAACCTGAGCCCCTAGAACCTATGATACTCATTCCATCATATTAATTGATACATTTGCATACAAAAAAAATTAAAGTGTGATTTACAATGTCAAAAATATTACAAAAATATTGCATTAAAAAATATTTTCTGCAAATTGATTTCTGACATTTTTTACTTTAAAGAAAAACTTTTAACCGGTGACTTTTTAAAAAACACGAGGAAAGAACCACAGATTCCTGATACTGATTGCAAAACAAAAATGTCATATCACTGTCCCGTACCCCCACTGTTTGGGTTACAAGGACAAGTTATAGAAGAAGGAAATGCGAGAATTCGGACAATATTGTTGCACCTCAACAACAAACAAATAATAAATACACCAGTTGTTGCACCTCAACAACAAACAAATATCATGGCTCCCAAAAAACCCGTAAACTCCACCACTTCCAAAATAACAAATTCTTCCAAAGAAGAAAAAGAAAAATTCTCTGTCAAAACTCCCACCGAAAAACCCCTGACATGATATGACGCAGTTATGAAAGAAGAAATCAAAAAATGACACAACAGCTGTGCAGAAAACACCAGCAACTCCCGCACAGGAAATAACTACTGAGAATCTTCTACAACTCCTTCCAAAATCCCCGGAACTACAGCAGGCATTGATACAACTTCAAATTCCGAAACAAGAAGTTGCTCAAAGCTCAGGAAAGGAAAAAACCTCTCAAAGTTTTATAAAAATCGAGAAAGGAGAATCTTCAAAAACCCTTCCTCAAAAACAATTTTAAAAATCCAACTTGAGAAAGAATCCCGGAACTACAGCAGGCATTGATACATCTTCAAATTCCCAAACACGAAGTCATTCAAAGCTCAGGAGAGGAAAAAACCTCTCAAAATTTTACAAAAATCGAGAAAGAAGAATCTTCTAAAACCCATTCTCAAAAAAAAAAATCAAAAACCCAACTTGTGGTATCACAAGTCCCCAAAAAACCTGCCCCTAAATTCTTTATAAAACCATTTTTTCAAAATATTGTAACTATTGAAAAGGGATTTTTTGACCAAGACCCTTTTTTAGCATTACAAATTTATTTTGGACAATGATGGTTTTACAAATCATGGGATATTTTTAAAAACCCATATTTTTATCAGGCTATCCTTGAAATATTAGGATCAGCAAGAATTAAAAATAATTATTATAAATATAATCCAAATCACTCTTATTCTATTTGCAAAATAATAAACGTAATTGCTCCAAGTGATTGGGGGAATGATCTGTCTCAACTCCTAAATTTCCCAGATACCCATAAAAATGAACCATTTTTTTATATTCCTTTTAATTATTGGGATAACCAACATGCTTGGTTCAATTCCTTTTTTATTCAAAATACCAACCAACGCCACACTTGGATTTTCCATTTTGATACCTCATGTAATCCATCACAATTTCCAACATGGTGGAAACAATTCAGATCCTCTCTTGAAATACAAAAATCCCAAGTCACTAAATCTTTTAGCCTTTTTAAATCCCAATATAAACCCACTGAAGAAGAAAAGAGATTTGTGCCACTACACCTTTTTCACACCAAATTCCATTTACCATGGGTTTTACATGGTCTGTAAATTATTTAGAAAATAAAATCCCGACAATCCGAAGAAGATTTAAGATCTGATGGTGGGGAAGCTTTAAAATACCAGCAACCCTCACACCACAAAAAGTCCAGAAATGGCTAAATGCCCGAAAGTTCATCCAAATATAGGTGCCTCTACAAACACCGCAAGCACCACTACAAATACCAGAGCACACTCAGTTCCTTTCACAAAAATCCCAGATGGCCTCAATGCTCGCAGCGGCAAAAAATCTAGAAGAAATGCAATTCATAATTTTGAAGTTTGCACCGTCTTCATCAAACAAGGCTCTTCAGCAAGAAGAAGAAGAACCATAAATTAATATTGAAGACAGTCAATTTTTGGCAACAATGGATTCTGAAGAAAATTGCCAAATGAATAAAAAATACCCGGAATAGAGTTCAGACAAAATTCTGGCAAAAGAAAGTGACCAAAAAAAATACTTTCAAAAAAGAAAACAGTAAAAACAAAAAGATCAACAATAATTCAAGAAAATGTCAAAGTCAATGATGTCATGGATGACGTCATTCTCCACTCTTATGAAATAGTCATTCTCCACTCGGATGACTAGTTAGATTCCTTTTTTAATTACCAAAATTTCATGTAAAACTCCTATAAAAGGAGACTCCCTCTCCCTTAGTTAGAGAAGCTTTTCTTTTCTAGTTTTTTCTCTCATAAGCTTTCAGATTTTAGAGAGAAGTGAGAGCTCTAAAGAAAATTCCCTTTATTTCGATCAAAATACCCCTCATATGATTCAGTTCATATGACCTCAAATACCTTAACCAAAATTCATATGATTCAGTTCATATGACTCATATGATTCATTTTATATGATCCAAAATACCTTAGAAATTTCCAAGGTATATCCCCTTGATAAAAATCTTTGTAAATTTTAATATTTTAAATAAATATGATTATGGATGGTACTACCTCCTAATCTTTTAAATACTTCATGCTTTTAAATTCTTTAAATTCCTACATTAAATACTTGGCTTACCACTTATTTGATTTAAATTCCTGCAGATCCTTAAGATTATGGTTTCCTTAATTGGAACCTTAATTTGTAAGTTAATTTTGATTTGCTTTCTGCATATCTCCTTTATCCATTGATTCTTCAATCCCTTATGTCTCAATTTTTTCCCTGTCTGTTATCCCTTTTAGATCTTCGGCTTAAGTTTGGTATATATATATATATAAATAGTCATAAATACTGGATATCTAATTATTGCATTCCCAATAATCTGGTCTAGTCAGTACAAAAGCTACTACATAAGCAGAATATAAATGTCTAAAATTGTCTCAACAGTGGAAAATAAGACATGAATAAGAAAGGAGAGTCCAGGGCTGCTGAGGAAGGGAAAACCGAAGTCTCTGATCCACATCATTGGACGTCAGCCACAAGGTCCAGCACTAGTAGACAACTCTATATCTGCATCCAAAAAGAATTCATCAAGTGTAGTATGAGTACACATCGTATCCTCGTAAGCATCATAGGCCGACAACGACGGATAACATGTAACAGATATAAAAATTGAGTTGACATACAAATACCTCTAAACTACACAGTCCATGTTAAGAACATAAGTCACCTTCATATAAAAATTATTGTTCAACACTTGAGTCTTTTCTGAACATAGAAGTTATTGTCCAACACATATGTCACACCCCAAACCATGGCCTGAACGTAACATGAAACTCGGTGCCTAGCTGCATATGACTGAGCGAACCAACTGGTTGGCTAAATCAACATATTAATATAATGAAAGAGGAAATAAACTAACATAATATAGTGTACTAAAAATCTGGCTGAATAATCATTAAGTGCGAAAAATACTGAATAAGTATGAACATAGTAAAAGTACCAACACGACAGACATGAACATCTGATAAACTCTGTCTAACCATTATTCTAGTTTATGAAGCCTCTAAAGAGTATTGAGATGCTAACTATTTTTCGGGACAAATCCCTCGATATACCTGACTATCTGTAATAAACTATAAAGACTGCAAAATAAATTATAAGGCCCCAAAAGACTGGTGCTCACCAACTTAGCTGATACCAGAGATCCTAGTAAGCAGATGTGTCGTCATGTAAATTATTATATGCATCGCGAGATGCAGGCCCCGATAAAAAAAGACGTCATCACATTTGAATTATACTAGTATGTAAAGCAACTGAAAGAAAGAACCGTAAGCGGAGTGCTCGGGAAAGGGAAATTAAATATATAAACAAGTAATAAATACTAAAATTGAAACTGAAACTGAAACTGTAACTGATAATTGAATATGAACAATATAAGTGAAGTTATGAGTACTTCCTGTTCTGCATCTGAAACACATGTTTAACTGTATACATATGTGTGGGGCCTTGGCTCAATAATATATGCACAAACTATGACCTTGACCAAGTAAGTACATCAGTCAACGACCTTGGCCAAGTATATGTATACATGAGACCGTGCCATTGGGCAATCACATAAGTTCAATATTCACTATGTATTATTAAGGAACTGAGATTACTCGAATAACAAACATCACTGAGCTGAGACATGTATTCATGAACTGATTGTGAGACCTAAAATCGTAACTGGTTCTAAACCTGCTGAGTTTCTAGACTGAGACTCGTGGGTATCAAACATGAGTCTATTTTGATTACATTCTGAGTTCACAATATTCGAAATGAAGATCATGAATGAATTACTAAACTACGACATCTAAGGAATAAAAATTCTCCAACTATTCATGAAACTAAGGCATAACTATATTCTGAGGCAATTAGTAATAGTCTATAAAGAACGTGGCCTAGGGAGAATCATCAACATTCCCAAACGTAGAGAGTTAGCCTCATATAGCTTAAGTTCCTGCTCTTGAGCATAATACAATGTTCGTCGCTTCTTTTAGACTTTAATCTAAATCAATACATGTCAATGGAATCAACATTAGCAACAATTCTCATGTTTTGGCCATCTAGGCATTTTATCAAACACTTGGTGGGCATAAAGCTCCACAACCTTCATTAATGGTGTTTTCTTCACCCAATTCTCATTCAATCACTTCTAGGTGATTCTGCAATCTCATTTAGATGTAATCAATATCATTCTTCATCACCCATAAGGTAAACAACACCCTTAATCAATAATCAACAATCAACAACCCAAACCTATAACCGTTCATGCTTTTCTATCAAACCCATCAACTCATATCTCATGCACTTAGAATTTATAATCATCAATACAAAGCTATAATCAATTAAAGGATGAAGGTTTTACCTTTTTGGCGTTTGATTATCTTGAATTCGGATTCTAGGGTTCTTTCATCCAAAACAAAGTCTCAATCAATTATCTATGAATTTGAAGGGTTTACCCATGTTAATAAAGTGTTGAGGAATTGAAATTAACTTAATATCATCATTAGAACTTACCTTGGATGATGGAGGGTCCTTGGAGGAAGTTGGGTTCTTAGGAGCTTCCCTTTCTAGAGCAAATTTTCGTGTTTGGGGGTGTAGAAAATTATGTAGGGCTTTAAAACAACTTACCCCATGCGCGGTTGCACAGCTGAAGTACCTAAAGCGCAGCTGATCGCATATCAAGGGCGGTGACACTACCTCGAGTACGGGATCACGCACCTGAAGCTTGGTCGCGCGGCTGATCGCGCAGACTACGCATTTTTCAGTAAAATGGTCATAACTTTTGTACAGGGCTATGTTTGGCCTACACCATATATGTACAGAAAAGTATTTCAATGGGCTACAACTTTAATGAATGAAGTTTACCAAAAATCCTTATAGAATTTTCCGAATACTCGCTTGAAGTGAGGCCTTGTGCAAACTCACGTGAAAACATGCCCCGTAGAGTAGCTTCCGACTCTACTTTGCCCAAAGACTCTTCTTATAACTTGATTAGTTTTCAAAACACTTTCTAAACTCCTCATCTTGGTTCCATTCATTCCCATCATACGGGTCAAACCTTATCCTGAAGGTACGAGGTGTTACAACATAATCACTCAACATAGAAATTCCAATTAAACACATTTCTCATGAATATTATAATGTTTATGAATGATATACATGAATGCAATAATATCTCTCAGTAACATGGTATACTGTAACGTCCCGTACTTTCGGGTCACAGTTTGAATCGCTAGGCGTATGTAAAATCGCTAGGCGTGTGTAAAATCGCTAGGCGTGTGTAAGTAGACCCCAGCCTCGGGGAATTTATGTTATATTTACGTATGCTAATAAAGATATTAGTATATAAAAGGATAAAATCCCGAAATAATTTTGGACGTAACAAGTGTGACAATAAGGATTAATAATAATAGTTGTATATCCCCAATGAGGTTGTGGACTAGTGTCATATCACAAGATTATGATATTGAGTATATGAATATTTTATAAGTTATCAAGATTTGAGTGAATTGGGATCACGAAATTAATTATGTGTGTGATTGATAAATTTTACGAAAGCAAATCACTTAATTAATGGAGCAAGGTGGCACGTTATTGAGGTATGTGGCGTTAATTAGGCTCTCCACCACCAAAGATTGGCTAAAGTGGGAGACATGACATTATGATAAGGGTTCATTTTGTTTTCCACTTTGGGAATTTATATCTTGGTTTGGAGAACTCCTTGAAGAAAAAAAAAGATTCAGCAAACTTTCACTTCATAGGAAAATTTAGGTAGCAGAACGTGATAGATAAAAGACACATACGAAATAGTACAAGAAATCCTTGACATTTCAAAAACATACGACTATCCATTTCATTCCAGTGTAAGAAATCCTGTACATATTCAAAGGCATACCAATATCCATTTTTCGTTCCTGTGCAAGGAAAACAAAAGTTGCTCCTTTCTAATTGCTTGTGATTAACAATTGTACACCAACGTGATTAACTTTTAAGTGGAATCGAGGTATGTTAAGGAAAATTATTTCTTCTTTTGGCATGTACCATGTAACGAAATATGACCGTGATATTGTTCCATAATTTATTCTACTCCTAGTAGTTAAGAATATTCATGTTATTGATTCCTATGTTGAAAACATGTCTAAATATGTTCCTAAGTCCTTACTGAGGCATACGGAAAAGATGTTGATATTCACAGTGTTAGCCAAAAGTACAAGGATATTATGACACTCAAAATGTTTTATTGTCATTCATGCATTTTCATTTGCATTATATTCATATATTACCCTGGACCCACTTGTGCTATGCACATTACTATATGGTAAATATTATATATATGTAGGGGATATGGGGAAAGGGAAAGGCATTATATATGCACACCACCTGCAGCTGGTACAAACTATCACGAAAGAGCCCGAAGAGGCCAATATGATGCATTTGTGTGGCCAATATAACCTGATGCCCACAGAGGCAGTTATGGGAAGGAAGATGCCCTTGTGTGGCCAATATTTATATGTATACCACATTTGCATTGTGCATAACATTTAGGCATATGTATTAGGGCCCTCAGAGGCATTTACTGTTGGTCGGCTGTTTCTGTTTCAGTTATTGTTATACCCCTGTTATGCTATTATTCATGCCTGGCATACTCAGTATATCAATCGTACTAACGTCCCTTTTGTCGGGGGACGTTGCGTTTCATGCCTGCAGGTTCACGTAGGCAAGGCGACGATCCACGTTAGTAGGTTGCTGACTCAGTGGATTTTTGAGCACTCCCCTTATTTCGGAGTGTCGATCTAATTTTGGTACGGTATATTTTTGCCTATATATATGGGTATGGCGGGCCCCTGTCCCAACCTTTTGATATCACATACTTTTTAGAGGCTTGTAGATAGGTGTCCTATGTGTAGTAGTCATTTACGGCCTCGTCGGCGTTGGTGTATATATATAAGTTGGGTTTCTGGTTTACTGTTTCTATGTTTATATATGTCGGCAGAGTACTGAGTGACGGACCATGTGGCTGCGGATAATTATGGATAGATGTTAAATGTATGGCTAGTGGTACCCGGCGGGTGGGGTCCGGGTGCCCGTCGCGGCCCTCCGATATGGGTCGTGACATATACACATGCCATAATACATTTCCTCATAATCATGACCCATGAGAGATCCGCGTAGTCCATATACCGCTCACAACCAATTGGAATGATCTATCGGATTGGCTAGAGCATCAATCATAGACTCATTTGTTGAGCCATATCAATTCACATCATCTCGGTAACCAAATCATCTCATAACAGTATCATTTACCTTTGTTTCCAAGTCTCATCAGACCAATAGCATTCCATAACCAACTCTATTCCAAATTCAGGATAATGTGAGTGTATGAATGCAATGATAAGTAAAGTAAGTAATCGTGAAGTATGAGATGAAATCATATTCAAGAGACGAATAACGCATGCCTCAATATTATCGATAACACATAATTTCACATAATCAATCCTTTCAAATATATACACGAATCATTTCGGGATTATAACTAGAACCACCCATTTTTGGATCCACCTCACATCAGTAACCCGACCCCTACCACCTATAGGTAATTTTAGACAAGTTTCTTTTGAAGTTCTAGAGTTTGTCCTAAAATTGAGGGCTTTGGTATTAAATGTAATTGGAGATCAACTTGGGGTTAGTTGATCCTCAAACTTAAAAATATAATTAATTAGATCGTGATTACGCTCTTGTGATATTAAAGTTTTGATTTTACCTTTGTGGGTCGGGGGATCGCTTTGGGGGTCGGGCTTCGATTTCTTTAAGAGTTCTATCTTTGTGTTTGTATTTAGAATTATGTGTTAATGTACAATCTATGATAATACACTAGAATGTTCGGAGGCACTATGTAATGGCAAGGCCTTGGCATGGAACTAGTTCGTGGCACCTATTCGGCTGAGAGGTAGGCTACAATTTTCTTTATTAGACTCTGATAGATACATATAGTATATATAACTATAAGAGGTATTTGGGCGTGATAGGGGTCCCACCTTAGTGACTGTGATGAGCACTTGGGTGGGTACACGGAAATAAAGGTATCATTTCCAAAATTTTGCCTAGACAAGATATGCCATAAAGACAAGATGGAAGATCTGTTAATATGGTATTTAACCCATTAGAAGTACCCTCACGAATGAATGTAGGACATATTGTCACAACCCAAACCGAAGGGCCATGACGGGCACCCGGACCCAACCTGTTGGACACCACTAATCACATATTTACCAGTTAACCGTAATTAAGCATGGACACGAGGGCCGTCATGAGGTAACCTGCTGACACATTGGAATAATAAACTTGAAAGGTACTGTGTAAACTTTTGCAAATGGAAGAACCCAACCTATGCATATATACATAGTAAGACCGACAAGGCCATACATGACTACTATAAACAAGACAAATGTCTACAAGTCTCTAAAGAGTACGTGACATAATAAGGTCGGGATAGGGCCCCGCCATACCCCAACGCATAACCAGAATATCATACCACGACTAGAATGCAACTCAAATAAATAGAGTGCTCCAATATCAGTTGGACCAACAACCTACTAGTGCGGACCGTTACCCTTTCTACTTGAGCCTGCGGGCATTAAACACAGCGTCCCCTGACAAAAGGAACTTCAGTACGACTGATGTACCGAGTATGTCAGGCATGAAAAATAGCATAATAGAGACCTGAAAGTAACATGAGACAAGAAACAACCAACCAGTAGAGAATGGCTCTGAGGCCCACAATATGCATAAGTATCATGTCTGTGCAGGATGCCTCTGAGGGCCATAATATGGATAAATGTCATGCACAATGCGGTCATGCATATACATATGTGTATACAACGCCATCAAGCCTATGTGGGCATCCCATCATATCATATCGGCCTCTGTGGGCATAATCATTATCGTGTATATTTGTACCAGCTGCAGGTGGTGTGCATATATAACGCCATCCCTTTTCCCCAAACCCCATACATATATATAATGCATACATATAGTAGAGTATATAACTCCTTTGAGGTCAAGGTATGCACATGAATGTAATGTGTGAATGATATGATAATAAACACTATAAGCTTGTCGGAGTGATGTAATGCCGCTTCACCTCCGATTAACATTATGAATACTAACATCATTTCCATACACCTCAATAAGGATTTAGGAACATATTTAGACATGATTTGACAACGGGAATGAATAACATGAATATTCTTAACTACTAAGAGTATAATTACTTATGGGATAGTATTACGTTTACGTTTCGTACTTAGAACATGCCAAAGAAAGAAGGATTTTCCTTAACATACCGTAGCCATTTTGTGTCAACAATACATCTAATGTAGTCCGTAATGAACTTCAATCTTATTTTTCAAGAAACCCTCTTCTTCCACGTTACTTCACTTCGAAGAAACCTTCAATTTGCTAGAATCTGAAGAATAATAGGTTTTAAATTACGTGATCAACATGGGCATAACCTCTACGTTGTTCTTCATAATTTTCGCCGAAAATGTGAGATCATATATATGTATATGTACTTATTGTTGCTACTCATCCTAAAATAGAACTACTGTCCCCATTAAATAACATAGTTGTTGCATATATATGATAATTTTTAAGAGATATGGCCATATTGCTTGCTATCCGTAATAAAAACGTTGATGTCATATTCTTCTTTACATTTCACTTCAACCAAAATGAAATATCCATAACTTATCCTCTCTTAAAAGATATGGGGTCCCCATAAATATAAATCACCCTTATCATACTTATCCTACACTAAAACCTGACACACATGCCTAGTAATGCATAGTCATAATGGTTTCTTTAATTTTTGACACGTGGAAAGGCATTATGCTACTTATCATTTGCTCTACTTAATTCAATATCTTTATCTCTACTATACTTAACTATTAATCATTGTTCACACACTTCATATACTTATTATCACAATCGTGTGATATAGCTCTAGTCCATGACCTCTTTTGGAACATAAAAAAATATTATTTCTAATCACCGTTGTCACACTTATTAAGTCCTATATTATTTCGGGACTTCATTCTTTTAAACAATGCTCTCGATCCTATGATCAAAATTCTATACCGTCTTTATAACTTGTTCCATATTCTGAACTTTGACGAACTTATTTCTCAAATTCGTTTAA
This sequence comes from Anisodus tanguticus, assembly GCA_034509755.1. Lineage (NCBI taxonomy): Eukaryota > Viridiplantae > Streptophyta > Magnoliopsida > Solanales > Solanaceae > Anisodus > Anisodus tanguticus. Next base: position 48,035,230 of record CM067542.1, on the reverse strand, counting down.
CCTCTGATCCCCGCGTAACCTCTTCAACATTGACATGAATCTTCTATAACTTCATGAATGACCTCAATTTCATTAAACTCGTGTGTCTTTACCTCGTTATATCCTAAAGCTAAAGTACGGGGTGTTACATATATATTTGAATGTTCACTAGGGTTAGGAGGGAGTCTGCTAGACAGACATTATCGAAACTCATAAATCATGGAACCAAATTAGCAATTCAAACTTAGCAATAGGTTATCCAATCATTAATAACCCTAAATCTGAAATATCAAACCTTAAAGCGCAAGACTTGGCATCCAATTTCATTAATTTAACCCTCTTAATTTTAAACATAAACCCTAGATTAATATCCCCAAATCATGATACAAAACCAAAATTAAGTAAGAGAATCATAAATAGATTATGGAAATAGGATAAAATTCTTACCCCAAAAGTAGAATGAATGGAAAGCCTTGAATTCCTCCCCAAACTGAGCTTAGAGTTGTGAAGAGTGAAAATCAAGAAGTGAGGAATGGATTCGGACTTAGGGTCTTTTATTTGTTTATGATACATCGATCCCGCTCCTGCGGAACATTCCTCGCAGGAGCGGCTCCCTTCTGCGGAAATATGACCGCAGAAGCGGCCCCACTTAAAATATCAAAGATGTGCAGAAGCGGAATTTACTCCGCAGAAGCAGCTCGCATCTGTGCACAATATTCCGCAGATGGGGCCTTTTCCCAATCCTTAAAGGCTCGCATATGCGGACCCACTTTTGTAGAAGCAGCTCCACAGGTGCGACCAAAGTATGTTAGTGCGATTGCACCAGAATAACAGCAGTAGCAAAACCATAAAAAATCCATCCAATACCCGAAACTCACCGAGGCCTCCTGAACGCAAACCAAATATGCTACCCGAGTATAAACGACGTTACGAACTTACTTGCACACTCGGAATACTCATTCGACAAAGCTAAGACACATTTTTCTACAAATTTCACAAATTAGCAAATAAGGACTCAAAACATATCTGAACGCCTCAGAAAGCGAATCAAAGACTCAACTAAGTCATAAATGATATTTTGGATCTACCGAAAGTGACGAAATTCAAAAGTGAACTCGTATACTCAAAAATCAACTTTGGGTCAACTCTTTTTATTTCAAAAACTTCAAACTTAGGTTTTTTCTTCTGAAACCTTTCTAACTCACCTCAGGAACCGTGCTACCCATCCCTACAAGTCATAAACCCCGAAAAACTCTATGAGAAATGTAATTTGGTCAATTAAGAGTGTTAGATCAAAAATTACCAAACAGATCGTTACAGATTAATAATTACGGAAGGCAAGAAAATGAAATTAAAGAACGCAAAGGAAATTGACACGTGACTGACATCAATTTTGTGTGTGTGACGGTAGTCACAAGGAAGGTGCCACGAGAATTTGATGCCTCTAAACTTTTTTGTCCCTTCTGCGCCACCTGCGCGACGCAAGGGTGGCGCAAGCCTAACTATTTTTCTCTGTTCGATTTGGTTTTGGTTTTAAAAGTCTGTGCCTTTTGGTACTCTAAAAATATGTATTTTACACGGTTTTTACATAACTTTGGGATAACTTGTGACCCTGAGTTAAGAACCTTTGACCTAGAGAGAGCTTGAAGCCACCGTGGAGGCCGGAGTTACAAGGTTTTACTTTCTCTTCTATGTAATACTCATTTTTATATTTTTATTCGGATGATTTATTGTTTTTCCTCCATGTCTATGGAGAGCTAAATTCTTTAGTTCTAGGGTTTTGACGCTATCACGAAAGTTGATGTTTGATTATCATTTCTATCTATTGATTTTTCATCTTTGGGTTATTTATTTATTCTTGATTTTAATTGTTTGATTATTTGACGAAATAGTTGAACACTATATGTGGTCCGTGAATTGAATTTGAGAAAGAGAGTTCGCGTATGTAATAAGAAGAAATAGAGCTTGTTCGTAATTTCGAAAGGATACGTTTCACTACTGAGGATAGAGATATACCTCTTAGCCTCGCTTAGTTGGATACAGAGATTTAAATGTGTTCTTGCTATTTTCTGATGACCATAGAGATATAGGCGTTAGAGTTGCTTGAATAGACTTGTGAGCCATTCGAGAGATAATCATAAAGTTAATATCAACCCTTCAAATAGTAACTCAAGGAAATCAATAGATGTACGATTGGAAGACTCAATTGGATTGTTAGTGATCATAATCCTAGATCATTCTCTTCTATGACAAAATTCTGCTCTTTCTTGGTTGAAGTTCATTATTTATTTTCTTTTAATTTTTCGTTAGTTGATAATATATATTGGGATTTTATTTCTTGTTTAGATAATTAGCATTAGTTTAATTTAGTTGACGGTTAATCACAAGTTCCTGTGGGTACGATATTTGGACTTTAATCCTATATTACTTGTTGATCATGTATACTTACTTGTGCATATACGTGTGCATTTGGGAGAAACAAAATATTGATTAAAATTCATACAATTTGAATCTCAAAAATAAAAAAATGTTATATAAATTAAGAGAGGGAAAAATTTGCTAACTGTTGATGGTGAAGTGGGAAGTGAAGACGGCAAATGGTCGACTTGACTTTCTATTCAGAAAACAAGAGAAAGCGACGAGAAATTAAAAAAACATCCTTGTAACTTGTTAGTCCCTTTGATCATAAATACTACTATTAAATTATTTGTGAATAATAAAGTCTAGTATTTACAAACATTTATTTCGTCATCACTATTTGAAATACTAAATTTTCATCTCAAAAAATTCATAAACTTGTGAAATAATTACAAAGAGATCAAGATGCGATCGGATTCTTTTTGACAATCAAATACTTAAAAAAAATCACAAAATGCTTTCCTGGAGATAAATGTCAAGGAGCCCTACATCATCCTAGTTCGAGAAACACGCTGCTTCAGCCCTCGAATCACGGAGTTAATCAAGAGAGAAGAACCAAGAAATACACAGATTTGTATTCAAAATCTTGATAAATAAAATCATTATTTTGTGGTTGCAAAAAAAATACTAAATTTCAATAGTGATAAAATATTTAAAAAATGTTTGAAGAGTATTCCAAATAAAATAGTGATTCTCTCACATGTCTTCAATTTTTCAATTAAAATTTATGTTCAAATATGATTTCAATTTTCAAATATATTTTTTCAACTTCAAATGTGATTCTTTTTTACTTAAACCAAATATTGTTCAAACACCTAGAAAATAAGATCAAATACCCTTATTTGATTTACTATCCTCTGGCTTCCCCTCCCCTTTTCCTGCCTTTTTCCTTCTAAAGTATACACACATCACATTACATTCAAATGTGTAATATTTGAAGTAGCTTTCATACATTAATTCAGAACTACCTGATATTTGAAGTAGCTTTCATATATTCAGAAGTAATTATCAATTTGATAACTTGAACAATCTTTGGATTATCTAAAACTGATAGATAATATGGAAACATCACCTATACATTTCATGATATCTTTGAACGAGTAAGGGCGTTAAATTTGGACCATCAACGCGTAAGAGAATAATAGTGGACATGGTCTCACTGCTAATTTTGACAACTGTTCCTTTTCAGTTTTCTCAATATGGAAGACGATATATTTTCTACACAGAAACTTATTCAGCATGCTTCACGAGTACTGTGCATCATTGTCGGGTAGATATATATCATCTTCTGAGGCATGGGCAAATTTATAGATAAAATTTGGGACACGTGAATTCATGATCTGTAAAATTAGGTATTTTATGTATATATTTTTTGAAATTGCTATAATATTATCCGTTGGCACTCATGCTACAAGAATGTTAAATGATGCTCTAGGTTGAATGTTGAGTTATTTACCTAGAGGACTATGGATCAATACTTACTTAATATTATTTTTTTCTAATAATGCACCTAAGTTCTAAAAATTCTAAATTTACCTCTGTTTATTATAGGTTGGTGGTAAGCATTTAAATTTAATTGGATTTAAATCCATAAAATAGTTTAAACTACAATTTAAATTCAAAAATATTTGTCCAAATAAATATCATGAACCAATATAATTGAATTAATTATTTAGTTCAATAAATATGAATTTAATTAAAATCAGATTTCATTGGGAAAATCTGGCACCGTACGACAAGTTAGCTTATTAAATAGATATACTAAAGCCATAGTTTTAGAAATTGGCACCCATTAGCCGATACACACTTTTTAGGCTATAAAATAATCTCATGACCAAAAAGTCTTTCATTAAAATAGCTTTAAATTTTAAATTCTCTCTCTTTTTTCTATAGATTTTATCTAATTACTTTCCCGAAATCTCTCAAATATTGCCCCTAAATGTCTCTATTATTATCCAGAAGATCTCCTCATAAATTATTAGTGAATAATTATAAAATATTCTCCATATATTTTGTAATTATTAGTATTGTATAATTATAGTAGATATAGGATTCTACTTGTATTAGGATTCCACATTGTACACACTATATATTTGTATTAATGAAAGAGGCTTCCCAAGAAAGATTAATACAATTCTACATGGTATCAGAGCCAAAACTTCCTCCCTACCCTGAACCTTGTAATTGGCAGCCCTTCCTACCTTTTTCCGGCGCCAAAACCGGTTGTATACCATAAATATACACTGATATACCTCTATTATAAAACCTCCTCCACCCCCATTGCTCACTCACCGCTGTCATCACTGCTACCACCACTAGCTCTCTGCCGACATCCTCTCCCGTCATTGTCACCCCTATCAGCCGCCAAAATCAAATATCAGTCATTGTGTCACCCACTGCCGTTTCTCCTATCCCCACACCTCACCCCAAAACGGAAAAGTCGAACGAATCATCCGTACTATCAATAACATGATTCGTACCATTATTTTCCATGCCTCTCTCCCCCATCGTTTTGGGTTTGTGCAAAATGGTAGAATACATCCTTAATATTTTACCTACTAGTACTCTTCAACACGCATCATATGGAAATTTGTGCCCAACGCGGGATTTTAAACCAAAAGTCCATTTTAACCTATCAAAACAAACCATATCTCCAATTTTCAAAAACTCAAAATTAGCCAAACTAGACCCTAATTGGAATGCGGTCATGCGTGAGGATTTTAATGCTTTAACAAAATAGCACACTTGGGATTTGGTTCCTAGACCGGATGGGGTGAATGTGATCCGATGCATGTGGCTATTTCGTCACAAATTCAGAGACAGTGGTGACTTAGAGCGATATAAGGCAAGACTTGTGGCTAATGGTACTAATCAACATAAGGGTATTAATTGTGGTGAGACATTTAGTCCCGTTGTTAAATCGAGTACCATTCGCACAGTCCTGAGCATTGTTATGGGTAAGCATTGGCCGATTCATCAGCTTGATGTGAAAAATGCATTTTTACATGGGGACTTGAAAGAAACTGTTTACATGCACCAGCTGCCAGGTTTTGTTCATCCACAAGCCCCTAATTATGTGTGTTGTCTCTGTAAATCACTATATGGTTTGAAACAGGCTCCCAGAGCGTGGTATGAATGCTTTGCAAATTACATATTGCAGATTGAGTTTGTATGCAACAAGTGTGATAATTCTCTCTTCATTTTTTTTTATCAAGGTAGTAATATTGCTTATTTGTTGTTATATGTGGACGATATTATTCTTACTGCCTCCTCTGATATTGTTCTTACTGCACTCCTCGAATCGAATTTGCTATGACTGACTTAAGGAAATTGAGTTACTTTTTGGGGATATCAGTGACTAGATATGCATATACTATGTTCTCGTGTTAGCGTAAGTATGCAGATGAGATTGTGTACAGATCTAAAATGATGAATTGCAAGATCATGCCACTCCGGTTGACTCTAAGTCAAAGTTCAGTGTTGTTGACGGCGATCCAATGTCTGATCCTACTCTGTATAGGAGCCCTGCAGGTGCACTTCAGTATCTTACGTTCACCAGACCTGATATTCCTTATGTTGTTCAACATGTGTGTTTGTTTATGCATGCCCCCAGGGAGCCTCTTTCATTAATACAAATATATATATTGTGTACAATGTGAAATTCTAATACAAGTAGAATCATATATCTACCATAATTATACAACACTAATAATTACAAAATATATGGAGAATATTTTATAATTATTCACTAATATAAATCTCAAAATCTTCTCACTATAACTTCTCCAATTCAGAGAAATTAAGATGCCATCCATTGTACGAATAAACAAAGAGAGACAAGAGGATCACTTCTTTGGCGATTTCAAAATTCCTGCACTTTGAAATAATAATTTTGACAAATTTCTACGGTACATTTGGAAATAAAAAGTAAAAACATAACATACCAATTAATTCAAAAAAAAAAAAATACAGTGAGGAATTAGGTCCTTGTAAGTTTTATTTGGTTGCGTTATTGGCGGTGGCATGGCATTCCAGATAGGTTATTAGATTAGATTTGTGATGTTTGGAGCTTTTGTATATCTGTGTATCTCCTACATGTATACATGGTGGAACGATGGTGTTTTCCGATGGGCGAAGGGTGTTCATATGACGTGATTGTGCTTATTGGACCCCATGTATTGTGATTTGTGTATGTGTGTTCTTCGTTTTTTGTCAAATTTGTTTAGGATGAAGTTCGAGTGATTTTTGGAAGAGTTTTCTAAAATTCGTTGGAGAAGAACAGTACCATGTATACATTCTGATATATTGTGAAGTATCATGTATATATTCTGATATATATTTTGTGAATTAGTAGATATGCATTCAGATACACATCATCTAAATTAACATATATACATTCAGTTATACATGTTAAGCAGTAAATATACATTCGTATATACATATTGTGAAGGATTGGAAAAACTTTCAGATATGCATATTGTGAAGGATTAGAAAAACTTTCGGGATATACATATTGTGAAGAATAGGTACCAATGGAATTATCTTCAGTTATGTATACAAAATGATAAGAGTGTATACAGTTTAGCGCTTGCATAGAGCAAGCCAATTCTAGATGCACATACTTTGAGAGACTAGACAAATTTTCAGACATACATATTGTGAAGAATTGATGCCAATGAAATCATGTATATAAATGATAATGTATATAGTGTAGCGCATACATAGAGTAAATAAGTATAGGTTTATGTATACCGAATTACATCAAAATCATACAACGTATATCATGCAATGTATTAAAGTCACATATAAGAAGGTGATCTGGCTTTGGATCTTGCTCTTACTATTACGTTTCTATTAATTTTAAGTATGCATAATATAGCATGATTTTGGGGGATATTCTGCTCAACGTGATTTTAGGAGAAAGAATATTCTATTTAGCATGAATTTAGGAGTTACATAGTTGGCTACATAATGCCATTACTTTTAGGCATGCTTTTGCTAAATGCGGTTTTTGGGTCAAAAGGATGTCAATTATATACTTACATGTCAAATTCCCATCAAATTATCACGTCACTTCAATATGACCTCAAAGAAGAGTTTGTCATTATCACAACTCTTCCCCCCTAAAATTATAAATAGAGGTCCTCACATTATAAATTAGTACCAGAATTCGTAAAATAACAAAAAGCAAGAGACATCTTGTTAATCAAAACGCTATAAATTTCTCTACAAGCTGCAATCATTCGAGTATTCTAAGCATTCGATGATCAATACTAAACATTCACGATCAAACTTCAAGCTCTTGAGTTCAAACACAAGTCAAGATCAATCCACCGAATTCCAGATCAATTTCAATGGCCCTTGAAATTATTTTCAAAAAGAAGATTCATATGGGTTATAGGGATTACATCATTTACTGTATTGAAATAAAATATTACACTTATTTAGGGATGACAAAATTGACCCGACCCGTACCCGACCCGGTCAATGCGGGTAATTACCCGCTTAGACCGATCCATGGATCGGGTAGGGTATTAACCCGACTGTCTGAGGGTGGGTTAGGGACGGGTAAGGATATGGCTGAACCCTACCCGTTACCCGATGGGTAGGATACTTAATTTGAGGACCTTAATTTAATTATTTAAGTATCAATATAGATAATAGTAATAAACTATATAATAAAAATATATAATCCTTAACATACAATTAACATGAATAATTAAAATTATATTAGTTTGTGATGCTTATTAAAAAAATTTAGTATATATATATATATATATATATATATATATATATATATATATATATAAAATATATATATATGTTTTTTTAAAAATAACTCCACCTAAACTACATAGTTTAGAACAAAACTACTTAGTTTTAAAGTGTTAAGAACCCTAAATACATCACTTCTTCTTCTTTGAGATACTTCATTCTCCAAAAACATCCTCTCAGAGTTGGTTGTGGAATATTGTGAAAGGTAAATTGTGAATACATTTGTTTATAAATTTCAAAATTCGTTCAATTTAAAATTTTATATTCATGATTCATATTTTTTTTAATTGTGTGATTTTATTTGTAGATGAAGCTCCTAGTACTACATCAAACTTAGTTGAATGTCCAACCATTTGTATTGATGAAGATGTGGATGATGAAGGTATGAAATCTTACATATATTACTTATTAATAAATGAAGTGTAATTTTTTTTATTTGGTTAATTCAATCATTTTTTTACCAATGTTGTAGATCCTTTGATAATACTTTGAAGATTTTTCAATGGTCAATGTAGTGCTTTGTTGTTCCAAAGGCATGACTTTATTGTTGTGTTTTTTCTTTCTTTATATTGAGATATAATTTTTTTCTATATAATCTCTTTTTTTCATCATTTTTCTTTTCTTTTTCATAGATTTATGGAGAAGCACACTAAAAGTTTGAAGATCTTGAAGACATGTTTGATGTAATTGCATTTTATTTTTGAGATGACATTAGTGTTTGGACAATTTTTTCATAGAACTTTGATTGTATTTGATAATTATGAAACTTATTTGGTAATATATTTTATGAAATTTGTAGAATTTTTGTGTTTTATTAGAGAAAGTGTATAACCCGCGGGTACCCAATACCCAAAAGGGGCAAATAAGGGTATGAAAATTATATACCCAATGGATAATGCGTAGGGTATGGGTGACACATTTGGGAGGGTGGGTAGGGTATGGGAATCCCAAAACCCCGCCCCAAACCCGACCCAATGCCATCCCTACACTTATTACAATATTTTCTAGTCTTGATTATTTTCTTCACGCAATTTAATATGATGGGACAATCTTTACCTCTCGTATCTTCTCTTTAAAATTCAAGAACAAGATAACAACAACATAGATCAATCCCAAATCTAGTATTAGTGAGGTTGCTAACTCCAGAAGTGGATGAAAATTGCCATGTAGATTGCTGACCAAATCAAAAGGAGCAAGAGGAACAACATCACTGAGATGGTTGAACGAACTTTGACTTGCCTTAATCTATCATAATTGAACATCATTGACAATCCAACAGTCCCTTCATGCGAAAAGATGATGATGTTTTTAGCGCTAGATCTTCTCCATTCTCCTTGTATGCCACCTCTTAATCCAAGTTCTATCCAAGTAGTGATTCATATTATTCTTCGTCCTCTATGATGAAGTCGTGTAAGCAATGATGATTGACACTTCTATTATAGAAGACCAACTTGAAAATTTGACAAAGACAATTGAAAACTTAAAAAGATACATGCAAGATCAAGAAATAAATAAGGTGAAGAGCATGGTAGAGGGAGAATCCATCCAAGCACATGTGAAGATTGATGAAATAAAACATAAATGAGAGTGCACAATGACCAAAGAGATTCAAGTCTCCGCTAAAGATTGTTCTTGTTGATCAATTAAAGAACTTCATCGTGGGGGGAAGTCAAAGGCAGATTCGAGCCTTATGCTAAATCTTCTCTCACATATGAAAAGTCGTACACGAAAAGTATCAACATCTTAGGCTACAATAATTTGATGAAAAAGAAAATCTCAAACAACATATAACGCCACTTCATCAAGATGTGCAATAATTTTTCTACTTATGATGATCATCGTGTCAAGCAGTTCATCCGATATGTCTACTTTTAATTGGTACACAAATCTCCAACAAAATTTCATCAATAGATGGGAGCAGCTAGAGTAAATAAATTTCTCAACCATTTTTATAGTATAAGGTATATCGTTAGTATATTGAGCTTATAGACGCCCCCCAATGGGAATATGGGTCTGTTGTTGACTTCATCAATTGCTGGTGGAACTTGAGCCTAAACTTCAAAGACTTTCTTAGTGAAACTTGTGGTATTGATAATAATTGGAGTGTAAAAATAAGGAACTAAAACTATAGAAGATAGACACAAAACTTGAATTACCAATGAATTACCAATAGCAATATCTAAAATACAAGATCCTGAATATGTCATGACTCAAGCACTTATACCTCGATATGACACCAACAAGAAACTATCCTAAGTGAATCCTTTAGTCAACATGCTCATAATTGTGAAATGAATATGACAGAAGAGATTCTATAATAGTCTGATATAACATAAAACGGAAAAAGAGTCGTATATACCCCTCTACTATCTCAAAAAGGTTGTACCCATCCTCCGTTTGCTTTTTCAACGATACGTGCCCTCGCCATTAGTGCTCTAATCATTTGAGCCCTCACGTTTAACGATCCCCTTTTGGAGGACACATGGTATGATCTCAACGGCCCCAACCCCTTTTATTTTCTATTTAATTAAATCGTGACCCAACTATTAAATTTTAAAAAAAAACTGCCCCCCATTACCCGACCCGAACGAATTAAGAAGCCTAAAAGACTTCATCGTCTTATTCTCTCCAAAAAATTAGGGTTCATTAGCCATTTTCATGTTCCTTCCCCTCTCAATTTCTGATCTTCTAGGAATTTTTTCTTCTTCTGCATGTTTCGAATTACGTTCTTCACACCTGATTCCTTCTCCTTTCCATGTTTCAAATTATTGACACTCTAGAATAAAAAATCACTCAAAATTGAAATCCGGGTCCTTTAATTTCCTCATCCTCTTTCATCCTTGTTCCTGAAGTAAAAAAGAAAAGTGTTACAATGTCTCAAGTTAGTTGTTCATCTCAAAAATGTACTTCAAAGCGTACATGTTTTTGTGGATTAGCTGTCAATTACTTTACGGCTTACACTTCTGCAAATGCAGGTCGGAGATTCTACAAATGTCCCATACCTGATGTGAGTGTTATTGTGAAATTAATTTTTTTAGCTAGTTGAACTTTTTACTGTAAATCGCCACAATGATAATTATTTTGAATTGTTTATCACAGATTGAATCGTGTGGTTATTTTGATTGGGTTGATCTTATATTGCCGGATAGAGCAGTAAATGTTATATGCAAGTTGAAGTCTCAAGTGGATGCTTTAAAGTTTGAACGACAGAAATAAAAGAAAGAATTGGATACAATGGAGGCTATTTATCAACTTTGAAGTACATATGGCAGTGGATTCTGGATCTGGTCCGGATCCGGTGGATCCAGATCCGTTTTATAAGATATGGATTTTCAAAATTTGGACCCTCGGATCCGGATCCGGATCGGACCCGGATCCGTTTCTGACGGATCGGACCCGGATCCGTTTCTGACGGATCGGATCTGGATCTGATCTTGTATTTGAGATCTGTATCCGGTCCAGATCTGACCCGTGGATCCGTTTTTTATTAAATATATTCATAACAAAAAATGTAATTTTATAAGTATTTTTTTAAAATTGCTAATCACATCCTTGAAAGTTTAATTCTCAAAATAAGTTTAATTTATCCCCGCGTTAACTCAAAAACCAAAAAATAAAGAGGTAACTTCGATAATAAAATCAATGTTATATTAGTGAATGACTAACATCTCCATAGACAAGTAGTTAAAATTATATTCACTTCATTTGTGAAGATTCTAAGCACGTGTAAGTTATGCATTGTGAAAATACTAGTCAGCATTTTTCACAACTATTGTCATTGTCCAACATTTTCAATTAATAGTTCACAGTCAAAATGAGACAACGAACAAAATATCTCATATGAACATTTCAAAATTAAAACACAGTAAACTGTTAGCTAAGTAAAAATCGTTCGTCAGTTCAAAAAAAAAAAAATCTTAGCAAAGCAAAAAATTTTACATGTGGATCCGGATTTGAATCTGATTTTTATAAATCCGATGGATCTGGATCCAGATATGAAAAAAGGATCTGGATCGGGATCTGGATCTAACAAGATCCGGTCCAGATCCGATCCGTTGTCATCCCTAACTTGAAGGGACCAAATCAATCAACTTGGAGGCGTCAATCGATGTGGTTAATGTAGAAATGACATATTGATGCAGAAAGTGAAAGAAATGGAGGCTACAAATCAAGTTGAAAGGACCAAAGACGTGAATTTGGAAGAGGAGGTCTTGAAGATGAAGGCCATTATTATGATATCTTGGTTCTTATTTGCTTGAATCTTTCCTTTGCCTGTGTAATGAGTTATTGGGTCATTTTATGACGAAGTATGTTGGCTTGTATTCTTTGATGAACTAAGCTGAGTAGCAAGTTGGCTTGTATGATGAACTAATTTAAAATCAATGTAACGTATGTTTTGTTGGTAGAATGTACACCCCTATTTAGTATTCTATGTATGACCATATTTAGTATTTTTTTCATTCTTTTGATATTTTCTAATTGACCATATTTATGTTCTTTTTCTTGTTTTGAAAGTGTCTAAATGGTATCAGTTTTAAAGTGTACAAGCATAATATGTAGACAAAATTGTAGTAATCACACAACAACATAATAATGTACAAATGAATGGACTAAAACTTAACAAATGATGCTCAAAGACACAACACAAATGAATAGACTAAACAACCAGTACAACTAAGCTGTTAGAAAGGGACAACAATTTAATGTACTGAATAACGGTTACCATTAACTGCACGTAGCTAAATAACTGTCAACTAACAAGTTAAAATATAACATAAGGATGCTATCGTATAACCCACAAAAAAAATCACTACTTAAATTATACTATGACATCCTAAAAATATACCAACATACTAAAGAATTGTTGCCAAATATAATGGCATAAGTCATTAATTTCATCACCAAGCAAATTCTTTAGTTTGGACATATAAGTCCGATACCATCACTCCAAAAATATGAACATAGTAACACTTCAGTAGTGTTTCCTTGGTTTAATATTTCTAGATCTTTTGGCTACTTTCAAATGTAGATGGTGGCAGGTAACAGCTTTGTACCCTCCCATTTTGAGTCTTCTTGGTGAGTATTATAGATTTATTGGCTCACTCACACTAGTTGCATCACCCCCTTAAGTTCATAGTTCTTGTTTCAGTTACCATCTGCGCATGTTGTCTCTTCTGCAGCTTAGTCCTTGCCTCTGAAATAACTTTGGGCCTTAGGTTAGGCTCCTCTTCATCTGCAAAATCTGAATACACAAAGTCTGGACATGAATTGCTGCTGGGCTGATGTGCATTCACTATTGGGGTAGGCATGAAGACAAATGTCCGAGTTGCTGGATTGCTGTATTCTTGTGTGTTCTGAGTTGCCTCTGGTCTATATATGTTGTGTATTCACTAGTGTATTCACATCAATGTCTTCATAATCAACAATTGCTTTCTTTCTTTTCTGCTGCTTTTTTCCCTTAATAGGTTGCCATAAACATAAGAAAATGATTACACAATCAAAAAATACATTGCCACTGAAAACTGAAAGTAGTATTTACCTTCTTACACGCCTTTTCATTGTGGTTTGACTCTCCACATATGCTGCACACCATAACACTGTCTCTCCTTGAAGCAGACCATGCCCCTTGTCTCTTGATTGCTTCATCCTTGGCTCTATTCCACTTCACCTTAGGCCTGCAAACTAACTTGACAATTTGTGGTGGTTCCATTGCCTGAGAACGGTCTATCTTTCAGAATTTATCACCCCTAATTGGCTGCAACTTATATGAATAAGATTTTAAGGTTACCTCTTTGTTTTACCATCAATGAATTTCAATCAAGGAGTCAATTCTCTAGTGCATCAAAGCTTTGATAGCATGAGGACATGATATGCCAAAAAGATGCCATGTCCTGCAATTGCATTGCTTTGAATCCAAGCTCACTGTGTGTCTATCACCCCCTATCCAAAGTCTCCAATAAAATGAACCACACAAAAATGAGCAATTCTCAAATAATCAGAATAAAGCCTCATGCAATGAGGACTGAAGTTAGCAGGCCATGCCCTCACCCTCTCATCATGTTCCCTCAACATGTTCATAACTTTCAACCTAATGTCATATAGTATTGTATTTATGGATTTGTACTTGCATCTAAGATCCATGCATTGAATGACTCTATAAAGTTGTTATCCATATTCATGTTTTTTATACAGTGTCAAGGAATGCTCTACACCATGATTGAGGAGGATAATGTATCAAATCTTTGACAACATCTTCATCCATGTCCCCTAGCTTCCTCAGTTAGTCATCAAACTCTTCCTTATAGGTGGACCATGCACTCCACCACATCAGCTTCCTCATTTCACCAAATCTCTATTTTTTCATCCAAGTAGCCTCGGTGCGTCTAATACAATACCTATGGTTAGCTTTCGGAAGGACAACTTTCATTACCTCAGGCAATTCCTATAATTTCAGAAGTAAATACAACAGATAATTATAAAACAAAATACTGGACAAAACTATAACATATAAACTTGGAAAGAAACATATTAAAGTTGCAGAAAAATAACAAATAGAAAGGAACAAAATGGTACCTTTTGCATATCAGAAATGAAAGTGTATCCCTCTCCATGTTTAATTCCAATGACATCATCAACAATTCCAAGAACCAGTCCCAAGTTATCTTATCTCTTTATCAACTACAATCCAAGCTATAGGATAAAAATAATTGTTTGATTCAAGTGCAACAACAACCAAAAGCTGACCCATAACTTTTCTGTTGAAAAATGTCCCATCCAATCCAATGAAAGGTCTCAAACCTTTCTTGAAACCCATATTCAATGCATGCAAAGAGATATACATTCTACAGAATCTCCTCCTACCTTCCATAAGTGCATCTTTTGACAAATTGATAATTGTATCACTTCCAGGGTTACTAATCCTCAACTCATTGGCATAGGCCTCTAACTTTTTATAATCATCCTTAAGCTACCTTGCAGCTTGTTCAAAATTAAGTTTTTTCCCCTTTTGCACTTGCCATGACTTGCATTAAGCTCAAATGCAGCCTTTAGGTCAGCTCTCATCTCCTTTACTTTATATTTGGGATTATTTTGAAGCGTCTCTTTAATGTAATGTGAAATGGTGAAGTAGTCAACCCTACTGATATCATAAGACAATAAAGTAGTTATGTGCTGTGTTTAGGGTCTTGATTCTAACCCCAGGGCAGTTCCCATCCTTAGAAATAAGACAAACAAATGGACAACCTACTTGACACTCATACCTCAGCCTTTTTGAATCACTTCTAACAACCTGCAACTCATTCTTATTATCCAAAGAATACAATTTTAGACACTTCCTAGCTTCAGGAATGTCCTTAAAGGTCATACACCTGCCCAGTTCTTTGTAATCTAACAGTTTATCATTAATGTTCATCCTTCTCTGATTAGCAAAAAAATATAACTCATCAGATTCATAAGCTGAAGAACCTGAGTCATTTTTATCCTCATCCTCAGTTGAACTACAATCAGTAGCAACCCCTAAACTAGGTTCAGCAGTCTCAACATTAGGTTCAGCAGCAGCTACATTAGGTTCGGAAGGCACAACATAATTCCGAATATTAGGTACATCAATAGCTAACTCACAATCATCAACAACAAATAAGTTAATCACATTGTAATCATAATTAACCATTGCGAAAAACCTCCTAATAAAACTATCCCCCTAAATATCAGACAAATTACCACAAGGGGCAACTACTATAAGTTGTTGTGTAACACTATGTAAATCCAGGTTAGGTGTGAATATGTTAAATGAGTATCAATGTGACATTTTAGCCATATGAAGTTCCATAGGGATGAGTTCGAGTGGAAATAGTTATTTCAGAATCAAGACGAATAGTGAGGTGCATAAGATTCGATAGAATCAACTAAGTTTAAGTTAGGTCTATTTTCTAGCCTAATTTTATGAAATTCCGTTAGGAATTTGAGACAACGTAAGACATGAAAGTTGTAGCCCTTTGAAATAACTTTCCATCCATATATGGTAGAGGCCAAACGGAACTCTGTGCTAGGGGTTATACCCATTTTATCAAATGCTGTCAAAATGGCCTAGCACTCCACGCCCTATGTCGCGCCAGGATTTTTTTTTAGAAAAATTGAAATTTTAGCAGGCTCTTTAATATGTACCTAGCGTGATGCGGGCCGCGATGTGCCAGGTCATTTTATGCCTGAAATGACTTTTTAAAAAAATTTGTAAACTCCAACAAAGTAAAACATTTTCCCACTTCGTTCTAAACCATATTTTTTGAGAGAAAACACCCTACGACTTACCCAAAACATCCAAGGTGATCACCTACTCAAACCCTATTAGTGATTATAGCCAAAACACCCATATATTATCGATTGAATCTTCGTCTTGGAGAAAACAACTCTAGAATCCGAATTCAAGTGACTTGACCATAAAAAAGGTAATACTTTCCTACTTCAATCGATTTTAGCCTTGTATTAGTGATTATAGCCTATGAGGTCTTGAGATATAAGTCGATAGATATGATATAAAAGAATGAACGATCATGCATTTTGGTTGTTGATTAAAGGTGGTTATTTATCTTATGAGATGAAGATGGATGATGATAATTGTTTCAATAAGAGATTGCAGAATCATCTAGAAGTAAGTGGATGGGTTGTTAGGTATAGAGACATCATTGATGAGAGTTGTGGAGCTTCATGCCCACCAAATGTTTGATAAAATGCTTAGATGACCAAAACATGAGTATTATTACTAATATTGATACCCTTTGATATGTATTGCTATAAATTAAGGTCAAAAGGGGTGACGAACATTGTAGTATGCTTAAAGGCCTAAATTGATGTATGTAAGGCTAACTCTCTATGTGTGGGGATGTTAATGATTCTTCCCACACCAAGTTCTTTCACGACTATTATGAATTGCCTCAAAAGTAGAGTTAAGCCTTAGTTTCATTAAAAGCTTCAGAACTTATATTCTCTAAATGATATAGTTTTGTAATTCATTCATGATAGTCATTCTGAATGTCATGAACTACATATGTAATTAGTATAGACTCGTGTTTGGTATCCCATGAGTCGCAATCATGAATCCATGTCTCAGAATAGCAATATTCAATATTCCATGTTATACATTACAGTATGATTCTCAGTTCATTAATATAAATTATTGAATGATGAACACTTGTATTTGAGCCTGAGGCCACAGTTTATGTATACATATACTTGGGCCTTAGGCCATATGTTTATGCACTTATATTGGGCCTGAGACCACATATTATTAACTTAATTAAACATGTGATTTCACATTCAGAACATGGAGTAATTATGATTATACTTCTCTTGTTCAGTTCAACTATCAGTATGTTTTAGTTTCAGTCTCAGCATGTTTATGTTTATTGATTTAGGCTTCCTTTTTTCTGAGCACTCCACAATTATTTATTCTTTCAGTTGGTTTTATATACAAGTTTAATTACAATGTACTTACGCCTCTATTTTCCAGGGGCCTGCATTTCATGATGCAGGTACAAAAATACAGGGCGATGAATCTGCTCACTTTGATTCTCGTATCAGCTGCTTGATAAGCCCCGGTTTCCTTCGGGGCGTTATTTTTTTCCAGTCATATTAGACAGTCAAGTAAGCCTAGGGCCTTGTCCCGGTAAATAATCATTATTTTCGTATTCATTAGAGGCTTCATAGACTAGATTAGTAGTCAGTCAGAGTTTTGCAGATTGTTGTGTTATCCATGTTGGCTATGTCTTTATATTTTCAGATTTATCTCAATATTTCTTATTTATGATTATCCAGTCAGACCTTTTAGTAGACCAACATGTTATAATTATATTCCCCATTTAGTATATATCTCATGTTTTTTCAGCCAGCCAGTTGGTTCACTCGGTCATATATAGTCAAGCACCGAGTTTCGTGTTACGTCTAGGCCTAGGTCCGGGGCGTGACAAAGCTTGGTATCAGAGCACTAGGTTTAAGTGTCCTAGGAAGTCTATGAAGCCATATCTAATGGAGTCTCTTTTATCTGTCTGTGCGCGCCACACATGCAAACAGTTGACCACCAAGACATTCAGGATTGTTTCACTTCTTTCATAATCTAGATTGTGTCGTAAAGCTTAGAGCAATAAGTAATCTTCTCTTCTTATAAAATTTCGTACTTATCAGATGCGCGTGCGACGAGTAGAGAGTCAAAGTTCGTGTGAGGATAATTACCCATTGGGGTATGATTGTGAAGTATTTGATTGTAACGAATGAGTCTTGAGATGATAATGAAAGTGGGATAAAATGCATAGTTACTATAGACTAGAGCATAACCCATAAGAGAAAGTTCAAAAGAAGTTATTATATTTTAAGTCCATCAGTTTATCTCAGATATCAGTTATGTAGCCCTTCAGGTAGCAAAGTTATGGTTATTCAATTTGTCAGTACTCAGTTATTTGGTTACCAGTTTCCCTATTTTTAGTGTATCCTAATTCTGTGACTTGTGAGTATACAGTGATGCCTATGGGTGCTAAAAGAAAATGCAAGTAACAATGATTATAGAGAAATCTTTACATCTTTTAAGTCTGGTTTAAGACCCAAGACTCACTGGATGGTGTAGGAGCGATTTATCAGTTGATGGTATACTCTAAAGGACAAGTTTGTGCATAATAGTATATCCGTATGTGCTTTACCTCACATAAAAAATTATTTTGATTTTTGGAAATGGAGCTACAAGTAGAATGATGATAGCTTAGATGTCAGACCCCGCGTGTGATAGATTAAGAATTAAGCCACAACTGGCATATAATTGATTAATATAGTTTTGAACAGAAAAGAGCCTAAGGGAAAACTAATTAGGAGTAAGAAACGTTTGATATTACAAAAGATGTGTTTTATTATAACTCATGCACATGACTAAGAAGATATGATGTACGGAATGAGAACTATGAGTAGACGATATAAAATTTCGATGGATAGTTTTAGTTTGTTTAAGTTTAGTTAGATCAGAATCAGAGAGTATGATGTTAGTAAGTTACTACGAGAAGGAGTTATTATTAAGAGATAAGGTGTGACAGTGCCCTCTTAAGTTATGAGGTTAAGCGTTTACCCCTAATGTGTATAACCGAGATGTTATTGAAGTGTATAGAAAGTTCGGGTTAGGTATTTCAATCTTTCATTGGCATAATTTCCCTAAGTGTGATCCATGTATTTAATTAAGAGAGAGTATCGACCAAAGATTAAGGTCGGATAGTGAAAAGGGAGTTCAAAATAAGGATATGCTTCACTTTAGTTGCTTAGAGCAAAATAAGAGAACATGATGCTAGCAAGTGGTCAGTAGAAGGACAGTAAGTTTACAATATATGTAATCGACGATTAGAGGTAGTAAGCCAAGTATGGTTGTAGGACAAAGTCACTGGTTAGGAAGAATCAAAAGCGAATGAAGATGAGTACTAGAATTATAAAGAATATATAAGTCCTAAGATTATGTCTTCACTATGGAAAGTGAATTAATGATTTCAACAAAGCTATTGGGGATTTGATTTCCTTAAACAAATGAACACTTTTGAGTAGGTGACAGTTTGAACACACCTGAATGCATGTTAGAACCATGGAGTTAAGTTAAAATTTGAAGTATAGTGATTAGGTTAAAAGAAATTAGATGAGAAGTAAGAGAGAAAATGTCACGACCCAAACCGGAGGGCCGCGAGGGGCACCCAGACCCCACCCGCCGGGTATCGCTAATCGTACATCCAACACCTAATCATAATTAAATACGAACTAAGCCGAAAAAGGACTATGTAAAATCTTAATCAATAACCAACTTATATATACACATACCCATACCAAGGCCGACAAGGCCATACAAGACCATTATCCATAGGATACCTGTCTACAAGCCTCTAAAGAATACATGACATTACAAGGACAGACAGGACAGAACCCCGCCATACTCATATGCGGATGCATAAATACTGAACCACGGCCAACTGCAACTCTGAAACAAATAGAGTGCTCCAACATCAGCTGAACCAGCAACCTACTAGCGTGAACCGTCACCTTCTTTAACCAAACATGTAGGCATGAAATGCAGCGTCCCCCGATAAAAGGGACGTCAGTATGACTGATGTACTCAGTATGTCAGGCATGAACAATAGTATAACAAGGATATAACAACAACTGAAACAGGAACAACTGACCAACAGTAATTGCCTCTGAGGGCCATAATACATATGCCTACATGTTATGCACAATGCAGTATACTTATGCATCGGCCTCATCGGACATCTTCCTTACCATAACAACCTCTGTGGGTACCATATCATGTAGTGATTAATGAATGTATGCATAATGCAAATGCGGTATACTAATGTCCACACAGGAATCCTCCCATAACCGCCTCTGTGGGCATCAGGTTATATCGCCACACAAGGGCATCACATCATATTGGCCTCTTCGGGCTCTTTCGTGATATTTTGTACCAGATGCAGGTGGTGTGCGTATATAACATTTTTCCCTTTCCCCACATCCCCTACATATATAAAATATTTACCATATAGTAGTGTGCATAGCACAAGTGGTCCAGGGTAATATATGAATTCAAATTAAAATGCATGTGGTAACACAATATTCCAATCTCAACAGATGACATAATACCTTTATACTTTCGGCTAACATTGGAAAATCAACATTATTTTCCGTATGCCTCAGTAAGGACTTAGAAACATATTTAGACATGCTTTTAGCATAGGAATCAATAACACTAATATTCTTAACTACTAGGAGTAGAATAATTTATGGAATAATAACACGGTTATATTTCGTCACATGGAACATGCCAAAAGAAAGAAATAATTTACCTTAGCATACCTTTTATGTCTAGAAGTAGCCCTCATCTCGACTTACTTCACTACAAAGTAGTCTTCGATTTGCTTGAGTGAATTGTAAGCCAAATATTAAAATAGGTGCAACACTTTGTTTGTTACCACAGAAGAAGAAAGGAAAAAAATGTTTTGCACTTCTTTTCGGGTTTCCATCAGAAAGAATTTGATGGTGTTTGAATAATTTCATGGAGGTGCCTTTCTAGCAGTATCCTGATGATTTGATTCTTATCCATTGAAGCCTGATGCTCTTTCTAGCAAGCACTGCATATTTATGATTTAAAACCTCCAATTCCTCTTAAAGATAGCTTTTATCATGTGCTCCCACCACAAGAGAAGCGAAGCTAACCAATCTCATTATCTCGCGACCTCTTTTGTCGCTCCCATCTCGCTCTTGTAATTTTATTACTTCTTCTTTAGCTAGAAAAAATGATTCCACGAGCCAAGCAACCTGCGCATCAGGTCCATTTGATTGTACGGACTGGGGAATTCAAATAATGACAAGGAATCTGTCACTCTTTGGAGTTGCAAAGATGTCTCATTCAATGCATTCATCTCATCCGCAAGCCACTTGACTTTCGAATTGTATCTCGTTGATCGAAATTGGTCACTTCTAGTGACCTTGGACAAAATTTCTTCACATTTTTGAAGTATCATCTCCTTTTGAATGAGAGCTTCCTGCAGTGAAGCAGCTAAATTTTCGCTTCTCCTTTTGTTTAGTCCCCATTTAATTCTCCTCTCGTGGACACACGTGGAAGTCACCATTTCCATTTATCCACTAACTAATTACCTTAGACCACTCTCCACCTTTAACTCATCACACACATAATTAATTATGTGATCTCAATTCACTTAAATCTTGATAACTTATAGGATCTTCATATACTCGATGTTATAATTCTTGGAATATGACACTAGTCCATAACTTCTTTATGCATACTCCAAATTTATTCTCGTCCCCCGTCGTCACATTTGTTAGGTCCAAAATTATTTCGGGGTCTAATCTCTTTTATATACTAATCTCTTTATTAGAAAACGTAAATATAACATTATTTTTCCCAACGCTCGGGTCTATTTACACACGCCTAGCGATTTTACATACGCTTAGCGATTTAAATCGTGACCCGAAAGTACGGGATGTTACATCCTTCCCCCCTTAGAAACATTCGTCCTCGAATGTTGGGGTAACATATCTAATCCCCGTCACGTAGCTTGAAAATACAACTACCTTCATACGTCACTACATCAGACCTCTCGTGGTCTCCAAGCATTAATTATAATATCATGAGATAGAACTCACCTTATGCTCCTTTTGGAACCTCGGAGTTGGTCTGGAACATATGTGGATATTTGTGCATCATTTCCTCTTCCGCTTCCCATGTCATCTCTTCCACATTCCTATTTCGCCAAAGAACTTTGACAAAGGCTACTCCCTTAGTCCTCAACTTGCGGACTTGTCGATCTAGGATAGCAATAGGAACTTCTCATACTCCCTTTCTGCACTGCAGAGAATCACCACATTTGGCCGTAGAGTTCCTTTTGTCCCTCCTCCACCATTGATCCTTACGCCGTTCTAGAAAGGCCATACCTTGTGAGACCTGCATAACCATAATCTCATTCACCTTTATCCTTCTTATTCTAATTCTTCGGTCTATTCGTCACTAAGCGAAAACATTTCTACCTTGATACTTAATCATATCATTCCATTAACTATTTTCATATTCCCTTCCACCATCCTTTGATTGTGCCATACTTCTCGTCCTCAATGGTCAGTATAACACTCGTATTTACACTCAATCCAACTTCAATCTCCCTGCTAATCATAATCCTTCTGGAAGAAGGTACTGCTGTAATCGTAAATATGATAAGGTCTACAAAGAAAAATTCTTACAATCTCCTGTGTTTCGATGCTTAGTACTTTATTTACCTTACTAAATATTCCACTTTCTAGGCTTGCATTATTTCTTCCATCTTCCGTATATGAGTGAGACAACTTCTCATAATCTCAAATTTTAACAATAATACTGTCCCTTCTATCCATCATCTTGGTAGAACGCTCATTTACTGGCTACGAGTACAAACTAGCCGAAGTCTTTTTGGTAACTGGCATTACTGAAATGGTATAAAGCGCGATTCAAACTCGAATTCCTAAGACTCAGCTCTACTGCACGATTTATGATATGAAAGAATAGAAACCATCCCTAAATGTCAGATAGCCTCATGCTTATAAGTATGGTGCAGAACATACCCATAAACAAGATTCTACTAGACACGGCTTATAGACTCCCTAGGACAGACATGCTCTAATACCAAATTTGTCACGGCCCAAACCGGGAGGGCCGCGATGGGCACCCGACCCCACCCGCCGGGTATCGCTAATCGTACATCCAACACCTAATCATAATTAAATACGAACTAAGCCGAAAAAGGACTATGTAAAATCTTAATCAGATAACCAACTTATATATACACATACCCATACCAAGGCCGACAAGGCCATACAAGACCACTATCCACAGGACACATGTCTACATGCCTCTAAAGAATACATGACATTACAAGGACAGGACATGACCTCCATACTCATACGCGGATGCAAAAATATTGTACCACGGCCAACTGCAACTCTGAAACAAATAGAGTGCTCCAACATCAGCTGAACCAGCAACCTACTAGCGTGAACCGTCACCTTCTTTAACCGAACATGCGGGCATGAAACGTAGTGTCCCCCAATAAAAGGGACGTCAGTACGACTGATGTACTGAGTATGTCAGGCATGAACAATAGTATAATAAGGATATAACAACTGAAACAGGAACAACTGACCAATAGTAAATGCCTCTGAGGGCCCTAATACATATGCCGACATGTTATGCACAATGCAGTATACTTATGCATCGGCCTCATCGGACATCTTCCTTACCATAACAGCCTCTGTGGGTACCATATCATGTAGTGATTAATGAATGTATGCATAATGCAAATGCGGTATACTAATGTCCACACAGGAATCCTCCCATAACCGCCTCTGTGGGCATCAGGTTATATCTCCACACAAGGGCATCACATCATATTGGCCTCTTCGGGCTCTTTCGTGATATTTTGTACCAGATGCAGGTGGTGTGCGTATATAACATTTTTCCCTTTCCCCACATCCCCTACATATATAAAATATTTACCATATAGTAGTGTGCATAGCACAAGTGGTCCAGGGTAATATATGAATGCAAATTAAAATGCATGTGGTAACACAATATTCCAATCTCAACAGATGACATAATACCTTTATACTTTCGGCTAACATTGGAAAATCAACATTATTTTCCGTATGCCTCAGTAAGGGCTTAGAAACATATTTAGACATGCTTTTAGCATAGGAATCAATAACACTAATATTCTTAACTACTAGGAGTAGAATAATTTATGGAATAATATCACGGTTATATTTCGTCACATGGAACATGCCAAAAGAAAGAAATAATTTACCTTAGCATACCTTTTATGTCTAGAAGTAGCCCTCATCTCGACTTACTTCACTACAAAGTAGTCTTCGATTTGCTTGAGTGAATTGTAAGCCAAATATTAAAATAGGTGCAACACTTTGTTTGTTACCACAGAAGAAGAAAGGAAAAAAATGTTTTGCACTTCTTTTCGGGTTTCCATCAGAAAGAATTTGATGGTGTTTGAATAATTTCATGGAGGTGCCTTTCTAGCAGTATACTGATGATTTGATTCTTATCCATTGAAGCCTGATGCTCTTTCTAGCAAGCACTGCATATTTATGATTTAAAACCTCCAATTCCTCTTAAAGATAGCTTTTATCATGTGCTCCCACCACAAGAGAAGCAGTAAGCTAACCAATCTCATTATCTGCGACCTCTTTTGCTGCTCCCATCTGCTCTTGTAATTTTATTACTTCTTCTTTAGCTAGAAAAAATGATTCCACGAGCCAAGCAACCTGCGCATCAGGTCCATTTGATTGTACGGACTGGGGAATTCAAATAATGACAAGGAATCTGTCACTCTTTGGAGTTGCAAAGATGTCTCATTCAATGCATTCATCTCATCTGCAAGCCACTTGACTTCCTGAATTGTATCTGTTGACTGAAATTGGTCACTTCTAGTGACCTTGGACAATATTTCTTCACATTTTTGAAGTATCATCTCCTTTTGAATGAGAGCTTCTGCAAAGTGAAGCGACTAAATTTTCGCTTCTCCTTTTGTTTAGTCCCCATTTAATTCTCCTCTCGTGGACACACGTGGAAGTCACCATTTCCATTTATCCACTAACTAATTACCTTAGACCACTCTCCACCTTTAACTCATCACACACATAATTAATTATGTGATCTCAATTCACTTAAATCTTGATAACTTATAGGATCTTCATATACTCGATGTTATAATTCTTGGAATATGACACTAGTCCATAACTTCTTTATGCATACTCCAAATTTATTCTCGTCCCCCGTCGTCACATTTGTTAGGTCCAAAATTATTTCGGGGTCTAATCTCTTTTATATACTAATCTCTTTATTAGAAAACGTAAATATAACATTATTTTTTTCCCAACGCTCGGGTCTATTTACACACGCCTAGCGATTTTACATACGCTTAGCGATTTAAATCGTGACCCGAAAGTACGGGATGTTACATCCTTCCCCCCTTAGAAACATTCGTCCTCGAATGTTGGGGTAACATATCTAATCCCCGTCACGTAGCTTGAAAATACAACTACCTTCATACGTCACTACATCAGACCTCTCGTGGTCTCCAAGCATTAATTATAATATCATGAGATAGAACTCACCTTATGCTCCTTTTGGAACCTCGGAGTTGGTCTGGAACATATGTGGATATTTGTGCATCATTTCCTCTTCCGCTTCCCATGTCATCTCTTCCACATTCCTATTTCGCCAAAGAACTTTGACAAAGGCTACTCCCTTAGTCCTCAACTTGCGGACTTGTCGATCTAGGATAGCAATAGGAACTTCTCATACTCCCTTTCTGCACTGCAGAGAATCACCACATTTGGCCGTAGAGTTCCTTTTGTCCCTCCTCCACCATTGATCCTTACGCCGTTCTAGAAAGGCCATACCTTGTGAGACCTGCATAACCATAATCTCATTCACCTTTATCCTTCTTATTCTAATTCTTCAGTCTATTCGTCACTAAGCGAAAACATTTCTACCTTGATACTTAATCATATCATTCCATTAACTATTTTCATATTCCCTTCCACCATCCTTTGATTGTGCCATACTTCTCGTCCTCAATGGTCAGTATAACACTCGTATTTACACTCAATCCAACTTCAATCTCCTCCGCTAATCATAATCCTTCGGAAGAAGGTACTTCGTTGTAATCGTAAATATGATAAGGTCTACAAAGAAAAATTCTTACAATCTCCCGTGTTTCGATGCTTAGTACTTTATTTACCTTACTAAATATTCCACTTTCTAGGCTTGCATTATTTCTTCCATCTTCCGTATATGAGTGAGACAACTTCTCATAATCTCAAATTTTAACAATAATACTGTCCCTTCTATCCATCATCTTGGTAGAACGCTCATTTACTGGCTACGAGTACAAACTAGCCGAAGTCTTTTTGGTAACTGGCATTACTGAAATGGTATAAAGCGCGATTCAAACTCGAATTCCTAAGACTCAGCTCTACTGCACGATTTATGATATGAAAGAATAGAAACCATCCCTAAATGTCAGATAGCCTCATGCTTATAAGTATGGTGCAGAACATACCCATAAACAAGATTCTACTAGACACGGCTTATAGACTCCCTAGGACAGACATGCTCTAATACCAAATTTGTCACGGCCCAAACCGGAGGGCCGCGATGGGCACCCGGACCCCACCCGCCGGGTATCGCTAATCGTACATCCAACACCTAATCATAATTAAATACGAACTAAGCCGAAAAAGGACTATGTAAAATCTTAATCAGATAACCAACTTATATATACACATACCCATACCAAGGCCGACAAGGCCATACAAGACCACTATCCACAGGACACATGTCTACATGCCTCTAAAGAATACATGACATTACAAGGACAGGACATGACCTCCATACTCATACGCGGATGCAAAAATATTGTACCACGGCCAACTGCAACTCTGAAACAAATAGAGTGCTCCAACATCAGCTGAACCAGCAACCTACTAGCGTGAACCGTCACCTTCTTTAACCGAACATGCGGGCATGAAACGTAGTGTCCCCCAATAAAAGGGACGTCAGTACGACTGATGTACTGAGTATGTCAGGCATGAACAATAGTATAATAAGGATATAACAACCGAAACAGAACAAGCGACCAATAGTAAATGCCTCGAGGGCCCTAATACATATGCCGACATGTTATGCACAATGCGGATACTTATGCATCGGCCTCATCGGACATCTTCCTTACCATAACACCTGTGGGTACCATATCATGTAGTGATTAATGAATGTATGCATAATGCAAATGCGGTATACTAATGTCCACACAGGAATCCTCCCATAACCGCCTCTGTGGGCATCAGGTTATATCTCCACACAAGGGCATCACATCATATTGGCCTCTTCGGGCTCTTTCGTGATATTTTGTACCAGATGCAGGTGGTGTGCGTATATAACATTTTTCCCTTTCCCCACATCCCCTACATATATAAAATATTTACCATATAGTAGTGTGCATAGCACAAGTGGTCCAGGGTAATATATGAATGCAAATTAAAATGCATGTGGTAACACAATATTCCAATCTCAACAGATGACATAATACCTTTATACTTTCGGCTAACATTGGAAAATCAACATTATTTTCCGTATGCCTCAGTAAGGGCTTAGAAACATATTTAGACATGCTTTTAGCATAGGAATCAATAACACTAATATTCTTAACTACTAGGAGTAGAATAATTTATGGAATAATATCACGGTTATATTTCGTCACATGGAACATGCCAAAAGAAAGAAATAATTTACCTTAGCATACCTTTTATGTCTAGAAGTAGCCCTCATCTCGACTTACTTCACTACAAAGTAGTCTTCGATTTGCTTGAGTGAATTGTAAGCCAAATATTAAAATAGGTGCAACACTTTGTTTGTTACCACAGAAGAAGAAAGGAAAAAAATGTTTTGCACTTCTTTTCGGGTTTCCATCAGAAAGAATTTGATGGTGTTTGAATAATTTCATGGAGGTGCCTTTCTAGCAGTATACTGATGATTTGATTCTTATCCATTGAAGCCTGATGCTCTTTCTAGCAAGCACTGCATATTTATGATTTAAAACCTCCAATTCCTCTTAAAGATAGCTTTTATCATGTGCTCCCACCACAAGAGAAGCAGTAAGCTAACCAATCTCATTATCTGCGACCTCTTTTGCTGCTCCCATCTGCTCTTGTAATTTTATTACTTCTTCTTTAGCTAGAAAAAATGATTCCACGAGCCAAGCAACCTGCGCATCAGGTCCATTTGATTGTACGGACTGGGGAATTCAAATAATGACAAGGAATCTGTCACTCTTTGGAGTTGCAAAGATGTCTCATTCAATGCATTCATCTCATCTCGCAAGCCACTTGACTTCCCGAATTGTATCTCGTTGATCGAAATTGGTCACTTCTAGTGACCTTGGACAATATTTCTTCACATTTTTGAAGTATCATCTCCTTTTGAATGAGAGCTTCTGCAAAGGTGAAGCCTAAATTTTCGCTTCTCCTTTTGTTTAGTCCCCATTTAATTCTCCTCTCGTGGACACACGTGGAAGTCACCATTTCCATTTATCCACTAACTAATTACCTTAGACCACTCTCCACCTTTAACTCATCACACACATAATTAATTATGTGATCTCAATTCACTTAAATCTTGATAACTTATAGGATCTTCATATACTCGATGTTATAATTCTTGGAATATGACACTAGTCCATAACTTCTTTATGCATACTCCAAATTTATTCTCGTCCCCCGTCGTCACATTTGTTAGGTCCAAAATTATTTCGGGGTCTAATCTCTTTTATATACTAATCTCTTTATTAGAAAACGTAAATATAACATTATTTTTCCCAACGCTCGGGTCTATTTACACACGCCTAGCGATTTTACATACGCTTAGCGATTTAAATCGTGACCCGAAAGTACGGGATGTTACATCCTTCCCCCCTTAGAAACATTCGTCCTCGAATGTTGGGGTAACATATCTAATCCCCGTCACGTAGCTTGAAAATACAACTACCTTCATACGTCACTACATCAGACCTCTCGTGGTCTCCAAGCATTAATTATAATATCATGAGATAGAACTCACCTTATGCTCCTTTTGGAACCTCGGAGTTGGTCTGGAACATATGTGGATATTTGTGCATCATTTCCTCTTCCGCTTCCCATGTCATCTCTTCCACATTCCTATTTCGCCAAAGAACTTTGACAAAGGCTACTCCCTTAGTCCTCAACTTGCGGACTTGTCGATCTAGGATAGCAATAGGAACTTCTCATACTCCCTTTCTGCACTGCAGAGAATCACCACATTTGGCCGTAGAGTTCCTTTTGTCCCTCCTCCACCATTGATCCTTACGCCGTTCTAGAAAGGCCATACCTTGTGAGACCTGCATAACCATAATCTCATTCACCTTTATCCTTCTTATTCTAATTCTTCAGTCTATTCGTCACTAAGCGAAAACATTTCTACCTTGATACTTAATCATATCATTCCATTAACTATTTTCATATTCCCTTCCACCATCCTTTGATTGTGCCATACTTCTCGTCCTCAATGGTCAGTATAACACTCGTATTTACACTCAATCCAACTTCAATCTCCCTGCTAATCATAATCCTTCTGGAAGAAGGTACTGCTGTAATCGTAAATATGATAAGGTCTACAAAGAAAAATTCTTACAATCTCCCGTGTTTCGATGCTTAGTACTTTATTTACCTTACTAAATATTCCACTTTCTAGGCTTGCATTATTTCTTCCATCTTCCGTATATGAGTGAGACAACTTCTCATAATCTCAAATTTTAACAATAATACTGTCCCTTCTATCCATCATCTTGGTAGAACGCTCATTTACTGGCTACGAGTACAAACTAGCCGAAGTCTTTTTGGTAACTGGCATTACTGAAATGGTATAAAGCGCGATTCAAACTCGAATTCCTAAGACTCAGCTCTACTGCACGATTTATGATATGAAAGAATAGAAACCATCCCTAAATGTCAGATAGCCTCATGCTTATAAGTATGGTGCAGAACATACCCATAAACAAGATTCTACTAGACACGGCTTATAGACTCCCTAGGACAGACATGCTCTAATACCAAATTTGTCACGGCCCAAACCGGAGGGCCGCGATGGGCACCCGGACCCCACCCGCCGGGTATCGCTAATCGTACATCCAACACCTAATCATAATTAAATACGAACTAAGCCGAAAAAGGACTATGTAAAATCTTAATCAGATAACCAACTTATATATACACATACCCATACCAAGGCCGACAAGGCCATACAAGACCACTATCCATAGGACACATGTCTACATGCCTCTAAAGAATACATGACATTACAAGGACAGGACATGACCTCCATACTCATACGCGGATGCAAAAATATTGTACCACGGCCAACTGCAACTCTGAAACAAATAGAGTGCTCCAACATCAGCTGAACCAGCAACCTACTAGCGTGAACCGTCACCTTCTTTAACCGAACATGCGGGCATGAAACGTAGTGTCCCCCAATAAAAGGGACGTCGGTACGACCGATGTACTCGAGTATGTCGAGCATGAACAATAGTATAATAAGGATATAACAACAAGCGAAACAGAACAACCGACCAATAGTAAATGCCTCCGAGGGCCCTAATACATATGCCTACATGTTATGCACAATGCGGTATACTTATACATCGGCCTCATCGGACATCTTCCTTACCATAACAACCTCTCTCATGGGTACCATATCATGTAGTGATTAATGAATGTATGCATAATGCAAATGCGGTATACTAATGTCCACACAGAATCCTCCCATAACCGCCTCTCGTGGGCATCGGGTTATATCTCCACACAAGGGCATCACATCATATTGGCCTCTTCGGGCTCTTTCGTGATATTTTGTACCAGATGCAGGTGGTGTGCGTATATAACATTTTTCCCTTTCCCCACATCCCCTACATATATAAAATATTTACCATATAGTAGTGTGCATAGCACAAGTGGTCCAGGGTAATATATGAATGCAAATTAAAATGCATGTGGTAACACAATATTCCAATCTCAACGAGATGACATAATACCTTTATACTTTCGGCTAACATTGGAAAATCAACATTATTTTCCGTATGCCTCAGTAAGGACTTAGAAACATATTTAGACATGCTTTTAGCATAGGAATCAATAACACTAATATTCTTAACTACTAGGAGTAGAATAATTTATGGAATAATATCACGGTTATATTTCGTCACATGGAACATGCCAAAAGAAAGAAATAATTTACCTTAGCATACCTTTTATGTCTAGAAGTAGCCCTCATCTCAACTTACTTCACTACAAAGTAGTCTTCGATTTGCTTGAGTGAATTGTAAGCCAAATATTAAAATAGGTGCAACACTTTGTTTGTTACCACAGAAGAAGAAAGGAAAAAAATGTTTTGCACTTCTTTTCGGGTTTCCATCAGAAAGAATTTGATGGTGTTTGAATAATTTCATGGAGGTGCCTTTCTAGCAAAGATATCTTGATGATTTGATTCTTATCCATTGAAGCCTGATGCTCTTTCTAGCAAGCACTGCATATTTATGATTTAAAACCTCCAATTCCTCTTAAAGATAGCTTTTATCATGTGCTCCCACCACAAGAGAAGCAGTAAGCTAACCAATCTCATTATCTGCGACCTCTTTTGCTTTCGCTCCCATCTCGCTCTTGTAATTTTATTACTTCTTCTTTAGCTAGAAAAAATGATTCCACGAGCCAAGCAACTGCGCATCGGTCCATTTGATTGTACGGACTGGGAATTCAAATAATGACAAGGAATCATCACTCTTTGGAGTTGCAAAGATGTCTCATTCAATGCATTCATCTCATCTGCAAGCCACTTGACTTCTGAATTGTATCTGTTGACTGAAATTGGTCACTTCTAGTGACCTTGGACAATATTTCTTCACATTTTTGAAGTATCATCTCCTTTTGAATGAGAGCTTCCTGCAATAAAGTAGCTAAATTTTCGCTTCTCCTTTTGTTTAGTCCCCATTTAATTCTCCTCTCGTGGACACACGTGGAAGTCACCATTTCCATTTATCCACTAACTAATTACCTTAGACCACTCTCCACCTTTAACTCATCACACACATAATTAATTATGTGATCTCAATTCACTTAAATCTTGATAACTTATAGGATCTTCATATACTCGATGTTATAATTCTTGGAATATGACACTAGTCCATAACTTCTTTATGCATACTCCAAATTTATTCTCGATCCCCGTCGTCACATTTGTTAGGTCCAAAATTATTTCGGGGTCTAATCTCTTTTATATACTAATCTCTTTATTAGAAAACGTAAATATAACATTATTTTTCCCAACGCTCGGGTCTATTTACACACGCCTAGCGATTTTACATACGCTTAGCGATTTAAATCGTGACCCGAAAGTACGGGATGTTACATCCTTCCCCCTTAGAAACATTCGTCCTCGAATGTTGGGGTAACATATCTAATCCCCGTCACGTAGCTTGAAAATACAACTACCTTCATACGTCACTACATCGACCTCTCGTGGTCTCCAAGCATTAATTATAATATCATGAGATAGAACTCACCTTATGCTCCTTTTGGAACCTCGGAGTTGGTCTGGAACATATGTGGATATTTGTGCATCATTTCCTCTTCCGCTTCCCATGTCATCTCTTCCACATTCCTATTTCGCCAAAGAACTTTGACAAAGGCTACTCCCTTAGTCCTCAACTTGCGGACTTGTCGATCTAGGATAGCAATAGGAACTTCTCATACTCCCTTTGCACCGCAGAATCACCACATTTGGCCGTAGAGTTCCTTTTGTCCCTCCTCCACCATTGATCCTTACGCCGTTCTAGAAAGGCCATACCTTGTGAGACCTGCATAACCATAATCTCATTCACCTTTATCCTTCTTATTCTAATTCTTCAGTCTATTCGTCACTAAGCGAAAACATTTCTACCTTGATACTTAATCATATCATTCCATTAACTATTTTCATATTCCCTTCCACCATCCTTTGATTGTGCCATACTTCTCGTCCTCAATGGTCAGTATAACACTCGTATTTACACTCAATCCAACTTCAATCTCCCTGCTAATCATAATCCTTCTGGAAGAAGGTACTGCTGTAATCGTAAATATGATAAGGTCTACAAAGAAAAATTCTTACAATCTCCTGTGTTTCGATGCTTAGTACTTTATTTACCTTACTAAATATTCCACTTTCTAGGCTTGCATTATTTCTTCCATCTTCCGTATATGAGTGAGACAACTTCTCATAATCTCAAATTTTAACAATAATACTGTCCCTTCTATCCATCATCTTGGTAGAACGCTCATTTACTGGCTACGAGTACAAACTAGCCGAAGTCTTTTTGGTAACTGGCATTACTGAAATGGTATAAAGCGCGATTCAAACTCGAATTCCTAAGACTCAGCTCTACTGCACGATTTATGATATGAAAGAATAGAAACCATCCCTAAATGTCAGATAGCCTCATGCTTATAAGTATGGTGCAGAACATACCCATAAACAAGATTCTACTAGACACGGCTTATAGACTCCCTAGGACAGACATGCTCTAATACCAAATTTGTCACGGCCCAAACCGGAGGGCCGCGATGGGCACCCGAACCCCACCCGTCGGGTACCGCTAATCGTACATCCAACACCTAATCATAATTAAATACGAACTAAGCCGAAAAAGGACTATGTAAAATCTTAATCAGATAACCAACTTATATATACACATACCCATACCAAGGCCGACAAGGCCATACAAGACCACTATCCACAGGACACATGTCTACATGCCTCTAAAGAATACATGACATTACAAGGACAGGACATGACCTCCATACTCATACGCGGATGCAAAAATATTGTACCACGGCCAACTGCAACTCTGAAACAAATAGAGTGCTCCAACATCAGCTGAACCAGCAACCTACTAGCGTGAACCGTCACCTTCTTTAACCGAACATGCGGGCATGAAACGTAGTGTCCCCCAATAAAAGGGACGTCAGTACGACTGATGTACTGAGTATGTCAGGCATGAACAATAGTATAATAAGGATATAACAACTGAAACAGGAACAACTGACCAATAGTAAATGCCTCTGAGGGCCCTAATACATATGCCGACATGTTATGCACAATGCAGTATACTTATGCATCGGCCTCATCGGACATCTTCCTTACCATAACAGCCTCTGTGGGTACCATATCATGTAGTGATTAATGAATGTATGCATAATGCAAATGCGGTATACTAATGTCCACACAGGAATCCTCCCATAACCGCCTCTGTGGGCATCATGTTATATCTCCACACAAGGGCATCACATCATATTGGCCTCTTCGGGCTCTTTCGTGATATTTTGTACCAGATGCAGGTGGTGTGCGTATATAACATTTTTCCCTTTCCCCACATCCCCTACATATATAAAATATTTACCATATAGTAGTGTGCATAGCACAAGTGGTCCAGGGTAATATATGAATGCAAATTAAAATGCATGTGGTAACACAATATTCCAATCTCAACAGATGACATAATACCTTTATACTTTCGGCTAACATTGGAAAATCAACATTATTTTCCGTATGCCTCAGTAAGGGCTTAGAAACATATTTAGACATGCTTTTAGCATAGGAATCAATAACACTAATATTCTTAACTACTAGGAGTAGAATAATTTATGGAATAATATCACGGTTATATTTCGTCACATGGAACATGCCAAAAGAAAGAAATAATTTACCTTAGCATACCTTTTATGTCTAGAAGTAGCCCTCATCTCGACTTACTTCACTACAAAGTAGTCTTCGATTTGCTTGAGTGAATTGTAAGCCAAATATTAAAATAGGTGCAACACTTTGTTTGTTACCACGAAGAAAGAAAGGAAAAAAATGTTTTGCACTTCTTTTCGGGTTTCCATCAGAAAGAATTTGATGGTGTTTGAATAATTTCATGGAGGTGCCTTTCTAGCAGTATACTGATGATTTGATTCTTATCCATTGAAGCCTGATGCTCTTTCTAGCAAGCACTGCATATTTATGATTTAAAACCTCCAATTCCTCTTAAAGATAGCTTTTATCATGTGCTCCCACCACAAGAGAAGCAGTAAGCTAACCAATCTCATTATCTCTGCGACCTCTTTTGCTGCTCCCATCTGCTCTTGTAATTTTATTACTTCTTCTTTAGCTAGAAAAAATGATTCCACGAGCCAAGCAACCTGCGCATCATGTCCATTTGATTGTACGGACTGGGGAATTCAAATAATGACAAGGAATCAGTCACTCTTTGGAGTTGCAAAGATGTCTCATTCAATGCATTCATCTTATCTCGCAAGCCACTTGACTTTCTGAATTGTATCTCGTTGATCGAAATTGGTCACTTCTAGTGACCTTGGACAATATTTCTTCACATTTTTGAAGTATCATCTCCTTTTGAATGAGAGCTTCTGGGTGAAGCGACTAAATTTTCGCTTCTCCTTTTGTTTAGTCCCCATTTAATTCTCCTCTCGTGGACACACGTGGAAGTCACCATTTCCATTTATCCACTAACTAATTTCCTTAGACCACTCTCCACCTTTAACTCATCACACACATAATTAATTATGTGATCTCAATTCACTTAAATCTTGATAACTTATAGGATCTTCATATACTCGATGTTATAATTCTTGGAATATGACACTAGTCCATAACTTCTTTATGCATACTCCAAATTTATTCTTGATCCCCGTCGTCACATTTGTTAGGTCCAAAATTATTTCGGGGTCTAATCTCTTTTATATACTAATCTTTTTATTAGCAAACGTAAATATAACATAATTTGTTTCCAACGCTCGGGTCTATTTACACACGCCTAGCGATTTTACATACGCTTAGCGATTTAAACCGTGACCCGAAAGTACGGGATGTTACAGAAAACTACAGAAGAGTTGCCTTTAAAGGTTATCATAAAAGGGTTTCCCTAATATTGATATTGTAAGCAAAATTAAGTCATTACGATTTTGTATGACAGCTATGAATACATTAGTTCCCCTTTTATGTAAGTAACTCAATTTTTCTAGAAATTAATATTTCTCACAAGGAATTTAAAGATGAATATTCAGTAATTTAAAGTATGAAGAATTGAAAAATATAAAGGAAAGACAACTTGATTTCAACAAAAGAGAAGAATCTGCAAGTATAAGACTTTGGCCTCTGGTTTAAGGGAGAAATGTGCAAATTTCCATTAAGTCAAGTTGGGCGTTTGAAACCCGAAGGGTTAGCATGAGATATAAAGAATATCAATTTAGTAATGAGGGAAAAATGACATTGTCGCCATAAGGAATGTGCCTCGTGTGTGTAAGAAACACGAAGTGAGTAGAATGATTGTCGATCGACTTGTCTCAAGCTTAGTTATTGCTGATTAAGATATCACAGAAAAAGCAAAAAGATGATGACAAATTATGTGTTAAATGAAGGGATTCATAAGCATAAAATGACGGCTTTCAAACAAGAGGGAGATGACGGTACCTTAAGATACCAAGGCAGATTATGTGTTCCAGATATAGATGGACTTAGAGAAAGAATTATGGTAGAGACACACAATTCATGATATTCTATCTATCCAAGCCCTACTAAATTGTACCATGACCTTAAGGAGGTTTATTGGTATAATGCCATAAAGAAGAACGTAATTTTGTGGCCAAGTTTCCAGTAAGTGATAGTCGAACACCAGAGGCCTGGTGGTTTGACTCAAAACATAGATATTTTTGTTTGAAAATGGGAGATGATAAACATGGACTGCATAACAGGTCTACCTCGCTCATTTAAGAAGCATGACTCGATTTGGGTGATTATAAACCAACTTACCAAGTCAGTTTTGTTGGTGAAAACTACTGATTCTGCAGAAGATTATGTCAAGTTGTATATTTAGGAAATTGTTAGATTGCATGGGATTCTAGTGTCTATCATTTCAAATCGTGGTGCTCAATTCACAAAAAAAATTGGAGATCTTTTTAGAATGGACTAGGCACAAAGGTAAACCATAGTACAACTTTTCATCCTTAGACAGATGGTCATGCAGAATGCACTATTCAGACACTTGAGGATATATTGAGGGCATGTGTCTTAGATTTCAAAGGTAATTGGGATGATCATTTGCCTCTCATTGAGTTTTAACAGTTATCACTTGAGTATCAAGATGGCATAGTACGAGGCTCTATATAGGCAAAGATGTAGGTCATCAATCGGTCAGTTTGAAGTTAACAAAGTAGAGTTGTTAGGACCATATTTGGCCCACCAGGATATGGAAAAAGTCAAATTGATCTAGGAGCGTTTGAAAATGGTTTAGAGTCACCAAAATTTCTAATCGAACGTGCACCGTAGAGACTTAGAGATTCATGTTGATGATTGAGTATTTCTAAATATTTCACCTATGAAAGGCGTTATGATATTTGGGAAGAAAGGGAAGCTTAGTCCCCGATATATTGGGTCATACAAGATCCTATGAAGGATATGGCAAGTTGCTTATGAGTTAGAGTTGCCACGAAAGTTATCTGATGTATACCCAATGCTTCATGTGTCTATACTGAAGAAGTTCATGGGGGACCCGTCTATTGCTGTTCCTACAAAGATCACAGGGATCAAGGACAACCTATTTTATGAAGAGATTCCTCTAGCTATTCTTGACCGTCAAGTTCACAAGTTGAGAACTAAGGAAATTTCTTCAGTGAAAGTGCTATGGAGAAATCAGAAAGTGGAAGAGGCTACGTGGGAACCAAAGAGGATATGAAGTCCAGGTATCTGCATCTTTTCAAAGAGAAAGCAAAAAATGATGAAGGTAACTAACATTTACACTCAGACCTCATGCTATAATCTCCATGTTCCTAGTATTCAGTCTGTTCAGTATTCATTCAGTTCAGTGCTCATTCAATTTAGTATCTATTCAATTCAACATTCATTCAATTTAATATTCAAGTATTCATTTCAGTTCAGTGTACACATGTTTCCATTAGTCACGTTTATGATCCAGAGTTGGCTATAATTATGACATGACAATCATTCGAGGATGAATGATCCCAAATGGGAGATAATGTAACACTTCATAAATTTGAGTTAGTTAGTTTGTGAGTTGGTTCTTCAGTTGGATTTGTTGGAAGTACTTCTCTACAATCATAAATCATTTCTATTAGTGTTTTACAACCGTCTACTTTAATAGTCGGATTTAATACCGTACCAACAATATAAATAGTGGGAATAAGAATTTTTTTTTAAAAAATTTGTAAACATTTTTTCAATAGATGTCTTATAAGTTGGTTTTTGCATATATTCATTAAGTAACAAAAATATTAGAGCTATATGAAATAACATATTTGAAATAGTAGGATAATAAATAATGAAAAATTCTTTAGTAGGTGGATCGGGATGGGATGGGCCGGGTAAGGATCTGGCCGACCCGGCCCACTGGACAGACCTAGTCTATCCTAACCTGGCCCACTGGACAAGCCTAGTCTATCCTGACCCGACCCACTGAATAGGCCTAGTCTCAAATAGTTGTGGGTGTCTATCCTAAATATCCTGCTCAGCCTCTCAAATAGCTTCCTCAGTCAAATGATTTCTCCACAATAGTTTAACTAAAGGAATACTCTTTGACCTCACTCCGCTATACAAAACATCCTTGTTAAACATATTAAAAATGATAGAGATTTATGAAACTTAGCTCCGTGGGACTATGTCCTCTCCTCTTTCGTTGATGTGATATCCCGTTGCGCTACTATTTTGGAATCCCGATTGACACATGATCTCTTTTTATAAAGTTATCAATTAATCCTTAAAGAAACAAGTTAAAAATAAATTTAAACTAATAAAATTCCACATCTCAAAGAGGGTAATGTAAGAGAAGATGGGATCGTGACGCTAGATACTAACAAAAAATCCAATAACTACATGCCACAAAATTTCAAAAATAGTGAAACATCATCATATAATATAAGATTTTGGAAGATACTGCAATTAACAACTCAATAAACTACTTGTTACTCCAAAATTTAATTCATCTACCGACCTCCATGTCGATAAGGGCCGTGACCGGGTGGGTGACCCAACCAGTTGCATTTGACGCGTTAGGAGACCTGGCCAATGTTAAAAGGGTACCGTACACCTTAAATGACATAATTACCCATTGACAGTTTCAGCAATAATGGGAAGAGAAAATGACATAAATGATCCCTTATCTTTGATAGTAAATTCAAAATTGCCCCTTAAGTATCCATTTAACTATTTTGGTCATTTAAATTTGTTAAAAGTGAACATTTTTTATCTCTAAGAAACTGTGAAAATTGAAAATATTTAACTACAGAATGTAATTTTTTTTTGTCTATTTCAAGAGTCTGGTGTACTTTTTATAGTGCATTTTTGTTATTTTTATCTATTTTTTTTGTGTTTGGTGTAATTTATGTTTCGGTTTTTGAAATTTTGAAAATTTCTGTTGTTGGCTCTTAATTGTTTTCTCACAGTTCTAGTTATATTAGACTTTGATAAATATTTGACGAAGGCCAAAAAGTGTTTACTTTTGATTAAAGTAAATGATAAAAACTGCTAAGTGGATCATTTTTCTCACAATTTGTATTAGCACCTATTACCGAAGATAAGGGACCATTTATGTTAGCAATTTAAATCAGCACATGGGTAATTCTGTCCCGTGAAAAAAGAAATGCTCTACTTATATAGAGAGCCAGCAAAAAGTGGGGTAGAAAAGAAAAACGGCTTTCTTAATATTCTTTACAACTTCTACCCATTACCCAGTTAAGGAAACCCTTCACACTACAAACTGCTCTCTGGCAATTTTGTCTCCCACAAATCCTTTTATAATATACTTCATTCTCAATATATTTTGAAAATCAGAACCAATATTTTCTGGGTTTTAGCTATTTCAAGGATCTGAAAAACCTAGGCTTTTTTGTCTTGAAAAATCTTTAATTTTTTTATACAATTGTTTGAGTGAAAGTTGATTTGAATTGTGATCTGTTATTAATCAACAAAGTAGTATTATATATACACTAGAAATACACATAATCTAGAAAGATGTGGGGTATTTCTAGATGTTGTGAGAAAATTTACACGGTTGCAGAAGGGGGATCTGGTTATTGTTCCAAGAAGAAGGATGATTTATGTAATCAGGTAAATTATTTTCTTATTTCATATTCCAAAGTTTCTCCTCTTTTTACTAATTTATATTGATTTAATATCTCAAGTCAATCAATTTCCCTTTGGTTATTATATTCTTGTTTTCCTTCAAATTTTGGTGGAGTTTTTCTTTGTAATTTTGCATATGCTTCTCTATATTCTCTATACATGTTATCTTGCTTAGACAGGAAGGCAGAAACTTTTCAAGTATTGGGGTTTATATTCTGGGTACCCCGATGATAATTTATCATCTTTAATAAATTCTAATTAATTTTCTAGCCTATTGGAAACAGAAAGCAAATTGACATATGATCTGATTCTAGTTTTTATTACCAGTAATTTTCTAGCTTGCTTTTCTTTACTTCTTTTCCTAATTTTAACTCACAGAAAAAAAGGGTTCTTTTGAAGAGGAAGATGCCTTCCAATTTATTATTGTTCATGGTTATTCACTTGTACTAAAAACGAAATTGCCTTTGTACCAAGTATTAATCCTAAAAATAAGCGTATACGTTACTGATCTTGAAATGGAAAGATAAGAAAAATTCAATGACAAGTGCTAAAAATCCCTTTCCGTATTGATATTCAGTTTGCATATATGTAACAGCGTATATTTGGTACTTTATTTTGCTTTTCAATTTAAGGCCTTCTCTTGCTTGTACTTGATATTTGCTGTTTATAGTTGAAAACTTTCTTTTGAAGTTCTGCGGCTTTTACCTAATACGAGAGATTTTAATAATGCATGTCGATATATTTCTTAGTATTAAACGCTGTTCTTAGTTTATCTCTAACAAGAGATTCTGTTGAATGCAGGAAACTGGACGAGCCTTGAGCATGTCGAGACTAAAATGTATTTTGCGTGGCTTGGATCTTAAAACATATATCTTTCTCTTTGTGTTGATACCAACATGTGTCTGGGGTATATACGTCCATGGGCAGAAAATCACCTACTTTCTACGGCCATTATGGGAGAAACCACCAAAGTCATTTAATGAAATGCCTCACTATTATCATGAGAATGTGTCAATGGAGAATCTCTGTAAATTTCACGGCTGGGGAACCCGTGAGTACCCGAGGCGTGTGTTTGATGCCGTGCTGTTCAATAATGAGGTTGACATGCTTACCATACGGTGGAAGGAGTTATACCCTTATATTACAGAGTTTATTCTACTCGAATCGAACTCGACGTTCACTGGATTGCCAAAGCCTTCATACTTTGCTAATCACAGAGATGAGTTTGAATTCGTTGAGTCAAGATTGACGTATGGACAGATTCCTGGGAGATTTAGAAGAGGAGAAAACCCTTTCGTTGAGGAGGCTTATCAACGGCTTGCATTGGATTATCTTCTCAAACAAGCAGGTATTCAGGATGACGACTTGTTGATAATGTCGGATGTTGATGAGATACCTAGTAGAC
Organism: Anisodus tanguticus; assembly: GCA_034509755.1. NCBI lineage: Eukaryota > Viridiplantae > Streptophyta > Magnoliopsida > Solanales > Solanaceae > Anisodus > Anisodus tanguticus. The sequence continues at coordinate 47,993,342 of CM067542.1, read as the reverse complement.
ATACCATCAATCTCTTGAGGTGGTGTGATGACATACCTTCGGTTCTTCATCTTCGGTTGAAGAATTATCTTTACTCTTTTGAGTTTCTTGTGGATAACGATAGCTGGAGAGCTTCTGTACATCGGTACCAATCGGGTAAGACAAGGTATGCTCATTACCGACAATCAGACGTCATCTTGGCAGACGCAGGGTGGCATTGTAGCTTTTGCTTCCGCCACATAAGTGAATTTATATTTAAGATGAAAGCCTACAGCCATTTTGACAGGGTCAGATTTTCTCATTTTCTCAACCCTAAGAGAGTCCAAAGGGTTATCTGCAACGGGGATGATTTGTTCGATATGCTACCTGAAGAGTATACATTCAGGGAAATCATTGGCAAAATGGGACCAATTCCTCACTCTTATTCAGCTGTTCACCTGCCGGCTTATCTTTTGGAAGACGCAGACAAGTATAAGTTTCTTTTGCCAGGTAATTGCTTGAGAGAAAGTGGGTGATCTAGCAGGGTTTTGTTATATCTTCTTTTTGTTAATGTCGAGGGTGCAGTTCTTCATTGCTCCTTACAAGTCCAATGACAATCCTGCGGAATGCTTGGATGAATACTCAGATTTGGGAAGTCAGGAATTTTGTATATAGCTTCTTGGATATTGTTTTCTCAGGAGGATCAAGCATGTCAATAGGACAAATGGGGAGTTTGCTGTTGCAGAACTGCTATTAGTTCGAAACATGTGCGTAACTCTGTATGCTGTAGCATATCAATTCCTGATAATGCTCCCAGATAACATTTACATTCGCGGGCTTTCCTCATGTTGGGAAATTTTGGACCAGTACTAATTTATTCACATTTCTTGTGTTCCTTCTTCTTTCTGACCTAGTACTTTTATATCACCTAGCGTTTAGACTAGAAATCTGCCCCTTTGTTAATTGCTTTGATTGATTTAACTAGCTTTCTAGTATGCATCGAGTTGTTATGTTGATATCAGAGGGTGAGTACTTCATCATGTGGTGTATATAAACTTTCAAGAGGGTGATTACTTCATCATGTGGTGTATATAAACTTTCATTCTCTTGAGTATGACTATCCTTGTGTTGAATTTTAACAAAACAAAGTATGTTCATAAGAGTGTGCTGATTGCTGAGGAATTTGTAAATGTTAGATCTTCTATTCAGTGGCTAATGCCACCAAGAACTGTACTGCCACCATCTCTAGGTGCATTGGAAGAATCTCATTTTAACAGAGATTGAGTGCACGAAGCAAGAGCTCATGACTTTCCTTCTTATTAGGGATCCGGGTGTATGAAACTCAATGGCCCTATTGTACCAGATTCGCTCAACCATCCCGTCAAATCCCTCTGTAGTGGTAGCCTGGTAGGTCATGATATATTGACATAAACCCTCAATCTTTGTTTTCTAATTATATTCCAAATGTAGTTTTTCTGGTTGGCGTGAGTTTGCTAACCTTCTAAATAGAATTATTTTGCAACTTTGGATATGCGGCACATAAAGTCACTAATCAATGAAGCGTTCATTAATCAGAAAAAGCTAGATAGTTCTAATAACCTGTCTGAGGCAGTCATTGTTGCTGTTATTGAGGTAAGGAAGATTATAGTGGCCCTGAAATCTAGTTTTCTAAGACCATCAAATTTATCAGTTGTGTCCTAGACGTGCTGACTTGTTTTGTGATATGCAAAATGGATTAGGTGACGTAGCCAGGTAGACGGGGTCCAATAATGTTACAAACAATGAAACAAAAAGGATAAGAAAAGAGAAGAGGTGAAGGTAGTCTCAATTACGTACATTTAATCTTAATTGCACCTCATTAACATAATCAGTTTGATGAACGAAAACAACTCCAAACTATACATCAAATGGATCAAACAAAATATGATATCAAAACCTCATCCAGACAGTATAGAACGCACACGTTCAGAAGCTGTAGGTGGAAGAGATGAGAATGCTCAGATGGATGTGCGGTCATATTAGAAGAAATATGATTAAAAATGAAGTCATACGGAACAAGGTCGGAGTGGCCTTCGTGGAAAACAAGATGAGGAAGGCGCGACTGAGATGGTTCGGGCCTGTGAAGAGGAGGTGTGAGGATGTGCCAGTTAGGCGGTGTGAGAGACCGGCGGTCGCAGGACTTAGGAGAGGTAGAGGTAGACCGAAGAAGAATTGGGAGAGGTGATTAGACAGGACATGACACAACTTCAGCTGACTGAGGACATGACCGTAGATAGGAAGATTTGGAGGTCGAGAATTAGGATAGAAAGTTAGTAGGTAGTTGCGTTTTGTCGCGATATGCATGAGAGAGGTGGGGGGCTAGCCTTTCCATCTCCGGTTCTCCCTTTCTTAGTAGCAGTATTTAGGTATCACGTAGAGCATTATTCCTATGTGTGTATTACCCCATTTATTCTATATCTGGATATTTTATTGTCTTATTTTTCTTGTAATCCTGCATTTACTACATTCTTTTTTAGCCGAGGGTCTATCGGAAACAACCTCTCTCGCCCCACAAGCGTACATCCTACCCTCACCAGATCCCATTTTGTGGGATTATACTGGGTATGTTGTTGTTGTTGTTGTTGTTGTAGGTCACTAATAAGATAATTACAAATCATTTTTATGATAAATAATAATTAGCAATTTCATAAACTATACTAACAATGTAAATAAACTTTATACCGTTTATAATGTTAGTTCTTTGTTACAATATTTGTACAATTTATTTAACCCCACCATTGGTGCACAGCGACACCCTCATCCCTCAACATACCATACAACGATAAACAATCCCAAACAGGATAATAGAAAGAGTAGACTTATTGAAACTTTAGGACACAAATAATTGTTAAAGGCATCTATTGTTAAGAGTAACACCCCCCCAAAACCCAATCGTTCCTCTGTCACGCCGTTATTTTATTTACAGGCTAGGCTGGCACTTGGAAGAATTATGTATACGTGACCTTCTATTATTAGGTCTATTAAATTCAAATGTTCGAATACTCTATGAAAAGGATTTGTGCAAACATATTCCGTTAAAGGACAATTTCCTCTTTCATTGGTGACAAGGACTAGTAATCTGAAAACTGAAAAATCAATAGAGAATAATGGAGTAGTAGTAATATTTTTGTCCACCAATTATGAGAATATAATTAGGCCTAAAACTCATCCGAGATAAAGAGTTGATTTGGATATCTTAAAAACAGGAACTCATTCGTGTCAAAGAGAAATTACCATATGCGTTTGCAGCTTGTGAATGTATTATCTTAAAATGTTTTCATAAAGAAGTTATCTTTCAGGCAACTATTTTTCATGAATTTTTTTGTTTTTTAGTGTTTCAAATCCTGATTGTTTCCAATAAGGAAGTCTTATTTTGATGCGAAGTATTTGTCCAAGGCAAATACTTTTTATCAGAAGGAAGAAAATGACTTTGTTCACTTATGAACAAAATTTATTTTCCTTACAATTATCTATACTATAAGTATCAAGTATTCAAAAAATTTATAAATACTAACTCAAGTAAAATGAACAGAAGATACTCTCCAAGTCTTGAATTTACAATAAGTGATAAGTTTGACTAGTAGGGGTCAAAATCCACTTAAAATTTGATTAAGTTAAATGGAGTCTATAATGTAATATTTATAATTTGTTAAACTTTTATAAAATATAAAAAGACCCACAACTTAACCCCAACCCCAACCAATCCATTTATTTCAGAAAAAACTGTACTTCTTTAAAATCAACTATCTTTCCCCAGAACTCTTTTCTCTTTCTTAATTGCACGACTTCGTTCTTCTATCTTCTCTTTGAAGTTCTGCCTCGTCATTGTTGTCGGTCGTCTCTTTCTGTTGCTCTGCAAAGTTCTCAGGTAAATTTCTTTTTTTTCATTTTTGAAATCTGAAACTAAAAATGATGATTTTGGTTAAATAAGAACATGAATTTCTCTTCAAAGTTGTCTATTTTGTTGTTGCATGCTTAAAAACTCTTATTTGGTATATTTAGTTACTTGTGGTTTTGTGTTTGTAAATAGCGTACACTGCCAGTGCAATTTATGTTTTTGTTGGTCTTGTTATCCTTCTATGGTTAAAGAAAAAGAGGCTTGCACTTGATTTTTTTTTTTTCAATAGCTGAGAAGTTGTTGCAGCAACTTCAGCATTTGTTTGACAAAATCAAGCAGTTGTTGAGGTTGTTAGGACAAATTGTTCCAAACAACTGATAAAGTCTTTTCACTTGCTGCAACAACCTGAAATATGTTTGTTTTTGTTCTGATTTTTTTCTAACAACTGAGGAAGTTGTTGCAACAACTTCACCACTTTTTTGAACAGTACATTATAAATGGGATAAGATCCCTGATATCTATATCTTTTCAGAACTATCCCCTGAGAGTTGTTTGAGTTTTTGTTTTCAGCATCGTTGGGTGAACCGGGTTCATCCCGCCCTTCATCAATGGTTCCCCTGTCAGTGTGGCTTACTCTTCACTGTTTGATGGACCTGGTTATAAAGGATGTTACTTGTTTCATTCCCATTAGCTGGCTAAATGTTTGTCTAGTGGGATCACTGAAAGGCATTTCATCATCCTCATACGCTTGCTTCTCAGATACAATACTGGATTCTTCAAACACAATGTGCACACTTTATTCAACGCACAGGGTTCATTTTATTGGATACCGTGTAGGCTTTACTACTCTGTGAATAGCCCATGATGATTCATTCATCGCTCCTAGTATCAAATTTTCCCAGAAAATCTTTTCTGTTGTTATGAATAAAACATTTATACCCAAAAGCTCTTAGATGTGAGATGTTTGGTTTCCTTCCTTTAAGCAGTTCATATAGAGTCTTCTTCAATAGTGATTTGGTCATACACCTGTTAAGAATATAGCATGCAGTATTTATGGCTTCAACCCATAAATTCCTCACAATATTACTAGCCAGCATCATAGTTCTGGTCATTTATTCAAGAGTCTGATTTTTCCTTTCTACCACGCCATTTTGTTGTGGTGTTCTCGAAGCTGAGAAGTTATGATACCGTTCACCATGCATAATTCTTCAAATTTGTATTCTTGAATTCAGTTTCATGATTACATCTGACGGCACCCAGTTTGTTTCCCAACTTTCTTTCCAATCTTCTTGCCAGGCTTATGAATGTTTCACAAGCTTCATCTTTTGTTGCAGGAAATAATGTCTACATGAATCTGGTAAAGTCTTCGACAACCAAAAACATGTATCTTTTTCCTCTATGACGCATGACTCTTATTGGCCCACATAGATCAATATGAACTAGTTCCAAAGATTTGTTTGTACTTATTACCTTCTTAAATTTGAATAAAGATCTAACTTGCGTTCCCCTTGCAGAAGCACTACACGCTTTGTCATCCTTAAACTTAATGTTTGGCAACCCAATCATCAAGTTCTGAGAGACTAATTTATTAAGTTATCTCAGGCTAGCATGTCCCAGCCTTTTGTGTCATAACAAGAGGTCACAGTCAATCACACTCAGGTAGGTGAATCATTATTTGGTATCCCCATTATATCGGCATTGTATACATTCTTATACCTCATGGCAGTCAGAATAATATAATTTATTTTTGATCTATAACATTACAGCCTGTAGAGGTAAACACTACCATATTCCCTTTGTCACACAATTGTGAGATGATCAGTAGATTGTGTTGTAGACCATCTACATGATACACGTTGTCAATTACATGTTCTTCAGATCTACTTATTTTTTATCACGTTGACCTTTCCTTTCTTGCCTCCTTCAAAAGCCACATTTCCACCTTCCACATCTGAGAGTGAGCAAAACTTTTCCTTGTCTCCAGACATATTCTTAGAGCGCGCACTGTCCATGTACCAATTCTTCTTACTTCCCTTTACCCTCACCTGCATGGAATAATAAGATGTTAGTTTTAGGAACCCAGACTAGCTTGGGTCCTTTTTTAACAAAGGGATGAATCAGATTCCATTTTGTCCATCTAGGTAGTATAAAAGGAGACTTATTCCATTTATCTGATTTTACACGTTGAAAGTTTTTTTTTTGCAAAATTCATATTTCTTTCTTCATGTTTCTTTCCTAATGGGATATTTGTTCTATAGTGGCCTGTTATACAACGTAGTGCACACATTCCCTTTTCTACAAGTTCTCATTTTTCAGGTTCCTTTTTAAAGCTTAATCCAGTAGTAATACTGTAGGTTTTGCTGGTGAGATTATTAAGGATTCCAGTTGATTTTATCTAGCGGTTGGCTTTGTCTAGATCAGTTTTCACTTTAATTAACTCCGTGTTCAACTTTCTAGGTTTTTCCTTTTCAAAGCTCAGTTCATTCTTAATCCTAGTTAGATCAGATTCAATTTTGAAAAGTTGGCTATCCTTAACATATTTCCCATTTCTAGTATGTTTAAGGGCTTCAGATCTTATATCCTTTTTAAATTTGTTTTTACTAGTCTCTACATCAATGAATTCATATCTTAGAATAGTAAAGGCACTAAACATCTAATCTCATTTTTACCCTATTTTAAGATATTCATCAATTATGGGACTTCATTAATAGGGTCAAACTTTTCTTAGAAAGTAGATCTAGCTTATCCTTTAAATCAAGAATGTTTACCTTTGTGTCTTCCTCGATATTTGAGTCAGAGTCTCCTATGGCCATTAGGGAATGTTGAGTTGTTTCATCTTCAGAATTATCAGTGGAGTCCCAAGTGGCCTTTATTTCCTTACGGGTTCCCTTGTTTCTTTTTTCCTATACATGTTCATTTAGCTTGTTCTTTTCAGCTTTTTTTTTTTCCAATCGATCTCCCACAGTGGACGGTCTTTAATCAGATAATCAATCTTTTCGCATTAGAAGCAAGTACAAGTTTGAGGTTTGTCACATTTTCCCCTCTCGTAGGTGTTTCTTCTGCCATTCTATCTCTCATTGGTGAGAAACTTTCTGAAGTTTCTTGTGATCTACGCCATTTCTTCTCATCTACTTCAGACTCGTCACTTTTAGTAGCTTTCAATGCTAAGGATCTTTCAAAACTTGATTCACCATTCTTAGAGTTTTTCATGTCCATCTCATATGTCTTTAAGTTTCCTACCAGATCATCCAAGGATATATCTCCTATGTCCTTGGCTTCTCTTATCACAGTGACTTTCATTTTGAGAGTCTTTGGTAGGATTCTCAAAATTTTATCAACTGAGTCTTCTGTGGTGATGGTTTTTTCAAGAGACGTCAGTTCGTTAACCAGGGATGTATACCTTGTGAACATTTCAGAAACAGTCTCTGTTGACTTCATTGTGAAGTTTTCAAAATCCATGGCAAGCATAACTTTCCTAAATTTTCTAACCTAGTTTGTCCCTTCATGTGTATTCACTAATGCATTCCAGATTTTCTTGGCAGTGGTACAATCAGAGATTCAGTTATACTCGTCTGGACCCAGTCCACAGATCAAGACATTCTTTGCCTTGGCATTCTTATCGAGGATTTTGTAGTCAGCTTCCTCGTATTCCCTTTTCTCCTTTATGACATATGTCCTATCTCTACCCTTTTTGGTATGATATTTTGGGCCGTCAGTAATTATTTGCCACAGGTCATAAGCTTCAGCTTGCATGTGGTCCCCCCATGCGAGCTTTCCACCAGGCGTAATACTTCCCATTGAACAATGGTGGCCGATGAGTAGATTGACCTTCACCATGTCCGATAGGTGGTGCAACATTCATCATAGTTTTCTCTTAAGGTGTTAACCTTGGTGAAGAGAACCTACTCTAATACCAATTGTTATTCTGCACACTCAAATATCTATCCTATGCGATACCTAATTTTTTCCTATAAGATGAAACATGTTAGTCTACATGGTCTAAGTATAGCGTCTGCGGAATAGTAAAGAATAGTAAAGCAAGGATAAAATAATTTTTACATGGAAACCGCCCGGCTCATAAAGGTTGAAAAAACCACAACCTACACCTCTATAGCATTTAACCCAAACTCCACTACAATGTGAGCCTATGCAGATTCAAGTTACAAACTATGTAACCTAGGTACTATAAACTCTAATTCTTATCTTACTAATCTCCCTAGACTAGTAAGCCCACTCTAAGTTGATCCCAACTTGAAGTTAAATTTGAGTAGCAGATTATACCTAACAATATGCTTATATGAAAGCAAATAAAGGTACATCTCGATGATCAATCCTTATACAAGAGTCTAGACTCAAGAACTGTAAATAGAAACTCTCTAACACAACTTCTTTAATCTTCTTCGTCGCATTATGTCACAGTGACGAAATCAGAAGTCTATGAATTATGCTTGACAAAGTGCGCTCAATATTCTGATTTCTCTTTTTATGAGTGCGTAAATTTCTTCAAGGCAAAATGTGATATTTATAGCTCTTTGTCTTCATCAATGCGGCTGAACTAAACCCTACATGATACGGCCCATCATGGTAGAATAGGGTTGAGTTGGTTTGGGATTCTTGCATTTTCACGCAACTTTAGTTTCCTTGTAGAACTCTAAAATATCTTGATATTATAGCAAGAAATCCGGTAGCCATGTACGCCAAGTCTTTACCATAAAACCACAAATCCTACGTGGTAGGACTCTGAGCAGGAACACATTCTTGTGCCCGATCCTTGTATTTGTTCCTATCAATTTTGTCTCATTACTATGTCTGATAAGAAACATGTTTGTAGACCTGGTTCATTTGAACTTCTACTTTGATTAAGATCCACTATAACTCTGTACTGCATCTGTCCTTCAATAGATTAAATTTACATACCTAGTTCATTAACCTTATGCATTCACTTTTTCAATCATCAAAACTAGTACTTGTGATTCTTGCTAATGCAAACATTTGGGATGATCAGTTCTGTTTCTATAGATTTGGCACAATAAGGTAATCACTGGGGTGATGCGCATAGTATGTTGTTTGAAAGTTTAAAAGAAATTGAACAACAAGTGTTGAGTTAGTAGCTTCATCCAAAAAAAAGCAAAATTAACGGACTTGGAATTAGCGCAATCGACCTTGATGATCTTTTTGGAGTGTATTTAGCCAGTTACTTCTTATGGATCTCATACTAGGGCCGGAGAACAAACTCCTGACCATGCTGTTATGTCCAGATTTCAGATACCAAGGGTTTGTCTAGCACTTACTGGGTTCCTCACTTCTTAGTTATGACTGTACCTGGTATTGCTACACCTCTAGCTGCACAACCTGCTATGTCTATGGAGGAGCAGAAGATGTTCGAGAGGTTCAGGAAGTTGGATCCTCCCAGGTAGGTTGGGGATCCCGAGGATGATGTGCATGAGTTCTTGATTAGCTGTTATGAGAGGTTTCACAACATCGGGCTAGTGGAGTTCCATGGTGTTAATTATATTGCTTTCTAGATGGTTGGACCTGCCAAGTATTTGTGGAGGTCTTATCTTGAGTTCAGACCAGTAAGGTCTCCTCCTATTACTTGGGATTTATTTACCCAGATCTTCTTGGAGAAATTCATGCCTTGCAGTGTCATAGAGAGAAGATGAGCTTAGTTTGAGGGGTTACGCCAGAGGCGTATGTCTATGACTGAGTACGAGGCATGGTTTAACTCATTGTCTCTTCATGCTTTGACGATTTTGCTTAATGAAATTGAGAGGGTGATGAGGTTCACTAATAGGTTGATATGTCATCTTCATTTGATTGCAGCACAGATGGCTGCTACAAGTTCCACATTCCAACAGATTGTTGAGGCAGTGAGAGAGGCCGATTTCATTATGCGTGAGAATTATGAGGAAATAGTGGTCAAGAAGCCTCATTTTAGCACTTATGTGGTTGCCACATCTGGAGGTATGGTGCATCATGGTGGAGGTCATCACCGTTCGAGTGCCAAGCCCGTTGTTGATGTTATGCCTACATCTGAGGGAGGTAAGTCCTTGTCTACTTCTTATATTTCAGAGTAGTTGACCCCTGTTCTTACTGGTCGTGGTGGTCATTCTGGTGCCAGTTCTTCTTCTCAGTCTTCAGTAGCTTCTAGAGGGTGTTTTGAGTGTGGTGATCTTAGGCACTTGAAGAGGGATTGTCCCAGACTTAGGCATGGTGGTCAGTCTCAGGGTTCAGGATCGACAAAAGCATTACAGCTAGCTAGAGGCGGGTCTTAAAGTACTAGAGGTAGTTTTTAGAGCGGCAGGGGTGGCCCTCAGACATATCAAGGTGGTGCTAAGTTCGGACGAGGTGGTGGATATGGGGGTGCTCAGACTTCTGATGATCGTGGTCATTTCTATGCCTGTTCAAGCAGACCCGAGGTAGAGGCCTCTGATTCTGTGATCACAGGTACTCTTTCAGTTTTCCATCGACCTGCTACAGATTTGTTTGATCCTGGGTCTACCTATTTTTATGTCTCTACCTACTTTGCTTTGAGTTTGGATTTGATGTGTGAGTCTCTAGCCATACCCATTCGTGTTTCTACACCTGTTGGGGATTCTATAGTGGTAGATCGTACATACTTGGGTTGTGTAGTTGCCTTGATGGGGTATGATACTTAGGTAGACTTAAAAGTTTGGAGTATGGTAGATTTTGATGCTATTTTGGGTATGGGTTGGTTAGCTGCATATCATGCTATCTTGGATTCTTATGCTAAAAACATTACCATAGCCATGCCGAGTATTCCTTAGTTAGTTTGGAAGGGAACTCTTAGCCATTGTATGAAGAAAGTGATTTCATTCCTTAAAGCTCAGAAGATGGTATAGAAGGGGTGTCTTTCTTATTTGGCATATGTTCATGATATAAGTGTAGAGACTCCTCCATTAAAGTCTGTTTCAATACTTCGGGAATATCTAGTGGTGTTTCCCACAGATCTTCCCGGTGTTCAATCGGATCATGATATCACTATCTTTATTGACTTAGAGTCAGGCACTCAGCCTATTTCTATTCTGCCATATCAGATGATGTCGGCCGAGTTGAGAGAGTTGAAAGAGTAGTTGTAACATCTTTTGAGTAAGGGCTTTATTCGACCCAGTGTTCGCCTTGGGTGCTCCTCTATTGTTCGTGAAGAAAAAAGATGGGTCTATGCGCACGTGTAGCGATTATCGGAAGTCGAACAGGGTGCTTTGGTTGTAAGATTGACTTGAGGTATGGTTACCATTAGTTGAGGACTAGGGTAGAGGATGTTCCTAAGACAACCTTCTGGACTCGATATAGTCATTATGAGTTTTTGGTGATGTCATTTGGGTTGACGAATGCACCTGCAACTTTTATGGAGTTGATGAATAGGGTGTTCCGACCTTACTTCGATTCATTTGTGGTGGTGTTCATTGATGACATCTTGATCTATTCTCGGAGCGAGGGGGAGCACGAGCATTATTTGAGGATCATTCTTGGTATTTTGAAGGAAAAGTAACTCTATGCAAAAAAAATTATGAGTTTTGACTTAGTTCGGTAGCTTTTTTGTGGGATGTGGTGACCAAATATGGTATTATGGTAGATCCCAATAAGATTGAGGCAGGCTAGGATTGGATTTGACCCGCTTCACTCATCGAGGTTCGGAGTTTTTTCAGCCTTGCAGGATATTATCAGCGATTCATAAAGGGATTTTCATCCATTGCAGCTTCATTGACTACATTGACCCAAAAGGATGTAGCTTTTTAGTGGTCTGAAGAGTATGAGGCGAGTTTTCAAAAGCTCAAGGCCTTATTAACTACCGCTCTGATTTTGACCTTGCTAGTTGAGGGAGAAAACCTTACCGTGTATTGTCATGCTTCGGGAGTAGATCTTGGTTGTGTGTTAATGCAGAAAGGGAAAGTGATAGATTAAGGTTTGAGGAAAATGAAGGTTCATGAAAAGAATTATCCCATCCATGACTTGGAGTTGGCGGTGATCATGTTTGCCTTAAAGATTTTAAGGCATTATCTATATAGGGTACATTATGAGGTGTATACCAACCACCGTAGTATTTTATACTTGTTCAATCAGAAAGATCTTAATTTGAGGCAGCGGAGAGATTTTGAAAGACTATGACATGTCTATCTTCAATCACCCAGGAAAATAAAACATGGTACCAGATGCCTTGAGTCGCAAGGCAGTGAGTATGGGTAGTTTGGCTATGTTGCATGCGGAAAAGTGCCCTACAACTATGGATGTTAAGTATTTGGCAAATCAATGTGTTAGGCTTGATATTTCAGAACCTAACATGGTTTTAGCTTGTGTGGAGGTGCGATCTTCCTTATTGGAGCAGATTAGATCTCAACAGTTTGATGATGCCCAGTTGTGCAAAATCTATGACAAAGTGTTGCGGAGATAGGCAAAAGAGGTTGTGATTGATAGTGATGGTGTTCTGAGGATTAAGAGTCAGATTTGTGTTCCTAGGGTGGGTAACTTAACTAGATTGATCAAGTAGGAGGCCCAAAGTTCGAAGTACTCCATTCACCCAAGGGCTACGAAGATGTACCGTGACTTGAGATAACATTATTAGTGGTGCAGGATAAAGAGGGATATAGTGGAGTTTGTGTCACGGTGTTTGAATTGCCAAAAGTGAAATATGAGCACCAAAGGCTTTGTGGTGTGCTTCAGATGATGCCCATTTTCGGGTGGAAGTGGGAGCGGATTGCCATGGACTTCGTGGTAGGATTGCCACGTACCTTGGGCAAGTTTGATGCTATATGGGTCATTGTGGACATGTTGACCAAATCTGTCCATTTCATTCCAATTCAGACTACTTATAATTCAGAGAAGTTGGCTAGGATCTACATCCGAGAGATAGTCCAATTGCATGGGGTGCCCATTTCTATCATTTCTGACTAGGGTACGCAGTTTACTTCTCAATTTTAGTAGTCTATGTAGAAGGAGTTGGGTACTAGAGTGGAGCTTAGTATAGCCTTTCACCCTCAGACCAATGGCCAGTCTGAGCGGACTATTCAGGTTCTCGAGGACATATTGTGAGCCTATGTGATTTACTTTGGTGGTCACTGGGACCAGTTTCTACCCTTGGCGGAGTTCGCTTACAATAACAATTACCATTCGAGTATTATGAGGGCACCATTTGAGGCCTTGTCTGGTAAAAGGTGTTGTTCTCCCATTGGGTGGTTTGATATTTTTGAGGTTCGACCATGGGATACTGATCTTTTGAGATATTCAATGGATAAGGTTAAGTTGATCCAGGACTAGCTTCTTACATCCTAGAGCAGATAGAAGAGTTATGTAGATCGGAGAGCTTGCCCTTTGGAGTTTATGGTTAAAAATCGAGATTTGCTAAAGGTTTCGTCCATGAAGGGTGTGATGAGGTTTGGGAAGAAAATCAACCTTAGCCTGAGGTTTATTGGTCCTTTTGAGATCGTGGACAGAGTTGGTGAATTGACCTATGAGTTATCTTTACCTCCTGGATTATCTAGTGTGCACCTTGTGTTTCATGTGTCGATGCTGAAGAAGTATGTGGCTGATGATTCTCATGTGATTAGATGGGATTCAGTGATGCTGGACAAGAACTTAGGTTATGAAGAGGAGCCTATAGTTGTTTCGGACATGCGGGTTCGAAAATTGAGGTCCAAGGTGATAGCTTCCGTGAAAGTCCAGTGAAGAAAGCTACATGGGAGACTGAGTCCAATATACAGGCATAACTACCCCAAGATATTTGAGAGTCCAGGTATTTCCTTTTTTTACCGTTCGAGGACGAATGTTTATATAACTTGTACCTGATGTAACGACCAGAAAAGTCATTTTTCTTATTTTTCCTTGAAACACCTAAATTACCCTTACCGATTCTTTATTTACTTGTTTGTGACTTGCGGGAATGGGTGGCATGATTCCCTAGGTGATTGGGTAGGTTTTGGACCCATTTAGTAGATTTGAGAAATTCCAAGTTAAGAGAATAGAAGAGTTTGATCCATAGTTGACTTTTTGGTAAATGCACTCCGCTCGTTGTTTCATCAATTTTATTAGCCCCAGAATGGCGTTTATAACTTAGCGAGCCCTTAGTTTAGTTCTCGAGGCAGCCGAGTGAGTTTTGAAGGTTAGGTTGTAAAATTATGTAATTAGAACGTAAGAGTTGATTTGGCCAAACCCGAGCCTTAAAGACCTTTTCGGGATATTTGAGTGCACGAGCAAGTTTGGAATGTTTTTTCTAATAGGAATACATGTTTGGTTTGTGTCCGGAAGGTCCCGGGAGTGTTTTGGGTGGTTGACGGGGAGTTGGTGAGTTTTGGGGCATTGCTGGTGTCTGGTGTTCGCCCCAACGCCCTTCTTTCCGCCTCCACGGGTCTGCCTCTGTGGAGTTTTGGCTCGCCAAAGTGAGGTTCTTGCATGATCCGAGGTTCCGCCTTAGCGGACAAATTCCTCGCAGGGGCGGGTGCGCCACCGCGGCGTTTCTCTTCGTCCCAGCGGATTTCCAAGTTTTTAAGTGGGTTCACCTCAGCGGATAGGCTTTTCACCGCGGGGTGTCCACTCTAGTGGAATCGATTCCACCGGAGCAGAAATATTGTTCAGAATTAAGAGAGTTAATGACCTAAAATCCATTTCATTCCCCAAAATATTCCTCTTGGTCCTAGAGCTTGGACAACAAAATTTCTTGAAGATTCAAGGGAGTTTCGTCCTTAAGGTAATCTTTCCCCCTTTTTATTAATGTGTTTTAGTTAATCTTCATCCTAAGTATGATTCTTAGATGAGGGAAATAAGAGAGATGCTTTGTTGAGAATAAGAGAGCTTTAAATTGGGGATTGAGGATTGATTATTGGGTTATTGTTGTTGTTATTGTAAACTAGTGATGTATTAGACTAGTGGATGATAATTTCTTGACCAATTGCATGATTTAAATCCTTTTGAGATTTAGGAGAAATTCTAGGATTAGAAATTGGGGCTTTTGCCAACTCATGAAATTGAGGATCCAATTGGACTTTGTTTTAAATTAGCTTGAGATTATGACAATCTAGCATGTATTGGTACAATTTGGATAGAAAAGTTTGTATTTTGATAATGTGGGCTCGGGGTTACTTTGTAGTTTATCTTGGGGATTATGGGTACCATTAGACCGTAATCTCAAATAATTGATATGATCGATTAGAGTGGGCTCGTGAGGAGGCTCAGCGAAAGGGGAAAGCTATTGCGTGAGTTCTTCGGCTTTGATTTAGGCAAGTTGAGACTTTCTAGTCTAGTATAGCGTTTATGTGTGGATATGTTGTTAATTAATTAATAGAAGTAATGGAGAATTGGGGTCCCGTATTAGTGAGGTGACGAGCACTAATACGGGTCCCGGTGAACTTAACTTGGGTAATGAATGAACTAAGGCTGGCCAGTGAGCCGGGACGGCCCGACCCCGACCCGACCCCGTCCCGAGCCCGCCCCGGTCCCACCCCGACCCCGCGTTAAAAAAAAACGGTAGCGGGACTCGAACTCGAGACGGGACAATGTCTCGTCCCGCCAGACCCGAGCCCGCCCCAGGCCCGCCAAACCCGAGCCCGCCCCCGATCCCGCCCCCCGATCCCCCTTTGAAAATATAACCGTTGCACCAACGGCCATTTTAGATTTTGGCCGTTGGGCAACGGCCATTTTAGGCCTCCCCCCCTCCCTCAACCCCCGCTACCCCTTAATATTTATTTTTAACCCATAAGTTATTATAATTACACTTTAACCCAATTTTCCAACTATAAATAACTCATTTTCTCTTCATCTTTCTCACAAATCTTCCTACAATCTCTCTAATCTCTCAATATATCTCTATACAAGTTTACATTGTTTACTAAATATTCAATTTTATTTATTCATTTGGGAATTGGGAGTGAAGTTGGCAACTAGCTTGAGGATCTTCCATCGAGCAAAGTTTCAATTTTCAACCTCTCGATTACACGTCGACGTTACGTCGGCGTTTGGTACATTCGTTCCTTCATTAAATTATTATTGTATGTTTATTTTATTTAGCGCACTTAATTTTATTATCTTTAATTATTTATTATCATAATTAAAATGGAAGGATTAAGAGGTATGTTTAAGGGTAAGGGTAAGGGTGCTTCTTCTAGTAGGGGCAACCAGGGCAAAGGTACTTCTTCTAGTCATCTTATTCCTACACATGATGATTTTGTTGATACTCAACATTTTCCTACAATACCATTAGATTTAGACGAGGAGCTATTTTCTGGAACTCAAGAAGACTTTAATTTAGACGATGATCTAGATGATACACCCACTAATGTTGATGACAACACACCCACTAGTGCACCTTCAACTGAAATACCTCATATTCCCCTAGTATGAGACGAGGTCCAGCAAAATGACCATTAAAATCATATGCATGGACATTTTTTATAGGGACGTAAATAATCAAGTAGCTATATGTAAAATTTGTAAAAATGTTTTAAAATTTAAAACTGGAAAAGGTCACGGTGGGACGGGGGATTTAATTAGACACGTAGTAAGTGCTCATCCAAATTAGGTATGCCTAATACCAGCTTCAAAATCAGGTGCGCAAACGCCCGCTCCATCGGGACAAGGTTCACATACTGATACTGTCCCGGACCAAGTACAGGGTCAAATTAACCCTATGACGGGGGAAATTGTAGGCCCTAAATACAATAAACATAGAGATATGGAAGCAATATCAAAATTAGTTGTTGTGGAGGGTTTGCCTTTTTCATTTCCTTCATCTCCCGGTTTTATTCATTACATTAGAGATATATATAATCCTGCTTTTAACGGTTTTCCTAGATCAACTATTAAGAGAGATGTATTTAAATTCGCGCATGAATATCAACAATATTTACGTTATTCATTATATCATTTTAATGAAAAAGTATCTATCACGTCTGATATAGGTCGTAGTACTAACGGCCATGATTATTTAACTGTAACTTGTCATTGGATAGATTATAAATGGTCTATGCAAAAACGTATCTTAGCGTATAGATATATAGATGATAGGCACACTGGTACTTTTATTGCAGATAATATTTATCAAGTGTGCCATTATTACGGAATAACCGATAAAATTATGACTATTACATTAGATAACGCTTCTTCTAACAATTACGCAATTACAATTTTAAAAAAATAGTTTAACTCCATCTTTTTCAGATCATTTTCATATAAAATGCGCGTGCCATATATATAATTTAATTGTAAAGGATGGTCTATCACTTTTGAAGACATTCTTAGCAAAATACAATTTGCTATAAACTTTATTTTTAAAAGTAATAAAGTACAACGTAGAAAAGAATATAAAAAAAAAACTTGTCACGATTGTGGACTATCTTATAGAAAAATTCCACAAGAAGTATCCACTAGGTGGAATTCTTTATACGAGCAACTACTTGTTGCTTATGACTATAAAAAACCTATAACTTTATTTTTTAACTCTCATAATCAAAATCCAGCTGATATGATTGTAGATAGTGATTGGATAAAATTTCCGAACTTATTGTATTTTTAGAGAAAATTTTTCAAGCAACAAAAGAATTTTCCGGTATATATTATCATACTATTTCAACTATGTTGTTTTATATAACTCTAATATTTTTATTACTTAGTGAATATATGAAAAAACCAGCTTATATGGCAGCTATTAAAAAAATGTTTGTCAAAATAAAAAATATTTTATTCCTATTCCCACTATTTATATTATTGGTTCTGTATTAAATCTGACTATTAAAATAGACGGTACTAAATCACTAATTGAAACTATTTACGATTGTATAGAAGTACTACCACCTCCAAGTCCCAAAAATCTAAATCACCCACCACCTATTGAACAAACTAAAGAAGAAGTGTTGTCTAGCATAGAACACCAATGCAAAAAAAATATATAGATTTTATCAACAAGAAAATGCTAGTAACTTACCGGCTTCCATACCATCTTCTTCATCTTCAACACAACCTCACAAAAGACATGTTGTTTCTGCGGCTAGTATTGAAAGCCTCAGAAATAGAATGTGCGGCCGTACCTCTACTACTAACCAAATTAGCGAGTTGGATATTTTTGTTTTGTAGGGTTCTGTACCATACCAAGAAGTTATCATTTTATGATGGACATGAAGACTTGCTGAAATACTGGAGGGGGAATGAGAAGACCTTTCCGACACTTTCATTGATGACCTGAGATGTTTTGAACATTCAAGCGCCATCAACTACATCTGAAAGCGCTTTTTCTGCCGGCAGTTATCAAATAGGAGACCACATACACTCATTAGCAGAGAGAACGCCTTGGAAATTGCGGTATTATTCGTAGATTGGATACGAGCGGAGCGGAGAAGGTGCGGTCAACCGGAGATCAACGAAGAAGAAGACGAAAACTACAACGAAATCTTATCCGAAGGTGGTGGAAGCGACGTGGATCAATTTGACCAACAAATACCAATTCCAACCGAAGAACCACAGGAAATCATCAAGCAATTAGAAAAGGTTTTTTTGAGAATGTAATTTTTTTAATTGCAATTTTATTATGTAATTTGCAACTTTTGGACAACACCACAAAGTTGCAATTTAGATTTTAGACAATTGTATTTGTATTACAAAAAAATCAAATGTTTATTAAATAATATAAGAGGCACAAAAACAGACTTGGGATATTTTTATTACACTATCTTGTCTTGTTTATTGAGTTTTTTAATATACATATGTTATTTTTTTTAAAAAAAAAAAAGGAAAACCCGCCGGACCCGACCCCGACCCCGCCTCGACCCGATTCCGACGGGATCGGATCGGGACGGGACTGGAGCAAGTCCCGCCAGACCCGACCCCGCCAGACCCCGCCGATCCCCTCGCCCATCCCGCCCCGACCCCGACCCCGCCAGACCCGAGCCCGGCCCACGGGCCAGGCCTAGAATGAACTTGTTGATATAGTTGAAGAGATTATATGTTTAGCCCTTCGAGCCGTGAGCGCGGTGCATAAATCTTCTTAGGTTGGTATATTTGTTGATTAAGTGGGCTTATAGCCGTGTTTGATATTATATCCTTGATTGAACCTGTCATGCATTTATCACCTACATCTCATCTAAATACTTTAAAATTTTGATAAATACTGATTGTATTAGATTATGTTGAATACATGGTGTACACAATCCATATCATTCATACATATTATAATTGGAATTGAACTGTTGAGATATTGCTGAGAGAGGCTTGGAAACCTGGTTTGGATACGGACATGATACAAGAGTGATGATTGATGATGACACTATAGCCACAAAGCTGGTATCTAATGGGATCAGATGGGTATATGGACCTCATGAATCCCTCATGGGTCACTTGACAGATACTACAACAACGTGTGTATATCGGGTACATATGGCCATTACATACATACATATCATTTGCATTGCTTTCATCCATATTCTGATATGTATTTGGTGCTACTTGTGCTCGGTGTTGATCTCTGATATGCATATACTCTTTTGGTTTGATAGAAGAAATATTGTTAGCTTACACTTATATTTCTTTGAGACTTGAGTGGAGTATCTTGATGGGTCTAGACGCCCTGAATAGGGTTTAGGCTGGACCTTGTTACAAACCTGAGAATGTGAGAGTTGGTTAATTGTAGACTTATTGCTAGGTTGGTTAACTGATTACTTATTATGTTTAACTAAATAATTAGTAGAGAGGTATCGGAAAGTATCAACCCTCGCCACCATTATACCTAGGGTCGATCGACGATGCTGCGGAGTACATGTGTTTCCCATACTCACTCTACGCTTACGACACTCTATGTGCAAGTACTAAGCGGGATGACGGGGGAGAAAATAGAGAATAGCTTGTTGGTGATTGCTTGGAGAGTCCAAAGTGAGCCACCGATGCATTCCCGACACTGGAACTCTTTTATCTACTTTATGATTCTGTCTTTTTACGTTCAGACAGTACTGTTATTTCTATTCAGACTTGTATTCAGTTATTAAACCTTTGTACTCATGACTACTAGATCATTGGAGTTTTTCTTCAGACTATGTATTTATTATAAAGACTTGTTAAATTATCTCTCTTCTACTTTTTTTATTTCCGCATTTACTTCCGTATTTTTGTATGTTGTATGATTGGGTTCGCCTACGGGTTAAGGTAGGTGCCCTCACGGCACAATGAGATTTTGGATCGTGACATTTATGCATGAAAGTAGTGTATATATGAACAAATGAAAACAAGAGAAAGAAAAAAAAATAGCAGAGCATTCTCTTATTGGTTAAACCGAAAATCGAATCGTTAAGAATCAATAACTAATAAACCGAAAACCGAATCGTTAAGAATCAATAACTAATAAACCGAAAATTGATAACAAATATCTTATCTTTTTTATTATTGGTTTAGCATATTTACAAACCAAAAATCAATAAATCAAACCAAACCGACTAATAAGCACCCTCACTCATAGAGATCATATCATAGATAATTTTGTCAAAGCGGACATTTTCTTTTTGAGAGTGAATTTAGATGCTTTGATTCTTCA
This sequence comes from Anisodus tanguticus, assembly GCA_034509755.1. NCBI lineage: Eukaryota > Viridiplantae > Streptophyta > Magnoliopsida > Solanales > Solanaceae > Anisodus > Anisodus tanguticus. The sequence continues at coordinate 47,972,985 of CM067542.1, read as the reverse complement.
TTGTCTATTGATTTATCTCTATTTAAAGATAATAATTTATTTGAAGATAACATGACCATAAATAATGATGAGCTTAGTGATATTTATTGTGAAGGTGAGGACGTAGCAACTTTTGAAAGCTACAAGGTATATGGCAATCCATTATGGGATACATATGGGAAAATAATAACGAGTCTACAAATGAAAGTGAAGTAACTGATGCTATCCTTAATATTAATTTTTTAATTTATTCTACTCCACTTTTTGAAGATGCATTCTTGTTGGGTTATGCCAATACTTCTTTCCTAAAATGTGATGACAAGTCATTTAAAAACTTACGTGACTTAGTTAAAAAGCTTAATTTGATTCCACTTTTTGATGATTTCTTATGGGTGTTTTTTTGGATACTTGTAGTGATTCTTGATGTTGTTATGGGTTTAAAGTTTATTTTTTATTTTGCGGATGTTTCTTGTTGTGTTGGCATTACATGGTAGGATAGTGATAATCTTTGTCTAGTTGTTGTTCCCTTCTTCTTTTTTCTGCAAGGTACAAAATCAAGGATGAATTTTTTCAAGAATGATAGAATGATGTAAGCCCAGAAAGCTCCAAGACATAAAGGAATTTCTACTTGACATCAAGAGCTTACAGTGTTTCAAGAGAGAATGGAAAACAAGCCAAGAAGAGTTTAGCATTATGTAGTAGAGTCCCTTGCTCATTAGTATAATGAGTCATGTAATGAAGGACATTTATGACTTTTTCTACTTTATTTAGCCTTAGTATAAATAGAATAGGATAAGGTTAATTTTCTTGGTTAGTTAGTTTTGGATAACATTAGATGTTTAGGCTCTTTGTGAGTTTTCGGGAAGACTCTTATCTCTTCAGTGAACCTCACTTGTATTCTTTAAGTAAGACCTACATGTATGAGTTCATTTCTCTTCTCCCTTGAATTGAATCTAATGATTATTGCATTTTAATTATTAGATCATTTGTTCTTTTACTCTAAAGTCTATTCTCCCTCTTGTATCTTATATTGTTTGATTGTTACTCAATTTATTATTCTTGCATCTTCAATTACATTAATGACACCGGTACCGATACAAGTACTCGTCACCTCTCAAGTATCGGGATCCCCTTAGTATTCCTATTACACCTTACTCATTAGTTTATTAAACCAACCACGACGCTTTAATTAAGGTCAAGAAAGTCTCAACTTGCCTAATTTAGTAGTCGACAATCCCAACGAAGCCTTGCCTTTTCGTAGAGCCTCCTAATGGTCCAAATCTATTCCAATACGAATTATACGTTAGCACACGATCTCGTAGACACCCATATCACTATATGATAGTTTCATAACCAAAGAGTCACCCAAAAATAGGATTCCCAGCCTTGAGAGGAAAATGAAAAACCAGTCCAAGAATTAGTCTACCCATTATCTATGGAGTCTAAATATCAAATATCGACCGAATCCAAAACTAATTCCATGATTAATTGAAGAATCTCTATCTTTTATCCTACGGTTCATAACCTAATTTCTTAACTCAAATCAAGATTTCTAGCATGTAATTCCTTAATAATCACAGATGTAATGACAAAAGGAGGATTAGAAACTTACCCTTATGAAGAATCTTGAAAAACCCTCCAAAAACTATTCAATCTGATGTCCCAAGCTCCAAATATGATAATATAGTGAATGAGATCATTTTGAGCATTTTAAATCGCAAAAATAGGGCCTTTATTGCGATCGCGAAACCCACATCTTGATTGCAAAGGCTGAAATCCAACCCAGTCTAATTGCTCATCCCGACTGCGTCGCTTGCAACCGCGATCGCAGAGCTTGGTCATGCGACTCATCGCGATCGCGACTTGCTCCACGCAATCACATAGAACGAAACTAGCAACTGCACACAAGACCCCGTACATAAACCAAATATGCAAACAAGTCCTAAGATATGCAACGAACCTGCTCGTGCTCCAAACAATCATACGATGTCGTCTTGACCCAATTTTGACTAGGGTTAACTCTAATTCTCTTAAAAGTGATATTTCCAACCAAAAAGTCCAAAATACCCCCGAGTCCCTCGAAAATTAAACGAGTGACTCGACTAAGTCTTGAACAAAATTCCAGACCTAATAGAATCGACAAAACTTCGAAAAAGATCATTTACGCTCATTGTTGACTTTAGTCAACCCAAATTCTTTCTATAACTTAAGAAATTCTTAAAATTCACTTTCTTGTCTGAAACTCACCCAAATCACTCGGAATTCATTTCAACCTTGTATCTAAGTCAAAAATCACATTATGGGTCTAACAGAACCATCAGAATTCGATTCCGGGTGCATTTATCCAAAAGTCAACTCTTTGTCAAACTTTCCAAACAACTTTCAAATTTCAAAACTTAGATTTTCTTCTGCCATTTTCACCCGATTGCCTTGAGAATTGTGCCACTCATTCCCACAAAACAAATACACCAAAAAAAAACTAGGGAAAGGGTCATTTAGGAGAAAATAGGCAAAATATCCAAAACGATATTTATGGGTCCTGCATATGCGCCTCAGTCTCTCAGGGGCCACCTCAATCGGATGGTGCTTCCATTGCACCTTAATTGAAGCTATTTCTTTAGATCTTAACTTTCTGACTTGCTTATCCAAAATTGTCACGGGCTCTTCCTCAAAAGTTAAATATTGGTTAAAGAGCACCGAGTCCCATTGGAATATGTAGGACTCGTCTGAATGGTACTTCTTCAGCATAGAAATGTGGAATATGGAATGAATACCTTATAATCATGGTGGTAAATCCAACTCATAGGCTACCTCACCAATGCGCCAAATGATAACAAATGAGACAATAAACCTTTGACTTAACTTGCCTTTCTTCCCAAACTTCATTACACCTTTCATGGGCGAAATCTTCAACAGACCTAGTCACCCACCATGAACTCAACAATGCGACCATTCCAATCCGCATAACTTTTCTGTCTACTTTGAGCCACGAGGAGTCTCTCCTAAATCACCTTCACCTTTTCAAAGTACTCTCTCAACAAGTTTGTACCTCTACGGTCTCACCTTAAATGCATTGAACCAACCGGGAGAGACACCTCCTACAATACAAAGCCTCAAATGGTGCCATCTCAATACTCGAATGATAACTATTATTGTAAGCAAACTCTACAAAGGGAAAAAAAGTGATCCCAATGACCACCAAAATCAATCACACACACTCACAACATATCCTTTAGAACCTGAATAGTGCACTCGGACTGGCCATCCATCTATGGTTGAAATATCATATTGAGATCTAATTGATTCCTCGTGTCTTTATGCAAGATTCTCTAAAAATGAGAGGTGAATTAAGTTCTTCATTCTAAAATGATAGAGATGGACACTCCATGCCACCGCACAATCTCCTGAATGTAGATTTTTCCAACTTCTCCGAATTGTAGGTTGTCTAACCTGGAACGAAGTGCGTGGACTTGGTCAACCTGTCCATAATAACCCAAAAAATATCAAACTTTCTCAAAGTCTTCGGTAACCCTACCACAAAGTGCATAGCAATTATCTCCCATTTCTACTCAGGTATATGTTTCCTCTAAGTCATACCTCCCAGTTTTTTATGTTCATACTTCACCTGTTAGCTCATCGAGCCATGATACATCTTACTAGAACCCGGATGGATAGAATATCTTGAACTGTGAGCCTCCTCCAAAATTAACTTAGTTAATCCACCAACTCGGGATACGCAAACACGCCCTCTTATCCTTAAAAAGCATTCGTCATCAAGAATAACTTCCCTGGCCTTTTCCTTCAACACCTTATCTTGAATCTTACAGAACTTTGCATCTTCAAACTGTTGAGCTTTAATCTACTCCATAAGTGATGAACTCGCCTCCACACAAGACAGAACCTTGCCCGACTCTGATATATCAAGTCTAACCATACTATTTTCTAGAGACTGGACATCCATAGCCAGAGGATGCTCCTACGCTATCAATCACGATAGGATACCCATAATCATGCCTTTCAGCTCAATGCGTCTGCTACCATATTGGCCTTGCACGGATAATAAAGAATAGTGTGTCATAATCCTTGAGAAACTCCATCCATCTAGGTTGTCTCGAATTTAGGTCCCTCTTATTGAACACATGATGTATACTACGATGATCAATGAATGCCTCACAATGGACACCATAAAGATAATGCCTCTAAATCATCTAGGCAAATACTACTGCCGCTAACTCCAAGTCATGAGTAGGATCATTCTTCTCATGAACCTTCAACTGTCATATGCTATCACCTTGCCTTTTTGCATCAATGTACAACCATGTCCAATCAGTAAATCTTTATAATACATTGTGAAGTCTTTTCCTTCAAGCCGGTAAGGCCAAAATCGGAGATAAGGTCAATAAAGACTTGAGCTTTTGAAAGCTCTCTTCGTACTCATCAGACCACTAGAAAGCTACATTCTTCTGATTCAATTCAGTTATGTGGGAGGCAATGGATGAAAACCCTTTCACGAATCATCGATAATAACTCGCGAGGCCTATGAAACTCTGAATCTTAGTAACTAAAGTAAGCCTAGACCAATTTTGAACCGCCTCAATCTTTTTAGGATCCACCATAATGCCATCCTTAGACACCATGTGTCCCAAGAAAGCCACCAAACTGACCCATAACTCACAGTTAGAGAACTTGGCATAAAGTTGTTTCTCCTTTAATAACCCAAGCACGATCCTCAAGTGCAGCTCGTGATCCTCCCTACTGCGAGAATAAACCATTATGCCATTGATGAATACAATGACAAAAGAATCTAAACAGGTTTTGAAAAACCCATTCATAAAATCCATAAAAGTTGTGGGGGCATTGGTAAGCCGAAACGACATAACCAAAAATGCGTAGTGATCATAGTGTGTCCTGAAAGTCATCTTCAAAATATTCTCCACTATAGTTTTCAATTAATGATATCCGGACCTCAAATCAATCTTAAAGAATACTGATGCACATGAAGCTGATCAAACAAGTCATAAATGTGAGGTATTAGATACGTGTTCCTAATAGTGACCTTCTTCAAATGCCTATAGTCGATACACATCTACATAGTACCTTCATTCTTCTTTATAAAAAGCATGGGAGCACCCCAAGGGGAAACACTATGTCTAATTAACCCATTACTCAACAAATCCTGCACTTATTATTTTAACTCTCTTAACTCATTTGATGTCATTTGATATAATGGAATAGAGATAGGTCGAGTTCTTGGCTCCAAATCAATACAAAAGTCAATATCTCAGTCAGCGGCATACCGGGTAGGTATGTAGGAAAAACCTCCTCAAAATCTCTCACTACCAGTACGGACTCAAGTATAGGAGGATCAACCCCATGGCATACTATTCGTGCTTATTTTCTATTTCTACAATGATTCTTACTTATGATGGTGATAAATGGCAGTGAAGGTAATCTAGGTGAAGGAAAAGACATGAAAGATCAAATACTCCCATTTATTAGCAAATACAAGTATGCTTGTTCCGTCTAACGCTAAGGAGCACTAGAAGTAATGTAAGTTAGGCTTTAATTATGTGTGGTAATTGGATGGATATACTGTGTGTCTCCATGTAGAAGTATGTATGGTTGTTGGTTGTAGGGATGTTTGAGAAAATTGGGGAATTTAGGATGGCTTTAGCTATAAAAGAGTAATGAAAATTATATAGTGATAGGCTTGAATGTCATGTTGATGAATGTGTGAATAATTGCATTATGTGACTTTTTGTTGGAGCTTAGGGGTGAATGATTATTGTGATAAGGAGAAACAATGTTCTTCGAGGTAACTCTAGATGCAAAAGAAATTGAACTTTAAAAAACCTAAAACCTGATCAATATTCGAGAACGAATGTTTCCAAGTGGGAGATAATGTAAGACCTCGTAAATTTTGCCTAGTGTGATCACATTAAATGTAGCACTTTTTAACTTCAGATTAGATTTGAACTCGTTAAAAGCATGTGGTTAAACCTGAACCTTACTATTTAGATGTGCGCACATATAAATTATAATTAAAAAGTGATGAGAGCGGTTTAAATTGGAGGAAAGTGGTTTGAGAAATTTCATTAAGTTTAGAGTCTTCTAGTCGTATAGTCAAATGGAAAAGGTATTGTTTTACGTGTCAAGAATGACCCAGGCCATTTGAAATGTAACGACCCGTTTAGTTGTTACTGTACTTTTGACCCATTTACCCTAGTGACCCCTCCCTGAGCCCTATTAGTATGACTTTGACCCACACGGATGGGTGGTACAGTTCCCGAGGTGATCAGACAAGATTGTATTATGACTTTTGTGAAATAGATCCTTAAAGTGAGAAACGTTTGACCAATAGTTGACTTTTGAATAAACAGACCTTTTCATAAATTTGTCCATTCCAAAAGTTCCGAATGGGTTATTATGACTTGGTGGGGTGTTCAGTTCGGTTCCCAAGGCACTCAGGAGCGTTTGGCATTATTGCTTAGAAAGTTGGTCTTTGGTCATTGGGTGTTGACCCGGTCAAATAGACCTCCGTTGGGAATTTCGAGAATATGAGTGAGTCTGTAGTGTGTTTTTATGTATGAATACATGTCTTGTTTGTATCTGGGAGGTCTCGAGTGATTGTCAGATTTTGGGGTTGAGTTTGTGAAAACTAGCAGTTTTTTTGTGTTTGGTGTCCGTCGTAGCGGTACCAGATGCGTCGTAGCAGCACCAAAGGTGTCGTATCAGACCCGCCACAATATGGCATGATCCACTATGGTGAGTTGTGAGGAGTTATGTTGAGTCGCCGTAGCGAGCAGTGGGTCTCTAGCGCGGACCCACTGTAGCAGACTAGTGACCGCTGTAGTGGATGATGGGGACCAGATTCTATTTAGTGAATTACTTAAAATCCTGCATTTTCTATCACTTCATTTATCATTCCTAAGCATCTTGGATGGGAATTGAAGGAGTTCTTGGATGATTTCTCTTGCGTGTAAGTTCCCTAACCTAGAATTCTTTCCTTTACCTTTCTTACACTTGAATCCTTGCTAGAAATTATATAGAACTTAAGAAGGAAGATGGGTTTTTATGTCTATTTCACTATGTGAGTTTTAGCTTTTCTAAATTAGAATTTTTGGTGGATTTGACTAATCTATGTATGGATTTTAATGATTTATTAACTAATAGGTTTAAATCTTCCATTTACGTTGATGAATTGAAAGCTTGAAAGATAATGTGTATACCAAATTGGGGGTTTTGACTGGAATAATGAAATTGACCTATTGTTTAGTTAATTTAGCAATTTAATAGTAGAATTAGACTTCTAGAATGTTGGATTACCAATTTCACTTTTGAATTACCCATTTTACCCTTGTGGGCATGTTTTCCCCTTTTCCATTGTTGGTTTTGATTCAAATGATGGGATAGTATTATGGGTATTGTTCTTCCTTATTTCTAATTTAGAATTCATTTATGGATAGACTATGAGTACTTGGAGGCTCTCTGAAAAGGCAAGGTGAAGGTGTGATTATTGAGCCCCTCGGCTACCAAGTAGGTTACAGCTTACCTTATAGTTAGAGTTCGGTTAGCGATTAGCGATTATTGGAGAAAGCATGTTATGCCTTCGGGTATGAAGTTGGGATGGAATACTTAGGTTGGTATTGTTGCTTGATTGTGGTTGTCGCCTTATTTGATCTAGTGGTTCGTCACCACGTGTATGATACTATACTTGACTGTGTATAGAGGAATGATGGATTCATTCTTAACATGATGTTATGTGTCCATGTGTGGCATAATTGGCTTGATATATTCTCATTGGCATTCATATCATTCATAATTTATGATCATACATTTAGATCGGGTTGCGCGCCGTAACATATATACATATATTGGATCAGGTTGCACATTCTGATATATATATATATATATATATATATATATATTAGAAAGTGTTGCATATTCCATAACATATACTTATATTGGATCAGGTTGTACGCCGCAGCAGGTACATAAACTTCACGAGTCCCCCATGGGTCATAACTATTGAGGCGTGGAGGTATTCTGCTCAGAGTGTGTGTATCAAAGAAATGATTCATCAAAATAATGAGTCACTATTGATATCGACACATCTGAGATCGCCAAATGCTCGGGAGTTCCTCTATTCAATCATTTTCCTTCTTCTTGTTGCTCGATATCTCATTTGTACACTTCTTCTCTTTGTTTCCATTGCAATGCATATGCATTCATATTCACATATTCATACTTATTGGATTTGGACTTGGTATTTGTAGTTGTGAAGCTATTCTTAGACTGTGTAGTGTTTATATCTGATTGTGAGCATGCTTATTTTTTAGTCTCTTACTTTATATATATTATCTAACCATTGTCAGCCTATGATACTTATCGGTATATAGTGTTTGTACTGATACTACATTGCTTCATTCTTTATAAATGTAGAGTATGTGACATGGTCCACTTCCTCTCCTCATGACTGATTCCCGAGTCTTGCTGATGAGCATCTAGGGTGAGCACATGGATGGATCTGCAGCCCGGATGTCACTCTTTATCTACTTGTATTATTTGGCTATTCTGAGATAGTATTTCACTTTGCAGACTATGTATTAGTATTCAGACTTGTAGTTGTGTAGTAGTGGCTCTTGTATGGCCTTAAACCAGATCTCTTAGGATGGTTGTATAACTTCCGCACTATTTTCTTATCTATCCTAGACTTATTATATATATTTGATGGTTGAGTTCTACTTTATCATTGAATGAATTGTGATTAAGGGACAAGTTTGCCTACTGAGTGGAAAAGGGGTAGGTTCATGCGCGTTCCCCAATTTGGGACGTGATAAGTTGATATTAGTACCCTAGGTTACCTAATCTATAAGTACAAGAGCATGTCTAGTAGAGTCTTGTGGATCAGTACGATGAGCTTTATACCTATCTACGAGAGGCTATGGGATATTTAGGAAACTTTAATTTCTTTATTCCTTTCATGCTAAGTTGAATCAAATTTGTATTTGAACTTTTTATTCCATCACCGGCGGTGGTATCACGCTCCTAAATTCGTGCGTGAGTGGTTTGATATGATGTCATGCGGTAGGGTATTAGTTGTGCTACCGTGATACGGGTGCGTGACCAAGTTTAGTCTCTAGTGATGATTTGAGAGTACAATTGATTGGGGTTATGTTAGTTACTCTTCAGTTTGGTGGTATCTTTGGAAAGTGGGAATGACAATTCAGAGATGCAAGAGAAAGAATTTGGATGGATCATTTTCTACTGTATGAAGGGAAAAAATTGGTATTTGGCGTGTTTGTTGGGATAAGTTGCAAGGTGTATGCGGGTGGATGTCGTATAGACTATGAAATGTTGAGTTGGTTTTGATTTGTCAGTATTGTGATAGCATAGTAGAATTAGTGGTTTTGAGTTCTTTCAGGGAATGGTTTTCTTATCAAAATCAGGTGGCAGTGTTACTTGTGATGAGTGAATCTTAGTGGAATAGACAGCCACATTTCTTCTCCTAAAAAGTTTCATCATGGTGGTAGACTATATTGAATCATTGTTCACTAATAGCATAGGTGAGTATTTCAAGTATTAAAGACTTGGAGGTAATTGCGTAAGGTAAGGTTCATGGATCGTAAGGTTGATATGGTAGGATTTGGTAAGGCATGAGGGTTGCAACATTTGATACTTTATGGATTGATAAAGGTGTGGCAAGGTATTACTATTAGAGACCTAATGGGTAAAGGTGTAGTAAATAAGGTCGCATGTTTTACGTCGAAATAATCGAAATTCTGAGCAAGTTAAGAGAAGGCATAAGGAGAATTTCATGTTCTTGAGTTCATGGGGTTTTATCAGGATAGTGTCACCGGTGCGAAATGAGGAACATGAGGATTTAAGTCATAAGGTATAGCTTCTCAATATTAGGTTGATAAGTTGGGTGAAATTCAGCCTTTGGGGTCGAGGGTGACAACACCAGATTGTTTGTTTATGAGAAAATGATTAGAATTGGCCGCCACAGATTTATGGAAGGACTATGTTTGGTTTTGTGAAGGTTTGGAGTTAGTTTAGGTGACTATTAGTGATATTTAGGGGGGTTGTGCATTTATTTTTGGGTAAGAATTGTTCAATTAGGGTCAGGTGGCCTATGTTTATATTACCAGAAGGATTATGAGTACTTTAGTAAATCACTTTCATGGATTCAATGGGTTTTAGTTCACAATGAACGTATGTCAGCGTTACTAGGTCTCATTGAAGTTTGCAAATAGGATTGATGACATTTTTCAAATGACAACGATTCAGACAGTTCTAATGGTGTACACGGGTTATGGTTGATCCCAATAAGATTGAGGCTTTTAGGGATTGGGCGAGGCCCACTACTGTGACTGAGATTCGTAGCTTCATGGGGTTAGCTAGTTACTACCGTTAGTTCGTGAAAGGATTTGCTTCTATTGCATCTCATCTGACCATATTGTCTCATAAGGAGGTTCATTTTTAGTGGTCTGATGCTTGTGAAGAGAGCTTTCAATAAATCAAGACCATGTTGACTTCAACTCTGATTTTGGTATTACCCGTGAAGGGTAAGGATTTCTCAATTTATTGTGATGCGTCTCATATTGGTTTAGGCGTTGTATTGATGTAAGAGGGCAAGGTCATTACCTAAGCTTTCAAATAGTTGAATATCCATGAGAAGAACTACCCTACCCTATGATTTGAAGTTGTTGGCGGTAGTCTTCTCTTAGAATATTTGGAGGCATTATCTATATGGGGTTCATTGTGGGATATTTACTGATTACCACATCCTTTCGCACGTGTTCAGTCAGAGAGATCACAATTCTAGGTAGCGTAGGTGGATGGAGCTTCTGAAGGATTATGATATCACTATACTTTACCATCTGAGTAAAGCTAATATGGTACCTGATGCCTTGAGCCGCAAGGCAGTGAGTATGGGCAGTTTAGTTCGGTTGGTTTCTACAGAGCATCCCTTAGCCATGGAGGTTCAGACTCTAGCTAATAGTTTTATGCGACTTGATATTTCAGATCCAGGTAGAGTTTTAGCGTGTGCTGAGGCTAGGTCATCTCTCTTAGAACATATTAGGGATCAACAGTTTGAGGGTGTTTAGTTATGCAGGATTCATGATAAGGTGTTGCGTGGTGAAGCTAAGGAGTTCATGCTTGATGATGAGGGGGTTATGAGGATTAAGGGACGTGTGTGCGTTCCTCGTGTTGGTGGTTTGATTCATTTGATATTGGAGAAGGCCCATAGTTCCAGATATTTCATTCATCCAGGTGCTACTAAGATGTATCGTGACTTGAGACAGCATTACTGGTGGGATCGGATGAAGAGAGATATTGCATATTTCATTGCCCGGTGTGGGAATTGTCAGTAAGTCAAGTATGAACACCAGAGACCTGGTGGTGTGCTTCAGAGGATGCCCATTCCCGAGTGGAAGTGGGAGAGTATCGCTATTCATTTCAATATAGGTCTTCTGAAGACCTTGGGTAAGTTTGATTCAGTTTAGGTTATTGTGGTTAGGCTAACCAAGTCTGCGCACTTTATTCCAGTTTAGGTTATATGTAATGTAGAGACGTTGCCAGAATTTACATCCATGAGATTGTGCAATTGCACAGGGTCGCTATTTATATCATCTTCGATCGAGGTCCTCAGAGTACTTCCTATTTCTGGCGGACATTACAGGCAGAGTTGGGTACTCAATTGGATCTTAGTACCGTTTTTCATCCCCAGACGGATGGACAGTCTGAGAGGACTATTCAGGTGTTCGGGGATATGTTGAGAGCATGTGTCATTGATTTTGGTGGTCATTGGAAACAGTTCTTATCTTTGGCAGAGTTTGCGTACAACAATAGCTACCATTCCAGCATTGATATGGTGTCGTTCTCCTATTGGATGGTTTGATGCTTTTGTGGTTCGACCGTGGGGTACAGATTTGTTGAGGGAGTCTTTGGTGAAGCTTATTCAGGGGAATATTCTGGTACCTCAGAGTCGGCAAAAAATATATGCGAACCGAAAGGTCCGAGATCTATAGTTTATGGAGGGTGAGCAGGTTCTTCTAAAGATGTCACCCATAAAGGGTGTGATGCAATTTGGGAAGAGGGGAAAGTTGAGCCCGAGGTACATTGGTCCATTTGAGATTCTTCGTCATGTTGGCGTTGTTGCTTATGAGTTGGCTTTGCCACCAGGCGTGTCGGATGTTCATCCAGTGTTCCACGTTTCTATGCTGAAGAGATACCATTCAGACGGGTTTTATATCATTCGTTGGGATTATGTGTTGCTTGATGAGAATCTGTCTTATAAGGATGAGCCTATAGTGATTTTAGATAGGCAGCTTATGAAGTTGAGGTCTAAGGTGATAGCTTCTGTTAAGGTGCAATGAAAGCATCATCCCATTGAGGAGGCCATATGAGAGACCGAGTCTGATATGCGTGCCAGATATCCCCAGTTGTTTGTTGACTCAAGTACTTTCTCCACCCTCGTTATTTTCTTGTCACTCGAGGACGGACGATTATTTAATTGGAATCTGATGTAACGACCTGTTTGGTCATTATTGCACTTTTGACCCATTTACCCCTGGTTACCCTCTCCCCAAGCCCTATTAGTACGACTTTGACCCGCAGGGATGGGTTGTACAATTCCCGAGGTGATCGGGCGAGATTGATTTATGACTTTTGTGAAATAGAGCCTTAAAGTGAGAAACATTTGACCAATAGTTGACCTTTGGATAAACGGACCTATTTCAGAAATCCATCGATTCCAAAAGGTCTATAGGGTGATTATGGCTTGGTAGGATGTTCAGTTTAGTTCCCGAGGCACTCGGAAGCATTTGGAGTTATTGGTTGGAGAGTTAGTCTTTGGCCATTGGGTGTTGACCCGGTCAAATAGACCTCCATTGGGAATTTTGAGACCACGAGTGAGTCCGTAGTGTGTTTTAATATGTCAATGCATGTTTGTTTTGTGTCTGGGAGGTCACACTTTATGGAAACTAGTAGTGTTCTGGCGTCTGGTGTCCATCGTAGCAGCACCATGGCGTTGTAGCGGACCCGCCACAACGTGGCCTGATCCGTTATGGCGAGTTGCGAAGAGTTGTGTTGAGTCGATGTAGCGAGCAATGGGTCGCTAGCGCGGACCCGCTGTAGTAGACTAGTGACCGTTGCAATGGATGACTGGGACCAGATTCTATTTAATGCATTAGTTAAAATCCTTCATTTCCTATCACTTCATTTATCATTCCTAAGCATCTTAGAGGCGAATTGAAGGAGTTCTTGGCTGATTTCTCTTGTGGGTAAGTTCCATAACCTAGAATTCATTCCTTTACCTTTCCTAAACTTAAATCCATGCTAGAAATTCTATAAAACTTAAGAAGGAAGATGGGTTTTGATGTCTATTTTACTATTTGAGTTTTAGTTTTCCTAAATTAGAATTGTTGGTGGATTTGACTAATCTAAGTATGGATTTTAATTATTAACTAATAGGATTAAATCTTCCATTTAGGTTGATGAATTGAAAGCTTGAAAGATAGGGTGTATACCAAATTGGGGGTTTTGACTTGAATAATGAAATTGACCTATTTTTAGTTAATTTAGCAATTTAATAGTAGAATTAGTCTTCTAGAATGTTGGATTACCAATTTCATTTCAATTTTATTTGTCTTAGTTTAACTCAACATGAAGTTTAAGAAAATAAAGAAGATTTTTAAATCTTGCGAACTTAAAATAAAGATGTGAAATGTACCAAAACATTCTTCGAATCTTGTGCATAAATAATGTAGGATGTTAGGTGTAATGAATTACCAAATATAGAAAGTGTCATTTTTTGTAAACAAATTAAAAGGGAAAGTAAAAAAAATAAATTAAAATAGAGGCAATGTATGATATTTTCATGAAATTCTCACTTATCAAGATATGGGATTCCATAACACTTCGAATTGAATAAGTCCTCCTTTAGCAATATCCTTGTTCCCTCGTTAAGGTAAAACTAAATGAAAGAAACTATTCAACATATTACGTCTATTGGGCTCTTAATGAGTGATCGAAATTGCAAATCGGATTCCATATGCAAGTTGGTATTTGGGAATAAAGATGGGAGCATCTTTGAATTCACATGTGTTAGAGATAACTACCGTGAAATGTGCGCCATTTGAGAATGTGATGCTTTTTTTATCTGATTGGAATCCTCAATTCAGTCTTGCCATAAAAGCCTTATAAATCTGACGAACTCGAACGACATTTTCATAAGCAACCCTCAAATCATCAGTAGTTAGCTAAAACTTCCTTCAGATCATCAAAAATGGGTCTCCAAACTGATATGTACCCTTCACATGGCTTGAAGCAGCAGCAGAGCTACTATAATGATAACGAATACTATTCCTCGGAGGAAAATTATTACAGCAACGATGGCTCAAGCATGCAAATGACGAGGCCTTATGGTTATCCCTCTGTAACCACTCCTCAGCCGACCCAACATCATCACATGATAATGAGCCATGACCAAACTGGAAATGGTCACTACGACAGCCATGGCCAGTATGATCATATGTCTCATGATTCTTCAAATATTTCCAGCAACAATAGCAGCTTGTTCCACGCTAAAGACGGCTATGGAAGTGGAATGCAGCACTCTTCCCACGCGAATGGTGGCTATGGGAGCGGAATGCAACACTCTTCCCACACGAATGGTGGATATGGGTGGTATGGGAGTGGAATGAAACAATCTTCCCACATGAACGGTGGCTATGGAAGCGGAATGCAACAATCTTCCCACATGACCGGTGGTTATGGGAGCAGAATGCAGCCTTCCAATTCCCATATGAGAGGTGGTTATGAGAGCGGAATGCAGCATTCTAATTCCCATATGAGCGGTGGCTATGGGAGCGGAATGCAGCATTCTATCCACATGAATGGTGGCTACGGGGACGGGATGCAGCAATCTTCCCACACTCATATGTCTAGGGGATTAGAGCACGATTCCGATAGGAGCCCTAGTTACTATGAGCAGCACAACAAGAATAATGATATGTGGAATTTGAAGAGTTTGGATGACTAAATCCCCAAAACTTTTTGGTATAAGGTGAAACTATATGTGTGTGTTTTGGCTTTGGTTATATCACAAAGGCCCGAAACCTAAATAATGAATTTAAACAACCCTTGTCCTACATATGTACTCATGATCCGTGTATTAGTTACTTTTTAATACCTAAAACGTCTAAGAATAATTCGAATTATATGTATAACTATAATGATCTTGATCATGAAGTCATTTCCATCTACTTTTACTTCTCATGCGCTTATTTGTAGCTAGCTTATGTTCATTTACTAGCTTTTGGCAATCAGTACGTATAAACTTTTTAAAGCCACAAAAACATTATTAGATATAAACCAAAATTTGATGCTTAAAAAGTGCAAGGTCAATTAGCAAAATGTGTGACCAACTTAAATCTCATCATAGTTGAATCATCTTCTAATAGATCTAAGACTAGCTGAAAACCAAGGAAAAAATAAATTCAAAACCCTTTGTTATGCCATAGAGTTCAAGTTGTCGTTCATCAGAAATTTTATGGTCTCAAAATATCTATTTTCCAAACAAATATGCTATCACAGCCAAAATTTGATTGCTTTTTCAGGATACATTTTCATGGTGTCCCCCTACTCAAGCCCCAATATCCCTTAAAACACCCCTATCAAGAGTTACCAATAACAATTTTAACAAAGAAATGACAGTTCTCGTTTCAACTCTTATACATAGGAATCCTAGGCTATAATCGGGTGAAACAGTCAAAATACCATTGGGTAGACCTCATACAATACTGTCCTAGCTGTACCATATCTTTTGTTTCATTTCTTCTGGAACAATCACAAACACTTTTTTGATTATCAATCTACTACCAGAAATTCAATGCGTAATCTCAACATTCAATGTGTATTCCTGAATAATCTCATTTTTCAATTATTCAACCATTTCATTTTACCAAGTTCAATGTTAGCCATATTAGTCAACATTTATCTCTTTCGATGCAGCAACAAGATCTTATTTGTAACAAGTGGTTTTGTTGGTTGGTTAATTGGTCACATTTTATTCATGAAATGGCTTGGATTGGTATTAGTCTGGATACGGCAAAATCCTTCTATTAGACCGAATAAGTACATTCGATCTAATAAGTACCTTGTGTTAGAATTGAAAAATTCTATGGCTCGGATCTTTAGTATTCTCTTATTTATTACCCGTGTCTACTATTTAGGCGAATACCCTCACCCATTCTTACTAAGAAACGAAAGAAGCCTCAAAAACAAGAAAGGGTGGAAAGTGAGGAAGAAAGAGATGTAGAAATAGAAACTGCTTCCGAAATGAAGGGGACTAAACAGGAACAAGAGGGATCCACTGAAGAAGATCCTTATCCTTCTCCTTCCCTTTTTTCGGAAGAAGGGTGGGATCCGGACAAAATCTATGAAACGGAAGAAATCCGAGTGAATGGAAAGGACAAAATAAAGGATAAATTTCACTCTCAACTTACAGAGACAGGCTATAACAATATTAATACTAGTAATAGTCCAATTTATTATTATGAAGATTCTTATCTGAATAATAATAACACGATACATAGGAATCCTAGGCTATAATCGGGTGAAACGGTCAAAATACACAATGCATGAAATAAATTAAGCCCAAGAACGAAAACTACAAAAGCTATGTAAATAGCAGCCACAGAAGCCGGACCATCATGGGAAATCATTTTTTTTAAATATTTTTCAAAGGAGGAAAAGTCATGGATATCGATCTAAGAATTGTGAGACTCTGAGATAATGAGTGAAAACCCTAATGTTAATGTCGACTCTATAGTTCTTCCAATAACAAAATCTCATTAGAATAAATTGTCAGTGAGTTTTGTGAGGGAAGTAGAGAAAGCAAAGGAAAAGGATATAGATCCAAAACCTACCAGTGAACAGAGGGTAAAATAATTCCAAATAAACAGATTATTCATCCAATTTTCAGATTGATCTCGTCTAATTAACCAATTTTTCTTTTAGTTTAACCCCTAGAAGTTCTTTCGGTGCCAACTCTTTTAAGTCAACTGATACTATGGTTCATTCTTTTGTTTACAAATATGGGCTATGAAAAGCATCGAGAAATAAAGAGATAGACTCTACGATATGAATAGCTCCTAAAAATTTCATATGAGTGTTCATTCAAACTCAAAAATTATTTCAGTAACTGAATATTCACTTCTATACAATATTTGAAATAGTAGTATATCTTGTTAAATAACGTCCTTCAACAGCGGGAGAGTTGAGAGCATAACTATCGAGGGAGAAAAGGAAGTTGTAGTTGAAAAAGCCATTGACATAGTAATAGATGTTTCTGGACACATTGTTGAGATTGAAAGAGTTGAGCCAGTATGACACAACTGATGTTACTGATGGAGAAGTTGAAAAAGGAAAGGAGAAAGAACATGAAAAACAAGAAATGGTGGGATGAGTGATGTACAAAACTGAAAATGTTCCCTCAACTCTACTCTACTATTGTTCCCTCAACTGTTGGGGATGCTGGTGAGTCAAATTAATGTGACAAATGTGGGTTAGACATGATGTCAAGGAAATTGCTTATAGTCCAGTTCCTAAGTCGGAGTTTGATGCTAGTGATGAAGAAAAACTGAAAAATGAGTTGGGGCTTTTGTCTGTGTAATATCAAA
The DNA here is from genome assembly GCA_034509755.1 of Anisodus tanguticus. NCBI lineage: Eukaryota > Viridiplantae > Streptophyta > Magnoliopsida > Solanales > Solanaceae > Anisodus > Anisodus tanguticus. Next base: position 47,955,316 of record CM067542.1, on the reverse strand, counting down.
GTGTTGGGCCGGACCCGGCCGCCTTCAAAATAAAATAGAGTAACCCAAATGCGATTTTAAATGAAATAAAGTAAATGGCCACATTTTGGCCATTTTTAAAATTAAAGAATAACCAAAATAATAAATCAAAAGCTTCAAATTGAGCCTAAATTTGACATTAATTGGAGACTGAAATCTTCAAATCATGCAGAAATCCTTTTAACTTAAATAAAATGATTTGAAATTGTGATGTAAATTAATTGTCCAATTTAATCAAATATTTTTCCAAATTTTGACGCAACAAAATATTGATTACTTTAAAATTGAAGATTTAATCAATTAGTTGCACAATTATCTTTACTTTAATTTTGAAAAATTATAGTTGTGGATCAAAAATAATGTAAAAATAAGATATAATATACAATAAATATACTGGATAATATTTCATCAAATAAAATGACAAAATACTCCCATAATAATTTTTGTCCTATAAAAAGTATATTTTACTTCGTCTGTGACTCAAAAATTCTGAATAATTAAATGAAATTATTAGAGGGTAAAACTAAGGTGTCAACACCAAATCCAAGATTAAGAGTCCTGTCATTAAGTTCTATAGTTAGTCTAGCATTTGCAATAGATGTTTTTCAGTTGTAACCTATTTTGCCTATTCAAGAAGTGTTTGTTAGGTCATCCTTTTAGAGGGATTTTTGTACTTCTAGGCTAGAGTTAGCTAGGGAGTGTTTTTACGGTTAAGAGACTATAGGCATATAAGTGACTAAATTTAGTCAATTAGGTTATAGAGTTGCAATCTGAAACTACTCATCGTTTCAGTGAAATTTTGAGTTGTAACGATCTGTCCGGTCGTTTTAGTTCAAATACCCTTATTTAACTATTTTTTCTTCCCGTAGACTCTATGTGGGTTTGTTATGTGCGGAGATGGGTGGCACGGATCATGAGGTTCATTTACGTGAGTTTCAGAAGAAAAAACCAAATTTAGAATCTTAGAGTTGATTAGTTTGACTCACATTTGACTTTTGAGTATATGAGTTCGTTTCTGGGTTCCTTTGCTTTTGGTAGTTTCAGAGGGTCATTTATGACTTAGTCGAGCCATTAGATCACTTCTAAAGGCAATCGGATGTACTTTGTGGTCTTATTTGTGAAATTATAATATTTGATTATTTTGGGTGATTCTTTAAAAAGTATGTCTTAGCTCGGTTATATGAGAAATATGAGGGCGCGAGCGACTTCGTAGCACTGTTTACCTTGGAAGAACATGTCTGGTTTGTGTCCGGGGGGTCTTGGAGTGTTTCAAATGTTTTATGGGAGTTTTGGAGGACTTCATAGCTGCTGGTGTTTAGTGTTCACACCAGCAGCTGGTCTTCCGCCTCTGCGGATGTTGGCTCGCAGATGCGGGTTTTGAGAAGTTGTTGAGTTTCCGCCCATGCGGACATTACTTCATATAGGTGAAGGCGCCTCTACGGTATTGTTCAGCTTCTGCGCTGAGGTGAGGTGTCAAGTAATTGCGACTCAACGAGCTTCTTTTCTGCTGGATCAATACCGCGCCTGTGGAGTCGATTCCGCATGAGCGGAATCGATGTATCATGCAGTCTCTTAAATTCCCTATATCAATCCACTTTCCAAAAACATCTCATTCTCGGTTCTAGAGCTGCCTGAGGGGGGATTCTTGAAGATTGAGGTTAAGTTCTTCATTAGTGGTACAACTCCTCACCCTTTGTGATTTTAGTTAATATTTTAAGGTTTCTAGTCTTGGTATAGATTGTGAATTAGAGAAAATAAGTTCTAGTTTCCATGTTAGAATAAAAGAGGATGAACTTTGGATTTGGGGGTGTAATATGAATTAGCTTACCTTTATATTTTTAATAAGTATTGAATTATATTAGATGATCATGTTGTAGTGTTTAATTTGAATAGGAAACTCTTTTCAATTTGGGGTAAAACCTAGAATTTGTAAATTGGGGAATTTCCTAAATCATGCAATTGAAGGTCCAGTTGAACTTAGGTTTCTAATTAACTTAGGGATATGATTACCTAGTATGTGTTTATGCAAATGGAATAGTAAAGTCTGAATTTTGACACCATGGGCCCAGAATTGATTTTGGAGGTCTTGGGTATGTGTGAAGGACTAAGTCCTTGTGTTGTGTAATAACTTAAAATTAACGTATAATATATTTATGTTAGACTATGACTATTACGAGGCACTCCGGAAGGGCAAGGCTATCGCTGAGGTTTGATTGTCCGTGGCGTCTGCTCGGTCTTTAGGTAGGCTGCAGTTTATTCTTATTAGACTTCTATAGAAGTATGTAACTAGTTATAAATGTTGAGAGATATTGGGCATGTTTGGATATCCCACCCAAGCGGTTGTGATGAATGTTTGGGTGGGTACAGGTGTTGAACTGTGATGATGGGTGATTTGGCGAATCAGCCTTAAGCTGATTTCGACTGCTGTTGATCGGCTTGTCGCCATTATGTGGGCTTATCGCCATATTTGCTTATTGTTGTGCTTACTCATCACACATGCTTTCGATATGATACCCTGATTGTACTTGGACTATGTGTTATTAATTTTTTGAGAGCATGCGATATTCATCTCTTATATACTTGGTTGCATCTCATTATATCTGATTCTTACCTTGTATTGTCATTTGTATTCATACACTCATAGTTCTAATGATATTGATATGAGAGTGGTATGAAAATATTATGGGTCCAAAAAATCGGGAAGGTAAGAACACTTGTGAGATTATTGACAATATCGAGATGATGATGATGATACACACGTGTGAACAGGTTGCACGCCTACAACAGTTATTATTCAACCAAAAGTTGGGTTCCGTTGAAAAATTCCAAAGAAGTATATGGACTTCGCGGGTCCCTTAAATGTGTGCATTTCATAGAATTTGAACGCATGTATACTGAAGATGAAAGGTACCTGACATATGCATTGCATACATATCATACATACATTACTTTATTGATTATCTGTTATGGATTAAGTGTTGGACTGTTTATTTATGACTTGGCTAAATTCTCGGATAAAGAAGGATTGTTTATTGATCATTGATGCTTGAGATATTGTCATTGAACTCATCTAAAATTGGGGTAACTTACATGATTATGAAACCTTATATGAACGGGTGGATTGTTTGATTAAGTGAACTATTATGTGAACTTAGTATAGGATTATTTGGTGTCAACTTGATATTTATCTCTAATTGTGTATCTTTCATCGTTGTTAGCCTATGATGCCTACGGGAGTACGTTATGTACTCATACTACTCTTGTTGCATTCATTTTTATGTAGATACAGCTCCTTCTCCGAGTTCGGGACCTCGAGTTTGAGTCCGGGCCGGTTGATTATCAGTATTCAGGGTGAGGATGCTACCTTCCGGCATGCCTTGGATGATCCTATATCTTCCCTTGTCTTTTATTTTGATTCCGAGAGACATGTTCAGACATTTGGCTTATGTTATCCTTTATTCACACTTGTATTCGGTTAGAGCTCTTGTATTGTTGACTAGATTCTTAGAGTTGTACTTATGATTCTCAGACTTATCTTTCCGCTTTATATTATGATCAGACAGCTTATTTAAGTATGTTATTAATTTTGCATTTCTTTCTTATATCATGTTAATGATTTGGGAGTGATTCGCCTACCGGTGGGAAAGGTGTAGGTGCCACCACAATTCCTAAAAGGAATCGTGACATGAGTTAAATCCTACGGAGGTGAGTCGGGATTTTTAATTTACTCCCTTGAGCAAAGAGGTTTTCCATATAAAAAAAATTCTATTTTGTTTATTTCCGCATTTTATTTACTTCAGAAGTTAGTTGAACGGGTACTAAGGACCTGTTCCCAATACTTAGTTTAACAATTTCTTACTCAATCTAGATTAAGTTTTAAGAAGTTAAAAATTTACCAAGACATTATTTACCCCCCTTGGATGTATAAGTGTTGCGCTATACTAATGGAGAGAAATTATTACCCAAATTTTTACAACTTAGGACTAATGAATTAAGCTCACATTTGGATGCTTTTTCAATTTCTATGCTTTCCTATTATTATATTTTTCAAAACTGAATAATTTTCAAGTTGGAGGATGTCGAATATGTTAGACATAATTTTCATTAGCATTCCTTGTTTATTAGACTTCTCAAAGCCCACATAAATAGATCAATCAATATAATTTTCATTAGCATTCCTTATTTATTAGACATCTCAAAGCCCGCATAGATAGATCAATCAGTTCTTAATCGGAAGATATTGCACGGTTTTCCCTTCAAACGGGCTGGTCTTTAATTTTGCCCTTCAAAATTGAACTTATGCCTAAGGGTCATAAGTTCTTTAAGGGAGCATGTATAACTTGTGTGATATTATGATGCGAGAATATAAACTTATGTCTTGCGAAAAAGTTATATGCATTGAGGGGAAAAAAATTAAAGACCAACACAAAATAGGGAAAAAGTGCAAATGATCCTTCTTATCACTCATCTGTTTTAATTTATGTGATATAGTTTGATATGACACAAAATTTAAGAAAGAAAAAAAGATTTTTAGCAATTGTGGTTCTAAACATATCATAACATTTGTATGGCTATAAAACTTTTATAATTTGTAGCTTTAAATATGCTATAACATTTGTGTGGTTATAAAAACTTTTCATTAAGGGTAAAATGAGTATATTATTATTTTTTTGTGAGGAAAATTACTTGTTTCCAAAATAAAAAGTGTGTCATTTTTTCACAAAAAATAAATAGACGGAAAAGCAAAGCGCTACATAAATTGAAACTTGTATACATGCTTACTCCCAATCCAAACATTCTTTATGTTCAAAGGTGGAGAAATTATTTAATTAAAGCTGAAAGGATGTGAACCATCACACCTTTTAATAATTGCAAGTTCGTTGAACATTAATCTCGGAAAAGTCTAGCCAGGTGCATTTTCCAGAGACAGGTTTGCCTGCTCTTATTATAGTAAACTAATATAGGAGATGGTAACCTATAGAATCTTAAAACACTTTCTATATACAAAATTGAGCCACATTTCTTACCTCTATTAGTCTCTAGAAATACTAAAAAAATTCAAAAGCGAAGGGTTATACCAAACATTAGGCAGATCATTCGATTTTTCTCTACTAAAAAGGGTGAAAAGACAATGGAATTAGATTCTCTATGATTGTTCATGTTGTACTAAAAAACTAAACTATAAATACAGCATTAGTAAAATGACAACATATGCACTCAGATCCATACCAGTTCTTACCTAGAAAAACAGAAGCACAACTAGCCCAAGCCATGAATCGACAACCAAAAGAGTTCAAGTACGATGCCGTTTCAGTTTGTATTGGAGAGGAAGTGCATAAACTGAATTATCCTCGGCATACCAGGGGAAACATTAATGAAGAAAAAGGTTATGGAAAATTAGCACATGAAGAAAAAGAAGACATTAATGCTGAAGCAGAGTCTTTCATTAGGTGGAAGCACCAGAGGTTTGATCTTGCTAAATTGATGTCTAGCAAGTCCTGCTACTGATCTGGATTTTTCAGGAAGCTGTGTGTGCTGTACATACATGCATGAGCCTCCTTTAATTACTACAAATTGGTAACGCAAATCAGTGCATTAGCTAAATAAAGTTGTACTACGTTACTTTTTGTTCATAAGTTTACAGTGCAAGTAATATTTCTTGACTATTGAAAAAAGTAGTCTTTCTTGACTTATGCCTTAATATTTGTGTGTCCTCATCGGTGGTTGTTAGTTTAGCACACCATTTAGACACTAGGGGTGATGAATAGTGTCTTGATGACCTATTAACATTTGCCTGCGAGAACATCTAATTTGTTGAATTTAAGTACAAGGAACAAGTTCTTTGTACTTGTCCAATCAACTCTTGTAACAAATAAAGTGGAAATAAGTAACACAGGAATTTATACATGGAAAACATACTTGCTCAACAGAGTGCAAAACGTGGCATTTCGTCATGAATTTCTCTCTCAAAACTTCGCTAAAACACTGAGTAGTTTCAGGTTACAAACTCGATAACCTAAGAGACTAAATCCTAATCACTTAACAACCTACAATTAACTCTGATTTTAGCTAAATCTCCAAGCTAATTCTAGCTCAGAAGTAACTGTTCATCTGAGAAAATACCTCACAATAATGCTTCTGAAATAAGAAAATGAGGTTACAACTCAAAACACCTACTATAAGAACTAGACAAATAAAATAATTGAGAACAACTTCAATTGCTCAAACTTGGTTCTTCCATTAATCTTACTCTTGCTTACGAGAATCTCCTCTTGCTTTGTGCTCTCATAATGCTCTCAATGTAAGTCTATGAATCTACAAGAGGACAATCTCGAGCAAATATAGGCACACAGACAGTAGCATATTGGGTTAGGGATAAACTATCACGATCAAAATCCCCTTAATCGTGACGGCACCCAACTATTCCAAGCCAAGAGAATTAAGACATTCGAAAGCAATAAAATTAAACTTAAGTAAATGATTTAGTGTAACAATAGAAAATATTATAAACAAATTATGCAATTACAATTCAGATACAAACTCCAAAACACCCAAAGGACTGATAATGCTTGTCATGAATAAAGTAGGAGTGTAAAGTACATCTGAGTCTAAAAAAGAAGTACAAATTTTGATTGAATGGAAAACGGCTCACCACTAAAGTTGGATGTCTAAGCTGAAACTCAATTATGGCTTCGCTAGTGCTAGGATCTAAACCTGCACAAAAATGTATAGAAGTGTAGTATGAGTACATCGATACATACCCATTACATATCAGAGACCGCTCCTAACAGAATAGTGGAGAACATTATTAAAAAGATGGTCATTACCTTTAATTTAACCTGTGCAGTTTATAAAGAGAGCAAGAACGAGGGAACAAGTGATATAGATATCTTATGAAAAATATGCACCAATTAAGAAACTAACACAGTAAAGCGTAAAGAGTAGACAAGTTATACAATTTAGATAATCAATTAAAAAAAAATAACATTTAAGGAATGTAAAAAGATTGAATTCTTATCACCAAAAATTACTTTTAACTCAGTTGATCAACTCTTTCACAACCAGCGTTCACAATACAAGGGAGGTACCAAGTCAGTCACTCTGATAAAGTGAATCCATATCCACACTCACACGTAGATCATATCAATAATCTCATAGACTAAATAGTCCCAACATCTCAATATCAACAATTGGATTCAGTAGTCTCCTGGCCACATCTCTGTATCAAACTGGACTGACACGATCCTCATTACTATATTAACATAGGACTCACAAAGTCCCTATCACTGTATCAACATTAGACTCACACGTCCATGTATCTCCATTTCACAACTCCTTAGCAATATCACATCACAAATAAGAAACAGAAAGAAATAATCACTGTATAACATGTAGGAGCTAAATATTGAATTTCAAACATATATAGAGATTAATCATGCTCTTCTAATCTATAATCTATAACTAGTCTAATTCATCAACAAGGTATAAATATTATGCTCAACTCAAAAAAAAAAAACAGATAAGGATCGCATATATGCTCGTCAAGTAATCCCCATTCATTATCCAATGATCGCATTTATGCTCGTTAAGCCATATATATGTCATCCCCACACAACAAGCCACGTACAACACATAAGGATCGGAAAAAATCCCTATTGAGGTCAACTTCCTAACTTACCTCAAATCAAATGAGGTTTAACCTCTCACGACTATCTTTTCACCCAAACACGTCCAAATGATTCAACTCTAGCCAAAAAATATCCAACAATATCAAAAAAAAACAAGCAACTAATTTTTATAATTTAATATGCAGTCTAGGTCAAAGTCAATGAAAGTCTATCTAAAAAGTTAAACACGAGCCACATTATCAAATCTCAAAATAAATTTTATAATCGGGTTATTCATTAGCTAATGATTTCAAATCTACACATAAATTCCTAATCTGAGTCCAAATCGATTAGAAAACGATGGTAGTACTTACAATACCTCATTATAACAGTATAAGTATAGATATGAAATACAGATAAAGTAACTGAACTGAAATCATGAATGCATATAATGAAAGTAAACATGATGTACAACTACTAATCTAACTATGGTACCCTGAGTACGCTCACTCGTGCTCACCCCGATTGTGATGCCATGAGAACTCTTACTTAAGCTCAATCCAATGAGTACGGCACATGCAGACATACACTGTGCTCAGGCTGTGTGTGCTACTGACATCATGATAAAGTATGCTAAATAGCTAAACAAATATCACAAGCTGCAAATAACTTCAAAAAGTTAACAAAATGATAAAGCATGCTAAACAGCTAAGATATTTGATATCATAACACTGAATCTGCTAGAAGTATCAAATAGTGCATAAATACATGTTGGAACACTCACAATCTTTTTTAGATACTTCAAAACTATCCAACCTAGCGTATGTTTCCCACAAACATGAACTAGATGATTTAAATGTATACAAGCAACACATAAATCATGCTTTTAAGAAAAAGCAAGCAAGATATTTTTTCTGTCTCAATTTATGTGGCATAGTTCAGATTTCGAAAGTCAAATTTCTTAATTTTGACTTAAATTTGAACATTGAATCTTTAATTTTTAAAAATAAATTTATATATTAGAAACTACATAAGAATTACTCCCTCTGTCCAAATATATATGAGGGGCTTCGGAGTACGAGGGTCAAAGCAGTTAATCTTTGACTCAATTTCAAACATAAATTCTTCGTTATAATATAATTTTCATATTTGAAAACTACATAAAAAGTACTATAAGTGTGCATATTTAGTAAGTTACAATATATAAAAAGAGTTGGAGAAAATTATAGTAAAAAAAAGAGTTGTTTGACTCCCCGCGTATAGCGGGAGCTTAGTGCACGATTGCCTTTTTTTTTATATAAATTGGGACGAAGGGAGTACTGTAAGTCACAATTTAAAAAACATGAACAAAGAAAAACTTATTTGACTCTTGAAATTCGAAATGTGCCACGTAAATGGGGATGGAGCAAGTAAGAGCTAAAGCCTCATTTACCTTATAACCGAAAGGCAAAACCCTTATTGAAATGTCGATCTTTGCTCAAACAATCTCCAAGGACCTCAATCTATTCAAATCATGAATAATACGTCTAAATTAGTATGAAACTAATCCCATAATTTTAGGATGCTTCGAGACAAAGTCAACTCTTGCTCCAGTCAAACCGCACCCTCCGATCAACTGTTGGAAATTCGAAATAGATTGAATGAACACGTTACCCATAAGCTATGCAGTTTAATTCAATAATCAAAATTCAATTTTGATATCCATTGCTAAGTCAAATCATTGATTTTCTAATTTTAGATTTAGGTCTAAAATTCTCAGTCTTTTCCACTTAAATCTCATGATTCCACGGATCAAATTTTGTGAAAATTATGAATAATCAATAGTTCTATGCAAGGAATAAATACCTTAAATTTTGGGTTTAAATTCCATCTTTTAGGATTTCATAGACGAGCTCTAAAACCTCAAAACTTATAAAAATAGTTGCTGAAATTTGAACTCAGCATAATATACATTACAAGCCCTCTTTCACGATTGCAACAAAAGGTCTCACCTTCGTGATGCACAATCGCGGTCAACCTTTTTGGTAGGGTAAGAGAGTTGGCCAGGGGTTGACCTGATTTGCTCCTTCACGACCCGAGTTTTCGTGTTCACGATGAACGATATCCCAAAGTCTCGCATACGCGACTGGTGGCCTCTCGATCGCGTATATGGCATTAGCACCAGCAAAAACTGTTATTTTAGTTAACAACCTATACTGCTGAAACACTCCTGGGACCCTCGAGTCCTAGCCCGAGCAAGCCAACAAATCCAAAAATGTTACCTCATCCGTTTCATTTTCATTTTCATTTTATACGACACTCTTTCTTTCCTTTTTAGTCAATTTCAAAAAAAATAATATATTTCTATATTTATAACAATTTTACTTTATGAGATAAACATAACTCCGATACGATAAACAGAATAAAATCATATCGAGGTCCTAATTGTACGACTTTGATATGATGTCCTTCGAACGTGGATTCACGTAGAACATGTTGGAAATTTGTCTTTGGTGGGGAGGTGCGTCCACCCGTATTTAATGACTTAAACACTAGGGTTCCGTATGTTGGAAGTTTTGTCTCTTCACATGTGCATAATCTACTAAGTGAGTAGATGACCGTAGGGCCAAGAATCGTCAAATTTCATTGAGAAATGAAAGATATTGGTCTACGAAGTAAGGTGTTTGAGGCATGAAAATATGGTGTGGGACAAATCTACCACTTCGATGGGAAAAGGAAGAATTGTTCTCTTTATAAGTCTCAAAATTGGCTAAGGGTTTGGGACCCCAAGGGATAACACATGTGTTTGAAGGAGGGAGGACCTAGATGTGCTTGGGTTCAAGGCTAAGTCCACACGCGCGCCGCCGCAGCCGGTCCGGGCTCGGTACTTGGGACTTGGGACTTGGGACTTGGGACTTGGGCCTTTGGCTTCTTCTGATTATTATCTCTTTGGACCTCAAATTGCTTAATATTTACAGTTTGGTCCCTGGAGTTTCAGGAAAGCTGAAATTGGGAACGACGGAAGGCAGAAAGTTTCGGCCTGCCGTTTGAGTTGAAACTCCATTAATCTGCACCTTAACTCCTCCCTAACAACTCTTTTATGTTACACATTAAATCAGTCATTACTTGACTGATTAACTCCCTCACTAATGGTCATAAACAGTCATTACTTGGCTATAAACTGTCACTACTTGGCAGTTGAGGAGTCCCCCTCCCCTTATGCTATTTATTGGAGCCTTTTGGTTCAATTGCAGAGACTAAGATATATACACAGAGACAAACAGAAAGAGAACAACCGAAGTCTAGTCCAAAAACGTGAAGCACAAACAGTGGACTAAAACAGAAAACTCTTCCTTCATTTTTCATTCTTCAGCAAGTCGTTTCGTGTTTGTTTTCTTCGTCAGAATCAACCTATTTGCTATGTAGTGTTGATTAGTTGTTGTTTTATCTTGGGAGACTATTGCCCGTTAACGTAAAAGCATATATACGGGGCAATCTTGTCTTAAAGACAGAGAGTCATCTCTCGACTCAGCCCACAGTTGTAACAATCCAGATTTAGTATTTCTTGATTTCAGGTTATCAAGATTCAACATTCAACAAGCTTGCGGCAGTTCTGAATATTGGCTACTTTTTTATTCTTTCGAACACTTATAATATTTATTTACTTCCTGTACTGCTTTACATATCTAACAATTTTAAGACAAGATTTGTAATAGTGTTCGAAAGATGTCGGTCAACAGTTGTATGACCAAATCTGGATATGGCTGTGGTTTTCTGGTTGAAGAGAGTTTTGATTATGCTGTTGAAGGTCAACGTGTTCATGGTGTCACCGCTCCCGAGAGTGGTGGGAACAAGCACCCACGAGAGGCTGAGGATGTCAACTGGGACAAGAGGAGAAGGCTGAAGATGTGGTTCTATCTTGTAGCAGAAGGCCTATATCTGTCCTAGACAAAGGATCCGAATTATGGTAAGGAGGAAGTGGACACTCAGTCCGATGAAGTGACTAAAGTGGGCCAGAATTCGAAATTGGGATAAATAATTTTTCTTCCTTGTCAAAAAATAAGATTAAATGATGTCTGATTATAAAAGGCTTAAAGTAAGGAGTAATATGAAAATGTTTTCACGAAATAATTTATATTCCTTACGCTTTAAAATCAGAAGTTTAATCTCATCTTTCATCCCGTTTAAAGATTGGATTTTGTAATCGACTTAAAAAGATCCGTTCTTTTAAGTGTAATTATTAAAAGTGTGTAAAGTATGTTCGCACATACGAGGGAGAAAGATACACTGACTGTGCGAAAACTGTTACCACTCTTAAGTAAGCGTCAAGAATTGTCTGGGCACCAATCATAACGGAAGAAGACTAAAAGCTAAAGACGTTGAGCCTGTAATACTATTTGGCAGAAGATCATTCATAGGATGATGTTGGACACTCAGTCATGCAAAGCCTACGGGCGACTGGAGTGGGGCCAAAATTCCTTTGATAGGATGATATTGGAAACTTAGTCATACAAAGCCTAGGGGCAACTGGAGTGAGGCCAAAATTCCTTTGATAGGATGATATTGGACACTCAGTCATACAAAGCCTGCGGGCGACTGGAGTGGGGTCAGAATTCATTTCATAGGAAAAGTAATGGACACCTAGTGTGGTGGGCCAGATTTTCCAGGTCTTAATGATCTGAAGGCCAAAAGAAAGGCAGAAAAGAAATTGGACACTCAGTCTGCCAAAGCAACTGGAGTGGGCCAGAGTATCCATATCACATATGATCCGATTACGCCCTAACCACGGGCAAGAGGTTGTCCACGTGAAGCAACGCCACCTCTAAAATAGAAGGGGTTGGAGAGGTTGTCCTCAATAGGACTTCAGGGAATGGGATCACTCTAAAATGAGATGATACATATCCCAAACTTGGTTTAAGGGACGTTGTTGGTCAAGATGGTTTGAGACTAGTCCAATAGGTCTGTAATAACTAAGAATGGTACAGTATGTTTGTAGCCAAATGAATGATATATTTGTAATCCGTGCATTTATGTCATCATAGATTAAGACACGTTAAATGGAAGGGTCATTCAAAAGCTAACGAAGTTGAGATTGTTGCCTTCTGTCGACATAAACCCTCAAAATGAATGTGAGGTAGACGAAGAGGCAAAATCATCTTTCCATTCCATCAAAGGAATAGCAAAAGAAACACCGCTCCTCTAGAACTTAGTCACACCTACATGGGTGATTTGAAGTTTATACAAAATAGAGGGGGGAGACAAGTACTTTGTGACCTTCATTGATGATGGTACAACGTATTACATCCTTTGTTTGGTGAAAAGCAAAGATGAAGTTGTTGAAGCGGATAAGCGCTATAAAGCAGAAGTTGAAAATCAACTAAGCCTATGGATTGAGGAATTCGTAGTGATAGAGGGGGAGAATGTGAATCATCGTTCATTAAACGACTACTCATTACTCACCTCAGTCCAACAGTGTTAGCCAAGCGCAAAGTCGTACGCCCAAATTATGTGGGGTAAGACAATCCTTACCGCTAATGCGATTCTTAACAGAACTCCGCATAAGGATAAGGATAACCCTCTGTGTGAGACATGGAAAGGATCTCACATACAAATGTTGTGATGTGGGGTGGCTTGGCAGAAGTTGGAATACCGAAATAGGTCAAGTTGGACCTAAGACTGTAGATTGCATATCCACTGGATCTACAAATAACAGTAGTGCTTATCGCCTCTTGGTGTCAAAGAATGATGGATAACTTTCCGTAAGAAGGAAAAAGAAGTAATTGCTCGAGGTTAACAAGAACCCGCGAGGGTCTGACTGTCCGAAACTAGACGTTCCGTATCTACAGGACTCGGAAGTTGCTGTCTATCCAGAACTTAATATTCTAGATCTACAGAACTCAGGGATTCTAGATGTTAAACCGAGACGGAGCAAAGAGGGGACAGAGACTTATTCCAGGTCTTGTAGCTTGTATTGTTGAGAACGGACCATGGATAATTAATAAATAATTGTCATTTCCAAAAGCGCTGCTTTGGAAAACAGCTACAAAGAGAGAAATAGATTCCATCATATAGAAGCATACTTGTGTAATGGTTGATCTTCCTCCGGGAAAAGAACCTTTGGATTGTGAAAAAAAGATACTCAAAAGTGAGTACAAAGTATATGGATCTACTGACGAGTATAAGGCCTCGGCTACTTGTACATGTGCTTCCCTGTGAATAGCTTAACATCCAGGGCCATTGCAGTCATGCATGGCATGAATGTTGAAACAACCTCCCTAATCGGAGAGTTGGAAAGGGAGAATCAGAGTTGATTTGCTGGACTGTTGGGCTTTTTCCTGAACTTTCATTTTGGTCCAAGAAATGTTTACATTTTGGTCCTGGAAGTTTCAGATAAAACATAAACAATGAATCTGACCACATAAACATTGACTCTGAAGTTAGAAAGCCAACAGTTGGAAAACCAACAGTCTAAGAGTGGAAGTTATATTGAAACAAAAGATATGGGTATCACAAATGGCATCTTAGGAATTGGATTTCTAAGACATCTAACGGACCGGTCCAACTCCAAACTCAGTTGTGAGATAGTTGACAGTCTCGTTGAAGCCACCAATGGATATGGATCATATAACTGATTGAAATCATGGTGCACCCATATACAAGGAGCGATATGCGCAGGTCACATGTAGTTCAATGTATGTTACACACTACAACCGACCTGGTATCGGCCTACAAAGCAGATTAGTTAAACTAAAGTTCACTGATGATTTTAATAAATGATCAATAGAAGGCGTTGAGTCGGATATAAGGATATCTGAAATATTCGCTTATCTACAGATTATGGTATTCTGGATGTCCAGCGGTTCTGAGAGAACATAGTGATGCAAACTGGACATCAGATTTGAAGAACACCAAAGCCACAAAGAAATGTGTATGGTAGGTCTTGGAAAAACCTCTAAGCAAACTTGCATCGACCGATTCATGATGGAATCAGAGTTTATTATTTTATACAAAGCATGAAAAAAGTTGAGTAACTTCATGAATCCTTAGAGGATGTCCCTTATTGGGAGAAACATGTGCCTTCAGCAGTTATACACTGTGGCTAGCCGGTCGGCTTTAGGAAGGACACGGATGACGACATCTAGACATATCTGTCAGGATTTGTCGGAGACATAAGACCGTATGACAGTTGATCATTACGGGTGTCACTTCCTTGATTACTAATCAAATGATATAGCGGATCCTTTAACTAAGGGACTACCCGAAGATCAAGTGTTCTGCCTGTCCAGGGGAATGGGCTTAAAACCCAAACAATACGAACCTTTGCGATAGTAACTCAACCATACTGACTGGAGATCCCAAGAATTTGGTTCAATGGGAAAACTAAGCTGCAAAAGGTTTAGTTGAGCGCTTCGGTGGAAGCAAGAGCACTTCGAATGATGATTTCTGTAGGGAAACATGAATCAAAAGTTGTTCCGCGATAGACATTAAAGTTCTACCTGCATGGTGGGTAAAGGTTAAGATTCCAAACCTTTAGCGATCCTCAAATGGTTGAGGTTAAGGTTGGAGAAACTTTTAATGATTCCTAACACTTGTGAAGTGGGGTAAAACAAGATACCTTGTAGGAGGTCACCTATTTAAGTGCGAGGACATGCCGCCTCAAATGAACGCACTTAAGAATTCAAGTGTGTCCACGGCCACAACGGACAAAACAATAAGAAGAAAATGAATAAAGAGAGTTATTGTGTTGATATCATTGTCTTGGCTTACACTAAACACTGACGGTTCAAGACATCACGTTCACCGCGCAATAAGTAAGTCCGGTGGTATTCAACTAGGGAAGGTTCAAAGCGGAATCTAACTCTCCTAATGCAATATCTTTCCGCTGAAAGATTGCTGAAAGTAGGCACCTTGTGTGTGCGCTAAAATCTCTTTCAAGAGGGGATTGTTGGAAATTTGCCTTTGGTGGGGAGATGCGTCCACCCGTATTTAATGACTTAAACACTAGGGTTACGTATGTTGGAAGCTTTGTATCTTCACATGTGCATAATCTACTAAGTGAGTAGATGACCGTAGAGCCAAGAATCGTCAAATTTCATTGAGAAATAAAAGATATTGGTCCACGAAGTAAGGTGTTTGAGGCATAGAAATATGGTGTGGGACAAATCTACCACATCGGTGGAAAAAAGAAGAATTGTTCTCTTTATAAGTCTCAAAATTGGCTAAGGGTTTGGGACCCCAAGGGGTAACCCATGTGTTTGTAGGAGGGAGGACCTAGATGTGCTTGGGTTCAAGGCTAAGTCCACACGCGCGCCGCCGCCGCCGGTCCGGGCTCGGTACTTGGGACTTGGGACTTGGGACTTGGGCTTCTTATTCTTATTATCTCTTTGGACCCCAAATTGCTTAATATTTACAGTTTGGTCCCTGGAGTTTCTGAAAAGCTGAAATTGGAAACGACGGAAGGCAGAAAGTTTCTGCCTGCCGTTTGAGTTGATTTTTGGAGCGTTAAAACTCCATTAATCTGCACCTTAACTCCTCCCTAACAACTCTTTTATGTTGCACATTAAATCAGTCATTACTTGGTTGATTAACTCCCTCACTAATGGCCATAAACTGCCATTACTTGGCCATAAACTGCTGTTACTTGGCAGTTGAGGAGTCCCCATCCCCTTATGCTATATATTGGAGCCTTTTGGCTCAATTGCAGAGACTAAGATATATACACAGAGACAAACAGAAAGAGAACAGCCGAAGTCCAGTCCAAAAACGTGAAGCACAAACAATGGACTAAAATAGAAAACTCTTCCTTTATTTTCCATTCTTCAGCAAGTCGTTTCGTGTTTGTTTTCTTCGTCAGAGTCAACCTATTTGCTTTGTAGTGTTGATTAGTTGTTGTTTTATCTTGGGAGACTATTGCCCGTTAACGTAAAAGCATATATACGGGGCAATCTTGTCTTAAAGACAGAGAGACATCTCTCGACTCAGCCCATAGTTGTAACAATCCAGATTTAGTATTTCTTGATTTCAGGTTATCAAGATTCAACATTCAACAAGCTTGCGGCAGTTCTGAATATTGGTTATTTGTTTATCCTTTCTAACACTTGTAATATTTATTTACTTTCCGTACTACTTTACATATCCAACAGAACATTGCGCCACCATACGAACATGGTATAAAGGAGAAATATGAGGCCCAAACTGAGAAGTGTTGCACCCCTTTGAAATGAATGCATGTACATCACACCTCTAGGGTTGTTGCTAAAGCTCTGAGTGAACCTGAAATAGGTCATGGACTTGGATCTACCAAATGATAAGAATACCTCTGAAATTCAATCATAAACCACTTTGTCCCGGTTCTATGTAACCCCCCACCCCCTAAAGTAGTAAAGTAAAGAAGGGCTCTTTGGGGTCTAATTTTCCTTCTATCTGACAGGACAAACAAAGAAATAAGAAGGGATGTTTCTTTCATTCCATTGATAGAAGTCTAGCTAGAAAAAGACTCTCCTTATTACTTTGAGAAGAGACTCGTTGGTTTAACCGACGAACTACGTGGGAAAATAGACTTTCTTTCTTTGATTTGAAGTAAGATTTTTGTAAAGAAACAATTCCATTCAGTTCGCTTTCGGAAAACTGGTTTGTCGCGGATTAGTTCGTTCTGCGCCGCTAGCGGCCTCAACTCAAAGGCGCATGTTGATCTCTCGCAGGTTGATCAACTCAAAGTCTTATATACTTTAATGACACAAAAGTATCAAAGGCTTATTATGAATCACAAATTTTAAAAATATTTATTTTTTTCTTAAATTTCATGCCCAGTCAAACACGCTCCTATAAAATGATATGGAAGGAGTATATAAATTTATATGAAATCTCAATTTATGCAACGAAACATAAATACTCAAAAAAGGGTTGAGTTATTATATCAAAGTAGGGGTGGCCAGTGGGCCGGGACGGCCCGACCCCGACCCGAGCCCGCTAAAAAAAAAAAAAAGAACGGTGGCGGGACTCGAACTCGGGACGAGACAATGTCTCGTCCAGCCAGACCCGAGCCCGCCCCAGGCCCGCTCGACCCGACCCCGCCCCGACCCCGTCCCGAGCCCGACCCCGACCCTGCCTTTTGTCCCCCCTTTGCAAATATGGCCGTTGCACCAACGACCATTTTAGATTTTGGCCGTTGGCCAACGGCCATTTTAGGCCTCCCCCTACCCCTTAATATTTATTTTTAACCCATAAGTTATTATATTTACACTTTAACCCAATTTTCCAACTATAAATAACTCATTTTCTCTTCATCTTTCTCATAAATCTTCCTACAATCTCTCTAATCTCTCAATATATCTCTCTACAAGTCTACATTGTTTGCTAAATATTCAATTTTATTTATTCATTTGGGAATTGGGAGTGAAGTTGGCAACTAGCTTGAGGATCTTCCATCGAGCAAAGTTTCAATTTTCAACCTCTCGATTACACGTCGACGTTACGTCGGCGTTTGGTACATTCGTTCCTTCATTAAATTATTATTGTCTGTTTATTTTATTTAGCGCACTTAATTTCATTTACTTTAATTATTTGTTAGCATATAATTAAAATGGAAGGAATTAGAGGTATGTTTAAGGGTAAGACTTCTTCTAGTAGGGGCGACAACCAGGGCAAGGGTACTTCTTCTAGTCATCTTATTCCTACACAGGATGATTTTGTTGATACTCAATATTTTCCTACAATACCATTAGATTTAGACGAGGAACTATTTTCTGGAACTCAAGAAGACTTTAATTTAGACGATGATCTAGACGATACACCCACTAATATTGATGACAACACGCCCACTAGTGCACCTTCAACCGAAATACCTCCTATTCCCCCTAGTATGAGACGAGGTCCAAGAAAACGACCATTAAAATCGATGCATGAACATTTTTTGATAGGGACGTAGAGAATCAAGTAGCCATATGTAAAATTTGTAAAAATGTTTTAAAATTTAAAACTGGAAAAGGTCACGGTGGGACGGGGGTTTAATTAGACACGTAGTAAGTGCTCATCCAGCTAGGTATGCCCAATACCAGGCTTCAAAACCGGGTGCGCAAACGGCCGCTCCATCGGGACAAGGTTCACATACCGATACATCCCGACCAAGTACGGGGTCAAATTAACCCTATGACGGGGGGAATTGTAGGCTCTAAATACAACAAACATAGAGATAGGGAAGCAATATCAAAATTAGTTGTCAGTGGAGGGTTTGCCTTTTCATTTCCTTCATCTCCCGGTTTATTCATTACATTAGAGATATATATAATCCTCGCTTTTAACGGTTTTCCTAGGTCAATCGTTAAGAGAGATGTATTTAAATTTGCGCATGAATATCAACAATATTTACGTTTTTCATTATATCATTTTAATGGCAAAGTATCTATCACGTCCGATATAGGTCGTAGTACTAACGGCCATGATTATTTAACTCGTAACTTGTCATTGGATAGATTATAAATGGTCTATGCAAAAACGTATTTTAGCGTATAGATATATAGATGATAGGCACACCGGTACTTTTATTGCAGAAAATATTTATCAAGTGTGCGATTATTACGGAATTACCGATAAAATTATGACTATTACATTAGATAACGCTTCTAATAACAATTACGCAATTACAATGTTAAAAAATAGTTTAGCTCCATCTTTTCCGGACCATTTTCATATAAAATGCGCGTGCCATATATATAACTTAATTGTAAAGGATGGTCTATCACTTTTTGAAGACATTCTTAGTAAAATACAATTTGCTATAAACTTTATTTTTAAAAGTAATAAAGTACAACGTAGAAAAGAATATAAAAAAATTTGTCATGATTGTGGACTACCTTTTAGAAGAATTCCACAAGAAGTATCCACTAGGTGGAATTCTTTATACGAGCAACTCCTTGTTGCTTATGACTATAAATTACCTATAACTTTATTTTTTAACTCTCATAATAAAAAGCCAAATTTGATATGATTTTAGATAGTGATTGGGAAAAAATTTCCGAACTTATTGTATTTTTAGAGAAATTTTTTCAAGCAACAAAAGAATTTTCCGGATATATTATCCTACTATTTCAACTATGTTATTTTATATAACTCTAATATTTTTATTACTTAGTGAATATATGGAAAAACCAAATTATAAGGCAAATATTAAAAAAATGTTTGTCAAAATAAAAAAATATTTTATTCCTATTCCTTCTATTTATATTATTGGTTCTCGTATTAAATCCTACTATTAAAATAGACGGTACTAAATCACTAATTGAAACTATTTACGATTGTATAGAAGTACTACCACCTCCAAGTCCCAAAAATCTAAATCACCCACCACCTATTGAACAAACTAAAGAAGAAGTGTTGAATAGCGTAGAACACCACCGCAAAAATATATATAGATTTTATCAACAAGAAAATGCTAGTAACGTACCGGCTACCATACCATCTTCTTCATCTTCAACACAACCTCACAAAAGACATGTTGTTTCGCGCTAGTATTGAAAGCCTCGTAAATAGAATGTGCGGCCGTACCTCTACTAACCAAATTAGCGAGTTGGATATTTTTGTTTTGCAGGGGTTCTGTACCGTATCAAGAAGTTATCAATGAAGATGGACAAGAAGACTTGCTTTAAATACTGGAGGGGAATGAGAAGACCTTTCCGACACTTTCATTGATGGCTCGAGATGTTTTGAACATTCAAGCGTCATCAATCGCGTCGAAAATCGCTTTTTCTGCAGCGAGATATCAAATAGGAGACCACGACACTCATTGGCTTGGAGACAACTTGGAAATTGCGATTATTCGAGATTGGATACGAGCGGAGCGGAGAAGGTGCGGTCAACCGGAGATCAACGAAGAAGATGATGAAAACTACAACGAAATCTTAACCGAAGGTAGTGGAAGCGACGTCGATCAATTTGACCAACAAATACCTATTCCAACCGAAGAACCACATGAAATCATCAAGCAATTAGAACAGATTTTTTTGAAAATGTAATTTTTTTAATTGCAATTTTATTATGTAATTTGCAACTTTTGGACAACACCATAAAGTTGCAATTTAGATTTTAGACAATTGTATTTGTATTACAAAAAAATCATATGTCTATTAAATAATATAAGAGGCACAAAAACAAATTTCTTGGATGTTTTTATTACACTATCTTGTTTTATTTATTGAGTTTTTTTTTATACATATGTTATTTAAAAAAAAAAAGAAGGAAAACCCGACCCCGCCCCGCCCCGACCCGAGCCCGACCCGAGCCCGCCCGCCCCGATACCGACGGGACGGGATCGGACGGACGGACGAGCAGTCCCGCCTGCACCCGACCCCGCTAGGCCCGCTAGTCCCGATCCCGACCCCCGGATCGTCCCGCCCCGACCCCGACCCCGCCGACCCGGCCCGCCGACCCGAGCCCGGCCCATTGGCCACCCATAGTATTAATCACGATTTCCTTATATTGTGATCTTGTTCTTAATTCCTTCATACCTTCTCTGGTTTGCTTTCGGTTTCTTCCTCTTTTGTAATCATTATTATCGTGTAAAAATAGTTATTG
Organism: Anisodus tanguticus; assembly: GCA_034509755.1. Lineage (NCBI taxonomy): Eukaryota > Viridiplantae > Streptophyta > Magnoliopsida > Solanales > Solanaceae > Anisodus > Anisodus tanguticus. The sequence goes on along the minus strand of CM067542.1, from coordinate 47,934,143 downwards.
AATCTCAATTCAATCTCACCATCATAATTAAATATATTCAGTATATATTTAATGATATAAAATTATGATAAGTAGATGATTCATCATTGTACTAAGATTCTATATATTATACACTATATATAATTGTATTAAAATCTTACAATCATAATAACCTCTTCCCAAGCCACCGATTCCCAAAACAAAAGTTTGAATGATTTACTTACTCGAGGTTGGATCTAAGTATGAAAAAGTTGCGTCGAACCCTTATTTTAGATATGGAGGAAAAGTGCCCCAACCGTGGGAAATAGGAGTCGTCCTTGCTATAAAGTATAAAGTACTCCCGTGGTCCATTTACTTGTTATATTTGGATTTTACCTGTTCCATTTTAACTAAATAGATAATTAAATTAAACTATTCTTATTTATTCTTTGATCTCCATTTAATATTATTTTTTCTTTTACTATATTAATCTCTCCATATTAATTAAAATAAGTGTAAAGATGGAAAAAAGTTAATCAAGTATACCTTAATTTTCTAATAACAAATATATTTAGTAACCATAACAAGTAATATGAATCGAAAGGAGTAATACGTATACGTATGTACATTAAATTCAATATCTTGGAAAAAGAAAAATGAAGAATGCTTCGACAACATTAACTATATAGTAATTTGTATAATTAAATAATATTCTATATCAATCTCACTTCAGGAATCAACTTGCTACTAAATTAGGCAGTAACAGGAGAACCAAATCATTCACCTGTACCACATAATTGATATTGATATCTCAAATAACTCAATATAATATAATATAATTGCAGTTTAGCCCATTACATCTAATTACACCCAATTTCAGTTTAAAATGATTTTCAAACAGCGCCTTATGTCCTCTTTCCGTTTGGCTGGCATTTTCAATCGACTGTCCGTAAAAGTGGATTTTTGAATAAAAACATTCATATTTTCTTCAATTACCACTAATATAGACAGTACCATCTTAATCTTCGCATTAAGTATAGAGATAATTACATTGTATGTTAATTAGGATAACAATGCTATCAAAATTGACCCACATTTTTAAATCTTACAAAAAATGACTCACTCCCTCCCCTCCTCTCTCCCACGCTCTCTCTCTCTATGCCCTATTTCCTCTACCACACTCAAAACCCTCATCATCGGAATTACAATCATAGAACAAGAAGACTAATATATATTTGATTATTGTGAAACCCTAGATCATCTTATTAACACCTATTTCAAGGTATTTTCTTTCTTATTCAAAATCAGTCCAAATCTATGTTTATATCCACTTATACAATATTATATAATTGTGTATAAATTATATAAGTGGGTATAAATGTGTATAAGTGCGTATTTTCATACATAATATTGTATAATTATATTTTTTTAGTGTATATACCTACACATTATATAATATTTATATAATTGTGTATAAATATGTATATGTGCGTATTTTCATGTATAATATTATATAATTATATTTTTAGTGTATATACCTACACATTATACACCTTCAAATACCTATATACATAATATACTTGTCTTTTGTATATAAGTATATAACACTGTATAAAAATATTTTTAGACTAAAATTGTACAATATAAGTTTTGGACTATATTTTTACAATGTAAGTGAGCAAATTGTATGTTTCTGAAAGTTCACTGTAACCCCTCAATATGAGGGAGCACTTTCTTTCGTACTAGACTCCAAAATTGCTAGCAATGTGTCCATGACAATATTATTTAGTGTAGCATGATGTAGTACTTGTGTTATGAATTCTATTAGGCTAGATATTTAGGTTATAATTTCTTAGGAATAAACTTCTTAAATTTTATTTTATGTGAGGAGATTATAATTTCTTAGGAATAAACTTCGCATTAAGTATAGAGATATTTAAAAATAATCTTATTTTAAATTTCTCTTTTTCTTCAATAAATTTTGGCTTTATTAATAATAGAAAAGAAAAACTCAAATAGAAAGAGTGCATGTAAGGAGGGTCAAACCCTACCTTACTAATCCTAAACTAATTTTAAAACTCATTTTATTCTCATCGACATACTTTTATAGTAACTCCAATATTATGACATATTTAAAATCATATTTTTCAAACAATATAATTCTTAAATTCCGTACTAGTCATACCAAACACCACCGAGGGAGTAGCTAACAAATCCAATTGTCGTTGTCTGTCAGCAATAGTAATTTGTTTTTGGCTGAAGCAATAGTCGTTATTCGACCAGAGAGAAACTGTAAGATGCTAACGACAATTTTGAAGAAGATGAATCTGTAAAATATATCTAATAAAATATACTATCATTTTTCCTAAGGAGATTCTTTAGATTGAAGGGAAGTTTTTTTTTCTAAAAAAAAAGAAGTTAAGCAATCATTTTCATTGGGCCTTATGGAATTTCATTGTGAAACTTACAAAAATACTATAGATTAGGAGTTTTAAATTTACATAACTATAGTTTCAATATTTACAGGGCGTAGCTACTTTTTAGTTGCTACAACTCGTTGTATTCATAAAACGACATTGTTATATTCATAAAACGACCTTGTTATATTCATAAAATGCTTTGTTATATTCATGAATACAACGAGTAAAAATTTGCTCTGTATTCAACTCAGTTGTATTCAAGTCAGATGTATTCAAGTTAGATGTATTCAACTCAGCTGTATTCATTTGTAGTTACTTTTACACTGTATTCAATTTATTATATTTAGAAGTTGTATTCAAATACTTTATTTATTTGTGTACAAAAAAACCTCCTTCAAAATACAATAAAAACTGAATACAAGAAATAAAATACACCCCAAACACTGAATTTTACACTAAAATATTACGAATACACTCAAAACGTGATACAAGAAATAAAATACATAAAGAAAAATTAGATTTTACACTAGAAAAAAATGAATACACTCTAAAATACACTTTAAATTCACTATATTCATTTGTATGCAAAATGATCTCCTTCGAAATACAGGCGAATAAAGTGTGCGAATACACTAAAAATTGAATACAAGAAATAAAATACATCCACAAACACTTGATTTTACATCAAAAAATTAACGAATACACTCAAATATGAATACAAGAAATAAAATAACGAATACACTCAAAATCCGGCCTGATCTGAGAAAATACAAGAAAAAAATACATCCAAATCTGAGAAGGAAAAGGAGATGACGGGGGAGGTAACGAGAAGGAGATGACGCCGGCGGAGGATTTTGTTTCGATCTAAGAATGAAATCTCCAGATCTGAGCCAAATCGGCCACTCGACTTCACGACGAGATGTTTAATAACCTCATTCCAAGGTATGCCATGATTTTTCGTCAATTATGCAATGTTGTTTGTTATCGAAATCAATTCTTTTTTTATTTTGTATATCAGACTTGTCAAATTTGCTGAAATTAGTTGTAGGCTTATTGTGATTTTCCTTAATCAAATTGTGGCGCCGGAGAGAGAACAAATTGTGGAGAGAGAGAGTAACGAGAGAGAGGTTAGGGAGAAAAGAAGAGTAAGAGATAAATACAAGTCATAAACCTAATATATTTTTGGTATAACTATAAATGATAATTTACATATAATTTTTAGCTATGAGATATAATTAAAACAAACTATAGTTACTAAATATAATTAGGTAGTAATAGTTAATCTTAAATTTTCCAATTTCATTTCATAGGTTCAGACGTGGTTCTCTTTTGGATTAGCATCCATACTAAATGGGCCTCTCACACGCACTTAGAGATTCACTTCTGGATTAAGCGAAGGTAAAATACTCTCCCTAACGATATGCTCCAACTGCTTTTGACCAATTTCGTTGAACATTAATCCCATCGAGGTGCGTCTTCTCGAACAGGTTTGGCTGCGCCTATACTTGTCAATGGTCACCAATGCTACACATTTCATGTTAGTACGTTACTAGTCAATATTTACACATGAGCATATGCTTGCTCTAGAAAGAAGACAAATGGATTAAGGTTCGAGCCCGAAAAGCGCATTACACTAAACATTAGGCACATCATTGGACTTTTCTCCCGTTCAAAGCGTGGAAAGTAAAAGTATCTGGTTCTCTCTAGTAGTAGTTTGTACAAGAAAACAAAACTATAAATATATAACGAAATGACACATATTCAGCAGTTGTTAACATATACTTAAGAAGCAGATAGAACCTCAGAGCATCGTCGTCATAAAAAAAAAACATGAATCGACAGGCAAAAGAGTTGAAGCACGAAGCATTTCCAAAGACAAGTGAGGATCCGAAAGTGCATAAAATGATAGATTGTCCTCCATATCCCAGTATCCGTTATACGTCTCATGGATTCGAGGCTTTTAGACTGCCTGAAGAAGAGAATGTGAAGAATTTCTCGGCGAAGTACTCCCCTTGGCATACCAGTGGAAGCATTAACGAAGACAAAGTGGAAGACATAAATGCTCAAGCGGAGGCTTTCATAAAGTGGAAGCACCATAAATTTGAACTTGCTAAATTCATGTCCACCAAGTCTTTTTACTGAATGCTCTATACATGCCATGCAAGAGCGTCCTTCTTATTATGAATTGTAACTAAAGCGTGCATACATATGCATTAATAAAATAATTAAGATGTTATTATGTTGGAATTTTATGTTGTATTAATAAATTGCACTGAATTAACCTTGGCTAAAGTCATAAGTGGCCCTTAAAGTTGTCTGCATCTTTCATTTTGACACCTTAACACCTTAACAGACCTTTTTTCTATTAGACACTCCGACTTTAACAAATATGTAACTATTTAGCACTTTACAATTAATAATACTCCATATACTTACTTGCTATTGAGCGATCCGCTGTTTTAATTTTATTTTTTTACTATTCTTTTTCAAATATTTTCTTCTTCTTCTTCAAGTCCACAGGTGACACCATTTTTAACCACCATTCATAGTCACTGCAACTCCTTCTCCATGAAAACTCACTGGATCGCTTTATGTTTTATTAAATGTGCATTCTCACCCTTCATTGATGAATTTATATGTGACCCACGTTTAATTTGATTGCATCACCGACGCGTGTATATTAAAACTAATGGTGCAAAACTGGAATTAACATGAACAGTTTGAAGATCTTGCAGAAGAAAGAAACATAATTTGTAGAAAGAACATTTTGTATATTCAATTTTTTTAAACCTTTTAGTAATAAAACATTAACCCCATCTCTGTCAGTAAGTTGTTGCAATATAAGACTAGTTCATTGTCTTTTACATGTCTTCACCCCGCATGCTGGGAATAGGAACAACCTCTCACTGTTTATTCTAACAGACAAAAAATCAGCATTAAAAATGCCTCCAAATCCCAAGTTTATCAAGCTCACACCAGCAAGCTTAACGTTCTCCGAAGCAAGGAAATTTTACACGAGTAGCATGCAACTTAGAGCAAGTTTTCCTTTTCTCTTTAGCAAGAGTTTCTCTCTTTGTATTTCAGTAACCTAATCTATTAGAAGTACACCTTGTCCAGGTTAATTCTTTACATATCTAACAATCTTGAGAGCTGCTTCCATATGTGATACCTTAGGTTGTTGTAAAAACTTACTCAGAGTTCGTACTCTAAAAGAGTTGTCTAATTGTAACACCCCGTACTTTCGGGCGATGAGGTTAAGCATCTAGACAATGCAAATGAAGAGTTTAATATATAATAGGATGCGGTCCCGAAATAATTTAGGATTTAATAAGTGTGACGACGGAGATTAATGATATCGGTTGTATGTCCCAAAAAGGTTATGGACTAGTGTTATATCACATGAGTATGACCTTAGTATATAAAGGTTTTATAAGTCATTAAGACTTAAGTGAATTAGGATAAAAAAATTAAGTGTGTATAATTAATTAAATAGATATTTTCTTTGGGTTGACACATAGCAGTGACACATGGCACAAAATAGCCAATTGAGGGAATGGGATGGTCGTGTAGACTTGGGTGAGTCACATGAGTGACTAAGGTAATAAAATCAAGTGGTGGCAGCTTTGGGAGATTAACAGGTCGTGGGGGTAATTAATATGAGAGGGGAGCTTGTGGCCTGTTATATAGTCTCCCCTGAAGACATTTGTTTATAGCAACAATGGTTTTTTTCGTTTTAAAATTTACATAACTACAGCACCTTTCACTAATCCTAAGTAGAAAATATGGAATAATCTGTGTGCAGCAACAAAGATAACTTTGCAAGGGAAGAAACACGATTCAATCTTTTAGGAGCAGGAACGTATTTTACTTATTAGTTGCAGCGAGATAATTTATTTCATAGGCAACTGTTGGTATTGAAAGCGGATCGAAGGGGGGAAATATTCAAGGTATGTTAAGGTAAATTATTTCTTTCTTTTTACATGTTCCATGTAACGAAACGTAACCGTAATATTATTTCATAAATTATTTTACTCTTAGTAGTTAAGCTCATGTTATTAATTCCTATGTTAAAAGTATGTCTAAATATGTTCCTAAATCCTTATTGAGGTATATAGAAAAGATGTTAATATTTTCAATGTTAGCCGAAGGTACAAGGATATTATGTCATCCGATAAATTTGAAATGTTTTATTGCCATTCATGCATTTGCATTATATTCATGTATTACCCTGGACCCACATGTGTTATATACACTACTATATGGTATCATATATATATATGTAGGGGATGGGGAAAAAGGAATGGCGTTATATACGCGTCACCACCTGCAGCTAATACAAATATCACGAAAAGGAAGATGCACAATGAGGCCAATATGATAATGATTATACCACAGAGACCGATATGAAATGATGCCCACAGAGGCTATTATGGGAAGGAAGATATCCCTTGTGTGACCAATATATAATATATATATATATATATATATACCGCATTTGCATTGTGCATAACATTTAGGCATATTGTGACCCTCAAAGGTGTTTACTACTGGTCAGCTGCTTCTGTCGGCTGTTATTGTCGGCTATTTCTGTCAGTTGTTTTTGTTTCGATTTATTGTTATATTCCTGAGATACTATTGATCATGCCTGACATCGGTACATCAGTCGTACTGACGTCCCTTTTGTCGGGGGACGCTGTGTTTCATACCCACAGGTTCACGTAGGTAAGGAGGCGATCCACGTTACTAGGTTGTTGACCCAACAGATTTTGGAGCACTCCTCTTGTTTCGGAGTGTCGGTCTAATTTCGGTACGGTATATTTTTGCATATATATATGGGTATGGCGGGGCTCTGTCCCGACCTTTTGATGTTGTAGTCATGTATGGCCTTGTCGTCCTTGGTATATATATATATATATATATATAGTTGGGTTCTGGTTAAGATTTTACATAGTCTTTTTCGGCTTAGTCCGTATTTAATTATGAGTAGATGCTGACTGTATGGTTAGTGGTACTCGGCAGTTCAGGTCCGGGTGCCCGTCATGACCCTCCGATTTGGGTCGTGACACTGGTCTACTCATAGTTATGTACAATAGCTTTCCTATAATCCTTTGATGTGCTGTTTGATCAGTTAAGGGATCATCTGCAATTTTGGTGTCTTTGAGAATGTCAATAGGGGTTCCAGCTGGTTTGACTACTTATAATCCAGCTTCTGAGATTGGCTCAAATGCATATTTCCTCTGGTGCATCATTATTCCTTGATTGGATCTATCAAACTCCATGCCAAGAAAATACTTTAAATCCCCCAGATCTATCACCTTAAATGCCTTCTTTAATGCTAATTTGGTTTCCTCAATCAAACTAAGAGAACTTCCAGTAGTTACATATCATCAACATATACTAGGATATAGTTATTCCTTGACCTGTTTTTCTGACAAGCAGAGAATAGTCATATTGACTTTGTTTAAACTGTAGCTGAATCAAAGCTTCTGAGAGCTTGTCAGAAGCTTTGATTTAGTCATATCGACTTAGTTCATAGATGGATTTGACTAGTCTACATACCTTCTCCCCTTGACTATCGAATCCCTGAGATGCGGTCATATAAATTTCAACATGCAAATCTCATTGTAAGAAGACATTCTACATATCCATTTGATGTATATCAAGTTTCTAGAAGTTGTAAGCGCTAAGATTGTCCCAATAGTGACCATCTTTACAACTGGAGAAAAGTTTTCTTGTAGTCTATATCTTCCTTTTGGCTATACCCTTTGACAACCAATCCGACTTTAAATATTTCTACCTCACTTGAGGCCTTGTACTTGATCTTCTTAATCTATTTACACCCAATTGGTGTCTTTCCTGGAGGCAGTTTAACCACTTCCCTAGTATGATTACTTTTTAAGTCTTGTATCTCAGACTTCATTGCTTCTATCTAGGATCTTTACTTGATGATAGGTGATTGGTTCTGTGAGTGCTGAGGTTGCAGCTATGTAAGACTGATAAGTAGGAGATAGATGATCATAGCTAATGTAGTTACACATAGGATAGAGCACATCTGTTCAGAAAATGTCCATCCATATGGGTGGATTCTTGCCTCTTTCTGGTTTTCTTGTTGCATGAATATATTGAGTTTGGACTTCATGATCTGGTACTGGAGGCTGAATTTGTTCTGTATTATGTTGTGCTTGAGGTACTTAGTTATTATCTTACTGTATATGATCATGATCTTGTTGTAAATGATCAGACTATGTATGATCTTGTACACCACCATCTTGTGGCATACTGATATGACCTGTTTGATCAGCTGAGTTTTTAATTGTAGGAACTAACTTCTGATTAGACTCATTTATTTGTGTGCTTGGTTGAGACACTTGTTGGACTTCATACATCATACTTGGATCTGACAAAGGATCTGTGAATAGTGGTCGATCCTTGGTATTTATACTTGAAAAAAGGAAATATATTTTCCTTGAAAATTACATGTCTGCTAACAACGAATAACTTCATATTTAGATTATATAGTATATACCCTTTTTGAGTTTCAGAATATCCCATCAATACAGCTGCTTTTTCCCTTGGCTGTAGCTTATCAGTTTCTGTCAAGTTCTTTGAAAACATAAACAATCAATTACTCTTCGATGACTTAGCATAAATTTTCTTTTAGATAATCTTTCATAAGGTGACTGACTATCAAGTACAGAAGTAGGCATTCTGTTGATTAGATAAACTGCAGCTAGCACACAAGACCTCCAAAAATTTATAGAAATCTTAGCTTGAAATCTAAGTGCTCTAGTAACTTCCAATATATGTTTGTGGTTCATTTTTGCCACCCACTTTGTTGGGGTGTGTAAGGACAAGATTTTTTATGAAGGATAACTAACTCTTCAAACATTGAGTCACATGCAGTATTGACAATTTATGTTCCATTGTCTAATCTGATAACTTTCAATGTTTTATCAAATTGAGTTCTTACAAAAATCAGAAACTGCTGAAGTGAAACACATACATCTGACTTTTGTTTGTTTCAACGAGAAGATCCAATACATTCTACTGAAATCATCTACTACAGTAAGAAAGTATTTATTGCCATCAATAGTAGGTATCTTGTAAGGACTCCAAAATTCTACATGAATCAAATCAAAACAAGATACACTTCTGATACTATTAATAGAAAATTTCAATCTAGTCTGTTTAGCATAAGGACAGACTGTACATTTGTCTAAATGATCTGTAATTTGTTAAAGACTGCCTGATAGTAATCTTATTAGTACTATAGAAGATACATGACCTAATATTTGATGCCACAACTCAACATCTATTTTGCTAGTAATTTCTTCAGTTCTTGGTGCATTTTGAACAGTGAATGAGTTATCCTTTTCAACCTTCTCAATGAGCTTGTTCAGCAGCAAGTATAAGCCTCCTTGTTCCTTACTAATCTTCTTCACCTTGCCACTATAAAGCTCCTAGAAAACACAAAAGTAGGGAAAAAAGAATTGAGCAACCCAATGCTTTAGTGATCTTTCTTACTGACATCAAATTGTACTTGAACTGATGAATAGAACGACATTTGTAATCAGACTCCTAGCTTATATAGCACTGTATCATATGTGAATGTCAATGCAATGTCACTATTTGGTAAGTAAATTTGTTTTGGATTGTTTGTTTTAACTACACAACCAGACTTCAGCATTCCAATATTTCACACCATATGGTTTGTAGCACTAGTATCAATTATCCACACTTCATTATTATCAGACACCAATAATGTTTTACCTGCAAAATTGATTGCATTGGCTGAGCATGAATTGGATGGTTTAAATGCATATAAGCGACCCATGTAACACGCTTTGAAGAAAAAGAAAGCAAACTAAAAGTTAAAGTATCACTTGCCTTTTGCCTTATAGCAGTAGATAAACCTCTCTTGAAATGTCAATATCCGCCAAAACAATCTCCATTGACCTCAATCTATTAAAAATTATGAATAACGGATCCAAATTAGGCTAGAAAACTATTCCTAAATTTTAGGACGTCTCAGAATCAAAGTCAAGCCCTGGTCTACTCAAACTTGCCCCTTGGGTAAATGGTTGGAAATTCAAAAATGATTACATGCACGCGTTACCCATAATCTGTTAAATCTAATTCAATAATAAAATTCACTTTTGATATCATTTGCTAATTTGAATAACTGATTTACCAATTCTAGTTTAGGTCTAAAATCCTCAATTTATTCTCTTAAATCCCATGAGTTTGTGGTTCAGATTCCGTGAAAATTACATATAATCATAAGTTCAATGTAAGTAATCAATACCTCAAATATGGCATTGAAACTTCATCTTTCTGTTATCCAAAATTGAGAGCCACTTGCTCAAATCCCATGTTTTTCTTTTCAAATAGTTCTAACTGATCAGCTATTTATATGCTACAGTACTTTTTACGCGATCTGTCACCACCCTCGTGGTTGCAATGCAGTTGAAGCTCAAGCCTACGTGATCGTGGCCCTTACTTCGCAGTCGTGTACAAGGCTTGATCAGATGTTGACTAGAAGATTACTCTTCGTTGTCGTGTTCCCTTTCCCGCAGATGTGATGACTGAAAGACCGGACCTCCGCGGTCACAGCTTCCTTCCTTGTGATCGTGAAAGAGGAAACCAACATAAAAAATGAAAGAAATAATCCCCCTGATTATTTTCATTAATTGAAAGGCTATATATACAAGTTACATATTTCCATAATAGGAGAATCCTATTCCTATTCTATTTCTAAATCCTTATTCTACCATAATTCTCATAATTCTAACTATACAATTATGGTAAGTGTATAACACTAATTAAGGTAACCTTTACACTACAATATACTACAAATATATATACCATATATACAAGATTGTATCTTCCTCATTCTCGTCGTAGATGGGCTTGTTGGCCACCGTCGGGCCACCGCCGAGGCCCATCCGCCGAGACTCGCCGAGGCCCACCGCCAAGACCGCTCGAGAGCCCATCACCGCCCAGCTTATCATGTATTCCCGTGATATACACTTCGTATATTCGGTGTATATCACAGGAATATTTCCTTGTTTAACACACCCCCGCAGTAATAGCGGGCGGTCTTCGAACGCTGAGACTGTCCCTAAAATCATCAAAGAGAACCGTTGGTAGACCTTTTGTAAAGATGTCTGCAATTTGATACCGAGACGGGACATGACATACGCGAACGCGACCCTTTGCAACCTTTTTACGGACAAAGTGAATGTCTATTTCGATATGCTTGGTGCGTTGGTGTTGAACTGGGTTACCTGAAAGGTAGATGGCACTAATGTTATCGAAATATACCAAGGTTGCCTTCTGAATGGGACAATGAAGCTCCAAAAGCAAATTACGTAGCCAACATGATTCGGAGACCACATTCGCTACTCCTCGATATTCTGCCTCTACACTTGAGCGTGATAGAGTTGCCTGACGCTTTGCCGACCAGGAGATCAAGTTCTTGCCAAAGAACATACAGTAGCCAGAAGTCGACCGTCTGGTGTCGGGACAACCACCCCAATCAGCATCCGTGTAAAAGACAAGTGTGGATGTAGATGACGGATACACGTGCAACCCATAGTCCAGTATCCCCTGAATATACCGAATGATGCGTTTGATTGCATTCATGTGCTCAACTCTGGGATCATGCATGAATAAACACACCTGCTGAACCGCATACATAATATCCGGTCTGGTAAAGGTAAGATACTGGAGGGCCCTTGCAAGACTGCGATAGCGGTTCGGGTCCTCGTATGGTGCACCTATTGCGGCACTCAGCTTGGGGTTTGCATCAACTGGCGTGGAAGTGGACTTACAGATGACATCCCAGCCCTCTCTCTATGATCTCGCAAGAAAGATACTTTCGTTGAGACAAAAACAAGCCACCTGAATGACGTTTGACGGCAATCCCCAGAAAATAACTCAAAGGCCCTAAGTCTTTCATAGCAAACTCAGAACTAAGCATGGTCATGATAGACTGGCGCAAGGCATCGGAAGAGGCAGTCAATATGATATCATCCACATACAACAGAATGTAGGCCAATGACGAACCACGGCGGTAGATGAACAGGGAATTATCTGACCTGCTGTGAGTGAACCCAATAGTTGAAACAAAGTCAGCAAACCTCGTGTACCAGGCCCTTGGAGACTGTTTAAGCCCATATAAGGACTTTTTCAATAAACAGACATGATGAGGACGGTTTGGATCCCTGAAACCCAACGGCTGATGCATATAGACTGTTTCCTTGAGATCGCCATGTAGGAAAGCATTCTTGACATCCAACTGATGAATAGGCCAAGTCTTCGAAAGAGCCAAGCTAAGCACAGTGCGAATAGTAGCTGGCTTTACCACCGGACTAAACGTCTCCCCATAATCTATCTCAACCTGCTGAGTCTTACCATCACCCACAAGCCGCGCCTTATGTCGAGCAAATGAACCATCTGAATTTTTCTTATGAGCAAAAATCCACATAGACCTTATAATATTAATACCGTATGGACGGGGCACCAACTCCCACGTCTTATTATCAATAAGAGCATTATATTCATCAGTCATAGCAATTTTCTAATTCGGGTCATTTAAGGCGGACACAGGATTACGGGGCAAGGGGGATTTAGAAACATCAGAATGTAAATTAAAATGTCTTTTAGGTGTAAAAATACCCCGTTGACTACGAGTGACCGGTCTATGACTCGAGGAAGAATTGAAGGAATTTTGAGAATTTTCTGGGCTCGGACGGATCGGCCAACAGCGGTGGACCTGCGCTGCCCAACTCGTGAAATCGTTGGGGAATCGGACCGGTTCCTGGGATCAATGGACTGGCCCAATTGCTGGAACTGTTCCAGGGGTTGAAACTGGGCACGGGACTGTGGGGCTAGCGGGCAGTGGGCCCGCTGGAGAATTTTGGGCGCGGGAGATGTCCGAAAAAATCCGAATAATATACGGGGATATTTGGTCATCCAAAAAATTATACGACTTAGGCTCGGGAGTATGAACTTTCGCGAAAGGAAATTGGGTTTCATAAAAAATGACATGGCGATTAATTATGATTTTCTTAGAAGATAAGTCAAAACATTTATAACCACGATGATTAGACGGATAACCCAAAAATACACACGGGGTAGACCGAGCCTGAAGTTTGTTAATTGTGGTGGATGGGAATAACGGATAATACAAGCATCCAAAAATCCTAAGGTGAGAATAAGACGGGTTCTTATTATATAGGATTTTGAGTAGGGAAGAATATGTCAGACCTTTAGACGGAATTATGTTAAGAAGATATGTGGCCATTTGTAGAGCATGATGCCAAAAATATGGAGGTATGGCGGCATGAATTAAGAGAGTTCGGACAATGTTATTTATGGAACGAATTTTGCGTTCGGCCTTCCCATTTTGTGAAGATGTATGAGGACACGAAAAACAAAAATTGATCCCATTATTAGCACAGAATTCCCGAAACTCCCTATTGTCGTACTCTTTCCCATTATCACATTGAATATTTTTTATTTCTCTTTCAAATTGAGTATGAATGAACGCTCTAAATTTGATGAAGGCGGAAAACACTTGTGATTTATTCGCAATTGGAAACATCCACAAAAATCTAGAAAAATCATCTAAAAAGAGAACATAATATCGATGACCAAATGAACTAAGAACAGGAGACGTCCATAGGTCGCTATGAATAATATCAAATGGCATTGAAGTATGAGAATTGGAGTCTACAAATGGCAACTTAATAATTTTCCCTAATGAGCAAGACTGACAAAGTGGAGTACGACTCGTACCCTTATAAGAAATAAAAGTATTTTTATCTAAAACTGATAAAATATAAGATCCCGGATGACCCAGGCGAGCATGCCACATGGAAGGAGAGATGGCTGCAAAAACTGACGGCAAGGCTTGACTCGATGGACTAAAATCGGGCATGATAGGATACAGATCCCCCTAATATCACACCTCATGAGATGACTCCCCGTCTTGAAATCCTTCACAGAGAAACCAAAAGGATCAAATTCAATGGAAACGGAATTGTCAGTAGTGAACTTTCGGACAGACACTAAATTTTTAATCAATTTAGGAGCATGTAAAGTATTTTTCAAGAGAAGGGGTGGATTGGGGGGAGACAACGTTTTCTGACCATACCCTAGAATTGGAATAGAACTGCCATTACCAACAATTATCCCCCGAGGGGTGCTCAAATTTTGAATAAGATGAGAGAGTACCTGATTCGGAAGTCATGTGAGTAGTGGCACCGGTGTCCATATACCAATTTGGGTCCGGTTGAGTTAACCCCAATGTGTGCATTGCGGCCTCGATATCGGTTTGAGTGGGGCCTGCTGCATGATGGGCTTGCGGAGGTCGGGGCCCAAGAATTCCAGTATGTGATGGAGTTGGGCCGTAGCCGCTGCCGCTGCTGGGTCACTGCGCCGATGGCCGCCACCGCCGGGTGTTGGGCTCGAATCGTTGGCCGCACACTGGCCGCTGGAATTGGTTGCTGGATTGTAAGGGCTGCTGGCCCACGGCCCACTACCCCAGCCCCACTGCCATGGGCCCCACTGCTAGGCCCAGGGTGGTGGTGGGCCACTATTCCCTAGATGGGACCCACCGCCTACTTGCTGACCATCGGAACCGCCACCAGAACCGCCGCGTTTGCCCCCGTGGTTTTTGTTATTATTCTTGCGATTATTCTTGCCGCCACCATGATTATGGTTTTGGCCCGAATTATTAACAACACCCGAAGAACTAGGAGAAGACGCCATCATGACGACGGGGCTTGCTCCGGTAGCCGCCTTTTTAGCCAAACCGGCTTCTTCCAACGTAAGCATGAAGCGGGCTTGATAGAAGTCAGGAAGAGGGTTGCTTTGGCGAAGGAGAGTTCCAACACCATTATAGGCCTCCGAAAGACTGGCAATCAACTGTAGAACTAGACGATTATTAGTTATCGGTGCGCCAACATTCCGGAGTTGATCCGCCAACTCCTTTAGTTTCTTGCAATATGCAGAAACGTTTGGAAATTCGTCCATTTGAACTAGAGAGAATTCCTGGCTCGAGTGTGACGACACGTGAATGTTGGTTGTCTTGGAATATGTCACGCAATCTATTCCATGCAGCCATAGCCGTGGTATCCGGCTCAATAATCGTATGTAGAAGGTCCACCGAAATAGTGGCGTAGATCCACCGGAGAACGGTAGCATCAAGAGTAATCCATAACTGAGGATCCTCTACGGGAAAAGGTGTAGCGGGAGGAATGATGTGATGAAGAACTTGATGGGAAATAGCGTGGATTTTAAACAACTCTGCCCACGTCGCATATTAGACGTTTTCCATCTCAAGGACAATAGGGATACTGTTCTTGACGTTAGAAACCATGAGGGCAGGATGAAAATTGTTCTTAGACATATTGAAAGAACAAAGAAGGAAGGGAAATTTAAGAGAGGGTTTTGAGAGCGGAAGATGAATTTTGGAAGAGAAACCCGAGGGGGGGGTGTCTTGGCCGAAAATCAAAGAGAGGACAAAAGTTGGGAGAGAAAAACTTTTGTTTAGACCTAATCTCTTGATACCATGAAAGAAATAATCCCCTTGATTATTTTCATTAATTGAAAGGCTATATATACAAGTTACATATTTCCATAATAGGAGAATCCTATTCCTATTCTATTTCTATATCCTTATTCTACCATAATTCTAACTATACAATTATGGTAAGTGTATAACACTAATTAAGGTAACCTTTACACTACAATATACTACAAATATATATACCATATATACAAGATTGTATCTTCCTCATTCTGTCCGAGATGGGCTTGTTGGCCACTTGGGCCACCGCCGAGGCCCACCGTCCGAGACTCGCCGAGGCCCACCGCCGAGATCGGCTGAGAGCCGATCCGCCCAACTGATCCATCGTATTCCCGTGATATACACTTCGTATATTCAGTGTATATCACAGGAATATTTCCTTGTTTAACAAAAAAATCTATAATTTCACTATCCTCAAATGGTTCCGAAAAAATTGATGGTAAATCTTACAATTTTGATTTTTTTTTAAAAAAGAACTCATTGCCACTATTAAATTTCAAATTTGAATTTTCCCTCCTCTTTGTTCTCTTTTCTCCTCCTCCTCCTATTCTTCTGTCTATCCGTACTTCTTTTCCTTCATCTTCTTCTTGCTTCTCCAACTACTTGCTTCTTCTTTATCATTTTCTTGATCAACTTCTTCGTCATCTAAATCTTCATTATCATTTTCCTCATTTTTTTCCTTATTCTACAGACTGTTTTTACTTTGGTCGTGAAAATCTGTGTAAAAAAAATAGATTTTTTCAATTCATTGAAGGAGATTCTGCAAAATCCAAAATATTCAGCAACTTCGATAGTTATTGCAACAATTGAATTTTATTTGTACCAAATTCAATAATTATTGTAACAACTATCGAAGTTGTTGCAATAATTTCCCAAAATTACTGGATTTTCCTGCAGATGGTCGAGGGCGAAAAATGCTGCGGAGGAGGTGGAGAAGGAAGCCAAGGACGAGGCAGGGTAAAGGAGGAGGAAGAGGAGACACTATTGAAAAAAATGTCAAAACCGACCACTGAAATCGTTTTGAAAATTTCTACCAAAAATCGACTGAAAATCGTTTTTCAGTTTAGAAAAGGTCGATATCCAAAACGGACCCACATTGATTGATATTATCGACCGCACTTGGTTGGCTTTTTAAAAAAATATTTTTTTTGGAAATACATATCGAAGTCGGTCAATTTATAATTACATAATTATATAATACACCATCTGGGGTTTGAACGTCTTATCCGTGGTAGAATACTTTTCTACCACGAGACTATTGGTGCTAGTTGGTTTAACACTTTCGTTTTTTATATATTTATACTCTTTAAATTCATTTTTTGGTGAACCGATCGGTTTTCCTCACAATAAAAATTAAAAAAAAGCCGATCAATCTTCATTGATTTTTTAAAATATTTTTAAAAAATTCAAATAAAACCGACTGATGTTGATTGATTTTCGTAAAAATAGTTTGATAGTATTTGTTAACAAACGAGCTCGATCGATCTTATATTTTTTCATTTTTTGATGCTAAATAAACAAAACCGACCAAGCTCGGTCGATACTATTAAAACATTTAAAAATAAATTAGAAAAATATCAACCGATGTCGGTCGATGTTTTAGATCGTCTTTTGTCAATCGGTTTCGATAGTCAATTTTCACCTTCTTTTAGTAGTAAGATGGTGGTGGAGAGGGAATAGGCGGAGGTGTAGGAGTAGGAGTAGGAGGTGGTGGCGGTGGTGGAGGAGGCGGAGCATGAGGAGGGGGAGGGATGGCGGGTGAGGAAGGTGGAGGTAGGGTCTTTATGTAAATATGAAAATTTGGGGATCTTAAATTTAGTGTCATTAACACTAACCTCAAGATAGTCACTCCTACCTAATAAAAAAAAAAGCTTGAGTCACCTTTTCTCAAAGAGTTAATACCTCAAAATCCCGTAAATTATCCTCGTTTTTATCAATTTAATAATTAAACTATAGAGTGTTGATATCCACCTAACTATAACATTCATATCTAAGAAAGAACCATGCCGTACGAAATGAAAGGAACAATTCTCTTTGTAGTGTGTGAGAAGTGAGAACTAAAAAATGTGTCAAAAGAGCATCTATGTGGCATTATATATATATATATATATTTTTTTAAATTTGATTTTTTCCTTATGTTTGAAAGACGAACTCGTAACACGCACAACATATTTAAGTATGTTTTGTTCAAAATTTTCAATTGGATTTATTATATTGAGTAAATTTTATTTTAGTTTGCATTATGTTTTTTGTTATTGATTTTTTTATTATTATAAAAATAAGATTTTCAATTGAATTTACTATTATAAAAGAATATTGAAAAAAAAGAAATCAATAAACTATGATAAAAATTTAGTACAAATAAGGAAAATTTGTTTTATGCTTTAATGTATAATTTTTAGTTATTTGGTTGTTAATTTTTAGTATTACTTTTATTCTAGAGTCATCTTTTTAAATTGTGTTTACTGGTATGATAAAATTCAGCCATGATTTTTAATTAGTTTTCTTGTTTTTTTATTTTTATGTTACTATCATTTTAATGATATGAGTTTTAATTAGTTTACTATTATCATCAAAAGAATAGAGACGTGGATACTTTTTTGGCTTATTTTTAACTCTCATTCACTATTAAGAGAGTGAGACTACTCTTCTTGTCACATGACACTGCATGAGAAGCTTTTAATAGGTATTATAATAATTAAAATGAATAGTTTAGACCTTCGTGAGGTTTTAGCTCTTTCCGTATAAAAGACTCAAAGTCAAAGGTCAACTATTAAAAGACACCAACAACTCACCCCATTCCTACCCCAACGGCTCTTAAATAAATTGGCCGTAACCAATTCTGCTTTGAACAACTTTGTCATTCTCTCTAACGGTACAGATATTCCTAGCCGTTGGAGCCACCTCCCCTCTGATTTACTTCCAGAGTTTCACTCTTCCTTCAATGGCAATGAAGATAAGCATCTCAACATCCACCGTAATGAATGAAAACAATAACACTGATTCCTTGTGTTGTTTGAAACGGAAAAGACCACCCAAGATTGAGATCCCCAGTAGTGTCTTATGTGAGATTCCTGTGAATTCTTTGAATGGTGCTGACACTACTAGTACTACCCCCATCTGCTTCCTTGGTCATGGGGTCGCCCTTTTCTCCCTCAAAGGCAAGAAAACTTTCATGGAAGATACTCACAAGATTATTTCTACCTCACATGCCAAAAGGGTATTTATTACCCATTTCTACCTATATGCTTCGTACTTCGATTACCGTATTAATTTTGTGGTAGTTATGTTATTGTTCTTTTCTGTTATTATATGTTGTTTCTTTACTTATGTTATTTTTTTTTTATTTATTGCTTTTATTTGCTTATCTTTGAGCAGAGGTATCGGAAACAACCTCTCAACCTAGGGGTAAGGTCTGCGTACACGCCACCCTCGCTAGACCCATTGTGGGACTACATTGGGTATTTTGTTGTCGTTGTTGTTGGATATTGTAAAGCAGTACGGGAAGTAAATAAATATTACAAGTGTTCGAAAGGATAAACAAATAGGCCAATGTTCAGAACTGCCGCAAGTTTGTTGAGTCTTGAATCTTGATAACCTGAAATCAAGAAATACTAAATCTGGATGGTTACAATTGCGTGCTGAGTCGAGTGATTGCACTCTGTCCTTAAGACAAGATTGCCCCATATATATGCTTTTACGTTAACGGGCAATAGTCTCCCAAGATAAAACAACACTTTAATCTCAACACTACAAAGCAAATAGGTTGAGTCTGACGAAGAAAACAAACACGAAACGCCTTGCTGAAGAAAATGGAAAAGGAATGAAGAGTTTCTGATTTAGTCCCAACGTTTTGGACTGAATTTCAGTGTCTCTTCTATTTGTCTCTGTGTGTATAAATATTGTCTCTTCTTCTGTATCTTTCTATATTGTTTTTGTGTGTTTTTCGTCACTAACAATTGAGCCAAAAGGCATCAATATATAGCATGAGGGAGGGACTACTCAACTGCCAAAACATGGCTGTTAATAGCCATTAGGAGGGCTGTTAATGGCCATTAGGGAGGCTGATTATGGTCATTGAAGGAGGGCTGATTATGGAGGAGTTAATCAGCCAAGTAATGGTTGTTTAATGCACATTAACGCCCCTACATTGTTGTTGTTGTTCTATCTATATGCTTCATTCTATCTTTTCTGGTCTAATTTTAATTTTGCAAAGAAACGGTTCTAAGTTGTTGAAAATGTAGGGGTTTTTTGGGGTATATGATGGACACGGGGGTCGAAAGGCTGCAGAATTTGTGGCAGAGAACTTGCACTCCTATGTATTTGAAATGCTTGACAATGGTTCCAGCACCACCAGAGAAAAAGCTATTGAGGCTGCTTATATCAAAACTGATCACCACTTCTTGAAACAGGTAACCACAAATTGCTTGCAAATTTCTGGAACTTCTATATTCAAATGCTTGCAATTTTGCCTTTTTCTTTTATTTTTGCAGCTTTTATAAGCTAAGTAGAATATGTAGTAACAATCCAAAGATTCATTATAGTAATAGGATTCTTACAGTTTGAACAATCTGAATAAGAATGTGGAACCTTAATCAACCCAGGTTCTAATGAGCAAAATCGGATCTCGTAGGCTATTGCTTTTCTTGGACACCTGTTGTTTCCTTTGCGTCTTTTTCCAGAATACGCTATTATGGCTTATTCGCTTTTGATACTAGCATTTTCATATTGCTTTAAATTTTTTTGCCCGGGCCTTACCGTTTCTCTTGCTTTACTTGTGCTTATACTTTGTCTTGAGCCGAGGGTCTCTCGGAAACAACCGCTCTACCTACCAAGTGAAGAGGTAAGGTTTGCGTACACTCTATCCTCCCCAGACCCCACGTTGTGGAATTCCACTGGGTATGTTGTTGTTATTGTTAATGTTCTTTTCTCTATTATTTTCAATATGGCTTCTTTACTGTATTTCCTTTTCAAACCTGCTTTGAATTGTTTTACTTGAGCTGAGGGCCGAAACAATCTCTTTGCCTTCACAAGGTAGGGGTAAGGTTGCGTACACACCATCCTCCCTAGACCCCACTTGTGGGATTTCATTGGGTATGTTGTTGTTGTTGGAGAAATTTTGTTCCGTGTCTTTGTCCACCTGCATATGCCTCCTCACATTGCCGGCCCCAAGCCCAAATAAAGAATTAGTCAATTTATTATGAATGTGCTTGGGATTGAGGCATAGTTGTTGTTATTGTCTTGTTTATTTAACAGGGTTTAGGCAGTGGTGCTTGCTGTGTGACGGCATTAATTGAAGGAAAGGAGATTATAATTTCAAATTTGGGAGACTGTAGAGCTGTTCTATGTAGAGCTGGTGTTGCTGAAGCCATCACAAGAGATCATAGAGCTGAAAGGGAGGATGAACGAAAAAGAATAGAGGATAAGGTAATACCATATGAGCTCTTGAAGGAAAAGAGATTATAATCTCTCTTTGATTGTAATGTGGAAGTTGTGATGCAGGGAGGATATGTGGAACATCACAGAGGAGGTTGGAGAGTACATGGTGTTCTCTCTGTCTCTAGAAGCATTGGAGATGCTCATTTGAAGGATTGGGTATCTGCTCAACCTGACACCAACACCCTCACTTTGACACCAGATATGGAATACCTTGTTTTAGCCTCTGATGGTCTTTGGGATCAGGTTAGAAAACAAACCATAGTACTATGTATTTAAATGTGAGGTTTTACCAAAGAAAAATGTGAGGATTTACCAATCTCTGTGATTATATAAATTAATTGCTATAACTTTTTTGCATATCCAATAATAATCTTGTGGTTCTATGCAAGAATTTTAGCATAGGTTTACTCATTTTGTTTAATGATTCTGATTTACCTTTTTGTTTAGGTGGGCGATCAGGAAGCCGTGGATCTCATAATGCAGTCATGTCCGAGGGAAAAGAGCAAGCAACTTCCAGTGGCTACTTTAAATGAAAAGGGAGACGAATTCAATTGTGTAAGTAAAAGTCCTTCATCGAAGTTACGACGAGTTTCCATAATCAAGTCAAACAGAAAGAGAAGTTGTTCTCCATGCTGCAAGAAAACTGACAACAACTGGATGACAAGTGAAGATGAATTTGGCAATGAAAATGAAGGTCCTCCTCCAACAAAGGCTAGGCGAGTTTCAACAGTGAACCAAACAAATATGAAGATGAAAATTTATTCCCCAAATCAAGAAAACAACAGTGGTTTGAACAAGAAGCAACATTCCAATGCACTTGTGGCTGCTTGCAGAGAACTTGGAAACCTTGCTGTGTCAAGGGGTAGTTCGGATGATATCACTGTAATGATAATCGATCTGAGTCATTTCAAATCCTAGTTTTGGTACTGTTAGTTTAGTCATCCTTAAGAAGTTTCAGTTGCATATATATACCTCAAAGATTAGCCCTGACAGATTCCTATTGAATGTGATCCAGGTTAGATGCCGAATAGAAAATTGATGATTCTTTAATTTTTTGAAATAGTCATGTATGAAATAACATCAATAATATGATTCGTCTATGATTTGAGTTACTGCAGTGCTGTAGTCCCTGATAATTAAAGTTGAATTAGAGAATGGTTTACATGATGAATATACAGGCTTTTCTGCGACTAGCCATGCAAGTTCACCATCTATGATTTGAAGAGATTTAGCTATTCAAATGTTAGATCTCCAAGTTGTGATAATGAAATTGAAGAATAATATGGGATGTGTTCTGTTTTGAACTTGTTTCATATCAAGGGCTCTCATGCTTCACTTCAGATGCCTTCCTTCCAAACAGAGACTTAAAACTCCAAAAAAGGTACCTCAACCTGCACCTTATTCTGGTGAAGGCATTTCTGTCAAATGGGATTTTTATGAAACTGTCTTCTTCAGTCCCATGAGCTCATTGTGAAAAGGTTTAATATGATCGTAGAACATATGTATTTGAAACATAGCTCATAAGTTAAATGGTCAATTCTAGAACAAGCTATTTGTAAAGGAATTGAAGGGTGACTAATTATCTGCTTCAGTGAAGTGAGTTTCATCCCAGCTAAATCCGGTAACAACTCAACCCCGCTCGTTTTGAATAATTGCGTTTTG
Organism: Anisodus tanguticus; assembly: GCA_034509755.1. Classification (NCBI taxonomy): domain Eukaryota; kingdom Viridiplantae; phylum Streptophyta; class Magnoliopsida; order Solanales; family Solanaceae; genus Anisodus; species Anisodus tanguticus. The sequence goes on along the minus strand of CM067542.1, from coordinate 47,911,067 downwards.
TTTTGAGTTTTAAGACTTTATTTAGATTCGTATGATATTTTGAGACTTGTAGTATGATTTTAATTGGCACCTGAGGCGCTCGGATGAGTTTCGACATCATGGAAAAAAGTTGGGAAGTGTAGAAAATTGCAGGGTCGTGCTTTTGGTGCATGCGCATGCCCATTGCACAAGAAAAAACTGATTGTGCAATGGAGGTGCGCCGTGCAGCCTAAAGCACAGGACCCCTCAGACGATGGACGCGTAGCGCATGGGTTATAGTGTAGGGCAAAATGCTGCCAACTATAAATAATCTCATTTCATGATTTTTATTTCATTCAACATTGAGACTTGGGGAGCTCGGTTTCGCCGGATTTTGAGCAAGAATTTCATCAAGTATGGGGTAAGTGATTTAAACACCACTTTGAGTTTATATATTTTGCTCCCAAAACCAAAGTAGATGTAGGGAATTTAAACATAGGTGTCAAGATTTAGGATTAACATATAGGAAAGTTTCAGAAGAAGTTTCAACTAGGTAATGTTCTTTATATGAAATGTTAGAATTTGCTTTCGAGCACCAATTACCTATCCAATTAACATTTAATGCACATGATACTAGTCATTTAGATCATATTGTAGATGGTGATTGGGCTACTATCGAACATCTTATTGATTTTTTGATTTTTTATGCTACTAAAGATTATTTTTTTGGGTAAGCAAACAATTCTTATTGATACCTAAGCATAATTACAAATTCAATCAAGAGCTGACCACCTACTTCTAAAAATTAAAAACACCTACAGCTACTAACTTAAAACAAATAAACCAGTTGTATCCTATCATTCTATGCATTCCTGTTACAAGCATATTTTCCTTCGACTACATCTAGCCCAGGACAACAAGAAGAAATAGCAACAGTGCACAGCCTGCTTAGCATCACGGTCATGGCAGTTTTAAATCATAAATTGAAATGGAAAACATTTAATATAATGAAACGTATTAGTACAGCATGGTAGACTCCGTGGCCCAATGGATAAGGCGCTGGTCTACGAAACCAGAGATTCTGGGTTCGATCCCCAGCGGAGTCGTTTTCATTCTTTTTTCAATATTCTTTCCTATCTATTATGAGTACTTTTTTTTTGGGATTTTGCTGCATATTTTCCACAATAATCAACTAGAAGATGCAAGTATAAAGCAGCTCTGAGACTAGATTGATCCTCAAGAATTTATGTTACCCTTAGTTAAAAGGAAACTTACATAAAAAGCACCTTCTAGATAAACTTGATCCTCAAGAATTTATGTCACCCTTAGTTAAAAGGAAACTTACATAAATGCACCCTTCGGTCAACTAGTAACATAACCGTAGTATAGATCACCTATACACTTCGACTATATATATGTGTTTACATATTTTGTAAACTAGATGCTTGAATGGTATTTGCCAGTAATTTTCCCTAATTAAAAACCCCAAGCCTTGAACCTCATCAATCACCGCAGCTTTTACTGATGAAAGGGTAAAATAATGTATCCTTCAGGTGCAAGGAAAGAAGTTTTCTTCTTTGTCACAAAGTATCATGCATTTTTGTAATGATCTTACCTCGACATTGTTTTACTCAAAAGTATGAGGAAGGCAATGTCGATGAAAATGTGAAGAGAGAGACTTTGTCATATTCAAACTTATTGGTATACTAGTAAGAGATAGCCCACGTGCACATGGCCAAACTAAATATTTGAATCGTGAAAATCTGTCTAGTATAATTGGGGTGGGATGACTCCATCTAATACAAAAGTTATTCTTAAATCATCTAAAATTATTAAAAAGGAGAAATATCATAAATTTCTAAAAAGGTCATAATTTAGATAAAAAAGTATTTAACCTGTTGCCAACAAAATTCATAATGTTAGTCTTTTTTTTTTCAAAGAAAAGTAGTGTCATGTTCCATTGATGTCTATAACAATTCCTAATACCCGAGTCAATTTTAATGCTTGCAAAATAAATTTGGTTCATGCATGCTAAAAGTATTGTTGGAAATAAAGCAGTACGGGAATAGTAAATAACTATTACAAGTGTTTGAAAGGATAAACAAATAGTCAAGATTATAATTGCCGCAAACTTGTTGAGTCTTGAATCTTAATAACCTGAAATCAAAAAACACTAAATCTGGATTGTTACAAGCTGTAGTGGGTCGAGAGATGACTCTCTGTCTTTAAGACAAGGTTGCCCCGTATATATGTTTTTACGTTAGCGGGCAATAGTCTCCCAATATAAAATAACAACTAATCAACACTATAAAGCAAATAGATTGATTATGACGAAGAAAACAAACATGAAACGATTTGCTGAAGAATGGAAAATTTAGAGGGAAAGGAAGAGTTTATGTTTCCAAACCCTTATCCATTTTTTAGGCTTATAAAAAGAACAATTTTTCATTTTCCCACCGATGTGGTAGATTTGTCATACACCATATTTCTATGCCTCAAACATCTTACTTCGTGGACCAATATCTCTTTAATTTCTTAACGAAATTTGACGATCCTTGGCCCTACGGTCATCTACTCACTTAGTAGATTATGCACGTGTGAAGAGACAAAACCTCCAACATGCGGAACCTTAGTGTTTAAGTCATTAAATATGGGTGGATGCAACCCCCCACCAAAGGCAAATTTCCAACAAATATATATGACCAAACTAGTTCATATATACTCATGGCGCTTTGTGCTTTCCTATACTCATAATGTGAAATAACTTTATTACAAATCGCAGAAAAATAAGAAAAAAGTTACTAATATTTTGTGTAATAAACATAAAAACAGGATATTACTAATATCATGTGCTACTTCTAGCACACCATATGAGATCCCTCCCACTATCGTAGTCTTGCGGGACTCTTCAATATCTCACGTTTACGAGGTCCGATATTACTTATGTAGTGCAACATGTGTGTTTATTCATGCATTATCCGAGGAAAGAACACATGTACGCTCTCAAACACATTGTGCACTACATTCAGGGTACTCTTGATCATGACTTACACTTATATCCATCATCGGTATCTACTCTCATTTCGTATACAAATGATGATTGGGGTGGATGTCCAGATACCAAGCGTTCGACATATGGTTATTGTGTGTTTCTTGGTGATAACTTAGTCTCTTGATCGGCTAAACTCTAGGCTACTTTGTCACGCTCTAGTGCGGAGACGAATATGAGGGGTCGCCATTGTGGTGTATGAGTCATGTTGTTGTGTAACCTCCTCTTAGAGCTTCATTTTTCTATTCGAAAAGCTACATTGGTCTACTACGATAATGTTAGTGCAATATATCTCTCGGAGAATCATGTACAACATCAACGCACTAAACATATCGAGATAGATATTCACTTTGTTCGTGAAAAGATTGTTCGTGGACAAGTACGTGACTTGTATGTCCCTTCACGTTATCAGATTGTTGACATCTTTACTAAGAGTCTTTCCTTGGTTCTGTTTGAAGATTTTTGGGACAGCCTCAGCGTAAGACAATCACCCACTACGACTGCGGGGTGTGATAGAATATATTAAAATATATTCTTTTGATATCATTAGTAGTCTTGTTTATGTTTAATTATTGTAGTAATCTTTTGTATTAGTTAGGTGTATATTTTATTTTCCTAATTATAGCATAGAATGACTATTGTATATATGTATATAAGCTAATTACATTAATGAAATCATCAAAAGATTATTCTCTTTCAATACTCCCTTTGTTCTATTTAGATGATACTCTTACACAATGTTTGTCAGTTTTGACATCTTTTTATATTTGAAACGACGAATACTTTTCATATGCTATATTGTACCTTTTTAGTTTACGTTCCAAAACTCTTTTCTATTAGTTTTTGTTTAAACTTTATGTCCATTCAAATAGCGCTATACAAAATAGAACAGACGGAGACATAATATTTGACGTCCAGGTTATAGAACATAATTAGCGCTAAACTAACTTGTTTCCGGAAAATTTCACTGCTCTTCATCAACATGAAATAAAACAATCTAATTTTCCCAATTATGTTAGGGACAAGAATGCAATTGTACACAGCTACAAGAATGGTTTCTCAGGATTCGCGGCACGTTTATCAGAAGCTGAAGCTCATTCCGTGGCTCAACGACCTGGGGTTGTCACTATATATCCTGATCTAGTACTGCAACTCTGCACTACACGTTCATGGGATTTCTTGAAGTTTCAAACTGGTGAAGAAATCAATTTAAGTCCAAGCTCAGGTTCTGATTCATCAGCAGATGGAGCTGATACCATAATTGGAATCTTGGATACGGGTAGGATATTTTAGAAATTTCTAATGACATCACGATATCATACTGCACACTGTTGCTATTCTTTGTTATAATTAAGATAACGATCACCAAATCAGAGAGTTTCAATGACAATGATGTAGGTCCAATTCCAGCACGGTGGAATGGAACTTGCATGGATGGTCATGATTTTGGCTCTTCCAAATGCAATAAGTAACTCTCCTCCTCTTCTTCCTCCTCCTCATAGTTACACTTTATTTTGTAGCAATCATGGTTACAACCTATATGAGCGGATAATTGGCTCCAAATCTAGATAAAAATGGTTGCGATAAGTTGACGAGCAACATAAATATGACTATCCTATAAGCAATTGATACAGAAAATTCATACTAGCGAAACCAACTAATTAACTCAGGCAATTTTACATATAGTTGACTGAAAACGAAGAATCATAAGGATATACAATTGAAGCTTGTAGTAACTTTGTATCCGGAAGATAATTGGTGCAAGATTTTATGAGGTGAATGGAACAGCGAGGGATAAGAACGGACATGGTACTCACGTTGCATCCACGGCGGCTGGGAGCCCAGTTGTAGGTGCATCCTACTATGGCCTAGCTGCAGGGATCTTCCCCTTCTTGCTCAAAGTACCAACAGTGAACTGATAATAAGGTTTGTGAGGGACATTAGTCTGAATAATCTGCAATAACTTCTGCAGATGAGGATCTTGAGACTAAGAGAGTTTGACTTCCTCAATAAGAGGAGACTGCACCCCAGATATGATATAGAGTTGAATGAACTCACCTTGCCTAGACAATGCATCAGCATCAACATTCTCCTTACCTTTTCTGTACATTATAGAATAATCATACCCAAGCAACTTGATCAACCACTTCTGTTGACTTGGAGTTGAAATCCTTTGCTCTAGCAAATACTTAAGACTATGATGGTCAGTCTTAATAACAAAGTGTTTTCCAATCAAGTAAGGCCTCTATCTTTGCACTATAGTAACTAAGGCAAAAAGCTCCATTTCATATACAGGCAATGTCATATTCCTAGCAGACAATCTTTTATTAAAAAAGGCAATAAGCCTGTTATCTTGAGTTAACACTGCACCAATACCATAACCTGAAGCATCAGTTTCAACTGTGAACTCCTTAGAAAAATCAGGAAAAGCCAATACATATGCAAAATTGATTGCTACTTTGAGTTTCTCAAAAGCTACTGAAGCACCCTCATTCCATTGGAAACTACCATTCTTAAGCAAGTCATGCAAGGGTCTAGAAATGGTTTCATACCCCTGAATGAACCTTCTGTAATAACAAACGGTACATTATCCATCAATATCCTAAAAGCTTCTTCTAGATGTAGCAAATGATCAGGCCAAGTAGAACTGTAAATGAGTAGGTTATCAAAGAATATAAGTATAAATTTTCTGAGGTGAGGGTGAAAATTTTAGTTCAGTAAGCTTTGAAAAGTGGATGGGTCATTGGTAAGCCCAAAAGGCATTACCAAGAATTCATAATGACCATGGTGAGTTCTAAAAGCAGTTTTGGGTAAATCGGGCTCAAACATTCTAATTTATTAAAAGCCATACCTGAGGTCTAGCTTTAAAAAGAACTTGGCTCCATGTAATTCATCCAACAACTCCTCAATAACTGGGACTGGATACTTATCCTTCATTGTAAAGTTGTTCAACTCTCTGTAGTCAACAGACATTCTCCATGTGACATCATTTTTCTTCACCGTTACAATAGGTGAGGAATAAGAACTTGTGCTATTTCTGATCACTTCATTCTCCATGTGACATCCTTTTTCTTCACCATTACAATAGGTGAGGAATAAGGACTTGTGTTAATTCTGATCACTTTATTATTCAACATCTCATCAATCATCTTTTCAATTTTATTCTTTTGTACAGTAGGGTATTTGTAAGACCTGATATTGATTGGAAAAGTATTTTCCTTAATATTGATCCTATGATCATGTCTTCAAGAAGGAGGTAGAGTTCAGTAGGAGTCTCAAACAAGTCTGAGTAGGAGTCTAAGACAACATTCATGTCTTGTGTCTCCTCATCTGCAACAAGTTCCCCTTCCATAGAACATAGGTTGATTCTTTCTTCTTGCCTTTCCTCCAAGATCATACCTACTGAGATCATACAAAGTTCAGCAGGTCTGGCTAGCAACTTGTCACACCCCAGCCTAGGAGGGGTGTGGCTGGCACTCGGTGTTTGCTAGGCCCGAGCGTACCAAGCTGAACTATCACTCTGAGCCTTAAAGGCAAACTAGGCCCTTGAGTCCATGTTGCAGATATAATATTAACTTAGCCCGACAAGGCCGAACACTGCCATATCTGTAAATAGAAGTTAACTTGACTAGAACGGAACTGTCCCACGTATATATATGACTGGGCAGCCAACACGGGATACCCTAGTCCCTGCAAGAAGCAAAATCCAAGACAGACTATATATACAAGGGCCGATTAGGCCACCACACTGATGCTACTAATGTACAAGCACGTCTACAAGCCTCTCACGAGTCACAACTATATCATGATTCGGATAGGGCTCCAGCCTACCCATGATCTGTAGCTATACAAAACTAGACCTGGCAACTCCAATGAGCTGGAGATCACCACAAAAAGCTAATACTCGGTAGGTCTTACTGATGTGATCCCTTCTGCAACCTGTCTGAACCTGCGGGCATGAACACAGTGTCCTCAGGCAAAGGGAAGTCATTACGAGATAATGTACCAAGTATGTAAGGCGACTGGAATTGAACTATACTGAAATGTAAAGCAATTTAAATATAACTGAAGAGCTACTAAGAGAAAATTGGCTATGCTTACATGCCTTTTTCATCTACTAATTACACAACCTAATATCCATTACTTAGCCTCGTATAAGGCACCTAGACATAAAAGAATAGCTCCGAAGGCAATCTGTATATGTATAGCTCCATAGACAAGTGTGTGTCTGCATATCCTCGAAGGCAATCTGTATAGCCAATAGCCCCGAAGGCAACTGTCTTAGCCCAAAGGCAAACATCATAGCCCCGAATGCAACTGTAGCGCTACACATTATATAGTCATTCTTTCTATTGTTATAACTACTCAATTAAATATAGCTACACAGACCTCATTTTGACAAGGGATAACTACTAGGATAGGGTCGTGGTACCCCGAATGCGATTTCTATAACTAGCACATCTTTGTGCGATGGAATCGAAACTAACTCATTGAAGAAGTCCTGTTAAAAATAAAGAAAAGAATAGCCTTCACATACCTTAGCTTATCTTGTCTCAACAAGGCAACAAATATACAAACATTACTATCACAACCAGTAACAACTACGATTGATGACAAGTTCGATTTAGGATTAAGCTTAGTTCTCTTCTTCCTTTCTTCAACTCTCACTTCCATCAACAATCCAACACATGGAAAACCATGACAAAAACCATATCAACATCATAATCATACTATTTCTAGCAATTTTCAACCATAAGAAGCTATGGATATACTTCCAATAACTCAAAAAGACAATAACACTTTTCTAGACCATCATCTTGCCTCTTCCACTCAATCAACACAAAGACTATCTTGAACATAACAACATGAGGTTAAACATGCCTTGAAAAATCTGGAAAACTTCAACCACAACTTCATTTGAGCTTGAGACAACACCCAACAACAACACCATACCAAGAAAGATCCTCTTCAAGCTTGCATCAACTTGTAGAAGTTAAATCTTACTCAAGTTACTTGGGATATGCTCTTGAACCTTGAAGAACAACTAGGAGACTCTTAGGAGGGTTTGGTGACTTGATTTGGTCGACATAAATGAAGAAATGAGGTTGCCACCTCTTTAAATAGGTATTGCATCGCTCTACGACCTCAGTAATGCGGCCCCATGTGTGATCGCATATAGCCATATGCGGGCTCATATGGGGCCGCATTGCTTCCCAAAACCTTATAAACTTTTTGGCTTCCTTTATGATGCCCCATTTGCTGGGTGGACACTATCCACAATGCAAAATGCTTAGCGTATCACTTCAACTTCGTTGAACATTGCCGAGGAGGATTATCTTCAATCCCAATGGCCTTTACACCTCCTGACACCTTCTTAATGCTCTCCTAAGCAATAGATATCCTTTGGAAAAATCTCAAACGGCTATAGTCTGGCTCAACCTCTTCATACCCAAGCGAGTGCAAGGGAGTAGAGTCGCCTCGATTGCTTCTCAAGTCTTAAAAAGATACTCATTCGTTCTAACTTTATTTAACCATCTCATCACAAAATCCATGTATAAACTTGCGGGGTGTAACATCCTTTGATGTATATAAGGAGGGGTGAGTGAGGGTGAGTTGGTCGGAGATTGGTTGGACACTGATTGACACAAAAATGGGATCGAAAGTAGGCTGTCGGGTGGGACGTTTCTGCCGGGCAGTGGGGTGTTTGGTGGGTTAAAGTGGACTAAGGCATTTTGTGGGGTGGTTCTTGACAAGTTGAGGGTTGTGTTGGTGGTCAGGGTTTGGTGGTTGGATGGTGGTAAGGTGACGGAAACTGGATGGAACAGTGAGGTTATCAGTAAGGGTGTTTTCCGGACTATTTGGTTTTGGTGGAGGATGTACGGGTAATTTAGAATGGTTTGGGTTAATGGACTTTGGGATGGGTGTTTGTGAAGTGTTGTGGTGTATGGTGGTGAAAAGAATAGAGTGGTTTGAACAAGAATTGAACACGAGGTTGCTATGGACAAGCTCGGGTCGAAACCAAGTAAGGGTCGGTCAAAATAGACAAGGATAGAGACGTGAGGTTGCTATGGGCAAGCTCGGGTCGACAACAAGTGAGGTAGGCCAATTGGGCAAGGATTTGACCGAAGTTGCTAAGTACAAGCTCGAGAACAAACCAAGTGAGGGAGGCCGATGACCTTATGATAGTAACCGGATAGACCCTTGGCTTGGGTTTGGTTGGATCACAAAAGTTCCAACTTCCACTTGCACCGAGGGGGACCTTTGGCTTGGGCATAGTTAGATCACAAAAGTTCTAACTAAACTTACACCGAAGGAAACCTTAGCTTGGTTTTAGCTAGATCGCAAAAGTTCTAACCAAACTTGCACCAAAGGTTGACCCACAAAAGGATCAATGGCCCACACAAGGACCAACTAAGATAAACAACACACAAGTTGAATAACTTATCAAATGAGTAAAACTCAAATAATTTTCATAAATCTTCCACCCCTTTTTACATCAACTTCATGCCCTATTTATACTAATACTTAGACTATTCTAGAAGACAACTTAATGGACACTTAACTTGAACTACTTTCGGCCAAATGGGAAAGGGGAAGTGAGAGGGTTCTTGAACGACCTTGGGGTAGGGAATGAACCCAACTTTTCATGAATTCTAGATCACTCTTTTGTTTCCTTCATACATGAACTAGTTAGTTCATGAATTGTCCTCTTGGAAAATGTTGAGAAGATTCTCCTCTTGACATATACCTTGGGGAAAGGAAAGGAGAGTTGCTCGACCAACTCTTCAAGTTCCCTAGGCCATTATTGGTGTTTCCTATTTAGCTAAGTTCATGAATGAATCATCTCCTTGGAAACCTCACCTTCTAGATGGTCTTTGCCTTGTCATCTCAGCTTAGTCACCTTCTCCCGTTCACGGTCTAGTCATCCTATTACATGGCATATTAATTATGTCCTAAGAAGAGCTAAAAGCTAAGCTAGGCATTAAAGATAATCTAAAAGGGAAAAACATGGTCTCGGCCAATACCAACATAAAGGCCAAAATAAATGTGTCTCCTTGCATTTGTACGTGATGTTTTCAATTCCACTCCATATTCCATGCCATTTGAAGTACCTAACCGTAGGTTGATGGTTCGCTGTTGGCACCCTCGGCAAATCACTTAGCGGCTCAAGTTGGGAGTTCACGTTCCCGAGCTTTCTTTCATCAATCTCTCCTTCTTTAAAAGAATTTGTCCTAAAATGCTCGCCGTGTAAGTACATTGATAAATCTCCAACATGGAACATTGAACTTCCACATCCGTCCGGAAGTTCTTCTTTGTATGATCTTTCTCGGAACCTAGCCAATACCTTGAAAGGGCCACACTTCAAATAGTTTTCCCATTGGATCAATGAGCCATAGGTAAACTTCGAATTTGGTCGTGCACCACCCAATTTCTCACTATAGGAAGTACTGGATTAAGCCGGGATGAATCCCATCATCTTATTCAACTTCAAGTGGCTTTTCCAAGTTTAGGGTAGGGGTAGCAAGGGGACTATAATCTCGTATCACATGATGATATGAAGAAGCGAGGCCATGGAAGCTTCTTACCACCCTTATATTTGTATTCTCGAGCCAACTCTTGATAGTTCCAACTTCGGATGGATTAATACAAAGGCTATCAGGTAACACTTTGTATTCTTGGACCAAGGTCCGTATGGATGGTTGTATTACCTTGTGCATGAGACTTACGAAAGGGCTTGGGGCATTACATACTCCGAATGGCATCACACGCCGCTTGCACAAACCATGTTTGATCTTGAAAACCACCTTCCATTCAATTTCCTCTCGGATCGTCATTGGTTGAGAGCTGCTCCTCAAATCTATCTTTGAAAACAATTTAGTTCCACTAAATTCATCCAAATAATCATCCATCCTCAGCCATAGAGATTTGTACCTTATGGTGATGTTGTAGGTTGTTCGATTACCAATACGCACCTTCCAAGTTTTATTTTTTGTTAGCACCAACAAGATAGGTACCGCACATGGACAAAGGTCCTCTCGGACAAGTAATTCTGGCAACTCTTTAGTCTCCTCCGGATCGCCACTAGAGTTGGGAGGATTAGGTAATGAACCCTCAGGGACAAAGTCAATGGCATGATCAATACCTTTTTGTTGAGGATAATCTGATTGTAAGATCATCCGGCAACGCATCTTCCGAATCCTCCAAGAGTTCCTTTGAGTTGGTATCTCAAGGTTCTCCTTCTCCTTGCACATTAATGCATCTATGGAACTCCCTTCTTTGAATCTTCCTCCATCTTCCGTGCCTCAAGTAAGAGAGCCTCGGCCTCAGCCTTGAGTTTCTTGGCGTTTTGGATTTTCATCTCTCTCACCTTACTAGGTGATAATGGCATCAATCAAAAATCCTTGTCATCCTTTCGAAAAGAATAGGTATTCTTTTCTCCATCATATAGTGTTTTTCTATCATATTGCCATGGTCAACCCAATAAAATATGGCAAGAATCCATAGGTAAGATGTCACACCATATCTCATCTTCATAATTCCCAATCCAAAAGCTAGTGAGGGCTTGTTTTGCTACCCTTAGCCCGTTGTCTTCGTTCACCCATCGGAGAGTATAGGTCTTGGGGTGGTTGCGGGTAGGCAACATCAATTTGTCCACCATTTCTGTGGAAGCCACATTGGCACAACTTCCGCCATCGATGATCACCGTACACACACTATCATTTACCTTTCATCGGGTATAAAATATTTCTCTCTTTTTGACTCCTCATGTTCTTCAAATTGAGCACTCAACATATGTTGGAGTACCAAACTTACACCGTCCTCCGCAAGAGCAACATTTTCTTCTAGGGACTCTTCGATATCGGGTTCCTCAATAGCGAAGGAATCCCCACACTCTTGGTATTCTTCAATGGTCATGACCCGTGGGTTAGGACATTCACATGCAAAGTGTCCTAATCCTTGGCATTTGAAACACCTCTTTCAGCTTCTATCCGCCCCCTTGGTAACCTCTACTTTCTTCCCCTTATCTTTCTCTACACCTTCTTGGTTGTACAATGGGTTAGAATAAGAGATATTACCCTTCTCTTTAACACTAGTGGATTTGGTGTAAGGTCTTGGGGTACCCTTCTTTTGTTGTCTTTCAAATTTGATTGAAGTGACAAACATCTTCAAATGTGTTGTAAGTTGCCACTTCAACCTTTTCTTGAATTACCATGTTCAAGCCTCCAATGAACCGTGCAATTCTTTGTGTTTCCTTTTCTTCCAAGTCACAAAGCATAGTGACCTTCTCGAATTCTCGCACATATTCCTCAACCTTAAGAACTCTTTGATGAAGTTTGGTGAGCTTAAGGTAAAGGTCTTGTTCATACTCTCTTGGCAAGAATTTTCTTTTCAAGTGCTTCTTTAATTTTTCCCATGAGTCAATCTTGGTTTTCCCACTTCTTCTTCGGCTTGTTTTGAGGTTTTCATACCACACGGAAGGGAATGACTTCAACTTCAATGTAGCAACCTTAAAACATTTATGATCCTCATATTGTTTGAACTCGAAAAGCCTATCAATATCCCTTATCCATTCAAGGAACTCTTCCGGATCCATATCGCCTTCAAAGGTTGGAAGTTCAAGCTGTAGGCTTCGGTCATCTTCCCTATCATGCCCCGGATTGTTTTGGACATCTTCCTCGGCATGCCTTGGGTTGTTTTGTGCAAATTCTTCTCTGGATTCAGCATCATTGGTCATGACACGACCCGAAAACTCTCGTCTCAAGAGTTGCATTTGTTCCGCATCAAGTTCACTTACGGCCCTCCGAAGTTCATCGTTTATGTGAGCCATAGCTTTAAGGCGTGGGACGGGATTGCCTTGATCTGATACCAAACTGATGTATATAAGGAGGGGTGAGTGAGGGTGAGTTGTTCGGAGTTTGTTTGGACACGGGTTGACACGAAAATGGGATCGAAAGTAGGCTATCGGATGGGACGTTTCTGCTGGGCAGGGGGGTGTTTGGTCGGTTAGACGGATAGTTTAGGGTTGAAGTGGACCAAGGCATTTTGTGGGGTGGTTCTATACAAGTTGAGGGTTGTGTTGGTGGTCGGGGTTTGGTGGTTGGATGGTGGTAAGGTAACGGAAACTGGCTGGAACAGTAAGGTTATTGGTAAGGGGTGTTTTGCGAACTCTTTGGTTTTGGTGGAGGATGTATGGGTAATTTAGGATGGTTTCGGTTAATGGCCTTTGGGGTGGGTGTTTTGTGAAATGTTTGTGGTGTATGGTGGTGAAAAGAATCAAGTGGTTTGAACAAGGATTGGACATGAGGTTGCTATGGATAAGCTCGGGTCGAAACCAAGTGAGGGTCGGTCGAAATAGACAAGGATAGAGACGCGAATACCAATCGTTAGACAAGATTTCATTAGCCAAGATGAATAATGTAGGGGTAGTGGATCACCTTGCTTCACCCCCCTTGATGATTTGAAAAAATCATAGGACTGCCCATTCACCAACACTGAATACCAATCGTTAGACAAGATTTCAAACATCAAGCTAATGAATCTTTCGCATAATTATATTTTTCTCAGCACTTTTGTTAAAAAGAACCAAGATAACCTATCATGTGCCTTCTGCATATCCAGTTTGAGTACCACATTAGGCCCTGCCTTAGTTCTCAACCTCATATCAGTGATAATCTCCTGTATAAGCAGGATATTCTCCACTATGCTCCTTTCTTTCATAAAACCTGGAGATATAAGATCAGGTAACAAGCCAATTAACCTTTCATGAAAAAAATCTTGTTGCTGAAATTGCTCAAATTTATTGGCCTTAAGTCTGAGAAGGTAGTCGCCTCCTTCTTCTTTGATAATAAAACGAAATTTGTGTGTGATAAATTTGGTAACTGCTGACCAAGGAAAAATTTCAGCACAATAGTGAACACATCATCACCAATAATTTCCTAGCAAGTCTGAAAAAAACCTCATGTAAACTCATCAGGCCCCTCAGCACTTAAGCTAAAAACTACATTCCTAACCTCTTCTTTAGTAGGATTAGCTACTAGTTGTGCATTTCGCTCCGCACCGATCATACTTGGTACATGTTTTAGGATATCAAAATCTGTAGGAATCCTCTCTTCAGTGAACTGCCTCTGAAAGAAGTCAACAGTAGTAGCTATGTCATCAACTGACTCAAGCCACTGACACTCTTTTTGGATCCTGTTGAGCAGCAATCTTTCTCCTTCTCCCCTTCGCTTGCGCATGAAAAAATCTTGTATTTCTATTCCCCCTTTTGAACCACTGCATTCCTGATTTTTGCCTCCAAAACTCTCTTTATATGCATGATTCTAGTCAGTTCAGCCTGAGCTCTCAATAAATTTGTTCTATTTTGTTGAGGTGGATCTACTTCAAACTCTCGTTCTAGCATCTTGATGACGTCTTCCAGATTAGCAGTCTTCTGAAAACTCCTGCGCGTGTAGTCTTTCTCAATGTTCTAGTTCTTTAGCTTGGCTGCCAGTTAGTAGCTTCCAATACTTAATTAGGTCCAATGGTAATTTAAGAGAGTTGGCAAATATAGCACCACTTTGGAAAGGCATTACTAGAAGAAACATTCTAAGTATCTGGTATTTCTATCTAAGATCGGATAGAGCAGCAAGCAGATTTATCCATTTTCAGTTATGAAAATCAAGGAGGGAACATCACAAAAGAGAAAAAAAAAATGAAATTTGAAAAATATTTCCACATGCTTTGAATATAAAACTCGTCAACATGCACACCAAATGAGGCGTATATTTCTGTAACAGCCTCATCCCTGGACATTGTAGAAAAAGTACAAAGCCAAGTTGAAGATCAGAGTATTCTAAATGTTATTTATATACTACTGTTTCCCAACAAAATAGTAGAAGGTTTTCACCAGGAATATTGATAAATGGAATAAATCCAGTATTCTCGATTGATACAGTGAAATAATACTATATTCCACCATATATATGGAAAATTAATATTGCAAAATTGATTAACATAATTAATTAGAGACTTGGATTCAATCTCTTAAGAAATTCTTAGTGTCCTATTTATCATTTGCAGCGGCAGCATGTTGTTTCATATAAAGAATAGATTCTACAGATCATGTAAAAAGAATTTCATCCCTCTGCACTCAAACTTGGATATTTGGAGAAGCATTTCACACATTTTCTTTGAGAAATAAGTTGGGATTCTGTATTCGGGGAAGATCTTTTGATTCACTGGACTTCCCTGAAAACCTCCATGGCGGTCTAGAGTTGTTATCCTGGAAAGGGAACGAGGAGGCTGTCTTCCGACTTGCTCATAACTTCACCGAACCTACACTTAGTAATGCTTTGAAAAAGCCATAATAGTCCGTTTTTTCGAAGTAGCTGAACAAGTGAATCGGCTGGTATAGAATCAGCTGCACATGTTGGTATCTGCAGGTCACAGTATCCAAGATGAGAACAAATACATGTAAGATTTCATCAGTGTAGAAAACAAAATTCAGGGTTTGTGAATTCAACCCTTTAATAAATGCATGTGCTAGATGAAAGTACCTTCTTCATGTGATTACTTGATGATTCTCTTTCCTGATGAATCCTTGCATTAGCCTTAGTGATTGAAATAAGCAATTCACCCATGACCTTACAACTATTTGCGGCTTTTCCCTGTAGAAAAACAACATATATCAAACACATTGTAAGCTATTGGAAAGAAAGAAAAAAGCTATGAGCAAATATCATTCAACGAGTACGATTTGATGTTTAAGGTGAGTAGAGATGTTAGACACATCTTTTTGTCTGTGGTGAATATCATGCAGCTAGTGTATAACACGTATATTAGTCATTTGGAAATAAAACTATCAGAAAGACCTTTGGTTTGGCTTGTTTCCCTTCCTTTGCATGCAGCTTCTGCTCTAGGTTCTGAAAGAACTGAAGTAAACAGACTTGTGTAAAGCATCAGACAAACAAGAACAAATGAAAATGAGATGTGCTGTAAGATCTTCATGTACCTCTCTACGTTTTGCTGCTCGTTCTTCACTTCTTAAGCTGAAGGAAGAACACACAGTAGAAGAATGGGCTTTGTTTCCTGATGTACTCGAGGAATTTGAATTTCTGTCCCAAAATGTATAAATCTTAAGCTCATAATGTTCATGAATCAGAACGAAGACCTCTAGAATACACTTCAAAAAGTAAAGACAACCAAATTGTCTTAAGTAATTTGTAAGCTAGAAAAAACCATTATCTGTAACAAAGACTTCCATTTTTGTGTACCACCGGTAAAGTCACAAGAGCTGAGCATAAACCAACAAGCTCCTTTTAGATTATTTCCCGACCAGATAATCTATTTTTGATGAGAAGTCTTTATCCAGCTGAAATTAACAATCTACATGGTAATAGATCCAAATCCTCTACCAAAGCAAAGATAAACAGAAAGTCTTACCCTGTGTGTGATAGTGATTGACCCACTACCATTCTGCTTCTAGAGAATGAATGATGCAGCTGTGTTGTAGTCCTGCAGAGATAGAGTTTCATACTTTATTAGTGAGCCTTGACTGATACAGGCATGCGATCATCATATCAAAAAGCCACAGCCTACAGAAAACTAGTTCTAGACGTTTATGCTCCGTCTCATTTTCATAATCCGACTTTTTGCTCCTTAGGGAAGTGTTGTTGATTGGATAATTATATTTTTGGACTGCTCAAGAGAATAATAGCCATCAAATGTATAGGTTTTGTATATTAAATGTAAATATACATATACTATACATATTGTACATGCAAAATATAATATACATAAATGTACATATAATATACATAATCAGTGTATAGGTTTTCTATATTTTGGCTAGCGCCCGTAATTAATTTCAGCCGGACGGGTCAAAAATGAAAAATCCCTGTTGATGGGATACCTTCTCGTTTCTGGTTGAGGGTTTCCACAAGGATGCTTTGGTATCCCACTCACAGATGCCTGCATTTTGCAGAAAAGAGAGTAAACTGTGAGCACATCAGGCAACTGCAGGAGGAATTGAGGGCAAAGGACAAGCTATCAACCGTAGTCAAAGTCTGTTGAGCTTTTCTATCTCTAGATGTCTTGGTGATGGATCTTACAAGTCTTGAATTCACAATCTTCTCAATAACTGGAGATGATCTTTTGTTCATTTCGCTAGTGCGAGATGAATAATTGATCGACATGTGAAGAGATCTTGGAGATGACTGCTTTCTATCAATCAGGTATTTTCTGTTCTTATTAGTTGTAGGAGTATACTGGACACTCTCTTTATGTTGCACAGGTATTGTAGCTTTCCCACGAGATATGAACTTTGACAATTCATTGTTACATGATAATCTAGTGCTCAAGGATAAAGATTTCTTCTTTGCTAACAACACAGAATCTCCCGTGGTAGCAGCACCCTGACCCTAGAAGATTGAAGAAAGTTAACTAGAAAATGGAGGATTTCCAATTCAGCACCCCGAAAACTGTTTAAAAAGACTAGGTAATGGAAAACAAACCTCGGTTTTTGTCCTCTCCTGTAGTTGGGATATAGTCTCGGTGACCTCTTCCGCAACATGTTCTGGCTGATCCAATGACTCAACATCATTGTCCGTCTGACAAGCTTGTTTGGCAGGTTCTTCAGTTTCTAAATTATTTTCTTCATATGTATGATACCTACCATGCGCAGACATAGACAGCTTAACATTATCCTCCTCTCTTCCCTGTGCTTCTTCAATGCTCAAATAACTACTATTCTCTGTCACATAATCCAGTGTGGACTCATCAATATTTTGATGTATTACATTCAGATCCCCCTCTTCTTCGTCCATTGTTGAATGATCATTCACCTCAGCCGATCCCTCAAGTGGTGCATTCGGCGGCAGTGGGTGGCAGTGGCGGAGCTTCGGTGGTGGACTGACACAGTTCGTGGAGAATGACAGTAGAGATGTCTAACTTGTCAAGAAAGGTATAGTCCGTTTTTCGGAATTTTTTAATGTCCGAAAAAGGAAATGTGGTTTCGTCAAACGTGACGTGACGATAGACGTGAATCTGACGGGAAGACAAGTCATAGCACAGATAGCCCCTATGATTGGACGGAAAACCTACGAAGATACACGGAGTGGTCCGGGGTGCCAGTTTATGAGAAGCGGTGGAGGCCAGAATGGGATAACATAGGCAGCCAAAAATTCGAAGATGGTCATAGGAAGGTATCCGTCGGTATAATATTTCAGTTGGGGTCATGTTGTGAAGGGTGCTGGTACGTAAAATATTAAGGACGTATTCTACCACTTTGACTGCATAGACCCAGAATGAGGGAGGTAGGGAGGCATGAAACAGGAGTGTACGAACCATGTTATTTATGGTGTGGATGATTCGTTCTGCTTTGCCATTTTGAGGTGAGGTGTGGGGACAGGAGAATCGGAACACCATACCATTATTTCTAAAAAAATCGGTGAAACTGCGAGTTATTGAATTCACGACCATTGTCACACTGAAAAGATTTTATAGTTTTCTCAAATTGTGTTTTAATAAAAATACGAAACTCGAGAAATTTGGAGAACACCTCGGATTTAAATTTGAGTGGGTAGACCCAAATATAATGAGAAAATCATCTAATAGGACAAGATAATATTTATGACCGAGGGAACTAGATATAGGGGATGTCCATAGATCAACATGAATAATATCAAAAGGGGAAAACGTAATGCTTGAAGATGATTTAAAGGGTAGACGAACATGTTTGCAAATTCATTTTGACTATAAAGATTATTTGTATGTCTCTTTTCGAACATATTTTTTTCAACCTTTAAAAATGACTTTTGGGCAATGTTTCATATGTGTGGGGGACAAGCTCTCATGGAGCCTTTGGTGTATTATAATCTATACATGTATCCGTAATTTCTCCTATCAAAGGGTTATTGAAACTTGTGTATAAAACTATAAACTTTGAACGTGATTTACCCCGATAAGGGACGCATTGAACTTGATTTTTGGAAGCTTGGATATTTCATGTATTTTGCTTTATGAACGGGTTTGTTGAACTTGAAACTTATTTAATAACTTGAACTTGGTTTCTAAACCCATAAATGATTTGATGTACCCTAATAACGGGATGATGAACATAATTCATAATAAGTGATTCGGCTTCTATGCTATGATTGTGATTTAGCTATTTTGCCATGATTCTATTGTTTGTGTTTGGCCTAGCTACTCGGGAGGAAGGATAGTCGCTATGGATCCTAGTGTGGTTTGTCTAGCCATTCGGGAGGAAGAGTGGCCACCGACAATCAATAGCCTTGGTGTGATTTTGCCTAGCCATTAGGAAGGAATAGTGGCCATCGAAGGTTCATGACCCCAATGTGGTTTTGCCTAGCTATTCAGGAGGAAGGATGGTCATTGAAGGTGACAACCCCGATGTGGTGCTTCTATGCAGTTTTAGGGAACCTTAATGGTCAGCCCTTCATTTCATTGACTTGGCATTGTTGTTCGTCATTGGCAAATGGAAAGACAAAAATTAATTTGAGGTTGTTCCGACTATCGTAATTAAAGGAAATTTGATATATCAGAAATTAAAATTTACTATACAACCAGACTTTAGTGTATCGTTAAAAGATGAACATAAAGATTTAGCTTTAACATTATATTATAAATTAGATGGAATAGAAATGCCACCAGGAAGCAAAGTAATGAGTATAGAAACTAAAATGATATATGCCTTAACAGGAAATCATCATGTAAGAAAACAACATGAGATGAATATAATAGTACCAAGAATGTATAAGGAAATACTTGAACAAATAGAACATAAGGAAAACTCTAGGATTACCATACCAGAGGAAATATTCATGGATTTTAAAACCAGAACATTAACACCTTCAAGAAGATTGATTCCAAGAGTAGAAGGATCAAGACTAAGTATAACCAGAGAATCATTACATAGTTTACCAAGAATAAAACCTAGGACTATTGACCTGATAAATATAGATTGTAATAGATTAAAAATCAAAGTTATAATATTTAAAAACATGATAACTACGGACGGAATAGCTGAAATAAATACCGGAGCAATTAAAAGTTTAATTACATATAAGTAAAATAAACGAAAATGAGTGTAGTATAATAGAACCACAAACTTATAATTACCCTGAAAATGAAAGAGAAATAATAATTACCAAAAGTGTAAATTTAAGATTTAAGATCCAAGACTTAGAATATAAGATTAATATTGGAGTAATAGAATATGATAGCTTAAATGAATTATTATTAGGAAGTGATTTTTTATCTATGATAAGCTACAAGATAAACAATAACGGGATAGAAATTAATGATCAAGGTAAAACCAGATTCATCAATAAAATATGAACATACAGTTAAAAATAATAAAGAAGAAACAGAAATTAAAGACTATAAAGACGGCCTTATCAGGAGAAATATTCACCAACTAAAATACCTAGAGTACAGCGCCAAAGAAATGAAATTAGAAAAAGACATAGAGCAGCTGGAAAAACAATGCAAAAAGTTTAGTAAGATATGGATAGACATAGGTAACGGATGGAAGAAACGAATAAACAATCCTGATTATGAGTAATAACGAAAAAATAAATGCATTATGGGAAGAGATTATATTAAAAGAAAAAATGAAAAGTATATTACTACTAATGGATGAAGTAAAAGACAACCAAAACAAGACCCAACAGTTAATTAGAGAAGAATTGACTAACTTGTGGAATGTATCAGAAATACCAACATTTAAATTAATACTAGAAAAACTGAATATGTTGTTAGAAGAAAAGAGCAAAGGAAAACAAAAGGAAACTATCGAAGAAGTCAGTACAAGCAAAACGACTATAGAAAAAATGACTACCCATAAACCAGAAATAGTACCAATAGATGCTTGGAGGAGAAGTAAAATACCCATAATGGTAGACATAAGCAAAATAAAACCAAAATTACCAAAAGATGTAATAGAGACCCTAGGTGGATTAACAAAACTAAATAAAGAAGGAAAATTCTAATGGAACCTAGTGCGATTACATTTCTAAGAACTCACGGGAAACAGATCATAGAAAAAGAAAGGTATAAATACGAACCAATGAGATCTAAACCGACAAAAGAAGAGTTACAAAAAATAGTCCCCGTAAAGGAAGAAGAAAAACCAACTTACGAATCTCTAAAGATAGATAAACAGGAACAACAGATAAGTGAATTAAAAGCAGAAAATCTAAAGTTAAAATCTAATGATAATGCTGAATGGTACGACAAATACAAAAAATATAAAAGAAAGCATAAGGATACGAAAACAATGTTGAAAGAGACTAAGATAGAACTAAGGGAAACAAAGGAAGAGTTGAAACAAGAAATATTAGAACTTAGAGAAGAAGTACATATCCTAACAGAACAGTTAAAGAAGTTAAAAGGAAAAAAGAAAGAGCGGAAGATTAAATTAAGCAATGAAACTACGTCAAGTAGCGATCACACAGAAAAAGAAGATAATCAAGAATTACAGGTAGTAGAATTTATAGAAGAAGAAAACTCTAAGGATACTGAGATAGTAAAAGAAAACAACCAAATAATAGAAGCCTTGAAAAAAGTAAAAAGAGTAAACGCGATAATAGAAGATGAACCGGATAGCGATATAGAGGATGAATATAACGGACAAATTGAAACAGAGATAGAATCAGAAAATATAATCAATGAAGATGCGGATGACTACCCTGAAGAAGATTTAATAGACCCTAATCTAGAAGTAATAACTAGAAGGAATACTAGATTACCAGATCATATACCTGTAGGACAACAGGCTGAATTTAAAGAATTCGTAGGATCAATGACCCAAGGAGTAAACTATAATGGATATTTTCTAGATTTAGACAATGTTTACGACGAACAAGAAGTAGGAAGAAGAATAACAGACTGGAACTTAGGAATGTATATAGCATTAATGAATAGTACGCAAACGTAAAAACTTAGATTACATGTATGACTTAATATCAAAAACCCTAATCGGAAAATCAGCATACTGGATAGAATCAATAGCATATCAGCTGAGAAGCGAAGTATTAAGCTATGCGACAGATTGGAAATCAATGTTGATGATATTTGATCTATTGTTAAAAAGAGAATTTTTAGGTGAAAAATGGTTAGTAGCCAGAGAAAATGTACTAGCTGAAAGAAAAACCGAGATTATTATGAACTTGAATAATATGAAATGTTGTAAGATTAACAAATTACCAGAATAAACGATTAGCTTTAGTAAATTCTTTTATGAAGCTAGATTCTTACCAGAAGAAGGAATGATTTACCAACAACTATATTATGATCATTTGCCTATACCATATAACGTCGAGATATCAAAAGAATATGTACAGTTAGAACCTAAGGAAAATACCCTAGGTGAAAGAATACGAGTTTTAAGAGCATATCTAATGAGGAAATGCGAAGAATATCGACTACAACAAAAAATTAAAAAAGATAAGAAAATAGGATTAAGAGAGATATGTGGATTTACAGAAAGAAGATTAATATTTTGATGCGATGACAATAGAAAAGAAAAGAAGTATAGAAAACATAAGAAACACAGAAAATACAAGGATAAATACGAAAGAGATCATAAAGATAAGAGATATAGAAAATATAAGAAAAGACCGTATTATAAACCCTATAAGAAAAAGAGATTCAGGAGATATAAGAATAATCCAGATACCAGGAGTAAATTTAGATACAAAAGAAAATTTAGGAAAAGAAGAAACGTAAATCCTATAGAAGCAGATAAAACCAAGACTAAAGAAGAAAGGGTTAAAGAATGTAAATGCTGGAATTGCAATGAGAAAGGACACTATGCAAATAAGTGCCCAAAGCTCAAGAAAACAGGAGTAAAATATATAAATACAGAACAATTTATAATGAGCTTACAACAGATTAAAGAAGATAATAACAAATGGTATGATTACGAAGATTTCTATGTTAGTGAAACAGAAGAAGAATCAGAAACAGAAAAGGTAAGTTATATCAACTGGCAATCAGACAGTGAGGATAGTTCTGAATAAAATGAATACGCTAGAAAGACAGAAAAGAGAATTGATAAGAGAAAGAGAATACTGGATACAATGCGAGGAATATACTAGGCGAAAACTAATTGCAACTTCTACAGTTAATGAAACGGGAAGTATGTACTACAATGATAGGTACAGAAAGATCACCAAAAGGTTATCAGAAATAAGAGCAGCAATGAATAAAATACATTGGAAACAAATAGAAATAGCTAGATTAATCGAAGAAGCTATGAGAAATGAGGAGATTAGACAGGAAGTACAAGAATATGAACAAGACGTAGAACTCAACAGAAGGTTAGATAATCCTGACTAAATGGTAGCAATACATATAGAAGCTCAAATAGAATACAAACAGAATAAAATGATAAAACAAAAAATATTTATTGATAGCGGAGCAGATATATGTCTAGCCAGAAAAGATGTTTTAGAATCTCACAGATGGAAAAGATCTAAGGTACACAGAGCTAAGGTATCAGGATTCAATGAACAATCCAAAGAATTAGATGTAATAGCAGAAAACATGAGAATTGTATTAGGAAAAACTATCTTCAGATTACCAATAGTATACCAATTAGACAATATGAAGCAACAAGTCTTATTAGGAAATAACTTCCTAGATTACTTCAAAACTCAAGTCATTAATAAGAATACATTTTGCCTACAATCCCCCTGTGACAAATGGATTATACTGAAAAGAATATTACCAGTAAATACCATAAGATTATATGCCATTAAAATAGAAAGGAATAACAATTTAGAGCTTTTAAAAGAGAAGTATTTAGGGATGTTAAAGAAGAACTTCGGAGAAAATCCGATGCAGCTTTGGGAAAAAGAAAGAATATATGGGGA
Organism: Anisodus tanguticus; assembly: GCA_034509755.1. Lineage (NCBI taxonomy): Eukaryota > Viridiplantae > Streptophyta > Magnoliopsida > Solanales > Solanaceae > Anisodus > Anisodus tanguticus. Next base: position 47,887,184 of record CM067542.1, on the reverse strand, counting down.
AATAAAACTAATAGATCCAAATGATTTAGTCAGAACAAAGCCCATAAGATATAGCCCAACGGATCAAAAAGAATTTGAAATCCAGATTAAAGAGCTATTAGAAATGAAGGTAATAAGAGAGAGTAAGAGCTCTCATAGTAGCCCAGCCTTCTTAGTAAGGAAACACAATGAGCTAAAGCGAGAAAAAGCCAGATTAGTAATCGATTATCGAGAATTAAATAAAAAGACTATTTTTGACGGATACTTTTTACCCTATAAAAGAAACCTCATTAACAGACTAGGTAATAAAAAATGGTTTAGCAAATTCGACTGTAAAAGTGGATTTTGGCAGATTAAATTGACTAATGAATCTAGAGCTTTGACAACATTCAGTGCCCCTCAAGGACACTATGAATGGAATGTATTACCAATGGGATTAAAAAATGCACCACAAATCTTTCAAAGAAGAATGGATCAAGTATTTAGAAAGCTTGCAGACTTCTGTATCATATATGTTGATGATATATTAGTTTATAGCAGCAGCTTAGAAGATCATATTAAACATGTAGAACAATTCATTGAAACAATTAACCAACACGGAATACTATTATCAGAAAAGAAATCGGAAATATTCAAGAATACTATTGAATTCCTAGGCTACATTGTAGATGGCGAGGGAATACAATTACAAGAACATGTTGTAACAAAGATTAAAAACTTCAAGGAAAAATTGGAAAATAAAAGAGAAGTTCAGCAGTTTCTCGGAGTAATCAATTATGCAGCAGATCATATAAAAGATCTACCATATTTGAGAAAACCACTGCAGGATTTGATTAAAAAAGATGTAACCTTTGAATGGAAAGAAGAGCACACCCAGGCGATTAACAAAATTAAGGACAAGGTAAAATTATTACCAAAACACAGAGTACCAACAGATCAAGATCAATTAGAACTCTTTACAGATGCTAGTGATATAGGATGGGGAGCAGTCCTAATAGCATATGATAAAGAAGATGTTGATAAAGAAAAAATGTTAATTTGTGGATACGGAGGAGGAACATGGAAACCTAATGAAAAGAATTATCACATAAATGAAAAGGAACTATTGGCAGTAAAATTTGGAATTAAAAGATTTCATTACCATTTACTACCAGTAAAGTTTATTGTTAGAACTGATAATACTCAGGTAAAGGCATTTATCACAAACAAAATAGATCCTCTACCAGAATTGAATAAAAGAAGAAAATGGCAATCATTCTTTTGTTGTTATGATTTTATTGTTAAGAATATATCTGGAACTAAAAATGTTTTAGCTGATTTTCTTAGCAGATATAATGCCAATTAGCAACGAAGACTTTGAAGAATACATAGTCAAGGCTATGCAAGAGATTATCAAAACCAATGAAATACTGATTACCCGATTACAAGAAAATACTCAAACCATCGGAAAATTAGCAGAAGCCATTAAAGATTTTACAAAATTCAAAACCTTACAAAGAGAAACCTCACAAAAAACACCGACTACCATACCACCACTACAACAGAAAACCTTTGTACCATTCTCGTCTAAACTTGCAAAAATGCCATCACCATACCTCAACATCAAGAACGGTATCCATGGCGTACAATCAAGTATAGGCCGAAATGATTACTCGCTTATGAAAAAATCAATAAATTCTATGATTATAAGACTAACCCGATATTGTACGCAAGTGCTAAACCGAGTAAATATCCAAGATTTATTTGCAGTGAAAAGGCAAATCCGAACATTGTGGAACGATTATTCACATACGGATTTATTGACAAGATTATCACCGACGATAAAATGATCAACCTCACCAAGTTACCACAGATTATCACCGATCAACAACTCATGATGGAATCCTTTGGCAAAGGAATCTACGAATACGATTTTAGATGCATCAACCGATTTAAAGGGTAAGCCAATCGTTATTTGTCAAATTTTTAAGACAGAAGGAACAAAGACCATAAGCGGGGATGATAAAAACTTAAATATGACAATTCCCTGTGCACTGGACAAATTCCAAGACTGGATAAGTACCAAAAGAGTATTTGGATTAATGACATTAAAAACCAGAATAGAGGACATGCTATGGAACCGGAAGGCATCCGTAATTGGATCCTCCAAAGGAGGAGATGTAGAAGAAATTATGACCCTTTACTACGACAATGACATCGAAGTAAAGGAGACTACTGAATTAACCCTTCTATTAGACAAGATTACCAACCTAAAGCATACCCATGCTGAGGAGACTATCAGAATATATAAAACTATGACTGAACAAAAACGACGACCAATAATCAAAACAGAGACGGTATCAACGTCTACTGTCAGTATTAAGAAAGAACAAAGTCCTGATCCTTTTGACTAAGGAAGGAAAACTGATTATTTTTGCAGGTACAATGTAAACCCTGGCGAAAAAAAGGCCTTATGGCCTGAAAAGATTATGGCTTAACAGCCCAAAAGGTTATTAAAGGTATCATTTAGATTTATCTATTTGATAACCTAAAAGAGGCTTATGGACCAAAACAGATTATAGCCCAACGTAGTGTTTCATACTACGGTAAAGCCCAAAAAGATTATCATGATAGGGAGCATGTAGTTTACTACTTGTAACCCAAGAAAAGAGGTCCTAAGGACCCAAAAAGATTATGGCCTTATGGCCCAAAAACTGATTAAACACTGTTAACTCAGAAAAGAGGTCATAACAGACCTAGAAGAATATGGCCCAATGTAGTTTAAACTACAGAAAGCCCAAATAAAAGAGGCCTTAGTGCCCAACATGATTATGGCCTTACGGCCCAAAAAGATGATTATTGAATATCACGAAATATCCACAACAGATATTTCCAAAAGACTACTAACCGGACAACTGGAAAGTATTGAACAGGCCAAATAGCCCGACAGGAAAATGACATTTCTTACAAGAAAGTCATGAAAGATTATGACAGCTGAACAAAATGCCGGATAACGACAAAGGCGGAATAGACAGCTGACGGATTAGCAGACTAAATGACAAAACAACTTTACGGAAAGGAGCAGACAAGGCACTGTGGACACTGTAGCCTTTATGACTTTTGTAAAAGTATTTTGTCTGATTACTGTTTGATTACTATTTACTTTACGACTTTTGAAAAAGTAATACTGTTTACTTTTAAAAAGCGATGAATAGTGAATAGCCGAGGTTATCTATATAAGGAGCCTCTTGTAAAGACGAAAGATCATTCGAAAAATTCTGAAATACAATCCTTACACAAATTCTCTCTATGTTTAGCTAAAGCACCCTTTAGTCTATAATCCAAAGGTCATCCAAGAACATCATAAGATTAATCGAATATCATCCAAGAACACCTTAAGATTAATCTTATATCAACCAAGAGTATCATAAAGGCATAGATTAAATACTTTGAAAACTTATGATTAGAACCATATTGGTAAAAGTACAACACCGGCAGGAAGACGATCAGAGGATACCCATAACTGACTCCCAAGCTCCCAGGCGAAAGAGTACCCACGGCGGAAGGCAAAGGGGAAATACAGGCCATAGGAGGGTAGAGACTACTTTGGTGATCTGATTATCTGCTGAAAGGTATGTGCCTAAACTATGTGTTTCTAATTATGATTTTGATAAGTATATTATCTTGTTATTATGTTGCTTAGACGTTGGTATTAGATTATGATTATATTGTTCCGACGTTGATAGAGATTATACTGTTGATGTTTGAATGTTTGATAAAGGATTATAGACTTGATTATTAAAAACCCCGATGTGGTGCTTCTATGCAGTTTTAGGGAACCTTAATGGTCAGCCCTTCATTTCATTGACTTGGCTTGTATTGGCATAATTGAGGTTGTTCGTGAGTGACTTGATGTTGATCTTAAGTTCATAAATGGAAGACTTAATCTTGAGAAATAGCATAATGGATTGAAAGTGATTTAATTCTCTCTTAATGGTTTCTACTAATGATTTCTATAAGTTTGGTAAACTGTTTTATTTCTTGGTTTCAAACTTATTTACTTACATTGTTTTACTACTTAATAGTATATTATTTTATATTATTTATTGTTCCGGAGAGACTCACTGAGTATCCAGTACTCAAGCATACCATTGTTGTTTTAATGGTGTGTCAGGTAACGAAGAAGAGCAAGTTCGAAATACGCCTACGACTTAGGAGAACTTGCTGCTCTCAAGACTATTCGGTGAGCCCACATGATTGTTCGTGGGGCACCATTCTATCTTTATTTTATCAGTATTAGTTTTCGGGCTGCGTCCTGAAGTTAAGTTATTTCCTTTTATCATCTTAGAGGCTCCATAGATAGACGTTTTGTGGGTAGTTGGTTGAGGTCGTTATTCGAATCTCATGGGCGTTGCTACGTTTTGACAACTTATATATTATAGACTTCCGTTGATTTTATTTCATAAACTGTGACCCTAATCTTATTTAGTTACTTATAATTTAATTGAATTAACTACTGAAAGACTAAGCAGGGACTTGATATTATAAATTCATAAGGTGTTTTCAATATAGTTCATAGCATCGGATATTTGTTACGTCTAGGGTCGCGTTTGGGGCGTGACAATTACAGTAACACTAGTATATATATTTTTACAATGATTTTCGTTAAAACTTTTTAATTTTCTTAACTTTTATCGTACTTTCTCTATTTTTGTGTTATTATGTTATTTTATTAATTTATAAATTAAAAAATATTATATTTCCATGTGATTACAGGCATGTCTTGACAAAAACAAACCATTGATTGTCTTTTTTCTGTATAGTTGTTTAGTAAGTGATTTTTCTTTTATTTATTTTTATAATTTAGGGACTTTTTAGACTTTGAGACCAACATCTAACAAAAATTAGCTAAATTAAAAAATTTATGAGAAAATATTAGATCACTATCTAAAATTTTGTAATTGAAAAATATTAGACAACAATTTAATATTTTGTTAGCAAAGTTACATGGTAAACCGGGAAGTACGACATAGAAAACTGCTAATAAAATCTTAATCAATTGGATAACCAAATTAATGATGAAAAAAGCGGGACCTGCCAATAAATAAGATAGGTTGTGATCCATGCCTATTATATCAAAGTTTAGGATTTTTTTCAATGTAAAAGTACCTAGTTAGTCAATAGTCATGTTGGATGGTTAGACAAATTATTGGAGCTAAAAGAATCTTGGAACAAGTGCACACTATTGCTCAACCTGGGAAAAAAATTGATCAGAACTATATACTTGCAACTGTTGGGAAATAGTATCAATTGAAAATGTATAATCTTTCATAATGCTGCTATGTCAGAATGTATTTTCACTATGTGGTTGTGCTTACATGAAAGATTGTTAACTGCTGATAGACTCATAGAATAGAGCCTAAATGTGTAACCAATTTGTGCTTTATGCAACCTATTAGTTAAATGTTCCTACCCCAAGCAACTGAGGAACAGAGTTCTTATATGGATACATCACAGCCTGTACCTTATCAGACATCTGGAATGGACACTTAAATATGTTGATAGTATTGCTAGAGAGATAGTTTGCTGAGATTAATCTACTTTGGATAGCTAGTGGTGATTGGCTAGGCTATGGAGCTTGTACAGTTTTACAATGATTTTCTTTAAAAGGTACACCCAATGAAATTTTGTTTATATATTTTGTCTATTATTCTTTATATTTTTTGTTCTTTAATCAAATTTAATAAAGAAATATTCTAATATATATTTCACTTCAAAATATTAAAGCTTCTCTACAAAGTGAAACTTGCCTCGCGTTCATATTTTTTGCTAAAACATGTAAGTATATCCATACAGATGTATCTTCTGTTAGTTTAAATTAATACAATTGATGTTGAAATTGTTTGTTCTGAGTTATATAAAAAATTATTGGTCTGCCTCTAATCTTTCTTTAATTATACTCCATTTATTAATTAAGTTGGTTTATAACTCTGTTAAATTAGTTGAAATAAAATGTATTAAATTAACTGGATAATGTTTTATAATCAATGTAATTAGGTTACTTGTAAATTCTCTTTAATTTTGGACAATTTGTCAAAATAAAAGTTAAATTACTTCATTTTGAGGTTTGAACCCCCCACCCCCAAAAAAAGCGGGCAAGTCTTCTTTGCGTGCCCTGTTTATCATGTGGATTGTCGTCCTCCTCTTTGACTGAACCAACGTGTGCAAATCTTGAGTCCCACATGTAAGGGTTGGGTTTTGCTAGGAACCAGGAAATGATTTAGTTGTCTTCGGGTCCTTGTTACTTCAATGATTTTTGGTTTCCATGGTTAGAATAAGGTATAAGTTTGCAATGGGACACCAGAAAAGCACCATAGTCAAGTAAAACTTCTCAATATAGGTGTGCAGAGTTACCGGAAAATCTTACTTTGTGACTCTAACTAGTCGTGCAAGACACAATGATGTTTTTCAGAAATGGAAACAAATAAGAGAAATTCCAGCTTTTGAGAACTTGTGACACTAAAGAAAAGGGGTAAAATCCTCTATAAGGTAGTAACTCCCCAGCCCTGCCCTTAGAGCAAATTCTGACAAGGCACTGGTCATTAATTGAATCAACATGTTCAATCCGAAAATCACATCAAATTGGTCAACCACCAAAACTGAACTCAACTTACACGACATAGAAACTAAAACTACTTGGAGTGGCATTGCCAAAGGTAGAATGTCCAACTTTTCTTAGGCAGCGCAAAACTTTGTTTACGTACTTAACATCAATATTCGGATGGACTAATGACATCGTCAATCTTTAAAATCATCTTAACAACCTGAGTTGCAAGCAAAATCTGCTGTTGCTTCCCAATCAATGTCTCAAAGACATTTTGCTCACGCATGTCATTTGTGCCAGCATCATTGCAATCTATCCCACAACAAGGATTGTTTTCCTGCAACAAATTTTAAGCTATAGTCAAAACACAATATTCTCAAAATAGTACAGAGGTATATGACAAGAGAAATAATAATTACGGCTTGAGAACCTTATGTTTTCTACTTATTCAGACTGAGAAACTTTGAAAATAGTCAAGAGGTTTATTTGTGTTTTTTTCACTCGAGAGGTATTGACAGAAATACTAGGAATTATCTCTTGAAAAAATCTTACATTTTCTAATTATTCAACTGAGAAACTTCATCAGACTACCATACAATTGTGGAGTGATTTTATATTTCTAAGTCACAACAAGCCAAGGTTTACCTTAATTTGCTGGGATTTAACAGCTGATAGAGTTTCAATGGGTTGCAGACCACTATTCTCAGCAAGTGCCATCGGTATAGAATCCAAAGCATCTGCAAATGCCCTGATAGCATACTGCAGAGAGAAGGATTGGTGCTTTAGCTAATGATAATCAATTTTTAAAAAAATAGAAACACGAACAAATAAAATAAGAGCTCACCTGCTCAACTCCTGGGTGTTTATCAGCTGCTGCTTCCACAGCAATTGAGCAAGAGATCTCTGCTGAACCACCACCATACACAATAGAGTTGTTGCGAATAAGATTTCTAGCCACGCACAAAGCATCATGGATACTACGTTTTGTCTCCTCTATCATCATCTTGTTACCTGTATGATGATCAAAGCTCAGTTCAAATATCCTAATTGATACATTTCTCAAACATTTTAAGCTTCTGCATAATCCTCCTATATTTATACCACTAAACTTCAAATATGTACAGGTAAAAGAGTGCTCGACTGGTGCTCTATAATAAAACAAAAGCCATCTATCCTGGTATTAGCAAACGACCTTTCCTCATTGCAAAGTTCCCGCATCCAGTAATTAGTAAGTTGTAACACTAACTCCACTAGGCAAGAACTCAGCATCTAGTGGAAGTCAGTATCCGACCAAACAAAAGATGCTTAAAAAGAAACGGGAACCACATGGTGCATTACCCTCAACCAAATTTGACAAACTAATTATGGCAGCATACTTGAAAAGATCACATATGTACCATGATCTTAACAAAATTAAGTTCAGTTATTTTCAGAATCTTTACACTCATAAAAACAATAATCGTGGAGGATCAACGTGCAGTTCCAACAGTTGGCTGATGATAGTGTCACAATCTAATAAAATATAATAAAACATGGATGGAAACAGAGCAAACCTAAAAATTTTAGATGCCAAAGTGAAAAGAAAATTCAACAAAGAAAAGATTAGAAAATTAAAGATATCAATTCTACAAATGAAAAAATAAGGAGCACATGAAAATTCCATCAACAGTGTACATCGAGAAGGATTTATTTCCGTAGAGAAATAAGATGGCTGGTCACAGAAACATACCACCACGGATGAATATTGTCACGGCCCTTGAATTTGCACAATGTTCAATGTATATCATTCTGTCCTTTGTTGTACCAAATGATTTCTCTCGAACCAGACCAGCCTGCACTAATAGAACATCACTTTTAGCAGGTGTTAGAGATCCAAAAGGACATTAAGAAATATTATTCACATTTAAAAGGCCCAGTTAAATGGCTAAGTTCACATGAAATTCTTAGAAAGGATATGAATGTGATGCAGGAAAAAATCATTGAATGAGAAGAATCTCAATATAGATTTGAGAAATTACAGACATTAAGAATCTGTAAGCAAAGGAGGAGTAAAATTCCATGGGATATTAGTCAATTATTAGTGATTTACCAGCCAATGACCCACTTATCACCAGTTCACATAAAATTTTTAGATATATGACCAGAAACGGGAGACTGGTAACATTACCTGGCCAAGTTTTTCAGGTGTCAACTCTTGAAACCTCGGCACAATTCTCCCACCTAATCACATGTGGAACCAAGAAGATTATGCGATTAAATTAACTGTAGTAACAATAACACCACAATAGAAAAGGCATCATAGTTGATAAGCAAATAGAATGCAAACCTGTAGCAATTGCTATCAGCTCCAACTCCACACCACCTACCCATCTAACAGCAGGCAGATTTCTATGCATTAGTAAGTGGTTTGCTTCATCATCAAAACCCCACTGGCAAATAACTAAAGTGGCACCAACATCCTATCAGACATCAGCAGACTAGTTAGGAAATCCAGCTCCTGATAAGGCAAACTACCAGAAGATGCAAGGAAAATCAACCAAACTGCTACTTACAGGCCCCAAAACATAAACCATAGATCTCCCACCCCTGAAACGATGATATTGTGAACACAGGAAAACTCAGAAACATAGGCATCCTTCTAGCTTGTACTTGGTTATGCTAATAAAAACCAAGGTGTGCAACTTTACAATGAAACGGGCGAAGGATAAGAGAATGACACCACAGCCCTTCATTCTCATATTTAGCATATACAAAATTAGGTGGAAACGACACAATTTTTTGCTTAAACAGGGAGTTGGGAAGGGCAGAATAGGTTAACGTTCTACACTGATATCCATTTATGAAAATACAAGAAACATACTACATTCTAATTTATGTGACGTACATTGACATGGGGCGGAATTTAAGAAAGGAAGATTTTTGAAACTTGTGGTCTTAAACATGCCATGGTAGTTGTGTGCTATAAGACTTTTTGTGATCTTAAACATGCCATAACATTTGTGTGGCAGTAAAAGCTTCTCATTAAGAGTATAATGAGAAGTTAAATTCTTCCCAAATATAGAAATGTTTCATTCCTTTTGGAACGGACTAATAAGGAAATAATGTTACGTAAAATGGAGCAGAGGGAGCATAAAGTTAGGGTCTTAGCTGGCCAAAAGATTCAACATTTCCCACGCCAATCTGACTAAAAAGTCTAAAAACATGTGTGAAACCTTCTTTTGCTAAGCCCTCAGATTTCCCTCCATTTTGTAAAATTAAAAAATTAGCATCAATATTTCTTGTCCCCCCCCCCCCCTCCAATCGTTATATCTGAATTTAGACCATATTTCACTATACATACAAACAAACATATTCTGCAAACTTACTTTGCATTTCTGAACCATGTCATCAAAGTACTTCTGCTCCTGTTGGCGTAAAGTTTGAAGTTTTTCCACAGTATCAATGTCAACCTTATGCTTGGTCTTTGGTTTTGGAGGCTCAAAAGGACAAGTCAAAATGGCAATATTTGCATCCTGAATTTGCTTTGGCATCTGAGGATGACTCATATCTTTGTCAACTACAATTCCGTAAATTAGCTCTGTATCCTCTAATTTTCCACCAACTTTTCCCTCAACTTTGATTAAGTCCAGATTAACATCCTTCCTCTCTAGATCTGCAACAGCTAGAACTGCTTTGACAGCAATCTCAGCCATGCTATGCTTGCATCTGTTCACACTGCAACACAAATTCCCCATGTCAAAAAATAAGTTGTTTAGCAAGGTTTTCACAGTTGTAATCAAAACCCCATAACCGCAAAATACTCCTAGTACAAGATGAACATTCTGAAGGATCACAAGCATGTTCTTGAAGTCATAAAATACAAGTTTAGAACCTAGAAAATCTTTTAAGAAAATAGGTAGCAACAGAAAAAGGTAACAGCAGAGTTGGCAATAGATTTGGCACTTACATCTTAGATGACAAAGTAGTCATGCAGGTTTGAATCAAAGGTTCAAACTCATTCACACCAAATTCAAACTTATTTGCAATACGCTCCAAGTGTTCAACTGCTATCCTAGAAGCCATTTCATATCCTTCTGCAACTCGAATAGGGTGAATACCGCGTTCTAACAGCTTCTCCGCTTGTTCTAGAAGTGCCCCAGCCATGACAACAACTCCAGTAGTTCCATCACCAATTTCATAATCTTGACTTTGTGACAACTCAACCATCAACTTCGCAATCTGATTGTCAACATCCATCTGCTCCAAGATGGTTGCACCATCATTTGCTGTGTATACAACATTCAAAGACCAGCAAATATCATCACAAGAAATAAGCTTTGCATGCGTAAGTTAGAACAAAAAAGGGAAAAGAACACAAATGTGGTCAAATCATTACTCATTTTGCCAAACATAAGTTATCAAAATTACCTTATAGACCTAATCGCACATCTCAGAAGAAGATAAAGCCTATTGCTCAGTAGTACCACAGTGCATGACTCAACCAAAACGTAAAATACAGCACTCAAGTAGCTTGGCTCTTGCAATGATGCTAAGCTTGGAGAACTATTTTTTCTTACGTCGAGATAACCTTACTTGAAACACATAATTACTTTCTAGTACAATGGTGTCAAGTATATATTTGTCCAGAGGTTACAACTAAGTAATCGGAGTGGCCTCCGTGGCGGACAAAATGAGAGAAGCGAGACTGAGGTGGTTCGAGCATGTGAAGAGGAGGTGTGAGGATGTGTCAGTTAGGAGGTGTGAGAGACTTGCGATAGCAGGAGTTAGAGAGGTAGAGGTAGGCCGAAGAAGAATTGTGGAGAGGTGATTAGACAAGACATGGCACATGTCCAGTTGATTGAGGACATGACCCTAAGAAGATTTGGAGGTCGAGGATTAGGATAAAAGGTTAGTATGTAGTTGAGTTTTGTCGCACTATGTGTGAGAGGAGTAGGGGGCTAGCCTCTCCATCTTCTCTTCTCCCTTTCTTTGTAGTATTATTTAGGTTTCGCGTAGATCCATACTCTTTTGTGTGTATTTCTATGTGTTTCTTTATTTATTTTGTTATTGTTATATCTTGCTATCTTATTTTCCTTGAATTTTTGCATTGACTATGTTCTTTTGAGACGAAAATTTATCGAAAACAACCTCTCTACCCCACAAAAGTAGAGGTAAGGTGTGCTTACGTCTTACGAAATTTGGTTTCCCTACTTCCAGTAGGGAAGTCATTTTCCTACTTATTTTCCTTAAGAAAAGATTTTGCAAATATTTTGGCCAACTGAACATGGAAAAATTAGAAAACATTTTTAGGAAAATGTTCCTCCATACTTAACATACCCTATGTCATTCTACTTATCAAAAAAAGATCATAATCACAGAATTTCTCAATTCATAGTGCAGTTAGTAATGCAGTATCTGTATAGAAGGAAAAGGAAAAAAACTAATACAAATAGAAGATTACAAACACAAGTTTAAAGCCACAATTAATGAACAGAAAACAAGTATAGAGGGGAGAAAACAATACTGATAGTGACGTCGCCGTCGGGGCTCTGAAGCATCTTGTCCATGCCCTTAGGACCAAGAGAAGTGCGGAGAATGCGAGCAACGGCTTTGCCAGCGGAAATGTTGGATTTTTGGGCATCAAGGCCTCTTAATCGAGTCTTCTGCTCTTGTTCCTTTATTATTATGAATGGCCTACCAAACTCATCGAATGCCAACGCCATTCCCACTGCTCTTGGAGTGAATATGTATTTTCACAACCCTAAACTTCTCCCGCTTCTTTTTTATTCCTGCCCGATTCTTAATTGGGTCGGGTGCGGGTTTTTCTTTTTTCTTTTTCTTTTTCCTCTTACAACACCAGGGAAAATACCATGGGGGGATGTAGGCGCAATCATGAGTAAGGCAATTACAAGCCCAAAATATGTGTTGTCTTTATAATTATTCAATTAGTCATGTAATGGATATATTAACTCTCCAATGAAGAACCTACAACGATTTAAAATCATAAATGTAACAACTCAACTTGTCATTAGTGTTTCGTTTTATCTTTAGCGACTTTTCATAGGTTCATATGATATTTTGGGACTTTGTAGGAATGGTTCATAATAGGACCCTAGTAGTTTAGGTGAGTTCTGTTGTCACTGAGAAAGTTGACAATTTTAACAGCTGAAACATGACAAAGTGCGGTTAGCATTGTGTGACAACACTTGGTCAATTTTACACCTGAGGCATGGTGAATTACAATCCTAAGTACGGCTAACACTAGGCAGGTGCAACCATCATTGGCCTGTGCGACCAGCATTGCAGTTTTTCTTCTTTTGTATAAATAATTGAATTTTGTGATTTTTTTTGTTCTTCACCATTTTCATGACTAAAGAACCTGATCTTGAGCTAGGTCTTCATCCACAAATTTGGGGTATGTGATTCTTACATGAATTTAAGTTTATTTCCTGAATCTAACTTAAGATCTATCATTTGAACATGTGAAAATTTGGGGATTTATCGCCTATGACCTAAAATTACGCAAGCGTAAATTTGAATATCCAAATGGACTTGAAATAAAAATCTAAGAATAGATTTGGGCTCGCGGGGTTATAGATCACCCGATTTTAATTTTTTTTTTTGGGTTCGACTATGTGGGCCTGAAATTGGCTTATCAGGTTGACTTTAACTTTGACGTAGTCTAAAATTATAGATAGAGTTCAATGACCTTATTTAACCTCATTGAGTATTTCTTTTGGATAGGTCAAGCTCATTTGGTAGATTCAGAGCATGGAATGACACTAAGACTTGCCCAAACGAGAAAAATTAAGACTCTAACCTTAACTAATAAATTGTTTTCAAATTGGCTTGTTTGACATATATGTATATGGGGATATTGTATATATGAAGTGACAAACATATAATAAGCGGGTACCGAATTATATATATTATACATAGTATATATATTAATATTGTTATACATGCCCGACATGCTTCTCTCTTTGTCATAACTATTTTATGCATTCTCTCACGCTAGTGTAATATTATAAGCATCTCTCATATGCTAGTTTAACATTATATGTTATATGTACGTTAGGTTACATGATCAGTCGTCAGTCATGCACTAGACATATGCATTATAATTTCACATCTTATTGTGATTATGGCACATGAGTCGTCCATGTGATTTATGCTATACGTGTGAGTTATCTATGTTTGGTTGAGTCTAAGGCTAAGATATTACGTGTGGATATGAAATATCATTCATAAGATTATATCATCCGAGTACCTTGGGCAATGTGCACCCAATTTATTTTAGCATGGGAAATGTTGGTTTGAGTAAAGTTTGAGTATTTATCGTGCATACTGAATTTTGAGTAAAGTTTGAGTATTTATTCTGCATACTTGATTTATAGATCATGTTGATACATTTCATATAAATGTTGAATTTGTGTAAATCTAATTATACTTTTTCTTTGCATTACTTCCATCTATATTATATATTTATTGCATAGGTTTACTAAAATGAGTATATTTGATATAACTCTCGCCATGCCATTACTTTGTTGAGGATCGTCTATGTCTCTATGATACTTAATGAACACGTGTTGGGGTACTTATATTATACTTTTATATTGTATGTGCTATATTAACCCTTGTACCAACAGAGTTTAGGATGGAGCATAGGAGTTTACTCGAAGACTTTCAGTGTTGAGCTACCTGGACTAGTTTGCAATATATTGGAATCCCTTCTATCTTTTTGTTACCATTTTTATTTCGAACAGTGTTATGTATTTGATATAAATATACTATTTTCCTTCCAAGACGCTCATGACTAGTTTCACCAGTTTTCGAGAGATTGTATTGATTATTTTCACATTATACTAGATTTCCAGACTTATGTTTAGAATATTTTACCTACCGGTAAACTTAGCCATATTTTATTAGTATTATGTGAGGGATTCGTGTTATTGGGTTTGCCTAACAGGTTTAGGTCAGGTGACAACACAACATAAGATTATTTGGATCGTAATAAAGTGGTATTAGAGCCTCGGTTTCACAAGTATTACGAGTCATGATCAATGTTTAATAGAGTCTTGTGGATTAGTATGAAAACGTTGATACTTATCTTTGAAAGGCTACATGACATTTAGGAAGCTTTCCTTTCTTTGGAGACGTCTATCCTTAAGTTTCCTTTTCTTTGTCTTTTTATCGTGCTACTTTGATTCATCTTAAATACTAAATCTTTTTTTGTATTCTCTCACATAATGTGAAAAAATGTGTGTCTGCCGGTAGTGAGCAGAAGATGGTGCCCGAGGCTGGAGACGCTATGGGAGTAGAGGTAGGAGCAAAGGATGAGGTGGGGCTCAGGCTAGTGCTCGCATGTAACACCTGCCGGAGGTAGAACACTAATTGTTACTCGAGTCTACGCTAGGGCTGCTTTAGTTTATCTACTTTTAGCTCATGAGGTTAGGCAGGTTCCAGTTTCGAATGTTCAACTAGGTCCAACATAGGTTCTTAAGGACTTCATGTCTATGCATGTGTTATAAGAAACCCCTATCTGAATTGGGTTCTTTGAGAGCATGACACAAGCATAATTTCATACATATGGCTCCAGCTACTTCTCAGGCTGGAAGGGGAACATAGATCCCAACTACACACTCTTTAGTGCAACAATACACACATATATATCAGACTCTAAAAGTTCATGGCACCATAACCTATTATTATCTCACAACACATTGTATCGCAATTAGTAGTTCACTCCGGTATGACTGAGGAAGAGCAAAACAGGATGGGATGTTTTAGATACTGAAGCCTCCTCATTATAATAGCAATCCAACAATTGTTGCACAAGATTTTGGGGAGATTCTGCACAATTTCACTTTGAACAAGGATATGGAGGTAATAGGTCATCCAATTAGTTGAAGTGTGTAAATGACTCATATGAACAACTATAAGGTGCAATCTATGTCTTTTCCCCTTATTTAATCAAACTTGTACTTTAACAATAATGATACTTACTATTTTACTAATTCACTTATTAAATGACTCGACATACACTTTTTCAATGCCCGTGCCTAAAACCAGCTTTTCAATAAAAGGGAAGACATGACAAAAAATTAACAAGGCCACGTTAGCTCATTTTCTAAATTAGACAACCTTACTGACCATAAGACTTTAAGATCCGCATGGAGTTTAGTAGTTTACCATATGTCCATATCTCAACAGTGAGAGAGCAAGTCAATATAGAACATCAATCATATACGTGCAGTTCCAATAATTGAAAGTGGTATATCCCCTTTAGGTTAAATGCCAACACAACATAAGATTATTTGGATCGTGATAAAGTGGTATCAGGGCCTAGTTTTACAAGTCTTACGAGTCATGAGTAGTGTCTAATAAAGCCTTGTGGAACAATTTGAAAATGCATATACTTATGTTCGAGATGCTACATGATATGTAGGAACCTTCCCCTTCTCTGGAGACGTCTATACTTATCTTCAAGAGGCTACATGACATTTATGAAGCTTCATTTTCTTTCTCTTTTTATCGTGCTACTTTGTTTCAGCTTAAAGTCTAAATCTTTTTATTTCACTCTCTCATATATTGTGAGAATACGTGTGTCTTCGGATGGTGAGAAGGAGCTAGTGTCCGAGGCTGGAGCCGCTACAAGGAGTAGATATAGAAGCAGATGATAGGCTGGGGATCATGACAGAGTTCTCACGTAGCACCTGCCAGAGGTAGAGGACTAGTTGTTATTTGAGTTACGCTAGGGCTGCTTTCAATTGATCCATCTGCAACTCTTGAGGTTAGTCAGGTTCCAGTTTTAAATGTTCAACTAGGTCCAACTTAGGTTCTTGAGGAGTTCATGTCTATGCATGTATTGCAGGAGACCTTGATCCGAATTATGGGGTTCTTTGAGAGCATAACACAAGCATGATTCATATATATGGCTCCAACTACTTCTCATACTAGAGGGGAAACACAGATTCCAGCTACACACGCTCTAATACAACAATACATATGCACCCATGTATCATATTCTAGGAGTTTAGTCAGTTGTGGCACCATAACCTATTATTATCCCACAACACGTTGCACTACAATTAGTGGTTCACTCTGGTATGATTGAGGAAGAGCAAAAAAGGATGGACATGTTTTAGATACTGAAGCCTCCTCATTATAATAACAATCCAATAGTTGATTTGAGGAGATTCTGCCCAATTTCACTTTGAACAAGAATATGAAGGTAATAGGTCGCCCGATTAGTTGAAGTATGTAAATAATTTATCCGAACAATTATAGCGTGCAATTTATGTCTTTTTCATTATTTAATCAAGCTTTTATTTTAACAATAGTGACACTTATTATTTAACAAATTCGTTTACTAGATAACTCGACATACCCTTACCATGCATGTGGCTAGAATGTTCAACACATCTCGGGCCATCTTTGCTAGTATCGAAAATGTCTTCTCATTTTCCCTCCAGTATTTATGCAAGTCTTCACGTTCTTCTTCATTGAAAACTGTTTGGTACGGTACAACACTCTGCAAAACAAAAATATCAAACTCGCTAACTTGATTAGCAGTGAAACCACTAAACATTATATTTTTAAGGCTTTCAATACTAGCCGCAAAAACAACATGTCTTTTATAAGATTGTATTGAAGAAGAAGATAATATAGAAGCTGGTTGGTTGCTAACACTTTTTGTTGGTAATGCATATATACTTTTTTGCATTCATCGTGTATGCTAGACAAAACTTCTTCTTTAATTGGTTCTTTAGATGGTTGTTCATTTGAGTTTTTTGGAGTTGGAGGTGGAAGTACTACTATACAATCATAAATCATTTCAATAAGTGATTTACAACTGTCTATTTTAATAATCATATTTAATACAACACCAATATTATAAATAGTGGAATAGAAAAAAAAATTGATAAACATTTTTAATAGGTGCCTTATAAGATGGTTTTTTCATATATTCACTAAGTAACAAAAATATTAGAGCTATATAAAATAACATAGTTGAAATAGTATGATAATATATACCAGAAAATTCTTTGGTTGCTTGAAAAAATTTCTCTAAAAATCCAATAAGTTCTTAAATTTTCCCCCAATCATTATGTACAAGCATATCAGTTGGATTTCGATTATGGGCGTTAACAAATAAAGTTATAGGTCTTCTATAATCGTAAGCAACAAGTAGTTGTTCATATAGATAATTCCACCTAGTCGCTACTTCTTCATGACTTTTTCTAAAAGGTAATCCACAATCGTGACAAGTTTTTTATATATTTTTTTCTTTGTATTTTATTACTTCTAAAAATAAAATTTATAGCAAATTGTACTTTATTAAGAATGTCTTCAAAAAGTGATAGACCATCTTTTACAACTAAGTTATAAATATGACACACACATTTATATGAAAATGATTAGGAAAAGATGGAGTTAATAGATCTTTTAAAAGTCTCACAACATAATTATTAGAAGAAACTAACGTAACAGTCATAATTTTGTCAGTTATACCATAATAATCGCAAGCTTCATAAATATTTTGTGCAATAAAAGTTACAGTGTGCCTATCATCAATATATCTATATGCTAAAATACGTTTTTGCATAGACCAATTATGATCTATCCAATGACATGTTACAGTTAAATAATCATTGTCGTTAGTAATATGGCCTATATCAGAAGTGATAGATACTTTGCCAGAAAAATGATATAATGCATAACGTAATTATTGTTGATATTCATGTGCAGATTTAAAAACATCTCTCCTAACAGTTGATCTAGGAAAACTGTTAAAAGCAGGATTATACATATCTATTACGTAATGAATAAAACCAGGAGAAGAAGGAAATGAAAAGGTAAACCCTCCACCACAACTAATTTTGCCATATTTAGGACCAAAAATTCCCCTCCGTCGTCGGGTTAATTTGACCATGTACTTGGTCGGGGAATTTTTGATATTTAGGACCAAAAATTCCCCTCCGTCGTCGGGTTAATTTGACCATGTACTTGGTCCGAGACACTACGTGAACCTTGTCCCGACTCAGACCGCATTGAGGCATCCGACTTTGTAGTCTCGTATTCATCTCACCTAGCTTTGTGAAAGCCTTGTACATGTCTCAATAAACCTCCCGTCCCACCCTGACCTTTTCCCATTTTAAGTTTATAAACATTTTTACAAATTTTATATCTAACTACTTGATTCTCTTGGTCCCTATCAAAAAAATCCAATGCAACTGATTTTATTTTTCGTTGTGTGGGGTCTCGACTCATACTAGGGGTAATAGGAGACGTTCCAGTTTCAGTTTGAGGCTGAGACTCAGTCTGAGGTTGAGGTTGTTGAGGTGCACTAGTAGGTGTGTCATCTAGATTATCGTCTAAATTAAAGTCTGGTTCAGTTGCAGAATATATCTCATCATCTAATGATATATCATTAAAAATCCAGTTTCATCTATACGAGTGTAATCAATCAAACATACTGACTAGGAATATGATGACTAGAAGAAGTACACATGCCCTTGTTACCCCTATTAGAAGAAGCACTCTTACCCTTAACATTAATCATACGTCTAATTCCTTCCATTTTAATTATGCAAATAAATAATTAAAGATAATAAAATTAAGTGCGATAATTAAAATAAAGTAACAATAATAATAATTTAAAGAAGGAATGAAGGTATCAAACGCCGACGTGTAATCGATGTTGAAAATTGAAATTTTGCTCGATGGATGATCCTCAAGCTAGTTGTCAACTTCAGTTTCAATTTTTGAACTTTGATACAATTATATAAATGAGCAAATAAAATAAAATATTTAGTAGGCAATGTAGAATTGTAAAGAGGTAGATTGAGATATTAGAGATATTGTAGGAAGATTTGTGAGATAAAATGAAGAGAAAATGAGTTATTTATAGTTGACAAATTGGGTTAAAGTCTAAATATACTAAATTAGGGGTTAAAAATAAATATTAAGGGGGTAGGGAGTTTATGGGGTGGGGACAAAATTGGTTGTTGAAACCGTTGCACAACGGTTAGTTTTGCAAAGGTGAGGGGGATCGGGGTCGAAGCGGGACGGGCCCGGACAGGACGAGCCTAGGTCCTTCCCGATTTCGAATCCCTACATTGTAATTTTTTTAGGAAGACGGGTTGGGATCGAGCCGACCCAACCAGCCTTAGATGGAACAAAGTAAGGCCAAGAAACAACCAGAGAATCTAGAGGGGTCAGCTTGCTGGCAGGGAGTCAACTTTGCGGCCTTAGGGTCGCAAGTTCGATTCTCCCCTCCGGATATCGTCCTCCGGGGCACATACATGTGGTAAAGCATGGGCGCTAAAAGCCGCGCGGGCGTGTTGCAGTGTGGGTTCGGTCTCCGCCAAGCCTTGTGGATGGGGCCTGTGGGGGGTCAACCTTGTAGCATTGATCCGTTGGACGCAAACAGACACTGACCATGTGTGCACATCCGCGATTTACCTGGTGGTGGGGTGCTGAAGGACCGGTCCCATCATCTCCAGGACGTCTGGGTAATATCAGTGAAGTAGTCAGACGCAAGCCTGAAAACCTGGATTATCAAAAAAAAAAAAAAAAAAAAAAAGAAACAACCAGAGAAAGACTTAACAAAAACATTTTGTTTGATTGCTAAGAAAGGAATCCAAAATTCAATCCGAAAACGACAAAATTGAAGAACAGCAAGAATCTCATAGTACCAGACAATGATGAATTCCAAACTCTTGGATGAATTGAAACCTTCAACCAACGTTCTCCTACATTATACGTCGTCGTTTCAATCCCCTTTCTTCCTCCTCCTACGACTATGATTATCCCCTTTAAACCCCTCTTTGGATCTCAATCGTAGATCCATCACAACCTATGCAACCAATGATGGACCCTTCTACCTCTCGCCCAGCTGTAGTCATTGATAATGGAACTGGATATTGTACATTACCCTCCACCTGTTTGATAAAATGCCTCAACGAATTTTTGATTCTTTTTTCTCTTATTTTCAGGTATACAGCAGGAGTAGGGTTGTACTCTAGAGGTAATGCTATACTCCATTCTTCCTCCCGGCTTCCTTTCTATTCTCACTCTCCATCCAACTGATGAATGCAATTGGAGTAGAATCGCTTTCCCTTACTAGGTTTAGGAATCCGTAATTCTTCAAAAATGGGTTTTGCTGGAAATGTGGAGCCATGTTTCATACTGCCTACAGTTGTTGCAGATAACGAATCATTTGTCAATCAGCCTCGAGCTTTGACGAAGAGCAGTAACTGGTTAGCACAGCACAGTGCAGGTGTTATGGCGGATCTTGATTTCTTTATTGGCGAAGAGGGTTTGAGCAGATCTAAATCTAGTAGTACTTATAATCTTAGTTATCCTATTAAACATGGACAAGTTGATAACTGGGATTCAATGGAGCGGTTTTTGCAGCAGTGTATTTTCAATTACCTGCGTTGTGACCCTGAGGATCACTATTTTCTATTGACTGAAAGCCCTATGACTGCACCTGAGAACTGTGAATATACAGGTGAAATTATGTTTGAGAGTTTCAATGTTCCGGGACTTTATATAGCCGTGCAGCCGGTTCTTGCTTTGGCAGCTGGCTATACAGCATCTAAGGTTGGCAGAGTCTTATCTTAAGAACTTTGTTGAGTGTTGTTTTGTGAATTTTGATGGTATATGGGGTTGGATTTTTGGTGGTATTGATATTTTTATGATCTAATGCAACAACAACATACTAGTGTAATCCCACAAGTGGGGTCTGGTGAGAGTATGGGGATAGAAAAATTGTTTTCGGCTAAAAAATGTTATGATCTAATGGTTTGGAAAATTTTGTAAACCTTGTTCAACAAACTTTTAGCTTTGCAGGTAGCTTTGTTTTGTCTAAAGTATTAAGAGGGTTAATTGTGTAATAGGTGATAGCTAAGATTTTTTGATAGTCCATTATTGTTCTATTTCTCACTATATCAGGACTAACTTCAAGAAACATTATCCAAGAAATGATGTAGTGATGTTAGTGATGTCCTAGTTGCAATGGGGGGTGTCGCGCCCGTTTTTTACCGCGACGCGATGACGTCGATTCCCTCTGGATTGGTTAAAAATGCTTTGTTGAGGAGTCGTCACCTAATTATTCTAAGGTGAATTAGGACACCTAAATGTTAACTAAATGCTGCAAAATAACTTCGATTTTATGGTCTGCGAAACTAATGAGATTTTAGGTAAAAGTTCTTTATTATCCTAAAGTAAGGAGTTAGACATCCTTTAAGATCCGCTAACTTGCGGTTATCCGGTCAAATTTAGGTTATTATTATGCTAAGGAAAATGCATGTTTTACAAGTATAAAATTAAAATAATGTTGCAAGTAGTTTAAAAAAGATGCATTTTTGACAAAGTAATGATTTTTCCTTTTTGAGGAGTTTTGCAGAAGTGATTGTGATTTTGAAAAATAGGATCCGAAAAGGATGCGTGACATGGTTTAGGAAAATACATATAAAAATCATGCCTTGTAGGACATTGTTTGTAAAATATATGCAAAGTAGATTTTTCGGATAAAAAAAAGCGTGCATTTGTGTGGTATTGATTATAAAATACATGCAAAGTTGATTTTTAGAATAAAAGTAGGCATTTGGATGACATTGATTGTAAAATATATAGAAGGTGATTTTTTGGGTAAAACATGCTTTTATTTACAAAAATATATGCAAAGTAATTTGTTGGATAAAAACACACATTTTGATTGTATTATTTACAGAATATATGCAAAGTGATTTTTTTTGTATAAAACATGCATTTGTATTGCATTAATTATAAAATGCATGTAAAGTTTGATTTTGGATAAAACATGCATTTGTATTGCATTATTTATAAAATACATCTAAAGTGATTTTTTAGATAAAGTATGCATTTGCATTGTTTACAAAGTACACGTAAAACGATTTTTTGGATAAAACATGCATTTGTATTGCATTAATTATAAAATACATGTAAAGTTTAATTTTATATAAAAACATGCATTTTTACAATTGATAGTAAGGAGAAAAGCAAATTATTTATAATGGCAAAGAAGTAATAATTTTTTGGAAATAGTTTTGAGTTGCAAATCGGAAAAAGACAAACTTATTTGTATGATTAATGAAGCGAATAAAAGATGACCAAAATTGTTTTGAAAATTTTGAATATGCATGATGAGCCTAAAAATAAATAATTAGCGGAGAGTTTCTAATTTTGAACTAACCGAGCCTAAAAATAAATAAACTAGCTACGAGTTTTCAGTTTTAAACTACCCTATTAATTAATTCTAAGTCTACTTATTTTAAACATTTTAATAAATTTCACTATTACAATAAAATAAAACTGAATTAAAAAACATAAAACAACAATAAATCATCTCCGAGGGGTATCTTGTCTTCTTTAACTTTCATAAATATGCTTGCAAGCTGTCAAGAACAAACGGTTAGAAATAATTGAATATAAATAACTTCGAATCTGTATCCAAAATAGTAAAGTGTTTTGATTACGGAGGGCTCAAACTCAAATTTTGAAAAGATCATTCCAATCACGTCGTGGTTGCGAATATATGACTCGTTGGTCATTTTAGTTGCCTTGCCTATCGAACATGTTGGTCTCTCGGATGAAAAAAAGATTTAAGTTTCATCCTTGCCCAGAAGTTTTATTTCCGTCTTTCCAACTGCGAAGGCCTCAAAATCGATGGATATTTTTCATCGGCCAGTGTAGTATTATGTTCAAATCAGTAAAATAATACCAAAACAGTAAAAAAACCAAAATCGAGAACCAATTGACGAAGGAACATGACCTCAAATTCAATTTCATCGGTCAATGTAGTATCAAGTTCAAATCAGTAAATTATACCAAAAACAGCAAACCGAAATCGAGAACCATTTTCCGAAGGGACATACCTCAAATTCAATTTCATTGGCCAAAGTATAGTATTTGTTCAAATCAGTAGAATATGAAAAAGTACAACAACTATTTTTAACAGCCTCGAAGTACACAATAGCAATGAAACAACCAACACTTTGGCCTCAAAACAATAGTGAACTAATATCAAGTGATAGCAAAATAAGCAATCAAATAGTAGCAACAAATAGTATCCGACAACATCTATAAATAACAAGCGTAGTGGCTAAATGCCTAACCAATGATAAATACCCAGTGACATTCAACGGTAGCCACAAACAGCAACAAACATAACAAACTATGAGAGTCAAAAACTGCCTCACAGATGTAAATGACAAACCTATATAATAGCTAGAGATGGCAGTGGATCATGGACCCGGTCCGGATCCGGTGAATCCAGATCCGTTTAATAGGATATGAATCTTCAAAATTTGGACCCGACGGATCCGGATTGGACTCGGATCCATTTCTGACGGATCGGATATGGATCTTGTATTTGAGATCCGTATCCGGTCCAGATCCGACCCGTGGATCCATTTTTATTAAATATATTCATAACCTATAATATAATTTTATAAGTATTTTCTTAAAATTGCTAAGTATATCCTTGCAAGTTTAATTCTCAAAACAAGTTTAATTTATCCCCGCGTTAACTCAAAAACTAAAAAATAAAGAGGTAACTTCGATAATAAAATCAATGTTATATTAGTGAATGACTAACATCTCAATAGACAAGTAGTTAAAATTATATTCACTTCATTTGCGAAGATTCCAAGCACATGCAAGTTTTGCATTGTGAAAATACTAGTCAGCATTTGCCACAACTATTGTCATTGTCCAACATTTTCAATTAATAGCTCACAATCAAAATGGGACAACGAACAAAATATCTCATATGAACATTTCAAAATTGAAACACAGTAAACTGTTAGCTAAGTAAAAATTATTTGTCAGTTCAAAAAAAATTCTTAGCAAGGCAAATTTTTTTACATGTGGATCAAGATCCGATCAGTGGACCCAATGGATCCGAATTTGGATATGATTTTTATGGACCCGATGGATCTGGGTCCATGTATGAAAAACGGATCTGGATCTGGATCTAGTAGGATCCGGTCCAGATACGATCCGTTGCCATCCCTAATATTAGCTATTCAGCACCAAAAGCAGTTCGTAATTTAAACCCGACCCGAATTCTGAAAAAAACTGACCCGGATAGATGGCGAAAGAGTAAAGAAAATTAGATATTTCCACCAAGTTCTTAAATAAAAAACACCCGGATAGATGACCCGGATTTCGGGTGGACCCGACCCGAGAAATGCAACCCGAAGCATGACCCGACCCGGAATCAGTTTCTCTCAAATTTTCAGATAACCAACAAATAAAAATACAAAAAAAGAATTTTGGAAATTTTACCCAAACCGAACTGGCCCGATCCGGATCGATGACCCTACCCGAATCAATTTTTCTCAGATTTTCAGATAACCAACAACAAAATATCAAAACCAAATTCTGGAAATTTTTCCCGACCCGGATTCTGGCCTGACCCGACAGGAACAATAACCCGACCCAGAATCAGTAGCCGACCCGAGATCGAAACAATTTTTTTCTCTTTTGTGTATTTTTTAGATTACAAACTAGGAATAAAAAATGGGTGTTTACTAAATCAAATCAAGAAAAATCCTACCTTTGTTTTCGGATAGAATATATAGATATATCGTTGCTCTTATTCTCGGATTTGACCTTTTTTTAGAACCCGAAATTCTCCTCTTTTTTTCAATTTTGGACTTTTTTGAAATGAATAACAAGGTGAATGCTAAAAATGAAGAATAAAACAGATTTCGGCCCCTTTTTCTTGAAGAACAAAGGGATTTTTTATAGGTGGATTTCTCCCCCAAAACCGAGCTTGAATTCAAAATAAAGGGGCCAAAAAGTAACGATTTTGGAACAGATTTTAGGGGTATGGGAATGTCGGGTGTCAGGGGTAGAGAGGGGTTGGTAGTGGTATCAGGGGTTGGTGGTGGCAATGGGTGAGGTGACCGGCGATGTGGGGATACGGGGGTATGGGATGCGGCGACTTGGGGGGTTTGAGAGAAATGGGTGCTTTTATTTTAGGGTTTGTTTCGTTTAGGGGGGAATAAAGGGGAAGGGGTCAGTTGGGCCGAAAATAAGGTAGGGGAGTTGGGCTGGAATGGGTCCGAAATGGGCCTCTGGTTTTGGGGTGGTTTGGGTTTTGTGATTGGGTAGAAATTGTTTTGGGTTGGGAAATAAATGAGTTATGGGTTTAAAATATAAAAAAGGGTTTAATATATAAAAAATGCTTTGCAAAATTATAAATTGTAAAGATAACAATATGATAATAATAAAAACATAACATTTGCGAAATGCTTAATTAAAATAAAAAATGCGATGCCATTTTTTTTGCGAAAAATAGCATATAATATTAAGATAAAAAGTATGATTGTGATTTAAAAAAGCAAATGATAGTAAAAAATGTGAATAATAATAATAATAATAAAAGGTGATATTGAGAATGAACGACGATATTATAACCTTATTTATTTATATATATATATTAAAAATGTTTTGATGTGTCAAAAATATTTAAAATTGCAAATAAAATCAGAAAATATGGGACAAAATTGGGTGTCAATAGATGCCCCTCTTTGGCCGGAAGCGATGAAAGAGTTTTCGGCCAAAAAAGTTTATTTTCGGCCAAAAAAGTTGACTGAGTAACCAATTTTTTCCCGATCATCGGGACTTGAATGAAGGTTAGAGATAGAATCCCGAGGGGGAAGAAGTTGCAAAGGTGGCGCGGATTCGAGAAATATTTCCCCAGTATCGAGTTACAATGACACTGGTTACGGATATGGCAAAATTATTGGAGAATGAGCGGAACGACGTTCGAAGCAGGCCGCTGACCGAAATTGCCTCGATTTGCTGCAAGAATTAGTCCCACGTTGTGCTGAAGTTCCTGCAAATTAAAGCTCCTACAAACTAAAGCTTAAGATAAAATTAGTGCATAACGACAAAATGGTAAAGAATGAGTACATAAAAATGCGATCCTGTGAGTCGAAATGATTCCCTTGAGCAAATGTAACGCGATGACATTGTTGTAAGGACGTAATGTTGATGACGTCATTGTATCGACGTAAATGCTGTTGATTATAAGAGATAGTTGTTGTGCTGACATAATGTTGATGACGTTGTTGTAATGTTGTTGACGTTGTTGTAATGCTATAAAAGACAGTTGTATGGATGTTATGCGTTTGTGACCTGCATGGGCTGAGATGACGTCGTTGTATAGACGCGTTGTGCAGATGTCGTCGTTGTATAGAGGTATCGTTGATGTCGCCGTTGTATGGACGTGTTATGGATGACGTCGTTGTATGGACGTGTTACGGATGACATCGTTGTATGGACGTGTTATGAGGATGACGTTGTTGTATATACGTGTTGCTGATGACGTCGTTGTATAGACGTGCTGCTGATGACGTCGTTGTATGGACGTTAGGTGTTTGTGACCTGCATGGGCTGAGATGGCGTCGTTGTATAGACGCATTGCGCATATGGCGTCGTTGTATGGACGTATTGCTGATGACGTCATTGTATGGATGCGTTGCTGATGACGTCGTTGTATGGACGTTATGCTGATGACGTCATTGTATGGATGCGTTGCTGATGACGTCGTTGTATGGACGTTATGCTGATGACGTCGTTGTATGGACGTGTTGCTGATGACGTCATTGTATGGACGTGTTGTTGATGACATCGTTGTATAGACGTTACGTGTTTGTGACCCATATGGGCTGAGATGACGTCGTTGTATAGACGCGTTGCTGATGGCGTCGTTGTATGGACGTTATATTGATGACGTCGTTGTATGGACGTGTTGCCGATGACGTCGTTGTATAGACGTGTTGCAGATGACGTCGTTGTATGGACGTTATACTGATGACGTCGTTGTATGGACGTTATGCTGATGATGTCGTTGTATAGACGTATGCTGATGACGCTGTTGTATGGATGTTATGCTGATGGCGTCGTTGTATGGACGTATTGGTGATGACGTCGTTGTGTGGACGTTGTGCGTTTGTGACCCGCATGGGCTGAGATAGTATCGTTGTATAGACGCATTGTGTTTGCGACCTATATCCAAAGAAAGCTTGTGAGTTTTGGTGAGGGGTGGTCGATTCGTATTGACTTTTGTAGCTTTGGCTCTTGATACTTGCACGTCCTGCTGATTCGGACCTATAGCCCCTGTCTGGTTCCCAGTCTTGGCTAGCCGTTAATGAAAACATTTGTTGAAAACAATTTGTTTATAAGAAAGTATGCATATCAATAAAAATTTCTGTCGAACTCTAATGAAAATATTTGTTGAAAACAATTTGCTTATAAGAAAGTATGCATATATATAAATGTTTGTCGAGCAGTGACATGCGGTGAAACAAAGCAAACGTCTTATCCAAATTCCTTCTTCTGGCTGAAGACTTAGCTGGCCGACACTTTTCCATGTCTATCGGCGTCTTCTTGCAGTGAACCCTTAAAATTTTGCCCCAGTTTCCGATATGCGAGGATGCTGAACCTTTAGTTGGACAAGACCGAGTCTTGCGCGGGTTGCTTGCTTGTCCTATCAGGACGATCAGATGGGTGCATTTTGTCATATGTGAGATAAATGAGTAAAATTTCCTAATGGTGTGACCGAAGCCGACATAGGCCGCCTATGTATCCCCATGAGGAAATCAGGTCATAACGTAGTTCATGGTTACAGGCAAATGGGACCTATGTGGGTTCTACGCGTATCCCGCCGAGGGAGCGCAACTTTTACATCATAGAAATAATTTATGTGTGATTAACTAACCAAGTCTTATCTCTAACTTCTCTTTAAGCTTGAGCACTGAAACATTTACTTTTATGCTTTCTATTCTTTCTACAATCCTCTCCAAACTTCCAGTTAAGTTACCATGTAACCACAAAACCTTATTTGTTAATCATCAAAACACTATGCTTTACGATGTAGCCCAGTTAAAGATTTATAGTACTCAAAGATGTCCAAACATCACATTGAGGAAGAAACTAATTTTGCATAAAATAATTTATTTGTTATATCATGTAATACGTTGCAACACACATCCAGAAATCATAATAAGGAAAAATCAAACAAAACAAAACCAACAAACAACAATGTCCAAAGAAATACATTGCATCTTATTCTTGGTTGGTGCATGGTAGCTAATCAAAGATTCTCAAAGGCACTGGTACAAAATTTTACTCCACAGTGTGATCCTCACTCATTGCAGCAAGTGTACATGATGAACTTCTCCATGGGACGACCACATTCAGTACAAACAACTCTCTCAGGAATATGTCCACTAATCCCAGGCAACACCAGGCGCGTGCAATGATGAGGACTATGGAGAGCACGAAGTTGGCGATCCAGTGCTGGAACAAAGACAGTCCCATCTGTAACTTCATGTTTCCAGTGTTCAAAGTTACGCAGAACCTGCACCATCAGGTCACCTTTTCCCCTAGTCATCTCAGCCAATCCGCGACTGAACACAGCCCATCCTTGATTACTGCCATCGAAGCTCAGGATTGATACGATTTCTTGAAGAATTGGGTCGGTTTCTCCAATGTCTTGTTGCGTTCTGGAGCGCCACATGCTCTCTAGCCTTTCCCAAAAGAACCATATTAGAGTCTGATCATGTATTACATGGCTTAAATTTTCAGCATGGATCACAGCGTTGTTTCTTCGGATTCTTTCTTTTGGGTTTCTTTTTCCTACGTATAACATTTCTAGTGGAATACGAGCTGCATTTGCAACCGCTCGTGCCATGGTCGTAAATGATCGGATCCATTCCATGTCTTCTCCTCCATATAAACATATATACTTCCCTTCCCCAATCTGCATTGAATCCAAAACAAAAGAGGTAAAGAAATCATTACAAAATGAAAAATTCTGCTTAAAATACTTGTCTAGACCGAGTCTAAATCATAAAGGTATGTGTAGCTAAGACATTGACCGTAAATATGGGGTATATAAAACCCCAAATTAAATTCAGGATTTAGAGTCATGGTTTAGAAGTAATGTGTTCCTATATTTATATAGTTTGGATAAAAAACAGTTGAATTCACAGAGCCTGTCCTAGATCTGCCTCTATATAGAACTGTGCTTGTGTAGCTAAGGACTCATAGTAAAAAAGGCAGCCGGTGCACTAAGCTCCTGCTATGCGCGGGGTCGGGGAAGGGCCGGACCACAAAGGTCTATTGTACGCAATCTTTTCCTGCATTTCTGCAAGAGGCTGTATCCACGGCTTGAACCCATGACCTCCTGGTCACATGACAACAACTTTCCCTTTAGGACTCATAGTAGACACAATTTTTTTCAAAGAGAGTAACTCAACATATATGTTTTAGATTATCATACCCAAGTGAATATGTTTTGATCAATGGAGTCTGCTAGTAATTCAATGTTCCAGGTCTGCTCCCTCCAGAGTGCTTCTTCCCGGGATTTGGTGTAGGGGAAAGCCAAACTTCCCCAAATCCACAACATATGGTAAGCATTGTTGTTTGTTTCTTTCCCTTGAGGATCTAAAACAACAAGCTGAGGCTTTTTGTTAAACCCCCATATCTCTTTGATGTATCTGATGACTGCAGGATCAATCATAGAAGGATGAGCTACTGAGTACCATGGCATGGTGGATTGAACTTCTTCAAATTTCATTTGCTTAGCTTCGGTCCACGGGCTTAAGTTTTTGTCAACAACTGGTAACCAAACAACCTCGTATTGGCTCTCAGGCCTACTTGGTTGTGCTTTGGATTCCTCATACATATGATGAAGTACAAAGAACTCCTGTGTGGCGATATCAAGGTCCGACAGCAGTAGCAGAACATGTTTCCTTCTTAGGACGTCGAGTCCTTCCTGACATCAAATACAAATATAAAAGGATTTAACTAATTTACGCCTGAAAACTGTAAAGTATTGTTACCCTTATTTTTATATTAGTAAATTCTATTTTTTTTTTATAGAAAACTACATATAGTTAAATAGTAAGCTAACGCTAACTACTCCATCTGTCCCAAAAAAATGTCACATTTCTATATTTAAAAACAATTTAACTTTATGAAATGATTTATAGTCACACATTTATATAAAACTTATTTTGGACCACACATTTCAAAAGTCTTCTTTCCTTTCTTAAACTTCGTGCCAAATCAAATGGTACCACATAAATTGGGACGGAGGGAGTACTACTTAATAATCATCAGCGATAATTAGAACTACACACCCTTCTCTTCAGAGTTCCATGAAACAGAGGCAGCCGGTCATCCTTTGAATAAATCAAGGCTGAGAATGTCTTCACGTTATCGATGTGGGGTGTCTTGAGAAGTCGAACTAATGCTTCAAATGCATCTTGTTGCCTCTTTTCCTCTGCAATAAATACAACAAAAGATGTACTCAGTGCTTCATGTATTCCGCTCTTGCGTTACAGTGGAATATATACAATGTTATTACTCCTATGATTCAGTTCTGACTTACCAATTTTTTGGTAACAAAGTTCAAGAACCTTGCTCAAGTGGTCCATCATATTTGCAAGCTTGTGGGCCAAACTAGATATCTCCCAATCCTCAGATGTAGAGGAGATATACCTAAAGTCACCATAAATCAGCTTTCATATACAAGCATCATGTGTGTTATAACTACAAGTAATCGTTGCCTCGAAATTTCAAAGATTACTACTTTGTTGTTCAACTTGATTTCTTGTTGATTAGCTAAATTTGCATTTGACATCTAAACACTTTCAAGTTATCTAAATTTGCCTTTGTAGCTAAATGATAACTACAAGTAACTGTTCATGAAACAGTGGGACTAGTAGCCTGTAAAATAAGGCAGGTTGCATGCTATAATAAGTTAATTAAAGTAAACAGATAGTTTTAGAAAAGAGCTGAGGGTCTTTCGGGGACAGTCTCTCTACCTCTATGACGTAGGGGTAAGGTCTCAACCTTCCTCAGACCTCACTTATGGGATTATAATGAGTTTATGATTATTGTTGTAGATAGTTTTAGAAAAGTTTACATCACAGAGTTAATTTTGTTCTTTAGTTTTTACTCTCAAAAGAATTCAGAGAATTAGAAAAACATACTCGTGGCCAGTGGCAATAAGATTCAAAAGCAGTGCAGCACACATGACAGCGCTCCTCATAGTCCAGTATGCAGCAGTGGAGATATGTGCTTTATTGATCAACATATCCAGTTCTTGAGTGATAGCATACTGAGACGTCGATCGAAGGTCCTTGAATTCAATAATGCATTTTGTCACATCCAACATTTTGTTAATCAGATTAGTGATTGCATCAAATTTGGGCTTAAGAACATCTGTCCGCTCCATAATTTCCGGAAGGTCCTTCAGTATTGACACTGACTTTGCCAGTGGATCTGTTGTGCATTGATGAACAAGTAGCCAGAATTCACCATATTGCTGGGCGAAGGCTGCAAAGGTTATTACCACCTTTACATCCCATGAGTAATTTGCCAGTAAATGAAGCAATGCCATTGTTGTTGAGTGTACATCTTCTTTATTAGAACATTTCGATATCAACTGTCATAAATCATGTTTAACATCAACATCAAATATTCGTTCTAAACATTCTGTCATAAAGGATCACCTTGATATTTCCTATGTTTTTAACTTGATTTTACAATTTGCTTACAATTACAAAGAAACAAGTCTAGCGAGAGTACTATTGGGGAACCCAAAAGATTTTGTATGATGTTATTATATATAATAACCATAGATTATGGACAAATTGACTAGCTTTCTATCAGCTAATGTATGTAGGATGTTATGAATTGAATATAAACAGTAACTGAACTTACTTTAATTTTCTCCATAAGCGCACTTGACAAGAAAAGTTATTAGTCCGTATATTACTCCCTTTGTCCCAATTTATGCGAGTTTAATTGAACACGGAGTTCAAGAAAAAAATGAAGACTTTTGAAATTTGTGATCTAAAATAAACCATAAATATTTGTATGCACTACTAAAAAAATCTCTATTTTCCCACTGAACAATGTTTGGTGGCTATTTCCTACCGAATGTCAGTGAGAAAAAAATCTAAATAGTAATTTTTTCACATAAAAGAATTAGAAAACTTTCCAGCGTTTCAATGGGAACCTGTTTTCCACAATGCATGTGTTTTTCAATGAGTTGGTTGGGTGAGAATGAGGTGAAAAAAATTATATTTTATAGTACAAATTTCTCACTGCATGTCGGTGAAAGAAACCTTTATTTCTAGTAGTGATAATGATAAATCATCTCATTAATGATAGAATAAACATTTTAAAGTAAAATTATAAATAAAAAATGCAGTGTCACATAAATTGAGACGGAGGGAGTGGGAATTTTCATTTTGACATGTGAATCACATCTAGTGATTTATAAATCTCGGATTCTAGACTTACCTCACGTGTGATGGTATGAATAGGATATGCCAAATAGCTGAGTATTTCAGTAAGACCAGCATGGGGGACTTTATGTTCCAATCCTTCTAGATGTGCTTGTGCTTGAGCTTGACCTCCCTATAATCCAGATAATAAAAACATACCAAAAAAGGTCTAATAAAAACAAATTAATATTCGTGTGTTATAGTAATTAAAATGCAAAAGCGCGGGTATGTTACATGAAGATGGTCAGGAAAGGCAGGAGCAGCACGAAGCATGATATCCTCAATAATGTGGAGAAGAGGTTTGACATTAAGGTCACGGCCATCTGGAGAATGAGAGTCCTCAATGTGTTTTATCAGTGCATTGTCATCTGATTTTATGAACATCTGATGATGATCATGATCACCACCCCTTCTCCTAGTGGCTGCAAGCGGTTTTGGTACTGAATTATTGATGATCTTGGTATTCAGGGGGTTGATGTGATGCCCACTATCATGACTCATAACTGGATTGATCACCTTAGTATTCATGTTGCTGGGAACCATTTCATGATGAGTCACAGCTGGGTTAGTGTTCATGTTGCTTGCCATATAGGAAAAAAGTGACAGTGTTTTGTGAAAGGGGCTTGGAGACAAGTAAGGAAAGACTCAGTGCGATTTCATAGCAGCATGAGAGGGCTTATATATACAGCATATACTATGTGGGATGGAGTATTCTTCTCTTTTACTACTCCTTTACTACCTGTTATGTAGTATTAGTTATAGTGTTGCTTCATTTGTGTTATTTATCTTGCTATTTTGCTATTGTTGTTTCGCTTGCAGTCCTGTTTTGATTACACTTCTTTTGAGTCATGAAATTACACTGGATATATTGTTGTATATACTATTGGGATGGAGTATAGGTCGAATGAATCAAGTACCTTGCTTTCAATCAGGTCCAAGAAGCACTGTGAAGAGGTTTGAAATTTGTCCCATGAATGGATCCTATTAAGCAAACATCTTTCTCCTTCAAAGGTTTCAAAAGAATATTTAAAGGTCAGAAATTAGCAGGCCGCTTTAACAAGAAGATATTGTGTCTTCTTTCACGTGATTCATGCTATACTATAGCAAGAATAAAACCTTAATCATGGAGTAATTTATGTAGCATGGCAAATTAACAATAATATTTTTTGTTATTCACTCTAAGAAAATTCTAGGCATACACTTCAATTACATGCCTAATTTCCAAGGAAAAAAATATGAAATTTGAAATGCTGGGTAACTTGAGTTTCTTAATTAGATTAGTAAGGTTCTTGATCAAGTAACCAAACTCAACCACCTTAATACACTCCCTCACTTGAGGTTTAGCCCTCTTTATTTTTTTCTTTCTTTTTTTAGGTATACTAGTTTCTCGACGTGTATGTCTAGTCATGTTTAACATCCTAGCTCAGGAGTCACACATCGGCAAAACACAAGAGAGATGTTGGGTATATAAATAAGAAGGCCTTAGACCCTAGTGACGCGTTTTAAAACCGTGGAGGTGTCTATCCCCAAAACGGACAATATCACTAGTGGGCTGGGTTGTTACAGATGGTATCAGAGTCACGCCTTGTTGGTACGGGGCAAACCTCAGTGTTGAATTTAGGCAAATCTCACGCGGTGGGGCAAAACTCAGCGAGGAGAGATGTTAGGTATATAAGTAAGAAGGCCTTAGACTAACATATCAAGATGAATTGAAGGAAGTTAGTTTAATGGTTATTTTATTTCCAAGATTGAAATATATATACACTTTGTACAATATCATTCTAAGGCTAACATTAAGGAAGACCTATCTAACCATATCCTAATCATTCTAAATTACATTATACTAATTACAATTACAATGATATGATATGATTTAGGAATGATATGATTGGGATAATTATGGGATGACTCCATAATTATCCTAACAGTCCCCTTGCAGTCTTAGCGGGATGTTCTCGTATACTGAGATTGTCCCTGAAATCGTTAAACAGTACGCGCGGAAGACCTTTGGTGAAAATGTCGGCAATCTGATAACGGGACGGTACATGGAGAACACAGACTTGTCCACGTGCAACCTTTTCTCGGTTAAATAAGATGTCCATTTCTATCAGTTTTGTGCGTTGGTGCTGGACTGGGTTACCTGATAAGTATATCGCACTCACATTATCACAATAAACCACAGTTGCTTTTTCAATTGGATAATGGAGTTCTATAAGCAGATTACATAGCCAATATGATTCAGCGACCACATTAGCTACCCCTCGGTATTCAGCTTCGGTGCTAGACCAAGACATCGTCGGCTTTCGTTTTGACGACTATGAAATGAGATTGTCTCCCAAGAATACACAATACCTAGATGTGGAACGCCGTGTGTCCGGGTAGCCACCCCAATCAGCATCTATGTAAGATGAGAGACTCGAAATGGAGGACTTATACAAGTGCAATCCAAAGTGAATAGTACCCTTAACATACCACAGAATTCTCTTGAGAGCCCCCATATGTTCTTCCTTTGGATCATGCATATGTAAACATACATGTTGAACTGCATATAAGATATCCAATCTCGTGAAGGTAATATATTGTAATGCCTTAGCTAAGTTGCGGTAATGTGTTGGATCATTGTATGGAGTACTGGTAGAGTTACTCAATTTTGCTTTAGTATCAACCGGTGTATGTGACGGTTCGCAGAAGGACATCCCGGCCTTTTCAATGATCTCTTTGACATATTTATTTTGATAGAGAAATAGACCACCAGCATATTGAGTTACAACAATTCTCCAAAAAAATTTAAAGGACCCAAATCCTTCATTGTAAATTCCGCTGCAAGGAGGGACATAATAGATTAGCAGAGTGATGCAAATGATGCTGTGAGAATGATATCATCTACGTATAGAAGTATGTATGCCATGTCACGACCCTTCTTATAAATGAACAAGGATTGATCGGACTTGCTGTGTGAGAAGCCCATTGTAGATACAAAACCTGCAAACCTGTTATACTACGCCCGGGGAGCCTGTTTCAAACCATATAAAGATTTTTTCAACAGACAAACATAATCCGGATGTGTAGGATCTGGGAAATCCAAAGCCGGTGCATGTAAACTGTCTCCTGTAGATGGTCATGTAAGAATGCATTTTTGACATCCAACTGATGAATGGACCATGATTTTGACAGTGCCAGGCTAAGAACATTTATGATAGTTGCTGTGCTTAACTACCGGACTGAATGTTTCACCACAATTCACGCTAACCCGCTGAGACCCGCCATCACCAACAAGACGAGCTTTGTATCTCGCAAATGAGCCATCAGAATTCTTTTTATGACAAAAAACCCACATATACTAGATTATGTTTACATTAGATGGATGGGGCACTAACTCCCACGTCTTATTTTTAATAAGAGCATCAATTTTGTCGAACATGGTAGCTTTCCAATTAGGGTCTTATAGGGCCGCTTTGTGGTTTTTTTTGGAAAAGGTGATGGTTGGACTGAAGATGTTAGGTTAAACTGATGCTTGGACCGAAAAATTCCATGCATAGCACTGGTTTCAATGGTATGAGGTTGGGGAATTGGGCTGTCGGATAGACTAGTGGATCGAGGGGAGGACTGTTCTTGGGACAAAATCGACGATTGACTTACTGTTTGGTGACTGGGATGACACAGATCAAGTTGTTGGGCCTGGTTGTCGGTTTGGTGACTGGAGTGGGGACACTGGTAAGGGAGTAGTGGGCTCTCTCATTTGGTCCTGGCAACCACTGGAAGTGGACTGGGCCGAGGCCGATGGTAAAGAGGCAGTGACCTTTGAACTGCGAACTGGTCCAGTCCCATTTTGTGGTTGGGCTGGTACAATGTGGTAATTATTTTGGGCCGGTCCCATCTTATTTTGGGTATTGAGATGGTGTTGTAAAATTGGATGTATTCTGTTGTCCAAAAAATCATACGAATGTGGGGATGCCATATGAGACTTAGCAAACGGGAATGTAGACTCATAAAAAACTACGTGACGAGAGATAATGATTTTTCCATTCGTCATATCATAACATTTATATACCTTATGATTTTGTGGGTATCCCAAAAATACACAAGGAGTGGAACGAGCCTGAAGTTTGTTAATAGTTGTGGACTGAAACAAGGGATAACACAAATATCCAAAAAAACCCTCAATTGTGTAAAAGATGGAAGACGATGGAACAACATTTGTGTAGGTGATATGTTGGATAGTAGTTTGCTAGCACGAATATTTAAGAGATATGTGGCCATTTGAAGTGCATGATGCCAAAACATTGGTGGTGTCGACAAATGCACAAGAAGCGTCCGAATCATATTGTTAATTGTTCGAATTTTTCTTTCGGC
This sequence comes from Anisodus tanguticus, assembly GCA_034509755.1. Taxonomy (NCBI): domain Eukaryota; kingdom Viridiplantae; phylum Streptophyta; class Magnoliopsida; order Solanales; family Solanaceae; genus Anisodus; species Anisodus tanguticus. The sequence goes on along the minus strand of CM067542.1, from coordinate 47,849,939 downwards.
TTTCCCATTTTGAGGTGATGTATGTGGACATGAAAGATGCAAAGACGTCCCATTTTGGTGACAAAAATCATTAAATTGAGCATTTATGAATTTTCTCCCATTGTCACATTGAAAACATTTAATGGATTTGTCAAATTTAGTTTTGATAAAAACACTAAATTGTTTAAAATGGTGAAGGCTTGTGATTTCTGCCCTAAGGGAAATGTCCACAAAAAAATTGAATAATCATCCAAAATAAGCATATAATATTTATGACCTGCAGAACTCAAAATTGGTGATGTTTACAAATCACAATGCATAAGATCAAAAGACATAAGTGTATGGGAAGTAGATGATGAAAAGGAAAGTTTAACATGCTTCTCAAACACACAAGTTTGGCAAACAGAAGAGTCCAAAAGTCTGTTACAAGCATCAAAATTATTCTTTCTAAGATTATTGAACACCAGTGCTCCTGGGTGTCCCAACCGATTGTGCCATACGATAGAAGAAATAACTGCAAAGGTTGATGGTTTGGTCACGTGGTTGATGGAAATGGTAGTGATGGGATACAAGTCCCCCATGCTATTACATCATATTAGTGGCATCCCCGTCTGAAAATCCTTCACAGAAAACCCAAACGGATCAAAATTCACAGAAATATTGTTGTCAGTTATAAAACGTTGTACATATATCATTTTTTTAATCAATTTTGGTACATGTAAGACGTTTTTTAAATATAACGATGGGTGAGGATGGGGGGGGGGGTAGTTTTACTTGATCAATACTACGAATTAGAATTTTCTGCCCACTGCTGACAACAATATTTTTTATTACTGCTCATATTAAAATAAGACAAGAGATTACCTTGAGATGTCGTTATGTGTGACGTATTCCCTATGTTCATGTACCACGAATCATCTGGAACATTCAGATTCATGTTGTTCATGGAGCGAGCTGGTATGTCCTCGTGCAAGTCTACTTCCACTCCCGTTGATACTAAACCCAAGCTGGGTGCTGCGACTGGCTCACTTTACGAGGACCCAACACACTATCGCAGTCTTGCAGGGGCTCTTCAGTATCTTACTTTACGAGACCAAATATTATGTATGACGTACAACATGTGTGTTTATTTATGCATGATCCCAGGGTTGAGCACATGAATGCACTCAAACGCATTCTTCGATATATCCAGGGAACGCTTGACTATGGCTTACATTTATATCCTTCATCGACGTCTATACTTGTCTCGTATACAGATGCTGATTGTGGTGGTTGTCCCGATACCAGACGCTCCATGTCTGGCTATTGTATTTTTCTTGGTAATAACTTGGTCTCATGGTTTGCGAAGCGTTAGTCTATATTATCTCGCTCTAGTGCAGAGGCCGAGTATCGAGAGGTAGCCAATGTGGTCTCTGAATCATATTGGTTACGTAATCTTCTCTTAGAACTCCATTCTCCCATTCAGAAAACTACCTTGGTTTATTGTGATAATATTAGTGCCGTCTATCTTTCTGATAATCTGGTTCAACATCATTGCACTAAACACATCGAGATGGATAACTACTTTGTTTGCGAAAAGGAAGCTCGTGGACAAGTACGCGTCTGCCATATGCCATCTAGGTGTCACGACCCAAACCAGAGGGCCGCGACGGGCACCCAATCCCCACCTGCCGGGTACCACTAATCGTACAATCAACATTAAATCATAATTAAACACGGACTACGCCAAAAAGCACTATGTAAAATCTTAATCAGAAAAACCAACTTATATATGTACATATCCATACCAAGGCCGACAAGTCCATACAAGACTACTACACACAGGACACCTGTCTACAGACCTCTAAAAGTAGCAACATCAAAAGGTTGGGACAGGGCCCCGCCATACCCGTATATACAAGCAAAAATTACCGTACCAAGATAGACCGACACTCTGAAATAAGGGAAGTACTCCAAAAATCCGATGAGTCAGCAACTTACTAACGTGGATCGTAGCCTTGCCTATGCGAACCTGCGGGCGTGAAATGTAGCGTCCCCCGACAAAAGGGACGTCAGTATGACTGATGTACTGAGTATGTCAGGCATAAGAAATAACATAACAGAGATACATAACAACCTGAAATAGAAACAGTCGACAAAGATAGTTGATTGAAACAGCCGATAGAAACAACCGACAACACCAACAGCCAATAGAAATGACTGACCGCAACAACTGACCAGTAGAGAATGTCTCTGAGGGCCCTAATATACATGCCTAAATGTTATGCACAATGCAAATACTATATATATATATATATATATATATATATATATATATATATGTTGCGGAACGTGCAACCCGATCCAATATATTATATTTATATATGTTGCGGAACGTGTAACCCAATTCAATATATGTATATATATATTGCGGAACGTGCAACCCGATCCAATATATGTATATATATGTTGCGGAACGTGCAACCCGATCCAATATATGTATATATATATTGCGGAACATGCAACCCGATCCAATATATGTATATATATATTGTGGAACGGGCAACCCGATCCAATATATGTATATATATATTGCGGAACGTGCAACCCGATCCAATATAAGTATATATATGTTGCGGAACGTGCAACCCGATCCAATATATGTATATATATGTTGCGGAACGTGAAACCCGATCCAATATATTATATGTTTATATGTTGCGGAACGCGCAACCCGATCCATATATATTACATGTATATATCCGATATATTATATGTATATATGTTGCGGAACGCGCAACCCGATCCATATATATTACATGTATATATGTTGCGGAACGCACAACCCGATCCAATATATTACAAGTATATATGCATGAATGACAATGAAACATTCGGACTTATCGGATGACATAATATCCCTACCCCTTTGGCTAACATTGGAAATATTTAACATGTACCTTCGGCTAATATTGAGAATATCAAGATTTTTCCCATATACCTCAGTAAGGATTTATGAACATATTTAGACATACTTTTAACATATGAATCAATAACATGGATATTCTTAGCTACTAGGAGTAGAATAATTTATGGAACAATATCACGGTTAATATTTCGTTACATGAAACATGCCAAAAGAAAGAAATAATTTGCCTTAACATACCTCGATTCCACTTAAAAATTAATCACGTTGGTGTACAATTGATAATGACAATCAATTAGAAGGGAGCAACTTTTCTTTTCCTTGCACTGGAACGAGAAATGGATATTGATATGTCTTTGAATATGTAAAGGGTTTCTTCTACTGGAACGAAATGGATAGGGCTATATCTTTGAATATGTAAAGGGTTTCTTCTACTGCTTCGTACGTTTTTGTTTTCTCAAATAAAAAATGAAATGGAATGCTTTTCAATTCCATATTTGCTATTTAGGATTAGTGAAAGGTGTTGTAGTTATGCACGTATTGTTTTCTTTCTTAGACCCATTCCACATATATGGTCTCCTAATGAATTTGTCATATGCTAAGGTCTAGTAGTTGCTCTCACAAACTGCCACTTAGTAGGTTACTTAGCTTAGTCATTAGGTGCTTTACTACAATGTTACACGTACATAGCTCCACTAAGCTTGTTTCCCTATTAAGATTAATCAATCCCATAATTAATCAATTATACACACAATTAATTTTGTGATCCCAATTTACTTAAATCTCAATAACTTATAAGACATTCATATACTCAATGTCATAATTTTGTGATATGACACTAGTCCATAACCTCTTTGGGGATGTACAACTATTATTATTAATCTCCATCGTCACACTTGTTACATCTAAAATTATTTCGGGGTTTTATCCTTTTATATGCTAAGCTCTTTATTAGCATACCTGAATATAACATAAATTCTCCGAGGCCCAGATCTACTTGTCTACATTTAGGTGCTCAAACCATTGCCCAAAATTTCGGGATGTTACATCCTTCCCCCCTTAGAAACCTCGAATGTTGGGGTGATATATCTAATCCTTGTCGCGTAACCAGCGAATACACCTACTTGTTCACAGAATCATATATTATCACGTACACTACTACATCTACATCAGACTTATAGCATGAAAATAGAATTCACCTTATGCTTCTCTTGGAACCTCGACGTTAGTCTGGAATATGTAGGGATATTTGTGAATCATTTCCTCTTCCGCCTCCCATGTCATTTCTTCCACGTTCTTATTTCGCCAGAGAACTTTCACGGAGGCTACTTCTTTAGTCCTCAACTTGCGGACTTGTCGATCTAAGATAGCGACATGAACCACTTCATATGATAGATCCTTTGTAACCTTGAATCAAACTTACAATAGGAGCAAGGTAAACCCGTAACAAAATCCATATTACTCATTTCCCATTTTTACATCGGAATCTCAATGTTCTGAGTCAAACCACTTGGCTTTTGGTGCTCTATTTTTACTTGCTGACAATTAGGACAATGAGCTACAAATTCCGCCACGTTCCTCTTCATGTCGTTCCACCAGTAAATACTCTTGAGATCATGATACATTTTAGTAGATCCCAGGTGAATAGAATATCGCGAACAATGAACCTCCGTCATAATTCTATCTCGTAATACCGCTACATTTGGAACACATAGACGACCCTGATGCCTGAGCGTTCCATGTTCGTCAATCTCAAAAGTTATAGACTTCCTCTGTTGAATGCCTTCTCTGATCTTCCTCAAACCGGGGTCTTTCCATTGTCCTTCCTTAACTTCTTATACAAGGGATGATTCTGACACATTCCGAATCACAAAACCACCGTCATTCGCATCCATTAGTCGGATTCCCAAACTAGCCAACTGATGGAGCTCCCTTACTAACTCCTTCCTTTCGACCTGCACTGGGGTCGAGCTGATCATCGACTTACAACTCAGCGCGTCTGCTACAACATTAGCTTTACCGGGATGATATAAGATGTCTACATCATAATCCTTCAATAATTCAAGCCATCTCCTCTGTCTCAAGTTCAACTCCTTCTGTTTGAATATGTATTGCGAACTTTTATGATCCATGAAAATGTCTACATGAACACCATACAAATAGTGCCGCCAAATCTTCAGTGCATAGATCACTGCGGCCAACATCAAATCTTGTGTCAGATAGTTTTTCTCATGTTTCCTCAATTGCCTTGAAGTATAGGTAATCACTTTACCATTCTGCATTAGCACGCATCCTAAACCTGCTCCTGAGGCATTACAATACACAACATATCCTTCTGGACCCTCTGGGAGAGTAAGGACTGGTGCCGATGTTAGTCTATCCTTTAATTCTTGGAAACTCTGCTCACACGCATCAAACCACTAGAATTTTATAGCCTTTTGTGTCAACTTTGTTAATAGTGCTGATATGGTAGAAAACACTTCTACAAACCTCCTATAATAGCCAACTAAGCCCATAAAGCTACAAACCTCTGATGGAGTCATGGGTCTCATCTAGTTCTTCACTGCTTCAATCTTCTGTGTGTCGACTCTTATTCCTTCGACTGACACTATATGACTAAGAAAAGCCACTAAATTTAACCAAAATTCATATTTGGAGAGCTTTGCATATAACTTATGATCCCGGAGCGTCTGTTGTACTATCTGCAAATGATCCACATGCTCTGCTTCTGAGTGAGTAAACCAGAATATCATCTATAAATACTATCACAAATACATCCAGAAATGGGCGAAACACGTTGTTCATTAGATCCATAAATGCTTCTGGTGCATTTGTGAGTCCAAATGACATTACTAAGAACTCGAAGTGCCCATACATTGTTCTAAAAGCCATTTTTGGAATGTCCTTCTCCTTAACCCTTAGCTGATGGTACACTGACCTTAGGTTGATCTTTGAGAAATATCTTGCACCTTGTAACTGGTCAAACAAATCGTCAATTCAGGGAAGAGGATACTTGTTCTTGATAGTGACTTTGTTCAGCTGTTGATAGTCAATACACACCCGTAATGAGTCATCTTTCTTTCGTACAAACAATATCGGCGCACCTCAAGGAGATATGCTAGGCCTAATAAAGTCTTTCTCAAGTAAATCCTTAAGTTGCTCCTTTAGTTATTTCAATTCGGCTGGAGCCATTCTGTAAGGAGGAATAGATATCGGCTGAGTTTCTGGCAACACATCTATACCGAACTCAATTTCCACTCAGACTTCATACCAAATTTACAGGCGATGAATGGGGTGATATATGATAAATTGGAGCCTGGATCTCATAACGCAAACACATTATGTGAAAAGACCGATAATATACATGTAATGACATTAGGTGAAGACTCCTGATTATCGTCCCATCAATGCATAAGTGTGGTTCTGGACCCTACCTCTGCCTCGACTGGATAATGTTTGTTGACCTTGCCCTGACGGGCATACTGAATGTGATGAAGCTGTTGCAGATCCGACCGGCTGAGCCCTAACACCTTCGCCTCTTATCGGGCATTCTCATATGATATGACCAGGTTCACCATAAGAATAACACACATTTGATCCCTGTTGGCATGACCATGTATGAGTCATGCCACACTGCTCGCATCGAGTCAACGATGGCCTCATCTGAATAGGATCCTCTCTATAATAAGACCCTGACACCCGTGAACTCTGACTTGGTCCCAATTGAACAAACCGATCATCCCTCGACCCTGAAAATGACAATGATGTGCTGGCTACTGGGTGAGATGGTCGTCTATAAAGTTGTGGCCTGGGTCCACCTCCGAACTCTCTTACGTCACTTACGGATCGAGCCCTCTTATGCTGGCCTTTGTCACATTCTCGATCTACTCACTATTGCTTCTTACGATTCTCCAGGTTTTGTGCGTAAGCCTGAATGCGAGCAATATCCGTATCCGGATTCTGAGAAGCCGTAGTACACTCATTGACCAAGTGCGGCCCTAAGCCAGAAACAAACCTATGTACCCGATCACTTATTTCAGCTATAATCGTAGGAGCATATCTGGCCAGTGAATTAAACTGCAAGCTATATTCATGAACACTCATGTTGCCCTGCTCAAGACGTAGGAATCTGTCCTGCTTGGCCCGTCGAAGCTTGACTGGCAGAAAATATTTTAAGAAGGCCTTTGAAAACTCTCTCCATCCTGCAGGTGGAGCATGAAGTCCCCTAGATTGCTCCCATGTCTCATACCAAGTCACTGTGACGTCCCGCAATCCATAAGAAGTAAACTTTACCGACTCAGTATCGGTAGCATCCATCACCCGCAAGGTACGTTGTATCTGATCCAGAAAATTCTGCAGGTCCGCGTTTAGGTCTGATCCCATGAATACTGGAGGGTCTAGATTAATGAAATCCCGAGCTCTCACGCTAGCAGCTCTATCAGAAGGATTGGAAACCTGACGTTGGGCCTGAGCGGCCACTAATCATGTCAATAATTGTACAACACTCCGCATATCAAGATCCACATCTGGAGTATCAAGTGGAGGAACTGGGGGTACTGCAGCTCCATTAATCTCCTCCGATGGTGGTGAACTGGGGGAATCATATGAAAGAGACGCACCGTGGGTCTCACTCTGGCCCTCGCTAGCGGGTGGCAATCGGTTGGCACCTTTTCCTGCAGCCGTATCCAACGCCCTCACACTCTTGAACTTCTTCCTTGCTGTAGGCATCGCTGGAATCATAAACACGAGATGGATTAGGGATGAAATGCTTATAACTCAGCTCAACCGCACGATTTATGAGATGAAAGAATGGAAACCATCCCTAAATGTCAGATAGCGTCATGTTTATAAGTATGGTGCACAACATACCCATAAACAAGACTCTACTAGACACGGTTTGTAGACTCCCTGGGACAGACATGTTCTGATACCAAGTTTGTCACGACCCAAACCGGAGGGCCGCGACGGGCACCCGGTCCCCATATGCCGGGTACCCCTAATCGTACAATCAACATTAAATCATAATTAAACATGGACTACGCCGAAAAAAGAATATGTAAAATCTTAATCAGAAAAACCAACTTATATATATACATACTCATACCGAGGCCGACAAAGCCATACAAGACTACTACATACATGACATCTGTCTACAAGCCTCTAAGAGTAGCAACATCAAAAGGTTGGGACAGGGCCCCGTCATACCTGTATATACAAGCAAAAATTACCGTACCAAGATTGACCAATATTCTGAAACAAGAGGAGTGCTCCAAAAATCCGCTGAGTCAGCAACCTACTAACGTGGATCGTCGCCTTGCCTATGCGAGCCTACGGGCATGAAACACAACGTCCCCCGACAAAAGGGACGTCAGTACGACTGATGTACTGAGTATGTCAGGCGTAAGAAATAACATAACAGAGATACATAACAGCCTGAAACAGAAACAGTCGACAAAGATAGCTGATAGAAACAACCGACATCACCAACAACCTAATAGAAATGACCGATAGAAACGGTGTCTCGAGGGCCCTAATATACAAAATGTTATGCACAATGCAAATACTATAATGCCTATATATATATATATATATATATATATATGTTGCGGAACGTGCAACCCGATCCAATATATTATATTTATATATGTTGCGGCCCTAATATACATGTCGAAATGTTATGCACAATGCAAATACACTTTATATATATATATATATGTATATATGTTGCGGAACGTGCAACCCGATCCAATATATGTATATATATGTTGCGGAACGTGCAACCCGATCCAATATATTATATGGATATCTGTTGCGGAACGTGCAACCGATCCAATATATGTATATATATGTTGCGGAACGTGCAACCCGATCCAATATATGTATATATGTGTTGCGGAACGTGCAACTCGATCCGATATATTATATGTATATATGTTGTGGAACGCGCAACCCGATCCAATATATTATATGTATATATGTTGCAGAACGCTCAACCCAATCCAATATATTACATGTATATATGCATGAATGACAATGAAACATTCTGACTTATCGGATGACATAATATCCCTGCCCCTTTGGCTAACATTGGAAATATTTAACATGTACCTTCGACTAATATTGGGAATATCAATATTTTCCCCATATACCTCAGTAAGGATTTAGGAACATATTTAGACATGCTTTTAACATAGGAATCAATAACATGGATATTCTTAGCTAGTAGGAGTAGAATATTTTATGGAACAATATCACGTTAATATTTCGTTACATGAAACATGCCAAAAGAAAGAAATAATTTGCCTTAACATACCTCGATTCCACTTAAAAATTAATCACGTTGGTGTACAATTGTTAATCAAAATCAATTAGAAGGGAGCAACTTTTCTTTTACTTGCACTGGAACGAGAAATGGATATTGATATGTCTTTGAATATGTAAAGGGTTTCTTCTACTGGAACGAAATGGATAGGGGTATATCTTTGAATATGTAAAGGGTTTCTTCTACTGCTTCGTACGTTTGTGTTTTCTCAAATCAAACTGAAATGGACTGCTTTTCAATTCCATATTTGCTATTTAGGATTAGTGAAAGGTGTTGTAGTTATGAACATACTGTTTTCTTTCTTAGACCCATTCCACATATATGATCTCCTAATGAATTAGTTATATGCTAAGGTCTAGTAGTTCCTCTCACAAGCTGCCACTTAGTAGGTTACTTAGCTTAGTCATTAGGTGCTTTACTATAATGTTACACGTACATAACTCCACTAAGTTTGTCCCCCATTAAAATTAATCAATCCCACAATTAATTAATTATACACACAATTAATTTCGTGATCCCAATTTTCTTAAATCTCAATAACTTATAAGACCTTCATATACTCAATGTTATAATTTTGTGATATGACACTAGTCCATAACCTCTTTGGGGATGTACAACTATTATTATTAATCTCCATCGTCACACTTGTTACATCTAAAATTATTTCGGGGTTTTATCCTTTTATATGCTAAACTCTTTATTAGCATACGTAAATATAACATAAATTCCCCGAGGCCCGGGTCTACTTGTCTACATTTAGGTGCTCAAACCATTGCCCAAAATTACGGGATGTTACACCAGGTATCAAATTGCAGACAACTTTACTAAGGGTTTTTCCTCGATTCTGTTTGAAGATTTTAGGGACAACCTCAGCGTACGAAGACCGCCCGCTATGACTGCGGGCGTGTGATAAATATACACGTGATATGCACGGTATATACACTACCTTGTATATACCGTGTATATCACGGACATACAAGGAAACACTTACCATAAATTAGTCGTGTGTATATCACGGTATACATCATAGTTAACCATGTATATTTAGTATTTAGGTAACATTGTACACTTACCATAATTATAGAATTTTTGTACAAATAGAATAAAGTTTTGGAAGTAGAATAGGAATAAGATTTTTCATATTATGAAAATTGTAAATTGTATATATACTCATTCATTAATGAAAATAATCAAGAGATTATTTCTTTCACTCATGGACATAATTTTTGGGTTTTCAACCTAATTAAACCACGAACAAGGACTCTTTTCCTGAGTTCAAACTCAAGGACATGAGCTTTGAGTTCTTAGCTGTAGAACCACGAACTCAAGGAAAGAGTCTCTGGGTTCAAACTCCATGAATGATTCATGGAGTTCAAAAATCTAAGAATGATTCATAGTTTATTTGCTAGTGTCTCAAACCCCATGAACAACAAAATTTTATAAGTGAAACTACAGAGATGATTATGTGTTTAGTTTAGGGCTAGGGAAAGAAGCGAAGAAGAAGAACGTAAGTTTTCGTGTGTATATTAGTGGTATTTTTGTCTAACTTACAGTGGGTAAATGTTAATTACTTTTGAAACGGTGGCTAAGTCATCAACGGTTTGGAAAGTTGCTATTTACCCATTCTATTCGATGTTAGACCCGTGCTTAGCTCGAGCCCAAGTTCATATTTACATTAGATCAAAATTTTAAATATGTTTCCTGCTTTTTGTTTTGCAAATCATGTTAATTATGTGAAATGTAGTTAAAAATTTTCTAATAAGAGAGATTATTTTTCCATATTGACCATACTGGAAATAGTGGAAAGTTTGAAAAAATGTTCTCTTAAACTTCCCTTTTTGTTTCAAACAAAATCTATCTTCTTATGTTTAATGAAATTGTTAAGTCAGTAACTAACCAGGTCTTTTCAATTATCGCTATTTATTAAGTTAACGTGGTAATTTCTAAGTAATAATTTATGTGTGATTAACTAACCAAGTCTTATCTCTAACTTCTCTTTAAGCTTGAGCACTGAAACATTTACTTTTATGCTTTCTATTCTTTCTACAATCCTCTCCAAACTTCCAGTTAAGTTACCATGTAACCACAAAACCTTATTTGTTAATCATCAAAACACTATGCTTTATGATGTAGCCCAGTTAAAGATTTATAGTACTCAAAGATGTCCAAACATCACATTGAGGAAGAAACTAATTTTGCATAAAATAATTTATTTGTTATATCATGTAATACGTTGCAACACACATCCAGAAATCATAATAAGGAAAAATCAAACAAAACAAAACCAACAAACAACAATGTCCAAAGAAATACATTGCATCTTATTCTTGGTTGGTGCATGGTAGCTAATCAAAGATTCTCAAAGGCACTGGTACAGAATTTTACTCCACAGTGTGATCCTCACTCATTGCAGCAAGTGTACATGATGAACTTCTCCATGGGACGACCACATTCAGTACAAACAACTCTCTCAGGAATATGTCCACTAATCCCAGGCAACACCAGGCGCGTGCAATGATGAGGACTATGGAGAGCACGAAGTTGGCGATCCAGTGCTGGAACAAAGACAGTCCCATCTGTAACTTCATGTTTCCAGTGTTCAAAGTTACGCAGAACCTGCACCATCAGGTCACCTTTTCCCCTAGTCATCTCAGCCAATCCGCGACTGAACACAGCCCATCCTTGATTACTGCCATCGAAGCTCAGGATTGATACGATTTCTTGAAGAATTGGGTCGGTTTCTCCAATGTCTTGTTGCGTTCTGGAGCGCCACATGCTCTCTAGCCTTTCCCAAAAGAACCATATTAGAGTCTGATCATGTATTACATGGCTTAAATTTTCAGCATGGATCACAGCGTTGTTTCTTCGGATTCTTTCTTTTGGGTTTCTTTTTCCTACGTATAACATTTCTAGTGGAATACGAGCTGCATTTGCAACCGCTCGTGCCATGGTCGTAAATGATCGGATCCATTCCATGTCTTCTCCTCCATATAAACATATATACTTCCCTTCCCCAATCTGCATTGAATCCAAAACAAAAGAGGTAAAGAAATCATTACAAAATGAAAAATTCTGCTTAAAATACTTGTCTAGACCGAGTCTAAATCATAAAGGTATGTGTAGCTAAGACATTGACCGTAAATATGGGGTATATAAAACCCCAAATTAAATTCAGGATTTAGAGTCATGGTTTAGAAGTAATGTGTTCCTATATTTATATAGTTTGGATAAAAAACAGTTGAATTCACAGAGCCTGTCCTAGATCTGCCTCTATATAGAACTGTGCTTGTGTAGCTAAGGACTCATAGTAAAAAAGGCAGCCGGTGCACTAAGCTCCTGCTATGCGCGGGGTCGGGGAAGGGCCGGACCACAAAGGTCTATTGTACGCAATCTTTTCCCGCATTTCTGCAAGAGGCTGTATCCACGGCTTGAACCCATGACCTCCCTGGTCACATGACAACAACTTTCCCTTTAGGACTCATAGTAGACACAATTTTTTTCAAAGAGAGTAACTCAACATATATGTTTTAGATTATCATACCCAAGTGAATATGTTTTGATCAATGGAGTCTGCTAGTAATTCAATGTTCCAGGTCTGCTCCCTCCAGAGTGCTTCTTCCCGGGATTTGGTGTAGGGGAAAGCCAAACTTCCCCAAATCCACAACATATGGTAAGCATTGTTGTTTGTTTCTTTCCCTTGAGGATCTAAAACAACAAGCTGAGGCTTTTTGTTAAACCCCCATATCTCTTTGATGTATCTGATGACTGCAGGATCAATCATAGAAGGATGAGCTACTGAATACCATGGCATGGTGGATTGAACTTCTTCAAATTTCATTTGCTTAGCTTCGGTCCACGGGCTTAAGTTTTTGTCAACAACTGGTAACCAAACAACCTCGTATTGGCTCTCAGGCCTACTTGGTTGTGCTTTGGATTCCTCATACATATGATGAAGTACAAAGAACTCCTGTGTGGCGATATCAAGGTCCGACAGCAGTAGCAGAACATGTTTCCTTCTTAGGACGTCGAGTCCTTCCTGACATCAAATACAAATATAAAAGGATTTAACTAATTTACGCCTGAAAACTGTAAAGTATTGTTACCCTTATTTTTATATTAGTAAATTCTATTTTTTTTTTATAGAAAACTACATATAGTTAAATAGTAAGCTAACGCTAACTACTCCATCTCGTCCCAAAAAAATATCACATTTCTATATTTAAAAACAATTTAACTTTATGAAATGATTTATAGTCACACATTTATATAAAACTTATTTTGGACCACACATTTCAAAAGTCTTCTTTCCTTTCTTAAACTTCGTCACAAATCAAATGGTATTACACATAAATTGGGACGGAGGAGTACTACTTAATAATCATCAGCGATAATTAGAACTACACACCCTTCTCTTCAGAGTTCCATGAAACAGAGGCAGCCGGTCATCCTTTGAATAAATCAAGGCTGAGAATGTCTTCACGTTATCGATGTGGGGTGTCTTGAGAAGTCGAACTAATGCTTCAAATGCATCTTGTTGCCTCTTTTCCTCTGCAATAAATACAACAAAAGATGTACTCAGTGCTTCATGTATTCCGCTCTTGCGTTACAGTGGAATATATACAATGTTATTACTCCTATGATTCAGTTCTGACTTACCAATTTTTTGGTAACAAAGTTCAAGAACCTTGCTCAAGTGGTCCATCATATTTGCAAGCTTGTGGGCCAAACTAGATATCTCCCAATCCTCAGATGTAGAGGAGATATACCTAAAGTCACCATAAATCAGCTTTCATATACAAGCATCATGTGTGTTATAACTACAAGTAATCGTTGCCTCGAAATTTCAAAGATTACTACTTTGTTGTTCAACTTGATTTCTTGTTGATTAGCTAAATTTGCATTTGACATCTAAACACTTTCAAGTTATCTAAATTTGCCTTTGTAGCTAAATGATAACTACAAGTAACTGTTCATGAAACAGTGGGACTAGTAGCCTGTAAAATAAGGCAGGTTGCATGCTATAATAAGTTAATTAAAGTAAACACATAGTTTTAGAAAAGAGCTGAGGGTCTTTCGGGGACAGTCTCTCTACCTCTATGACGTAGGGGTAAGGTCTCAACCTTCCTCAGACCTCACTTATGGGATTATAATGAGTTTATGATTATTGTTGTAGATAGTTTTAGAAAAGTTTACATCACAGAGTTAATTTTGTTCTTTAGTTTTTACTCTCAAAAGAATTCAGAGAATTAGAAAAACATACTCGTGGCCAGTGGCAATAAGATTCAAAAGCAGTGCAGCACACATGACAGCGCTCCTCATAGTCCAGTATGCAGCAGTGGAGATATGTGCTTTATTGATCAACATATCCAGTTCTTGAGTGGTAGCATACTGAGACGTCGATCGAAGGTCCTTGAATTCAATAATGCATTTTGTCACATCCAACATTTTGTTAATCAGATTAGTGATTGCATCAAATTTGGGCTTAAGAACATCTGTCCGCTCCATAATTTCCGGAAGGTCCTTCAGTATTGACACTGACTTTGCCAGTGGATCTGTTGTGCATTGATGAACAAGTAGCCAGAATTCACCATATTGCTGGGCGAAGGCTGCAAAGGTTATTACCACCTTTACATCCCATGAGTAATTTGCCAGTAAATGAAGCAATGCCATTGTTGTTGAGTGTACATCTTCTTTATTAGAACATTTCGATATCAACTGTCATAAATCATGTTTAACATCAACATCAAATATTCGTTCTAAACATTCTGTCATAAAGGATCACCTTGATATTTCCTATGTTTTTAACTTGATTTTACAATTTGCTTACAATTACAAAGAAACAAGTCTAGCGAGAGTACTATTGGGGAACCCAAAAGATTTTGTATGATGTTATTATATATAATAACCATAGATTATGGACAAATTGACTAGCTTTCTATCAACTAATGTATGTTGGCTGTTATGAATTGAATATAAACAGTAACTGAGCTTACTTTAATTTTCTCCATAAGCGCACTTGACAAGAAAAGTTATTAGTCCGTATATTACTCCCTTTGTCCCAATTTATGCGAGTTTAATTGAACACGGAGTTCAAGAAAAAAATGAAGACTTTTGAAATTTGTGATCTAAAATAAACCATAAATATTTGTATGCACTACTAAAAAAATCTCTATTTTCCCACTGAACAATGTTTGGTGGCTATTTCCTACCGAATGTCGGTGAGAAAAAAATCTAAATAGTAATTTTTTCACATAAAAGAATTAGAAAACTTTCCAGAGTTTCAATGGGAACCTGTTTTCCACAATGCATGTGTTTTTCAATGAGTTGGTTGGGTGAGAATGAGGTGAAAAAAATTATATTTTATAGTACAAATTTCTCACTGCATGTCGGTGAAAGAAACCTTTATTTCTAGTAGTGATAATGATAAATCATCTCATTAATGATAGAATAAACATTTTAAAGTAAAATTATAAATAAAAAATGCAGTGTCACATAAATTGAGACGGAGGGAGTGGGAATTTTCATTTTGACATGTGAATCACATCTAGTGATTTATAAATCTCGGATTCTAGACTTACCTCACTTGTGATGGTATGAATAGGATATGCCAAATAGCTGAGTATTTCAGTAAGACCAGCATGGGGGACTTTATGTTCCAATCCTTCTAGATGTGCTTGTGCTTGAGCTTGACCTCCCTATAATCCAGATAATAAAAACATACCAAAAAAGGTCTAATAAAAACAAATTAATATTCGTGTGTTATAGTAATTAAAATGCAAAAGCGCGGAGTATGTTACATGAAGATGGTCAGGAAAGGCAGGAGCAGCACGAAGCATGATATCCTCAATAATGTGGAGAAGAGGTTTGACATTAAGGTCACGGCCATCTGGAGAATGAGAGTCCTCAATGTGTTTTATCAGTGCATTGTCATCTGATTTTATGAACATCTGATGATGATCATGATCACCACCCCTTCTCCTAGTGGCTGCAAGCGGTTTTGGTACTGAATTATTGATGATCTTGGTATTCAGGGGGTTGATGTGATGCCCACTATCATGACTCATAACTGGATTGATCACCTTAGTATTCATGTTGCTGGGAACCATTTCATGATGAGTCACAGCTGGGTTAGTGTTCATGTTGCTTGCCATATAGGAAAAAAAAAGTGACAGTGTTTTGTGAAAGGGGCTTGGAGACAAGTAAGGAAAGACTCAGTGCGATTTCATAGCAGCATGAGAGGGCTTATATATACAGCATATACTATGTGGGATGGAGTATTCTTCTCTTTTACTACTCCTTTACTACCTGTTATGTAGTATTAGTTATAGTGTTGCTTCATTTGTGTTATTTATCTTGCTATTTTGCTATTGTTGTTTCGCTTGCAGTCCTGTTTTGACTACACTTCTTTTGAGTCATGAAATTACACTGGATATATTGTTGTATATACTATTGGGATGGAGTATAGGTCGAATGAATCAAGTACCTTGCTTTCAATCAGGTCCAAGAAGCACTGTGAATAGGTTTGAAATTTGTCCCATGAATGGATCCTATTAAGCAAACATCTTTCTCCTTCAAAGGTTTCAAAAGAATATTTAAAGGTCAGAAATTAGCAGGCCGCTTTAACAAGAAGATATTGTGTCTTCTTTCACGTGATTCATGCTATACTATAGCAAGAATAAAACCTTAATCATGGAGTAATTTATGTAGCATGGCAAATTAACAATAATATTTTTTGTTATTCACTCTAAGAAAATTCTAGGCATACACTTCAATTACATGCCTAATTTCCAAGGAAAAAAAATGAAATTTGAAATGCTGGGTAACTTGAGTTTCTTAATTAGATTAGTAAGGTTCTTGATCAAGTAACCAAACTCAACCACCTTAATACACTCCCTCACTTGAGGTTTAGCCCTCTTTATTTTTTTAGGTATACTAGTTTCTCGACGTGTATGTCTAGTCATGTTTAACATCCTAGCTCAGGAGTCACACATCGGCAAAACACAAGAGAGATGTTGGGTATATAAATAAGAAGGCCTTAGACCCTAGTGACGCGTTTTAAATAAAACCGTGGAGTGTCTATCCCCAAAACGGACAATATCACTAGTGGGATGGGTTGTTACAGATGGTATCAGTCACTCCTTGTTGGTACGGGGCAAACCTCAGTGTTGAATTTAGGCAAATCTCACGCGGTGGGGCAAAACTCAGCGAGGAGAGATGTTAGGTATATAAGTAAGAAGGCCTTAGACTAACATATCAAGATGAATTGAAGGAAGTTAGTTTAATGGTTATTTTATTTCCAAGATTGAAATATATATACACTTTGTACAATATCATTCTAAGGCTTACATTAAGGAAGACCTATCTAACCATATCCTAATCATTCTAAATTACATTATACTAATTATAATTACAATGATATGATATGATTTGAGAATGATATGATTGGGATAATTATGGAATGACTCCGTAATTATCCTAACAGTCCCCTGCAGTCTTAGCGGGATGTTCTCGTATACTGAGATTGTCCCTGAAATCGTTAAACAGTACGCGCGGAAGACCTTTGGTGAAAATGTCAGCAATCTGATAACGGGACGGTACATGGAGAACACAGACTTGTCCACGTGCAACCTTTTCTCGATTAAATAAGATGTCCATTTCTATCAGTTTTGTGCGTTGGTGCTGGACTGGGTTACCTGATAAGTATATCGCACTCACATTATCACAATAAACCACAGTTACTTTTTCAATTGGACAATGGAGTTCTATAAGCGGATTACATAGCCAATATGATTCAACGACCACATTAGCTACCCTTCGGTATTCAGCTTCGGTGCTAGACCAAGACATCGTCGGCTGTCGTTTTGACGACCATGAAATGAAATTGTCTCCCAAAAATACACAATACCCAGATGTGGAATGTCGTGTGTCCGTGCTGCCACCCCAATCAACATCTATTAAGATGAGAGACTAGAAATCGAGGACTTATACAAGTGCAATCCAAAGTGAATAGTACCCTTAACATACCACAGAATTTGCTTGAGAGCCCCCATATGTTCTTTCTTTGGATCATGCATATGTAAACATACCTGTTGAACCGCATATACGATATCCGGTCTCGTGAAGGTAAGATACTGTAATGCCTCAGCTAAGTTGCGGTAATGTGTTGGATCATTATATGAAGTACTGGTAAAGTTACTCAATTTTGCTTTAGTATCAACCGGTGTATGTGACGGTTCGCAGAAGGACATCCCGGCCTTTTCAATGATCTCCTTGACATATTTCTTTTGATAGAGAAATAGACCACCGGCATATTGAGTTACAACAATTCACCAAAAATAATTTAAAGGACCCATATCCTTCATTATAAATTCCGCTGCAAGGAGGGACATAATAGATTGGCAAAGTGATGCAAATGATGTTGTGAGAATGATATTATCTACATATAGAATTATGTATGCCATGTCACGACATTTCTTATAAATGAACAAGGATTGATCGGACTTGCTGTGTGAGAAGCCCATTGTAGATACAAAACTTGAAAACCTGTTATACCACGCCCAAGGAGCCTGTTTCAAACCATATAAAGATTTTTTCAACAGACAAACATAATACGGATGTGTAGGATCTCAAAAACCCAAAGGCTGGTGCATGTAAACTGTCTCCTAGAGATTGCCATATAAGAATGCATTTTGACATCTAACTGATGAATGGACCATGATTTTGATAGTGCCAGGATAAGAACATTCATGATAGTTGCTGGCTTACCTACCGGACTGAATGTTTCACCATAATCCACGCCAACCTGCTGAGACCTGCCATCACCAACAAGACGAGCTTTGTATCTCGCAAATGAGCCATCAGAATTCTTTTTATGATAAAAAACCAACATAGACCAGATTATGTTTACATTATATGGATGGGGCACTAACTCCCACGTCTTATTTTTAATAAGACCATCAATTTCGTCTAACATGGCAGCTTTCCAATTCGGGTCTGATAGGGCCGCTTTGGTTTTTTTTTGGAAGAAGTGATGGTTGGACTGAAGATGTTAGGTTAAAATGACGCTTGGGCTGAAACATTCCATGCATAGAACGGGTTTCAATGGTCTGAGGTTGGGGAATTGGGCTGTCGGATAGACTAGTGGATCGAGGGGAGGACCGTTCTTGGGCCAAAACTGACGGTTGGCTTACTGTTTAGTGACTGGGCTAACACATATCAAGTTGTTGGGCCTGGAAAATTAGGCCTGGCTGTCGGTTTGGTGACTGGAGTGGGGACACTGGTGAGGGAGCAGTGGGCTCCCTCATTTGGGCCTGGCAACCACTGGAAGTGGATTGGGCTGAAGCCGAGGTAAAGAGGCAGTGACCTCTGAATCATGAACTGGTCCAGTCCCATTTTGTGGTTGGGCTGGTACAATGTGGTAAATATTTTGGGCCGGTCCCATCTGATTTTGGGTATTGAGATGGTGATGTAAAATTGGATGTATTCCATTGTCCAAAAAATCATACGAAGGTGGGGATGCCACATGAGACTTAGCAAATGGGAATGTAAACTCATAAAAAACTACGTGACGAGAGATAATGATTTTCCCATTCGTCATATCATAACATTTATATCCCCAATGATTTTGTGGGTATCTCAAAAACACACAAGGAGTGGAACGAGCCTGAAGTTTGTTAATGGTTGTGGACTGAAACAAAGGATAACACAAATACCAAAAAACCCTCAATTGTGTAAAATATGGAAGACGATGGTACAACATTTGTGTAGGTGATATGTTGGATAGTGGTTTGCTAACACGAATATTTAAGAGATATGTGGCCATTTGAAGTGCATGATGCCAAAACATTGGTGGTGTCGGCAAATGCACAAGAAGCGTGCGAATCATATTGTTAATTGTTCGAATTTTTCTTTTGGCTTTTTCATTTTGAGGTGATGTATGTGAACATGAAAGATGCAAAGACATACCATTTTGGTGACAAAAATAATTAAATTGAGCATTTATGAATTCCCTCCAATTGTCAAATTGAAAACATTTAATGGATTTGTCAAAATGAGTTTTGATAAAAACACTAAATTGTTTTTAAATGGTGAAGGCTTGTGATTTCTGCCTTAAGAGAAATGTCCACAGAAAATTTGAATAATCATCCAAAATAAGCATATAATATTTATGAACTGTAGAACTCAAAACTGGTGATGTCCACAAATCACAATGCATAAGATCAAAAGACATAAGTGTATGGGAAGTAGATGATGAAAAGAAAAGTTTAACATGCTTCCCAAACACACAAGTTTGGCAAACAGAAGAGTCCAAAAGTCTGTTACAAGCAACAAAATTATTCTTCCTAAGATTATTGAACACTAGTGCTCCTGGGTGTCCCAACCGATTGTGCCATACGATAGGAGAAATAGCTGCAAAGGTTGATGGTCTGGTCACGTGGTTGTTGGAAGTGGTAGTGATGGGATACAAGTCCCCCATTCTATTACATCTCATTAGTGGCATCCCCGTTTGAAAATCCTTCATAGAAAATCCAAACGTATCAAAATTCACAGAAACATTGTTGTCAGTTATAAAACGTCGTACATATATCAAGTTTTTAATCAGTTTTGGTGCATGTAAGACGTTTTTTAAATATAACGGTGGGTGAGAAGGGGGGATAGTTTTACTTGATCAATACCACAAATTGGAATTTTCTGCCCACTGCTGACAATAATATTTTTTATTACTGCTCATATTAAAATAAGACGAGACATTACCTTGAGATGCCGTTATGTGTCACGTAGCCCCTATGTCCATGTACCACGAATCATCTGGAACATTCATATTCATGTTGTTCATGGCCTGTTCGATATCTTTAGGAGCATAACCTACGGAAGATGGTGCATGGACTGCAAAGGCTTGTTGCGGACAAGAACCTAGAACTCCACGATGTCGGTTTGTGGATGACGGTCTGGCCCACGATGAGGTGGGGTATGGGCAGCCCATTGTCGGGCCCAAGCCCACAGCGGGTACTGCCCCCACTGGCCTCCGCCGGACTGGGCTTGTAGTTGCTACTGGCTGGGTCTCCACTGCCCCGGCTATTGGTGGTTGCCACTGCCACCGGTGGGTTGGCCTCCACCCCTTCCACGTCCCTTTTCGCTATTATATTTACCTTTGTTGTTGTTGCGATTTGACCCCCATTTTGGCTATTATTATTGCAATTTTTGGTTTCTCCCGAACTGGAATTTGGTGTCACGACCCAAACCGGAGGGCTGCGATGGGCACCCGGACCCTACCCGCCGGGCACCACATCTACACTCTACCCTTAATCATATTCAACACGGACAGCGCCGTGATAGATTAAATAAAGTTTCAACCCAAAAGCCCTAAATCACACATTTAAATACCAAGGCTGACAAGGCCATACACGACCACTAACCACAGGACACATGTCTACAAGCCTCTAAAGAGTAAAACATACCACGACCAGACCGCAACTCCGAAATGAATAGAGTGCTCTAAATACCAGTTGTACCAGCAACCTATCAGTGCGAATCGTCACTCTCTCAATATAAACCTGCGGGCATAAAACGCAGCGTCCCCCAACAAAAGGGAAGTCAGTACGACTGATGTACTGAGTATGTCAGGCATCAGAAATAACATAGCAGAGACATATTATAGTCTGAAACAGAAACAACTGGACATCAGTAAATGCCTCTAAGGGCTCTAACACACATGCCTAAATGATAGTTACCATGCAATATACATATACATCAGCCTCTTCGGGCATTTTCCTTACCATAAAAGCCTCTGAGGGCATCATACCATATACTGGTAACTGAATGTATGCATGATGCAAATGCGGTGTGTATATATATATATATATATATTAGTGTTGCGGATCGTGCAACCCGTCCCAATAATCAATATAGGCATCACATCGCATCACATCACATCACATCACATCACATCACATCACATCACATCACATCACATCATATTGACCTCTTAGGGCTCTTTTGTGATAGTCTGTACCAGCTGCAGGTGGTGTGTGTATATAACGTCTTTCCCTTTTCCTAATTCCCATACATATATATATATATATATATATATATATATATATATATATATATATATATATATATATATATCATATAATAATGTGCATAGCACAAGGGGGTAATATATGAATGCAATGCAAATGAGAATGCATGAATGACAACAATACATCCTAGCCCAACATCCTTGAATCTTTGGCTAACACTGTGAATATCAATCTCTTTTCCGTATGCCTCAATAAGGACTTAGAAATATTTTAAAACAGGCTTTTAACACAAGAGTCAATAACATGATTATTCTCAACTACTAAGAGTAGAGTAATTTATGTAGCAACATGATGGTTACGTTTCACACATAGAATTATGCCAAAAGAATGAAAGAGCCTTGCATACCTTTATGTCAAAATTATCAAAGTTCCACGGGTCCTTGTAAGCTCTATGAACGATTGTCTACATCATACGGATGATTTAAATCATAATCGACTCAAAATTTTAGAAACAGATTCTTAGGGACATTCTAACTAATACCTTGAACGCGTAGAACCTATATTCCCTCTATATCGAAGCCTATGTAAGTAGCGAAACACCCAACCCTCTTACTCCTTCTTTTTACTCCTACAATCCCAAAAATAGTACAACGATTTCACATGCAATCCCAGTAACTTATAATTACGGCAGTCCCGACAACACCCAACCCAAGTTTAGCATTTTCGACAATCGTCCTAGAACTAGTGGTAAGATTCGAACTCTGAAATTGTATAAAATTTAAGAACAAGGGAGATTACCTCTGTTAAACGTAGTGACGAGTGTCGTCGGAAAATCTGTCACCCCAAACAACTTCCGATAAACAGAAACATAACCCAAAATTGATTCGTGCCAGAATCCTTTTGCACCCAAGGTTCTTGTTTAGCTTCTGAGTTTCTAGGCTTATTTAAGGCTTCGATTCTACTGGAATTAAAGCACAAAACACCTTGAATTTCTCCCTTTTTTGTCTATCCGAAAGCTTACGAAAATCCCCAAATTCGACTGAGAATTTTTGGAGAGTTATTGCTGAGAATTTTCTACCCCTTCTGATTCAAGTGTAGAGGCCTCTTCTTTAAGAAAAGATTTCATAAGAGAAATTGAAAGGGATGAAGATTTACTTAGTAATGGAGAAGAGATGAACCGTCTGGAGGTTTTATGGAACTCAGAAGCTGCAACGCTCGGTTTGCTTTGAACTGAGTCACCCCTAACCAGATGTTTATAAGGCTACACGTAATTTCCCCCTATACAATGTCCCCACTTATAAATAATTAATCCCACAATTAATTAATTATACGCACAATTAAATTCCCGACCTCATTTACTCGATTGTTACATTTGGTGTCGCAAAATTCGCGGAATATGAGTTGGTGGAAACAAGGGCAGTTTCGATGGTGGCTGCCTCAGAGGCTGTCTGCTTTGCCTTGCGGGTTTCTTTGAGAATCAACCTCGAACGAGCCTCGTAAAATAGAGGCAACAAATTACTCTGCTGAATAAATGTAGCAACTCCGTCATACTATTAATTCAACCCTGCAATCAATTAAAGAACCAAAGTTTGATTTGTCACCGACGAACCAACGTTGGATAGTTGGTCTACAAGCACATTCAATTCTTGACAATATGCGGAAACGTTTGAGAAGTCATCCAATTTAACGTTAGTAAATTGGTGTTCAAGATATAAAATCCTATAAAGTTTATTATCTTGAAAAATATTTTGCAAACATTCCCACACTTATTTCGCCGTAGAGTTCGGTTCTACTATGTTATGCAAAAGAACGTTTGAGATAGTGCCATAAATCCATTGAAGGACTATAGCATTTAAACGAGACCATAACCTTTTATCTATCTCAGTGGTATCTATGGTTGGCTAGTGGCCCGGGATCGGGTCCGTCGGGTCGGGACCGGCGGGATCGGGACAAGCGGGATTCGCCGCCGTCCCGTTTCCGATCCCATCGGAATCGGGATCGGGATCGGGGCATTTTTTTTTTCACTTAATTTAAAAAATAACATATATATATATATATATAATTCAATAATTAAACAAGATAGTGTAATAAAAATATCTCAAGGCTGTTTTTGTGCCTCTTATATTATTTAATAGACATATGATTTTTTTGTAATACAAATACAATTTTCAAAATTGCAACTTTGTGGTGTTGTTCAAAAATTACAAATTACATAGTAAAAATTGCAATTAAGAAAATTACATTTTGAAAAAAATTTGTTCTAGTTTCTTGATAATTTCCTGTGGTTCTTCGGTTGGAATTGGTATTTGTTGGTCAAATTGCTCTACGTCGCTTCCACCACTTTCGGATAAGATTTCATTGTAGTTTTCGTCTTCTTCTTCGTTGATCTCCGGTTGACCGCACCTTCTCCGCTCCGCTCGTATCTAATCTCTGAATAAAACTACAATCTCCAGGCTGTCTCCGGCTAATGAGTGTATGTGCTCTCCTATTTGATATATGCCGACAGAAAAAGCACTTTCAGACGCCATTGATGACACTTGAATGTTTAAAACATCTCGGGTCATCATTGAAAGTGTCGGAAAGGTCTTCTCATTCCCATCCAGTATTTCAGCAAGTCTTCACGTCATTCTTCATTGAGAACTGCTTGGTACGGTACAGAACCTTGCAAAACAAAAATATCAAACTCGTTAATTTGGTTAGTAGCGGTACGGCCGCACATTATATTTCTGAGGCTTTCAATACTAGCCGCAGAAACAACATGTCTTTTGTGTGGTCGTGTTGAAGAATAAGAAGATGTTATGGAAGCCGGTAGGTTGCTAGCACTTTCTTTATGGTAAAACCCATATATTTTTTTGCATTCGTCTTCTTCGCTAGTCAACATTTCTTCTTTAGTTTGTTCAATAGGTGGTGGGTCATTTGAATTTTTGAGACTTGGAGGTGGTAGTACTGCTATACAATCGTAAATAGTTTCAATAAGTGATTTAGTACAATCTATTTTAATAGTCGGATTTATTACAACACCAATAATATAAATAATGGGAATAAGAATAAAATATATTTTTTATTTTGATAAACATTTTTTTAATAACTGCCTTATAAGCTGGTTTATCCATATATTCATTAAGCAGTAAAAATATTAGAGCTATATAAAATAACATAGTTGAAATAGTAGGATAATATATACCGGAAAATTCTTTTGTTGCTTGAAAAAATTTCTCTAAAAATACAATAAGTTCGGAAATTTTTTCCTAATCACTATCTACAACCATATTAGCTGGATTTTGATTATGAGAGTTAAAAATAAAGTTATAGGTTTTCTATAGTCATAAGCAACAAGTAGTTGCTCATATAAAGAATTTCATCTAGTGGGTACTTCTTATGGAATTTTTCTATAAGGTAGTTGGCAATCGTGACAAGTTTTTTTATATTCTTTTCTTCGTTGTATTCTATTATTTTACAAAATAAAGTTTATAGCAAATTGTATTTTACTAAGAATGTCTTCAAAAAGTGATAGACCATCCTTTACAACTAAGTTATATATATGGCACACACATTTTATATGAAAATGATATGAAAAAACTGGAGTTAATTTTTAAAAAAAAAATTGTGATAGCTTAATTGTTAGAGGAAGCGTTATCTAATGTAATAGTCATAATTTTATCAGTTATTCCGTAATAATTGCACACTTGATAAATATTTTCTGCAATAAAAGTACTAGTGTGCCTATCATCTATATATCTATACGCTAAGATACGTTTTTGCATAGACCATTTATAATCTATCCAATGACAGGTTACCATTAAATAATCATGACCATTAGTACTACGGCCTATATCAGAAGTGATAGCCACTTTGCCATTAAAATGATATAATGAATAACGTAAATACTGTTGATATTCATGTGCAAATTTAAATACATCTCTCTTAACAGTTGATCTAGGAAAACCGTTAAAAGCAGGATTATACATATCTCTAATGTAATGAATAAAACCGGGAGATGAAGGAAATGAAAAAGCCAAACCCTCCACAACAACTAATTTTGCTATTGTTTCCCTATCTCTATGTTTATCATATTTAGGGCCTACAATTCCCCCGTCATAGGGTTAATTTGACGATGTACTTGGTCCGGGACAATAAGATGAACCTTGTCCCGATGGAGCGGACGTTTGCGCACCCGATTTTGAAGCCTCATATTGGGTATACCTAGCTGGATGAGTCCTTGCTACGTGTCTCATTAAACCCTCCGTCCCACCGTGACCTTTTCCAGTTTTAAATTTTAAAACATCTTTACAAATTTTACATCTAGCTACTTGATTCTCTACGTCCCTATCAAAAAATGTTCATGCATATGATTTTAATGGTCGTTTTGTTGGACCTCGTCTCATACTAGGGGGAATAGAGGCATTTCAATTGAAGGTGCACTAATGGGTGTGTTGTCATCTACATTAGTAGGTGTATCATCTAGATCATCGTCTAAATTAAAGTCTTGTTGAGTTCCAAAAAATAGCTCCTCGTCTAAATCTAATGGTATTGTAGAAAAATGTTCAGTATCAACAAAATCATCCTGTGTAGGAATAAGATTCTTTCTAGAAATAGGATGACTAGAAGAAGTACACTTGCCCTTTTTACCCCTACTAGAAGAATCATGACCTCTACCCGTAAGCATACATTTAATCCTTCCATTATAAATTTATAATTATACTAATAAATAATTAAAGTAAATAAAATTAAGTGCGCTAAATAAAATAAATAAACAATAATAATTTAATGAAGGAACGAATGTACCAAACGTCGATGTAACGTCGACGTGTAATCGAGAGGTTGAAAATTGAAACTTTGCTCGATGGAAGATCCTCAATCTAGTTGCCAACTTCACTCCCAAATGAATAAATAAAATTGAATATTTAGTAGACAATGTAGACTTGTAGAGAGAAGATTGAGAGATTAGAAAGATTGTAGGAAAATTTGAGAGAAAGATGAAGAGAAAATGAGGTATTTATAGTTGAGAAATTGGGTTAAAGTGTAAATATAATAACTTATGGGTTAAAAATAAATACTAAGGGGTTGGGGGAGGCCAAAAATGGCAGTTGTACAACGGCCAAAATGTAAAATGGTCGTTGCACAACGGCCAAATGTAAAATGGTCGTTGGTGCAACAGTTATTTGTGCAAAGGGGGTTTCGAGGGGGATCGGGGGCGGAACCGGGATGGGACAGGGACCGGGTCGGGCCTGGCGGGATTGGGGCGGTCCGGATCGGGATGAGATCATGTCCCGTCTCGGTTCGAGTCCCAATACAACATTTTTTTTTTTTAAAAAAAAAGTCGGGTTCGGGTGGGATCGGGCCGGGACCTGGCCCGGACCAGCCTTAGTGGTATCCGATGATTACTCAGAAGGGATGATATGGTCTATGACCTCATATGCGCGACAATGAATTTTAAATAATTCCGCCCAAGAGGTGTATTGCCCTTTTCCATCTCAAGTATTATGAAAATAAAATTCTTGATGTTGTTCACGGCAAGAGTTGGATGAAATTTTTGTTTTTCGGTCATAAAAACTCAAGAAATTCAAGAAATGGAAAAGAAAAGAATATTTTAGAGAGTTGAGTAACCCAATTGAGGAAGAAGCCGAGAAGAGTTTGGAAGGGAGGATTCTTTTTTGGCTAGGGTTTTGTTTAGGAAGAAAATCTAGTTAGGGTTAGGGTTTGGGAAACCAAAAAAAATAGGTAGTTTTGAGGCTAGGGTTTAGGAGGGGGGTGGCCGAAAGTGGGTGGTTATTGGCTAGGGTAGGCCGATGTTTAGGGCAAAGAAAAGACAAGAATTTTGGGGTTTATTTTTGGCTCTTGATACCATGAAGGAAGTTAATTCCATGGTTATTTATTCCCAAGATTGAAATATATATACGATTTGTACAATATCATTCTAAGGCTAACATTAAGGAAGACCTATCTAATCATATCTTAATCATCCTAAATTACATAATACTAATTATAATTACAATGATATGATATGATTTGGGAAATGATATGATTGGGATAATTATGGAATGACTCCATAATTATCCTAACATGAATAATTAAATTTTAGTTAGATACACATTTTCTAAATTAAAACTTAAATTAGTCACATTTTTTGTTCTCGAGCACAATGCATAAAACATTAATATGTTATGCTTCTCTTAAGTGACATCAAATTCATGATAAAAAGGTCACCAACCTTTAAATAATATCTAGGTGTTTAACATTATTTATTTTCATGATCTCAAAAAAAATTAAATATTTGTGTGAGCCTAATTCGTATTTTATAACCTTAAAAATATTTTTTATATAATTTCATGCATGCTACAAAATTGTATATCAGTTAATCAATTTTATTTAATAGAAGGAATAACAATATTTATCTATAAATATATGTTATTCCAAGTCATCACAGACGTACAATAAATATATTTTTCAAATATTATTTCTATTTAAACATTACCGTTAATACATATTTTATTTTCCCCGAAAACACAATGGTTAACAGAAATGTCATAAAATCCTTGTAGCTACAATCCCATATTTGAGGGCATCCGTTACTTAATTTGTTTCCTAGCTACGTGATCAGTATGCTTCAATGTTTCCTAGCTACGTGACCTCAAGTTATGAATATAATAACCTACAACTAGTGAGATGTCGATTTAGCTACAAGTTATGCTTCAATGTTTCCAAAATTATATACGTTTGTCTTTTAAAGAAGGTTAAGAATGTTTTAAAACTAATTTTTTCTAAAACATACACAATTTTAACCAAACAAACACTTGTGGTTAACGTCGAAATGGATGCAAATGTAACAAACTAAGTCATAACCCCAATTAGGTGGTATTGTCTTGTCAATCATTTTCTTCAACCACGTGTTACTTACATTCTCTTTCAGATTATGATAATTTTCAATTTTGTCCAATATTTTAGGGATAAGGCATTGAAACACAGTTAAACTATGGTGAAAGTGCTATGCGAGAGTCCTATGACCCTTTGAACTTTTCTTTTTAATATTATTTACCCCTTCATTAATTAAAACGCATCATGTACAAACACACACTTAATCATTCTTGCACCCCACACTAAAATTCACCTTGCACCATGATTTTTTTAGATAGTAGATCAAATTTTAACTTCCCCCCCCCCCCCTCCCCCTCCCCTTCAAGTAGCTTCTGCTAAATTTGCCTTAAACTCCGCCTCAATGTAATTCTTGCACATTTTCAAAACAAATTACTTCTTTGAAGACCTCTTTTTTTAGTCTTGAATAATCGCGTGTTTACACATTTTGAGTTTTAACTTATTTTCTGAAGTTCAGAGTGGTCATAGGACCCACCCCCAGCCATAGTTTATGTATATAATTGGCAATTTCATCATAGTTTAGGTGTCTTTCTCAATATTTTTCGGTCTACATTCATTATACTGTAATAATTTTTATTTTTGCACAAAGAAGAGCGGGACATGTAAATCATTGGGCCATCGTTAACCAGTAGGGGAGTTCCTTTGCTAGGTTGAAAAGTACTATAAGAGCCCTGAAGCCTACTCCTACAAAAAGCAACAAAGACACAATGCATCAAATGGCTGTTTCTGCTTCATCGCTTTATGCATTTATCACTGCTGAAAGACTATTGACTTTTGAACCCCAATGAATTAAGTATATTACTCAAGCTAAAACATTCAACTTGCTTTTTTGCAGAATCAAAATTTCCCAAGCATAATAAGTATGAACTAGGGGTGGCTAGTGGGCCGGGTTTGGGGCGGGGCGGTCCCGGCGGGACTGGGAATTGGGTCGGGACCGGTCCTCCGACGGGATCGGCGGGCCGGGACTGGCGGGACAGGCCGATGTCCCGTCCCGTCCCTCATCCCGCCGGAAAAAGGGACCGGTATTGGCGAGGTGGGGCGGGTTCGTCCACTCATCCCGCAATCCAAGGAAAATTTAATAGGATTTTTTTGTACCAACTTTGTGGTGTTGTTCAAAAGTTGCAAATCACATAGCAATTAAAAAAATTACATAGATAAATACCTTTTCTAATTTTTTCACAATGTCTTGTGGTTCTTCGGTTGGAATTGGAATTTGTTGGTCAAATTGGTCGACGTCGCTTCCAGTTCCCTCGGACAAGATTTCGTTGTAGTTTAAACCGCCTTCTTCGTTGATCTCTGGTTGATCCAATCTCTGAATAAAACTGCAATCTCCAAGCTGTCTCCCGCTAATGAGTGTATGTGCTCTCATATTGGAAATCTTCTGGCTGAAAAAGCGCTTTCAGACGTTGTTGATGACGCTTGAATGTTCAACACATCTCGGGCCATCTTTGCTAGTATCGGAAATGTCTTCTCATAATCCCTCCATTATTTAAGCAAGTCTTCACGTCATTCTTCATTGAGAACTGCTTGGTAAAGTACAACACCATGCAAAACAAAAACATCAAACTCGCTAACTTGATTAGCAGTGGTACCACTAAACATTCTATTTCTAAGGCTTTCAATACTAGCCGTAGAAATAACATGTCTTTTATAAGGTTGTATTGAAGAAGAAGAAGAAGATGGTATAGAAGCCGGTTGATTGCTAGCACTTTCTTGTTGGTAATGCATATATACTTTTTTGTATTCATCGTGTATGCTAGACAAAACTTCTTCTTTAGTTAGTTCCTTAAGTGTTTGTTCATTTGTGTTTTTTGGAGTTGGAGGTGGAATTACTGCTATACAATCATAAATAGTTTCAATAAGTGCTTTACAATTGTCTATTTTAATAGTCGGATTTAATACAACACCAATAATATAAATAGTGGGAATAAGAAAAAAAATTAATTTGATAAACATTTTTTTAATAGGTGCCTTATAAGATGAGTTTTTCATATATTCACAAAGTAACAAAAATATTAGAACTATATAAAATAACATAGTTGAAATAGTAGGATAATATATACCAGAAAATTCTTTAATTGCTTGAAAAAAATTCTCTAAAAATCCAATAAGTTCTGAAAGTTTTTCCCAATCATTATCTATAAGCATATCAGTTGGATTTCGATTATGGGCATTAAAAAACAAAGTTATAGATCTTCTATAATCGTAAGCAACAAGTAGTTGTTCATTTAGAAAATTTCACCTAATCGGTACTTCTTCATAAATTTTTCTAAAAGGTAATCCACAATCGTAACAAAAAAATTTATATTCTTTTTCTTTGTATTTTATTACTTCTAAAAAATAAAGTTTATATCAAATTGTACTTTAAGAATGTCTTCAAAAAGTGATAGACCGTCCTTTACAACTAAGTTATAAATATGACACACACATTTTATGTGAAAATGATTAGGAAAAGATGGAGTTAATAGATCTTTTAAAAGTTTCACAACATAATTATTAGAAGAAGCATTATCTAATGTAACAATCATTATTTGTCAGTTATACCATAATAATCGCAAACTTGATGAATATTTTATGCAATAAAATTTTCAGTATGTCTATCATCAATATATCTATATGCTAAAATACATTTTTGCATGGATCAATTATTATCTATCCAATGACATATTGCAGTTAAATAATCATTGTCGTTAGTACTACAGCCTATATCATAAGTGATAGATACTTTAGAAAATGATATAATGCATAACGTAAATATTGTTGATATTTATTTGTAAATTTAAAAACGTCTCTCCTAACAGTTGATCTAGGAAAACTGTTAAAAGCAGGATTATACATTTTTCTAATGTAATGAATAAAACTAGGAGACGAAGGAAATGAAAAAGGCAAACCCTCCATCGTAACTAATTTTGCTATTGCTTCCCTATCTCTGTGTTTATCGTATTTAGGACCTACAATTCCCCCCGTCGTCGGGTTAATTTGACCCTGTACTTGATCCAGGACATTATGTGAACCTTGTCCCGACGGAAAGCGCATTGGCGCACTCGACTTTGTAGCCTCGTATTCATCCCACCTAGCTTTGTGAAATTCTTGTACATGTCTCAATAAACCTCCCGTCCCACCCTGACCTTTTCACATTTTAAATTTATAAACACTTTTACAAATTTTACATCTAACTACTTGATTCTCTTAGTCCCTATAAAAAAACTCTCATGCAGCTGATTTTAATTTTTGTTGTGTGGGGACTCGTCTCATACTAGGGGGAATATGAGGCGTTCCAGTTTCAATTTGAGGTTGAGACTTAGTCTGAGGTTAAGGTTGTTGAGGTGCACTAGTGGGTGTGTCATATAGATTATCTTCTAAATTAAAGTCTGGTTCAATTGCAAAATATATCACATCATCTAATGGTATATCATTAAAAAAATCAGTTTCATCTATGTGAGTGTAATCAATCAAATCATCTTGTCTAGGAATAGGATGACTAGAAGAAGTACCCCTGCCCTTGTTACCCTTACTAGAAGAAGCACCCTTACCCTTACCCATAATCGTACATCTTAATCCTTCCATTTTAATTATGTAAATAAATAATTAAAGATAATAAAATTAAGTGTGAGAATTAAAATAAAGTAACAATAATAATTTAAAGAAGGAACGAAGGTACCAAACGCCGACGTAACGTCGACGTGTAATCGAGGTTGAAAATTGAAACTTTGCTTGATGGATGACCCTCAAGGTAGTTGCCAACTTCAGTCCTAATTTTTGGACTTTGATACAATTATACAAATGAGCAAATGAAATAAAATATTTAGTAGGCAATGTAATTGTAGACTTGTAGAGATATAGATTGAGAGATTAGAGAGATTGTAGGATGATTTGTGAGATAAAATGAGGTATTTATAGTTAAAAAATTGGGTTAAAGTATAAATATACTAACTTAGGGGTTAAAAATAAATATTAAGGGGATAAGGGAGTTTATGGGAGTGGCGGGGGCAAAAATGGCCGTTTGAACCTTTGCACAATGGTCAAAATCTTAATTTGGTCGTTGTTGCAATGGTTCGTTTTGCAAAGGGGGAGGGGGGACCGGGATCGGGGCTGGTCTGGGGAGGGACGAGGCGGGACGGGCCCAGGCGGGACGAGCCCAAGTCCCGTTCCGGTTTCTAGTCCCGACATAGTCAATCTTTTTTAGGGGGATTGGGGTAGGGTCGGGGCGGGTTCAGGTCGGGATCGGGCCGACCCGTCCCAGGCCACCCTTAGTATGAACTTACTTCATATTCTTTCAAATTGAATTGTTGGCATAATAATAAATCAGTAGCAAAAAAAAACATGTTGAAACGTAAAGTGCTTGTTATGAATATATTCGTAACAAAGAAAGCCAAGAGTTGATTTATTTTTTTCTTTTTGTTCCTTTTAATTGGTGGTTTTGTAGGCCCTATGAAGCTTTGTCGTATTGCAAAGTATTCCGAGGGAAAAGCTATAAAGCACCGTGCAGAGATCGAAATTCCACAGATTTTAAATAAAATATAATTTTTCCCAACTAATTAAATTCATCTTCAAATTCTAAGGTTCTTTAGAGGTTTTGAAGGATATTCTACCATAATTTCTAGCTCATGTCTATATAAGGTATCTCGAGTATCCCATAAATTATTGGGTATTCACAAAGAGATCAAAACATTAAATAATTTCTCTCTAAATGCCATCAAATACAACACAAGGGGGGTCCAAATCATCTTATGTTTGAGACAATACGTCATTAATGACACTCGAATCATGAAGAATCTCAAAAATCCCATAAACTTCCCCGGATATTCACAAAAAGATCAACATGTGATCAGATATTTCTTGTCAATCAAATACTTCAAGAAGATTTGTAATATTTTTCATGGAGATCAAATACATTCCAAGAAAATCTACCTTCCAAATCATTCCATGTTTGATACGTTATTAGCGACTTCGAATTACAGAGAAAATTAGAAGAGAGAATTAAGGGATAAACAAAATTCTACCCACACTGTTTACTCATAACTCATGGGGCAAGGATCCAAATCCACACGCAATATTTGGTGCTCGAGGCTCAATCATCACAACCTGGACAATCAGCATCTTTATAACTTCTTAATTAGCAAGACAATTGAAGTGCAAATACCACACATCAATGTGTAAAATAGGAACGTGGCCAACTCAAACCCCTGAACTCAATCACTCACCATGGGCTACACCATGGCCATCATCCTCGTACCATATATAAATGTGAATCAAGTATGCACATGATATACATATGTACACTTCATGACGTAACAATTTCAATTAGGGGTGGCCAGTCGGACGGGATAGGACGGGACGGGACGTGATTTGGGGGGACGGGGTGGGGGTGGGGGGTGGGGGTCAGGATCAGGATCGGGACATGGCGGGCCGGGATATGGGGGACGGGAAGATGTCCCGTCCCGTACCACATCCCGCCGGCAAAGGGGACAGGATTTGGGGGGACGGGACGGGACGGGTCGGGTAGGGGAATTTTTGGGGACTTTAATTTTTTTTCAAGACACTTAATTTCAAAAAATATATATATTTTAAACACTTAAATAATTGAACAAGATAGTGAAAAAATATCCCAAGGTATTACCTCTTATATTATTTAATAGAAATATGATTTTTTTGTAATACAATTTCAAAATTGCAACTTTGTTTTGCAATTCAAAAGTTGGAAATCACATAGTAAAATTGCCATTAAAAAATTACATATTCAACCATACTTTTTCTAATTTTGTCACAATCTCTTGAGGATCTTTTGTTGGAATTGGAAGTTGTTGGTCAAATTGTTTGACGTCGCTTCCCTCTCCCTTCGGATAAGATTTCGTTGTAGTTGTAGTTGTCTTCTTCATTGATCTCTGGTTGACCGCACCTTCTACGCTCCGCTCTAATCCAATCTTTGAATAAAACTGCAATCTCAAAGCTGTCTCCCGTCAATGAGTGTATGCGCTCTCCGATTTGAAACCTTCTAGCAGAAAAAACACTTTCAGAAGTTGTTGATGACGCTTGAATATTCAACACATCTCGGGCCATATTTGATAGTGTCGGAAATGTCTTCTCATTCTCCATCCAATATTTCATCAAGTCTTCACATCCATTTTTATTGGCAATTGATTCGAACGATACAACACCCTGCAAAACATAAACATCAAACTCGCTAATTTGCGAAAAACTAAATTTGTGAAGAACCACTATACATTCTATTTCTAATGCCTTGAATACTTAAAGCAGAAACCACATATTTTTTATAAGGTTGCATTGAAGTAGAAGAAGATGATACAGAAACCGGTTGATTATTAGCACTTTGCTGTTGACAATACATATACATATTTTTACATTCTATTTGTATGCTAGACATAACTTCTTCTTTAGTTGGTTCGCAAGTTGGGTCTGTTGGAAGTATTTATAAGCATTCATAAATCGTTTCAATAAGGGCATTACAATAGTCTACTTTAATAGTAGGATTTAATACATCACCAACAAAATAAATAGTGGGAATATGATTTTTTTAAAATTTTACCAATTTTTGTAATAGCTAGAGCGTAAGTTAGTTTTTTCATTTATTCATTAAATAACAAAAATATTAGAGCTATATAAAATAACATAGATGGAATAGTAGAATAATAAATACCAGAAAATTTCTTAGTAGCTAGAAAAAATTTCTCTAAAAATACAATAAGTTTCAAAGTTTTATCCCAATCATCATCTACAAGCATATCAAAAGGAATTTGATTATGTGCATTAAATAATAAAGTTATAGGTCTTCTATACTCGTGAGCAACAACTAATTGTTCATACAAAGAATTCAACATAGTTGCAACTTCTTTTGGAATTTTTCTATAAGGTAATCCACAATCATGATAAGTTTTTTATACTCTTTGCGTCTTTGTATTTTATTACCTTTAAAAATAAAGTTGATAGCAAATTGTATTTTATCAAGGATGTTTTTAAAAAGTTTTAGGCCATCCTTTACAACTAAGTTATAAATATGACATGCACATCTAACATGAAAAAGATGGGGAAAAGATGGAGTAAATCGAGTTTTTAAAATGTTAAAAGAAGCATTATATAATGTAATAATCATAATTTTATCAGTAATTCCATAATATTCACTAATTTCATGAATATTTTTTTAAATAAAAACTCTAGTGTGCCTTTCATCAATATATCTATATGCTAATATACATTTCTACAAAGACCAATTTTGATCTATCCAATGACATGTAACAGTTAAATAATCATTACCATTAGTACTACGACGAAGGGATAGCCACTTTTCCCTTAAAATGATACAATGCATAACGTAAATATTGTTGATATTCATGCGCAAATTTAAAAACATCTCTTATAATAGTTGATCTAGGAAAACCGTTAAAGGCAGGATTATATGTTTCTCGAATGTAATGAATAAAACAGGAGAGGAAGGAAATGAAAAAGGCAAACCCTCCACATCAACTAATTTTGCTAAATTTTTCCCACCTTTGTGTTTATCATATTTAGTGTAGGGTTTTGTTGGGTTCAAAACACATAAGTAAGGCACAACGGAAATTTAAAAGATTTGTTTCTTACTTACCCCAACAACATTTCTGGTATGGTTATACAACAATTAAACTTGTAACATAAAGCATAAACTTACAAGTTTGAATATCTGGAGTCTTTTTCTACTATAAGGTGCACACGCAGTTGCCCTTCCGATTGCAAGCTCCAAGCTTCAATGTATTTCTCTTTTGGAAAGCTAGGAAATCCGGCAGAGGTTCGAGAGAATATTTGATTCTAAGTTAAGGCTTAGAATGATTTTCAGAAATTGGTGTTTGAATAATGAGGTGAATGCCTCTATTTATATATGAAAAATAGGTCAAAACCGGATTAGGGTTTAACCTTGGGCCTGACCTAAAATTCGAGGCAGAGGCGCCGCAGCCCTAGGGTATGGGCGGCGCGGCGCTCGACGTGCTCCTACACTGTCTTGATTTATTTTCCGTGCATTCTTAATTAAATCCAAAATTCAATTTTGACTTAATTAAAATAATCATTATTCATTTAAATATCTCGATTCCAAATCGAACATTTAATTACTCTCTCAATACATCCTTAGATCGAAACGGACAATCGACATAGTGTGACCCTACAAGCCTTCTCATATCGACATTAATCAAATTAAGGTCTACGCGGAGCTCCTAGACAGCGCCGGAAGACGAACTTAATATGTGAAGTACGTTTACGTGAATCCGGTAAACTTAACCTTTATGTGGTAAGATAAAATCTTCTCATTCATGACACATCCGATCAAGCTTAGAATTTGTCAAGTGTCTATCCAAATGGCTTAATCATTGTATCTCATCTATATTAGTTGACGACTAGATCATATTCTAAATATGTCTATTGCGTTGGCCAACGACTTAGTCAACCTAATATCACTGAGAATCTGAGTGTTCTCTCGAATTCGAGGAATGAATCCTAATCTTGGATCAACTACCACCTTCAATCCACATCGTAATGTACCCAATACAAGCCGTATATCAATCTATAAGGCATTTGAGCTTAGGACGGGATCAAAGTACATTACTTTGTAGACAAGGCGCGTATTGACCTCAAGTCTAAGGACTTCTATCTCCCACACGTTGATCATACTTTAGACAAGTATAACAAACAGTATATCAGCAGGGTATACCAATACTTCCAAAGTATCCATGTGTCCATCACGAGTAGCCATTACTCATAGCAGGTGAGACATACTACATCCTCTAAGGATGTGATGCAGACCACATGTCGACTTATCATATTTTATCGATATCCCATTCTCGATGATCATTAGTCGATGTTATTTTCAGAGTTACGCTCTATCATGAATATCTCACTCTATTAATGACAACATAAACTCAAGGGATGCACATTAATGAATAATTACAAATAATCAAATAATAATTAAATAATTACAAATGCCAAATATTAATCTCCATTAATAATAATATGAATGCGTATAAAGAAAATTTGTCCTAATACAGATTGTCTCTAGGACATAAATATACTTTCATTTAGGATCTATAACTCCCCCGTCATCGGGTTAAGTCGACCCTGTACTTGGTCGGGGAGCCTATGTGAGCCTTGTCCCAACTCAGAAGGCATCTGCACACCCATTTTTTCAGCCAAGTATTGGTTATAACTTGTTTTGTGAGAGTTTTCTACATGTCTCATTAAACCTCCTGTCACACCTTGACCTTTTCTAGTTTAAATTTATAAACTTCACGACAAATTTTACAAATACCTAGTTGATTAGGAATGTCCCTTTCAAAAAAATCTCATGCAGGTGATTTTAATTTTCGTTGTTTTTGTCCTCGACTCATACTAGGGGGAATATGAGGCATTTCAGTTTCAGTTTCAGCCTGAGACTCAGTCTGAGCCTGAGGCGGAGGTGCACTAGTGGGTGTGTTATCTAAATTATCTTCTAATTCATTTTCTAAATTAAAGTCTGTTTCAGATGCAGAATATATCTCATGATCTAATGGTATATTAATATTAACATTAAAATGATCAGTTTTATCTACATGAGTATCGTAATTAGGATTACTAGAAGATGCACTCTTACCCTTGTTACCCCTAGTACCTCTACTAGAAAAACTTCCACTTCATTCCATTATAATTATGCAAATAAATAATTAAAGTTAATGAAATTAAGTACGATAATTAAAATTAAGTAAAAATAATAATTTAAATAAAAGAAGGAACGAAGGTACCAAACGCCGACATAACGTCGACTTGTAATCGAGGTTGAAAATTGAAACTTTGCTCGATGATCCTCAAGCTAGTTGCCAACTTCACTACAAATTTTTGAACTTTGATAGAAATTAGCAAATAAAATATAATATTTAGTGTGCAATTTAGACTTGTAGAGAGAGAGAGAGAGAGAGAGATTAGAGAGATGGTAGGAAGATTTATGAGAAAAATGAGATATTTATAGTTGAAAAATAGGGTTAATGTGTCAATATACTAACTTAGGGGTTAAAATAAATATTAAGGGGGTAGGGGGTTTATGGGGTGTGGGGGGCCAAAATGGCCGTTACTAGCCGTTGCCAACGACTAAAATCAAAAGTGGTCCGTTGTGCAACGGTTAGTTCTGCAAAGGGGGGGACGGGGCAGGCCGGGTCATTGGCGGGATGGGGTGGGATCAGGACGGGTGGGACGATCCCTAGTCCCATCCCGAGTTCGAACCCCGCTACCGACATTGTACATCTCGAATTTTTTTTGCGGGTCGGGGCTGTAACCGAGACGGGATGTCGTCCCGACCCACTGGACAACCTTAGTTTCAATCATTGATCTGGTCCAGCGCACACAAATATACATAATCAATAAGTAATATAATGATAAATAGAGTGTTCTTATGAGGACTTACTCGATTAAATCTTCTAATTAGATTAAACAGTTACGCAATATGCTTTTGACTAAATTTGTAGGAGGAGATATTTTAGGGATAGGGGTAGAACATCAATTCTGTCGAGCATCCACTTTAGCAAATAAATTCGATTATCTGATTTATTAGTCACAAGGTTAATTTTGCATGTAAAAATCTTCTGAATTGTTATTCGCCCATTCAAACTATTCTAATGCTTTTATTTCTTTTGTTGGAATTGCTGAATAGTAAATGTTTGTGAGATTTTTTTACAAAATTTAAAAAATATTTTTTAAATGTAAAACCTTGTTGGAATTGTTGAATATTAAATGTTTGTTAGTTATTTTTTCTATTATTAAATTACTAAAATAAGCATGTTTGATAATTATCTTTTCATGTTTAGCGTACTACACTTAATGAGAAATAGAAGTATCAATAATTGAATTTAAGGTCATTTCTTGAAATATTCGATGAGTTTATTTTCAATTCGTAAGTTTGGTAGTTGAATTTCATTTGTTTATGTAAAGCATGTCCGTTTCAAATATATGGCAGATTCCCGACTGAGATATTAAGTGTACAAATATCTTTGGCCTAGACATGAGTCCCGAATTCATTTCAAACCCATCGCAAATGATAAAAAAAAAAGAGAGGAAAAATAAATGCGAGAAGAGCAAAATGAGTCGCGAATTTAATTCAAAACCCGTTGGAAAACTCTTACTTTGATGAAGAATTTTTATCACTTTATTATTTTAATTTTTTCTTATGATTAGTTACATTAATAATAGACAAACTCTCACCCCTTTTTTGAAAAATAGAGAGACATTGTCGCTCAATGTTCAACCACAACATATAAAGGAGTTAATGCACATATAGCTTTATAAAACATAAAGCAACTTGTTACTCACTCCTTTAATAATTTTATGTCATTCTTTTAAATGTCTCAAAGACTCAATAACTTTTACTATTATGCTAAATTTTCGACATGTTTTCATACAATTATAAACATTAAAACATTGTTAAGTCCCACACATCTTTTTAAATGCTTAAGTATTTTATTTAGTACTTTTTTAAAAAAAAATCTAGTTTTTCTTAAGGTGTTTAAGAGAGCACAGGGGCATGCCATACCCATATGTATATGCAAAAATACCGTACAAAGATTAGACCGGCACTCCGAAATAAGGGGAGTGCTCCAATATCCGCGGAGTCGGTAACCTACTAATGCGGATCGTCGCCTTGCCTACGTGAACCTGCGGGCATGAAACACAGCGTCCCCCGACAAAAGGGACGTCAGTACGACTGATGTACCGAGTATGTCAGGCATGAAAAATAGCATAACAGAGACATAAAAGTAAACTGAGACAAGAAACAACCAACCAGTAGTGAATGCCTCTGAGGGCCATAATATGCATAAGTACCACGTCTATGCAGAATTCCTCTGAGGGCTATAATATGCCTAAATGTCATGCACAATGTGGTCATGCATATACATCTGCGTATACAACGCCATCAAGCCTCTGTGGGCATCCCACCATCAAATATCGGCATCTGTGGGCATAATCATTTTCGTGTATATCTGTACCAGCTGCAGGTGGTGTGCGTATATAACGTCTTCTCTTTTCCAATATCTCATACATATATATAATGCATACATATAGTAGAGTATATAACTCCTTTAAGGTCAAGGTATGTCCATGAATATAATGCATGAATGGTATGATAATAAAACACTAAAAGTTTGTTAGAGTGATGTAATATCGCTTTATCTCCGATTAACGTTATGAATACTAACATCTTTTTCATATACTTGAATAAGGATTTAGGAACATATTTAGATATGCTTTGACAAATTTCGTAATTTAGAACATTCCAAAAGAAAGAAATAGTTTATCTTAACATATCTTGGTAAGAACTAAAGTGTTCAATGAATTGTGGATGAAAGCTAAAATTACATGCTCCCGAAATCTCCAAACATGATGTTCAACCGATGATTTATAGCAGCAAATTAGTTGCTGCTTCCTTCCCAAAATAATACTCTAAGTCCCCATATAGTTCTTTGTATAAAAAAAATGGGAAGTGAATGAAAAAGGGACATGGTACATCACCATTTCCACTCCTTCTTGATCCTTCTCACGAGTTCAATTTTACAGAATTGACAAAGTACCTCTTAAGCTCATTCCATATATCACCACCCCTCCTAATTATATACCAATATATTCATATATAAATGAATATAAGGATGACACCTAGTTGTATGATGGTACCTTGGTAAGTAAACATGGCATTGTTTGGTGTCATCTAATAAATATGTGGGTCCCCTCCATTGGGATATAGATTACACTTCTTGCCATTAATATTTTGTGAATTACATCCCTTGCCTTGGGCCCATAAAATGAAATATTTTGCACTTTTTTACGGCCCAAAAATGTGACTACGAGCAGATTGCCATAAGAGTTGATTTTTTGTCTTTTTATGCAATATCCACTACAACTTCTCAATCCATTCCTTTTTAATAAAATAAAATAAATATTAGATCATTATCCAAACAGACACTTATTCAATAATTACTCAATGTCATAATCATGCGATATAACACTAGTCCATAATCTCTTTTGGGGACATACATAATATTATTATTAATCCCGTCATCACACTTTTAAATTCTTAAATTATTTCGGGATCACATCCTTTAATATCCTAAGCTCTTTATTTGCACACGTCTAGATGCTCAACCCATCGCCCGAAAGTATGGGGTGTTACAGATGTCTTGGAGGTATAGCTCTAACTACACAATCTAGAGTATGAAAGAAGTGAGACGATCCTAGATGTCTTGGTGTTTAGTTATTTATATGTGTGGGGCCTCACACACATAAAAGTGACACCACTGGACACGATTTTATAGACTCCCTAAGACACTTGAATCTAGGCTCTAATGGTAAGTCTTGTAACGCCCCGAACCATGGCCTAGCGAAACACGGCACTCGATGCTTGACTGCATATGACCGAGCGAACCACATGTCTTGCTAATCAACATAGGCATCAAAACATACTATAGTAATGAAGATGAAACATGTAAAATATAACACTGTATTTATAGTATAAAATAATCATAGCGGAAGTAATCTAAAAATATTATAAATCTGAATAACTGAAATTTGTCATGACATGATGAACTTTTCTAGTCTATGAAACCTCTGAACTACGAGTCTGACTGCAAAACCGTTTTACTAGGACAAGGCCCTGACATTCCTCTACCATAATGCGTAATCATAAAATAACTAGACTGTACATTTGAATTGTACCGTATGTAAAGCAACTGAAGAAATAAGCAGGCACGTGGAATCATAGGACATGAAATTGAAACTGTAACATGAGCATGAACATGATTTGAAATGAGTATAAAACATGTGTAAAATCTGTAAAGTTGTATATATGTATATTTGTATATATGTGGGGAGAGTAGTAGCATAATCGATAACATGAAACACTAAGTTGGTACGTGGAGTCTGGTACCTAGCCTGACCAGCAGAGGAATCCCATACTTTTTCGGGGTATGAGACGTGAACATGGCATGAAAGGATCCAATCTGCAATCTGAAGGTATCATCCTCGAGCGGAGCGACCCTTATCCTACATTGGCATACATAGTTTCAGGCTATCTGCACTAAACTACGCAACTATCAAAACATGTACTTGAAAATAGTGTCATGTAAGCTTGTGGGTTTCATGAAAGTAACTTGTAAGTATGGTTTGAAATCATAAATTAGCATTGATTATAACTTGTAATTTAGGAACTCATGTAATTCAAACATGTGTTCATGAATTACAAATAAGTTCATGACAATCATAATGACATATCATGAATACAATAACGAACAATAATAAAGGCATGATATATATATATATATATATATATATATATATATATATAGTATTACCTGTATTTAGGGTTATCATAATAATAGAGTTAAAACCCTAAGTTATGAATGTCGCGCCATATTTTGACCTGCTTCTCGGGTCAAAGCGGAGCACAACGTGTTCGGTGATTCCTGGATAACGGATTAAGGAGTCGCCACCTAATTATTTTATGATAAATTAGAACACCTAAATAATAACTAAAAGCTGCAATGTAAACTCCAATTTTTGAGGCCTGCGAAACTATTGAGATTCTAGGTAAGGGTTCTTTATTATCCTAAAAGAAAGGGGTTAGACATCCTTTAAGATCCGCTAACTTGCGGTTATCCGATCAAACTCAAGTTAATATTATACTAAGGAAAATGCATGTTTAAAGTATATAAAGTTAAGCAAAAGTTTTGGAAATATTTAGTAAATGATGCATTTTGTACAAGTATGCATTTGCATGGTATTTAAAAAAATATGCATGTAAAGTTGAAAAATATGCATTTGGAACAATTAATAGCAAGGAGAAAAATGAATTACTTATATGCCAAAGAAGTAATTTTTTGGAAATCATTTTGAGTTGTACCATTAATAAAGTGAACAAAAGATGATCAAAATTTGTTTTGAAAATTTAAAATATGCACGACGAGCCTAAAAAATAAATAAACTAGCGGGGGATTTCTAATTTTCCTACTACCTTATTACTTATCCATTCTTGGCCTAATTATTCTAAATATCCTAACAATCACAAACATTAAAATAATTATTACATGCCCAAGAATAGATATAACGAAATTAAAGAATAATAATAAAAGAGG
The DNA here is from genome assembly GCA_034509755.1 of Anisodus tanguticus. Classification (NCBI taxonomy): domain Eukaryota; kingdom Viridiplantae; phylum Streptophyta; class Magnoliopsida; order Solanales; family Solanaceae; genus Anisodus; species Anisodus tanguticus. The sequence continues at coordinate 47,805,713 of CM067542.1, read as the reverse complement.
AACTAAGGCGGATGACGATGTCATCTAGCCCTATTTGTTTTGAAATCCCGAGGTTGGAGAATGCAAGGAATGTGGATGCGGGTCTTCGTTTGACACTAGCCATGATGAGTCTCATAAAGAGACTCTTCGTTGCTCCCGATGCATTTCATGTAAATAAAAGAAAAGAAAAGGATTAGTAAACGGAACATGAAAACATATGCATAAGAAAAATGTAAATAAATAATTCATGAATATTAATATGTTGTTGGGCCTCAGGCCCAGCGACTTAAGCAGTCGCGGAGAGGTGGTCCCACCAGGCCGAAGGGTATGCAAGGAGGGTGGAAAACAAAAGGGGGATTAGAACGTACCCTAAATTCATCAATAATAAAAGTAAAAGTGAGCACTGATATAAAGTTAAACACAAATATACACAATTTATATCTAACAGTTTATACACGAAAAAAAGCTAGCAGGCCCAGATATGAAGCAGGCCAAACAATGTTACTTCAAACTGGGCTTTGGTAAATCAAACAGTGCGCATATAAAAGCAAGCCCAATGTAATGACTTTTGAATTTAAAGAGAAAGAAACAACCCAGATGCATAAGGATTCAGGGCAATTAACTCAAATTTGTCCTGTACAGACCTCATAGACATGCTAGGGAATAAGGCAAGAAGGGAAAATTTAAAGCATTATTATTGCTTAGTCATAGGGGATGATTGAAAAACCACACAACACATTTTCAAAACTATTAAACTCCTTTCGTACTTGACATGATATTCAGATAAATGAAAGAAAAACAAATATAGGCAGACATTCAGGACATGATCAGGCATGATGTAACCCTTGAAGAAATACAAACCACATGCTAGTTATTCATACCACATATTCCACCTAAAAGAATCAATACATGTTTATATAAACTAGGTCTGGACTTCAACATAGCATATCTAGACATGGATGAGCAATTAGACAATATAGGATCAAATGGTGCTACACTGGTCATATCATAATTTTACCAAGTATTTTAAATGACTCTGTACATCAACAAAAATGCAAAACTACATGAATATCACAGAATTTCTATTTGATTATCCTCAGACTTAGGTATTAGCAGGCCAATAAATAAATAATATCCCAAGGCTCCTATCTAATCAATATTATCATTATTCTACACATGTTAGAACCTTAACTAATCGTGATCCTCATTGAACAAATACAGCGATAATGCTCAAATCACCTAGTTCATAACATATTTGAATATCAAAATCAACTAAGCATTGCATGAGCAACTAACCAAAGCACAGTTCTTTAAAAGCATATGTCAGTATCACACAGCTAATATTCTACTACAATTGAACCAGATAACATAAGGGAACCACAAATAGTGTTTAGTTAACTAAACATCCTAAAAAGCAGTAATATCCAGCACAGACTAAGCACCTGATCATACATACAAAGCATGTTTAAATACATTATCTAATCATAACTTATGACATTTACGAAATATTCCTATATTATCTAATCATAATTAAACAGGTTAAAATATAACAGGCTAATTTATACTAAATCAGCAACACACACACAAACATGGAAAGTAATAAAAATGGGAGAAATGCGATCTTACTGACCTTCTCCGGGCAGCGAACCAAGGCGTGTTTCGAATGGTCGAGTCCGCTCGGAGGAGTGTGTTTATACGGTTGAAAAGAAAATGAGTTGAGTGTTTCGTCGAGCCAGAAACGAGAGTAAAGGAGCAGATTTTTTATCAAACTTTGTTCAAGAAGTGATTTTTTGGTTCTGAAAAATAAATACTCTTTTGGTGAAACCCCAAAATAGGTCGATTCTTTTTCTTTTTTTTTTCTTTTGAAAAGCTAAGAAGAACAGAGGGCTTTTTGCTCGCCAAAATCAGAACTCCCCTCTATAACCCACAAAGGGTTCTATTTATAATCACCATTGAAAACCTAAAGGCTGAGATTTGAATTTCGAATTCAAAACAAAGATTGAAAAAAAGTGACGGTTTATTTTCATCGAAGACCGAGACGATAATGAGGGGTACGAGTTCATGTTCTTACCCAACGAGTTCTTGAAGGTGCTCTGAGGATCGATGACTCATGCATGGTCAATTTGACCCGGACGAGCTGTTCAAAGTTCTGTTGTTCGCAGAAAAGGGGAAAATAAGACTATGTGATGTGAGGGGTCGATGGTGGCAGTGGTGTTGGTGTTTATCCGGCGGTTTGGAGGTGGAACCGGCGAAGGATCGCCGGATTTTCGAGAGGGTCGCTGGTTTTTTTGGGGGCGTTGTTTTTTTTTTTTTTTGGTTTGGGATGATCTGGTTAGGTTAAGGGTGATAGGGGGGGCTTTAATTTGGGATTGGGCTCGGGTCGGCGGGTTGGGGAGTGGGCTGGTCCGGTTGGGGGAGAATGGGCTGGTCGGGTTGGCTGTTTGGGTTTTGAGATTAAGGGGAATGGGTTGTGGGTGTTTTGGTTGTCCGATTGGGCTGCGGAAATGGGGTTCGTTTGGGCTGTGATTTTTGTGGAGGGTTGATATTGTTTTGGGTGAAATGGATATGGGAGAGAATATGGAGTTGGGCTTCGGTTGGTGTGGGCCGACAATTGGGGGTTTGTTTTGTTTTGTGGGTTTTGATTTATTTTGGGTGAGGGGAGATTAAATGGGTTTGGCCGATTGGGCCTTGGGGGGAATTAAAGGGAAAAAGGGTTGTTGGGCTTAGGAGTTTTGGGTTGTGGGAATTGGTTTGGCCGATTGGGCTTTGGTTTGGTTAGGGAAATTGTTTTGGGTTGGGAAAATAAAATGGGTTAGAAATTAAAAAAAGGGGTTTAATATTAAAAAAAAAAATTTTTTTTTTTTTTTGTAAAAGATGTGAATTATTTAAAATAAAATAACGATGTGATAAAAATATAATATTTGCGAAATGTTTAATGCTTAATAAAAAATGGAAATGCGATGCAATTTTGCGAGAAATAAATAACATAGAATTTCGGATAAAACTTATGATTATGATAAAAATGCAAATGATAGTAAAAAATGCGAATAATAATAATAATAAGAGAATAATATATATATATATATATATATATATGCATGTTTGTATATAGATTAAAATTGTTTTGAGGTGTTAAAAAATATTTAAATTGCAAATAAATTGGAAAAGACGGGACAAAATTGGGTGTCAACAATGAAATTTTCATGATTTTAAAGAAACGAGGCGTGGAGAAGAACATGGATATTTATATTGTTCGCTACGTCGGGGGTTTTACAGTCAAATTCAACGGACCATTGAATTTTTTACGGCCTGAGGAGGGACCATCAAATATTGTACGATCCGTATAATCAAACCGTTTTGAAAATTGCCAATTTCTAGTGATCTGAAAAAGTTGAGGGTCTGAGACGGTCGAAATCGACGGGCCGTATAAACATATATGGTCTGTAGAATTTACAAGGTCCCGTCAATTTCAAGAATGAAATCGACGATTCATTTCGACGGTCCGTAAAGTATTTTACGGTCCGTACATTGTGGGCAAAAAATCAAATCTGCAGAACTGAAGCTGATTTTTCAACTTAAACTCTCCGTTTTAATTTCCTAAAACCCATAATCATAAATATGGCTTAGTTTGAAGTTACAACTTGTTACAACTCAAGACTTGCAAATACATTGTAAGCTAGTTTTTTAAGCGTTGGATGAAGGTTAGTTATATACTTTCGGCGTACATTATTATTGCTTAATCGCTACCTGTTTGCACACTGAGATCATTCTATGAAACTTGCACAAAAAGTACGTACTTGTTAATTACTTGGTAATTATTTCATTTCTTAAATATTTAGAATTATTATTTTGTTAATAATTAATTTTGTTTTAACGCTTAGGGCATTTAGTAAGTCTTAAGAAATCAGAAACTTAGTTTTTAATATTTTTTCCATTTATTTAGACACTTAATCCCACATATTTTTAAATTCATGAGGGATCCACAATTTTGGACCTTGAAAGGTGTTTACCACCTTCCTTTCTAGGTAATTTGAATTCTTACTCAATCTTAGGTGATGCAGACTAATAAAATAGAGTTATTTACAATTAGTAGTAGTAAATGGTGTCCTAATGCACCTTAACTCGTTAGGTAACAACTCCTCTTTAAAATTCGCTAAAAGATTTGTCACATGTTGAGGCCCATCTTTCACGAGAAAAATGAGACGCGACAGCATAACGACTCTACTGGGATATGATCCTATCTCACAGGCAATTCGGGAAGAAATTTTTGCGTCATCTTGGGCTTAAAAACAATCTTGATATTGCATGTGTTTGATTATGAGTGGGTCTCTTTGGATTATTGTATGAATGTTTTGGTCGCAATGATGGTCATAAAGTTCTTCATAGGGAATTCTCTTGCTCTACTGAAAATTAGAGGAGGAAGCGTTTTATTGCTTTTGCCATTGCTTTGCTGGGTACTCTAGTTTCTCCAAGGGAGCATGGGAAAATTGACACTTGTATTAGCTCTGTGATTCGAGTTTTCTCTCAAGGGGTTGATAATTTTGCGGTCACATTAATTCCAATGATCGTAAATGAAATATTGAGAGCATTGTCCAAATGTAAGAAGATTCTTTGTAGGTTGCAATCTCCTTCTCCAACTTTAGGCTGTGGAACACTTCTACAAGGGTCCTAATATGGTTGACATACTCTTGGGGTATGGGAAACTAGATCGACACTCATCACCAAAGAATGATCAGGTTTGTATCTCCTACTAGTACCGACTATTAGTATACATACATGAAAGCATTTACTGGCAATTGAATTTAATAGAGGTATGCATGACTATCACTTCTTGTTGTTATAATGGTAAGAATTGAATCCCTTCATTATTATTCTTCCAAATATATAATATATATACATGGATTAAAGGAAGATTATTCTAGAAGAAGACTATTCTAGAAGACTACTATTCTACTTTACCTAATTTACAAGATCTTAATTACAATTACAATAATTAGAATAATATCAATAATAATGAGAGGTGATTATGGGATCTTTCCATAATCATTCTAACAGTCCCCCCGCAGTCTTAGCTGGAGGTTCTCGAATGCTAAGACTGTCCCTAAAATCATCAAAAAGTACGCGTGGAAGACCTTTTGTAAAGATGTCAGCTATCTGATAACGGGACGGCACGTGGAGAACACAGACTTGACCACGGGAAACTTTTTCTCGGACAAATAAGATATCCATTTCAATGTGCTTCGTCCGTTGATGTTGAATAGGATTGCCAGATAAATAGATCGCACTCACATTGTCACAATAGACCATTGTTACCTTTTCAATCGGACAATAGAGCTCCAGTAGCAGACTACGGAGCCAACATGATTCAGCAACAACATTTGCCACCCCTCGGTATTGCCAGATAAATAGATCGCACTCACATTGTCACAATAGACCATTGTTACCTTTTCAATCGGACAATAGAGCTCCAGTAGCAGATTACGGAGCCAACATGATTCAACAACAACATTTGCCACCCCTCGGTATTCCGCATCGGCACTTGACCGAGATAGTGTGGATTGACGTTTGGAGGACCATGAGATGAGATTATTACCTAAGAACACACAATAGCCGGAAGTGGAACGACGTGTGTCTGGGCAGCCACCCCAATCCGCATCAGTGTAAGTAGAAAGAATCGAGATTGAAGACTTATACAGATGAAGTCCGAAATGTAGAGTACCCTTAATATACACAAAATCCTCTTGAGAGCCCCCATATGTTCATCCTTCGGATCATGCATGTGTAAACAAACTTGCTAGACCGCATAGGAAATATCAAGCCTCGTAAAAGTCAGATAATTTAATGCACCTGCAAGGCTGCGGTAATGTGTGGGGTCGATGTATGGAGTTCCTGAAGTGTTGCTCAACTTCGCCTTCATGTCAACCGGAATATGGGAAGGTTTGCATGAAGACATCCCTGCTTTGTCAAGTATCTCCTCGGCATACTTCTTTTGATTGAGAACAAATCACCTGCATAGTGAGTGACAACAATGCCAAGAAAATAATTCAACGGACCCAAGTCCTTCATTGCAAATTCTACTGCAATAAGGGACATAATAGACTGGCGAAGTGAAGTTGAGAGGCAGTGAGGATAATGTCATCAATATACAGAAGTATATACGCCATATTAGTGCCCTTCCTATAAATAAAGAGAGACTGACGGACTTGCTATGAGAGAATCCCAATTTAGAAACAAACCCTGCAAACCTATTATAACCATTCCCGAGGAGCTTGTTTCAGGCCATATTAGGATTTCCTCAACAAGCACACATGATCTGGAATGGCAAGATCACGAAATACCAACGGTTGATGCATATATACAATTTCCTGCAAATGGCCATGTAAAAATGCATTCTTGACATCCAACTGATGAATGGACCAAGATTTGGACAGTGCCAGACTAAGAACAGTCATGATAGTTGCAGGCTTGACCACCGGACTAAATGTTTCACCGTAATCTACTCCCACCTCCTGAGACCTTGCACCACCAACAAAACAACTTTGTATCTCGCAAAAGAAACATCAGAATTATTTTTATGGCAAAAAACCCACATAGACCGAATTATGTGCACATTAGATGGCCGTGGTACCAAATCTCACGTCTTATTTTGAATAAGAACAATAAATTCATCTAACATGACAGCTTTCCAATTCGGGTATGATTAGGCAACTTTGAGATTTTTTGGTATTCGTGAGGGTTGGATTGAGGTGGTTAGGTTAAATTGGTGTTTAGGTCGAAAAATTACGTGTGTTGCAAGGGTTTCCATGGTCCTTTAAGGAGATAAGATGTTGGATTGTTGGGTGGTATTGGTATTTTGGGCCGAGGTAGTGGGCCCTATACTGGTTTGGGCCAGCGTGTTTCCGGAAGGTGGTGGGGTGACGGGTTGAGTTGTAGGGATCGGTGATGGCCCTAAATTATTATTTTTAGAGTTTAGATGATACCTCAAAATTGGATGAATTCCATCGTTCAAAATATCATATTATGGTGGGGATGCCGCTCGAGATATAGCAAATGGGAAGGTTGATTCATCAAAGATAACATGACGAGAAATAATGATTTTGCCTATTGACATATCAAAGCATTTATATCCCCTATGATTTTGTGGGTACCCCAAAAACACACAAGGCGTAGATCGAGTTTGAAGTTTATGAATGTTGGTGGACGGAAACAATGGATAACACACATACCCAAAAACCCATAAATGTGTAAACGAAGGGGTACGGTTGTACAATACCTGAGTAGGGGATACATTGGAGAGTAGCTTACTATAAAGAATATTTAAGAGATATGTAGCCATTTGAAGAGCATGATGCCAAATATTTGGTGGTGTGGACGAATGCATAAGGATAGAGCGAGTCATATTATTGATTGTTCGAATCTTTCTTTCAACTTTCCCATTTTGAGAAGATGTATGTGGACAGGAAATACGGACAGACATCCTATTTTGGTGACAAAAATTTTGAAATTGGGCATTTATAAATCCCCCCCACTCCCATTATCACATTGAAAACATTTAATGGCTTTGCCAAACTGAGTTTTGATAAACACACTAAATTGTTTCAAAATGTATAGGTCTGTGATTTTTGTCCTAAGGGAAAGGTCCACAAAAAATCTGAAAAATCATCAAGAATAAGCAAATAGTACTTATGACCTGTCACACTTAATACGGGTGAAGTCCACAAATCACAATGTAAAATATTAAATGACATAATAGTATTAGTAGTAGATGCAGAAAACGGAAGTTTAATATGTTTACCAAACACACAGATTTGGAAAACAGAAGAGTCCAAACGTCCATTACAAGAAACCAAATTATTCTTCCTAATTTGATTAAAAACTAGTGCTCCTGTGTGTTCCAATCTATTGTGTCATAGACTAGGAGAGATGGTCACGAAGGTGGAAGGTTTAACCATGTGGTTGTTGGAGACAGAGGTGATGGGATATAAGTTTTCGTGCTAATACATCGCATGAGTTGCATCCCCGTCTGAAAATCATTCACATAAAAACCAAATGGATCAAAATTCACAGAAATATTTGTCGGTGGTAAAATGTCTACAAGAGACCAAGATCTTAATTAATTTTGATGCATGTAAGATATTTTTCAAACATAAAGGTGGGTGGGGAAAGGATAGTGTTACCTGACCAATACCACAATTGAAATTTCCTCCCACTACCGACAACAATATTTTTATTACTGCTCGTATTAAAATAAGATGAGAGATTACCTTGAGATGCCATCATGTGTGACGTAGCCCCTGTATCCATGTACCACGATTTATCTGGAATATTCAGATTCATGTGACTCATGACTTGTTCAATATATGTGGGTGCATATCCGACGGAAGATGGTGCATGAGCTACAAAAGCATGTTATGGACGAGTTCCGAGAACCTCGGGTTGGCGATTTGAAGAAAGAGGAGGTCGGGCCCACGAAGAGGTCGGAAATGGACATGGCGGGGCAGCCCACTGTGGGGCCAAGGTCCACGGTGGGTACCCGCCGCTACTGCATGGAAAGTGCCCTCCACTGCCAGCCCGCCACTACCCGGGCTGGCTGCTGCCGCCGGCGGTTTGTCCCCCTCTCCGTCCATGTCCCTTGCCACCATTATTTTTTTCTTTATTGTTTCGATTTGAACCCCGATTTTGACCATTATTTTGACGATTATTTTGGCCACCCTAACCATAATTTTGGGGCTCCAAATCATTGGAAAAAGAGTTGGTAGAAATGATAGTCGTTCCACCGGTGGTTTTACCCAATGATGCCTACTTTGTCTTCCTCGTTTCCTCGATAATTAACCTTGAACGGGCCTCTTAAAATGGAGGTAACGGATTGCTTTGCTGAATGAACGTAGCCACACCATCATATTGTTCATTCAGCCTTGCAATCAACTGAAGGACTAACCTTTGATTTGTCACGGGCGAATCAACGTTGGACAATTGATCCGCAAGTACTTTTAATTATTGACAATAGGCTGAAATGTTAGAAAAATCATCCAATTTAATATTTGTAAATTGGTGTTCAAGATAAACGGCCCTAGACATTTTGTTATCTTGAAAAATATTTTCTAATCTTTCTCATGCCTGTTTAGCCATAGAATTGGGTTCTAAGATGGTATGAAGAAGATCATTCGAAATTGTGTCATAAATCCATTGAAGGACAATAGCATCTAACTGTGACCATAATTTCTTATCCACCGTAGTGGTATCCGACGGTGACTCGGAAGGGAGAATATGGTCAAGTACCTCATAAGCACGGCAGTGAATTTTGTTATGGGATCTTCCCATAATCACTCTAACAATAATAAAGGGCTGTGAACTGTGTTACATCGAGCTCATTGATTTGAAGGGTCTCCAATCATATGCTCCTATATGAGTGATTCGACAATTTGGGTGTCAAGTTTTTCCACTTCGTTCACGTATGAATGAGTTTGAATTTGAGTTTGGGGCAAACTATGAGACTGCTACAACAAAGGAGTTGCTTCGGAAATATGTAGATTGATGACAATAGATGTATCTAAATAACAAGCATTTTGCACTCCGGAGTATTACGCATGACTATTTGAAGACCGTGAAAATGTGAATCTTAGCTCTTAGGGACAGACGTCTGGATTCGAAGATTTAAGGGAAGCCAAGTGGGTGCGTAGTCTTCTTTCTGACAACCTCGTTGTCACGCCTAAAATGTGGGCACAAATCATCCATGGATATTTGGAGCACAACCATGGAGGAGAATGATGATTTGATTTAGTGAATATGATTTCCCCTTTATTATTTCATATTTCTCTTATGTTAGTTCCCTTTTTTTCAATTTAGATTCGATGTAATAGTTTCAAACGCAGTATTTCAATAAAACAAAGGCCAACTTTATTGAAATGTTGCATTTAAAAGTATTACATCATACCTAAATTGATAAAAAAGAAACTAACGCAAGGGAAATACGGGATAACAAAGAGGAAATCCAACTCACTAAATCAAATCTTTATGCTTCTCCATAGTTGTGCTCCAAAGATCCAAGGATAATTTGTGCCCGCATTTCAGGCGTGATTGTTAGAAGATATATTCTTAGGATAATTATTTATTATTGTATTTAAATGATAATTACTATAGAATATTCTAGATAACTAGTCATTAATATAGAATCATATTTGTATGGAAAGAATAGGATAAATGAGGAGAAGATTAAGACTACCAATCTTCTATCATATTTGTATATATTCTTATCATTTGTAAATGGCAAAGATAAGAAAATATTCTACTTACCCTAGAATTATTACATGGTATCAAAAGCTTAAGGAAAAGATCCTAATTGTTTCCCTACCATTTTTTGGCTCTTATTCTCCTCCATTCCAACACTTGGCCAAAAGAAAGAAACAAAAATAAACTAGGTTTACCCCTCTTCATCTACTAAGTTGTATTTTTTTTTCTCCATTAATCATCCAACCAAATATACTAATGTCCGACTCCAAATCATCCTTCCACCCAGCACTCGCAGTTTCAAACATCAAAATGCATGTTTCCATCACCTTAGAGATGGAAAATGTTCACTATGAAACATGGGCGGAACTTTTCAAAATTTATTGCCGCTCTCACCGGGTTCTTCACCATATCATTCCCCCGGAAAAAGGAAAAGAAAAGGTATTAACTATGGATGCGGACAAAGAATTATGGGACACACTAGATGCCATTGTTCAAGGTTGGATCTATGCAACAATTTCTATGAATTTTTTGCATACGATAATGGAGCCGGATTCTAAAACGGTTGATGCTTGGAACCACTTGCGAGATATTTTTTATGATAATCAAAATTCTCGCGGCGTTACTTTGGAATAACAATTCTCCACAATTGACATGGAGGATTTTCCAAACGCGTCGGCTTATTGCCAACGCCTAAAAGTGCTAGCCGATCTATTGAGGAACGTCGGCGCCCGGGTCACCAACAATCGCTTGGTTATTCAATTTGTCGCCGGACTTACGGAGGCATATAGTGGGGTTGGAACACTAATACGGCAAAGCAACCCTCTTCCTTTATTTTATCAAGCACGCTCATGCTCATCCTCGAAGAACAAGTTTTTTTCCAAAAAGGCCGCCAACGTCAACAATTCCGCCATGCTTGCCACCTCGACAAATAAAGGTAATGCTAATTTTAATCAAAATAATCGAGGACAAAAAAGGCGTAATGGAAATAAAAATAAAGGTGGATATCGCGGTAACAATAATAAAAATGGGGGCCACCAAAAATTTCGACGGCAGAAGCAGCGGTGACAACCGGTCAACAACCGGCGCTCGACGGGGGGGCGACGGGCTTGGAATCGGGCCTAACAAAGAACCACGGGGCAGGCGGCCCCACCAACGAACTGGGCTAGGCCAATCCAGTGGCCCAGCAGTGGCCATTTTATTTCAACAGCCCCACTAGCGAACTAGGCTAGGCCGGTCTAGCGGCCCAACAATGGCCATTTTTCATTCCAGGGGCAGCAAAACAGAATGGGCCAGGTAATTTTCAGCCGACCCACTTCACTCAACAGGCAGGGAGCAATTTGGCCCCACAACAGTTCAGCCCAACCAGTGAATTTGGACATCAATCCACCGACATTGAGTCCGCGATGCATACAATAGGATTAAATTCACAGGATAACAATTGGTATATGGACTCCGGGGTCACGTCTCATATGACGTCCTCCCAAGGTAATCTTTCATCCTATTTTAATTTGAGCAAACCAAATGATATTATTATCGGAAATGTCCATTCAATTCCAAAGGTTACGACTCCACCAAATTGTCACCACCAAACCCTCCACTAGCCTTAAAAATGTACTTCATGCCCCACAATTAGTTAAAAACTTGGTGTATGTTAGAAAGTTTACTACTGATAACTAGGTGTCCGTAAATTTTGACCCTTTTGGATTTTCCATAAATGACTTTCAGACAGGGACGTCGCTAATGAGATGTGATAGCCAGGGGGAGCTTTATCCAGTCACTTCACTTTTCCACCGGGCCAAGACACCTTTTACTTTTTCTGTGTTTAATTCTAATTTATGGCATGCGCGTTTGGGACATCCGGGAGAGTCTGTTTTGAACTCTCTTAAACGCAATAATTTTATTTCATGTACAAGGACTTTTCATAAGTGTCAATCATGCCCATTGGGTAAGCATATTCAACTGTCATTTGTTTCTTCTGATTCATGCACTCTTATGCCATTTGATACTATCCATTGCGATCTTTGGACATCCCCTATTTTGAGCTTTTCGGGGCATAGGTATTACTTGCTCATTTTAGATGATTTCTCTAATTATCTTTGGGCATTTCCTTTATCGAAAAAATCACAAGTTTTTTCCACATTCTTGATTTTTAGAGCATTCATACAAAAATAATTTTAAAGGGATATCAAAAACATCCAATGTGATAATGGGAGGGAATTTAATAATAAGCATTTTTGGGATTTTTGCAAAATAAATGGTTTAAATTTTCATTTTTCATGTCCCCGCACCTCTTAACAAAATGGGAAGGTGGAACGCAAAATACGAACCATCAATAATATTGTTAGAACATCCCTTGGTCATGCTTCCATACCCCCTCGTTCTGGCATCATGCACTTCAAGTGGCCATATATTTGTAGAATATTCTACCAAACAAGAGTTTGTCCCATCAAAGCCCACTTAAAGTCCTATACCTCTGAGATCCATCATACTCTCACTTGCGGGTTTTTAGATGTTTGTGTTACCCCTTATTGGCACTCCACCACAATCAATAAACTCCGGATTTTTTTGGATTATCCTTCACATCATAGAGGTTACAAATGCTATGATTTATCCTTCCATAGGATGTTCATTAGTCGTCATGTCCTCTTTGATGGAACAACTTTCCCATTTAACAATATTCACGAGCCTAGACCAACCACTTATGAATTTTTGGATGATGGAATAGTGCCATTTTTAACACAAGCAAAAGCCACTGTTACACAACCCGTGGCCCAACAATCATTGGCCCAACCCCTTGGTGATCAGTCTCGGCCGACTGGGCCCTTAACATCAAGCCCCAATTTACAACACTCAGCCTCCCCACCAGGGGTCAGGGGCGTCCAGTCCACGGGCCCAATACCCGCCTCCGAACACTCCCGAAATGAGGCCCAGGCTAGTGGTGTCTAGTCCACTGGCCCACCTCTATTTTTCTCTCTGACCCGCCACCCAGTGTAAGTCGCCCAGTCACCCGAAGTCAACATGGTATTGTAAAACCCAATGCGAAATATACTTTACACACCCAAGTCACTAAATCGCCATTACCCCGTAACCATGTGTCTGCGTACGTGACTCAAATTGGAAAATGGCCATGGATGATGAATATTATGCTCTTATTAAAAATAGGACGTGGGAGTTAGTACCCCGTCCATCTAATGCTAACATTATTCGGTCTATGTGGATTTACAGTCACAAAGAAAAATCTGATGGCAGTTTTGAGCGACATAAAGCTCGTCTTGTATGTGATGGCAAGACACAACAGGTGAGCGTGGACTGTGGGGAGACATTTAGCCTAGTGGTGAAACCAGTTACCATAAGGACGGTACTCAATCTGGCCCTTTCCAAAGGATGGTCACTTCGTCAGTTAGATGTCAAGAATGTTTTTCTTCATGGCCATCTCCATGAAACAGTTTATATGCACCAACATTTGGGCTACAAGGACTCCAGATTTCCAGATCATGTGTGCTTACTCAAAAAATCCTTATACGAATTAAAGCAGGCACCTCGGGCTTGGTACCAAAGGTTTGCAGAATTTGTATGCAAAATGGGTTCTTCCCACAGCCGGTCGGATAATTCTTTATTCATTTACCGTTAGGGTACTCATACTGCTTATCTACTTTTATATGTGGATGATATTATACTAACTACCTCATTTGATGATCTTCGGAAGTCTATAATGTCACAACTCAGTTCAGAGTTTGCTAAGAAGGATCTTGGACACCTACATTATTTTCTCGGGATTGCTGTGACCCGTCATTCTGGTGGTTTGTTCTTATCACAGAAAATATGCGGCAGAGATTGTGGAGCGGGCTGAAATGTCTTTCTGCAAATCATCAGCTACTCCGGTGGACACTAAATCCAAGCTGAGTGATGTGTCTAGCAAGCCATTTGCAGATCCCACACTCTACAGGAGCTTGGCTGGGGCACTTAAATATTTGAAATTTACCAGGCCAGATATCTCATATGTTGTGCAGCAGGTCTGTCTCTTTATGCACAACCCTATGGAAGATCATATGTATGCCCTCAAACGTATTGTGCGATATGTCAAGGGCACACTGAAATTTGTCTTACACTTATATTCCTCCTCGGAATCCAAATTGGTCTCCTATACCGATTCAGATTGGGCAGGCTGTCCAGATATTTGTCGCTCCACGTCCGGATATTGTGTATTTTTGGGCGACAATCTAATTTCCTCTGTCCTCCAAACGACAACCTACAGTCTGTCGATCCAGCGCTAAGGCAGAATATCGGGTTGTGGCAAATGTTGTATCTGAATCCTGCTGGATTCGGAACCTGTTGCTTGAGCTTCATTGCCCAATGTCCAAGGCCACACTAGTCTACTGTGATAACATCAGTGCGATTTATCTCTCGAGAAATCCAATCAACCATCAGCGCACAAAGCATATAGAGTTGGATATTAATTTTGTTCATGAAAGTGTGGCTCGCGGACATGTGCGGGTGTTACATGTTCCGACACGTCATCAGATAGCGGATATCTTCACTAAAGGGCTTCTACTGATTTTATTTGAAGACTTTCGGGACAGTCTCAGCATCTGTCGTCCTCCCGCTTCGATTGAGGGGGAGTGTTAGAAGATATATTCTTAGGATTATTATTTATTATTGTATTTAAATGATAATTACTATAGAATATTCTAGATAGCTAGTCATTAGTATAGAATCACATTTGTATGGAAAAAATATGATAGATGAGGAGAAGATTAAGGCTACCAATCTTCTATCATATTTGTATATATTCTTATCATTTGTAAATGACAAACTAGAATTATTACTGATGTCATAGGGCCACATCTGCATACTATGAGTGGTCTTGTATACGATTCAGCGTTAGTATATTTTTATTTTTTTCCATTGTAAAATTCCTGAATGTTGCTGGTTAATGGCATGTTCTCAGATTTATCCACATGGATCGACTGATACTCCGCCATATGCTACGATGGGCTCTGGTTCCCTTGCAGCTATGGCTATCTTTGAGTCAAAATACCGGGAAGGGTTAAGTGTAAGTTCATTTGCTGCAGTTACTTTAGTCCATTGAATTTGGCCTCTATGTACATTGTAAATTATTAAATGTTGGGATGGAATTTTGGTGCAGAAAGATGAAGGGATAAAGCTAGTAGCAGAAGCCATATTGTCTGGAGTGTTCAATGATCTTGGTAGTGGAAGCAATGTTGATATTTGTGTGATAACAAAGGTCTAAACTCATTTTAGCAATCAATGACAAAATTTTCATCTTATTATACATGAATCCATGTTCTATTTTGCTAGTATTTCAACTCATATGCTGATTTGTTAGGGTCACACGGAGTACTTTAGGAATCATATGTCGCCTAATCCCAGGACCTATCCACAGAAGGGTTACTCATTCCCCAAAAAGAGTGGTTAGTATTCTCATACTTGTCAGCATCCAATATAAATGAGAAATATTGTTAAAATATGCAAGTTAGTTTCTGTAAAATGCTTAACATTCAGCCTGGACTTTACTAATGTGGTTAGTTGAATTGTGCTTACAGAAATTTTCTTACAAAGATTACACCATTGAGAGAAATGGTAGAGGTGATGGAAGGTGGAGATGCTATGGAAGAGTAATATTGCAATGATGAGTTCCATTGTCATTTCTTTGAAGGACTATTGGGTTCTCAAACAATTTCCGGAGTATCAAGTGTTTGTAATTTTCTAAAATTAGTGAATATTAGTATATTATTCATGATATATTTTATAATTATTAGTGATGTATAATTATGATAGTTATAGGATCACTATTGTATTATTATGATTCCACATTGTACACACTATATATATTTGTATTAATGAGAAAGACTCTCTAAGGGAAATTAATACATTCTTACATGATATCAGAGCCAAAACCTAAACCCTGAGTTTTTCCTCCTAATAGCCCCGTATACATTTGATATACGCTGATATACAACCCTCTTACCTTCCCTATATCTTCAACATGGTTGTTTAACCCTCGTATACATCCTATACACGCCGATATACACCTTATATACGGCTGATATACCCCTCTACCACTATATATTGCACGTATACAACCTCCCTAAGTCGTTATACACCTCGTATACGGCCCCACATACACCTCGTATACGGCCCCACATACACCTCGTATACGTCCCGAACCCCTCCTAATTTTTTTCTCTCACCAACTCTCCGGAAATTTTCATGGCAGCAACGAATCTTCATGGTAGTGGCTGATTGGATGGAAACTCGGGCCTCCAGCAAGAGCCCAACATCCAGGTCCACGTTTCCAGCTGCGCCCCAACAGCAGTTGGGGCTATAACCGCGGCCCGCTTCTGGCAACCAAACAACACACTTTCTGGCATCCAATTACGGGCCCAACCTCAGGCAGCCTTGTAGTCCGCCCCAGATCAATTGATGGGCCACAGCCATCCGACCTAATTTCCCGGAGCACAACAGTCGCTGCAGGCCTTCCCCAATCCAATTTGGGTCAGGCTTTCATCACGTTGACTCATCGGCTGCCCGATAATGCGTGGTATATGGATACGGGTGTCACGTCTCACCTCACAAACAATTCTGGTAATCTTCCTAAACTGTGAAATTTAAATACTTCACAATCTATTATGGTTAGAAGTGGTCATCGCATTACAATTCAAGGGTTTGGCCACACACTAACCCCACCATCGCATCCCCACTTCTCCCTAAATAACGTCTTTTATGCCTCAAATATTATCAAGAACCTAATCTCCGTTAGAAAATTTACCACGAATAATTTTGTATCAATTAATTTTGACCTATTCTAGTTTTCTGTAACGGACCTACGTACCGGGAAACTCCTTATGATATGCAATAGTGAGGGGTCCCTCTATCCACGCCCGCCGCTAGTGTTACCCCTCCCACATCTCTAACTGCCGTGTCTCTTCTCCCACCGCTTAACAACAATCTCTCCCTCAACCTAGCACAATAGACATGGACATCGGAGCTTCTATTTTTAATTTTCTTCGAATCAATAATTTAATTCGTTGCAATAATGGGAAAACTTGTCCAACATTGTTTTTCTTGTCCTTTAGGCAAACATGTTCGCCTTCCTTTTCAGTTGTCTTTAAGTGTTACATTTTTTCCCTTTGACATTATTCATGCAGATTTATGGACATCTCTCATTACTAGCTCATTGGGTCATAAGTTCTATCTAGCTTTATTAGATGATTTTTCTCACTTTATTTGAGTTTACCCACTTAAATTTAAGTCTGAGGTTTCTGCCAAGTTTCTTGAATTTTGTGTCTATATCAAAACACATTTTGAAAAAGATATCAAATCGTTCCAATGTGATAATGGTCACGAATTTAATAATTTCTCGTTTCACAATTTTTGCAAAAATAATGACATGGTTTTTCATTTTTCGTTTTTCGTGTCCCCGCTCTTCCTCCCAAAATGGAAAAGCTGAACGAATCATCCTCACTATAAATAACATGGTTCGTATAATCCTTTTTCATCTTTTCTCCCTCCATCATTTTTTGTCTATGCAGTCAAAATGGTAGATACATTCTTAATATCTTACCTACAACAACTCTTCATAATAATACACCCACCGAAATTTTATACCGTCGGATCCCTCCTATGATAACCTTCAGATTTTGGTTGCCTCTGCTACCCAAATCTTGCCTCCACTACTCCCCATAAATTAGCACCACACACTGCTCCCTGTGTCTTCGTAGGTTTCCCACTCAATCATAGGGTTATTTGTGTTATGACTTGTCTTCACACAAAATCATCGTCTCACGTAATGTTATGTTTGACAAAATAATCTTCCCATTTTCAAACATCCAAAAATTCCAGAACACGGATTACACCTTTCTAGACAAGTCCGACACATCACCGTTTGTCCGTCTCGCCCTCAGTCAAGCTGCCACTATTTTGGCAGCAGCCAACATATCATCTGCATCTGCTCAGTCCCCTCTCATTAACATCGTCCCGTTGACCACCTCTCCACCACCGTCATTCCACTCCGATTAGACTCCCCCCAACCAACCAGTCCTCGATATCACGTCGTCCCCACCATTCGTCCCTGACCGTCACCAACCCACCACTCTATCGACCAGTCACCACATAGCCCATCACTATCACCACCACCAGCCCCGACACCGACCCACCCACCACCCTTCGATCTCAATCGATGCCTCCCCTCACCAGATCTGAGCCTCGATCAACCATACCCCGACCACATTACCCGCCACCTTCCTGCATCTGTTCCTACCTAGACGGATCAAACCCAAACCCAACCCCCAACCGACAATGTTACTGTCACCCATACCTCTGACCCGTCACCCCATATAAAATTCCAACCTACCTATGCCCCCCCCGCACCATATGGAAACCCGTGCCCAACAAGGAATTTTCAAATCTAAAGTCCATTTTAACCTTTCCATACAAACCATATCCCCAATTCTCAAAAACCCCAAATTAGCCAAACTTGACCCAAGTTGGAATGCGGCCATGCATGAGAAATTTAATGCTTTAACAAAACAACATACTTGGAATTTGGTTCCTAGACCGGACGGGGTGAATGTGATCCGATGGATGTGGCTTTTTCATCACAAATACAGAGACACTGGTGACTTAGAGAGATATAAGGCGAGACTTGTGGTAATGGTACTAATCAGTAGGTGGGTATTGATTGTGGTGAGACATTCAGTCCGGTTGTTAAATCGGCTACCATTCGCATGATTCTAAGCATTGATATGGGTAAGAATTGGTCGATTCATCTTGATGTGAAGAATGATTTTCTACATGGGGACTTGAAAGAAACTATTTACATGCACCAGCCGCTAGGCTTTGTCCATCTAGAGGCCCATCATTATGTATGTCGTCTTCGCAAGTCACTAAATGATTTGAAACATGCCCCTAGAGCTTGGTGTGAACGATTTGCTAATTACATAATGCAGATTGGGTTTGTATGCAGCAAGTGTGATAATTCTCTATTTATTTTTTATCGAGGTAGTAACATTGTTTGTTGTTATATGTGGATGACATTATGCTTACTGCCTCATCTGATGTATTAAAAAATGAGATCATTGCTTTGCTTAAATCCGAATTTGCTATTACTGACTTGGGGAAGTTAAGTTATTTCTTGGGGATTTCAGTGACTAGATCTGCAGATACTATGTTTGTGTCAACGTAAGTATGCAGAGGAGATTGTGTACATGGCTAAAATGGCAAACTTTAAGATCATGTCCATTCCGGTTGACTCTAAGTCAAAGCTCAGTGTTGTTGATGGTGATCCAATATCCGATCCTACTCTTTATAGGAGTCTTGCATATGCACTACAATATCTTACTTTCACCATGCCTAATATTGTTTATGTCGTTCAACATGTGTGTTTGTTTATGCATGCCCCAAGGAAGCCTCATTTTACTGATCTTAAACGTATCATTCGATACGTTAAAGGCACACTTGAGTATGAATTGCATCTATACCCCTTTGCACCGACCCGATTGTTATCATATACGGATGAAGATTAGGCAGGCTGTCCGAACGCGCGACGCTCCACCTCCGGCTATTGTGTGTTCTTATGGGATAATCTCATTTCTTGGTCTACCAAGAGGCAAGCCACCCTATCTCGCTCGAGTGCAGAAAATGAGTATAGGGGCGTTGCTAATATTGTTGTTGAGATCTGCTGGATCCGAAACCTTCTTTTGGAACTTCAGTGTCCCTTGCGTAAGGCATCTTTGGTGTACTGTGATAACATATCCGTAATATACTTATCTCATAATCCGGTTCAGTATCAGCGAACCAAGCACATTGAGATGGATATTCATTTTGTTCGTGAGAAGGTTGCTATAGAACATGTTAAGGTGGTGCATGTGCCTTTTTCGTATCAGTATGCAGATATCTTCGCTAAAGGACTACCTCGACAGCTATTCCTCGACTTCAGATCCAATCTTAGCGTCCGGCGCCTCCCGCTCCGACTGAGGGGGTGTATTAGTGAATATTAGTATATTATTCAAGATATATTTTGTAATTATTAGTGATATATAATTATGATAGTTATAGGACCCCTATTAAATTAGGATTTCACATTATACACACTATATATATTTATATTAATGAGAAAGACTCCATATGGGAGATTAATACATTCTTACACTAATTGTTGCTGGAGAATGAAATATTGGCTTGGTCCGAATGAAGGATTTTGTAGTTTGTTTTTGTTGCCCTGCTGCTTTCAAGCTTTCAATAGTTTCTCTCGCGATTGAAGTCTAGTTCTTTTGGTCGTTTGCTAAGGAAAGAAGATCTTTGTCGTAAATTATGCCAAGAGAGGATAATAGATGTTTGCCAGGTGCTGTCAATAGTTATCTATCAATGTTTGCTGGGTTCACCATCTGCTAATTATTTAATCAAATATAGAAAGGAAAAGACATATGAAGGAAAAAAACTTTGGGAATTGACACTTGTAACAAACTTGTAAGACTCCTATCGTTTGCCGTTTAGCCAATTGGTATTGTCAACTTGTAGCCCAAAATGATTTGGCAACAGATAACTTCTGTAATTTTGCCTCTTTTTATTTTTCTCAACCCACACCAGTTCTCTTTTCCAACAGCCCTTCAATAATCCATAAAATTTTCAAAGGTACTCTTCTCTAGTTGGATAAGAAATGGTAGGTCGTTGGAAAGCCCTATTTTCTGCACAATTCTATCCCAAATTGATTTTACCTTTAACTTTAAAAATACCTTTTCCTGTTTTTTGAGTGGGTATGGTTGGATTTCATTAGACACTGGACGAAACAACATACAAAATTTCAGAAAGATTGGAGGTGATTCTAATTGGTTTGGAGTCAAAATTCATAGCAGAAATTAATCTGGAAAATGTCAGCGACAATGTATATTATTATATATCACACACAAATTTTCATCAATATACATTGTTGTCCTGCAACTATTTGTCAAATTTTCAACGGAAGAACTAAACTCAATTTCTGTCATTACCGAGACAATTTTACTATTCCTCAATCCATGTATTACCCCGCTCAGAATTCTAAAGGCTGGAAAATTTTCAATTATCGGTTAAAGGCCTGGCCAGTGGGCCGGGCTCGGGTCTGGCGGGCCGGGTCTGCGGGGTCGGGTCTGGCGGGGTCGGGTTTGGCGGGACTTGCTCCAATCCCGGGATCCGGGCGGGGTTTCCTTTTTTTTTTTTTTTTTTTTTTTAATAACATATGTATAAAAAAAACTCAATAAACAAGACAAGATGGTGTAATAAAAACATCTCAAGGTTGTTTTGTGCCTCTTATATTATTTAATAGACATGATTTTTTTTGTAATACAAATACAATTGTCTAAAATCTAAATTGCAACTTTGTGATGTTGTCCAAAAGTTGCAAATTACATAATAAAATTGCAATTAAAAAAATTACATTCTCAAAAAAAATGTTCTAATTGCTTGATAATTTCCTGTGGTTCTTCGATTGGAATTGGTATTTGTTGGTCAAATTGATCCATGTCTCTTCCACTACCTTCGGATAAGATTTCGTTGTAATTTTCGTCTTTTTTCTTCGTTGATCTCCAATTGACCGCATCTTCTCCGCTCCGCTCGTATCCAATCTCTGAATAATACTGCAATTTCCAAGCTGTCTCCGGCTAATGAGTGTCTCGTGGTCTCCTATTTGATATTTGCCGCGAAAAAAACGTTTTCGAGACGCGATTGATGACGCTTGAATGTTCAAAACATCTCGGGCATCATTGAAAGTGTCGGAAAGGTCTTCTCATTCCCCCTCTAGTATTTCAAGTCTTCATGTCCATCTTCATTGATAACTTCTTGGTACGGTACGTAACCCCGCAAAACAAAAATATCCAACTCGCTAATTTGGTTAGTAGCGATACGGCCGCACATTCTATTTCGAGGCTTTCAATACTAGCCGCGAGAAACAAGATGTCTTTTGTGAGGTTGTGTTGAAGATGAAGAAGATGGTATGGAAGCCGGTAAGTTACTAGCATTTTCTTGTTGATAAAACCTATATATTTTTTGCATTGGTCTTCTACGCTAGACAACACTTCTTCTTTAGTTTGTTCAATAGGTGGTGGGTGATTTAGATTTTTGGAACTTGGAGGTGGTAGTACTTCTATACAATCGTAAATAGTTTCAATTAGTGATTTAGTACCGTTTATTTTAATAGTCGGATTTAATACAGCACCAATAATATAAATAGTGGGAATAGGAATAAAATATTTTTTTATTTTGATAAATATTTTTTTAATAGCTGCCATATAAGCTGATTTTTCCATATATTCACTAAGTAATAAAAATATTAGAATTATATAAAACAACATAGTTGAAATAGTATGATAATATATACCGGAAAATTCTTTTGTTGCTTGAAAAAATTTCTCTAAAAATACAATAAGTTCGGAAATTTTTACTCAATCACTATCTACAACCATATCAGCTGGATTTTGATTATGAGAGTTAAAAAATAAAGTTATAGGTTTTCTATAGTCATAAGCAACAAGTAGTTGCTCGTATAAAGAATTTCACCTAGTGGATACTTCTTCTGAAATTTTTCTATAAGGTAGTCCACAATCGTGACAAGTTTTTTTATATTCTTTTCTTCGTTGTACTCTATTACTTTTAAAAATAAAGTTTATAGCAAATTGTATTTTACTAAGAATGTCTTGAAAAGGTGATAGACCATCCTTTACAATTAAGTTATATATATGGCACGCGCATTTTATATGAAAATGATCTGGAAAAGATGGAGTTAAACTATTTTTTAAAATTGTAATAGCGTAATTGTTAGAAGAAGCGTTATCTAATGTAATAGTCATAATTTTATCGGTTATTCCATAATAATAGCACACTTGATAAATATTATCTACAATAAAAGTACCAGTGTGCCTATCATCTATATATCTATACGCTAAGATACGTTTTTGCATAGACCATTTATAATCTATCCAATGACAAGTTACGGTTAAACAATCATGGTCGTTAGTACTACGACCTATATCAGACGTGATAGATACTTTGTCATTAAAATGATATAATGAATAACGTAAATATTATTGATATTCATATGCGAATTTAAATACATCTCTCTTAACAGTTGATCTAGAAAAACCGTTAAAAGCATGATTATATATATATCTCTAATGTAATGAATAAAACCGGGAGATGAAGGAAATGAAAAAGGCAAACCCTCCACAGCAACTAATTTTGATATTGCTTCCCTATCTCTATGTTTATTGTATTTAGGGTCTACAATCCCCCCCCCCCGTCATAGGGTTAATTTGACCCTATACTTGATCCGAAACAGTATCAGTATGTGAACCTTGTCCCGATGGAGTGGGCGTTTGCGCACCCGATTTTGAAGCCTGGTATTGGGCATACCTAGCTGGATGGGCACTTACTACGTATCTAATTAAACCCTCCGTCCCACCATGACCTTTTCCAATTTTAAATTTTAAAACATTTTTATAAATTTTACATATAGCTACTTGATTCTCTACGTCCCTATCAAAAAATGTCCATACATCCGATTTTAATGGTCGTTTTTTGAACCTCGCTCATACTAGGGGGAATATGAGTCATTTCAGTTGAAGGTGCACTAGTGGGTGTGTTGTCATCAACATTAGTGGGTGTATCATCTATATCATCGTCTAAATTAAAGTCTTCTTGAGTTCCAGAAAATAATTCCTCGTCTAAATCTAATGGTATTGTAGGAAAATGTTAAGTATCAACAAAATTATCCTGTGTAGAAATAAGATGACTAGAAGAGGTACTCTTGCCCTGATTTCCCCTACTAGAAGAAGCACCCTTACCCTTAAACATACCTCTTAATCCTTTCATTTTAATTATGATAATAAATAATTAAAGACAATAAAATTAAGTGCATTAAATAAAATAAACAGACAATAATAATTTAATGAAGGAACGAATGTACACCGACGTAACGTCGACGTGTAATTGAGAGGTTGAAAATTGAAACTTTGCTCGATGAAAGATCTCAAGCTAGTTGCCAACTTCACTCCCAATTCCCAAATGAATAAATAAAATTGAATATTTAGTAAACAATGTAGACTTGTAGAAATATATATTGAGAGATTAGAGAGATTGTAGGAAGATTTGTGAGAAAGATGAAGAAAAAATGAGTTATTTATAGTTAAAAAATTGAGTTAAAGTGTAAATATAATAACTTATGAGTTAAAAATAAATATTAAGAGGTGGAGGGGTTGGGAGAGGCCAAAAATGATGGCCGTTGCCCAACGGCCAAAATCTAAAACGATCGTTAGTGCAATGCTTATATTTGCAAAGGCGAGCTTTCGGGCGGGATCGGGGGCGGGCTCGAGGCGGGCTCGAGACAAGCTCATGTCGGGATCGGGTTTGGCGGGCTAGTGGCGGGCTCGGGACGAGACATTGTCCCGTCCCGAGTTCGAGTCCCTCTACCATTTTTTTTTTTTTTTATACTCGGGGTCAAGGCGGGACCGGAGGTCGGGTGGGGGTCGGGCCGTCCAAGCCCACTGGCCAGCCTTAGTTAAAACCTTCTGTTACCTTTTCAATTTAGTTTTCAAACGAGAAAAAATTAATCCCTCAAATTTGTTCTCAAAGTGATAAGAATAAAATCTGAAAATTTCGGATAGACATAAAACTAATTCACTGGAAGAAATATTACATGAAAATGAACGATGGAAGTTCTTTCTCCTCTTTCTTTTGCTCGATGACAGCAAATGTAGCTTATGCCATTAGGTTTGCCCTGAGCATGTTAACTAAACCTTGGACTCACAACAGCAAAAACATTGATACTGAACACTGAACTTCAATTGCAAGAACAAGACCAGCAACAGGAACACACATTAATTCTTGAACAACAAACGTCAAAAATATAAATAATACTCTTTTCATGTCTCTCCACATTGCATGAAAAGAGTAATTATTAGCAAACTCCAAAGTTCAGTCACATGTATGGTTGAATAAATGAGAGCCATCCTCTGATTAAAGAAGCAGCACTCTCATGTCCATAAATTCAATTTCCGAGAAACCTTAATCCATAAGATTTTGATTCCAAAAATCACTGTTTGTGCCTGCAGTTTTCTCCAAACTCTGGTTTTTATCAAGAACATTGTTGTTCTCCTTCATCCTCATTTCATCTTTGTCAATTTGTAGGGAGTTGCCACACAGAAGTCCTCAACTCTCTTCATCATTTACTTCTCTTCATTTCAGAATAATATGAAAAACAAAATACTAGTAATTCGCTTAAACCAGTTTTCCACCATCTAATAAGTCATGCCTGAATCCGCATAACGAACATAGAAAAAAGGGCTTGCTTTGCTTCCAAAGTTTTCCCTGTTTCCTGTCTTTTTTTTTATCTCGCCCTGGAGGGGCACTGCTGGAATTTGAAAAACATTTTCCACCTATCCAACTGGTCATGGAGAAGAAATAGTAAAGAAAATTCCACCTGGACTGCAAAACACTATGCAGCAGGAAACCTCTTATATCCTTTACTGTCAACATTCTAACAAACAATAGCAAATGCCATGAGCTTGATTGACGGAGTTCAGAAAACACTCACCTGAGAAGCGAAGCACAAAGAAAAACCAGTCAATGTTTATGTCTGAGGGGGGGTAAGAGAGAGAGAAACAGAGAGTCCGTGTGTGTGTGCGCGCGCGCGTGTGTGTCCCCCTAATACATCAATATGGTAGATATGTGTGTGTGTGTGTGTGTGTGTGTGTGTGTGTGTGTGAGAGAGAGAGAGAGAGAGAGAGAGAGTTCAATGTTACATACTGATACATGGAGAAGTGATCACTCTTTATAATTTCATAACCGCCTAGTTAATATATAGACGTCGATTTTGTGTTCTCTAAAACCTTTTTCATTTTTTATCAAGAACCCCTCTTTTCATTTTTGTACCACGTTGCTTCCTCCATTGCACTTATCAGTTGCCCTCTTCTCTGTTGCGCCATCCCCGAAGTATAAAAAATATTCTTAAATAACCATCAGATAGTTCATTTACTCTTTCTTAATCTATCAAAATCATAGAATAAGAAATTGGAAAAACAAAATATCCTCCTGGGTATGAGTAAATTTATCAAATCTTGATTTACCACTACAAACTCGGGAAGCATAGCTTCTAATTTATAATCTATTCAAAAGATGGTTTTGATGTGATTGACCCAAGCATGAACCAAGACGAGCTAAATAGTGGCAAGCTTGAGGTTATAATTGTTAGGAACAGCCACGCATGCCTACTCTTTGAGTAATGACACTCTAATTGAATCAACAACAAAAGGTGAATGAACTAATTATTCATTTAAGAGGAGAATTGCATATAAACTTTTTGGGGGAGACTGCAAGAGGACGACGGCAAGGAATGGAATTGGCACGAAGTGCAGGTGATAGGTGGGACTGGTTATTATTCCCATCAGTCTCCTTTAAAAAAAATTATACTGGACATTTTCTAAGCATGTAATAAGTAGTTAAGTACTTTTTTTAATCAATAATAAGTAGTTAAGTACATGGGTTTTCTGTGAATATGGAGTGCGAAAATCAGCTCCCCAGAGTATAAAAAGGAGTGCGAAAATCAATTCCCAATAATGTTTAAATAAACCAAAGCAAATCTAAACCCTTCGCCAAGGGAAATACATAATTCCTTGCTCTTTCATGATGATACATTTGAATAATGAAAAAATTCAAAGAACGTGAACAAGAAGCTGGATCTGCATATAAAATGGTGAATGTAATGCAATAAAATGGTGAATGTAATGCAATAGTCTTTAGAGGACTCAGAAGCTATTATCAGGTCAGGAAGATTTTCTTTTTTGTAGTTTTAGATGAAGGAAACAAACACTTTAAACTACATCTGAGAACTAAAATATTGAGTAAACATGTTAACAGTACAGGAGAAACTCAGAAATCTTCTGTACGAGGAAACCAAATGAGCATGGAAGATACATGAGTATTCTCTTGCTGAATGGAATGGAGAGATCAGTTATTTCCAGATCTGGCCTTAAATACAGGTTGGAAAGAGATAGCATTGAAGATAGAAAGGTTCATTCGATGCTCCAACCAACCTATGATTGCAGAACCTCCCAGACTTGTCAAAAAAGATTTCCCTTTTGCCAGAGCAGTACGAGAGAGTAAATGGCAATCCAACATTCTTCGAGAATCAACAGTCACGTCCAACTAAGGAGAGATATGTGTCACAGTCTCCAGGGGTCAAGGTTACTGGAATTTTCAAGACGTGTATTGTTGGTTCTTTTGCTGCAGAAGAAACAGAGATCCCCACTTTGTCAGATATTAGGAGATGGGTGGTGGTTACATGGAAAGCGGTGTTTGGGATCAATATTTACGAAATGACCAACAATATGTTCCTATTAGAGTTACCTAATAGGAACATAGAAGAACAGATCATTCAGAAGGAATGGAGGTGGAAGAAGACCAAACTGAAGCTCCAATGGTGGAACCCCACAGCCGGATGCGAACCATCGACTCAAATTGCAAACACCACTTGGATAAGAGCTTTGGGAATTCCTCTTCAACTCTGGTCTCAGAGGATCTTCAACCTTTGTGGCGGATGGGTCTCTACTGAAGAAGAGACTGATCTGAAAAATCACATGAAGTGGGCCCGAATTCAAATCTCAAGCGATGGCCGGAATTGCCCTAGCGAAGTAACAATAGAAAGAGATGGTATCAAGTTTTTTATTCCGATATAGGTGGAACAGAGAGTTCGTTTCCAAATTGTTTAGCCACCGACACGATCTGGGTTGCCGGATTTTGTCGAGTCCTTAGAAGAACCCAAAGATACGAGGCTGGCTACGAACCTTTGGGTAAAAGAATCGATCATTTCAGAGGAAGTACATGGGAGCATGCAAAGCTCTGAAGATGGACGGGGGGATTACGTGGGACCTGCAAACACAGCTGGAAGACTTTTTAAAAAAATTTGCAGGCACGTGACAAGGAGAAGGTTGAACCCTTGCTCTCCACTTATTGTTCTTTGGGCCAAAACAGGCCGAAATCCAAAATGTGGTCCGGGCTAGATAGAGTAGCCCATGTCGTCTTTAATGATTTAAATGGGCCACATGCTGTAAAAAACTTTGATCCTTTAGTTGTAGACTCTAGGACAGTCGAATCTCAGTCGTTGTCTCCAGAAACAGAGACTTCCATTCTTGAAGAAACTTTTATGCATCTGGGAACAGGATATTATGGGGGAGAAGATTCAGACAGGCAACGAAGACATGCATATGAAGGAAACAATTGAAAATATGGTGATAACCCTAATCGCCGATAATCCTGAATCTGAGGCACAATCACAAAAAGATCAACTTGCCACAGTATTAAGGCAAGATGATAACAAAACATACTGAAATTGGGGAGAATTTTTGGAGCCAATTTCAAAGGACATGAGGAGGAAGCACTGGAACTATTGATGCAGACAGGCTAGAAAAATGGAGGCCGAGGTTATTTCAAAGAGGCCCAGATTCAAAGGTATACAAGAGCTCAAGGGGCTAATTTCTTTTGATGTAAATTTCAAGAGTAATGGGAAGAAAGGCAGGGGAAAAGAAGGGGAATTTTTTAAATGAAGTTAAAATTGGTGTCATGAAATGTAAGGGGACTGAACAATAGGGATAAGAGAAGAATTGTAAAGCCTAATTTCAATTGGAATGCTGATGTTATTTGTCTTCAAGAATCTAAATTGGAAGGGGAAAGTAAACAGATCATCAAAGAATTATGGGGAGGGAGATGGGTGAAATTTGCATGCTAGAGGGGGGATTTTGATGCTATGGGACAACAGAGTATGGAAAGGGGAAACGTTGGAGATCTGAGCATATACTTTATCTTGTAGGTTTGTGGCACTCCTTCAAATTTTTGAGTGTCATGTAACTGGAGTATATGCCCCAAATTGTAGAATAGAGAAGGAACAGGTGTGGGATGAATTAGGGGCAGTCAGCAGCTTGATAGAAGGCCCCTGGGCTGTATGTGGAGACTTCAATGTAACAAGGTTTCCATCTAAAAAAATGAATTGCAAAAGAACTAGAAAATTTCATAGAAGACATGGAATTGATAGATCACCAACTAGAAGGAGGGTGTTATACTTGGTACAAGGGAGACAACTACAGAGTAACATCAAGAATTGATAGAATACTAATATCACAAGAATGGGATGACAAATTCAGGAATATCAAGCAGTCTCTGTTGCAAAGACTTGAATCTGATCATTTTCCTGTATCACTTCAATGTGGAGTCTGGGAACACAACAAGTCTTATTTCAAATTTGAAAACTGGTGGTTGAATACTTAAGGGTTTGTGGATAGAATCAGAGATTGGTGGAACTCTTGACTTTATAAGCAAACCTAATTACATTTTGGCTTCCTAATTACATTTTGGCTTGCAAGTTCAAAGCTTTAAAAGCTAAACTGAAAGATTGGAGTAGAACTAGCCAAGGCAACCTAGGTGTTCAAAAGACTCAGATTTTGAGTCAACTGGCAACATTAGATGTTGTATTGGTGAATACAGTATTGACAGAAGAGGAATCAGTGTTGAAAGCATCACTTCTGATGGATTATGAGGAGCATTTAAAAAATGAGGAGATAGTGTGGAGGCAAGATCTAGGGCTATGTGGCTCAAAGAAGAGGACAAGAACACCAGCTTCTTTCACAAAGTGGCCAATGCATATAGGAGAAGCAACAACATTAACCAACTGATAATACAACAAGAAATTGTGGACCAACCAAGGATAGAGGAGGAAATTATTGATTTTTATCATAGTTTGTACTCTGAATCTACTGAATAGAGGCCTTCTTGCAACCTAGTTAATTGCACTGTTATCAATGAAGAGGAAAAAGCAGCTTTGCAGGGAGAATTTGAAGAACAAGAGGTGTTGTCTTGCTTAAAGTTCTGTGTCATGGACAAAGCTCCTGGTCCTAATGGCTACACAATGGGCTTCTTCGTCAAATGTTCGGGAGTGTTGAAGCTAGATATCATGGCCACTTTCAAAACCTTCATTCTCATGGAGTTTTTGAGAAAAGCTACAATGCAACATACATAGCTTTGATCCCTAAAAAAACAGGTGCCAAGCAGTTGAGCGATTTTTGACTCATTAGACTTATAGGCAGTGTCTATAAATTGAATTGTAAGGTGCTAACAGAAAGACTGAAAAGAGTTATAGGCAAGCCGGTGGACGTGCAACAAATGGCTTTTATTAAAGATAGGCAAATCATGGATGTCATTCTAATTGCCAATGAAGCAGTGGACTCCATGTCCAAACAGGAAAACCAGGATTTTGTGTAAACTGGACATTGAAAAGGCATATGATCATGTCAATTGGAAATTTTTATTGAAGGTTCTTTCATGTATGGGCTTTGGAGGCAAATAGATCAAGTGGATAAGATTTTGCATATCAACTGTTAGATTTTCAGTACTCATCAATGGTTCACCGGAAGGTTTCTTCCCAGCTCATAGAGGGGGTGAGCCTCTATCACCTTTCTTGTTTATATTAGTAATGGAGGGCCTGAACAACATGATCAAAATAGCAAGAACCAATGAATGGATCAGAGATTTTGAGGTTGCCACAGGTCCAAATCTAATTGCAAACATGGAAATCACTCACCTTCAGTATGCATATGCCACTTTGATTTTTTTGTGATGCGGATGAAGATCAACTTAGGACTCTTAAGAACAAATCTGTTTTGTTTGAAGGGATTTTTGGGTTACACATTGATTGGAGAAAGAGTCATATGTATCCAATCAACGATGTGAACAATATGGACGACCTGACCAGGATTTTAGGTGAAGTAGGGGCACTGCCAACTACTTACTTGGGAATGCTTTTAGGAGTCAAATCAAAGTCCCAGAACATCTAGAATTCTGTAATTGAAAAGTGTGAGAATAAGCTATCCAGGTGGAAGTCTCAATACATATCTCTTGGGGGCAGAGTCACCCTCATTAATTCAGTTCTACATGCACTAAGGCTAAAATGGTTATGGAGGTACTCACAGGCACCTCAACCTTATTGGGGAAGAATCATTAAAACCAAATATGGGGAAGAAAACAGTTGGATGACCAAAGAGGTGAACACTCTTTATGGAGTTAGCTTGTGGAGAGCCATAAGAGCTCTTTGGCCCTTCTTGAGGAACCATTCTACTGTTAAGGTGTATAATGGTCATAAAACTTCTTTTTGGGAGGATAAATGGTTAGTAAACACTAGTTTAAAGGAACTCTTTCCTGACATTTTTGGATTGGCAGTGTATCGACACATGAAGGTAGCTGAGACTTGGACTCTTCATGGGTGATAAGCTGGCTCCTAAAAAAATGAAAAATGAGAGAAAATCCATATTCAAAGTATTCTTTCTTAGAGGAAAAGAATGGTGGAAAGAAGATGCTATGTGGAACATTCAGTTTAGGAGGAATTTCAATGATTAGGAAATCAGTACACTGGCAGAGTTTTTCAGGCTACTAGAAGATTTCAAAGCTACACAGGAAGGAGCAGATAAGCAATGGTGGAGAGAAGACAGCAAAGGCATATTCAAAGTAAGCTCAGCTTACAAATTTTTGATCCAAAGTAATCAGCAGGTGCAACTCTGGCCTTGGAAGCACATATAGAAAGTGAAGGTACCTTTCAAAGTTGTATGCTTCACATGGTTGTTGGCAAAGGAAGCTGTATTAACCCAAGAAACCTTAAAAAGAGAATTTTTCCACTGTTCCAAATGCTATTTGTGTGGCGAAGAGGGTGAGACAGTTAGCCATCTGTTTCTACATTGTAGAATCACTACCCAGCTTTGGAGGATATTTGTTAATCTTAGGGGCATTGTTTGGGTAATGCCAAAAAAGATTACTGAACTACTTTATAGTTGGGAGGAGGCAGGAATAAGAGCTTCAGACAGAGATAGATTGAGGATTGTCCCAGCTTGCATTTGGTGGACAATATGGAAAGAGAAGAATTCCAGGTGCTTTGAAGACTGTAGCAGTGAAGTACAGAAGATCAAATTGAACTGCATAAGCTTTTTTGCTTTTGGTGCAAGCAGGTTTATCTAGAGGATACTGAGTCCATAATAGAAATCCTATGTTCTTGCTAGAATTTCAGAATTTTGGACCAGTTTTCTTATCTTGCTATGATGTAAATATGGTTTCAGTACAACCTATGTACTGATTTAGTCCAATACATACTAATGTTACCTTCTCAAAAAAAAAACATGTTAGCAGTACAAATGTTCACAACAGAAAATAAGCCATGCTGTTAAGAGCTTCCAGGTTTCAACAAGTTTTAATGAATGGAACTCTTCAATTTAGCCTTGATAATGAGAGTTAGATACACCATTTGTTCTCCATTAAAGTTTATTTGTTTGTCCACAAATTTTGTTAAGTGTGTAATATCAACACCTCAACCAAGATGATTTGCTCGTCCACATGTACAATTTAACCGAGTATTACACAATCTACTAAATTAAAACCACTACCCTGCTGCATTCTACCACATGCTTTCCATCAAACCCAAAATGAGAACTTGTGAAAGGATTGATCATAACAGTGCACTGCTTTTGATACTTCTGGTCAGGCACTTTTAAGTCGGTGGCCTAGCCACGACATTTGAATTCTTGGTCAGTTTAGCACTGTTCTTACAATATTTACCATGTGTGTGTTTTTTTAAATCAAAGGTAAGAGTATTTCTAGTGATTAATCAGTAGCTAGTAGGATGTTGGGGTTGTTCCTATCAAAATTCTTAGAGTGTGCTGATTGTTAGAACATTCTACCAGCCACTTACCAATAAGGCCCTACCTTTGATTAAAAAGAAAGAAACACATGGAAAATACTGTAAGAGCAGTGCTACACAGATCAAAAGTTCAAATGATGTGGAAAGGCCACCAAATGATAGTACTTAATAAAACTAGCAGTAATGGCATGGGTTAGTTAATTTTGTTTAAGAGAAAGCTGATGAAGAACAAATTCAAAAAAAAATTGAAGTTAATGTACTGCATGACTGATCTTAGCAAAAAGCTCAAAACATGATTGAACAGGGTAGTCTTGGTTCCCATGTAATGCAATATGGGTTAACCAAGACCACCCTACTTGGTTTGTTACAATGGTTTTGTTAATTTTTAAGACGTAATAGACCACCTATACTACCCTTGTGAGTTCAAAAAGAATGCTTATTTCCTCTTTAACAAACAAAGTTTTTGAAAGGAAAAAATTCAATATTAGCTGTTGCTAGAAACTTTATTTCACTTAACAATCAATTTAACCTCAAGAAAGGATTGGAGCTCAAGGATCATGTCAAGTACTTGAGAAATTCATGTACTTGACAATATGGGATTAGAGGAATCAGATGTTGAATGGAATATGGAAGCTTTAAAAGGGAAGATAAGGATTTGAGTATTGACCTAAAGACTATTACGAGGAGAGCAATTTATGTACTTGAGAATATGAGGTTAGAGGAATCCGATGTTGAATGGAATATGGAAAGGGAAGCCTTAAAAGAGAAGATAAGGATTTGTGTTTTGAATTTAAAGATGGAAATTTACATAATGAAAAGTTAGTTTGAGTTTTAAAAATTTCAGCAAAGGAGATTTTATAGATCTCAATAGTGAAGATTTTAGTAGTTGTTTTTCAGTAGTGAAGTAACAGCGTCCATGTAAGCTAGTAAGTCGGTCAGCATATTTCGTTGCTAAGAATTGTTGTCTAGTTTAGCATTTTCCATAAAGTAAATTCAATAGCTCATTCCTCAATTTAATGGGATTCACCACTTCAAGTTAATAAAAGGGACCCACATTGGTTCTCTCTCTTCATTCCTTCATTAATTTGAGTTACTGAAGTCTCCAAAAAAAGGAAGGAACAGGTGAAATTCACCCTTATTTACCTTCTCATTTCTCACTTAGAAACTACCTTTTGCCAGGTAATGATAGGACAGGTCTAAACAATTGTCCTACCCAAACCATTCCTGTAACATAGCTATATCGTCTCAGCACTGACAAGTTAAAAACTGGAAAAAAATAAATGTATAACAGGCTTACTTTCTCCACAAGTTCTTGAATAGTTTTTTTCTGTTAGCATCACGAAAATCATCCATTGTATACATTCCACTTTGCTCCAAGAAGCTTGGCCAGTTTGTTTACCTGTGACCTGTATATGAAAATTCGACCACCCTCAACAAAAATTGGTGGTCAATTAACTTACGACAACAACATACCCAGTGAAATCCCACAACCTGGGGTTTGGGGAGGGTAGAGTGTACGCTGACCTTACCCCTACCAAGATAGGGAGGTTGTTTCCGAAAGACTCTCGGCTCAAGAGAAAGCATAAAAGGAGGTCAAGACAAGAAATTCAAAGCAGTATGAAAATGGAAATAGTGAAAGCGACTAAGCTATGATAAAGCAGTTTGAAAAAGGGACGGTAGCTACCACATATAAAATAGGATAATCGAAGTACAAGATATACCAGATAGTAGCATAAATCAAAGTACAAGAAACTATAGAGCAATATTGCGACTACTAATATGAAAGTATAAGTGAGACTACCTACTAGTCTTCTACCCTAATCTGAGTCATCCATAACTTTCTATCTAAGGTCATGTCCTTGGTAAGCTGAGGGCCGATAGGAAGTTAAAAGCAATTCTTATTTCTGCTTTCTCGAAAACCTGATGTGAGGGGGCCCACTGGGATGTCCATAATTGAAGCGTTTTTCTTCATCGACCGTCGGTTTTTTACTAGGTGGCCGATGTCTTTGATGCTTTGGTTTTCACAGGAAAGGGTAAGGGGCTCACTTGGAAGGAGCGATAGAAGAGATAACCTCATTCAACAGGAAAGCTTTGTGCTTTTTTCTAGCTTTGGCAGGGTTTCTCCTATCTAATCACCTCTCTCCAATACTTCTTCGGTCTACCCCTACCTTTTCTGAAACCGTCCATATCCAACCTCTCATACCTCCGCACTAGGGCATCTGTGTCTCTCCTCTTCACATACCCGAACCATCTCAGTCTCGCTTTTCGCATAATTGGCCAACACTCCGCCTCATACAACATAGTCGGTCTAACCACCACTTTATAGAACTTGCCATTAAGCTTTGATGGCACCCTCTTATCACATAGCACTCCGGAAGCAAGCCTCCATTTTATCCACCCTGCACCAATACGATGTATGACATTATCGTCAAGCTCCCCAATTGACTTGTATAATAGATCCAAAATACTTGAAACTACTTTTTTCTGGATAGTCTGGGTACCAATCCTTACTTCCACGTCAGCCTCATGTGGTGCGTCACTGAACTTACACTCCAAGTACTCTGTCTTGGTCCTACTCAACTTGAACCCTTTAGACTCCAGAGTTTGTCTCCAACCATCCAGCTTAGTGTTAACTCCGCTGCGAGTCTCGTTGATCAGGACTATGTAATATGCAAAAAGCATACACCATGGCACCTCACCTTGAATTTGCTGCGTTAATCCATCCATCACCAACGCAAATAAAAACAGACTAAGAAGTGATCTTTGATGCAACCCCATCACAACTTAAAAGTGCTCCGAGTCTCCTCTACTGTCCTTACCCTGGTTTTGGCTCAATTATGCGTGTCCTTGATCGCCCTAATATACGCCACAGGTACACCTCTAGCCTCCAAACATCTCCATAAGACCTTCCTTGGAACTTTGTCGTAAGCCTTTTCTAGGTCGATGAATATCATGTGTAAGTCCCTCTTCCTCTCCCTATACTGCTCCACCAGTCTCCTTACAAGATGAATGGCTTCCGTAGTTAAGCACCCCGACATGAATCTGAACTGGTTCTCTGAAATAGACACGTTTCTCATCACCCTCATCTCTACCACCCTTTCCCACACGTTCATAGTATGGCTTAGCAGCTTGATACCCCTATAATTGTTGCAACTCTGGATATCGCCCTTGTTCTTGTACAAAGGAATTATTATACTCTACCTCCATTCTTCAGGCATCCTCGCCGTCTTAAAGATGACATTAAACAATCTAATCAGCCATTCCAAATTTGTCATGCCTGCGCTCTTCTAAAATTTCCTAGGAATTTCGTCAAGCCAAGTCGCTCTTTCCCTGCACATCCTACAAACAGCACTCTTAACCTCTTTCAGTGTTATCAAAAGTGAAAAGCGCAAAAAAGCTCTAAGGTCAACTGGGGCTTTAAGCGAAAAGCGCAAATAAAGCGCAGGCTTTAATGAAAAAAGGCGCAATGGTGCAAAAATACAAATATATATGTTTAGTCCAAGGCTAATAATAATAATAAGCATGAATAACAAATATATGGACAAAAAAATTGTAAAAACATTATGATAAAGTAAAATATCAATTATCTCATGTCACATCTTCAAGAAAGGCTCATTGGAAAGGAAAAGTATGTCTTAGAGCCTTGATGATGACATTGAAGCGCACATAAAGTAAGGCAAAGCACTCAACATGTTTTGAGCCTCGTTTTAGGGCTTAAGCACGCTTTAAGCGCGCCTTTGACAACATTGACATCTTCAACCTTAATACTCTTATAATACCCAAAATCGCGACGCCTCTCGTAATGCTCCAAATCTCCCAACACAATGTCTCTGTTCCCTTCTTCGTTCAAGAGTTTATGAAAGTATGACTGTCATTTCCGTCTAGTGAGAGCTTCCTCCACCGGAGGAGACCTAATTAAGAAATAAGCCAAAAAGAGAGACATTCACACATAAAGAAAAAAGAAGTGACCCATAAGGATTTAAAGAAGATGGTCATACTTTGAGTTATAGGATATCACAACCAAAAATGTATCGGAGTGCATCTTAAGTAGAATATTGATAAATGTATGAAAATTGACAGCTTTAGAAGAGTTCAACTACATTAACAAAACTAGCGAGCTGGGCAACCACCATATTTTAAGATATTTTCACCGTCACTGCAGAACCAAATATCAGGAAAACAAAAGGTGTAATTCATATAAAATCAAGCTCAATCTCACAAGAGCCCTGTATCTTTCACAAAATACGTATTTGATTGGGCAAATATGGGTTAACAGCCTATAGAAAGACATGTACAAGCCACAAGAATTGTTGCACCACATGGTTTTGTTTATACATTTTAGCAACTAGATATAGACAAAATGATCAATGAAATCCTGACACTTGGATAAGTGAGTAAATGCAGCACAACACTGTGATATCAGAGATGAGTAAGTTATTGAGTCGGCTAACAAGCAAACAAGTCTTAAGTGCCTTCAGTAATCAAATTTTCTCTGCAGTAGAGGTTGCGACTAAGATCTGGAGTTATACTGAACTTCAACTTAGTTTTGACATATACTACCTTCATCATATGCAAGGTAAGGCTGCGTACAATAGACCATTGTGGTCCGACCCTTCCCTGTACCCTGCGCATAGCGGGAGCTTAGTGCACCGGGCTGCCCTTTTATATACTAACTCCATCATTCTACTGTTAGATTTGGAACTCATAAGATCATTCCCTTGTAATTTTGACCTACTTTTTTCATAAGCTTCAATTCTTTGCAACTGTTCCTCCAGACACAAAACTTGGAATTCAGATTTCAAAATATTAACAAATTATTCTTTCCTTTCATGACTTTACTTTCATTTGAGCTGCGAGGAAAAAGAGAAAGGTCTATGTATATTGACAAATTATTCTTTCCTTGCACGACTTTCTTTTCATTTGAGCTGTGAGGGCAAAAGAGTAAGGTCTGTTGTCAACAACATTTTCAACATTTTTAACACAGTGAAACTCTTGTAAAAGATATAACCATCCCCTTTTAGATCCTTGTTGTTGCACAACAAATACAAAAGATTTTCAACATTCCAAGCCTCTAATCGAACAGAATCTCTCTCTCTCTCTCTCTCTCTGTGTGTGTGTGAGAGAGAGAGAGAGAAAGAGAGAGAAAGAAGGGAAGGAGAGCGAACGAAATGAGAAATGACATGTATATATTCTTTCTTTTGTCTATTGATTTTAATCATCAATTTAAAAATCCATATCAGTGACAATGTTGCTGGCCAATAAAAAAATTCCAGAAAAGAAGCACACAAACCTTGGTTACTTTGGCATTTCCTTGAGCAGGACAGATCTAAAATAATGAGTTCCAGGAACTGCAGATCCCATAGAAATTTCCTCATGAGAAGGATTCAAAGCAAGTCAACCTGAAATTCCAGCTTCCAATTAAACCATCTTCAAGTAAAAAAAAAAAAGACAATCTATAAGTTCCATGATATCTGTTTGTTTGAAGCAGAAATATTTCTATTTTCCAGGACAGATCTTTTCTCAACTATTCAATTTAACTATTTAAATGATGCAGAAATATATAGATTATTCTTTATTTGACAATAAGCAACTGCCCATATACAAATAAATATCAGAATCATACAAAAAAGATGTTACCACATAGTAGGTGTTCCATCAGAAACATGGAAAAAGATATAACCAGATGGGTGTTCAGAGATACAAACCATTCCTGATACTGTCCAACCTATGAGTTGATTGCATTAACAAGAGTCTGAGATAAATCTCTGTCAAGCGTAAAACCCTTCTCCATCATCTGATCCCAAATTGCACAAGCCACTGAGAGGTTCCTCTCCTGTATGAGACCTCCAATAATCAATTTGAAGGTGATTTCATCAGGATTCAAACCTCTAGCTTGCATATCTTCATAAAGACTCAGTGCTTCAGTTACTCTAGAAGCCTTGCAAAATCCATTGATTAGTGCATTATACGAAATAACATCAGGAGCAACACCCTGTTTCAGCATATCATCGAAAATGCTCTGAGCCATCCCTATTTTACCTGTCTTGCACAGGTTATCTATAATAGAGGTGTACAGTACACGATCAGGAAAAAGGCCCTTGCTGATCATCTGATCAACAAGGGCCTTGGCTACACTAGAATTGCCTTCTTTTAGAGAAGCTTCTATAAGAATTGTAAAAGTTACAACATCAGGAGCAATTCCTTTTTGCTCCATCTCATCGAAGAGATTGTATGCCTTCTTACTGTGGTCTGTCTTGCAGACTGCTCTAATAATAGTATTGTAAGATACAACATCTACCAAGCCTTTGGCCTCCATCTTGTCGATCATCAGCTTATAAGCCTTATCTAATCTATTCGCTTTGCAGAGACCTCTGAGAAGCTGGTTATAGCTGTAACAATCAGGTTCCAATCCGTTTCCTTCCATCTTCTCTATCAACTTCTCTGCCTCTTCCAACATAAGCTCGTTACAACAATAATTCAAGAACACATTATAAGTAACCAAATCTGGTTCACACCCGTTTCTCCTCATAAATGTCTTAATTGCTTGTGCTTTGTCAATCCTACCAGCGCGGCAAAACCCATTTATTAGTGTATTATATATCTCCGTGTTGAATTTGACTTGACCCCTTAGAATACCCAAAGTTAACTCATAAGCCAAATTTACCTTACCACTCCCACACAGCCCGAAAACAAGAGCTCTACAAGCCTTATTGTCTGGAATTAAACCTTTCCTAATCATTGTATGCCACATTTCAACAGCATTATCAAACCGTCCAATCCTACACAACCCACTAATAACAATCGTATAACTCACTACATCGGGTTCTCTCCCTTTCTTTCCCATTACTCTAAGCAACTCCAACGCAATATCCACCAAATTTTCACTGCACAAAAGATTTAAATACATATTATAAGCCCAAAAATCGGGGACTACTCCAACTCTATCCATGTCATTTAGGAGCGTATGAATAAGATCAAAATTCTTAACTTTACATAAACCACAAATGAATTTCGAGAATGTCAATGAATTCAAAGAGAACCCTACTGGCTTCATTTCATTATAGTAGCGTTCTGCCAAATCAAAATGTGAGTTACGAATCAAAACACCAATAATTCTGTTGTAATCAATGCTGAAAACTCTGCAATCTGACTGAGTCATTTTGTCGAACACCTGGAGTGCTTCGTTAACTAGGCCGGCTTTCAAGTAGTTTGATATGAGAGCACGGTATATGAGTCGATGCTTACCAAGAGTTTTATACATATCAATGTAGGCTCCTTAGAAGTGAAAGCATAGCATTGCTCAATACAAAGCTTGAAATAGCAGTAACTTTGTACTGAATGAAGCTTCGAGATGGGAAATGGTTACAGTGAGTGAAGTATTGTCATACAATTTGTGCTTAAAGGAGAAGATGGCAGAGAGAAATGGATTTTGGGGGAGACGAAGACGACGACTTCAAAATTGGATCTATTTCATAATGGGCTTTAATGCGGGTCTTTAATTTTTAACCTTTGTTCTGTCCTTATGAAATTTTTGTGACGCAAATACCCTCCATCCCAAAAAGCTTACCTTTCTTTTTTCTTCTCTTTCTCTACAACTTCATCCTCTTTTTTATGTTTATCCCACCCATTTCAAGGGAGACGTGCCTTTTTTCCTTTTTAGATAATATTTTCTTATATTTTAATTCTCATACTTTGTTTAAGTGTAAAAACATGTAAAATTGTAGGTTATTTAAGTAAAATCTAAAGTTAATCAAGTTAGGTCTTAAGTCATAATTTAGATTTCAAAGTTAGTCAAGTTGGGTCTTAAGGCCTATTTTTATATTTCAAAGTTCGTCAAGTTAGGTCTTAAGACTTATCTTTATATTCCAAAGTTAGTCAAGTTAAACCTTAAGTCATAAGTTAGATTCCCCAAGTTAGTTCTTAAATGCATATTCTAAAGTTAGTCAAGTTAGGCCTAAATGCATATCTTTAGCTTCCAAAGTTAGCCAAGTTTAAATTCCAAAGTTAGTCAAGTTAGGTCTAACTTAAGACCTAACTTTAGATTTTAAAATTAGTCAAATTAGACCTTAAGGCATAACTTTGAATTTCAAAGTTAGTCAAGTTAGGACTTAAAGCCTATCTTTATATTTCAAAATTAGTCAAGTTAGATCTTAACGCATAACTTTATCAAAAAAAATCAAAAATATCCCTCTACTATATTTTATTGTTGAAGTGTATCCTCCTTTATACTTTTTGATTGAATTTACCCTTACAGTTAGCCAAATTTTTAAATAATACCCTTATTTTTAACAGCTGGATACGTGGTTGCTTCTAATCAAAAGACCCAACCCATTAATTAAAAATCCAGCCCCACTAATATTGCCCATAACCCGAACCGACCCAATAACCACAAATACATCCCACCCTCCCCGTGTATTACACTCGTTAGAAAACAAGAATGGGAAAGAGATCTTCAAGAGACGGTCTTTGCCGGCACCGGAGGCTACCTTGAGGTCAGTTGCAGCTGATTGGCAGGGCACATCTAAGCTACGCCGCTAATGTCGTATGGACTGAGCTCCACTGTTGCATTTGCTTTTCAAGTGGTTGCTTTTCAAGTGGTTGTAACTTTCCCTATTTCCGTATATGTTAGGTATCTGGCTTCTTTCTTTTTCTTTGTCATTGTTTGTAATTTTTTCTGTTTTCTTTGTTTCAAGCTGATTGATTGGTCGTTATCACCGAAAATCATCGGTAAAGGGATTGGTCTGAGCCGGCATGTTCAGGCAACAAATTATTCAAGTTCTAAAATTTAAGATTATATTTTTCTTGCTCCAATCCCACTAGTGAATGTTGTAACTCTATCAATTTGTCTTTCCGGTCGTCGATTTTTTAACTCAGGCACCTGAAACTGCCATTGCCACCGTAAGAGCACGAGGAAGATGAATTTGTGGGTATTAGGTCGGATCGGGTCATGGGCTATATTAGTGGGGCTGGGTTTTTAATTAATGGGTTGGGTCTTTTGATTAGAAGCAGCCACGTGTCCAGCCCTTAAAAATAAGGATATATTTAGAACTTTGTCTAACGGTAAAGGTAAATTCAATCAAAAAGTAATATAATAGTGGGATATTTTTTACCCTTTTCCGTAACTTTATTACCAAAAATTTGTTGGCCCCACCCACCCTTCCTATGTATCTCTCTTCTCAGCCAATGTATTTCTTCAGCCACTAAACCAATCCATAAAATATTCATCTAGAGGGTTAAGTGGAATTTGTTAAGTTCAGTGCAAAATATGTAAGTTCTGGCATCTTTTATTATTGAATGAAACCGGAATTGGATGATTTTTAAGCCAAAACTAAAATTGTAATTTATGTGCAATAAAAACTTCTATTTGGATGGTCATCTAAGAAATTTTCTTCCAAAGAAGGCAGTTTTATTCTGTCATTTCTCTAGGGTAATTAGTTAATTACACCTGAAGATTAATCAGTTTGATGGCAAGCAAATGCACAGACAAGGAGAGAAAATTGAAATCCACCGTTATTGATACTTGGAGC
Organism: Anisodus tanguticus; assembly: GCA_034509755.1. Lineage (NCBI taxonomy): Eukaryota > Viridiplantae > Streptophyta > Magnoliopsida > Solanales > Solanaceae > Anisodus > Anisodus tanguticus. The sequence continues at coordinate 47,763,260 of CM067542.1, read as the reverse complement.
TTCTGGATTTGAAATATGAAGGAGGAGAGAATGATGAAGTTGGGGAAGAAACCTAAGCTATGTGGGATGAGAGGGGTAATTTAGTCACTTGTTATTAACTTGAAGTTTTGAAGGATAAAATTAAAACAATGAGACAAGAGGGACAAAAATTAAAGACCAGCCCAAGATATTTGTGCCAATGACCGTTTAACTTTAAGAAATGGGGAAATAACCCATATATACAATCCACACATCTAGTTTACAGTCATGTCGTCTATTGTATCATCGGTGTATAGATAATGTATATGTAATATATAGATGTATATAAATTGCTCAACTTTTTTTATAACTTTACATATACATCCTTATATATTACATATACATTTTTATACATTATATATGATGTATAAATAATATATATGCTTTGTATAATAATATATAAACATTGTATAACTATGTATAAACGATGTATTTTCTCTCTCTTCCGTTCCCTTCCTTCATTTGTCTTACAAAGAAAATAGTAAGAAATCCCATTTTGGATTCTCCATTTCAAACCTGTCGATTTTCCCCTTCATTTTTCTCCCTTTCTTCCTTGAAATAATTGCAAAAAATAACATTGAGGAACATTAAGGCTTCACCATAAAATTTCATGAGAATTTAGACTGAGAAATTTATTCCTTTCTTTCTTCTACAAAATCATTTCCTTTAAAACACATGCAAGGACAACCTACTCCTACTTGACGCAACCACCGAGCCGGCAAAAGTGGAACAAGGCTAGATTAGGTTCGATTGGGTAATGAAATGATAATTAGGCTAATATTAGTTAACTAGATACCCAAATGATATCTACAGGTAATTATCTTTTAAGAAAATAGCCATTTGTCGTACAATTTCAAATTCACAGTTGAAACTTCATTGGAACAAAAAACTACTTTTTATCCCCCATAATTGACAATTCATGGAGACAAATAGTTACTTCTTTTTCTCATATAATTGAGAAATAATCATTGTCATATAACTATATTACACAAGTGAAATTCTAGAATATTATCGTGAAGTTTCACCCGTAAATTTGAATTTCATGACAATAATTATTTTTTAAATATAAGACCAAAAAGTGATTAGTAGACATTATTTCTACCTCCTAAGAAGCATAAAGGACATAGTTAACCAATAACCATTTTCTGGACAGTTGTTTAAATTTTAACAAGGGATTTGCAAATTATTTAAAGTCTAGTCGACACTTAAAAGGGCCATTGTTGGCTTCTCTCTTCTTCACATTCTCGCTTATTCTGCTCTTCTTCTCTTAATATCCACATCAACAAGGATATTCATCTCGCAACGAAGCATGATTCTTGGATCATATAAGCTTTGTCACCTTATTCTTACATATGTACAAATTAAAGTTTAAATTATGAAATTTAAATGTAAGAACACAATTTCATGAACGCATCATTGTAGTCACCAAATCGTGAAAGAAAACCAAATCAAATTGGTCACTACTACTAGTACTCTTCGTTCGCATTCTCATTATTATTTTTCTTCTCTGATGATATAAAGTTGGAATCACAGCAACTAAATTTCTTGACACAATTCTCAAGTTTGAATTACACAATTCGAACTTCAACACTAAGTGTCTTAAAGTTTGAATGGAAAAAATTAAACTTCATGATCATGACATTAAAGTTGAAATCCTAAAGTTTGAATTTTAAAAACTAGATTTAAGAACACAAAAATCTGAAAGTTTTGAATTGAAAATATTAAACTTAAGAATACAAAGTCTTGAACTAAGAAAATTGAACTTCAGGACATAGTATCCTGAAGTGTTGAACTTGAGGATTCATTGTCCTGAAGTTTGAAGAAGCGGGGAAGAAAAAGAAGCAATATCTTTCAGGTTTTTAAATTGTGACCAAATTATAAATAATTCGCAAATATTAACTAAGACTTAACTATTGGTCCGAAAAATAGTTACCTGGTACCATTTCCACTTCTTAATATAGATATAGTGTCCATAAGCGATCTTGTTGGCCCAAACTTGTCTTTGGTTAAGAGTAAAGCATTTATAAAAACCGGGAAAAATGAACCAAGAGCACCTTTTTACTCGCTAATCAATTAAATTGGACAATTTAATTTTAGTCATTTTTAATATGAAAATAAAATTTGGATTAAAAGATCCTTACTTAAAACACGTAAAAGCTCCATGTAGTACCCCAGAAAATTTTACAAGTAAAAATAAAATAGTTATGCGAAACTCCAAGTAGCACCCCAGAACATGTCAAAATGTTTAAAGCCTAATAAGAGATTTAGCTATTGTTATTTATTTTGTGTGTCAACGGGACCCACATATGAAAATAATATATTGGAACGGTATAAAAATATTACACTATGATTTGAAAGTGTATAGAAGTTCGCAAATAAGGACCATAACTTGAAATTTTGAAAATGGAACAACAAGGGGCAAGGTTAACTTCTCACGTCATGCCTCGTGTCACGAAGCATATGGCGAGGCAGCCCTAGGAGTTGATGGCGTGGACGAGAGAGACCGCGAGAGGTAGGCATGAGGCAAAACAAAAGGCGTTTCATTGTGAGTGCAAGCCCAAGAGAACTTAAGCAATGCTTTGGTTTGAGGCAGCTCATTTATTTTGATCCAAATACTTTTTATCTTAAAAGTATCTTTAGAGTGATTTAGCATTTGATGAGAGTGAAAAAGGCAAGCTGGAAAGTACGTGAAAAGCTGAAGATTTAAACGAGCAAACACAAGTCCTAAGTTCAAATGAGTACAACTCCATAGATATAAACAATTGTGATATGAGTTATATATATCAAAAGAAAATTTTTAAAGTTTAATTTACAACGCTTTAAACCATTCATCATTTGGACATTCCTACAACAAGTAATTCATGTTTTTACTGAAAGATGTCAAGCAGAAGAACTAAGGCAGAGAAAATCATCTCGCCCTCGCGCATGGAGCTTCCTGCAATGTGAAAAAGCCTGTGAGAAATCATGGGAGTATATATAAGACAGTGGAGTCTGGCCAAACATTTCCTAACGCTTTGGGACAATTCTTGGGAGTATTTTTGTAACGATCTGCTAGGTCATTTTTTAGAACTGCTACTCTGCTTTGCGTGTCATAAGCTTCAAAAGCTCTGTTATATTATTTTTTATTTTCTTGCAAAATTTGAAGTTAATCTAATGTTATTTGGTTCACTTTTGGTGAAGAATTTATTTCAGAAATCCTGGTATTGTATTATTTGAGATTTTGAGGTCGTATTGAAAAAACGTGTCTCTGTTTGGTAATTGGAAGGTTCCGTTAGGTTCGAATTATCATTTGTGACTCGTATTAACTTTGAAAATTGATTTATTGTCCAGGAGTGCCTTGATAGACTAAAGTTTCAAATGAGCGTATATAATACCTAACTTCAAACGAGAATAGCACTCAATCTATAATAAATATAAAAAAATGAAAAATATTAAAGTTGTAGCCCCTTGAGTCTAGTTTCCAACGTAATAAACCGTTTATCAAATCGAATTGTGTACAAGAAGTTATAAATATTTTACTGAAAGGTGTCTGGCAGAAAAAAACTATGAGTCTCGAGGTACAACTTTTGAAGGACGTGGTACAACCCGCTAAAGCACATGGGGTTGTGTAAAAGGAACATGGACAACAACATTTGTTTGTGAAAATTTGAGCGGTTCTGATACCAAAGTTGGAGTTGGAGCTTGGGGATTATCCCACCAATTAAATTGAGTTTAATATAGTGTTTTGAGCTTATTTTAATCATTATTCATGGGTTATAACATCAATCTAATCTCATTTCCTCCATCAATTTCATGATTTGGTTGATTTAAAGTGAATTTTGTACCCTAACTTGAAAAGAGAATTTCCTTCTAAACACTTGAATTTAAAAAAAAATCGTTGGAAATTATGTTTATCATTAACTCATGGAGTATTATACTCAAATTTGGTGGTGTTTCATCCCTGAAATCTTAATTTAAAAAAAAAAAAATTGGATTGGGATTGTTCATAAACTCAAGAGCACCTTCAAGTGAAAAACAAATGGACGTTTGGGGATATTAATGAACTTCAATTGACTTGATTTTTAAAATACTTGTAGGAGATTGGGTCAGTGAAATCTTGACTTGGGTTTGGATTTTGAGAAGTTGACATGAGGGTTGACTTTTCACTTTAACCATGGACTTTAACTTTGTTTTCTTTTTGAAATTCATAAAAATATGTATCCTAACTTAATTTCACGTGCTCTTTCATATTTTGGATAGTATGGAATGATTTGAGATCTTCGTAGACTTTTGGTCACTTTTTGATCGTAATACTTTGAGATTTGAAATTTACAATAAAATAATCTTACTTCTTCAAAGCAACTAGAATTTCTACTATGCTCGTCGTCAATGGCTAAAACGAAAGGGGGAAGAAGAGGGGGGGGGGGGGGTTCAGAAAGATGATACTAGCTTCTGATTTGGACTTTTACGTGGCAAATATATAAGGAATAAATAGATTTTAGGTTGGTTGATACACGCTCTTATAACATGCTGTCGCACCCGTTTTTGACTCGAGCTTCGCGACGCGATGGCGTCGATTCCCTATGGATTGATTAAAATATGCTTGCTTTGAGGAGTCGCCACCTAATTATTCTAAGGTGAATTAGGGCACCTGAATGTTAACTAAATGCTGCAAAATAACTCCGATTTATGGTCTACAAAACTAATGAAATTCTAGGTAAGGGTTCTTTATTATCCTAAAGGGAAGGAGTTAGGCATCCTTTAAGATCCGCTAACTTGCGGTTATCCGATCAAATTTAGGTTAATTGTTATGCTAAGAAAAATACATGTTTTTACAAAATATAAAAAATAATGTTACAAGATAATAAAATGATGCAATTTGTACAAGTATGCATTTGTGTGGCTTTAATATACATGTAAAGCTGAAAAAAAGTATAAGTATGCATTTGTATGAAAATTGATAAAAATGTATGCAAGGTGATTATTATGGGCGACGGGCCTAAAATTAGATAAACTAGCTATGGGTTTCCAGTTTTAGACTACCCTATTAATTAATTATATGTCTACCTATTCTAAATATTTCAATAATTTCATGAGTACAATAATATTACAATGTAGAATGAAAATAAAGCTGAATTAAAGAAAGTAAAAGACAACAACAAAAATAAATAATCTCCGAGGGATATTTGCCTTCTTTGACTTATCCCTTGCAAGCTCTCAAGAACAAACGGTTAGAACAAATGAATATAAATAACTTCGGATCTGAATCCAAAATAATAAATATTTTGATTACGGAGGGCTCAGACTTAAATTTTGAAAAGATTATTCCAATCACGTCGTGGCTGCGAACATATGACTCGTTGGTCATTTTAGTTGCCTTGCCTACCGAACATGTTGGTCTCTCGAGTGAAAAAGATTTAAGTTTCATCCTGGCCCGGAAGTTTTATTTTCCGTCTTCACAACTGTGGAGGCCTCGAAAATCGACGGATATTTTTTCATCGGCCAATGCAGTATAATATTCAAAGCAGTAAAATGGTGTCGAAAACAGTAAAAGAAAAAACATAAATTGAGAAATGATATCCGAAGGGACGCGACCTCGAATTCAATTCCATTGGCCTAAATGCAATATTTATATAAATCAGTAAATCAGTAAGATAATCCGTGCACGGATGTTTAAATGTCAAAATAGTAAACTGAAACAGAAACGAGAAAAAAGTGCGGCCTCGAATTCAATTTCATCGGCCTAAAATGCAGTATTTAATTCAAAACAGTAAAACAGTAAGACAATCCATGCACGGATGTTTAAAATAGTAAATAAAAAAACAGAGAAACGAAAAAGAAAAGTGCGGCCTCGAATTTAATTTCATCGACCTAAATGCAGCATTTATATAAATCGGTAAGACAATCCGTGCACGGATGTTTAAATGTCAAAACAGAAACGAGAAAAAAGTGCGGCCTCAAATTTAATTTCATCGGCCTAAGTGTAGTGTTAGTTAAAACAAATAAAACAGTAATCCGTTTCACAGATGTTTAAAACAGAAAACAGAAAAGAGAGAAACAAAACAACAACAAAAAAGCGCGGCCTCGAATTTAATTTCATCGGCCTATGCAGTATTAGTTAAGACAATAAAACAGTAAAACAGAAAGATATCCGTGTATAAATATTTAAATGCCAAAATAAACCAATAGTTTGCAATTAAAACGTCCGACCCAATTCTGAAATTTGACCCGACTCGTACACTGAACAGTGATCCGGCCCGAATCTCAGGTTGACCCGACCCGGATTCAAACATTTTTTTTTGTTTTCAGATAATAAACAACAAGATATTAAAACACAAAATCTGGAAATTTATTTGAACCGGGTCGACCCGACCCGGAACAGTGACCCGACCGAATCAGATATTTCAACCCGAATCAAATTCTTCCCAAATTTTCAGGTAACCAAAAACACAATATAAACATACAAAAATCTGGAATTTGACCGAACCGGGTCAGTGACCCGACCCGAATCGGATGTTTTTCAACCCGAATCGATTTTCTTCCAAATTACAGATAACCAACAACAAAATATAAATACACAAAAATCTGAAATTTGACCGAACCGGGTCGACCCGACCCGAATCGGATGTTTTTCAACCCGAATCCATTTTCTTCCAAATTACAGATAACCAACAACAAAATATAAATACACAAAAATCTGAAATTTAACCGAATCGGATGTTTTTCAACCCGAATTGATTTTCTTCCAAATTACCGATAACCAACAACAAAATATAAATACACAAAAAATCTGGAAACTTACCTGACCCGGTTCTGGCCCGATCGGAACAGTGACCGACCCGGATTTTGACCCGACCCGGATATTGACCGAGAAAGTAGTATTAAAAAAACCGATCGGAAATAAAACCACCAAAAACATATCGGAAACCACCAACAAATCAAATCCCAAACCACCAACAAAAGTAACGGAACCACCAACAAAACAAACCGGAAAACCACCAACAAAAGTACCAAAACCACCAACAAAAGCAAATCAGAAACCACCAACAATAGTAAATCGGAACCCTCATTTTCGGACTTAGGACCTCAAAATCCTCCAAAATCGACGGTGGTGTAGCGGCGATCGGCGACGTGGGGTCGGGGAATGAGGGTGTCGGCCGATCGAGAGAAAAGGGAGTGAGAGCCCCCTTTTCTTTTTTTCTTTTTTTTGGTTTTTGTGGAGTGCGACTGATTTTGAAAAAAGGGAGAGTGAGAGTTGTTTTATATTTTTGAGTGTAGGGTTTTGGTTTTTGTTTTTTTGTTGTTAAAGAGAAGGGAATTGGGTATAAGAAAATGGGTGTTTGGTCGAATGGGCCTATCCGATTGGGCCTCGGAGTGTGGGTCAAAAATGGGTTTTAGTTTGGGTTGGGTAGGAATTGTTTTGGGTTGAGTAGAAGTTGTTTTGGGGGAAATGAAATGGGTTATGGATTTAAAATATAAAATGGTTTATTATGTATAAACAAATAAAAAAGCTTTGCAAAAATTATAAATTGTAAAGATGACAATATGATAAAAATATAATATTTGTGAAATGCTTGATGCTTAAATAAAAAATAAAAATGCAATGCCGTTTTGCGAAAATAAAATAACATATAATATTAGGATAAAAGTATGATTATGATATAAAAAAAAAAGCAAATGACAATAAAAAGGATATAATAAATGATAATGATACATATATATGCCTATATTTTAAAATTGTTTTAAAAGTGTCAAAAATATTAAAAATTACAAATAAAATCAGAAAAGATGGGACAAAATTGGGTGTCAACACATGCCCCTCTTTGGCCGGAGACGATGAAAGAGTTTTCGGACAAAGAAGTTGACTGAGTAGCCAATTTTGTCCGGATCATCTGGACTCGAGGGAAGGTTATGAGATGCATGGTATGAACTAGAATCCCGGGGGAAGAGAGAAGTTGAAGAAGATGGTGCAGATTCAAGAAACAATGCCCCAGTGTCGACTTATGATGACATTGGTTGCAGATGTGGCGAGATACTGGGAAAGGGCTAAACGATGTTCGAAGTACTTCCCCAATGCTGATGATGTCGTAGCATATGCGTAATGAGATGACGTCGTTGCTTAGACGTTATGTAGATGGCGCCGTTGCATAGGTGCGATTGAAATTAAAATACCCGCATTAGAAGGTGGGTGCCTTAAAGAAAAAATAAAATACCCGCATTGGAAGGTGGGCGCCTGACTGAAAATAAAATACCCGCATTATGAGGTGGGCGCCCGACCGAAAAATAAAATACCCGCATTAGGAGGTGGGCGCCCGACCCGAAAATAAAATACCCGCATTAGGAGGTGGGCGCCGACGAAATTAAAATACCCGCAGGAGGTTACGCCGACGTAAATTGAAATACCCGCATTAGGAGGTGGGCGCCGACGAAATTGAAATACCCGCATTAGGAGGTGGGCGCCGACGAAAATTAAAAATACCCGCATTAGGAGGTGGGCGCCGACGAAATTGAAATACCCGCATTAGGAGGTGGGCGCCTGACAGAAATTGAAATACCCGCATTAGGAGGGTGGGCGCCCGACGTAAATTGAAATACCCGCATTAGGAAGTGGGCGTCGACGAAAATTAAAATACCCGCATTAGGAGGTGGGCGCCTGACGAAATTTAAATACCCGCATTAGAGGTGGGCGCCCGAAAATTGAAATACCCGCATTAGGAGGTGGGCGCAAATACCCGCATTAGGAGGTGGGCGCCCGAAAATAAAATACCCGCATTAGGAGATGGGCGCCGACGAAATTGAAATACACGCATTAGGAGGTGGGCGCCACGACGAAATTAAATACCCGCATTAGGAGGTGGGCGCCGCCCCGCATTAAATTAAAAAATTAAAATACCCGAGGTGGCGCCCGACGTAACATAAATACCCGCATTACGAGGTGGGCGCCGACGAAATTAAAATACCCGCATTAGAAGTGGGCGCCCGATCGAAATTGAAATACCCGCATTAGGAGGTGGGCGCGCTAACGAAAAATTAAAATACCCGCATTAGAGGTGGGCGCCGACTAAAATTTAAATACCCGCATTAGAGGTGGGCGCCGATGAAATTAAAATACCGAAGAAGGTGGGCGCTTGATAAAATACCCGCATTAGAGGTGGGCGCCCCGATTAGGGGTGGGCGCCGAAAATTAAAATACCCGCATTAGAAGGTGGGCGTCTGAAATGACGTCGTTGCTTAGACGTGATGCAGATGTCGTCGTTGCATAGGCGAAATGTAATGACATCATTGTTTAGACGTGATGCAGATGTCGTCGTTGCATAAACGAGATGAAATGACGTCGTTGCTTAGACGTGATGCAGATGTCGTCGTTGCATAGACGAAATGAAATGACGTCGTTGCTTAGACGTGATGCAGATGTCGTCGTTGCATAGACGAAATGAAATGACGTCGTTGTTTAGACGTGATGCAGATGTCATCGTTGCATTAGACGAAATGAAATGACGTCGTTGCTTAGACGTGATGCAGATGTCGTCGTTGCATAGACGTGATGCAGATGTCGTCGTTGCATAGAAGAAATGAAATGACGTCATTGTTTAGACGTGATGCAGATGTCGTCGTTGCATAGACGAAATGAAATGACGTCGTTGCTTAGACGTGATGCAGATGTCGCCGTTGCATACACGTGATGCAGATGTCGTCGTTACATAGACGAAATGTAATGATGTCATTGTTTAGACGAAATGTAATGACGTCATTGTTTAGACGTGATGCAGATGTCGTCGTTGCATAGACGAAATGAAATGACGTCGTTGCTTAGACGTGATGCAGATGTCGTCGTTGCATAGACGAGATGAAAAATGACGTCATTGTTTAGACGTGATGCAAAGTGTGACCCTAAGGTCGAATTGCTATCTCGTCAATCTAGATTAAAAGTTAATGCGCGGACATAAGCAATGTAAAAGGAATGGATAAGGATGAGAAATATGACCCTGTGAGTCGAAATATCGTCCTTGTATGGACATAGCAGCTGGGACCCTGTAGGTCAAGATGATGTTTTTTTTGTACAGACGCCCAATAGGAACGTGATCCTTGTGGAGAGCGGCGATGCGGGAATTCTTTGCGAAATTAAGCCTCATGTCGCGGCTTCCCGCCTTTGTCAACATGAAGACCTGCACTCAAAGAAATTTGTGAGTTTGGGGGGCAGGGGCGGTTGATTCGCATTGACTTTATAGTTTTTGCCCTTGACGCTTGCAAGCTCAGACTGGTTTAGATTGAAGACTTAGTTGTCTGGCATTTTCCAGGTCCATTGGCATATTCTTGCAGTGAACCCTTAAAACATGCCCCAGTTTCGGTATTATATATGAAGATGTCGAACTTCCAACTGGACAAAACCGAGTTTGTGCGAGCAACTTGCTTGTCCTATCAAGGCGATCATGTGAGCCTATTGTGTTGTGTGCAAGATAATGGAAGAAAAATTCCAATGGTGTGACCGAAGCCGATATAGGCCGCCTACGTATTCCGACAAAGGAAATCAGGTCATAACGTAGTTCGTCAAAATGGCGATTGTGAAGTTTTCCAAAATGGGACCGAAGCCGATGTGGTCGCCTACGTATCCCGCCGAGGGAATCAGTGTCATAACGTAGTTCATGTGGCAAAAGAGATTTGTAAGGATTTTCTAAAAATGGGACCGAAGCCGATGTGGCTGCCTACGTATCCCGCCGAGGGAATCGGTCATAACGTAGTTCATGCAAGCAAAAAGGGATTGTAAGGATTTTCTGAAAATGGGACCGAAGCCGATGTGGCCGCCTACGTATCCCGCCAAGGGAATCAGGTCATAACGTAGTCCATGAAAGTAAAAAGAATTTTGTATGGGTTTTCTAAAAAATGAGACCGAAGCTGATGTGGCCGCCTACGTATCCCGCCGAGGGAATCAGGTCATAACGTAGTTCATGCGGCAAAAGAGCTTTGTAAGTTTTTTTTTTTTGAAAATATGAAAAAGACAGAATCACGTCTTGACTTCGGTTGGTACCAACAATTAGTAATGTGCTTAGGGCTCCCGTTCCTGCTCTCTGTATAACCGAGGCTGACTTCAGGGTAATTCCTACAGCTTCAGATGCTACCTCAGACATACGTGAGTATCGACACTTGTTTCAAGCCAAGGTTTTGACATATGCATCCTCATGTTTCAAATGCCCTCACTGAAAGAAAGTCCCTTTCTCATATGTATTTCAGTATTTTGAACTTTGGGACGTCTAGAGAAGTACACTCACCCTCAGAAAGATGTTCAATGCATTTAATTGTGATACCATAGCTTTGGCGTCATGTGAGTATCCACTAATGTGAGAACCCTCTGTATAGTATCATGTAGGGCTTGTTATGGGTTTGTAATGTAGGCTTGGGGAAAGGAAAGGATATCATTTGGGTAAGGAGTGACTAATCCTTCCTTGAGCGTTGGAATATGTCTGCGCTTTGTATTTGTGTGCCTTGATGCCGATTTGCTTCTTTTTGCCCCCCATTTGTTGTGTGCCGACTTCTTTTTTTTTTTTTTTTTGAATATTTCGTCTGGAGCTTTTTCCCCTTTTTCGGAGTTATTTCCTTCTTTTTTTTTTTTGATATTGTCGGGCTTTTTGACTTCTTCTTTGTGTGAAGTCGTCCTTTTGTTTTGTTTCATTTCCTCTTTTGGGAACATTGCAACTTCAACTCGGATCTTTTTCAGCAATTTGCATATTTCTGATGCGCTCAAGGAGGTCGGGCCAAAAGAGGGATAGTGCGTGTACGCACTTAGAAAGGGTATAGGCATAAGATGTGGTTGTTAAAAAAATAGGCTTCAGGCTCAAAGGGGAAATGCTACGGATAATGTTATTTGGTAAGTGCTGAAAGGCTCAAACGGATCAAAGAAAGCCTACAATCCTTTCCTATACCAAGTGTTACTCAGGATTTCGCCTCAACAAACATTCGAGCCAAGTTCTAGATCACAATGCAATGCAATTGAACTTATTTTAAAAACTCACCACACAATGCACATGAAACGATGAGGTTGGCTTTGTTCATATCTTGGAAACATGCAAAACAATTTTTTAAGTGTCAACACAAGCGTGAATGAGAGGTACCAAAAGAATCTATGGTTTACCACGAAGTCAGTCTCTTCACTTGTTCTTTCCTATGCACACTCTTAACTGTGTTGGTATCAACCAAGTCCATCAGTGATTCTTAAAATATATATATATATATATATATATATATATATATTTGTATTTTTTTTTTTTTTTTGAATAAAGGGTACCGAACCCCAAATAGGGCTGCCTACGTATCTCATCTTTGACGAGAATCAGGTGTGCGTAGTTCGTGCAAAATGTTATAAAAATGTATGATTGAAAAAGAATTTATCCACGATAGGATAATAAGTAAAAACTGTATGAAACAAATGATTGTCCACTATGGGACGAATGCAAAGTAAAATGATTGTCCACATTAGGATGAATGCAATGGAAAAAATAATTGTCACAATAGGATGTAATGAAAAAAAAAAAAAAAGATTGTCCATTAGAATGTAATGAAAAAAAAGATTATCCATTAGGATATAATGAGAAAAAAAAAGATTGATAAACCAGAATAATTTTTTCATATTTTTTTTTGATTTGATTTTTTCAATTTTTTTTTTAGGGGCGTCGCACCCGAAAGGGGTTACTACGTATCACACCGTATGGTGAGAATCAGACACTCGTAGTTTGTAAGGATATGTTGTAAAATGTATGATACAAAAGAATTATGTAACGAAAATTAAGCATATAAATTGAATTTGCAAATATGTAAAAAAAAAAACAAAAGTATAAACAAACTAGAGTGATGCCTCATTTGATCTAGTGTTTGTTGACTTTTCTAATCAAAAGATCTTTCGATCATCTTCGTGAAAACATTTTGCTTTGTTCTTTCCTGGAGTTTATCCAGGGATAATGTTTTAGAACGACCGCCACCGACTGTTCGCGAGGACGATCTCCCTGCAAAAATAAGAGCACCGGGTGAAAGGAGGAAAGTCACAAAAAGAATAATCAAATGGGGAAGTGTAATAGTATAGTCAAAGACTCCCCTGATTGATTTGTTCGGGCTGGAGGTTAGATGACTTCTTTCAGTCAAAGTATCTCCCGGTCATCTTTGTAAACGACCGCTCTCGACTGTTTGCGAGAACGATCTTTCTGCAAAAATAAAAGACATGGATGAAAGTAGGAAAGTCGCAAAAATAATAAAATGTAGGAGTGTGACAATATGGTCAAAGACTCCCCTGATTGCTTCACAAGGTCCGAGTCTTGATGTTCAAGAACGCTTTATCCTAGGGCAGTGACACAATTTATGTCCCAGAGTCGCAAGCGACATGGTATGATATGTACAAAATTGAAGCAGCTAATTATTGCATTAAATAATATGTACAGAGTTGAAAGAAGAAAAATAGCAAACAAATTGTGCGGGAATTAAATGTGTGTCCTAACATGCATGGAGCCACTCTTATGCCAGAGGTGAACCTAAACGCCAAATATGAGAGATAATGACAGAATAATCCAAGCTGTCAAACTGCAATGCTTTTGTTGGAAATGAAGACAAAACGTATGTACATTTTCCAATATCGACATGTCATGATTAGACTTGGATTAGTCCATCATTATCACGCTACACATAACATGGTGATGGGTCGTTAGGTCGTGAGACCTTCGACAATTTGGTAGATTTCTTAATTGTGGAGTCGATGCCAAGGATCGACCCACCTATTGGTGTATGAATGCATGACTTAAAATAAAAGGTTGTATAGCTCTATCCTAAATTTTCTAAGATTTGGCTTATTGGACTCAAGGTTCCCGAGCGGACTATTCGAGTGAGAAGGCTACGCGGCCACCGGATGGTCCGACACTCCGCGCATATGCCAACTCTCCTAAAATTTGGTAATTGGAAAGAATTTGCGGGTGCGCGAAACACACCTCGCGTGTACTATGTGATAGTGTCAATTTTCCGAAGTGGAAGAAATATGAGCGGAATGCCAATTTAAGAAAAGCAGTAAAAGAAAGTATCAATTTAAGCAGTTAAACATACAAAATTTCAAAAAGGAAACAATTAAAAACAATAAATCAAATAAGGAGCAATATAAAGCACAATAATAATTAACCTGAATTTGCTATGGTTAAGAACCTGAAAGTATCCCCAGCGGAGTCCCATGCTGTCACACCCGTTTTTGACTCGAGCTTCGCGACGCGATGGCGTCGATTCCCTATGGATTGATTAAAATATGCTTGCTTTGAGGAGTCGCCACCTAATTATTCTAAGGTGAATTAGGGCACCTGAATGTTAACTAAATGCTGCAAAATAACTCCGATTTATGGTCTACAAAACGAATAAGATTCTAGGTAAGGGTTCTTTATTATCCTAAAGGGAAGGGGTTAGGCATCCTTTAAGATCCGCTAACTTGCGGTTATCCGATCAAATTCAGGTTAATTGTTATGCTAAGAAAAATACATGTTTTTACAAAATATAAAAAATAATGTTACAAGATGTTAATAAAATGATGCATTTTGTACAAGTATGCATTTGTGTGGCATTAATATACATGTAAAGCTGAAAAAAAGTATAAGTATGCATTTGTATGAAAATTGATAAAAATGTATGCAAGGTGATTATTATGGGCGACGGGCCTAAAATTAGATAAACTAGCGATGGGTTTCCAATTTTAGACTACGCTATTAATTAATTCTATGTCTACCTATTCTAAATATTTCAATAATTTCACGAGTACAATAATATTACAATGCAAAATGAAAATAAAGCTGAATTAAAGAAAGTAAAAGACAACAACAAAAATAAATAATCTCCGAGGAATATTTGCCTTCTTTGACTTATCCCTTGCAAGCTCTCAAGAACAAACGGTTAGAAACAAATGAATATAAATAACTTCGGATCTGAATCCAAAACAATAAATATTTTGATTACGGAGGGCTCAGACTTAAATTTTGAAAAGATTATTCCAATCACGTCGTGGCTGCGAACATATGACTCGTTGGTCATTTTAGTTGCCTTGCCTACCGAACATGTTGGTCTCTCGAGTGAAAAAGATTTAAGTTTCATCCTGGCCCAGAAATTTTATTTTCCGTCTTTACAACTGTGGAGGCCTCGAAAATCGACGGATATTTTTTCATCGGCCAATGCAGTATAATATTCAAAGCAGTAAAATGGTGTCGAAAATAGTAAAAGAAAAAACATAAATTGAGAAATGATATCCGAAGGGACGCGGCCTCGAATTCAATTTCATTGGCCTAAATGCAGTATTTATATAAATCAGTAAGATAATCCGTGCACGGATGTTTAAATGTCAAAACAATAAACTGAAACAGAAACGAGAAAAAAGTGCGGCCTCGAATTCAATTTCATCGGCCTAAAATGCAGTATTTAATTCAAAACAGTAAAACAGTAAGACAATCCATGCACGGATGTTTAAAATAGTAAATAAAAAAACAGAGAAACGAAAAAGAAAAGCCCAACCTCGAATTTAATTTCATCGACCTAAATGCAGCATTTATATAAATCGGTAAGACAATCCGTGCACGGATGTTTAAATGTCAAAACAGAAACGAGAAAAAAGTACGGCCTCAAATTTAATTTCATCGGCCTAAGTGTAGTGTTAGTTAAAACAAATAAAACAGTAATCCGTTTCACAGATGTTTAAAACAGAAAAGAAGAAACAGAAAAGAGAGAAACAAAACAACAATAAAGCGCGGCCTCGAATTTAATTTCATCGGCCTATGCAGTATTAGTTAAGACAATAAAACAGTAAAACAGAAAGATATCCGTGTATAAATATTTAAATGCCAAAATAAACCAATAGTTTGCAATTAAAACGTCCGACCCGAATTCTGTAATTTGACCCGACTCGGACACTGAACAGTGATCCGGCCCGAATCTCAGGTTGACCCGACCCGGATTCAAACATTTTTTTTTGGTTTTCAGATAATAAACAACAAGATATTAAAACACAAAATCTGGAAATTTATTTGAACCGGGTCGACCCGACCCGGAACAGTGACCCGACCGAATCAGATATTTCAACCCGAATCAAATTCTTCCCAAATTTTCAGGTAACCAAAAACACAATATAAACATACAAAAATCTGGAATTTGACCGAACCGGGTCAGTGACCCGACCCGAATCGGATGTTTTTCAACCCGAATCGATTTTCTTCCAAATTACAGATAACCAACAACAAAATATAAATACACAAAAATCTGAAATTTGACCGAACCGGGTCGACCCGACCCGAATCGGATGTTTTTCAACCCGAATCCATTTTCTTCCAAATTACAGATAACCAACAACAAAATATAAATACACAAAAATCTGAAATTTAACCGAATCGGATGTTTTTCAACCCGAATTGATTTTCTTCCAAATTACCGATAACCAACAACAAAATATAAATACACAAAAAATCTGGAAACTTACCTGACCCGGTTCTGGCCCGATCGGAACAGTGACCGACCCGGATTTTGACCCGACCCGGATATTGACCGAGAAAGTAGTATCACAAAAACCGACCGAAAATAAAACCACCAAAAACAGATCGGAAACCACCAACAAATCAAACCCGAAACCACCAACAAAACAAACCGGAAAACCACCAACAAAAGTACCAAAACCACCAACAAAAGCAAACCGGAAACCACCAACAAGAGTAAATCGGAACCCTCATTTTCGGACTTAGGACCTCAAAAACCTCCAAAATCGACGGTGGTGTGGGTGGTGTAGCGGCGATCGGCGACGTGGGGTCGGGGAATGGGGGTGTCGGCCGATCGAGAGAAAAGAGAGTGAGAGCCCCCTTTTCTCTTTTTTTTTTTTGGTTTTTGTGGTGTGCGGCTGATTTTGAAAAAAGGGAGAGTGAGAGTTGTTTTATATTTTTGAGTGTAGGGTTTTGGTTTTTGTTTTTTTGTTGTTAAAGGGAAGGGAATTGGGTATAAGAAAATGGGTGTTTGGTCGAATGGGCCGATCCGATTGGGCCTCAGAGTGTGGGCCGAAAATGGGTTTTAGTTTGGGTTGGGTAGGAATTGTTTTGGGTTGAGTAGAAGTTGTTTTGGGGGAAATGAAATGGGTTATGGGTTTAAAATATAAAATGGTTTATTATGTATAAACAAATAAAAAAGCTTTGCAAAAATTATAAATTGTAAAGATGACAATATGATAAAAATATAATATTTGTGAAATGCTTGATGCTTAAATAAAAAATAAAAATGCAATGCCGTTTTGCGAAAATAAAATAACATATAATATTAGGATAAAAGTATGATTATGATATAAAAATGCAAATGACAATAAAAAGGAAATAATAAATTATAATGATACATATATATGCCTATATTTTAAAATTGTTTTAAAAGTGTCAAAAATATTAAAAATTACAAATAAAATCAGAAAAAATGGGACAAAATTAGGTGTCAACACATGCATTCATCTTTCAACTCAGGTCACTACTGAAGGGGTGAAAATAAGTCCAGGGGAATCATAGGACCGCTGCATAGTTTATGTATGTAATTGGCAATTTCACTAAAACTCAGATGTGTTTCTATGCTTTATCCCCAAATAAAAAGAGAATTGGGTTAAAAGGTGATATCTTGCGTACCAGATGGCCATGAGGTCAAATTTCCTTAAATCAAACATGATTCCAGAAACAACTTCAGAAGTTGGCTCTTTCTTAAATAAAATTCACTATAATGCCTTTTTCTTAAACTGTTTTGAATTTTTAACTATTACGACTCTGTTTTTTTTTGTGTAACTTCCAAATATTTAAATTTTATAAAACTCAAAAACTCTATATCCAAGTTCACGTCAAAAATGAAACCAGTCTGAAATTTGATCGAAACAACTATACCACTCGAGGAAAATGCCGAACGTCAAATTTAATAGGATGTTAAGACCCGAAAGCATTTTCAAAGATGGAATGTCTGTGTTCCAATGTTAGTTGAGATCATTCTTCCTAGAACTTTCTTCATATGTCAACTTTGTTCTCCCCCCACCCCACCCCACCCCCACCCCCACCCCCAATTCCACCATTTCTTGTGTTAGTAGTCCTCATTGTATTAAATAGCGGATTTTCCAATATGTCAACCAGTCCAGAGAAAAGGTTGGCTTCAGACGGTCTCGTTACTAAATGAAACACCGGAGGGACATCTCACAACTAACAATGCAACAGAATATGGAAGCTGGTTTATCTTTAAAAAGTTTTGGCAATTTTATGATAACCACCTATCTTATTGGTTTTAATAGAAAAAATTTCTTCATCTGGTTTTCCACCTATAGTTCCAGCCAAATAACAATCTAGACAGTCTTGCCCTGGGTTGTAAAAAGAATGTCCTCAAACGACAAAACTGTGTCTGGAAATAATCGTCTCTGCTTCCAAGTAGCAGTACTAGTGTATGTAAAAAATCTAAAGTCATGGAGAAAAAAGCAAGCATTCCACCTTAGTGTAGCTAGCTGCGACACCCAACCGTAACAGTATGCACCCGATGAGTATCTCCCTCAGAACCTCTCTTATAAACCCCTGCAGTCAGAGCAGTTGAAGCTGTTAATATTAGAAAAGAAAGCTATTGTGATGGTCATGACTTGCGAGAAATGCACAGGAAAATAGAAATGAAGGGAACTGGGTCTCAAAGAGTCTTGAAAAACTCATATAGTAATGAAACATCTTCAAAGCATATGTATTGAAAACCACAACACGAGAAAGAGAAAACGAGATACATGCAGCTCATATCTCAACCTGAATAATATCCCATGAGACACGGGCCTGCCAGCACTGTTCTCTCTTTAAAGACCATGAGGAAGGTAATCAAGGATTAGAAGACTGATTTTTCCGTTGTACAGTTGTATATTAACGAGATGAAAGGCCTAACATGAAATTTCGCAATAGGATGCTTGTCATTTGGTGGGGGAAAAGCCTGTTGATTTTACAGCAAACAGGAAAAACCATCTAGAGCATAATTTGATTACGCAAGTGGTAATGGAGTTGCCTCCAAACACAGAGTGTGCATCCCAGACATCGTGAAGATAATTGCTCATAATTCACGTTTTCCAAATCTTTATGAAAATATTATTATGCATTCTGCAGAAGACACAATAACTCTGACCTTCATCTCCATGTAAGATGATCTTTTACTTCTGCATTTAATGACACCTGTTGTATCTCTCCTAATAAAAGAGCCACTCTTGGTACTTCCCATCAAAACAACGTCTTGAAGATATGCCAACATAAGTGGAGTATGACCAATCCAGGAATCCTTCCAGAACCTTGTATTCCTACCATTCCCTACACTAATTTTGGTGTTTGACTTGAAAACAAGCCATATACTGTAGATGTGTTTCCAAGGACCCAAACCATGTGAAGAATATAAAGGGCCTATGTACCAAACTCTATAAAGGGCAGCCCGGTGCGCTAAGCTCCCGCTATGCGCGGGGTCTGGGAATGACCGGATCACAAGGGTCAATTGTACCAAACTCTATATTCACCATATTTTGAAGAGATCACTCTTCTCCATAAATTCCCTTTTCCTTGTCGTATCTCCACAACCATTTCATTAGTAAGCTTTGATTATGTGCAATCAAGTTTTTTATTCTAAGTCCACCTCTTCTTTTGTCTTGGACTACCCTGTCCATTTCACCAAATGAAAGTCTCTCTTATCTTTGTTTTGTTCCACAAAAAATTCTTCTAACCTTGTCCAAATTCTTTTTTCACACTGACCGGTATTGAGAATAAGGACTTAAGATAGGTTGGCAAAGAGTTGAGAACACTATTTATGAGTATCACCCTACCTCCCAGAGATAGGTATTGTCTTCTCCAAATTGCTAGTTTCTTTTTGAATCTCTCAATTTTTTGCAACACTTGTTTAGCCTTGGTCATTGTATTAAATCTTATCAATAATCCAACTCATTTGCAATCATGAAAATGTAATACAAACCTGCATAAACATTAGTTCAGTCTAGTTTGATTCGTTTCTTCTTTTGCCATTCACCCTCATTGGAAGAATAAAACTCCCCCCAAGTTCTAGTCATTATCAGCATTTAATTCATGCTATTTAGCATGTATTTATGTAAGCAGCTCATTATCTCCTCCAAAAAGTCCTACTAGCACTGCAAAAGCTTCCTATAAGTTCAAATATTAGCAGGCTCATTGCTGACTTCATAGGGAGTTCGTATAGTTCTATATATTAGCCTACCCGGTATTATTCCCTGAATTTAGCAATGCAACACCTCATTATTCCCAAAACTGATGACACTCTTTGCAGCTTGGAATGTCCAAAATGTTTTGACAACTACATTTATAAACTCATAGCATTTTATACTCTAATGTAATGGTTTTCTCAAACTAACTTTTCAAGTATTACCTCTAAATTTAATACATTAAAATCCGTATATAGTAGAATAGTGTACTTTCTACGTCCCAATTTATGTGACACCTTTTTAGTTAGTCTCAACAAGAATAACATCTTTTCATATTTAGTAATAATTTAAGTTCAAATTTCCCATTTTACCCTTAATGAAATACTTTATAGCCACACAAATTTCTATAATTTATTTTAAACGATAAATTTGAGAAGTATTTCCTTTTCTCTTAAATTTTGTGCTCCGTCAAACACTTTCATGTAAATTGACACGGAGTGAGTATCATAAAACAAAGTAAATATACTCAAAAATCTGTTGGTATACCTGAATTTCTTAATGAGGATAGATTTAAGCTTGCAAGCGAGCTCTTGAGAGCGGATCTTACACTGGAGTCTCTTGCGAGCCAAGACTCGTTTCTCTGAGTTCTTGATATGATGAAGTTGCTCTCGTTTTATGAGTCGTTTCATGCCGCTAGACTGCATTTTCCTCTGCATCATAAACAGTGCTTGCTCTAGGTTGTTGTTCCGTACCTTCACTCGAATGCCACGCCATTGCTGTAGCACCCAACTTAGTGAATTCGGGGTTAAATTTGGTCGATTAAAGATGGTTAATAGTGAAGCACCGGTCTATTACCTCCGGTACGTCTGGTAATACCAGTAGTGAGGCGCAAGGATTATAAAATAAAAAAAATGCCGTCCAGCTCATCATTTCTAGCTTCTAGGGTTTTGTATTGAAGCGGGAAATTGGCACGATGGCAGCTTAGAACATATGATCAAAATCATTTATTGGTAAATTAGTGGGTTCGGAGAGTAGAGTGCACGCACACAAACTGTTTTTAAAAGACATTGGCTAAAAAAAAATATTAAAGTAAGATCAATTTTACTTATAAGAGCTGTTCAAGGTCGACTTTTAGTTTTATGTGATATTAATATTTTAATGATGTGAATGTCATCTCAGCGCCACACATTATTTGATCTCTACCATGCACTTATTATTATTATTTTTTTTTTTTTTTTTATTTTTTTTGATAATCCAGTGTCTCGGGGTGGCCTTAGTACCACTAATAAGTTGTTGGGACATGATTTGAACTCATTAGATAAAATTATGATGATAAAATTATTAAAATTTTCTTAGTTCTTATATAATCTTATTAATGATCAAGTCATAATTTATAACAAAATTAATACGCCACTAGAAGGTCTTTGTAAAAAAAAAAAAAACATCAATTGATCAAATTTTAGTTCAATAAAATAAAAAATTAAAAATTGAGCATAAGTTATATTGTAACTACTATTTAATATAATTCTCACATATGGTTGGTAAGAGTAAATTTGTAGTAAATATACTATCAATTTATAAAAATTTTAATATTTTTTATATAAATAAATATATCTATCAACTTATATATCTTTTTTTACAAAATATAAATTTATAAGTCAACTTTACATTTAAAAAAAAATATAATTATAATTAAGAATCTCAAATCATGCATTTTCTAATGATTTGGGATTCATTTCTGAATGTCCAAACGCCTACTAACATTTCCTACACCTCAACCACTATTGCCACGGTTAGCACCACAATAATCACCACTTTTCTTTATTTTTTGCAACTTGAAAGGTGAAACTTCAATTTAGAATTGCAATAAGATCACAAATATAATTAAGCTGATTGCATTTCTTTCTTTATACTATTTGTTAATTTCAAAAACTTACGTGTTCCTCTTTGAGTTCAAAAGGAGAAATTGGGACAAAATCTTGGGGAACTTAAAAAGGTCCCTAATATTGTCAAGTAAAATTATCGGATTTTTAATACGGGAAAAAATTATAACCTTACATGGACCAAGAATCAAATATAGTAGGAATAGCAGTATTAAAAATTACTCCTATAGAGATCATTTACTGCCGATATCTACCCACTATTTTTTTTTTCAATTTGAATCAATATTAACTAAATCTTATTGCAGTTCAAAATTGAAGTTTCATCTTTCAAGTTACGAAAAATAAAGTAATGGTAGTCATGGTCGTGCTAATGGTGACAATGACGGTGGAGGAGAAGGAAATATTAGTGGTGAAAGAATAAGTAGAGGATATGGGTAAAATAGGTTGGGGCGCGGAGGTGATATACCATGTGACATTCACCTCATCATAATATCAATTCCACGTAGGGTATTTGAACTATTAATTTAACTAATCGATAATATAAAAAAGGGTAAGATTAATCATTTTCCTATAGTACAGAGGTAAACTTGATCCTTTTTCGTTACAAACAATGACTAAAAAAGTCATAAACTAAATCTTTCTAAGTTCATACTTAAATTTCGTATTATTTAAGTCATCCCTCGAAATAATAAGATTTTAGGGTTAAAACTGGCAGGTTGACAGATAACAAAGTGTTTGTCAAAATTTTCTTAGAGGTGCATCAGGGTAAATTAAATAAGTCACTAATGTAGCTTCTATAACGGCTAATTAGATCATAATTTTTCCTCTCTTTATCTTTACTTTATACTAGTTTCAGGACAAGTGTGTTACATGTATACCTCATACTAATTGAAAAAAATAATTGGAAGTTGAAAAGAAGTGCTCCATCAATTGAAGGTTGAAGAAAAGCGCTTCAACAATTCAAGGTTGATGAGAAGTGCATCAATAACTGAAAGTTGGAGAGAAGTGCTCCAACATCAACAAAAAAATTGAAAGTTTGAGAGAAGTGTATCAACTCAAAAACAAACAAAGAAATTGAAGATAATGACAAGTATATCAAAAATTAGATATACAATTCTGAATTACAGGAGAATGTTGAAAAAAGTAATTCAAAAGTTGTAGAAAATCAAAATTGTTTGAGATTTGATATTTTAATTCATGTTTAGTTAGAATTTGTAGTCAAATTTATATAGAAATATGTTTTTCAATTTTTAGTCAAAGCGATTTATGGAGTTCATGAATAAAATATTTTCTATCACTAATCAGTAACCGATACAAAAATTTGAAAATGCGACAACTTACACATGTGAAGAAAAAAATTGCAAATCTCAAATTGAGAAATTGTAATCCAATTCGACCGACTTAATTATTGAACATACATTGATTATGTATAGACATTTCTTTTGTTCGATCACCATTATAGTTTGCAATTTTATAAAATTCAATTGATATCACTTGTTTTTACTTGGTTACACGTCATTTTTTATTTATAATTATTTATTACAATGAGAATATTATTTTCAATGTGATAAAGTAATGTTTGAACGACTTTGATTATGTAATTCTTCTAACATATCAAAAGTCAACTTGACAACTTTTTTATGTATTTCAAAAGAGAATTGACATGTGAATATGAGCAATATCAACTATGGTTGTACATATTTCACGCCTAGAAATTTTTGTCTTGTCTTTAAAAAACTATAACCTCCTTCACGTAAACACTATTTTGTGTCATATGTATCATAATTGGCTAGAATAATAAAAATTACATAAACATTCCTGAAGTAGATATTGTTGAAAAACAGAGGTAAAATCACAATAAAAAATGGTAGCCCGGTGCACTAAGCTCCCGTTATGCGCGGGGTTCGGGGAAATGCCGGACCACAAGGGTCTATTGTATGCAGCCTTAACTCACATTTCTACAAGAGGCTGTATCCACGACTTGAACTCGTGAACTCTTGGTCACAAGGCAACAACTTTATCAGTTACTCAAAGGTTCCCCTTCAAAAGGTAAAATCACAATAATAAAATTATTTATTAACAAAGTAAAATAACAACACTTAGAATAATAAATATTACTATGATAATAATTATTTTAGTAAATACATGAATTAGCTTGAAACATGCTAGACACTATCCTAAACAACTATTTCAATAATGTGAAATATTTCTCTTAAATTAAAAAGCCCCTTTCTAAATTTAATTAATATCACCGGCATGTTTTTTTTTTTAGAAGGACAAAGTTAAAAGACAATAAAAGGACTAGTTAAAAAAGGAAGAGGCTTTAGAGACTAGTCAAATTAAACATTGGTCATTCAGGCACATCCCGCGATTTACTGTTAGTAGTGTTGATGGACCGAAATTACTATCTTCAGAAATAGTATGGCGTAAGTCGAGAAGCTGAATATAAAAAAAAAAGGTAATAGCCTTTTAGGAGAGAGAATGTGTAAGAGGTAAAATGACAAGAAATGTGATTTTTGGTTGATGATGTCACGAGTTAAGACCTATTTTGAGAGGATAATAACTTGACAAGTGGAAAAGCTTATTTGGCAAACAACATTTTTATGCACACTGACCCATTTTCATTCACTTGCCACTCTATTTTTAAGTGAGACATTTTCTCACCCATTTGTCGAGAAATTGGTTAAGCCATTGTCCAAAAAATTTGATGGAATAAGAAAATAGTAAAATTTGATGGATTTACACAGCCAAAATGCAATAGGTTTGGTGTCTTTTGGGCTATGAATCAAATTTAGACTAATAAAATGTAACATAAAAAATTACTGATGAAATCTAATTTTTTTATGAATCAATAATTCTTATCGTAAGTCAAAGATTTTATCAGTCAAATTCGATCTCCGTAATTTTACTGTTCAACACGATTTTGCACCGTAGGCCATGCATATGCCTGGTTATTCATGAGAGCTTTAGAGACTAGGCCAAAATCTCATAGGAGCGGGCCCCATCCACTCTCATATAGGTGAATTCATCAAGTGTATACTGCTTTAAATAAATATAAATCCATTAAGGGTTAAAAACTCATACTCACAATTAGTAGCAGTTCAAGCACTCCCTTTCAGTGTGCAGAGTCAATATCGACTTGTTATTACTAATACCTACTTTATGAGATCTCCAATCACATATGTTGGATTACCATCTAGATTGACAATCATATCGGTCTTAAACCCATCTCTTTTGACGTTTAAAGAATTAATTTTCTTCCTACAGATTTAGTCAATGAATCAGGCAAATTTCAATTCTAATTTCACATAATGAATGAAAATTACTCAATCCATCAATAGCTGTTTAATGACATCGTGTCTTAATTTCATATGTCTGCTCTTACAATTATAGGATTTATTTTTTGCAATAGCTATTGCCGCTTGACAATCACAATGTATAGACAAATGAGGCAACACATCCTTTGTTAAAGGGATATTTGCTAAGAAGTTTCTTAGCTATTCAACCTCAACACCAACGAACTCCAAAGCTACAAACTCTGACTCCATAGCCGATCTAGCAATGATCGCCTGCTTAGCTGATTTCCACGATATTGCACCTCCACTAAGGGTTAACATATATCCACTAGTAAATTTTGTCTCATCTAAATCAGAGATCCAGTTTGCATCACAATACCTTTCTAAAGTAGAAGGAAATACACTATACATCATATCATAATTCATGGTTCCTCTAAAATAGTTCATTAGTCTAATTAATGTAGATTGATTCTCTTGATTGGGTTATGAGTGAAAGTATATGTATGTCCTAGAGACAATCTATATTAGGACAAATGTACTTTATACACATTCGTATTATTATTAATGGAGATTAATAATTTGACATTTGCAATTATTGAATTATTAGTTGATTGTTTATAATATTCTATAATATGCATCCCTAGAGGTTACGTTGTTATTAATAATGTGCGATATTAATATTATAACGTAACTCTTAAAATAGCCTCGACTAATGATCATTGAGAATGGGATATCGATGATATGTGATAAGTCGACATGTGGTCTGCATCACATCCTTAGAGGATGTGGTATGTCTCACCTGCTATGAGTAATGGCTACTTGTGATGGACACATGGATACTTTGGAAGTATTGGTATACCATGCTGATATACTGTTTGTTATACTTGTCTAAAGTATGATCAGTGTGTGAGAGATAGAAGTCCTTAGACTTGAGGTCAATGCGCACCTTGTCTACAAAGTAATATACTTTGATCTTGTCCTCATCTCAAGTGCCTTATAGGTCGAGATACATCTTGTATTGGGTACATTACGATGTGGATTAAAGATGGTAGTTGAGCCAAGATTAGGATTCATTCCTCGAATGTATATTCGAGAGAACACTCAACTTTTCAGTGATATTAGGTTGACTAAGTCGTTGGCTAACACAATAGACATATTTAGAATATGGTCCTAATATAGATTAGATACAATGATTAAGCCATTTGGATAGACACTTGACAAATCCTAAGCTTGATCGGGTGTGTCGTGAATGAAAGGATTTTATCTTACCACATAGCGGTTAAGTTTACTGGATTCGTGTAAACGTACTTCACATATTGAGTTCGTCTTGCGGCGCCGTCTAGGAGTTCCGCGTAGACCTTAATTTGATTAATGTCGATATGTGAAGGCATGTAGGTCACACTATATCGATCGTCTTTTCGATCTAAGGATGTATTGAGAGAGTATTAAATATTCAATTTAGAATCGAGATATTTAAATGAATGATGATTGTTTTAATTAAGTCAAAATTGGATTTTGAATTTAATTAAGAATGTGTGGAAAATAAAATGAGACAGTGTAGGGCCACGCCAGAGCCGCGGCGCCCACACTATAGGGCTGCAACGCCATGACCTAATATGTCTCGAATTTTGGGCCAAGCCCAAGGTCAAACACTAATCTGGTTTGACCTAATTTTTCACCTATAAATTCAAACCTAAACTTAATTATTCAATACACTTGATTTTCATATAATTATTCTAAGTCTTAGAGACTCAGAATCAAAACATTCTCTCGAACCTCTGCCGGATTTCCTAGCTTTCCAAAGGAGAAATACATTGAAGCTTGGAGCTTGCATTCGAAAGGGCATTCATGTGCTCACCCACAATTGATAAAGATTCCAGATATTGTAAACATGTAAGTACAATTCAAGTCTTATGTTTACAGTTTAAAATTATCCTATAGTCAAAAAGTTCTACGTTTGTTGGGTTTGAAATAAGTTTTCAATATCCGTTGCGTACAACAACCCAACAAAAACCTACAATGGTATCAGAGTCAGGGCTGTTTTGTATGATTATAAGGTAATTAGTTAATAATAATATGAGTTAGAATTTATTTAAATCTGAAATTTATGTCGTTTAAAGCTTGAAAACCTAATATCTTAAAAGCACATTATCATTGTCTCCCAAACTATTAAACAATGATGTAATCGAGGAAGTCATTCCGATCTAACTCTTCTAAGTCAATGTGCGTAATCGGTTCATTGCGAACATGGTGCACTGAAGCGAAGAACGAGAAGGGATTGGATGATGGTCGATGAACGTGTTGTTTGATAGTGAAGGGTAACGGAGATGAATCTGCAAATTTGACCCTAAACCAGTTTTAGGGTTTCGAAAATGCGAATTTTGTTTTCGAAAATGCAGATTTGTGCTTCTGAGATGAAGGCACCGCAACTCCACAATGGAGTGTCGGGGCGCCACCTAGGGTTTGTCGCGGCACCGAGGCTCCAATTTATATATATATATATATATATATATATATATATAGTCTTAGAATAGTGAACAGTAACAGAACACTATTCCGGCGTGAACAATGGCGGCATGCTCCAATTTATTTTTTTTTGAAACAGTGAATAGTAACCAAACACTGTTCTGGCGTGCACAATGGCGGCAATCACTGTTCTGGCGGGGCAGTGGCGGTTTCTGAAATTGTAATTTAGCCCTTGGGTCAAATATGAAAATTTTAAAGTTTTTGGAATTGCAATTTGGTCCCTAAAATCATCAGATTTGGTCCCTAAAATCATCAGATTTGGTCCTTGGGATAAATCTGTAAATTTCAAAAAAGCAGATTTGGTCCTTTGGGACAAATCTGTAATTAATTTAAAATTACAGACAAATCCCTAAAATCTGAAAATATTTTCTAAAAATTAAAATTGGATTTTCTGAATTAAATGGGTTCAAAATTGAAATTTTAAATTCTTGAGGGACTAAACTATAAATTCTGAAAATCTGGAATTTACAGAAATATCCTGAAAATCAGTTGTTAAAATTAGAAAATGTTTAAGGGACTGTTTGGATTAGACTTAAATTTTAGAGTTTAGACAAGTTAACCCATGATTATTATTAATTGTATATTATTGAATAATATACGAACTATATACTAAGTGTTTAAATGCTTTCATTTAATAATTAGCATAGTGTCCGCTATAACTGTCTGGGCAGGCGGCGCCCAATATTTGATTAAACCATCTTATATCATGCCTATTGGGTTGACGGTTCCCAACTATATGTGTCATTAATTTTGCATGATATTAAGATGTCATATTGGATATGGCGTAAAAGAGTTGATCTTGGTTAAAACTCTAAATTAAAATGTTCCCCAAAATTTTAAATAAAAGTCTAAATTAAAATGCGCCGTCCATTATAATTGTTAGAGTGCAAAATCCTTTTCGGCGATACGAGTATTTACGCCAAAGCATTTGCTCTAAGTCTACGAGGACCCAGACTCTTTCATAGATGTGTTTTAATGTAAAGGTAAATGATAAACTTTTGTGGGTATTTACACCAAAGTGTTTGCTCACAAATGCCAAATTTGCTTAGATACATAAACGCAGTCGTATAATGGGGTTGACTTGCTTAGACAAATCTTGGCGCCAAAGTGTCGGACTAATCTAAGGACGCAAGATTAAATATAATATTTGATCAACCAAGAGTTGCAAATAAGTTTTGCAATTGGTTTAGAACCTACCAATATATGTTATTAAAGTTATCAGCCAAAGCAAACGCGGAGATAACATAGGCTTGGATCTTGGCCCATTATGACCTTAATTAATATAAGTTCGTATTCTACTATGGGGTCGTAAAAGTATGTTAAAATAGTGGGAGCTAATTAAACAAAAGACCATGTTGATTAGCCTAAATGAATGTGTATAGTAGGAAATAAATTTTGAGTTTGATTTCCAGTCTATCTAATTCTTCAGATTATCAAAGATGTCGAGCTTATTATTGAAAATTTTGATTGAAATGAACAAACTTACTAGACCTAACTACCTTGACTGGCTAAGAAATTTGCGAATAGTGCTTAGATAAGAGAAATTAGAATACGTGTTGGATACGGACCCAACAGTCCATGCGACAGACTCTGCTGAATATGCCTCTTTTGATAAAGATGCTTACCAAAAACACCTAGATGATGCCACTTCAGCACATTGTGTGATGTTGTCTTCCATGTCTATGGAACTTCAGAGACAACATGAGAACATGGGTCCCAATGAGATGCTTGAACATTTGAAGAGTCTCAATGACTCACAATCCCAGATTATGGAATATGAGTTACTGATAGAATTTTTTATGTGTAAGCTCAATGAAGAGGGCCAGGTCTCGCATCATGTGTTGAAGATGATAGGGCTGATAGAGAGACTTGCTTCAATTGGAACGAAGCTTGAAAAGAATGTCGCTACCACCCTCATCATGAACTCTCTCACTCATTCCTTTGAAAACTTCATAGTGAATTACAATATGAATGGAACGAATGCGAGTCTGCCGGAGCTGCACAACATGCTCAAGACCTTTGAGTCCTCCACTTCCAAAGGCAAAGTTGTGCTCATGGTGAGCTCTACTAGCCGACCCAAACTGAAAGGTAAGGAATGACAGAAGAAGAAGGGCAAAGCAGTCGCTGCGCCCTCAGCTATGAAGCCTAAGGGAGGTGTGAAGAAAAAGAAGGTGAATCCAGCTAAAGATGTATGCCTCAACTGCAACAAGAAGGGGTATTGGAAGAAGGACTGCACTGCACCAGGAGGAGGAAAAGCACCAGGTGCTTCTACCTCTGGTGGACAAGGTATGCACGCCATTGAAATAAATATGTCTATAAATAACTCTCATTCCTGGGTATTGGATACCGTTTGTGGCTCACACATTTGTATCAATGTGCAGGGGCTAACTGATAGCAGGAAGGTTGGACCAAGAGAGGTGGACCTACGCATTGAAAATTGAGCACGAGTGGATGCTGAGCGTGTAGGAACTTATAGATTAAATTTGCCTTCTAGCTATTGTCTAGTGTTAAATGATTGTTACTATGTACCCTCGTTAACGAGGAATATCATTTCTATCCCTATTTTGGACATGAAAGGTTTTTCTCATATATTTATAATGACAGTCAAGTACTGTCTTTTGATAATGTTACATATGGAACTGCTCCTCTTGTGGATGGATTATATACACTAAACTGTAGTCGAGAATTATTCAATGTACAAAATAAATGAGCTAAGATAAGTAATAGAAACTCTACCTACCTATGGCATTCCATACTTGCTCATATCAATGAATCAACGATAGCAAGGTTGAGGAAGTTAGACTACCTCGAACCATTTGACTTGGAGTCTTATGTTAACTGTGAATCTTGCTTGAGAGGAAATATGACCAATAAGACACTTTATGGGAAAGATGTGCAAGCCAATGAGGTGCTTGAGTTGGTCCATACTGATGTATGTGGGCCATTTTCGACTCAAGCTAAAGGAGGTTTCCCATACTTCATCACTTTTACTGACGACTTCACTAGGTATGGATATGTGTATCTTATGAGACATAAATTCGAGGCTTTTGAGAAGTTCAAAGAGTACAAGTTGGAAGTAGAGAAACAACTTGCAACAAGTATCAAGACCCTTCGATCGGATCGAGGAGGTGAATACTTGAGCAAGGATTTTCTAGATTACTTAAAGCTACATGGAGTCCAATCAGAATGGACACCTCCTGGAACACCACAGATGAATGGTGTTGCCGAAAGGAGAAACCTAACCTTATTGGATATGGTTCGATCCATGATGAGCTTCTCAGCTCTACCGAGATACCTATGGGGACATGCTATACAAACCTCAATATATGTTTTGAACATGGTTCCTTCCAAGTCAGTAGAAAAGACACTCTATGAGATATGGTGTGGTAAGAATTCAGCTCTTAAACATATGAGACCCTGGGGGTGCCTTGCATATGTTAAGAAGATGCTCACTGACAAGTGGGAATCCAAAAGTGAGAAATGTTACTTCGTGGGGTATCCAAAGGAAACTAAGGGGTATTACTTCTATCTTTCTGGAGAACGTAAGGTCATTGTTTCTAGGAACACAACTTTCCTTGAAGAAGAATATGTCTACAAGGAACATAGGTGCACAGAGATAGAACTTGAAGAAATTCAAGAACCACAAGATAACATAGATGTTGAATCCTTGCCGAATGACCACGGCAAGAATTCAGTGGGAGTATTTGGCGAAGATTGGGTACTTCATGTACTCCCTTCGGCTAGTGGGAGTGTTACGAGGAACAATGGATAAATGCAAGATCCTCATACACAACCTTTGGGAGTAGATACAATGGTTATACCTCCTCCCATTCAGGAAATACATGAAAATGATATTCCTGAAAGCTCTCAAGTTAGTGGATTATCCAACACACAAGAACCCTCTCACAATCAAAACATACCAAGCACTAAACTACAAAAAAATCAACTACGTAGGTCCACTAGGACTCATCGTCCTCCTGAAAAACTAAATCTACTTGTGGAAACACACAGTGAGATAGATATTCCCGATAACGATGAGCCTACAACCTATAGCGAATCAATGTTGGACATTGATTCAAAGAGATGGCAAGAAGCCATGAAATTCGAGATGGAATCTATGTACATCAATCAAGTGTGGAACTTGGTTGATTTTCCAGCTAAGGTTAAACCCATAGGATGCAAATGGGTCTTCAAGAAGATCGATGCATTTGGAAATGTACAGACTTATAAAGCAAGGTTGGTGGCTAAAGGTTATAATCAACGGACTGGGGTCGATTATGATGAAACCTTTTCACATGTTGCTAAGATTAAGTCCATTCAGATTTTGCTTGCAATAGCTGCATATTATGACTATGACATTTGGCAGATGGACGTCAAAACCTCTTTTCTCAATGATAATCTAGTTGAGGAGGTGTTTATAAAACAACCTGAGGGTTTTTCGCTTGAGTCCAAACCAAATGATATATGCAAGCTACAAAAATCCATTTATGGGCTTAAGCAAGCCTCGAGAAGTTGGAATATTTGCTTTGACAAGGCTATCAAGTCATTTGATTTCGTCAGAAGCAAAGAGGATCCCTGTGTTTATTGTAAACGCAGGGATGGAGTATTACCTTCATTATTATATAAGTAGATGACATATTAATAATGGAAGACAATAAGACTCTCCTGCAGTTAGTCAATGAGTGGTTGTCCAGTACCTTCATGATGAAGGATTTAGGTGAAGTCTGCTACATTCTGGGAATTAGGATCTATAGAGATAGACCTAATAGATCATTGGGGCTATCACAGTCAGTCTACATAGACAAAGTGCTTAGACATTTTTCTATGGAAAATTCTAAGAAAGGCAGTCTACCTATGGGACAAGGCATCAAGTTATCTAAAAAAATAGTCCTTCTAATGCTATAGAACTTGAACGCACGAAGAGGATCCCATATGCTTCGGTTATAGGATTGATCATGTATGTCATGACCTGTACTAGGCCAGATGTGGCCTTTGCACTTAGTATGACTTGCAAATTTCAGCAGAATCCTGGGAAAGAATACTGGAAAGCAGTCAAGAGTATTCTTAAGTTTCTTAGACGAACTAAAGATTACTTCTTAGTCTATGGTGGAGAAGAAAAGGTAGCTGCTACTGGGTACACTGATACTAGCTTCTAGATGGATCTTGATGACTTCAAATCTCAGTCTGGGTACACATTCATTTTCAATGGTGGAGCAGTGAGTTGGAAAAGTTCCAAACAAGCTACAACTGCTGATTCGACAACAGAAGTTGAGTACATTGCTGGTAAAGAAGATGTTGCGATTTCTGAGTTCCTAAAGGAACTAAGGGTAGTTCCGAGTGCCAGTTGTCCAATAACTTTTATTGTGACAACACTAGTG
Organism: Anisodus tanguticus; assembly: GCA_034509755.1. Lineage (NCBI taxonomy): Eukaryota > Viridiplantae > Streptophyta > Magnoliopsida > Solanales > Solanaceae > Anisodus > Anisodus tanguticus. Next base: position 47,730,004 of record CM067542.1, on the reverse strand, counting down.
CGATTGCATATGCTAAGGAACTCAGATCAACAAACATATACCAAGAAAGTACCACATACTCAGGAAGACGGTGGAGACTGAAGAGATTAGATTAGACTATGTTTCCATAGACGATAATCTAACTGACCCATTCACTAAACCATTAAGCTTAGTCAAACATAATGGTCATTTTGAGAATATGGGCATTAGATATGTTAGAGATTTGCTCTAGGCCAAGTGGGAGATTGAAAGTATATATATGTCCTAGAGATAATCTGTATTAAGACAAATGTACTTTATACACATTCATATTATTAATGGAGATTAATATTTTGGCATTTGCAATTATTGAATTATTAGTTGATTCTTTATAATATTCTATAATATGCATCCCTAGAGATTACGTTGTTATTAATAAAGTGAGATATTAATATTATAACGTAACTTTTAAAATAATCTCGACTAATGATCATCGAGAATGTGATATCGATGATATGTGATAAGTCGACATGTGGTCTATATCACATCCTTAGAGGATGTAGTATGTCTCACCTGCTACGAGTAATGGCTACTCGTGATGGACACATGGATACTTTAGTAGTATTGGTATACCCTGCTGATCTACTGTTTGTTATACTTGTCTAAAGTATGATCAGCGTGTGGGAGATAAAAGTCCTTAGACTTGAGGTCAATATGCACCTTGTCTACAAAGTCTACAAAGTAATATACTTTGATAATGTCCTAAGCTCAAATGCCTTATAGGTTGAGATACAGCCTGTATTGGGTACATTACTGTAACATCCCGTACTTTTGGGTCACGGTTTAAATCGCTAGGCGTATGTAAAATCGCTAAGCGTTTCTAAATAGACCCGAACGTTGGGAAAATTTTGGATCATATTTACGTATGCTAATAAAGAGGTTAGCATAAAAAAGGATAAAATCCCGAAAGAATTTTGGACGTAACAAGTGTGACAACGGGGATCAGAAATAAATTTTGGTGTGTGCGTAATGAGGTGATGGACTAGTGTCATATCACAAAATTATGACATCGAGTATATGAAGGTCTTACAAGTTATTAAGACTTGAGTGAATTTGGGATCACCAAATTAATTGTGTGTGTAATTGATTTGTGGAATTAAATTTAAGTGGAGGGGACAAGCTTAGTGGGGGACATCACGTGTAACCCCTTAAATTAATCTAGCCTAATAATCTAGTGTAGGTGTCGTGTGGTTAAGTAATTAATGGGTTAGGAGTCCTATTCAACTACACGTACTAGGATAACATTTCGTTTAAGAAAAAGAAATAAGACCAAAGGAAGCAGTACATTAATTAGACGCAAATCATGATTCATTCCTCCAAACCTTTTTTTTGTACGAATTGAAACAAGAGGAAACAGTCAATTCATTTCGTGTATTTGGAAAACAAATTTGCTCCTTACCTTTCTTTATCCAGTGATGCTTGGCCAAAATTCTTATTTTGGTTAAGGTCTTCTTCACGTATTAAGGTATGTTAAGGCAAATTATTTATTTCTTTTGGCATGTTCCACGTAACGAAATATAACCGTGATATTGCTCCATAATTTATTCTACTCCTAGTAGTTAAGAATATTCATGTTATTGATTCCTATGCTAAAAACATGTCTAAAATTGTTTCTAAGTCCTTATTGAGGCATACGAAAAATGTGTTGATATTCGCAATGTTAGCCGAAGGTATAAAGGTATTATGTCACCCGTTGAGATTGGAATATTGTGTTATCATTCATGCATTTTCATTTGCATTGCATTCATATATTACCCTAGACCACTTGTGCTATGCACACTACTATATGGTAAATATTGTATATATATGTAGGGGATATGGGAAAAGGGAAAGGTGTTATATACGCACACCACCTGCAGCTGGTACAGACTATCACAAAAGAGCCCGAATAGGCCAATATGATGTGATGCCCTTGTGTGGCGATATAGCCTGATTCCCACAGAGGCGGTTATGGGAGGATTCATGTGTGGACATTAGTATACCGTATTTGCATTATGCATACATTCATTAATCATTACATGGTATGGTGCCCACAGAGGCTGTTTTGGTAAGGAAGGTGCCCGATGAGGCTGATGTATATGTTTACCGCATTGTGCATGATATTTAGGCATATGTGTTAGGGCCCTCATAGGCATTTACTGTTGGTCAGTTGTTTCGGTTTCAGTTATTGGTATATCCCTATTATGCTATTATTCATGCCTGACATACTCACATCAGTCGTACTGACGTCCCTTTTGTCAGGGGACGCTGTGTTTCATGCCCGCAGGTTTAGTTAAAGAAGGTGACAGTTCACGCTAGTAGGTTGCTGGTTCAGCTGATGTTGGAGCACTCTATTTGTTTCAGAGTTGTAGTTGGTCGTGGTATAGTATTTTTGCATCTACATATGGGTATGGTGAGGTCATGTCCCATCCTTGTGATATCATGTATTCTTTAGAGGCTTGTAGACAGGTGTCCTGTGGTTAGTTGTCATGTGTGACCTTGTCGGCCTTGGTATGGATATGTATAAATGAAAATTGGATTTCTGATTAAGATTTTCTATAATCTTTTTCGGTTTAGTCCGTATTCAATTGTGATTAGAAGTTGGTTGTACGATTAGCGGTACCCGGCTGGTGGGGTTCGGGTGCCCGTCGCGGCCCTCCGGTTTGGGTCGTGACAATTACGATGTGGATTAAAGGTGGTAGTTGAGCTAAGATTAGGATTCATTCCTCGAATGTATATTCGAGAGAACACTCAGCTTCTCAGTGATATTAGGTTGACTAAGTCGTTGGCCAACGCAATAGACATATTTAGAATATGGTCTAGTTGTCAACTAATATAGATGAGATACAATGATTAATCCATTTGGATAGACATTTGACAAATTCTAAGCTTGATCGGATGTGTCGTGAATGAAAGGATTTTATTTTACCACATAGGGGTTGAGTTTACTGGATTCGTGTAAACGTACTTCACATATTGAGTTCATCTTGCGGCGCCGTCTAGGAGTTCCGCGTACACCTTAATTTGATTAATATCGATATGTGAAGGCCTGTAGGGTCACACTATGTCGATTGTCTTTTCGATCTAAGGATGTATTGAGAGAATATTAAATATTCGATTTAGAATCGAGATATTTAAATGAATAATAGTTGTTTTAATTAAGTCAAAATTGGAATTTTGATTTAATTAAGAATGTACGGAAAATAAAATGGGATAGTGTAGGGACACATCGCGGCGCCCACACCATAGGGCCGTGGTTCCATGACCTAATATGTCTAGAATTTTGGGTCAGGCCCAAGGTCAAACCCTAATCCGATTTGACATAATTTTTCACCTATAAATTCAGTCCTACTCTTCATTATTCAATACACTTGATTTTCATATCATTATTCTAAGTCTTAGAGACTCAGAATCAAAACACTCTCAAACCTCTGCCGGATTTCCTAGCTTTCCAAAGGAGAAATACATTAAAGCTTGGAGCTTGCAATCGAAAGGGCATTCACGTGCGCACCCACAGTTGATAAATATTCCAGATATTGTAAACATGTAAGTGCCATTCAAGTCTTATGTTTACAGTTTAAAATTATCCTATAGTCAAACAGTTCTACGTTTGTTGGGTTTGAAATAAGTTTTCAATATCCGCTGCGTACAACAACCCAACAAAAACCTTCAATGAGTATATCTACTCAGTGTACACACAACATAGGCTATATCAGGCCTTGAGAAATTCATCAAATGCATCAGACTTTCAATAATATGAGTATATTTAGACTAAATAACTGGTTATCATTATTTTTTTCAATTAAGAGTTGTCATCACAAGGATTGGCCACATGTGTCATCTCAAAAAATTCAAACTCATTAAGAAGTCTCTCCACATAATGTTTTTGTGACACCACTATACCATCTTCACTCATTATAAGTTTAACTCCCAATATCATTTACTTCACCTAGATTTTTCATAGCAAAATTAGTAGACAATAATAATTTGGTACTTTTCACAATATTTAAACTTGTACCGAATATGAGCATGTCATCAACATATAAGCGTATTATCACAAAATCATTGTCTATTACTTTAGTATAAACACATTTATCCACTTCAACAAAATAAAACCCGTCTCTCATTAAGACTTGATCAAATTTCTCTTGCCATTGTTTAGGAGCTTGTTTAAGGTAATAAAACAATTTCATTAATTTACAAACTTTATTTTCTTGTCCAGGAATAATACACCCTGTTAGGTCCAAGGTTTCACCTATTAGTTTGGATGATAACAAACCCACATAATTATTAATAAAAAAATATTTACTTGTGATTAATCTATCTTTGGTACATGTTTATTTGATGAAGACCTAAACAAATATGGAAAAGAAGATTCCATAAGATGAAATTATGGAAGAAGATATGGAAGAAAGATTTGCCCAAATCAAAATACAAGAATAATGGAAAGAATATATACTATTATCATATGAAAGGAAAATATTTTACAACATGAAAAGATCAAGATCAATTTGTTACTTAAAGAAGGTACAAAATTTATGGAGTATCAAGATATGTTAGAAGTCTCAAATTAACAAAAAAGTTCATGTACGGAGTGATCGAAGTCCAAATTCAAGAAAACGAATGTGATTACATTCGAATTAATATAATTCAAGATCCAAGGTGAAATGAAGAGGATCTTGAAATTCTATTAGGTTGCTTAAATAAGAGCTCATATCTGTACAAGCCAGAAAAAGAGTGCAGAGATATTATTGGGAAGAAAGATATTATATGAAAGAGAAAAGATATTCACTTGCTACAACTTTGAAAGGAAGGTGTTGGATTTACACTAGGGCTGGCCAGTGGGCCGGGTTAGGGGGGGCGGGTCCCGGTGGGATGGGACCCGATGGGATTGGGGAGGGCGGGACTGGCGGGATCCGCCGATGTCCCATCCCATTCCCAGTCCCGTCGGAAAAGGGGACCGGTGTTGGCGGGGCAGGGTCGGGTCGGGATCAGATTTTTCCTTTTTTTTTTATTGCACTTAATTTAAAAAAATAACATATATAAACACTTCAATAATTGAACAAGATAGTGTAATAAAAACATCCCAAGACTGTTTTTGTGCCTCTTATATTATTTAATAGAAATATGATTTTTTTGTAATACAATTTCAAAATTTTAACCTTGTGGTGTTGAAAGTTGTAAATAACATAGTAAAATTGGAATTAAAAAAATTACATATTTATAAATACCTTTTCTAATTTCTTCACAATGTCTTGTGGTTCTTCGGTTGGAATTGGAATTTGTTGGTCAAATTGGTCGACGTCGCTTCCACCTCCGTCAGACAAGATTTCATTGTAATTGTCATCGTCTTCTTCGTTGATCTCCGGTAGACCGCACCTTCTACGCTCCGCTCGTATCTAATCCCTGAATAAAATTGTAACCTCCAACCCGCTAATGAGTGTCTGTGCTCTCCTATTTGAAATTTTCCGACAGAAAAAGTGTTTTCAGACGTTGTTGATAACACTTGAATGTTCAACACATCTCGGGCCATCTTTGCTAGTGTCGGAAATGTCTTCTCATTGTCCCTCTACTATTTAAGCAAATATTCACGTCCTTCTTCATTGAGAACTACTTCGTACGGTACAATACCCTGCAAAATAAAAACATCAAACTCGCTAACTTGATTAGCAGTGGTACCCCTAAACATTTTATTTCTAAGGCTTTCAATACTAGCCACGGAAACAACATGTCTTTTATAAGGTTATATTGAAGAATAAGAAGAAGAAGAAGAAAAAGAAGAAGAAGGTATAGAAGTCGGTTGGCTGCTAGCACTTTCTTGTTGGTAATGCATATATACTTTTTTGCATTCATCGTGTATGCTAGACAAAACTTCTTCTTTAGTTGGTTCCTTAGGTAGTTGTTCAATTGAGTTTTTAGAGCTATATAAAATAACATAGTTGAAATAGTAGGATAATATATACGAGAATATTCTTTAGTTGCTTGAAACAATTTCTCTAAAAATCCAATAAGTTCTGATTTTTTTCAATCATTATCTATAAGCATATCAGTTGGATTTCGATTATGGGCGTTAAAAAATAAAGTTATAGGTCTTCTATAATCATAAGCAACAAGTAGTTGTTCATATAGAGAATTACACCTAGTCGCTACTTCTTCAGGAATTTTTCTAAAAGGTAATCCACAATCGTGACAAGTTTTTATATTCTTTATTTCTTTGTATTCTATTACTTTTAAAAATAAAGTTTATAGAAATTGTACTTTATTAAGAATGTCTTCAAAAAGTGATAGACCATCATTTACAGCTAAGTTATAAATATGGCACAAACATTTTTTATATGAAAATGATTAGGAAAAGATGGAGTTTATAGATTTTTTAAAAGTCTCACGGCATAATTATTAGAAGAAGCATTATCTAACGTAATCATCATTATTTTGTCAGTTATACCATAATAATTGCAAACTTGATGAATATTTTCTGTAATAAAATTTTTAGTGTGCCTATCATCAATATATCTATATGCAAAATACGTTTTTGCGTAGATCAATTATGATCTATCCAATGACATGTTACAGTTAAATAATCATGGCCATTAGTACTACGGCCTATATCAGAAGTGATAGATACTTTTCCAGGAAAATGATATAATGCATAACGTAAATATTGTTGATATTCATGTGCAAATTTAAAAACGTCTCTCCTAATAGTTGATCTAGGAAAACCGTTAAAAGAAGGATTATACATATCTCTTATGTAATGAATTAAATCAGGAGAGGAAGGAAATGAAAAAGGCACCCTCCACTGCAACTAATTTTGCTATTGCTTCTCTATCTCTATGTTTATCGTATTTAGGACCTACAATTCCCTCCGTCGTCGGGTTAATTTGACCTTGTACTTGGTTTGGAACACTATATGAACCTTGTCCCGATTGAGAGTGCATTGGCGCACTCGACTTTGTAGCCTCGTATTCATCACACCTAACTTTGTGAAAACTTTGTACATGTCTCAATAAACCTTCCGTCCCACCCTGACCTTTTCCCATTTTAAATTTATAAATACTTTTACAAATTCTGCATCTAACTACTTGATTCTCTTGGTCCCAATCAAAAAAATCTCATGCAACATATTTTAATTTTCGTTTTGTGGGTCCTCGTCTCATATTAGGGGGAATAGAATGCGTTCCAGTTTCAGTTTGAGGTGCACTAGTGGGTGTGTCGTCTAGATTATCTTCTAAATTAAAGTCTGGTTGAGTTGTACAATATATCTCATCATCTAATGGTATATCATTAAAAAAATCAGTTTCATCTATATGAGTGTAATCAATCAAATCATCTTGTCTAGGAATAAGATGACTAGAAGAAGTAACTTGTCCTTATTACCCCTACTAGAAGAAGCACCATCACCCTTACCCTTAAACATACCTCTTAATCCTTCCATTTTAATTATGCTAATAAAGAATTAAAAATAATGAAATTAAGTGCGATAATTAAAATAAAGTAACAATAATAATTTAAAGAAGGAACGAAGGTACCAAACGCCGACGTAACGTCGACTTGTAATCGAGGTTGAAAATTGAAACTTTGCTCGATGGACGATCCTCAAGCTAGTTGTCAACTTCAGTTCCAATTTTTTTTAACTTTGATACAATTATACAAATGAGTAAATAAAATAAAATATTTAGTAGGCAATGTAATTGTAGACTTATAGAGAGATAGATTGAGTTCAGAGATTAGAAAGATTGTAGGAAGATTTGTGAGATAAAATGAAGAGAAAATGAGGTATTTATAGTTGAAAAATTGGGTTAAAGTATAAATATAGTAACTTAAGGGTTAAAATAAATATTAAGGGGGTAGGGGGATTTATGGGGTTGGTGGGCAAAAAATGGCGTTGCACAATGGCCAAAATGAAAATTGGCCATTGTGCAACTGTCATTTTTGCAAAGAGGGGGTCGAGGGCGGAGTCGGGGTCAGGGCGGGATCGGGGCAGGTCTAGGACGGGACGGGCATGGGCGGGACAAGTCCAGGTCCCGTCCCGTTTTCGAGTCCCGACACCATTTTTTAGGGGGATCGGGGCGGGGTAGGGTCGGGACTGGCCCAGTCCACTGACCAGCCTTAATTTACACTATAAAATTATGAAAACATGAGATGCTGGAGAATATATTTTTGGGTGCTCAAAAATAGAAAAGAAATATACAAAGTTTTTTGTATCAAGGCCAGAGGATGTAATCTGCAAAGTTGGATCAAAAGATACATCATGAAGATATTAAAGGGCAGTGGAATAATGGTCAAAGGTGCACAAAAGGAAAAATCAATATTCCATTAAGTTTCTATAGATATACACGTATCACTCCAAATGAGATTGAAAACAAGGATGATTTATTACATGACCAATTAGAGGAAGGATGTCTATAATCTTCAAGTAATCATATGGACTCACACAATTATGGAATATATTTTCATCAAGGATCAGCAAAGAGATATTCTGCTACAACGGTCAAGCGAAAGAGATTGTCCAAAATTAAAAGACTGCATTTATGAAGAGCAACGGCTAGAGTTCTCAAAAGATCAAGTATAAAAGAGAAGCTTCGCAACAGTTCTAAGGCACGCTGTCACTTATTCTTTCGTCTCAACTTCTCAAGCTCTCTATTTTATTTTTAACAAGCATTGTAATTATGAGTGATTTATAGTGTAAACAAAAAAGTAAAAAAAGATATAGTATAGTTGGTGAGGAACCCTACCCAAATTCGCCGGAACCCTAACCCTAATTTGTCATCTTCCATCGCTGAAACCCTAATTGGGTTCTTCCTCAACTCTCCTCCTCATCTTTTCGTCATTCTCGATTAATAATGGCTGACCAAAATAAATTGCATCCCGCTTTTGCCGTTAACAACGTCAAGAACTTCATTCTTATGATTCTTCAGATGGAAAAAAGGCAATATTCATCTTGGTCGGAGTTATTCAAAATTCATCGTCGCTCATACCAAGTCATTGACTATATTCTTCCTCCAAAACCTCAATTGGGTGTCACGGAGAAAGATAAGTTCACCGTCATTGATATGGCTTTAAAGTCTCGCTTGGATGCTATAGTCCTTCAATGGATTTATGACACCATATCAGACGATCTTTTGCACACCATATTAGAACCGGATTCGACGGCTCAACAAGCATGAGAGCATTTGCAAAATACTTTTTACGATAACAAGATTTCTCGTGCGGTTTATCTAGAAAATCAATTCACCAACGTCAAGATGAATGATTTTCCAAACGTCTTCGCCTATTGTCAAGAGCTAAAAATGCTTGCCGACCAACTATCCAACATTGGTGCACCAGTGACAAAGAAAAGGTTAGTTCTCCAATTAATTGCGGGTATGAATGAACAATATGATGGTGTTGCTACGTTCATTCAACAAAGTAATTCGTTGCCACAATTCTATGAGGCTTGGTCGAGATTGATTCTTGAAGAAACTCGGAAAATGAAATAGGCGGCCATGGAGGCCAACAATGCCGGCACTGCCCTCATTTCCACCAACACGTATGCCGATGATTTTGGACCTCAAAATTCCGGTTCGAGTAATGCAGTGAATCGCAACAACAATGGACAAAAACGGGGTCAAAATTGCAACAATAATAAAGGAAAAAATAATGGCGGAAGGAGACGTGGTCGTGGTGGCGGTAACCACTCCGACGGTGGCAGCAACCATCGGCAGCAGGGGCAGACCAGGCATGGGCAGTGGCAGCCGCAAGCTCAGCCAAACAGTGGGTAACTGTGGAGGCAGTACCCACCGTGGGCTTGGGCACCACAACAATGGGAAGCCCCATCTTGCCCGCACCCCACAATATCGTGGGCCAGGCCACCACCACCCACTCGACAGTCCGGGGTTCTTAGCAGCCATCCACAACAAGCATATGCAGCCTATGGACTATTTTCTTCGAGTTATGCTCCAACGGACATCGAGCAAGCCATGCACACTATGAATCTCAAGGTACTCTCTCGTCTTATTTTAATATGAGCAGTAATAAAAATATTATGATTGGAATGGGATAAGAAATTCTAATTTGTGGCATTGGGAAATCAAACTTCCCCCCTCCATACCCACATTTACATTAAAATAATGTCCTAAATGCACCCAAACTTATTAAAAACTTGATATATGCACGTCATTTCACAACTGACAATAATGTTTCTATTGAGTTTGATCTGTTTGGATTTTCTGTGAATGACATAGCACTGAGGATTTGTATCCTATCACCAACCACCAAGCCACCACTCCATCAACTTTTGCTACTCTTTCTCCTACTTTATGGCATAATCGTTTGGGACACCCGGGAGCACCCATGTTAAAGACCTTAGGAAAAATAAGTTTATTAATTGTAAACAATCTTTGGGTTCTTCTGTGTGTAAGTCTTGCATTTTTGGAAAACATGTTAAATTACCTTTCTCTTTGTCTACTTCAAATACTATTATGTTGTTTGATATCATACATAGTGACTTATGGACATCTCCGATTTTAAGGCCGGTCATAAGTATTACATGCTTATTTTGGATGATTACACTAATTTTTTATGGACATTTCCCATTGGAAAAAAATGCAGGTTTACACTATTTTCTTGCAGTTTAGTGCTTTCATCCAAATCCAATTTGAGAAGTCTATTAAGTATTTTCAATGTGATAGTGGGAGGAAATTCATAAATGACAACTTTAAGAATTTTTGTCACAAAAATGGTATGGTTTTTCGTCTCTCTTGTCCACACACTTCTCCTCAAAATGGAAAAGCCGAAAGAAAAATACGAGCAATAAATAATTTAATTCACACACTTCTTGCTCATTCGTCCATACCACCATCATTTTAGCATCATGCTCTTCAAATGACCACGTACCTTTTAAATATTCTCCCTAGCAAGCAACTTTCAAACTTCTCATCCACACAAATTCTTTATCATCGGGATCCTTCCTACACACATTTGAGGGTTTTCAGGTGTTTATGTTACCCTCTCTTTCCTTCCACCATAATAAACAAACTTCAAGCCCGTTCCACTCTATATGTATTTTTGGGATACCCACAAAATCATCGAGGCTATAAGTGTTATGATATGTCTAGTGGAAAATTTTCATCTCTCGTCACGTTATTTTCGATGAGTCCAAATTTCCGTTTGCCAATATACACACTTATTCCCCGTCCTCGTATGATTTTTTGGACACTAGACTACACCCCTCTTACAATTTCAATTAACCAGCCCAACGACTCAAGCCCAACCGAGGGAGCCCACTGCCCCCTCTCCCTCAGTTCAGTTAAGCAACCTAATAGCTTAGGCCCAAATGAGGGAGCCCACTGCTCCCTCTCCCTCGTTCCAGTCGCAACCCAACTCAGAAAATCAAATAACCTATTCAGCTGGGCCAAGCTCCTCTTCAACCGAGACTAAGTCTAAGAATCAACAGGCCACAGACTCAGCCCATACCAACCCAACAGTCCCACTGCCCCACCAACCCTTTCGGGTCATGCCCCAACCCGAGCCATCGAAACCCGTAGTATGCATGGGATTTTTTTACCTAATCGTCATTTTAATCTGACATCCTCTGTCCAACCATCCCCGATTCCCCGTAACCCGAAAGCTGCCCTATTAGACCCGAATTGGAAAGCCGCCAGGTTGGATGAAATTAATGCTCTTATTAAAAATAAGACGTGGGAGTTGGTGCTCCGTCCTTCTAATATAAACATAATTCGTTCCATATGGATTTTTTGTCATAAAAACAATCTGATGGTTCTTTTGAGAGAACAAATGCCGGCTTATTGGTGATGGCAGGTCTCAACAGGTTGATGTGAATTGTGATGAAACCTTTAGCCCAGTTGTTAAATCGGAGACTATCCAGACAATTCTCAGTTTGGTTATGTCAAAATCATGTTCTATTCATCAATTGGATGTAAAAAATGGGTTCTCCACGGTAACCAATACGAAACAGTTTATATGCACCAGCCTTTGGGTTTTCGAGATCCTATACATTCAGATTATGTTTGCTTGTTGAAGAAGTCTTTATATGGTCTCAAACAGCCCCCGAACATGGTATAATAGGTTTGCTGAGTTTGTTTCCACACTGAACTTCTCACATAGCAAATCCGATTAGTCTGTATTTATTTATCAAAAAGGAGATGACATGACATTCATTCTTCTCTATGTTAATGACATTATCCTCACAACATCGTTTGATTCTCTTCGTCAGTCTATTATGTCTCTCCTTGCATATGAATTTGCTATGAAGGATTTGGGTCCCTTGAACTATTTTTGGTCATTGCTATAACTCAACATACAAGTGACCTATTTCTTTGTCAAAGAAAATATGCCGAGGAGATAATTGACAGAGCCGTATGTCCTCATGTGTCGTCACCTACGCCGGTGGATACAAAGGCCAAAGTTGAGTAACTCTTCGGGGTCTCCATACGGCGATCCGACATATTACTGCAGTTTAACAAGTGCATTATAATATCTCATATTTACTAGAACTGATATATCATATGTTGTTCAACAGGTATGTTTACATATGCATGACCCGAATGAGGAATATATGAGTGCTCTCAAATAAATTATGCGGTATATTCAGAGTACTCTTGATTTTGGCTTACATCTGTATAAGTCAGCCATTTTTTGTCTCACTTCTTATACCGATGCTGATTGGGGTGGATGCCCGGATACCAGATGCTCCACCACTGGTTATTGTGTATTTCTCGGAGATAATTTGATCTCGTGGTCGTCGAAGCGCCAACCTACGTTATCTCGATCTAGTGTTGAAGACTAATACAGAGGGGTTGCGAATGTTGTCTCTGAATCGTGTTGACTCCGTAATCTTCTTATAGAGCTCCATTGTCCAATAACAAAGGCAACCGTCATCTATTGTGATAATGTGAGTGTGATATATCTGTCAGGGAACCCTATACAACATCAACGCACTAAACATATTGAGATGAATATTCTATTTGTCTGTGAAAAGGTTGCACGTGGACAAGTTCGTGTTCTCCATATCCCGTCCCGCTATCAGATTGCCGATGTATTCACAACAGGTCTTTCGTGGATACTCTTTGATGATTTCAGGGATAGTCTTAGCGTACAAGAGCCTCTTGCTAATACTGCGGGGGAATGATAGAGATTATGTCCATAATCAAAGTAAATATATTATATTTAGATTTTAAATATTCTGAGTATATTCTATCATAATTGTAGTCTAAACTTAGTCTTGTAAACATGTATATATTATTACATTCAAGGAATGAAAAGATCATGGAAAATATTTCCTACACTTTTCATAATTCATAAAGTGTCACGGCCTAATTTACTAAGTCATGACGACACTAGCTTATACTAAGTCAGTGAATCGACCACAACCCATCTAAATCAATTTATTCAAAGAAGCAATGCGTAATAATTAAACAAGTCAATTTAAAGTCTTAAATATATCTCATAATATAGAAAACATGAAAATAGTACTACAAATCTCCAAAAACTGGTGTCGCTTAGTACAAGAACTACTAGATTAAAACACAAGTCTATGATATAACCCAAATACTATCTAGAAATAGGAAAGAAAGTAAAGACAGTTGGAGAATCCAGTGCCATGAATCATGGTAGTAGCTCACCCCGAATCCACCGAATGACCTATTCAATAACATGTGTAGTCTCGAGATCCACTCATGCTAGAAAACAAATATGTACACAAAAGGGTGGAACAAGTGTAGCGTGAGTACGAGGAAACAACGTGAACTTAGCAACATTGTCGACCGATCCTAGTTAAAAGGGAGACAAGGGTTAGTCTTCCAAAGAACACTTGCACACTTAACCGTTATTAGTCCGATATAAAGATGCAATCAATAATCACAAGGTTCAAGATTAGATATAAAGAATCCTTAAGTCCATGAATTGTTGATGTAGTCAAATAGGCATGATATATGATTCAATAAAAAATTATACAAGTCAACCAAATAAGGAATCAATCAGATGATATGATATGCAAATGTTAAGTAAATTCAAGGCCTTTTTTCATCACCGGTACATACACGTTCAAATACTATGAATTGTGATCTATGGAGGACTAGCGAGGTCCATATACCACCCAAAATCATTTTCCTTCAGACTTCTTAGCCAATATTAAACTTTCAAACACATATTTTAGCCAATTTTAGGCTCGCACGCATTACTTGTCTCTAGCCAATCAGGCTCATATCGAACGCATGACTCCGTTGGGAAACTTTTTTCCTCAGTCCCCGCATATGTATTCGTAAATATAACATGCATGAGATACATATGAAGCATGAATATGACATGCGCAACAATAAACAACCAAGCTATGCAATAAAGATTTAATCTAAAGTCAAATTAAGCCATAAAGATTCGACCTTTCGCTTCTTTTCCACTTTTAAATGAGGATTTAGAAGTGATGATAACATCTAATCATAGAGAAGACAGGTAATAAGTATAGAATCAACAAATAAAGGGTCTCATGCCCAATCACGAATCACAATATCAATCTATGTTATCACCTTGTGTCCAGAGCATGATTGTGGCACGTTATGATTTTGCTTGTGCTGAGGTTAATGGAATGGTTTATGTGGTCGTGGTTATGGGATAGATGGTGAATCCCTATCTTGTGCTCAGGTGTATGATTCAGATAAAGATAAGTGGATTGTGATTGAGAGCCTTCGCAGGTCAAGGTGGGGCTGCTTTGCATGTGGAATTGAGGGAAAGCTCTATGTTATGGGTGGTCGATCAAGTTTTACAATAGGGCATTCAAGGTTTGTTGATGTGTATAATCCCGAGAATCACACTTGGTGCCAGATGAAAAACTGTTGTGTCATGGTTACTGCTCATGCTGTTCTGGAAAAGAAGCTCTTCTGCATGGAGTGGAAGAACCAGAGAAAACTTGCTATTTTCAATCCCGAGGACAATTCATGGAAGATGGAAGCAGTTCCAGTGATGGGGAGTTCAAGCATTCGGTTTGAGTTTGGTATACTGGATGGGAAGCTTTTGCTGTTTCCTCTACAAGGCGATCCTGGTTATAACACCTTGCTATATAATCCTAATGCACCTCCAGAATCACAGTGGCAGACTTGTGAGTTGTGACATAAAGCCATCTGGTGTGTGTCTATCTACTGTAACAATCAAGGCATAAAAATTGAAAGATGACGCGGATCGATCATCTATGGATAAATGTCTGTTTACTCATCAGGTCTGATAGTCAGTTAAGCTGTTAGGTTCCACAAACTATTTCAAGATGACTTGTGGTCAAACTTCAATCTGATCTTTAGATGGCTTCTCCTGTAAATACGTTTTTTTTCTTACAGTTAATTATTCTTCTAAATAATCCCACGAGATGTTATTGTGTGTAGTTAGGTTGGACTATAGTAGTGTTAAATACTTCCTGAACGATGTTGTACTCCCTGAAAATATTTGTGCTGTCACCCTGAACTTGGTTTTCATGTAATAACAGAAATACTTAATTCGTTTTGTGTCTGTATATGTATTTGATCTGGTCGAGCAAAGGTAATATATTTCAGAGAAAGTTGTCATTACCAATAATTGTCACTGTTGTAATTAAACAAGCTCCTGCAAGAAAACATTTTTCTTTTATTTTTATAGAGTAGAGTAAAAGTGTTTAAATAGATATGAGAAGAGTCTATGTATCCTAAAATTAGCGTATGAACTGATCTTCCCTCATGAGTTATCAGTAAAGGCAATTTTGTTTCTGAGTTTGTCATCCACATATTATATCCATGTCTTTTTTAAAAAAAAAAAAAAAATAAATCAAAGGATTTTGAGTGGCAAAGGAGAAGGTGATATGAGATTTGAACCCTCCATCACAATTTTTTAAAAGCAGAGAGCTCACATGAGGGATTTTGAACCCTTCACCTCAAATTTTGAAAGGCAGAGCGCTCACCAAGTGATCTGACCCTTAACCCCTCGAAGTTGTATTTAATTTATTTGTTCCTGCTCTTTTTGTCTTTTCGTGTTATTGTTTCAATTTCACAATAGCACTAGCTGATGAGAGAAATAAACGGACAAGAAATAGAAAACTTGTAGCTATCAGAATCCATGATGTTAGAAATGTACTTTAAAAACTAATACTCCCTCCGGATCATAATAAGTCATCGGAAAAGGGCCAAAAATGCCCTTGAACTATCCGAAAAGGTTTATGAATTCATCCGGAATCCCCCGAACACAAACCAAATATGAAAATCACTCCTAAAACACGCAACGAATCTGTTCGCACACTCGGAATCGTCATACGAGGTCATCTTGACCAAATGTTGTCCCAAATCAACTCTTAATCTTTCAAAATTCAAGAATTTCTATCAACGTCCAAAATACACCCGAGTGCCTCGACAACCGAACCAATGACTCGACTATACCATATTCGACATTTCAGACCTGATGGAATCGGCGAATCTTCGAAAAAGACTCAAATGCCCTAAATATTAACTTTAGTCAACTTAAGACTTTCCAATTTCCACCAACTTACCCGAAACTATTCCAAAACACTCGGAACCCGCTCCAACAGTCCGCCTAAGTCATAAATCACGTTCCGGAACTGATGGAACCATCGGAACTCGATTTCGGACGCATTTACTCAAAAATCAACTCTTAGTCAAACTTTCCAAACATGGAACTTCGAAAACTCAGAACTTCAACTTTCTCCCGTTATTTCTCATCCGATTGCCTCGGGAATCGCGCCACCCATCCCCACACATCAAAATTACCATAACAAGGCTAGGAAAAAGGGTGTTTTCAGGAAAATACACAAGATAGCCAAAATGACCGAACGGGTCGTTACACAAGAAAGGATAGTTCTCAATGATGCCTCAGTATCAAAAAGCTGAATGGAGTAAGTTGGTGTTGCTCAAAGGACTAATTCCAACATATCATTTCATATTATGGATGACATTGCAAAGGAAGCTATCAACAGTGGATAGAGTTGCTAAATGGGGTATTGCAGTGCAAAAAGATTGTGTGTTATGTGGTACTCAAGTGGAGGAGACCTTTGATCATTTGTTCTTTTCTTGCTCATATTCACAATATATGGTGGTCTTCTTTATAGAATTGACTGGGCTTACATAAGCCAGTAGGGACTTGGGATCAAGAGGTAACATGGTTGACACAAAGAATATGCAACAATCGAACTAGAGCTTGTATTATGGGTTTCTGTTTTGCTGCTATGGTTTACAATATTTGGGCTGAGCGAAATGGCAGAACATTCTCACAGACCAGAACTGATATCCAACACAGGCTAAGGACATTGCAGTTCAGCATATTGAAGGACAAAAGCATTGTAAATGGAAGTCATTTTGATAAGTTGATATCCTACCCAAGATAGATTTTGTAGGTTCAAATGACTAAATGTAATAGTTAGCAAGTGTATAAGAAATAGTTTAGATGAGATCTAGCTGAGTCCAAAAAGAGTTAGTTGTACCCGTGTGGCCATAAGAATTATTCACTTTTTCCGGATTTTTTTCACTTTTTTCAAAAGTTAGTGTTTGGCCATTAAAATTTCAAATACAACTTGAAGTTGTACTTGAAATTTGAAAAACAACCAAAACCTTATTTTTTCACTTTTTTTCGCAACCAAAACCTTATTGAAAAAGTATATCTCAACAATAAAATATTATTTGCAAAAACTATGGCCAAACACAACTCTAATCCCAACTTCAACTCCAAATCCCAAAAAGTGAAATTCTTTTGGTTTCTATGGCCAAAAGCCTACTTAATTTTTAACCAAAAAAAGAAGAAGGAAAGAGTGTAGTATAAAATAGGATGTTAAAGGGAAGGCTGTAATCGACCCTTCATTAAACCCTAGACGCGCGAAATTTTTTCAGACTTTGCACGGGAAATATCGGTGGAGGATAAGATGCGGGAAGCGAGATTGGATGGTTTGGGCACGTGCAGAGGAGAGACACAAGTGTCCCAGTGCGGAGGTGTGAGAGGTTGGCTATGAACGGGTTCAGGAGGGGTAGAGGTAGGCCGAAGAAGTATTGGAGAGAGGTGATTAGACGGGATATGGCGCAGGTGCAACTCATCGAGGACATGACCTTAGATATGGGGTTATGGAGGACACATATTAGAGTAGAAGGGTAGTAGTAGTCCAGCGTAGTCCTACATACGCTTACAAACTGGTAGTTGTCGTGTTATTATTGTAGGCCTGCTTAGCCTATCATACTAGTAAGCGCGGTATTGCCTTATGCCTGTCATTTGATTTATGTTGCTATGTATTCTCTAGTGTACTTTATTTGTCTTATTTACCTGCATTAGTTATTGCTTCTTTTTCAGAATGCGCTATCATGACTTATTCGCTTTGTTGGTCTTACTTTACTTGTGCTCTCTCTCGAAAACAGCTGCTCTATCTGCCAAGGTAGATGTAAAGTCTGCGTACACTCTACCCTCCTAGACCCCACGTTGTGGGATTTCACCGGGTATGTTGTTGTTGTTGTTGTATTGTCTGAGATTCTGAGTTGATACTCTTTGGAGCTTTAACCAAGATAACAGGTTAACCTTGTATATGTCGAAGCATTACATTATAGAGCACAAGCAATAACTGTCTTTTTCATATTGTGTTGTTTATTGTAGGTTATCGATGCGACCCTTCCTCCTGAAGATATAGAGAAAAAGCTGAGAGAAATTGTTTGTATAACGAAATGCCAAAAAGGGAAACCATTTTCTCAATTATGGTTATCGTAAGTCAAATGTGCAGAATATCACTATGAATCTGCAACTGCGTGTAACATGATCTTCTTTTAGTTTGAGTTTGGCATATATTTTGATCTTATACATTTCATTGTCATTGTAGAAGTACTTTATTTCTTGTCGATACCTGCATACTAGCTTGTTGTGAGCTTGAATTCTCTCCACATTTTGTGGAGTGTGTATCTGGATTAAGTGGTGAATGGTGGTGATGTTATGGAGTTACCTCAAATTTCAGACTTCTCTTCTATTAATTCAAATTTGCATGTTTGATTGATCTGGGGAGGCTGAAGCCAAAGTTTCTGTCATGGTGATGTTGCTTGTACTTAGAGGTGCTGGTTTTCTAGAAACTGCAATTTCCCTGGCCATTGTAAGTTCGAAATGTTACTCTTTTTCTGTTGCTTTTGGCAACACAAAAAGGGTTGGTGTTGAGCTTAGTTGTTCAGCATTATTTTCAATCTGGAAGGTCTTTTCTAATCACAAAATTGCTAAAACTGTCGATTTTGCTCCTTGAAAAGGTGTATTAAAAGGGTTGTATAAGCAAAGCTCACAAAAAGCATCCAGATGAATATGTTTCACTATCTGATTCAAGAAAAGAAGTAATCTTACCTTCCTTGTGAATAACATCATTCTATGAACATTGATGAGAGGGAAAACCAGTGAGGACCGATATGTACGGAACCTGTTACATGGTTAAGGAGGTAAATAGCCTCACCCCAGATTATACACAACCAACATTTTGGCATAAGCGAGACAACGATTGTTACTATTGGTCATTATTATCCATCCGTCTATATTCACATCACAGTTTTCCGATCCTCTTTTCTACCAGAAGTAGCTCTTTTGTCTTCATGAACCAAGTAATCTCATGAGCCAAGATGGACAAATTTGTTGTTTAAAAGGCTTACCCTGTGCACAAAGTGCTCTCAAACTAGTGCACACATAGGGGAAAAGCGGTTTATAGAGTGGACATATACCACGTCTTTCCCTTGCATTTCTTTAAAGAAGCTGTTTCGATGTTTCAAGCACGTGACCTACATCTCATCAATGAAGCAAATCTGTCCTGGTGTGTATCAAAAGTTCTCTCACAAGATTTGCTGCTAAACATTAGAAATTTATACACCAGAGCTCAAAAGTATAGAAAAAGTTATAGAACAAACTGAACACCTTTCTATATGTCAAGTTATGAACATAGAACAAATTGAACAATTTCTATCATGTTACTAATGAGGACTAGAGTTCATTCAAGAAAATGTGTAAGAAAATGTACAAGTGATTTACGTATTACAGTAAGTAAAGCCTGTGAGCATATATATATTTGCAAAACTTCTATTGACTGATAAAGTGGCAAAAGACAAAAGGTTTACTTGATGATTTAATTTATACATCTTTGACACAGTAGTAGTATTATGCTTTAGTCTTTTCTGGGTAATGACATCTCATCTCTTGCCATGCTGCTACTCCTTAGGTGCTCCAGCACTGCTTTCGTTCCAGTGAGATATTCCACAATCCCTTTGAAGTAGTCAGTTAGCAAAGAATAAAGCATGAAAGAAAACTTTTACTCAATGGCATATACTATAAATAATTATTCATATATAAGGAAAAAATGGATATTTGGTGAACCAAAGGAAAATATTACTCAGAGTTGCATTGATTTACTGAAGAGAATTACCATTTGCGTAGTTTCGACAGTCATGATGGTTAATCCTCAAGTCAGTATCCCATCCTTCGTTGAATCTGTTTGCTGCATCTATTGCATCATTCTCTGAGTAGCCAACAAACCAGCACTTCCTTTTTGGCAGCTTCTTCAGTGTCCTTGTAAGAATAACTCCTGTCATGGTATAAACTTGGAGACATGAAGGACGTTTGAAAACTTCCGATCAAACTTAAACCACAATTATATGAGCTTATAAAATGGTTAAGAGACGGGAAAAGATTGTTTTTACTTCAATACAACTTCGATGATAAAAGTTAAAGAACTCATTAATTTCTTATTAAATGATGACTGTAACAGGTGTCAGCTGAATATTATGTGCAGAGGTCATACTTACTAGTGCGACTAGAAATTAATCATCAATTCAAAAGAGAGATACGAGTTTGGACATAGTGCTGATTCAGAAATTGACTACGTCTTACAGATTCAATGTCTACATCAATTAAAGGTACGAACTTGTTTATCATTCAGATAAGCAAGCTGCAAAGTTATTATAGTTCAAGTTCACCATTTCTACTGTGGATTTTAGAGAACAGTTCAAGTTGTCGAAGGGTGTCGTATATAGTTTTAGAGTAAGACGTTGGGGATTTTGGATGGTCTAAATAGAGGATATAAGATAGTTCACATTCACCACAACGTAAGAGTTTGACAAAGGACTGACACAGTGATATATGTATCATAGCACTACCCATTTGTCCTCTCCTTTTTTTGTTAGTGTAGAATTGTGTAATTCTCCCCTTGTCTGGAGGCTTCTCATTAATGCAATATATATAGGTGTTTACAATTACAAACCTAATTGTATGAGAATATCTAGTTTACATAATTACATCAAAATAATAATTACAGAATATATGGAGAATATTAATATATTCTCTATCACATCCCCGCATCGGAGCGGGAGGAGGAAGTCAAGGAACAGCTGCCGAGGAAGTCTCTTAGTAAATATATCTGCGTCCTGATAGGAAGACGGAACATGTAACACCCGAACATGACCCATGACAACTTTTTCACGAACAAAATGAATATCCATCTTAATGTGTTTGGTTTGCTGATGTTGAACCGGGTTATGAGATAAGTTGACAACAGATACGTTATCACAATAGACAATAGATGCCTTACGTAAGGGACAATGAAGCTCTAGAAGGAGTTTTCTGAGCCAACAAGTTTCGGCAACAACGTTCGCAACGCCTCTATATTCTGCTTCTGCACTCGAACGAAAAAGCGTGACTTGCAGTTTTGCAGACCACGAAATGAGGTTATCACCCAAAAATACACAATAGCCGGAAGTAGATCGACGTTTGTCGGGACAGCTGCCCCAATCGATGTCCGTATATGATATCAACCTGGTCGGTGCAGATGGACAAAGATGTAATTCATAGTCAAGGGTACCCTTAAAGTATCGAATGATACGTTTAAGAGCGATAAAGTGAGGCTTCCTGGAAGCATGCATGAACAAGCACACCTGTTGAACAACATAGGCAATATCGGGCCTAGTGAAGGTAAGATACTGAAGTGCACCAGTGGGACTCCTATAAAGAGAAGGATCGCGCATCGGGTCCCATCATTGGCGCTGAGCTTCGACTTCGAGTCGACTGGAGTAGGCATGATCTTGCAGTTTGCCATTTTAGCCATGTAAACAATCTCTTTGGCATACTTACGTTGACACAGGAACATTGCATTCTCGGATCTGGTCACGAAAATCCCCAAGAACTAATTCAACTTACTCAAGTCTGTCATGGCAAATTCGATTTGAGCAAGGTAATGATCTCGTTTTTCAGCACATCAGAGGAGGCAGTCAGGACGATGTCATCCACATAGAGCAAAAGGTATGCAGTGTCATTGCCTCGATGAAAAATAAAAAGTGAATTATCACTTTTGCTGCACATGAACCCGATCTACATGATATAGGTGGCAAATTGCTCATACCAAGCCCGGGGGCTTATTTCAAGCCATAGAGTGACTTTTCAAAACGGTAGACATGTTGAGGAGCCAAGGGATGCACAAAGCAAGGTGGTTGATGCATATAGACTGTTTCTTTCAAATCCCCATGTAAGAACGCATTTTTCACATCAAGTTGATGAATCGGCCAGTTCTTCCCCATAGCAATGCGCAAAACAGTACGAATTGTGGTAGGTTTAACCAACAGAACTGCAGGTCTCAACACAATCAATTCCCTCTTGTTGTCCGGTGCCATTTGCCACAAGTCTCGCCTTGTGGCGTTCAAGCTCACCACTATCTCTAAATTTTTGACGATATAGCCACATACACCGAATCACATTCACCCCCTCTGGTTTCGGGACAAGATCTCAAGTGTGTTGTGAAGTGAGCGCATCAAATTACTCACGCATGACCGCATTTCAATTTGGGTCAAGCTTGGCTAATTTTGAGTTTTTAGGTAGATGTGAGATAGTTTGAGTGGATATGTTAAAGTGGACTTTCGATTTAAAAATCCCGTGCTAGGCATAGATTTTCATGCGGGGTATAGGAAAACGGACTGGGGGCAGGGGTGGTGGGGCAGTGACTAGGGCAATGGGTTGTGGGGCAGTGACGGGGCAGTGGGTTGGTCGACGGGGGCAATAGGTTAGGCGACGGGTTCAGGGGGCTATGGGGCAGTGGGCAGTGGGGTGGTCGACGAGAAAGCTTGCAGATATAGTGAGCATTGAGTCAGACTACTAGCTCCACGAATTGCATTTCGAATGAGAGGGGAAGTGTTCGAATCGTCAAGAAAGCCGTAGTCAGTGGCTTGAAATTTTTGGACGTTTGCAAATGGGAAAACGTTCTCGAATGTAACATGGCGAGAGACTAGGATTTTATTTGTGGACAAATCATATCATACATACCCCCTATGATTCGACGGAAACCCAAGAAAAATCAAGGAGTAGTCCTAGGTGCTAATTTGTGAGGGGCCGTAGAGGCGAGATTCGAGTAGCATAGACAACCAAAAATTCGAAGGTGACCATAAGAAGGGAGCCAACATAAGAGAATTTCAGTTGGAGTTTTATTTTGAAGAGTTCGCATTGGTAATATGTTAAAAAGTTAAGCTGCCACGTGCAATGCGTAGACCCAAAAGGAAGGGGGGATGGAAGCATGGAAGAGCATAGTGCGGATTTTATTGTTGATGGTGCGTTGGATTTTTTCGGCTTTACCATTTTGAGGTGAGGTATGGGGGCAAGAAAAGCGAAACACCATGATGTTGTCCGCAAAAAATTTATGAAAGGGGATATTGTCAAACTCACGGTCATCATCACATTGAAACGTTTTGATGATCTTCTCAAATTGGGTTTTAACATATGCTTAAGATTCAAGAAAATTTGAGTAAACTTGAGATTTATATTTTAGAGGATAAACCCAAAGAAAATGAGAGAAATCATCCAAAAACACCAAATAATATTTGTGACCCAGTTTGCTAGTAATGGGAGATGTCCATAATCCGCATGAATAATATCAAATGGAGAAAAAGTTACACTCAATGAAGATTGAGAAGAAAGTCTAACATGCTTTTCTAAAGGACAAGAGTAGCAGACGTGGGTAAATTTCTCTTTATTACATTGAATGAAATCGCGCCACCCATGCCCAGGTGTACTGTTCCAAGTGGATGGAGAGATTGCTGCTAGAAAGGTTGGTGGATTGACACTTGCAGCGGAATTGGATGAGAAAGGATATAGGTCCCCCACGCTATTGCATCTCGTAAGAGGTGTCCCCGTACGTAGGTCCTTCACAGAAAAACCAAAAGAGTTAAACTCAATAGATACGAAATTGTCAATAGCAAATTTCCTAACAGAGATTAAGTTTTTAATGATGTTAGGAGCATATAGGACATTTTTAGGGTAAGGGAGGGTGAGGTGGTTGTGTTTGAGTGGTGCCATAGCCCTGAATTGGAATGCGATTGCCATTTTCGACCAAAATAAATTGATTGTTCAAATTAAATAGTTGAGGGAGATTACCAGAGTCACGCGTGAGGTGAGATGTGGCACCCGTATCCATGTACCCGGCGTTGACGGGGTGGTGGAGATTCATAGTGTTGTAGGCCTGAATCAGTTCGGTAAGGGTCATAAGACCGTATGCTTGCTATTGTTGTTGGGTTGTAAAGAAGTGGGCATGGTGTTGTTGACCCGTGTGGTGTGGGCCTGGAGGAGGGCCCAGTATGCTCGGTGTCGAACTCGTGTGCTGGGCCGGTGCGATTGGGTAAGGGCACAGGGGGAGGCCCAATTTCTGAGGGGTTGGCCCACGGATAAGAGGACTGGGCCTGCCGTGGCTATCCACCGGAATTGGACCGGCCTCCACGACCTCGTCCTCTGCCGCTGCGCCCGTTGCCGCAGCCTTGGCCCCTGCCACCGCCTCAGCCACCGTGCTGATTTTGGTGGTCCGGCGGGTGCAGCGGTGGTGCATCAACTACTAATGCTCTCT
Organism: Anisodus tanguticus; assembly: GCA_034509755.1. Taxonomy (NCBI): domain Eukaryota; kingdom Viridiplantae; phylum Streptophyta; class Magnoliopsida; order Solanales; family Solanaceae; genus Anisodus; species Anisodus tanguticus. The sequence goes on along the minus strand of CM067542.1, from coordinate 47,705,175 downwards.
GATTATGTTCGTCTTGTTTGGCACGTCTAGTCTCCTCTAATAGTAATTGTGAACGGGCCTTGTTGAAACTAGGGAGGGGATCAGCCTGTTGGATCATCGTCGCAAGTGTATCGTACTCACCCTTTGACAAACCATTAATTAGTTGCAGAACCATCTTTGTTTCTGAAATCGGATTGCCAACATTAGATAATTGCTCTGCAACTAATTTTAATTGTTTACAATAAGCGGACATATTAGCAAATTCTCAAGACGGGTGTTATTAAATTGCTCCTCCTGATACACGGCACGTGTGTGTTTGTTGTCTTCAAAGATTTCCTCTAGCCTTGTCCATAATTCGTAAGCCGAAGCACCTGTCTTCATAATAGTATGAAGTAAATCCTTGAATATGGTGCCATATATCCATTGTTTGACGATTGCATCTAGTCGCTTCCACGTCGGGTGGACGAAGCGTGGTGGCATCGATGTGATCAATGATGTTGTATGCACAAGCATGTATTTGAAATATTTCAACCCAGGATGAGTATTGTCCATCCTCTTGATCAAGAACCAAAGAGATAAAGTTCTTGATATTTGTTACGGCAAATGCCGGATGAAAGGTGTTAGGAAAAGAGGAGGGAGGATTAGGATGTGTGACGTCGTGGGTGGAGGAGGAACATTCGGGAGAAGCCATGAAAAGTGGCTATTCAGCGTTGCAAAAAGAACGGGGGGGGGGGGTTTCGCTGTTTCTTTTAGGGTAGGAGTGTGATTACGGTTTTGGCTTCAGATACCATGTAGAATTGTGTAATTCTCGCCTTGTCTAAAGACTTCTCATTAATACAATATATATAGGTGTTTACAATTACAAACTTAATTGTATGAGAATATCTGGTTTACATAATTACATCAGAATAATAATTACTGAATATATGAAGAATATTAATATATTCTCTATCAGTTAGTGTTTCATTGAATGGGACATGGAAAAGTTGGAAGTAAAAGGTTTAACCTGGTACATTTCTGCCAGATAGAGCTGCAACAGCTACATCTATGCTTTCAGGATCTTCAGGTTGGAAATCATACACTACAGCCTACACACACATAGATCAGTAACCTGTTAATTTTTTTTTTTTTTGTGGTTTAATATTCGGCATCTGAGACTTTCTAGCTCCATAGATCCGTGCCGAGTGGATCCACTAAGGTAATTAACAACAATTGTCATGCGACGACTAACAAGAAAGAGATTATTGTTATACATGAATTATTTATTTTAAAAGAGAATTCTTTTCTTTAAATAGGTTAATCCTGCATTACTAACACATTCTTATTCCATGTTTTATCTTATAATTACTTTTCCTTTATACAGCCAACCAAAAACTCCATTAGTTAAGCCGTAACTATTTTTTCTTATGCAGCCAACTAGAAGAGTAAAATTTGGGTGATTTACCAGAATGACCTTGGAAGTGACCCCGCTTGACTAGGGGTGGGTGTATATCGGTTCATATCGGTTTTGTATCAGAAAAATATGAACCGAACAAAAATCATTTTTAAAAAAAAAAACCGAATCCAACTTTTTTTTAAAAAAAAACCGGTATGTTCGGTTTATATCGCAGAACGTATCGGATTATATCGGTTTTTTCTAGTGGGCCGGGTCGGGTCGAGGATTTATTTTTTATTTTTAAAATTGAATTTCCAAAACTGAAATTGACATTCACATCTACACTATCAGAAAATTTCGACGTTGAAATCTATTGTGTATCGTGAGATGTTTACTAAAGAAAAAGAAAATTAGAAATCGATTTGGGGGAAAACACAAATTGATTGGGAAAACAGACGTTTTTCTAAAAATTGGCAAAGCCAAACCGCCTTGGGCCGGCCCCGTCTCGAAAAAATACCCAAAATAAAAAAAAATCGGGTAAAACGGATATTCGAGCGCAGACTTATAACCATTTAAAGTTTTACCAATTTACAACTACTTTCCCTCCCTACATTTTATGTCAATGCTTCCGTGATATGTTAATTAAGTTCATGCCGCATTCGACTTCCATAAAAGCTTCATAGATTGACTTCAATGGCTATGATTCAAGAGATAGTAGTAGCCTAAAATAAAAAATAAGATTAATTACATATTTAATTCGGTTTTTCGGTTTGGTTCGGTTCGTATCCAAAATTTAAAAAGCGAACTAAATCACTAAATCCTGATTCGATTCGATTTTTCAAAAAATCTTTTTTTTTAAACCGAATAAAAACCGAACCGAATAGCCGGTTCGGTTCGGTTTTTTCGGTTCACCCGATTTTTTGCCAACGCTTGACTCGTAGGCAAAACTGCTAAGTTTAACAAATTCTACCCTACAAGCAAATACTTTTTTATCTCGAAGGTGTGCTCATAGAACAAAGGGGGGTCAAAAGTTCAATATCACCCATTTTCAAGGTCTATCAGGTGTAATTTACTGGTTATTTTATGGTGGGATTATATAATCAACCAAACTAAGCCTAATTGAAAAACTAATCTTGGGAATTGGGTCATCAAGAATCTATGTTGTTGAGGACAAAATGCAAGAGGGAAACCTGAGAGTGGAGAGAGGAGGAGGAGTTGATGATGACAATGAAATGCTGCAAATCCCACAAATTGAGAGAGTAAGCAGTGGATATGACCAACTGGGCAGGTCCTTTTGCGGCTCTCAATGGTACAGCTGCTACGTATACTTCATCTCTTCTACTTGTTGCTATGGATTTTCCGGCATTCGCTAACACAGAGCTCGATAGCATTTCCTTCTTTTTTTGTGTGTGGTTACGGGACACCTACAAAATTTAATTGTGACTTCTTTTACTACTTAAGTTGTGTATTCATATCTGTTTGTTATCCCTGCTTAATTATGCATGTCCACGTATAATTGGATTTCTCTAAAAATGAATTTCACTTGGAATTGAATTTCTCTAGAATAACTCATACATTAATTACTAGTTTATTGGGAGTTGAATTTAGATAACCTTGAGATTCTTCTAGCATATTTATTTTGGCCCTATATATACTAAGGGTGGCGAGTGGTCCGGGACGGCCCGACCCCGCCCCAACCCCCGTCCCGAGCCCGCCCCCCCCCGAGTAAAAAAAAAAAAAACCTCGGGACGAGACATTGTCTCCCCGCCGAGAGCCCGCCCGCCCCGAGCCCGTCCCGAGCCCGTCCCCGATCCCGCCCGAGAGCCCCCTTTGCAAATATAACCCTTGCACCAACGATCATTTTAGATTTTGGCCGTTGGGCAACAGCCATTTTTGGCCTCACCCTCCCCCAACCCCTTAATATTTATTTTTAACCCATAAATTATTATATTTACACTTTAACCCAATTTTTCAACTATAAATGACTCATTTTCTCTTCATCTTTCTGACAAATCTTCCTACAATCTCTCTAATCTCTCAATATATCTCTCTACAAGTCTACATTGTTTACTAAATATTCAATTTTATTTATTCATTTGGGAATTGGGAGTGAAGTTGGCAACTAGCTTGAGGATCTTCTATCGAGCAAAGTTTCAATTTTCAACCTCTCGATTACACGTCGACGTTACGTCGGCGTTTGGTACATTCGTTCCTTCATTAAATTATTATTGTCTGTTTATTTTATTTAGCACACTTAATTTTATTGTCTTTAATTATTTATTATCATAATTAAAATGAAAGGATTAAGAGGTATGTTTAAGGGTAATGGTGCTTCTTCTAGTAGGGGCGGCAACCAGGGCAAGAGTACTTCTTCTAGCCATCTTATTCCTACACATGATGATTTTGTTGATACTCAACATTTTCCTACAATACCATTAGATTTAGACAAGGAGCTAATTTCTAGAACTCAAGAAGACTTTAATTTAGACGATGATCTAGATGATACACCCACTAATGTAGATGACAACACACCCACTAGTGCACCTTCAACTGAAATGCCTCCTATTCCCCATAGTATGAGACGAGGTCCAGCAAAACGAACATTAAAATCAGATGCATGGACATTTTTTGATAGGGACGTAGAGAATCAAGTAGCTATATGTAAAATTTAAAAATGTTTTAAAATTTAAAACCGCAAAAGGTCACGGTGGGACGGGGGGTTTAATTAGACGCATAGTAAGTGCTCATCCAGCTAGGTATGCCCAATACCAGGCTTCAAAATCGGGTGCGCAAACGACCGCTCCATCGGTACAAGGTTCACATACTGATACTGTCCCGGACCAAGTACAGGGTCAAATAAACCCTATGACGGGGGGAATTGTAGGCCCTAAATACAATAAACATAGAGATAGGGAAGCAATATCAAAATTAGTTGATGTGGAGGGTTTGTCTTTTTCATTTCCTTCATCTCCCGGTTTTATTCATTACATTAGAGATATATATAATCCTGCTTTTAACGGTTTTCCTAGATCAACTGTTAAGAGAGATGTATTTAAATTCGCGCATGAATATCAACAATATTTACATTATTCATTATATCATTTTAATGGCAAAGTATCGATCACGTCTGATATAGGTTGTAGTACTAACTGTCATGATTATTTAACTGTAACTTGTCATTGGATAGATTATAAATGGTCTATGCAAAAACGTATCTTAGCGTATAGATATATAGATGATAGGCACACTGGTACTTTTATTGCAGATAATATTTATCAAGTGTGCCATTATTACGGAATAACCGATAAAATTATGACTATTACATTAGATAACGCTTCTTCCAACAATTACGCAATTACAATTAAAAAAAAAAATGTTTAACTCCATCTTTTTCAAATCATTTTCATATAAAATGCGCGTGCCATATATATAACTTAATTGTAAAGGATGGTCTATCACTTTTTGAAGACATTCTTAGTAAAATACAATTTGCTATAAACTTTATTTTAAAAAATAATAGAATACAACGAAGAAAAAAGAATATAAAAAAACTTGTCACGATTGCCAACTATCTTATAGAAAAATCTAGAAGAAGTACCCACTAGGTGGAATTCTTTATACGAGCAACTACTTGTTGCTTATGACTATAGAAAACCTATAACTTTATTTTTTAACTCTCATAATCAAAATTCAAATTTGATATGGTTGTAGATAGCGATTGAGTAAAAATTTTCGAACTTATTGTATTTTTAGAGAAATTTTTTCAAGCAACAAAAGAATTTTCCGGTATATATTATCCTACTATTTCAACTATGTTGTTTTATATAGCTCTAATATTTTTATTACTTAGTGAATATATGGAAAAACCAACTTATATGACAACTATTAAAAAAAGGTTTATCAAAATAAAAAAATATTTTATTCATATTCCCACTATTTATATTATTGGTTCTTTGTACTAAATCCGACTATTAAAATAGACGGTACTAAATCACTTATTGAAACAATTTACGATTGTATAGAAGTACTACCACCTCCAAGTCCCAAAAATCTAAATCACCCACCACCTATTGAACAAACTAAAGAAGAAGTGTTGTCTAGCGTAGAAGACCAATGCAAAAAAATATTTAGGTTTTATCAACAAGAAAATGCTAGTAACTTACCGGCTTCCATACCATCTTCTTCTTCTTCAACACAACCTCACAAAAGACATGTTGTTTCTGCGGCTAGTATTGAAAGCCTCAGAAATACAATGTGCGGTCGTACCTCTACTACTAACCAAATTAGCGAGTTGAATATTTTTTGTTTTGGAGGGTTCTGTACCGTACCAAGAAGTTATCAATGAAGATGGACATGAAGACTTGCTGAAATACTAGAGTGGGAATGAGAAGACCTTTCCGACACTTTCATTGATGGCCCGAGATGTGTTGAACATTCAAGCGTCATCAACTGCGTCTGAAAGCGCTTTTTCTGCCGGCAGATATCAAATAGGAGACCACATACACTCATTAGCCGGAGACAGCTTGGAAATTACAGTATTATTCAGAGATTGGATACGAGCGGAGCGGAGAAGGTGCGGTCAACCGGAGATCAACGAAGAAGAAGACGAAAACTACAACGAAATCTTATCCGAAGGCGGTGGAAGCGACGTGGATCAATTTGACCAACAAATATCAATTCCAACCGAAGAACCAAGGAAATTATCAAGCAATTAGAACAAGTTTTTTTGAGAATGTAATTTTTTTAATTGCAATTTTATTATGTAATTTGTAACTTTTGGACAACACCACAAAGTTGCAATTTAGATTTTAGACAATTGTATTTGTATTACAAAAAAATCATGTCTATTAAATAATTTAAGAGGCACAAAAACAGCCTTGGGGTGTTTTTATTACACTATCTTGTCTTGTTTATTGAGTTTTTTTTATACATATGTTATTAAAAGAAAAAAAAAAGGAAAACCTGCCGGAACCCGCCCCGATCCCGACCCCGACCCGACCCCTCCCCGCCCCGATTCCGACGGGATCGGGATCGAGATGGGACTGGAGCAAGTCCCGCCAGACCCGACCCCGACCCCTTCGCCCGTCCCGCCCCGACACCGACCCCGCCAGACCCGAGCCCGACCCACTGGCCACCTCTAATAAATACGGGTACTTGGAGAAGGCTTGGGTATCTACATTCACAAGTTGTGAAGACCATCTACAACTGAGAGCATCCATCTAAGAGAGAGAGCCACTTTCATATAGTGAGGATGGTTGAGAAAAATTCTTCATTTTTTTCAAGTTAGTGAGTGTTCCACATAAATTATTATTTAGAGCGAAATATTATTATCAATCCAATTTGGGTGAGATCTTGTAATCCTACTATCATCTTATAGTGGAAGGATTGGACTATTAGTCCCGCGATTTTTCCCTCATTTTTTGGTTTTCCGCGTAACAAAAAATTCTCGTATTTCCTTATCTATTATTGTCATAATTTTTGTTCGTAATTTTAATTTTCATCCTAATTACACAAAGAGGAAAAATACAAGTTTTTTCTCAACAATATCTATTATTTACTTAGTACTTTTTTTACATACAAATATCTACTCCGTGTCTAAAATACTGTCCGTTCCTGAACATGAATAAAAATGAAAACCTCTTCTGGACCTCATTTTCCTAATTTATATTTTTATTTTATGCAAACGTTACTTTTCTCTTCTTGATTTTTCTCGATGCCTTTTTGAGGTCTGACTATTCTGGATTTATATTGGAAAGTTTTACTGTAAAGTGCTCCTTTTACTAAAGATGATTTTATCCGAAATCTCTTAAGAATGTAAAAGTAATTATCATTCCGCCACAAATGACGTGAAACGTTAATTTAATTTTGTACAATTAAGAAGTCATTTAGTTGCTGATTAGGAAGGAGTTAATCATATAACAAAATTTTAATTTTGAATTCTTTAAGATTTCATAACATGAAAGATGTTTGGTGAGAATCTTTCTTTTCTTTTTTTTATAACTATTTAATTTTAAATTTTCACATGACATGTTTAAGACCACAAGATTAAAAGAATGAAGTTGACAACTAGCTTGAGGATCACCCATCGAGCAAAATTTCAATTTTCAACCTCGATTACACGTACGTTTGGTACCTTCGTTCCTTCTTTAAATTATTATTGTTACTCTATTTTAATTATCACACTTAATTTCATTATCTTTAATTATATATTTGCATAATTAAAATGAAAGGATTAAGAGGTATGTTTAAGGGTAAGGGGTAAGGGTGCTTCTTCTAGTATGGGTAATAAGGGCAGAAGTTTTTCTTCTAGCCATTCTATTCCTAGACATGATGATTTGATTGATTATACTCATATAGATGAAACTGATTTTTAATGATATACCATTAGACGATGAGATATATTCTGCAACTCAACCAGACTTTAATTTAGAAGATAATCTAGATGACACACCCACTAATCTAGATGACACACCCACTAATATAGATGACACACCCACTAGTGCACCTCAAACTGAAACGCCTCCTATTCCCCCTAGCATGAGACGAGGCCCCACACAACGAAAATTAAAATATGTTGCATGAATTTTTTTTGATAGGGACTAAGAGAATCAAGTAGTTAGATGCCAAATTTGTAAAAATGTTTATAAATTTAAAATGGGAAAAAGTCAGGGTGGGACGGGATGTTTATTGAGACACGTACAAAGTTTTCACAAAGCTAGGTGAGATGAATACGAGGCTACAAAGTCGGGTGCGCCAATGCACTCTCAGTCGGGACAAGGTTCACATAGTATCTCGGACCAAGTACATGGTCAAATTAACCCGAAAACGGGGAGAATTGTAGGCCCTAAATACGATAAAATAGAGATAGGGAAGCAATAGCAAAATTAGTAGCGGTGGAGGGTTTGCCTTTTTCACTTCCTTCCTCTCCTAGTTTTTTTCATTACATTAGAGATATGTATAATCCTGCTTTTAACGGTATTCCTAGATCAACTGTTAGGAGAGACATTTTTAAATTTTCTCATGAATATCAACAATATTTACGTTATTCATTATATCATTTTTCTGGCAAAGTATCTATCACGTCTGATATAGGCCGTAGTACTAACGACCATTATTATTTAACTGTAACATGTCATTGGATAGATTATAAATGGTCTATGCAAAAATGTATTTTAGCATATAGATATACTGATGATAGGCACACTCGAAGTTTTATTGCACAAAATATTAATGAAATTTGTGATTATTATTAAATAAGTGATAAAATTATGACTATTACTTAGATAATGCTTCTTCTAATAATTATGCTATTAGACTTTTAAAAGATCTTTTAACTCCATTTTTTTCTAATCATTTTCATATAAAATTGCGTGCCATATTTATAACTTAGTTGTAAAGGATGATCTATCACTTTTTGAAGACATTCTTAATAAAGTATAATTTGCTATAAATTTTATTTTTAGAAGTAATAGAATACAAATAAAAAAAGAATGTAAAAAAATTTATCACGATTGTAGACTACCTTATAGAAAAATCCCGAAGAAGTAGCGACTAGGTGAAATTCTTTATATGAACAACTACTTGTCGCTTATGATTATAGAAGACCTATAACTTTATTGTTTAACGCCCATAATCGAAATCCAACTGACATGGTTGTAGATAACGGTTGGGAAACAATTTAAGAACTTATTGTATTTTTAGAGAATTTTTTTCAAACAACTAAAGAATTTTTTGGCATATGTTATCATACTATTTCAACTATATTATTTATATAGCTCTAATATTTTTGTTACTTAGTGAATATATAGAAAATTCATCTTATAAAACACCTATTAAAAAAATGTTTATCAAATTAATTTTTTTTTCCTATTCTCACTATTTATATTATTGGTGTTGTATTAAATCCGACTATTAAAATAGACGGTTGTAAATCACTTATTGAAACTATTTATGATTGTATAGCAGTACTTCCACGTCCAACTCAAAAAAATACAAATGAACAAACACTTGAGGAACCAACTAAAGAAGAAGTTTTGTCTAGCATACACGATGAATGCAAAAAAATATATACACATTATCAACAAGAAAGTGCTAGCAACCAACCGACTTCCATACCTCCTCTTTTTTCTTCTTCTCCTTCTTCAATACAACCTCATAAAAGACATGATGTTTCTGAGGCTAGTATTGAAAGTCTTAGACATAGAATGTTTAGTGGTACCACTACTAATCAAGTTAGCGAGTTTGATATTTTTGTTTTGCAGGGTGTTGTACCATACCAAACAGTTCTCAATGAAGAAAGACGTGAAGACTTGCTGAAATACTAGAGGGAGAATGAGAAGACATTTCCGACACTATCAAAGATGGCCCGAGATGTGTTGAACATTCAAGCGTCATCAACATCGTCTGAAAGCGCTTTTTCTGTCGGAAAATTTCAAATAGGAGAGCACAAACACTCATTAGCGGGAGATAGCTTGGAGATTGCAGTTTTAATCAGAGATTGGATACGAACGGAGCGTAAAAGGTGCCGTCAACCGGAGATCAACGAAGAAGACGACGAAAGCTACAATGAAATCTTATCCGACGGAGGTGGAAGCGACGTCTAGCAATTTGACCAACAAATTCCAATTCCAACCAAAGAACTACAAGACATTGCGAAGAAACTAGAAAACGTATTTATAAATATGTGATATTTTTATTTGCGATTTTACTATGTTATTTGTAACTTTCAACACCAGAAAGTTGCAATTTTGAAATTGTATTACAAAAAAATCATATTTCTATTAAATAATATAAGAGACACAAAAACAGCATTGTGATGTTTTTATTACACTATCTTGTTCAATTATTGAGGTGTTTATATATTTTATTTTTTAAAATTAAGTGCAAAAAAAAATAATCAGAAAACCCGATCCCGTCCCGCCCACCCCTACAAGACCGGTCCCCTTTTCCAACGGGACCGGGACCGGGATGGGACATCGGCATATCCCGCCAGTCCCGCCCTCCCCCATTCCCGTAGGGTCCAGTCCCGCCGGGACCCACCCCATTCGACACCCTTAGATATTTGTGTGGCTATAAATCATTCTATAAAGTTAAATTGTTTCTAAATACATAAATGTGACATTCTTTTAGGGACAGACTAAAAGAAAATAATGCCACATAAATTGGGACATAGGGAGTATCAATGAACTAAATTTTACAGAAAATCGTAATACAAGAATCTAGAAATTGAATCTTATATCAAACATATTCAACTTACTAAAGTTCAGACTTTGCACCTAAATTGATTTCTGTATTACACTTTTGTTACTCTTATACAGTTATAAGAAGGCAGCTAGAAGAACTTGAATAAAATGCATCAAGTATTGAGATCATTATCATCATAATTGACCACATCAGAAAGGAATGGATCCTTCAACAAGTCAGCTGCAGAAGGTCTTGCTCTTGGCCGTCCAACACATCTTTCAATGAAGGCCTTTAACTCGGGATCGGTCACCCTATTAAAAGCTTGAGGCTTTATTCCAGAAGTTACTACTTTGTATAGTTTGGCTATACTGTCACATTCTCTGTAAGGTATCTCCAGAGTAGCCATTTCAATCAAGCACATCCCGAACGAGTATACATCCACCAACTCTGTGTAGTTCTCTTCATAAAGCTCTGGTGCCATATACTCTGGTGTCCCTAGTAGAGAATGTGCTGCGTGGCTCTTCCCCACGATTGTTGCCAAACCAAGATCACCGATCTTCACCTGTGTAACATGATAAACAGGATGTTTAAGGTCGACCAAAAATCGTGTATCTGTTTGGATATACATCTGAAGCTCAAAAGTAACTACCTTATAAGCTTTTACTTTAAATTAATTGAACACTTCTGAATGTACTTCAGTGCCTAAGGGTACATTATTATTTTTTTTTTTTTTGTTTTTTGTTGACAAAGGAACCCGCAGCCGCTATTCTTTCGAGTGCGCACAGGGTAAACCCCGGACTGACGCAATAGCCTGCAAACCACGTCAGCCGATTAACCACACTTGGCAAGCCATGTGTGACAGGCTCAACCAAGAAGGTTTATGCAGGGGATCGAACTCGTGACCTTGCGGTCCTGCGCTCTACTGCTACACCAACTTGGCTACTCTTGCGGGTAAGGGTACATTATTTTAATCCTAAGGGAACCTTGCAAATAAGTTGATTCTGACGAAGAAAACAAACATGAAACGACTTGCTGAAGAACAGAAAAGGAAGGAAGAGTTTTATGTTTTCGTCCCAACGTTTCTGCTCACGTTTTGGACTTTCTGTTTCTCTTCTGTTTTCTCTCTCGTTTTTCTGTGTGTTTATGTTGACTCCTGATTTTGTACAAAGCGATATGAATTACAACTTATATCCTTTTGGTCTCTTTTTGTTGTAAAATGGATTTAGTTGAAGATGCATATAGCCTGTTACAATTCATAGAATCTTTTGTGTAGATAGCCGGGGTTGACTCTATTTTGATCTAATTACAGCACCTTCTTAGTGCTAGATTTGATATCGATACTACTTACTTTTAAAAAAAGAACAAAGTGAGATGAATTACCTATATATGAAGATTCACGACTAAGTTACACAAGCTTTCTCTAATTATACAAGCACAAATTGTCTTCCTGAAGAGTAGAGGATATGTAAAAGAGACAAAACCTATTATTTCCCTGAATATGTCGAGAAAGTAAACAACACGAATTTGCAGCTTTAGAGTCATCAGAAAGAGGTAAAAGTTCATTACATAGTATTTTTGACATAAAGTGGAGCTTCGAAATATCTGACATTATGCTTTGAACCTTGAAAGGTTGCATATTTATGTCTACAGCAGAGAAATAGTAAGCAAATATCGACTGAGTTCATACCTTTCCGACGTTTCCATTGATAAAGATGTTACTGCAGTTGAGGTCTCTGTGAATGACACATGGATCATGAGTATGGAGAAAATCCAATCCTTGTAATATCTGTCTTGACCACTTCTTCAAGGCCTTCATCGAAACATGACGATGCTTCTTCCTGTATTCCCTCAAATTACCCGACGCACATGCCTCAGTTATGAAATTCAGAATGTTATGTTCACGGTCTTTCCAGAAATGGTACATGACAATGATGTTATCATTCTTCAAGTTCTTCAGCAACTCGATTTCAGAATGGATTTTATTGATGATGAAAGAGTTGCCACTGAATTTGGTCAATCTAATTTGATTCCACGCTACTTCTCTGCCTTCCTCGAGATCAAATGCCCGATAAACCATCTTCACTGCACCTTGGCCAAGTAGATCCTCGTACCGTCCAAACCTCCCAGACGGATCAATCTCAGCAAATAATTCATTTTCTTCATCAGTTGCATCAGGATTTGCAGTTGGCATTCTGAGTTCTATATTAGTAAACAGAAGAAGCCTAAGCATTTTAGAAGACTCATCAGAGAAAACAATCATACAATGTCTATTTACATAATAGGACCTAAATTCGAAACAAAGATGTGTTCTTAAGCAAATCAGAGGTCCACCTTTGCTGGTACTGGGGTGCCGCTCATTGCCTTTGGTTCAAACTACTGTACATAAAGTTGAAAAAAAAACTTGTGTATTTTATATAGGTGAAGGACATCATACCAAAGTCGTACAATTAGAACTTCAAATGGCTTTATTCTGTTTATCGTATCGGAGGCTATGTTCTTTTTAGCTCTTTCTTGGGCTAGGTCGAGATGAATGGAAGATGCTTCTCGAACTAGTTTTTGATAGGGTCTATCTTAGCTCGAAGGAGAGAACATCGTAACGAGGGAGAGATAGAATGTGCTACTCTGCTCCTAATGTCTTAAAATCTTAATGAATTTACATAATTCAACTCCGTTCTCCCTGTATACAACCATTGTTAAACCTCAAATCACTTATTCATTTTCAACTAATTGAACTCAAGATTCAAAAGCTTCCAACTTGGCTGGATGAAATTAATCATTAATATGAATATACAACAAAATTCTAACAGCACATAAGATCAAGAACTGTCAATTGAATCAACAGATAAATATTGTAAAGGGAAGAAAAAAAACTCAAACTCACTAGTAATTAAGATGAAGTAAATTGTGAAAAGAGAAGCAAAACCCTTGATTTCATCTAAGAAATCCATAGTACAACACTACAACCTACAATATTTAAGCCAAACTCACTAACTATGCTCAAAAGTTTGCGAAATCATAAACAAAGAAAAACTTTTTTTGCAATTGTACCACAAGGATAAACGACTTTTTAAGAACTTTGTAATGATAAATTTCCTAATTCCAAGAGGCAGAATTTCATAAGCTATTCTTTTCTCGTCAAACCTTAAAGTTACAGGGTGAAACTCATAGAATTTTGGTCACAAATTATTGCCATATTTTATTTCTTGAAAATCTTTAAAACTAGTACACACTGCAATTAGCAGTACTCCTGGGAATATGATCTCAATTGTTAAACAACTAGTCCCAAATAAGAATCTAATCTTTACAAGATAGCACAACAAGAATCAAGAAGGAAAACAGCAATTGATATAAATACAACAACAATGGAGATTAATAATGCAGGACCAGAAAACCAAATATAATTGTACGTACCTATATTCACAATGAACAGTTATGATTGAAGTTCGGAAGAGAAAAAATATAGATTATCCATAACTAATACACCAAGAACGAAGAAGAAAGAAAAGGGGAAATTGAAACTGATAGTGTAAGAGGAAAATTTGTGATAGTATAAAAAAAAGAGGGTATGAGAAAATATATGCAGGCTAAACTCTGCGAGTAATTAAGCCTATTTATAGACTCTGCGAGTAAACTACGAGTCTTCTACGTACACATGCAATGTTTCTACGTCGGTTCATTCATCAATCAACTGGGGTTATTGATTGTTCAATGACCCGTGAAAAAAAGATTTAGATGTTCAGTTCCTTATAAGGTAGTTATTTGTTTGTCAGCTTGGGCAACTCAATTGATTATCAAGGGCATATTTGGAAAATGGTCAAGGATCGAATCCCGTCAGCGGCAGTGTGGGGGTCACTTCTTGAAATAAAGGAGGACCCCTTGTGCGCAGCGTGGTATTGGTCTAACCTTTGAAATCAATTGAGTCACCATGATTTACCTCCTTCACAGACCTGTCGGACCGGGGTGTGGGGGCTCCTGCGGTGGGAGTTCCACCTTTTTTTTTTTGGAAAATGTAAACTTTAACTCCCTGTTGAATTCATTATATATCACAACTAATAATGATCGCACGTAGAGTCTTTTTTTCCCTCCACATAGTTAATATTTAGTGATGGAGTATGTTACTTCCATCAAACCAAGAACCTTTGGATACAGTCCAATTATGACATCAAATCATAGTCATTGATATTTTTTTTTGATTCGGGATGAATTTAAAATTTTGAATTGTAGATAGTTTATTGAGTTTTGAATAAATTATTTATAATAAATCGATAATTAAGGGGACTCTAACCTGAGACTTTTGGTTAAAAATGAAATAGTACTTGTCACTCCACCACAATTATAGAATAACTCCAATATATAATTACGTATTTATATAAAATTGAATCGCCTTGAAATATCTTTAAATATTTTTATCAATTTTTGTCAAAAGGGATCAATTGAAGCAATGAATTCATATCGTTTATTTATTCTTCTTTAAGAAAACAATTACTCCATCTAGTAGGATCTTTTGCCCACTAAAGATAATGACAAAATTTCAAGAATGGATTACTTCCCATGCTTGGACTACGGATAAATGAAAATTTTAATGACATTTTTTTTTCATTTAGAGCCAATATCATATTACGAGTAGTTTCGAGAATTTTAGGAGAAAAAGAGATATTTGTCTACTAAATTGATGGTGCGATTTGAATTTTCCTTATTTCATATTTATTTATTTTTCCAGTCTTATTTGAGGAGAAAACGTATGATTCGGGATTTTTTTTGTAGAATAAATCTACATTTTTGAAAGTACAAAACATATAAATATAGGTGTACATTTTTATATCTCAACTATTTTTATGTTAAAAAATAGTAGTCCATCGAAGGGAAAGTTACAATATGTACTGTCCACCAACTAGTTTACCAAATGTATTGTCAGCCAACTGGTTTACCAACATGGCTGAAATATATATTATATATATAATAGACATATAATTGTACATATTTTGAATATCTTGCCGGTATTAAGTTTGGCCGAAGGGACATAAACGATAAATCCTGAAATTGTACATATCCTTAACTTACAGACCTAAACACTTCGGGCAACTAGTCTATAAAATATGTACAATATGTATAGGTTGTGTATACTTATACTAAAATATACATGTACTATTCACATAGTATTTATACCTATACGTAATATATACATTGATAGCGTATATGTTATGTATATTTCGATCATGTTGGTAAACTAGTTGACCAAGCTATACATGTCCGTAACTTTTCCGATTTTTAATAGATGGTACCATCTTACATGCACTCTCAAGAGGGAAAAAGAAAGGGAAAAGAACCGAAAAAAGAGATACAAAAATGCGAAACAATTTCATGTAATTGGTTATACTAATTTATTCCAATTTTTTCGAAGAGTTCGAATTTTCTCTCATTCAAATATGTTTTGCATGAGACTCTATGTACATACCATTTGATAGGCAATAAAGCACTATTTTCAATTGTGGCAAAGTTGACCTCCCCTATTCCCAAAATAAAGAAGCTACTCCTAATAAATAATTCTTAGTTGTCAAAAATTTTATTAAAAAAAACAAAATTGTCAAAGTTAAAGATATTAAATAACAATTGAAGCGTTTCTGTAGAGTTCAAAATCTCTATTTTTTTGTCTTCATTTTTCAACAAAGAAAATTTAGTAAGCTACATGCAAGTCTTTAGCCATTTGTAAACTTGAAAGAATTACATCCCAATTTTAAACATGGTCTTTACTCTTTAGCCATTTTTAGAATTGGTTAACCTCGCAAGTTGCGAAGACTGAGGAGCACATCCATGTGAATGTAGTTAATACATCTACAAGTTCAAAGGGATTCAATGTCTGCAAATTGAATAGCCAGCCTTTAAACACGATACATCCGTGCCATAATTTGCTGCGAACACTTTCCATCTTAAGCCACCAAGCACCAAAGGAAGATACAGTTTAGAGTGAGTGTGTGATATTTTTTGTTTAATTATTTGGCATTCGAAATTACTGGCCCAACTAATCCGAATATGTGCCGTGTATTCGCTTATGCAGGCGTGTAGAACGGACCATTGACTTAAATTATAGATCAGCCTCTGCCCTACCCCAAATTTAAAGATGAATTAAAGAGAAAGAGGTAGAACTCAGAAACATCAAATACAAAGTACTACTCCCTCCGTCCCAATTTGTTTGAGGGTTGATAAGTTTGGAAAGTCAAACAATTCTTTCTTTAACTACGATTTTCTCTAACTCTTTTCATATATTATAAATTAATAATTATGTAGACTTATAGTAATTAGTATGTAGTTTTTAAATATGCAAATTTTATTATAAAATACTCAAAGAATTTACATTTAAGATTAAGTCAAAGAAAAAGATGTTTGACTTCCAAAACTTGTCAACCTTCAAATAAATTGAGACGGAGGGAGCAGTAAAATAGTTCACGTAACATCCGTGCCCAAATATTTTGCATGAGGTGAATCTAGCTCCTAGACGAGCAATATTTAAAGTGTCTAGCTTTACGTGACAAAAATAACTCCTAAAAAACAGTAATGTGGAATTGAAGCCAACTTTGCCCAGCCTCGTACAATAAATTTACAACGCCAAAATATATAAGCCCAATCAAATCTATTTTGACTGAGTTAAAAGTATGGCTGGCCAGTGGGCCGGATCGGCCCGGTCCCGCCCTGACACCGCCCCGAACCCGAGTATTTTAAAAAAAAAATCGCGGTATCGGGACTCGAACCGGGACGGGACAAGGTCTCGTCCCGAACCGTCCCGGCCCGCCAGTCCCGACCCGATCCCGATCCCGCCTCGGTCCCGACCCGATCCCGCCCGAAACTCCCTTTTGCAAAAATACCGTTGCACCAACGACCATTTTACATTTTGGCCGTTGTGCAACAGTCATTTTTGGTCTCTCCCCCTCCCCCCAACCCCCTACCCTCTTAATATTTATTTTTAACTCATAAGTTATTATATTTACACTTTAACCCAATTTTCCAACTATAAATACCTCATTTTTCTCTTCATCTTTCTCACAAATCTTCCTACAATTTCTCTAGTCTCTCAATCTATCTTTCTACAAGTCTACATTGTCTACTAAATATTCAATTTTATTTATTCATTTGGGAATTGGGAGTGAAGTTGACAACTAGCTTGAGGATCTTGCATCGAGCAAAGTTTCAATTTTCAACCTGTCGATTACACGTCGACGTTACGTCGGCGTTTGGTACATTCGTTCCTTCATTAAATTAGTATTGTCTGTTTATTTTATTTAGCGCACTTAATTTCATTTACTTTAATTATTTATTAGTATAATTATAAATTTATAATGGAAAGATTTAAACGTATGCTTACGGGTAGGGGTCATGCTTCTTCTAGTAGGGGGCAACAAGGGCAAGAGTCCTATTTCTAGACAGAATCCTATTCCTACACATGATGATTTTGTTGATACTGAACATTTTCCTACAATACCATTAGATTTAGACGAGGAGCTATTTTCTAGAACTCAAGAAGACTTTAATTTAGACGATGATCTAGATGATACACCCACTAATGTAGATGACAACACACCCACTACCTTTAACTGAAATGCCTCATATTTCCCCTAGTATGAGACGAGGTCCAGCAAAACGAACATTAAAATAAGATGCATGGATATTTTTTGATAGGGACATAGAGAATCAAGTAGCTAGATGTAAAATTTGTAAAGATGTTTTAAAATTTAAAATTGGAAAAGGTCACGGTGGGACGGGGGGTTTAATGAGACACGTATCAAGGGCTCATCCAGCTAGGTATGCCCAATACGAGGCTTCAAAACCGGGTGCGCAAACGCTCGCTCCATCGGGACAAGGTTCACATACTGATACTGTCCCGGACCAAGTACAGGGTCAAATTAACCCTATGACGGGGGGAATTGTAGGCCCTAACTACAATAAACATAGAGATAGGGAAGCAATAGAAAAATTAGTTGCTGTGGAGGGTTTGCCTTTTTCATTTCCTCCATCTCCCGATTTTATTCATTACATTAGAGATATGTATAATCCTGTTTTTAACGGTTTTCCTAGATCAACTGTTAAGAGAGATGTATTTAAATTCACACATGAATATCAACAATATTTACATTATTCATTATATCATTTTAATGGCAAAGTATCGATCACGTCGATATAGGTTGTAGTACTAACTGTCATGATTATTTAACTGTAACTTGTCATTGGATAGATTATAAATGGTCTATGCAAAAACGTATCTTAGCGTATAGATATATAGATGATAGGCACACTGGTACTTTTAATGCAGATAATATTTATCAAGTGTGCCATTATTACGGAATAACCGATAAAATTATGACTATTACATTAGATAACGCTTCTTCCAACAATTACGCAAATACAATTAAAAAAAAATGTTTAACTCCATCTTTTCCAAATCATTTTCATATAAAATGCGCGTGCCATATATATAACTTAATTGTAAAGGATGGTCTATCACTTTTTGAAGACATTCTTAGTAAAATACAATTTGCTATAAACTTTATTTTAAAAAATAATAGAATACAACGAAGAAAAGAATATAAAAAAACTTGTCACGATTGCCAACTATCTTATAGAAAAATCTAGAAGAAGTACCCACTAGGTGGAATTATTTATACGAGCAACTACTTGTTGCTTATGACTATAGAAAACCTATAACTTTATTTTTTAACTCTCATAATCAAAATTCAGCTGATATGGTTGTAGATAGCGATTGGGTAAAAATTTTCCGAACTTATTGTATTTTTAGAGAAATTTTTTCAAGCAACAAAAGAATTTTCCGGTATATATTATCCTACTATTTCAACTATGTTGTTTTATATAGCTCTAATATTTTTATTACTTAGTGAATATATGGAAAAACCAACTTATATGACAACTATTAAAAAAAGGTTTATCAAAATAAAAAAAAATATTTTATTCATATTCCCACTATTTATATTATTGGTGATGTACTAAATCCGACTATTAAAATAGACGGTACTAAATCACTTATTGAAACAATTTACGATTGTATAGAAGTACTACCACCTCCAAGTCCCAAAAATCCAAATCACTCACCACCTATTGAACAAACTAAAGAATAAGTGTTGTCTAGCGTAGAAGACTAATGCAAAAAAGTATATAGGTTTTACCAACAAGAATGTGCTAGTAACCTACCGGCTTCCATACCATCTTCTTCTTCTTCCACACAACCTCACAAAAGACATGCTGTTTCTGCGGCTAGTATTGAAAGCCTCAGAAATAGAATGTGCGGCCGTACCGCTACTAACCAAATTAGCGAGTTTGATATTTTTGTTTCGCAGGGTTCTGTACCGTACCAAGCAGTTCTCAATGAAGAAGGACGTGAAGACTTGCTGAAATACTGGAAGGGGAATGAGAAGACCTTTCTGACACTTTCAATGATGGCCCGAGATGTTTCGAACATTCAAGCGTCATCAACTGCATCTGAAAGCGTTTTTTCTGCCGGCAGATATCAAATAGGAGAGCACATACACTCATTAGCCGGAGACAGCTTGGAGATTGTAGTATTATTCAGAGATTGGATACGAGCGGAGCAGAGAAGGTACGGTCAATCGGAGATCAACGAAGAAGAAGACGAAAACTAGAACGAAATCTTATCCGAAGGTGGTGGAAGCGACGTGGATCAATTTGACCAACAAATACCAATTCCAACCGAAGAACCACATGAACTTATCAAGAAACTAGAACAAGTTTTTTTTAGAATGTAATTTTTTTAATTGCAATTTTACTATGTAATTTGCAACTTTTGAACAACACCACAAAGTTGCAATTTTGACAATTGTATTTGTATTACAAAAAAAATCATATGTCCATTAAATAATATAAGAGGCACAAAAACAACCTTGGGATATTTTTATTACAATATCTTGTTTAATTATTGAGTTTTTTTTTTTATATATATATGTTATTTTTTAAATTAAGTGCAAAAAAAAAAAACCGCCAGGGATCCCTACCCGACCCGACCCAATCCCGACGAGATCGGGGCGGGACTTCGGCAAATCCCGCCTATCCCGATCCCGCCCTTTTCCCCGTCCCGTCCCGACTCGATCCCGCCAAACCCGGCTCGCCGGTCCCGAGCCCGGGCCACTGGCCACCCCTAGTTAAAAGCAAGGTAAGCTAATATTTGCATGAAGGCCCATCTATGAGTTAAAATAGCCAACTGGTGGGCTTCCGTAGGCCCACCAACCTAAACTCAAACTCTTTTATATATTGTACATATATATTGTATTTGCTTGTATAATAAATATATTTTTGTAATAATGGAACCTTTACTTATGGTTACGAATCTAGGATAGGCAAACGATACATGGATCGTGTAGCTAGATCGCCAAAATTAGGTTTCAAAACTTGTTTTAAACTTTAAAACCTGAATAAAAGAGGTTGTTTTGATGTCAAAAACTGAAAACAAGGAACTGATTTTGGACTTTAAATTCGACTTGGGCTAAGTGATGATATTTAAAGGACCCTGAATATGAGCCTGAGTGACATAACAAATGGATTGTTGATGTTTAGACTTAAAATTGGACGGGAATTGATACGTCAAAGATAGTTTTACGGGCTAAGCCCAATCACTGAATTTTTAAACTTGATAGCGCTATCTTGGACTTGAAATGAATTAAGAAATTCTGGATGTTAGAATATAAGTTGAATTTGGGAGACTTAGCATGCAAAAAGAATGAAATTATTTTGTACTACTTTTCCCCAAAACAAAACTTGTCATTCTAAATGAGTTATATCATTTTCAAAACTTGGAAAAGATTTTTAAAAATATGTAAGTGTGAATTAATCAATTCGGTTGGATTAAATGTGGAGTTCTACTCAAATTCACATCTGACTGTTCTTAGTCCGAAAACGAAATTGACTAAGCTACCATGTGCATACTATTTTTGGCGGAAGTCTAACTATATGTTTTAAAATAGAACTCTTGAATTTTTGAATGAATGAAATGACAAGTATTTTGCGGATATTTAAACGTTAAAGCAATTTGGATCATTTTAAAGAACGCTATAAAACCCGTAGGTCAACCGTATTCTACAGATCCTTAATATCGGCGTGCTAACACCTTCCCCGGAGGATCATCAGAATCCATACCTTGACTCTGGTTTAGATAGGATTTTTAATAAATTTGAATAAATAAATTAGGTGGCGACTCTAAAACAATTATCCGACTTAGAGCATCATCCAAAATCTTAGTATCTTTTATGCCTTCACCCGCGCAAAAGTGAACCTTAACACATGGCGACTCCGCTGGGGATAAATCTAGGTTCTAACTATAAGGGTTCCAATACAACATACTTTTCACAATGATGTAAATTGCTTGTGTGTTTAAATATCTCAATTATAACTGTCATTCATGCATTCATCTTCTGCCAAATGGCATGCACACACACTTGCATCTGTGCACAAAGGTGATTATGTGGATTTCGCAATCACCCTCCAGTATAAAACTAAAAACCTTTATTTGGAACACGTTGAAGACGTTTTTGGTATGCGGTTGTCCAACAGTAGACAACGGTTCACCCTGGGTTGTCCGATCAGATCCCTAAAGTCATTTGCTAAACCACTCTAGTACAACTAGGATAGAGCAAAGTCAAATCCCTTGAACTAGCACATACTGACTTAGATAGGTTCGGATATCTCAGACCTACCTGGACCTAGTAAGCTGACTCCCTTGTGCCTTGATGGTCTCTGACACGATAGCATCGCATCTAACTATTTGCTATGTGAAAGCATTTAATGTGCCTTATGTGATGAACCATTGCTCCTTGGGGGGTGGGGGAACTAACCGTGCTCTGTTTTGTAGATGTATACGAACTTGAAATTCGACATGGTTACTGAGGCACCCGACATACTACAAATTTGGTGGTCATGGCTAGATGTCTCACAAAAAAAAAAAAAAAACCGACTGTCTAGGACACCTACCCTCCTTATGACCATGAAAGGAAATACCCACCTCTTAGAAGTCCTTATTGGGTATTGGGATAACGAGAGAATAATCTTTTGGTTTGCAGACTTCGAGATAACCCCGACCTTAGAAGAGATCCAAGACTGCATAGACAACATAGGTACCTATTTGAGACGGAAGAAGAAACCCGACCACAATCTCCTAGTACCCCATAAGCCGACCCCCGGTGAGATTCTTAAAATGTTGTCCTTAGCTAACGACGACTGGATATTCGGCCCGACCGTAGCCTTTAGGGACCTCTATCGCCGATTTGGGTCTACACAGGGCTTTGTAGCACACTTCGTAGAGTTTTACTCCTTTGCCGCTTGGGAAGCCACCCGACCCCTAGCCTTCGCCATAGGCCTCCTAGGAACCATAGTATTTCCCAAAGACCATTTCCAAGCCATAGATATCCGGGTCATCTTCGTCATCCATGCTATCTTTCATGGCATAACTACAAACAAGGAAACCAAATACTATAACCTAGTCCCACTCATACTGTCTGACATTTACCAAGCCTTAGGTTAATGCCGAAACCTGCATAGGTACTTCCTAGGTTGTAACCTCCTAATCCAATAGTGGATCATAAAATACCTCCACAAAACTGAGGTGCCACCATACCGAGACCCTAAGCGTAGAGAAGACGACCTTAAAGTCACTTATCCAAATTTCGGGACCCAATTCAAAGAGTGGTGGACTTTCATCTTTTCTAGGCTCCGAGGGACAATATCCAGTGGATATTTTCAAATCTTATAGCCGAGACCATATCTATGAGAGGTAGAAAATGTCATTTCTTACCACTTATGAGGATCCGGGGAATTCGACCATACACACCTCTTAGGGTCCTAAGACTGTTCGGAATGAAACATGTAATCCCCCAAATAGGGAATATAGTTGACTATGAATATGACAAGATCAAAGGAGTTGTAGACATTATCCAAGAGTGGAATGGTCGAATCAAGTGAGGTCCAGAGACTCTATCCAATGATCCTCTCCGTCCGGGTCATGATGAAGACTATGTTGGTTGGTTGAGAGCACACTTGCAGGGTACCCTCACACCAAGGCCCGACCGCTACCATGCCAGACAAGATCGGGATTCAAATGCCGAGATCCAGGCTCGCTGCATTCTGAGACAGGATAATTACCGAGATGCCAAATATTTGGAGAAGATAGAGTATGACCAGACTGTCATAGCCAACTTGACCGAAGAGCTAGACTTCACTCACGAGTGTCTTGAGGACTTAGACGCTTGCATAAATGAAGCTATGTATGACGCAACACAGATGACCCCTACAGAGAAGGGTCATTGGGTTAGTTCATTTCTGGTGTGTACTCATCTCAGGATCCAGTCCGCCCTTCGAAGGGCCAAGAAAGCTCGGACTGACAAAGCTTCATCATTAGCTACTAGAGGCAATTTTTTTTTATGTTTTTTACTTCTTTAACTTATTATTTGTAATCCCATTTGTAATCCCATTGGGAATATATTATTACTATTAATGAAATAATTATGGGGAAATGGTTTTAATTAACATTCGGAACATTTATGCTTCAAACGATTAGAAAACCTTGGAGTAACGAGGTATGAGAACGCGAATATTATAACTGCTTATGTGCTTTTGTGATATAAATTGCTTGTGTTTTCATGTGTTCCATTTGAATTCTTGATCGATCCCACATTTTGGACACCAATCCAAAAGAAAAACACAAAAAATACCAAAATTTACTAACTTCACCTCTCTTAAAGGTTGATTTGCTATCGATGGAAACTCCAGATAGCCAAAGTGCCACATCATCAGTCATCGACCTGGTTAGCGATGAAGAGACCGATGAGTCACTTCAGGCCAATATTCACATAACAGATGTGAAGATTGACTTGGCAAGAGCCAAGATGAAGGAGGTTGACTAAAAGACTGATTTGGCCAGACCAAGATGAAAGAAGTTGACGATATTTTAGAGTTTGTGGAAAAACTAATTGAAGACCCCCGAGGGAAAGCCCCAATACCAAAACCTCCCTGAAGAGGTCAGGACGGTGGTGGATGACTATGTCCCTTTGACGCACTTACCAGAGAATGACCCAATACCATATAGGAAACAAGCACGGTACCTGAAGGAGTTACCCCATTCATTGATGAAGCTTCAAATCATTACGGGGCACCATAAGGGTCTCCCCATAGATTATCTTTGATGCATTGGGCAATTGCCCTCAAAGTCTGTGGTTTTCATTTCGGAGTCGCACCAAGGGAAGTGAGAAACATCGAGGTCTTCGATGGGATAAAATCTTCTGAATTGGCACAAACTAGCTCGCATGTCCTCCCAACTTGCGTACCCCTCTTTACTCACAAAAGGTGTCTGTACCACAAAAGCCAACCTGACCACGACACTGATGAATGTATGGACTTCAAGAGAAGAGCCATCAAACTGATTGATGAGAAAGTCATCCGCAACTTGTGGGGACTACATTCCCTCTTGGTATATGACTCTATTATGCCTGGTGAAGGAACCACCATGGACACATGGCTTTGGCATTGCGACTTCACTGCCTTTGAAGATTCGTACACAAATATCTTCTCACTTTCGGTTCGCACCGACAAGGTTCGCTCACTCAAGACTACCTGAAAACTCTTTGCAAGCACTTCGAGGATGAATATATTTTTGTACCATTCATGAGCTCCCGAACACGACGTCAGAGAGTGTGAAGCCTTCAAGTTCGAGTTAGAGCATTTGGTTAACACCGGCTAGATTGTTGTAGAACATAAGAAATATCCGGCCTGGTGAATGTAAGATACTGTAAGACCCCTGCAAGGTTGCGATAATGAGATGGATCAGCAAATGGCTTGCCATAGGATGCACTCAATTTGGATTTGGTGTCTACTGGTGTTGCGGATGGTTTGCAATAGACATTCCAGCTCATTCAACAATCTCAGTTGCATACTTCTTTTGGGATAAAAATAACCCACCTGCATGACGTGTCACCGCTATGCCTAGAAAGTAGTGAAGAGGGTCGAGATCTTTCATTGCAAATTCTGAGGCAAGGTGTGACATGATGGACTTGCGATGTGCATCTGATGAGGCTGTTAAGATTATATCATCCACATATAACAGAAGATAAGCAATATTATTACCTTGTCGGTAGATAAATAGTGAGTTATCAGAACGGTTGTGAAAAAACCCAATGCGTGCAACGAAATTCGCAAACCGCTTGTACCAGGCCCGGGGAGCCTATTTAAGCCCATAAAGTGATTTCTTGAGTAGGCATACATAATTTGGATATCTGGAGTCTCGATATCCCAGTGGTTGATGCATGTATACCATTTCATTTAGCTGGCTATGAATAAAACATTTTTGACATTCAACTGATGGAGTGGCCATGACTTTGAGAGAGCCAAACTGACGACCATCCTTATAGTTGCTGGTTTCATCACCAGACTGAACGTCTCCCTACAATCCACATCAACATGTTGTGTCTTTCCATCACCTTCAAAATGGGTTTTATGCCTCTCAAAAGTACCATCAGATTTTTTATTGTGATTGAAAATCCACATAGACCGAATTATATTGGCATTAGGAGGATGAGGTACTAACTCCCACGTCCTATTTTTAATAAGAGCATCAAATTCATCATCCATCGTTATTTTCCAATTCGGGTCGCTGAGTGCAGACACAGGATTGCGAGGTAAAAGTGATTTTGAGACTTAGGTGTGTAGGCTATATTTTGTGTTGGGTTTAACAATGCCATGTTGACTACGGGTGACCGGACGACGGGTTAAATTTTCAAGTGGGGTGGTGGGTTGAGCAACACTGCCTGCCAGTTGGCAAGGGACTGGGCTTTGGCCCAAGCCACTGCTAGGGACGGGTATGACACTAGGCAGTGGGCTAGCAATAACAGGCCCAGTTCGCTGACCCACTGTTGTTGTCTCAGAAACAGTTGGGCCCAAAACAGACGGCCTAGTTCGCTGGGTACTTGTGTCCTGCGACTGGGCCATTGTTTCGTGGTCCAAATATTGCGGGCTGGATGAAACAGTGGGTACCGAAAAAATATAGGACAAATACGGGGGCAATCCATTATCTAAAAATGCATATGTGGAGGGTCCGGACTTGTGAATTTTACCAAATGGGAAATTTGTTTCATCAAAAAGGACATGACGACTCACAAGTATTTTATTTGAAGAGAGGTCATAATTACTGTATCCCCGATGATTAGACGGATATCCCAAAAAAAATACAAGGTGTAGACCGGAGTTGGAGTTTATTGATTGTGGTAGATGGAAAAAGGAGATAACATAAATACTCAAATACCCGTAAATGTGTATATGATGGGTCCCGTAAATAGAGTATTTTGACAGGGGCTGGGTAGGATAGGTTTTTGTGAGGGAGTATGTTCAATACATATATAGCCATGTGAAGTGCATGATGCCAAAAGAAGAGGGTAATGAGGCATGGGCAAGAGAAGTTCGAACAATGTTATTTATGGTTCGAATTTTACGTTCGGCCTTTCCGTTTTGAGAAGAGGTGTATGGACAGGAAAGGCAAAAATTCAAACCATAAGAGTTACAAAAATCCCAAAACTGCCGATTATCAATTTCTCTACCATTATCACATTGAATATTTTTTATTTCTCGTTCAAATTGAGTTCGGATGAATGCTCTAAATTTTAGAAATGTGGAAAAGACTTGCGATTTTTTAAACAAGGGAAAAGTCCACAAAATTTGAGTAATCATCTAATAATAGCAAGTAATACCGATGGCCTGAAGAGCTCAAAATGGATGAAGTCCAAATATCATAATGTATAATGTCAAATGGCAATAAAGTGCAGGAATTAGATGAAGCAAATGACAATTGAACATGTTTACCCAATGAACATGAACGAAATTTATCTAAAGTCCGTGTTTGAATACAAGAACTAAAATTATTCTGTTTGAGGGAGGTTAAAACAGAGGCCCCTGGATGCCCCAAACGTTCATGCCATAATGAAGTGTTGAAAGCTGCAAAAGAAGATAGTAACTTGGTTGAATGGGTAAAGTAATTTGATATAGCTCCCCTTGACTATCACATCTCATTAAAATTGTCCCCGTCTGAAAATCATTCACCGAAAATCCAAAGGGGTCAAATACAACAGACACCCAATTATCAGTAGTAAACTTTCGAACAGATACCAAATTCTTGATTAATTATGGGGAATGAAGCACATTATTTAAGGTTACAGGTGTATTGGGGGGTGACAATTTAGTAGACCCATAACCTCAAATTGGAATAGAATGGCCATTTCCGACAATTATATCATTATTTTTGCTCAAATTAAAACAGGACGAGAGATTACCTTGAGAGGACGTCATATGAGACGTTACACCTAAGTCCATATACCAATTTCCATAGGGTGGATTGAGCCCAAGAGTGTACATGGCAGACTCAATGTCGATTGGGCTTGCCATCGTTGAATGGGCCTCCTTCCACTAGTTCGGTAGTGGCCCATTACTGCCTTGTTCGTGGCTGCCAGTGCTGGAAAATGTTCTGGGCCCTAAACTGCTTGACCCAACACTACATGGCCTAGCAATGGGCATACTATTTTGACGAAAATTGGGCCTGGCCCAGTTTCCGTTGGGTAGGGGCATGGTGGCGTTGCCCACAACCACTGCCAGGCCCACTGGGCTGGGCCACCACGGGGCTGCCACTGTTGCTGGCCGCCGGTAGCCTGCCTCCTGGAATTTCCACCACCGCCACCGGAATTCCGGTGGCTTCATTTTTATTATTTCCTCGATTTCCGGATTTCCACCCCAATTTTTATTACCATTTCCCCCTTTTGTCCCCTATTTTGTTGTGTGGGTTCCAAATGAATATGACAATCACTTGTGGGAGTAGCAATCATGGCGGAATTGGAGACGGTGGCGGCCTTTTTAGCAAAGCACGCCTCTTCAAGTATAAGCATCGAATGTGCTTGATAAAATAATGGGAGAGGATTGCTTTGTTGATAAGTGTCCCCACACCACTATAGGCGTCGGTAAGGCCGGCAACCATTTGTAAAACCAAGCGATTATTGATAACAGGTGAACCAACGTTTTTAAGTTTATCCGACAAGACTTTAAGGCGTTGACAATATGCCGATGCATTTGGAAAATCCACCATATAAATGGTGGAGAATTCCTGTTCCAACGTAA
This sequence comes from Anisodus tanguticus, assembly GCA_034509755.1. Taxonomy (NCBI): domain Eukaryota; kingdom Viridiplantae; phylum Streptophyta; class Magnoliopsida; order Solanales; family Solanaceae; genus Anisodus; species Anisodus tanguticus. Next base: position 47,676,482 of record CM067542.1, on the reverse strand, counting down.
CGGCGCAGGATTTTTTTTTGTCTTGAAAAATGTCCCGCAATCGATTCCAAGCCTCCATGGCTGTAGAAGATAAAACTCTGGCATCAAGTGTTTCCCAGATTTCTTGGTCATCAGCCGTTTTCAACTCATTTCCTTTCCCATTTTTCGGCGGGATTATATGATCAATCACCCGTAGGAACGACAACAAACTTTAAAAAGTTCAGCCCAAGTGGCATAGTGAACATTTTTCATCTCCAGGGTGATGGAAACGTGCGATTTAATATTTGAAACGATAAGGGATGGGTGAAAATTAGTTTTGGAGTCAGACATGGTTAATTGGAGAAACAAGAAAAAAAATATGAAGAGCAATAATGGAGATGAAAGAACAAGGAGAAGCAAAAATTGGTGGGGTGGGGTTAGCCGATTTTGGGAGGGTATTTTGATAGGGTTAGGATCTTTTCCTAATCTCTTGATACCATGTAAGAATTATGGAATATTTCCCTCATCATTTCACTCCATAAGAGGTGGTACATATACCAATATTACAAGCATAAATTAAGGTAAAGAATAAGACAAAATATGTGAAAATCAAGTCTTCTAATCTATTCTAATTATCCCTACCATATACATAAGATATTACATTTACTACAATAATCATAATTAATAATTGAATATTATTAATTAAGATTATGATTCTATCAAAAACTCTTAAGATGTCTAGCTAATAACTATATAATCAGAAGGTTGACAGGAAAACCGCATCAATTCAAATAGAAGGTCAAGGAACTAACATGATAATAAAACCTTGAAAACAATTAGCTAATACCAAGAAGAAAACATATGTTCACATCTAAAAGGGAAATCATAAACATCAATTTAGATTGTCTTATGTCCCACAGGCGGATTATACTTGTCATACCTTTTCACCAAACTTATCCAAGTTATCTAAATCTACTAGTCAGTTGGTCCATTAACCAATGACAGATCCAGAATTTTCACTAAGGGATTTAAAATATGAAAATATTAACACACAGAAAAGCCAAAGGGAGTTCATCTATAGGGTTTTCGTTGGGTTCGTGTAAGCAGCGAAATTTGAAAATTTTGTGTTTCAAACCCAACAAGTGAGGAACTGTAAGATGTTTATGTAGTAATATAAAACACGTCAATACATAACATGTATATAACTGTAATACTTTGATAGAATACTTACGATTAGGAAACTCTGGAGTCTTTTAGTAATTTCCGAGGGTGCGCACGCAATTGATCCTCGACAGCAAGTTCCAAGAACTCCGATGTATACCTCTTTCGAACAGCTAGAAAATTCGGCAGAGGTTCAATAGAGAGTTTTATTCTAGGTCTCTAAGACTTAGAATAATATATGAATAATGTGTTTAATAATGAATGAGGATGTGCTCTATATATAGGTGAAATTAGGGCAAAATTCAGATTTTGGGTTGGGCTCAAAGCCTGGCCCAAAACGAATTGCAGCAGGCCAATCTGATTTGGCCTGCTGCCCTATTAGCGTCGCGGCTCTGCCCATTGGGCGCCTCGCCCTTTTCACAAAATATTTTCAGCATATTTTAATTAAATCCAAAATTCAATCTTGACTTAATTAAATAATTTCCATCAAATAGAAATTATCTCATAGTTATTATTAATTTAAATATCTTGATTCCAAATTGAATATTTAACACTTTCTCAATACACCCTTAGATCGAAAATAATTGACATAGTGTTACCCTACAAGTCTTCACATATCGACACTAATCATATTAGGGCCTACACGGAACTCCTAGATGGCGCCATAAGACAAACTCAATATGTGAAGTATATTTACACTAATCTAGTAAACTGAACCTCTATGTGGGAAGATAAAATCCTTTCATTCTCGACGCACTCGATCAAGCTTGGGATTTGCCAAGTGTCTATCCAAATGACTTGATCATTATATCTCATCTATATTGGTTGACAACAAGACCATATTCTAGATATGTCTATTGTGTTGGCCAACGACTTAGTCAACCCAATATCACTGAGAAGCTGAGTGTTCTCTCGAATATACACTCGAGGAATGAATCCTAATCTTGGCTCAACTACCATCTTTAATCCACATCGTAATGTACCCAATACAAGCCGTATCTCAACCTATAAGGCATTTGAGCTTAAGACAGGATCAAAGTATATTACTCTGTAGACAAGGTGTGTATTGACCTCAAGTCTAAGGACTTCTATCTCCCACACGCTGATCATACTTTAGACATGTATAACAAACAGTATATCAGCAGGGTATACCAATACTTCCAAAGTATCCATGTGTCCATCACGAGTAGTCATTACTCGTAGCAGGTGAGACATACTACATCCTCTAAGGATGTGATGCAGACCACATGTCGACTTATCACATATCATCGATATCCCATTTTCGATGATCATTAGTCAAGGCAATTTTAAGAGTTACGTTATAATATTAATAACTCACACTATTAATAACAACGTAACCTCTAGGAATGCATATTATAGAATATTACAAACAATCAACTAATAATTCAATAATTGCAAATGCCAAAATATTAATCTCCATTAATAATAATACGAACGTGTATAAAGTACATTTGTCCTAATATAGATTGTCTCTAGGACATAATATATATTTTTATCAACGTCTACTATATATACATAAAAAATAATTTTAATAATGTATAAAAATGTAATTTTCAGCCGAAGGGGGGTTCGGAACCCCCTTGGCACTTCCTCCCTCCGCCCGTGACACTAATATTGTCCGAGTCCCACTAGAAGACCTTTCTCACCTGTGTTTTAGCTTTGAAGCAATAACTAAGACCAAACAGTGCACGAAAGGGGGGGGGGGGGGGGGGGAGAACCAAGCTAAACAGAGATTTAGCTAGCGTTTGGACACAGATTTAGTAGAAACTTGAAAAAAGGAATTTTTAAAGTTGTGTTAAAAAATAGTTTTTGAAAGTTAAAGTTGTGTTTGAACATGCATTTTACTCGGGAAAAAATTAAAATTTTGTGAATTGAAGAAAAAAATTCACCGGGCCCGTTTTTGGAACTTCAATTTTTTTCAAAAACTGATCAAATTCCATGAACAAAACAATGTTTTCAATTTTTTTTTTTAAAAAGAAAGAAGTAAAAATTATCTATGTCCAAATGGGAGCTTAAAGTTTTCCCTCAAACATTCATTCAAGCTGAATAAAAATACTCAGAAAAGATTGCAATTTTATCCAATTGTAGGGGAAAAAAAGTAAAGGGATATTGAAACGAGACAGCAGAGCACAAAAGCCTATAAAGACTTTTAAGAGAAATGCAAGAATGAACTGACTTCAAATTTTCCCTTAGAAATTCCTCAAATAGTAGCAAATTTCTCAGATTATTAATTTGCATATTTTCCAATCCCAGAAATAAAAGAAGTGAAACTGAAATGAAAACAACAAAGCATAGATAGAAGCAGTCATAAAGACTTTAAATACAAATGCAAAAATGAACTGAATTCAAGTTCTTCCCAAAAGCCATTAAATTTTAGCAAAATTCTCAGAAATAATAGCACCTTTATCCAATTTCCTAAACAAAGAAGGGAAACTAAAATGGCACTACAAAGTAATAAGACTTTGTATAGAAATGCAAGAATGAACTGATTTCAAGTTTTCCTCAAAAATTCCTCAAATAATACCAAAATTCTCAAGAAAATTGCATCTTTATCCAATTGTAGAAAGAAAAAGAAGTGGAAAATTGAAATGGTAAAACAGAGCTTATAGAAGCAGACGCAAAGATTTTGAATTGAGATACAAGAATGTAAACGCAGTTTAAATTAATCAGTAGCTTGTACACCAACCTTAAACTGAAGACAGGTTCTGTTTTCCTTTTTTTTTTTGTTTTTTTCTTTTAAAAAGGATAATTTCTTTCTTTATTACAACTCAAAGAGGAACAGCAGAGGGTTAAGTGAATTTCAAGCAAGGCTGGTCAGTGGGCCGGGCTCGGACCGTCGGGGTGGGACGGGATCGGATCGGGGAGGGGGCGGGTTTGGCGGAATTTGCCAAAGTCTCGTCCCGATCCTGATCCCGTCGGAATCGGGGCGGGTCGGGATCGGGATCCGGTTTTTTTTTTTTTTTAATAACATATATATAAAAAACTCAATAATTAAACAAGATAGAGTAATAAAAACATCTCAAGACTGTTTTTGTGCCTCTTATATTATTTAATAGACATATGATTTTTTTTTGTAATACAAATACAATTGTCAAAATTGCAACTTTGTAGTGTTGTTCAAAAGTTGCAAATTACATAGTAAAATTGCAATTAAAAAAATTACATTTTGAAAAAAACCTGTTCTAGTTTCTTGATAATTTCCTGTGGTTCTTCGGTTATAATTGGTATTTGTTGGTCAAATTGCTCCACGTCGCTTCCACCACCTTCGGATAAGATTTCGTTGTAGTTTTCGTCTTCTTCTTCGTTGATCTCCGGTTGACCGCACCTTCTCCGCTCCGCTCGTATCCAATCTCTGAATAATACTACAATCTCCAAGTTGTCTCCGGCTAATGAGTGTCTGTGTTCTCTTATTTGATATCTGCCGGCAGAAAAAGCGCTTTCAGATGCCGTTGATGACGCTTGAATGTTCAAAACATCTCGGGCCATCATTGAAAGAGTCGGAAAAGTCTTCTCATTCCCCCTCCGGTATTTCAGCAAGTCTTCACGTCCTTCTTCATTGAGAACTGTTTGGTACGGTACAGAACCCTGCAAAACAAAAATATCAAACTCGCTAATTTGGTTAGTAGCGGTACGGCCGCACATTCTATTTCTGAGGCTTTCAATACTAGCCGCAGAAACAGCATGTCTTTTGTGAGGTTATGTTGAAGAAGAAGATGGTATGGAAGCCGGTAGGTTGCTAGCACTTTCTTGTTGGTAAAACCTATATTTTTTTTTTGCATTCGTCTTCTACAGTTGACAACACTTCTTCTTTAGTTTGTTCAATAGGTGGTGGGTGATTTAGATTTTTGGGACTTGGAGGTGGTAATACTGCTATACAATCGTAAATAGTTTCAATAAGTGATTTAGTACCGTCTATTTTAATAGTCGAATTTAATATAACACCAATAATATAAATAGTGGGAATAGGAATAAAATATTTTTTTATTTTGATAGACATTTTTTAATAGTTGGTTTATCCATATATTCATTAAGCAGTAAAAATATTAGAGTTATATAAAACAACATAATTGAAATAGTAGGATAATATATATCAGAAATTTCTTTTGTTGCTTGAAAAAATTTCTCTAAAAATACAATAAGTTCGGAAATTTTTTCCCAATCGCTAACTACAACCATATCAGCTGGATTTTGATTATGAGAGTTTAAAAATAAAGTTATAGGTTTTCTATAGTCATAAGTAACAAGTAGTTGCTCGTATAAAGAATTCCACCTAGTGGGTACTTCTTCTGGATTTTTCTATAAGGTCGTTGGCAATCGTGACAATTTTTTTTTATATTCTTTTCTTCGTTGTATTCTATTATTTTTTAAAAATAAAGTTTATAGCAAGTTGTATTTTACTAAGAATGTCTTCAAAAAGTGATAGACTATCATTTACAATTAAATTATATATATGACACACACATTTTATATGAAAATGATCTGGAAAAGATGGAGTTAAACTAGTTTTTTAAAATTGTAATAGCGTAATTGTTAGAAGAAGCGTTATCTAATGTAATAGTCATAATTTTATCAGTTATTCCGTAATAATCGCACACTTGATAAATATTTTCTGCAATAAAAGTACCAGTGTGCCGATCATCTATATATTTATACGCTAATAGACGTTTTTGCATAGACCATTTATAATCTATCCGATAACAGGTCACCGTTAAATAATCATGGTCGTTAGTACTACGACCTATATCAGAAGTGATGGCCACTTTTCCATTAAAATGATATAATGAATAACATAAATATTGTTGATATTCATGTGCGAATTTAAATACATCTCTCTTAACAGTTGATTTAGGAAAACCGTTAAAAGCAGGATTATACATATCTCTAATGTAATGAATAAAACCGGGAGATGAAGGAAATGAAAAAGGCAAACCCTCCACAACAACTAATTTTGCTATTGCTTCCCTATCTCTATGTTTATTGTATTTAGGGCCTACAATCCCCCCGTCATAGGGTTAATTTGACCCTGTATTTGATCCGAGACAGTATCCGTATGTGAACCTTGTCCCGATGGAGCGGACGTTTTCGCACCCGATTTTGAAGCCTCGTATTGGGCATACCTAGCTGGATGAGTCTTTGCTACGTGTCTCATTAAGCCCCCCATCCAACCGTGACCTTTTCCAATTTTAAATTTTATAACATCTTTACAAAATTTACATCTAGCTACTTCATTCTCTACGTCCCTATCAAAAAATGTCCATACATCTGATTTTAATGTTCGTTTTGCTGGACCTCGTCTCATACTAGGGGCAATAGGAGGCATTTCAGTTGAAGGTGCACTAGTGGGTGTGTTGTCATCTACATTAGTGGGTGTATCATCTAGATCATTATCTAAATTAAAGTCTTCTTGAGTTCTAGAAAATAGCTCATCGTCTAAATCTAATGGTATTGTAGGAAAATGTTCAGTATCAACAAAATCATCTTGTGTAGGAATAAGATTCTGTCTAGAAATAGGATGACTAGAAGAAGTACCCTTGTCCTTGTTGCCCCTACTAGAGGAAGCACGACCCCTACCCGTAAGCATACGTTTAAATCCTTCCATTATAAATTTATAATTATACTAATAAATAATTAAAGTAAATGAAATTAAGTGCGCTAAATAAAATAAACAGATAATAATAATTTAATGAAGGAACGAATGTACCAAACGTTGACATAATGTCGACGTGTAATCGAGAGGTTGAAAATTGAAACTTTGCTCGATGGAAGATCCTCAAGCTAGTTGCCAACTTCACTCCCAATTGCCAAATGAATAAATAAAATTGAATATTTAGTAGACAATGTAGACTTGTAGAGAGATAGATTGAGAGATTGTAGGAAGATTTGTGAGAAAGATGAAGAGAAAATGAGGTATTTATAGGTGAAAAATTGGGTTAAGTGTAAATATAATAACTTATGGGTTAAAAATAAATATTAAGGGGGTAGGGGGGTTGGGGGAGGGGGAGGCCATAAATGGCCGTTGCACAACGGCCAAAATGTAAAATGGTCGTTGGTGCAACGGTTATTTTTTCAAAAGGGGGGGGGGGGGGGGGTTTCGGCGGGATCGGGGCGGGACCGAGATCGGGTCAGGACTGGCGGGCCTGGGGCGGACCGGGACGAGACCATGTCCCGTCCCGGTTCGAGTCCCGATACCGAAATGTTTTTTTTTTAAAAGTCGGGTTCGGAGCGGGACCGGGCCGACCCGGTCCCACTGGCCAACCTTAATCTCATCATATATAAAGGTGTAGATGCAGCCAAATGGCCGAAATCAGAGATCAATGAACAGCTCATCAATTAGAAATTATCAACTAAGTTGCAATTGATTAATTGCGAAATCAGTTCAAGGATAATTAACAAAGAGGAGAATTCTCTAGACCCCCTCTACTCATCACTTTGAGTTAAATTATAAATCAAACTAAACCTAAACTATTTTTTGATAATGGAGATGCCCCGTACCAGCACCTGCATCATCCCACCAATACAAGTATCAGATAATTTTGTCGATCAAAACTTAAGCAAATGACAGGAAATCACTTACCTATTTTGCCTCTATCTAGTTTCAAACTAGTATCATATAGTTTTCATTCCAACTTCATCAACTGCTAGATCAGACCCTATATTGCTCAACCAACCTAATTGTAAGTCAAACTAACCATACAATAACGATACCATTTGCCTCGATTTGCTTTCCAAATTTGAGTATTTTGGTCCGAATAAGAAAATTCTAAACCATACATTTGCTGTTTAACAAGTTAGGTTTTACCAATAAACTCGTGTGTCCCAATGATCAAAGTCAAGAAATGATGTATCATACTTCAAAGATCAGGAATACAAAATGTGACCCTTTGCTGATAAAATTGATTAAACTTCAGCAGCTTGGTATTACAGGGACCTGAATGATGCTGCAGTTACGAAGATAGCACGTAAAGCAAATGCATGAAGAAATATTCACTATAGTAACAAACAAAACAGCTTCTGTAAAGGATATGAATCGGAAAACTTCTGTAAACGATATGAATCAGAATTATCAGTACAAGTCACTCATTAACCTATAGCAACCTAAAACAATCGAGTACAACAAGTGTTACGGATCACTTCGGATCCTTCCAGCTATCTAATATTTTGAGAATCATCCTTCGTTGTGTGTATAATTCTATACAGTCTGAATCTCAATACTGTTACAATGATTACGATAAAAAGGACCTCTGAATCAAATTTCCTATTTCTCCTGGCCTTAACCTATTCATTCATCTCAGCCCAGAGATGCTCACCTGGTGTAGCACTGTGATTGTCCACTTTGCTCGGTTCCTCAAGTATCAATTAGCCTTACAGATTGAGGAATCTCGGTAGAAGGTCTGAACAGTGTTTTCTGTTCATTCGAGTTTTCTTGAATATGCAAGCCAGGTGTAGTAGCCCCATCAAACATGTCAGGAACAACAGAGTTCTCTCGTTGTCTAAGATCTTGTTCAGCCAATATTCTGGCTTCAGCCTGAGATGTCTCATCTAGATCTATTCCTGAAGACCTTTCACCTTGAATAGATCTTTTTTCCTCCGGTACGTCACTTACCCCTTGAAGCAAATCATCTGGAGTAGCAGCAGGGTCGAGCTCCCAGCACCCCTCTGGCGGCAAGTTCGTTGTTTCTCTTTTCAGTAAACAAGAAGGCACCTGATGTGAAAATCGCAACATCTCTCTTCTTGGAATCTTCCGGATGGCATCCTTGTTCGTGTTCCGTCGGTATACAGTCTTGAATCCATCTAATTTGACCAAAGGAGCAACACAAACACCAAAGTCTTCAGAATAATCACCAAGGACCTCCACCATTTCATACTGGTGCCTCACTTCATCTGCGGTTTTCCTGTTCCAATCTGGCGACCAATTTCGATATATGGCCCAAATGTCTCCACTTTTCGGGTAGATCTGAACGCAGCCTCCTCTTCCAGCCTTCTCCCTACTTAGCAGATGAGAAAATATGTTGACTTGCTCAATAACTTCAGAGTTAAAGGCCCGAAATTTTCCGCATGACTTGGTAAAACCAGAATACAACCAATTGACAAGGCCAAATTCACTATCGGTTTTTGAACTTAAGTAGCTGATATGAACCTTGAATGGCTGCACAGAGATAACTTGGCGGATCAGACAATACAAGCGAGGCATACCATCTTCCTCATCATATAAAGCCCATATTTGCTTCGGCTTGAAGCAATCCTCTGATCTATCCTTGTCAAAATCATGGAAGTCAGAGTCTGGGACTGTCATAGTCATGGACCCCGTTGATTGATGAGCAGCAATACCCAGACCTTCTCTTTTCGGTCTTTCACTTGATTCACCATATTGAGTAGCATGTGCCGCCTTTCTCTTTCTCTCGGCCTCTGCCAACGTGATCTCTTCCAGTTTTTTGCGGATATCTGTTCTTGCCTTGTCAATTAACAACGGTCTCGGATCAAATGCAGGAGCCATGGGCCATCTTCTGGTTGGAACTTCAGGAGTAGGAAGCTCACCATTTCTTTTCAAATTCTCATTCCCGTTTCCATCTGCCATTATGACTTCTGCAGCAGCTTTTGAAGCCACTTCACCATTACTATAACCCCTTGTACTGATCTCCATTTCAATTTTTCTGTTCTTAGGAGGCCTGCCAGGCCTACGGGGCAGTTGATCACTACCCACAGAAGACCCATCAGCAACCATTTTTTTTCCGTTGGCTTTTCTTCCAGAGGCTTTCGTATTTGCCTGCTGGATAAAACTGAAGCCAGTGGATGACCCATTTGGATCTATAACTCCGGCAGAAGTTCCAGGGAAGGAGGAGCTCCACTGAAAGGATAAATTGGAAACGTGCTCTGAACCATGATGTCCTGGGACCCTACTATTATTTGCAGAATAAGCAGGCGATGATGTTGGAACATACGTAACCCCACAACCATGGCTTTTGTATCCATTCTCAGGCACATAAGGCCAAGGGCTAAATGCATAGGAACCATTTACCGGGGCCAATCCAGTTTCAACAGCTATGAAAACCCCACGACAGTTCTTACAAGACAGTCTTTTGTTCACGTATTTCCTATGATATTCATACTGAACCTGACAAGACGTACAAACCGTCCAAAATGTATCGAGCCTGCCATGGCCATGAGGAGCTGGAGAGTTGGAGTAATTAGCATAGTTGCCAACACCAGACGTATGCAGAGTAAATACATTTCTCCTCTGATCATAAGCGCTTCTTTTAGCACGATCAGACAATACAGTCCACGCTTCAGAAACGAGCCTAAATGCACCATCAGCTCCTACATTTTTGTTCTTATCAGGATGGAGTAACACAGCCATCCTCTTATATTGTTTCTTCAACTTAGCCCTGTTTGCAGATGGATCCATACCAAGTATCGTATAGAAATCATATTCTCCATTAACCTTCATCTCCGCTGCACTGTGAACACCAAATGTCGCTACCATTTGTGCTATGCCCTCTAAGTGAGGACACAGCATCTGAGCTCTTAAAGCATTATTTTTTGCACTCACATAGTCTCTCTCCGCAAATTTCCTTTCAGCATTTGCTTTAGCTTGCAGTGCATCCTGTACATTCGGCTCCATCTCAAAATCCAGAATTTTTTTACCCTAATTTCCACCAAAAGAAGCTATACGAATCTTACAGAGAGCTACAGTTGTAACATTCTTATGTGCCTGCAATTAAACAAGAATTGCCTTATCAGTTCTACTGACCTGTCAACAATCTCCAAGACTAATCATAATTCTTACTTATAATCATTCTTTTTTTATAAGAATTTAAGAATTTTTTTTATTTACATAATTGCTCGATGAAAACTTCATCTAAGCTCGTCGACGTTCACGGTGGTCTAATCATTCTTGGCAAGATGAAGCAATACAAAGTACACAACTTTAAAAATCAAGTAAAAGTAGAATTCACAAAATCAACAAATCATATCTATCAACCTTTCCAAAAGACAATATCAAATTAGATTTAGATCTAACTATCCGACATACTTACTCAATACCAACAAAACAACAAAAAAGCTACTGACACAATTTATCAGTGTATCTAAGGACCGATACAACAACATCAACAAAGACAGCAACAACAACAACAACAACACAACAACACAACAACACAACAACACAACAACAACAACATATCCAGTGAAATCCCACAACGTGGGGTCCGGGGAGGGTAAAATGTACATAGACCTTATCTCTGCCTTGGTAGGTAGAGCGGCTGTTTTCGAGAGACACTCGGCTCAGGACAAGCAAAGAAAAAAACAGTCAGACTCGGTCAAAAGCTTAAAGCAGTAAGCAGTAAGACAATGCTGATAGCAAACGCGAATACGCCATGATATCGCATCCTGAAAGAGAAGCAGTAACTAACGCAGATAAACATCAGTTGCATTCCAACACTCAAATTAACTATTCTCTAACACTACAGGCCTTCTACATTTCCTATACACACAAAAATTTCTAAACAACAAAAAGAATCTATAAAAATGAGCTAAAGCAATTAACTTAGCAAAATCAAGAACACTGTCTCTTGCAATATGCTCAAATTCAAGTCAACAACTTTCAACTCTTATTCAAAATTAATTGAAAGAAAAATATCTTCAGTCAGTAAGATCCAAATCAGCAAGATATCTAGCATAATATTCCATATAGCAATAAGATCTAAACTAAATACAACGCAAAACATCATAAAAATCGTACTTTTAGCTGGAATATTGTACATAAGATCTAAAAAATAGTCGAGGATTAAAAGTCAATATTCAAACTGCACTTACAAAGACAAGAAGAAACAAAGCAGACCCAGATCAGAAAAACAGTTATTGATCCCTAAATTTGCTTCAGATCTTGAATCTTGGACCAAGTCTTATAGACCAATTAGTACAAATATGTCAAGTAAACACATGTGAAGTAAAAAAGGAAAGTTAAATTCTACAAAAAAGGAAATTGAAAATGAAATAATTGGGATTTTATGTGGTGGTTGACGGCGGAGCAACGGTGGAAGAAGCCGTCGGAAAAGTATTAGGTTACTTACTATTGCAACTAAACTTTCAAAGATACTGTATGGGTGTAGTTAAAAATGAAAAAAATACAACAAATATAGATAATGGAATGATTTCAGAGAGAAAGTAAGCTAAAGTTAATATTACTAGTAGAATATTAATTTCTTACTCCCCTCCTAAATAGTTATCACTTTTTGCTTTTCAAAGTTCTAATTAGGTGAATTTTTAAAATATTAATGATGCAGGTTTAATTTAATTATTTGGAAGATAAAATTACTGTGACCTGATTTAAAATTTATTAAATTGGTCATTAATAAATGAAATATGTCAAATAAATGGAAAATGTTTAGGGGTTTAGGGTTCAATTAAACATTAAATTTTTTAATTTACAAATTTTCAATAAAGAGAACATTCTTAAAAAACATGTATTTTTGGAGATAACATCTTTTGTTTGGTTAAGATAGTGGAAACCTTATTTGAAAGGTTCATATTTGTCTGCCACTTTGGCATTAATTACTTGCAATTTTTAGCAGACTATTATTATTTAAAATATATTATTTGGTATTAAATGTACTTGTATGCAATTATTTGAGAATCTTTTTATCTTTGATGGTGCAAGGCCATGACTGAAATGGTCAAAAGGTAAAAGAACAAGATATTTTGAAATTCCTTTTAGTTTAATTTCATATGAAAATTCAAATTATTAGGAAATACAATAAAAGTTTTCATATTTTTATCGTATATAAAGAATATCCAGTCCTCCTATTTACTTCTTTAATCTAAATCTTGCCATTACTTACCCCTGCTACTTATTTTGGTGTTTGATATACTATTAGTGAAGTGTTTGGAAAGTTCAACATGTGAAATTAAAAGCTCAAACTAGATGAAGCATGGAAGGTCAAACAATTGAGATCTAGCATATCAAGAATGTCGAAGTTGAACAATTATGAAATTTTAGTGGCTTAATGCAACAAGTTTTCCTTTTTTGGTCATGAATACTTCTTGGTCACAGTGCTAAGAATTTTGAATAGAGTAATTTTGTTTATTTTTATCAAATCACATCTTTTATTAATACCGAAAACATTTTACATTTTTCCTCTTGATTTCTCCATGGGATTCATTGTACATTTGATTATCTATTTAGATTGGTACAATCATACATCTCTCTAGTTTTGATTGTCTAAGATGTCATGCCCTGACTAATAATTTGTTTTTTTAAAAAAGACCTATTTTTATATATTGTTTCTTCCTTTTTATATATATATATATATATACACGTGAATTTTACAGCTGTAATTGATAAAAAAAAAATAGGAGTTAATGCTTAAAATTAATAAAATGGGTAAAATTCAATATATCAAGCATGCTCTTTTCATGAAAAGTTTAACATGTTGTAAACACACTTTTGAGAACATGATGTCACATTTCACATTCTAACAAAAACCCAAAAAATAGGTTGAAAATAATTATCAATCTTTTTTAGGGTGAAGTCAATATTTGTAAGTGAGATTATAATAATATTCACAATTATTCATTTTTGACAGAAGCGTTTTATTGATTAGGCATAGGCACGCTCTGTCAGACAACCTTTTATCAATAATTATATCTATATATATGAAATATCACGAATTTTATATATATTAGTAGATAAAATACCTTTGATAGAAGGTTACTCACTTGAAAGATTGTGAATAAATACATTTGAATGGTTGTGTCTTTATGAATAAACATCATTCAAATATTGTGTCTTTATGGATGGACACCATTCAAAGGTCGTGACCTTATGAAATGATACCTCTTTGAGAAGGGTTGTGTCCATTATGAAAAGAGACTTAAAAGTTTATAAATTATACGATTTTACTACAGATAGAGATATAGATCAATATAGATTTATAATTAGTTTTAGAAACACCATCTTATTTGCTTGAGATAGTGTTTAGGATTTGTTGTATCTTGGGGTAATTTGCCAAAAACTCTTAGCAAACCTTGTGTTGGTGAGGACAAATAAAATCTTAAAGGAAAGTGTTTCTATACGCCTCAAATCCTGTTTTGTCATTTCTCTTCATTTGCCTCCTTATTCTTCTTTTATTCCAACAATCTTTAAGGTTTTAATTTTGCAATGGAGGCTTCTAAAGATATGACTTCGTTCCTCAATTCAAATGTTCAACTTGATCGCTTTGACGGCACCAACTTCACTCACTGGAAAGGAAAATTATTCTTTCTTCTCACTGTGCTCAAGATTGCTTATGTGTTTGATCCAAAGTTGCCACCACTTCAAGAGCCAAAGGAAGATGACACAGAAGTGATCAAGGCCGCTACGAAAAAGCGTGAAGATGATGAAGTGATGTCTAGAGGTCACATTCTCAATACTCTTTCCGATAGGCACTATGATCTCTACAACTTGATGGAATCTCCGGTTGAAATTTGGAATGCTCTCGAGTATAAATATAATACGGTGAAAGAAGGTACGGATAAATTTCTTGTATCTAAATATCTTAAATTTACCATGATTGACACAAAGTCCGTTCTTGATCAAATACATGAATTGCAAATCATTGTTACTAAGCTTCGAGAATTGAAAGTTGAAATTTCTGAACCATTTCTAGTGAGGACAATTATTGCTAAATTGCCTCAAAGTTGGAATGGTTATAGAAAGAAACTTATTCATAAAAGAGAGGACATACCTTTGGAAGAATTAGAAAAGCATTTGAGCACAACCATTCATGTTTGTAATGACAAGAATCTATTTAAGTCTTACAAAATGGAGAATGAATGACAAAAGGTTCTTATGGGGAACAATGATTCAGTCTTGGTTGCCGGAAAAAATATGATGGAAATTAATTTCACTTTCGGAAAGAATGTCACATTGAACAATGTCTTTCATGTGCCTTCCATTAGGAGGAATCTTATTTCTGCTAGTCGCCTGGGTAAGAATGAGCTTAAGATTGTTCTTGAGGGAAATAATTGTATTGTATCAAATAATGCAATATTTGTGGGGAAATGATATTCTTGTGATGAAATGTATAAGCTAAGCATTAATAATAATAATTTCAATTATGCTTATATTGTTGAGTCTTTTGATATTTGGCATGCTAGATGAGCACATTTAAATTTTTGATCTTTGAAGTACATGTCCAAGCATGGTTTGATTAATTGCAAAGATATAAAAAATGATAAATGTGAAATATACATCCAAGCAAAATTGACTAAGAAACTGTTTCTAAGTGCTGAACGAAATACTCAAATATTGGATTTGATTCATACCGATATTTGTGAGTATAATGATGTTTTTAATAGAGGAGGAAAAAGACACTTTATCACTTTCATTGATGATTGTTCAAGATACACTCATGTGTACTTACTTATAACAAAAGATAAAGCCTTTGAGAAATTTAAAATTTTCAAGGCTGAAGTTGAGAACCAAAAAGATAAGAGAATCAAAATGGTTAGAAGTTATAGAGGAGGTGAATATTTTTCTAATGAATTGATAAATTTTGTGAAGAACATGAAATTATTCACCAAAGAACAACACCTTTTACTCCTAAAAAAAAACAGTATGGCTGAGAATTTTTACAGATATGATACATTCTATGATTCTTAATGGTAATTTAACAAAAAACTTATGGGGGGAAGCATTATTCATTGCATGTCATGTTCATAATAGAATTACCTTTCTAAAAACACATGTATCTCCCTATGAAATTTGGAAAGGAAGAAAACCAAATTTGATGTATTTAAAGGTATGGGGTTGTTTAAATTTTTATAGAAAGCATGACCCAAAATCATCTCAGTTAGATGCTAGAGGTATTAAAAATATTTTTGTGGGATATGCTAAGAGTTTCAAGGCTTATAGATTATTAAATTTTGATTCTAATATCATTGTTGAATTAAGAGATTTGAATTTATTTAAAATAAGTTTAATCATGATTCTGTAACTCAATTAGAATCTATCATTGATCAACCATGTGATGATTCTCTTGGTGTTTCTACTGATTATAAAAGAAAAGAGTCTATGACATCTTTCGAACCAAGGAGAAGTCACGTGAAAGAAAAGGAAAAGATTTACCACTGGATTTTATTTCATCACAAGCATTACTCTTCTTGTTTGAAGGAGATAGAAATAATGTACTAAATAAAGTACCATTATTGCTAAATATTGAAGCAGATCCAAAGATATTTAATGAAGCTATGTCTTCAAGAGATGCCTCCTTTTGGAGAGAGGAGGTGAATGATGAAATGGATTCAATTATGTCAAATCAGACATGGATTTTGGTTGATCTTCCACCGGGATCTAAACTAATTACAAATAAATGGGTCTTTCGTAGAAAGTATAATACCGATGACTCTTTGCAAACTTTTAATGCTAGATTGGTAGCCAAAGAGTTTAAACAAAGACATGTTATTGACTATTTTGACACATATGCTCTTGTAGCAAGATTAACATCTATTAGAGTGCTATTTTCAATTGCTTCCTTGAACAATTTGCATTTGCATTAAATAGATGTGAAAATGACTTTTCTTAATGGTGATCTTGATGAAGAAATTTATATGGAACAACCCGAGGGATTTTTTTGCCTGGAAATGAGAAAAAGGTATGCAAGTTAGTCAAATCTCTTTATGGTTTAAAGCAAGCACCAAAACAATGGCATGATAAATCCGACAAAGTCATTTTATCTTATGGTTTTGAGCATAATCATGCAGATAAGTGCATATATTCGAAATTTACAAGTGATTTTATGCTTATATGTTGATGATATGCTTATCTTTGGAACGAACATGCAAGGGGTAAAAGACACTAAGAATTATCTAGCTTCACAATTTAAGATGAAAGATCTTGGTGAAGTAGATACTATCTTAGGTGTAAAAGTGCGGAAAAATAGTTGGGGTTACTCGTTGTGCCAATCTCACTATATTGAGAAAGTACTTCTTAAATTTAATCACTTAAAATTTAAAGAAGCTAATACCCCATTTGATTCTAGTATTAAATTACTAGAGAACTCAGGCCAAGTTGTAGCACAACTTGAGTATGATAGTGCGATTGGTAGCTTGATGTATGCTATGCATTATACAAGGCCTGATATAGGTTTTGCGGTATGCAAAATGTCTAGATTCACGAGTAACCCGTGCATTGAGCACAGGAAAGCAATTGGACGAATACTTGGTTATCTTAAAAGAACCATGAATTTGGGTTTGCATTATAACAACTATCTTGAAGTACTTGAAGGGTATTCAGATGCTAGTTGGATAACCAATATAAGTGATAATAAATCCACATATGGATGGATCTTTACAATTGATGGATGAGCCGTTTCTTGGGCACCCAAGAAGCAAACATGCATAACTCACTCAACAATGAAAAGTGAGTTTATAGCACTTGCATCAGCAGACAAAGAAGCAGAATGACTGAGAAATTTGTTATTTGATATAAAGTTGTGGCCACAACTGATGCTGTCTATTTCTGTGTATTGCGGTAGTGAAGCTACATTCTCTAGGGCTTATAATATGGTGTATAATGGAAATTCTAGATAAATTAGCTTGAGACATGAGTATGTGAAACAATTAATAATCGATGGTGTTATTAATGTGATTTACGTTAGGACAAATAAAAACCTAGCAGATCCTTTAATAAAAGGTTTTTCAAGAGACTTAGTTAAGGATACATTTAATGGAATGTGGCTGAAACCTTTTAGCTTTACAGTCATCAATGATGGTAACCCAACTATGTAATAGTTATACCACTATTCCATAGTTAAATGGGTAAGAACAAGTTAGTGACAGGTTTGGCATTGGAAAAAATATATATTAACTAGTCCCTTTCAAGATGTTTGGTGCTAATAGCTACGAAGTAGAGGTTGAGTACTAACTCTTAATGAATTTCAAGTCTCATAGTAGCTAGAAGCAAATTTTGAAACTTCACCTAAGTGAGCATAAGAAATGGTGTCGTTTCTAACAAGATTGTGGTTTAATCTTGTAAATGCTCATGAATCCAAGATAGAGCACAAGGCCGGAATAATGCTAAATAAATTAGAACATAATTTAAAATCTGGGATAGCTTATATGTGATGTATCTCTGGTATTTCCTTAAGAGACAAAGTTCAATGCTAAGCACACTATTGTATTGTTGATACTTTGAATGCATTCACTAATTAAAGGTTAAAATCGAAAGATACCTCTTTGTATGTATAAGTTTATCATTGTAAATTTGGAATAATATTACAATGTAGTGGGGAATTAGTGAGATTAAAATATTATTCACAATTATTCATTTTTGACAGAAGCGTTTTATTGATTAGGAGTGTGCACGCTCTGTCAGACAACCTTTTATCAATAATTATATATATATAAAATATCACGAATTTTATATATATTAGTAGATAAAATACCTTTGATAGAAGGTTACTCACTTGAAAGATTGTGTCTTTGTGAATAAATACATTTGAATGGTTGTGTCTTTATGAATAAACATCATTCAAATATTGTGTCTTTATGGATGGACACAATTCAAAGGTCGTGACCTTATGAAATGATACCTCTTTGAGAAGGGTTGTGTCCATTATGAAAAGAGACTTAAAAGTCTATAAATTATCCAGATTTTACTACAGATTGAGATATAGATCAATATAGATTTATAATTAGTTTTAGAAACACCATCTTATTTGCTTGAGATAGTGCTTAGGATTTGATGTATCTTGAGGATAATTTGTCAAAATATCTTAGCAAAAAACCTTGTGTTGGTGAGGGCAAATAAAACCTTAAAGGAAAGAGTTTCTACACGTCTCAAATCCTATTTTGTCATTTTTCTTCTTTTGCCTCCTTATTCTTCTTTTATTCCAACAATATTAACCAAAGAAAAAGTAAAAATTAAAGAACAAAACTAAAAGTAGAAGTAACTATATATATACTAGATAGGCACGACCCATGGCAGCACATGTCCAACATTGTCTATTTTCAAAGGGGTAGATGCTTTGCATAGCCATTTGTTGACAAAGGAAATAATAAAAGTAGCACACGTAAAAACATAAAGCTAAAATTGTATGAGCTTATATATTGATATGATTGCCGCAAGTAGAAGTAATATGTGAAATGGTTGATCTATTATGCATGTTTGCTTCCCTACAGATCTTATAGTAACACCTACTACCTTTAAACTAAGCTATGTTTATGATTCAAGTTGGAAAGTTAAGACAGAGAGTTTAAGTTGAAAAACCAGTTCCAGTACTGCAAATCATATTTTACGACAGGTTATACGTATCGTAAAATATTTTACGGACCCTCGAAACGAACCGTCAATTTCAAAAACGAAATTGACGGAACTCTGTGAATTCTACGGACCGTATAAGTTTATACGGCCCATCGATTCCAACCGTCTAAGAACCTCAACTTTTACAAATCACTGGAAACTTGCACATTTCTAGATGGTCCGATTATACGGACCGTACATAATTTTACGGTTCCTTGGCAAACCGTATAAAATTCGACAGCCTTTCGAATTTGGCCGTCAAATCCTTCTGACTAGGAATAGTTTAAATACAAAACTTAGTTCTGAAAAACCAGTTTTCACTCTTTCCAAGGCCCTAGCACGAAGGTTCTCTCCTTCCATCACTCTCATACACCAAGGTAAACCTGTTTCAAGTATTCCAAGTGGATTCTAACGCATATACATGAATTCTAAGTAGAAATTCACTTGTTCTTAACCTAGGGTTTTCAAGAAAACCCAACTCAAGGAATTAAGGTGCAAGTTTCAGATTCCTTCTTCCAAGTTCAGTCCTTTAACATAAGTATTGGAGCGATTAAGATATGTAGAGCTTCTATCCACGTGTGGAAATATCCATGTTCTTCCCCACACCATGTTTATTCATGAAATCATGAATTTCTATACTTAGGGTTTTAATCTAAGTTCATGATAACCTCAAATTACAAGTATCATGTTTCCTCATGTTTGTGTTTTTAATTCATTGTTGTATTCTCGATATTCCATTATGGTTATTGGAAGTCGGTATGTATTCCACTAATACCCATAACCTTGAATTCCATGGGTTTATAAATATAGGTCATGAAGTAATATTCTCAATTTCCATGAAATTACACATGTTTTCATATTTTACATGTCATATTATATATTTAATTACATGCCATATTTCCATCATGAATCATGTTTTCAAGCTATGTTTATGACATTCATGAGATTACAAGCCAATTGAAGTACATGTTTTGGGAGTTGCACAGATTAACGAGAAGGCTCAGATAGCCTGAAACTACGTTTGCCAGCGTAGGATAAGGATCGCTCCGCTCAGAGGATGATACCTTCATGTTACCTCTCAGTGGGATTATTTGATCCGGCGTTCACGCGTGGTGGTTACATTTCAGTTATACTAATGCTCTCCCCACAGATATACAGATATACAGATATACAGTGATACATATTTTACACATGTTATTATATTCATGTTCATGCTCATGTTCAGTTTTAGTTTCATATTCCTATTATATCATGTGTTTGTTTATTCTTTCAGTTGTTTTACATACGGTACAATTCAAATGAAACATCATTTTGCCTGGGACCTGCACTTCACGGTGCAGGTATTGAGTTTCAGGACGACGGATCTGCTCGCTAGGATTTGCCTCAATATCAACTTTGGTGAGCCCCATCTCATTCGGGATGTCAGCTTTATTTATTTACATGTCATGATTTTAGTAGAGGTATGCCTGGGCATTGTCCTGGTAAACAGTTTTGCAGACTCATATTTTAGAGGTTTCATAGACTAGTCTAGTTAGAATGACATGACAATATTATTTTCAGACTTATCATGTTTTCAGATATTTCCGCTATGACATTTCAGACTTTCAGTATACAGTTTTACATGTTTCATTATCATTACTATTGCCTGCCTTTGATTCCCATGTTGATTCAACAAGCCATGTGGTTCGCTCGGTCACATGCAATTAGACACCTCGCCCAAGCCACTCGCCCAAGCCATGGTTCGGTGTAACGGCGTTACACTTATCACATAGATTCTCGACTATCTTTACAAAGTTTTCCGGCATAGTTAATTCCCACTTCTTTTTCCAGAAAGCCGGCATATCCTCCTTGCTTGTTCAATTTGTCTATGCAGTATAAAGTTTTACACATCAGAGAGCAAGCAAATCAAGCTCAACAATGGATTACACTTTCCTTTTTCTACATTTTATAATCATGAATTTACGGAATGTTCACTACTGATTACAGGAGAACACATTCTATTTATTGAATGATTCTTGAGCATTATAAGTGTTGTTGCATCCCGCAATCCTAGCTATCGTGGTTTACTATCCCACAAAGAGCTAACTCTGCAGCAGCTAATTTCGCGTCCTTTCTGTTCTAAATAGTTGCTGGGAACAATGAGTTATATATGAGAATGAGAATAGATTATTAGCAGTAACATTGCACAAAGGAGAGAACATATATAAGACTAATATTCCGTAATGCAATCAATATAGAGTCAGAAAAAATTGCCCCTCAAAATGTTGAATAATGTAGATGAAATGGTGGACTTAACTGGGTTCTAACCTTTTGAAGAGATAGATTCGAACCCTTACTCGGTCTAGCTGCTCCTTTCGTCTGTATGAGTGCCGATGATATGAAATCCAATCCCAGCATCATATCTACAAAGGAAGACATTAATATCAGGTGATAAGTTCACATGCAAAGCAGTTCAAACATCCTTTTTGTTTTGTTTATAAGGCAGAGTAGTTCAAGCATCCTCTGTAGGTAATTTTCCATCAGCTTCAAAATATTTCCTTATACTATTAAGAAAATAGTAGTTCCACATTAAATCCTAAAGTACAATTTTTCAACAGCGCAAAGATTATCAAACGGAATAATGATCAAAACAAAAGCTAATACAGTAAGTAGGGGAAGTTGAAGAGCTGATAAGACACCCGCAGACCAAGCTAATAACACATTCAGCTGAAACATAAATCTATAGCTAATAGAAAATGACTGTTGTCTTCAATGAAATATGAAAAATTTAGCAAATGTTCCATCAAAAGAATTACATGAACAATTACAATGAGCATGTAAATGCAATCCACTGAAAATTTCTTTATGTAAGAATATTTTATGTAATTTAACCAGATTTTCTACTTGAAAACAGCCTCTTGCAGAAATGTGAGGTAAGACTGCGTACAATAGACCTTTGTGGTCCGACCCTTCCCCGAACCCCGCGCATAGCGGGAGCTCAGTGCACTGGGCTTCCCTTTTAACCAGATTTCCTACTTAAAACTGTTAAATATACACAATATACATGTGTATATTGTGTATATTGCTCTCGGATTCTCGCTTCCTATTACCGTATATAGAGTATATATTTAGGTAGTATTTAGACTCCTAGTTTAGGTAATATTGTAATGTAATTAGTATTGTACACTTACCATAATAATTGTATTACCATAAATGTATATTTAGTATCCAAGTAGAATAAGGTTTTAGGAGTAGAATAGGAATAGGATTCTCCTATTATGGAAATATGTAACTTGTATAAATAGTCTTTCAATCAATGAAAATAATCAAGGGATTATTTCTTTCATGGTATCAAGAGTCTAGGTTTATTTTCTCTCCCAAATTTTCCCTAATTCCGTCGACTTCCTTGGAAATTCCGAGACCTTGCTCTCGGTTTTTCGTACCGACGAGAACCCCCTTCTTCCCAAAGTTTTCTCCCTAATCCCTCAATCACATATTGTTCTATCAATATGTCTACATCCCGGAACATGTTTCATCCTGTCCTTATAGTTTCTAACATCAAGAATAACATCCCTCTTGTTCTTGAAATAGAAAACGTCCAATATGCGATGTGGGCCGAACTGTTCAAAATTCACGCACGATCGCATCAAGTCATCCATCACATAATCCCCGCGGCTCCTGAGGATACGGAGGTGCCAAAGCGTGAGGATGATCCTAAGTTGTGGACGACTCTTGATGCTACCGTCCTTCGGTAGATATACTCCACAATTTCTACCGACCTTTTGCAAATAATTATTGAGCCTGACGCTACGGCACAAGTGACTTGGGATAGACTGCGTGATATATTCCAAGATAATCAAAATTCTAGAGCCGTTACCCTTGAGCAGGATTTCTCCTACGTCAATATGGAAGATTTCCCTAATGTTTCGGCTTATTGCAAAAGATTAAAGGAATTGACGAACCAACTTCGCAACGTTGGCGCGCCAGTTTTGAACGATCGTTTGGTCCTCCAAATGGTTTCTGGCCTCTCCGAGGCCTATAGTGGTGTTGGAACGCTTCTTCGGCAAAGCAATCCGCTTCCGCAATTTTATCAAGCCCGTTCTATGCTTACACTAGAAGAAGCAGACATGGCAAAAAGGGCGGCTATCGGTGCTAGTCCGTAGTCATGATGACCGAGTCCGCGGTGTATCCTACCGGTTCCAACAACTCGGGCCAAAACTGTAACAACGGTGGTAGCAAAAAGGGTGGAAATAAGAAAAATAATGGCAAGAACCGCGACGGCAACAATGGTGCAGCCGGCAGAATGGTGGTGGCGATGGGGGTCCTCACGGTGGTCAGCAGCAACAACAGTTCTAGGGCCCACAGTGGGCCCCTATGCAGTGGTAGTGGGCCCCACAACAACAGTTTGAGCCCAGCCAATGTTTCCCCCAGTGGCAGTTTCAGCCCAGCCACTTACAGCCCAACGCGTGGCGGCCCAACGAGCGGTCCGAGCCCACCCTCGGCCTGGTCCACATACAACCAGCAGTCTGGGTCGCGACCGCAAGCAGGGGTGCTTGGGCCTCGATCCCCGTAAGCCCATCACGCAGCGGCACCCACGCCTACCGACATCGAAGTCGCAATGCACATGGTTGGTTTAAATCCTTCGGAACCAAATTGGTATATGGACACCGGTGCCACTACCCACATGACATCCGATTCAGGTACGCTCTCGTCTTATTCCAATTTGAGCAACCCTCACGGTATAATTGTTGATAATGGTAATTTTATTCCAATTCGTGGTTATGGTCATAAAACGTTATCTCCCCCTCATCCGCCTCTTATCTTGAAAAACACCCTACACGCCCCCCAAATTGATTAAAACTTAGTCTATGTCCGTAAATTCACTACTGACAATTCTGTTTCTATTGAGTTTCATCCATTTGGTTTCTCTGTGAAGGATTTCAAGACGAGGAGTCCTCTCATGAGGTGTGATAGTAGGGGAGACCTTTATCCTATCACACCCAGTTCCGGTCCATCGAGTCAAGCCCTGCTATCAGCCTTTGTAACCATTTCTCCTTCCTCGTGGCATGCTCGTTTTGGTCATCCGGGGTCTTCTATTTTATCATCTTTAGATAAAAATAGTTTCATTTCATGTAAGGGTACGGGTAGTACTCCAAATTATCAATCTTGTTTTTTAGGAAAAATTGTTAAGTTGCCATTTGTAGACTCAAATTCTTAAACTTTAATGCCATTTGATATTATTCATAGCGACTTATGGACGTCTCCTGTTCTTAGTTCGGTGGGTCATCGGTATTATGTTCTTTTTTTATGATTATTCTAAGTTTTTTATGGACGTTTCCGATAGCGAAAAAATCTCAAGTTTTTTCCATCTTCCTAAAATTTAGAGCATTCATCAGAACCCAATTCGACCGAGAAAAATAAAAAATATTCAGTGTGATAATGGCAAAGAATATGACAATGGGGTGTTTCAGGAATTATGTGCTAATAATGGGATCAATTTTCATTTTTTTTGTCCTCATACATCTTCACAAAATGGGAAAGCCGAACGCAAAATTCATTTCATAAATAACATTGTCTGAACATTATTGATTCATGCTTCCGTACCCCCATCTTTTTGGCATCATGCTCTCCAAATGGCTAACTATCTCCTCAACATAACTCCTTCCAAAGGTTTGACATACTCTTCCCCCCTTCAAATTTTATATAATAAAATTCCTTCATATTCACATCTTCGGTTTTTTGGGTGTTTGTGTTATCTGTTATTCCCGTCCACCACAATTAACAAACTTCAGGCCCGGTCTACTCCGTGTGTGTTTTTGGGTTTTCAATCTAATCATCGTAGCTACAAATGCTTTGATTTATCCTTTAATAAAATCATCATTAATCGCCATGTCATTTTTGATGAATTCCAATTTCCATTTGCTAATGTTAATACTCCTGTGCCTAGTTCGTATAATTTTTTGGATGATAATATATCCCCGTATATTATTCAGCATTTTTCGGACATCTCCCGCACCCAAAATTCTCCAGCGGGCCCACTGCCTGCTGGGCCCACTGGTCCGTCACCCATCGTCTCGTCGCGGTCCGGTCCACCACTGCCGCTTCTGCGTTTGGGCCAGTCCAGCCCAATTCTGGAACTGGTCCAGTTCTGACTCTAGATTACCGATTTGGGCCAGCAGGCCCACTACCTGCTTGCTGGCCAGTCCGTCCCGAGTCCCGAAAATTCCCAAAATCCACCCACCCCCGCCCCGAGTCATGGACCAGTCACCCGTAGTCAACGAGGGATTTTTACACCAAAAAGACATTTTAATATACATTCCAATGTTCTTAAATCACCCTTAACCCGAAATCCTGTGTCTGCATTAAATGACCCGAATAGGAAAATTGCTATGACCGATGAATTTAATGCTCTTATTGATAATAAAACGTGGGTGTTGGTACCCCATCCATCTGGTATTAATATTATTCGGTCTATGTGGATTTTTGCTCATAAGGAAAATTCAGATGGTTCATTTGCCCGACATAAGGCGTGGCTTGTGGGTGATGGTAAGACTCAGCAGGTTGGTGTTGATTGTGGTGAGACGTTTAGTCTGGTGGTCAAGCCAGCTACCATTCGCACTATTCTTAGCTTGGCTCCTTCGAAGGCATGGCCTATTCATCAGTTAGATGTAAAAAGTGCTTTCCTACATGGGGATCTCAAGGAAACAGTCTATATGCATCAGCCTTTGGGATTCAGGGATCCGAAACATCGTCATCATGTCTGTTTGTTGAAGAAGTCCTTATATGGGCTTAAGCAGTCTCCCCGGGCCTGGTATATGAGGTTTGCAGACTATGTTTTGACTATTGGATTCACTCACAGCAGGTCGGATAATTCCTTGTTCATCTACCATCGTGGTTTGTCCTTGGCCTATATTATGTTATATGTGGATGATATTATTTTGACAGCCTCTTCCGATGCCTTTCGCCAGTCTATCATGACACTGCTCAGCTCTGAGTTTGCTATAAAAACTTGGGGCTCTTGAGCTACTTTTTGGGGATTGCTGTCACTCGATATTCCGATGGGTTATTCTTATCTCAACGGAAGTATGCAGCTGAGTTAGAGGTCTGGGATGTCATCTTGTAAATCCACTTCCACTCCAGTTGATACGAAGCCAAAGCTAAGTGTCGCGGCGGCGTACCCTACGAGGATCCGACCCGCTATCACAGTCTTGTAGGGGCCCTTCAGTATCTTACCTTTACGAGACCGGATATTACATATGTTGTCCAGCAGGTGTGTTTGTTCATGCATGATCCCAGAATTTAGCACATGAATGCACTCAAACGCATCATTCGGTATATTCAAGGTACACTTGACTATGGTTTGCATTTATATCCTTCCTCGAGGTCCACACTTGTCTCGTATACGGATGCTGATTGGGGTGGTTGTCCCGACACCAGACGGTCTACGTCAAGCTATTGTATGTTTCTTGGCAAAAACTTGGTCTCCTGGTCTGCAAAACGTCAGTCGACTCTATCCCGCTCAAGTGCCAAAGGCTGAATATCGAGGGGTAGCTAATGTGGTCTCAGAATCATGTTGGTGACGTAATTTTCTTTTAGAGCTTCATTGTCCCATTCAGAAGGCAACCTTGGTTTATTGCGATAATATTAGTGTCATCTACCTTTCTGGTAATCCGGTTCAACATCAACACACTAAGCATATTGAAATAGACATTCACTTTGTCCGTGAAAAGGTTGCTCGTGGTCAAGTTCGCGTATGCCATGTCCCGTCAAGACATCAAATTGCCGACATCTTTACAAAGGGTCTTCCCTTGGTCCTTTTTGAAGATCTTAGGGACAATCTCAGCGTTCGAAGACCGCCCGCTATGACTGCTGGTGTGTATTAAATATACACAATACACACAATATACATGTGTATATTGTGTATATTGCTCTCGGATTCTCGCTTCCTATTACCGTATATAGAGTATATATTTAGGTAGCATTTAGTCTCCTAGTTTAGGTAATATTGTAATGTAATTAGTATTATACACTTACTATAATAATTGTATTATCATAAATGTATAGTTAGTATCCAAGTAGAATAAGGTTTTAGGAATAGAATAGGAATAAGATTCTCCTATTATGTATATGTAACTTGTATAAATAGTATTTCAATCAAGGGATTATTTCTTTTAAAAACAAATTATAGAAACTATATCTTTTTTAAAAAAAACAGGTAACGGAACAGTAAGAACCTATTATCTTTGACTCTCGCACAAAACAATGATTCTCTGTTTGATTAATAATTGCTGCTCACAACTCTCTCATATAAGGTAGCCTACAAAAGAATCGCATCTTCCGATTTGAATTGTATATATGAAAATCAAGAGCAGTGATAGTGTTTTTATCCTATTTCACATATTGGAAATTGTATGTTCCCATTGAAAGAAGCTCATTTATTTGATATGTTATTTTCTTTTCCCTTTTCTCCAATAAATTTGACATGAACCTCATAAAACAATTGTCATTCTTTTAGATAATTTTCAGTTGATTTTTAGGATATGTTATTCAAAAAGCTAATAGAAGCAAGTCGAAGGTACAGAAGCAGATGAAGAATGTCGATGCATCGCAAAAATCTGCCAAAACAAAAACATGAGAATCTTTGGCCTAGATGAAATCAGAGCAGGTAATTTATGAACATATTTATATTGAAACTAAGTCATCTTCAAAGAATTTCACGACGAAGTCAATAAAAGCCATAGAAAGAGTCCTTGTCAATGTTCCAGATTTTGTTTCTGGTGATCTCAGAATTGCAAATGAAAGTAGCTTTGTAACCACTAACCAGTATGACTAATGAAAACTAAAGTAGTGAAATTTTTCAAAACCCACATATGAATACAACCTATCAATTCATATGCTCACACCCATTCAATTACCAGAACGGAAAATATAAGCTGCATGTATATAATTATCTTATGAAATTGATAAACATATAATTTTTGTTCTCTAGCAGCCGTCATATCTATCATATGTCACTTACAATTGAAGCAAAAACCTATACGGGTCTGTCGTTATCTTAAAATTGAACATAGAGGACAAAAGAGAATAAACAGTACACCAAAGAAAATATGAAACCAAAATAGAGAAATTTTAAACAACAATCGGGAAATTAAGGGCAAAAATAAAAAAAAAAGATAAGAAACAAACTAAGGAGAAACGCAACATACATGAAGGAGAAAATCAGAGCTTCTTGTGGTATATGCATGTCACGATCCTTTTCAGGAATCGTGGTGACACCTACATAATGTTGGTACTCTATCGTACTTTATAAAGTAGTACGGGATGTAAATAACTATTACAAATGTTCGAAAGGATAAATAAATGATCAATCTTCAAAACTGCCGCAAGTGTGTTGTGTCTTGAATCTTGATCACCTTGTAAAGCCAACGTTGAGAACTGCCGCAAGCTTGTTGTGTCTTCAATCTTGATATCCTGAAATCAAGAAATAACTAAATCTGGATGGTTACATCGTTGTGTGTTGAGTCGAGGATAGCCCTCTATCCTTAAGACAAGATTGCCCCGTATATATGCTTTTACGTTAGCGGGCAATAGTCTCCCAAGATAAAACAACACTTTAATCTCAACACTACAAAGCCAATAGGTTGAGCTCTGCCGAATAAAACAAATATGACTCGACTTGCTGAAAATATGGAATAGGAAGGAAGAGTTTCTCTTTACTCTTCTCTTTTGTCTCTGTGTATATAGTGTGTCTCTGTAGTGTATATCTTGTGTATATGTGAGGGTTTGGTCACTGTTTTCCAGTCACGAATTGCACAGATTTTTGCCACTGTTTTGGACAGATTTCGGCCACTATTTTGTGCTCTTTTGTGACTGAAAAACGCTGCTGTTTTCGTGTGTTTTCAGTGCTGTTTTGTAGTGCGTTTACTACCTGCTGTGCAGTCCAAAATTGAGTCAACAACTGCTCAATATATAGCATGCTAGAGGGGCTGTCCAACTGCCAAAACAAAGTTGTAATGGCCATTAAGAGAGGCCATTAAAACAGTCAAGTAATGGCTATTATGGCCATTGAAAGAGGCTGCCCAAATGCCCAAGTAATGGGCTGTTAATGGAGAGTTAATCAGCCAAGTAATGGCTGGTTAATGCTCCAAAACGCAATCCAACGGTAGGCGAGAAAAAGTCTCCGAAACTCGGGGACCAAACGTAAATATTGAAACTTTAGGGACCAAATCGTACATATGAAAGAATTCGGTCCAAACTGTACATATGAAATTTCAGAGATCAAACTGTACATTTGACAGAGTTCTCTGGCCCAAAAAGATAATATCAGAAAGTCCCCACAGCCCACAGCCCACGGCCCGTGACCCGTGACCCGTGACCCGTGACCCGAGACCGGATCGGACCGAACCGGACGGGACAGGCGGGCGGCGGCGGCGCGCGCGTGGGCTTAGCCATGAACCCAAGCACATCTAGGTCTTCCCTCCTTTAAACACATGGGATACCCCCTGGGGTCCCAAACCCTTTACCAATTAGAGACTTATATAGAGAGCAATTCTTCTTATTCCCACCGATGTGGTAGTTTTGTCCCACACCACATTTTCATACCTTAAACACCTTACTTCGTGGACCAATATCTCTTTCATTTCTCAACGAAATTTGACGATTCTTGGCCCTACGGTCATCTACTCACTTCGTAGATCATGCATGTGCGAAGAGACAAGGTCTCCAACATGCGGAACACTAGTGTTTAATTCATCAAAGATGGGTGGACGCATCTCCCCGCCAAAGGCAAATTTCCAACAATCCCCTCTATGAAAGAGAGATTGTGGCGCACGCACAAGGTGCCTACATTTCAGCAATCTTTCAGCGAAAAACATATTGCATCAGGAGAGGTAGGTTTCGCTTTGAACCTTCCCTAGTTGAAACCATCGGACTTACTTACTGCGCGGTGAACGTGATGTCTTGAACCGTCAGTGTTTAGTGTAAGCCAAGATAATGATAACAACACAATAGCTCTTCTTATTCATTTTCCTTCTTACGTTTTTGTCCGTTGTGGCCTTGGACACACTTGGATTCTTAAGTGCGTTCATTTGAGACGGCCATCCTCGCACTTAAATAGGTGATCTTCTACAAGGTATCCTGCTATACCCCACTTCACAAGTGTTAGGAATCATTAAAAGTTTCCCCAACCTTAACCTCAACCGTTTGAGGATCATTAAAGGTTTGGAAGCTTAACATTTACCCCCCATGCAGGTAGCACTTTTATGTCTATCGCGGGAACAACTTTGGATTCATGTTTCCGTACAGAAATCATCATCTGAAGTGCTTTTTGCTTCCACCGAAGTGCTTCTTGCTTCCACCGAAGCGCTCAACTGAACCTTTTGCCGCTTAGTTTTCCCATTGAACCACATTCTTGGGATCTCCAATCAGTATGGTTGGGTTACCACCGCAAAGGTTCGTATTGTTTGGGTTTTCAGCCCATTCCCCTAGACAGGCAGAACACTTGATCTTCAGGTAATCCCTTAGTTAGTAAATAAGGTAGTGACACCCGTGATGATCAACTGCCATACGGTCTTATGTCTCCTGACAGATCCTGACAGATATGTCCAGACGCCGTCATTCGTGTCCTTTCTGAAGCCGACCGGCTAGCCACAGTGTAGAACTGCTGAAGGCACGGGTTTCTCCCAATAAGGGATGTCCTCTAAGGAGCCGTGAAGTTACTCAACTTCTTTCATGCTTTGTATAAAGCGATAAACTCCGATTCCATTATGAATCGGCCGATGCAAGTTTGCTTAGAGGATTTTCCAAGAACCACCATACATATTTACTTGTGGCTTTGGTGTTCTTCGATCGATGTCCGGTTGCATCACCGTGTTCTCTCGTAACCGCCGGACATCCAGAATACTATAATCTGTAGATAAGCAAATAATTCAGATATCGTCATATCCGACTTAACGCCTTTCTATTGATCATGTATGAAATCATCAGTGAACCTTAGTTCAACTGATCTGCTTTGTAGGACGATACCAGGTCGGTTGTAGTGTGTACAATACATTGAACTACACATGACCTGTGCATATCGCTCCTTGTCTATGGGTGCACCATGATTCCAATCAGTTCTATGATTCATATCCATTGGTGGCTTCAACGAGACTGTCAACTATCGATCAGTCCGTTAGATGTCTTAGAAATCCAATTCCTAAGATGTCATCTATGATACCCATATCTTTCATATCGAGACTTTGTTTCAATATGACTTTTACTTTCAGACTGTTGATTCTCCAACTGTTGGCTTTCTAACTTCAGAATCAATGTTTCTGTGGTCGATTCATTGTTTCTGTTTTATCTGAGACTTTCAGGACCAAAGTGTAAACATTTCGGGGACCAAAATGAAAATTCAGGAAAAAGCCCAACAGTCCAGCAAACCAACTCTGATCCTCTTCTTCCAACTCTCCGGTTGGGAAGGTTGTTTCAACATCCATGCCATGTAAGACTACAATGGCCCTGGATGTGAAGCTACTCACAGGGGAGCATATTTTAATAACCCAAAGGTTCTTTTCCGGAGGAAGATCAACCATTACGCAAGTATGGTTCTATATGATAGAATCTATTTCTTTCTTTAGCTTCTTTCCAAAGCAGCGCTTTTGGAGATGACAATTATTTGTTAATTGTCCATGGTTCATTCTTAACCATACAAGCTAGAAGGACTGGAACAAGTCTTTGTCCCCTTCTTTGCTCCGTCTCGCTTCAACATCTAGAATCCCCGAGTTCTGCGGATACGGAATATTAAGTTCCGGATAGCCAGCAACTTTCGAGTCCTGTAGATACGGAACGTCTAGTTTCGGACAGTCAGGCCCTCGCGGGTTCTTGTTAACCTTGAACAATTACTCCTTTTTCCTTTTTCAAGGAAAGTTATCTTCAAAGAGTTCAGTATTCTTTGACACCAAGAGGCGATCAACACTATTGTTATTTGCAGATCCAGTGGATATGCAATCTACAGTCTTAGGTACAACTTGACATGTTTCAGTATTCCACCTTTTACCAAGCCACCCCACATAATTTGGGCGTACGACTTTGTGCTTGGCTAACACCGTTGGACTGAAGTGAGAAATGAACAGTCGTTTAATGAACGATGCTTCACATTCTCCCCCTCTATTGCTACGAATTTTGCAATCCATAGGCATAGTTGATTTTCAACTTCAGCTTTGTAGCGCTTATCCGCTTCAACAACTTCATCTTTGCTTTTCAACAAATAAAGGATTCCATACGTTGTACCATCATCAATGAAGATCACAACGTACTTGTCTCCCCCCTCTATTTTGTATAAACTTCAAATCACCCAATTAGGTGTGACTAAGTTCTAGAGGAGCGGTGCTTCTTTCGCTATTCCCTTTACGGAATATGGAAAGGTGATTTTGCCTCTTCATCTACCTCACATTTATTTTGAGGGTTTATGTCGACAGAAGGCAACAATCTCAACATCGTTAGCTTTTGAATGACTTGCTATTTAACGTGTCTTAATCTATGATGGCACAGATGCACGGATTACAAATATATCATTCATTTGGCTACAGACGTACTGTACCATTCTTAGTTATTACAGACTATTGGACTAGTCTCAAACTAGCTTGACCAACAGCGTCTCTTAAACCAAGTTAGGGATATGTATCACCTCATCTTAGAGTGATCTCATTCCCTGAAGCCCTTATTGAGGACAACCTCTCCAGCCCCTTTGATTTAAGAGGTGGCGTTGCTTCACATGAACAACCTCTTGCCCGTGGTTAGGGCGTAACCAGATCATATGTGATCGCGATACTCTGGCCCACTGCAGTTGTTTTGGCAGACTGAGTGTCCAATTTCTTCACTGCCTTTCTTTAGGCCTTCAGATCATTTAAGACCTGGAAACTCTGGCCCACCTTACTAGGTGTCCATTACTTTTCCTATGAAATGAATTCTGGCCCCACTCCAGTCGCCCGGAGGCTTTATATGACTGAGTGTCCAATATCATCATATCAAAGGAATTTTGGCCCACTCCAGTCGCCCGGAGGCTTTATATGACTAAGTGTCCAGTATCATCCTATGAAGGATCTTCTGCCAAATAGTGTGACAGGCTCAACGTCTTTAACTTTTAGACTTCTTCCGTTATGATTGGTGCCCAGATAATTCTTGGCCCTTACTTAAGAGTGGTAAGAGTTTTCACACAGTTAGTGGATCTTTCTCCATCGTATGTGCGACATACTTTACACACTTTTAATAATTACACTTAAAAGAATGGATCTTTTTAAGTTGTTTACAAAATCCAATCTTTAAACGGAAAAGAATAGGAGATTAAACTTCTGATTTTTAAAGCGTAAGGAATATAAATTATTTTCATATTCCTCCTTACTTTAATCCATTTTTAATCAGACATCATTTAATCTTTATTCTTGACAAGTAAGAAAATTACTTATCCCAATTTCGGATTCTAGCTCACTTCAGTCACTTCATCAGACTGAGTGTCCATTTCCTTCTTACCATTATTCAGATCTTTTATCTGGGACAGATATAGGCCTTCGTCGCAAGATAGAAGAACATCTTCAGTCTTCTCCTCTTGTCCCAGTTGACATCCTCAGGCTCTCGAGAGCGCTTGTTCCAACCAGTCTTGGTAGCGGTGACGCCATGAACACGTTCATCATCATCACTCTCTTCTACCAGAAAACCATTGCCATATCCAGATTTGGTCACACAACTTTTGACCGACATCTTTCAAACACTAATAGTATTACAATACAATCTTGTCTTAAATTGTTGATACTCTATCGTACTTTATAAAGCAGTACGGGATGCAAATAACTATTACAAATGTTCGAAAGGATAAATAAATGGTCAATCTTCAAAACTGCCGCAAGTGTGTTGTGTCTTGAATCTTGATCACCTTGTAAAGCCAACGTTGAGAACTGCCGCAAGCTTATTGTGTCTTCAATCTTGATATCCTGAAATCAAGAAATAACTAAATCTGGATGGTTACATCGTTGTGTGTTGAGACGAGGATAGCCCTCTATCCTTAAGACAAGATTGCCCCGTATATATGCTTTTACGTTAGCGGGCAATAGTCTCCCAAGATAAAACAACACTTTAATCTCAACACTACAAAGCCAATAGGTTGAGCCTGCCGAATAAAACAAATATGACTCGACTTGCTGAAGATATGGAATAGGAAGGAAGAGTTTCTCTTTACTCTTCTCTTTTGTCTCTGTGTATATAGTGTGTCTCTTGTAGTGTATATCTTGTGTATATGTGAGGGTTTGATCACTGTTTTTCAGTCACGAATTGCACAGATTTTCGCCACTGTTTTGGACAGATTTCGGCCACTATTTTGTGCTCTTTTGTGACTGAAAAACGCTGTTGTTTTCGTGTGTTTTCAGTGCTGTTTTGCAGTGCGTTTACTGCCTGCTGTGCAGTCCAAAATTGAGCCAACAACTGCTCAATATATAACATGTTAGAGGGGCTGTCCAACTGCCAAAACAAAACTGTAATGGCCATTAAGGGAGGCCATTAAAACAGTCAAGTAATGGCTATTAAGGCCATTGAAAGAGGCTGTCCAAATGCCCAAGTAATGGGCAGTTAATGGAGAGTTAATCAGCCAAGTAATGGCTAGTTAATGCTCCAAAACGCAGTCCAACGGTAGGCAGAAAAAGTCTCCGAAACTCGGGGACCAAACTGTAAATATTAAAACTTCGGGGACCAAACTGTACATATGAAAGAATTCGGTCCAAACCGTACATATGAAATTTCAGGGATCAAACTGTACATTTGGAAGAGTTCTCTGGTCCAAAAAGATAATATCAGAAAGTCCCCACAGCCCACAGCCCACAGCCCACAGCCCACGACTCACGACTCACGACCCGAGCCCGAGACCGGACGGGACGGGCGGCGGCGGCGGCGCGCGCGTGTGGGCTTAGCCATGAACCCAAGCACATCTAGGTCTTCCCTCCTTTAAACACATGGGATACCCCTTGGGGTCCCAAACCCTTTACCAATTAGAGACTTATATAGAGAGCAATTCTTCCTATTTCCAACGATGTGGTAGATTTGTCCCACACCACATTTCCATGCCTTAAACACCTTACTTCGTGGACCAATATCTCTTTCATTTCTCAACGAAATTTGACGATTCTTGGCCCTACGGTCATCTACTCACTTCGTAGATCATACATGTGCGAAGAGACAAGGTCTCCAACATGCGGAACACTAGTGTTTAATTCATCAAAGATGGGTGGACGCATCTCCCCGCCAAAGGCAAATTTCCAACACATAATCCCACTAGTAGGCGAATCACTCTCAATCATTTACATGATATAACACAATTAAAGGCGAAAGATAACAAATACTACATAAGATGTCTCATAATATAAATGTGGAAGAAGATAATAAGTCTGATACATCCAAAACAACCCCCAAGTGATCTAGTACGTGAATACTAGAGCACTAAAATACAATACAAGTCTGAAATGGGTAACCAAGTGCCAAAACTAAATATATAGTCTGAACATGTCTCTCAAATACGAATAAAAGACTGTAATAGAGGAGGAGCATCCAAAAGTATGCAGGAGGTAGCATCCTGACCCTGAATACTGACGGTGAGCTGCTCTGACTCAGCCATGTGGTCCTACGGAAGTGGAAGGTACTAAATTTGCATCCAAAAAGAATGCAGCAAGTGTAGCATAAGTACACACCGTACCCTCGTAGACATCATAGGTCGACAACGACAGAAGATACATAATAAGATATAAATACCAAGTTGACACCAAGTTACCATATACTAATAGTTCAATAATCAAAGTAAGTCACATAGCCCACATGATTTCATAGAGTTCAATAATAATTCAAGTATCAAGTAGCATGTATAATTCTTCCAATTCCAGAATCCAATCAATTATCAACAACCACTTCAATTACAAGTCCAATCACAGTTTATCAAAGAAATGGCATAAGTATGTATGATATGAATGCAATGCATATGCAAGGTACCTTTCTCAACCTGGTATACAGTACCTCAAGGTTTTATTATGATCCGTACATCCATGGAGGACCTGCGAAGTCCATATACCGCTCCTAACCAGCTGAAATTCAACACACGAGAGAGCCCAAGACTCAGTTGTCAAGCCTTACCAATCATTTTCCTCATCTCAATGTTGACATAATCTCATAGTGTTCTTACCTTTCTGGCCTATTTGGACCCACAACATATCCATACCTCTCATATCGATATCATCGAATCATGAGTGTAAGAATGCAAATAATAATAATAATAGGCAAGATATCATGATATAGTGAGATGCAATCAAGTATAGAGATGATATGTCACATGCTTTCATGATTCAACAACACAATTATATAATTCAAGTCAGAATCAAGATATCATATCAAAAACATGTGTGATGAGTAAACAAACAATAGCAAGTATGGCGACAAGCCCACATATGATAACAAGCCCAAATAAGCAGCAGCCAGAACCAACACAAGATTGATTCTCCAAATCACCCATCATCACAGTTCAACACCGGTACCCACTCAAGCGTTCATCACAACCGACTAAGTGGAACCCCAAACACGCCCAATACGCCCTCAATATTTATAACTAATTACGCACTTCTATCGAAGTCTCGAAAAACTAAAGCGTAGCCTACCTCTTGGCCGAGCAGGAGCGCTAGACGATAGCCTTGCCCTTCCTCTGTAGCTCTTGAAGTCTAATCACGCGTATTATAATCGTTAATATAAAGCGTACACAACCTCAGGAAAGACTTAAATACCAACTCCGGGCCCATGCTACCAAGACTCAAACTTTAATACTCAATTACCAAGAACACATACTAAGTAGTCATATCCTTTTGTTAATTGTAAATCTATACACATTTGAACCCTCAATTGGACAACATACAAAAAACTCCAATTTGAAACCCTTGAAATTTTCCCCAATTGGAATAGGTTTCTACAACCAAATTAAGCCTTAAAACATGATCATCTAACAATATCCATCACTAATTTACAATAATACAAGTAAACTAATCCATAAACCATTCATTAATAATTGATTTGACTCTCTTATTCTCACAAGAACGCATAGTTCATCTTCCCCAACTTATATTCATACTATATCACCATTTTTAAAGAAGATAGAATCATAAACTTAATTCACAAAGGAAGAATCACTTACCCAAAGGATGAAATTGCTCTTAGACCTCTGGAAATTCTCTAGGACGTCTCTGGTTTCGAGACTTGCTATTTGGGGATAAGATTTCTCACCTAAGGGAGTAAATAGGACACCTGAACAGTTATTCTGCCTCGGTGGAATCAACTCTGCTGGAGCAGACCCTCGCTGAGGTGGTGTCACTCAACACCTCGCCTCAGCGCCATGACGAACATGGCTCCGCGGTGGTAGACTCGTCCTGGTGGACAGACTCTCCGCCCCCGTGGAAACTCATCATTTCCAATCTCCCGCTTCGACGAGCCAACCTCTCGCCGAGACGGACACACCGGTGTCGCCGATGTGGACACCAAACACCAGCAATGAGAAAATAACCTAAGATTCTTATCCAACCCCCGAAACACTCCCAAGATGCTCTGGACACAAATCAAACATGATTGTCTAAGGTAAATAGTGCTACAAACTCGTTGTACCCTCGGATTTCCCATTTAACTAAGCTAAGGCATACTTTTCTAAAGAACTATCTAGGAAAATCAAATATCCAAATTTCACAAATAAGACCACAAAATCATCTGATTGCCCCGGGAAGCGAACTAATGACTCGACCTTGTCATAAATGACCCTTCGGAGCTGCCGGAAGCGACAGAACCCAGAAATGAACCTTTTTAGCCAAAAGTCAAGTTTGAGTCAAACTATCTAATTCTAAGTTTTTAGTTTTGGGTTTTTTTATCTGAAACTCATATAAATGGACCTCGAGATCCATGCCACCTATCCCCTCATATTACAAACCCCACACAGAGTCTATGAAAAAGGTCAACTAGGCAAATAAGGATCTTTATCTAAAAATGACTGGACGGATCGTTATATCAGATACAAATTAAAACAACGTTCATTCTCGAACGGAGAGAAACGAACAGAGGGAACATACCAAAAGTAGTGAACAAGCTAGGATATATGCTCCGCATATCACACTCGGTCTCCCAAGTCGCTTTCTCAATAGGGCAATATCTCCACTGAACCTTCACAAAAGCTATCTCCTTCAATCTCAACTTTTTTACATGCATGTCTAAAATAGCCACAGGCTACTCCTCGAACTCCAAATTTTGATCAAGTAACACGGAGTTCTACTGAATAATATAAGAAATGTTGGAATGATACTTCTTCAGCATAGACACATGGAAAACTGGATGAATGCCTGAAAGACCTAGTGGTAGAGCCAACTCATATGTCACCTCCCCAACTCTCTGAAGAATCTTAAAAGGTCCAATATACCTCAGACTCAATTTCCTTCTCTTGTCGAACCTCATCACACCTTTTATGGGTGAGACATTTAGAAGAACTCTATCACCAACCATGAACTCCAAATCTCGGACTTTTCGGTACGCATACTCCTTCTGCCGGCTTTGAGCTGCCATGAGCTTATCTTGGATCATCTTCATCTTGTCTAAGGAATCTCTTAATAGATCGGTACCCCAAGATCGAACCAAGAACGCATCAAACAAACCAATTAAAGATCGACATATTCTATCATATAAAGCCTCGAACGGTGCCATATCAATACTCGAGTGATAGAATTTGTTGTACGCAAACTCTGCCAAAGGTAAGAACTGGTCCTAATGACCACCAAAATCAATCACACAGACTCGTAATATGTCCTCCAATATCTGAATACTCAGCTCGGACTGGCCATTAGTTTGAGGGTGAAAAGATGTACTGAGATCCAAACGAGTACCCATCTCATTTTGCAAAGTCCACAAGAAATGCAAAGTAAATTGAGTACCCTGATACGAGATGATAGAAATAAGAACCCCATGAAGAAGAACAATCTCACAGATGTAGATCTTAGCTAACTTCTCTACATTATAAGTCATCTGGATCGGAATGAAATTTGCGAACTTGGTCAATCTATCAACAATGACCCAAATAGCATCAAACTTGCTCAAAATCTTAGGCAACCCAATAATGAAATCCATGACAATCCTCTCCACTTCCACTCGTGAATGGGCATCCTCTAAGACACACCACTGGGTCGCTGGTTCTCATACTTCAATTGCTGACAATTTTGGCATCGAGACATGAAATCAACAGTGTCTCTCTTCATCCTACCCACTAATAGTGCCACTTCAAGTTATAGTACATCTTAATAGCACCTGGATGAATCAAATATCTAGAGATGTGGGCCTCCTTCATAATCAACCTGGTCAAATCTCCCACACGAGGCACACACACATTCTACCCTTGATCCTCCGAACGCCCTCACTATCAATCATAGCCTCTTTGGCCTCACCACTCATCACCTTATCTCGAATTTTGCACAACTTTACATCATCAAAC
Source organism: Anisodus tanguticus (assembly GCA_034509755.1). NCBI lineage: Eukaryota > Viridiplantae > Streptophyta > Magnoliopsida > Solanales > Solanaceae > Anisodus > Anisodus tanguticus. The sequence goes on along the minus strand of CM067542.1, from coordinate 47,636,568 downwards.
TAATGAGTCCAAATCTAATTCAAAAGAGATGACCTCGTGTCCACACAAGCCAGAATCCTACCCGGATTCGAATTATCAAGTCTCGCAAAATGATTGGCTAGAAACTGGACCTCCAATGCCAAAGGACGCTCAGAAAAAACCAAACAAGATAAACCCCCCATGCTAACTATCTTTCGGCTCAAGGCATCCGCCACCACATTGACCTTGCCTGGATGGTACAAAATGGTCATTTCATAATCCTTCAACAACTCTATCCACCGACGCTGTCTAGAATTCAAATCCCTTTGATTAAACACGTGCTGAAGACTACGGTGGTTGGTATACACCTCATAATGAACACCTTACAAGTAGTACCTGTAAATATTCAAGGCAAACACAACAACAACCAATTCTAAATCATAAACAGGGCAATTCTTCTCATGCACATTCAATCGCTTGGATGCATAAGTGATGAACTTGCCCTCCTGCATCAACACATAATCCAATCCAATCCTAGAAGCATCACAATACACAGTAAAGTCATTTCCCTCCATCGGAAGGGACAAAATCGGGGCCGTAGTCAAAAGAGTCTTGAGCTTTTGAAAGCTCTCCTCATACTGATCGGACCATTAAAATGGCACTTCCTTCTGAGTCAAATGCATCAGATGCAAAGTGATAAAAGAGAAACCCTTGAAGAACCGACGATAGTAGCTAGATAGACCCACAAAACTTTAAATATATATCACAGAAGTCGGTCTAGGCCAATCCCTGACTGTCTCTATCTTCTTTGGGTCAACCATGATCCCATCTTTGGACACCACGTGTCCCAAGAATGCTACAGAATTCAACCAGAACTCACATTTTCAAAACTTGGCGTATATCTCTTTCCCATTCAATAAACCAAGAACCATTCTCAGATGACGCTCATGGTCTTCAGATGTATCAGGATGTCATCAATGAACACAATCATAAAAGAGTCCAAGTACGACTTAAATATCCCATTCATTAAGTCCATGAACACTGCAGGAGCATTGGTAAGTCCAAATGACATCACCAAGAACTCATAATACCTAAAACGAGTCCAAAATGTTGTTTTAGGAACATCCTCAGCCTGAATATTCAGCTGATGATACCTAGACCTTAAGTCAATCTTCAAAAACACCAAAACACTCTGAAGCAGATCGAACAAGTCATCATTATGCAGAATTGGATACTTATATCTGATGGTAACCTTGTTCAACTTCCTATAATCAATGCATATATGCATAGTGCCATCCTTCTTCTTCACGAACAAGACAGGAGCACCCCATGGAGATACACTCGGTCGAATGAAGCCCTTACTCAACAAATCCTAAAGCTGCTTCTTCAACTCTCTCAACTCCGCTGGAGACATATGGTACAGAGGAATAGAAATGGGTCAAGTACTCGACTCAAGATCAATACAGAAGTCAAAATCTCTATCTAGAGGCATACCCGGTAAGTCTGAAGGAAAGACCTCGATGAACTCACTAACTATCAGAACTAACTTAAGAGAAGGTGTATTCGCACTAATATCCCGAATATAAGCAAGATAATCCAAACAACCTCGATCAACTAACTTTCTATCCCAGATGTAAGAAATAACCTTTCTATGAGCAGGGCTGGGAGTGCCTTTCCACTCTAACCTCAGGCGATCAGGCATAGCTAGAACGACCGTCTTGGAATAACAGTCAGAAATTGCATGATATGGTGATAGCCAATCCATACCCAATATAACATCAAAATCCACCATTTCTAAGATAACTAGATCTATCCAAGTGTCGAAACCTATGAAAGTAACTACACACATGTGATAAACCCTATCTACAATCACAGAATCACCGACTGGTGTAGACACACAAATAGGAACATCAATCATATCGCACTATATCTCTACTTTAGCAGAAAAGTAGGCAGACATATAAGAGAATGTAGACCCCAAACCAAATAAAACAGTAGTAGACAAATGATTGATTGAGATGATACCTATAATGACTGCATCAGATGTCTCAACCTCAACCCTACTATGGAATGCATAGCAATGAGTGTGCTCTACCTCAGGCTGAGTACCCTGTTGTCCATCTCAGCCTGAACGAGCTCCATCTCTTCCAGATTGGGATCCACCACTACCAGACTAATGGCCACCATGGCCCGACTGAGATCCTCTCCGACTAGTCTGACTACCACTTGTAGATGTCTGTGCTGGGGTCATAGGTGTACGAGAGGCACCCAAAAACTTTCTAGGGTAATCTGTCCTGAAGTTTCCAACCTCTCCACAACCATAACAAGTCCCAGCTGCTGAGGGTTGCTGAATGAAGATAGAAGAACATGATCTGTCATGGTTTGAATATCTAGACTGAGAACCTCTCAATGACTGGCCCCTATCACCAGTAATCTTAAGAGCTGCCTGAACTGGTAAACTAGGTTACGACTGCTGATATCTACCCTGATACCCATTACTACGGAAGTACAAGCACTGAACTGTCCATGTTGCCTCGCTCTCTTGTCGGGCTCATGTCTATACATCTTGCCCCTCATGGACTCCACCATCCTAGCATACTCAGCTACAATCTCAAAAGAAGCTCCAGCAGCCACCAACTGCAATGTAGCCAACTGGAGTGGAACAAACAATTCTCGAACAAAACATCTCACTCGCTCTGACTTAGTTGGTAATAATGGTGCTGCATAATGGTATAAGGCATGAAAACAAGTCTCATACTGTGCAATTATAGAATTGTCCTGTGCAATCTTCTGAAACTCATCACGCTAGCCCAAACGCAAACTCAAAGGCACATATTTCTCAAGAAATATTCTGTAAAACCTAACCCATGTTAATGGAGGCAACCCCATAGGTAAGAAATCAACATACGCCTCCACCACTGTTTTGCATCCTCCAAAAGTCAAAGGGCCACGAAACTAAGTTCACGTGACTCAACAATACCGAGAGTATGCAACCTCTTATGGATGCTCACGATAAACTCATATGCATCCTCCTTAGGCTATCCATAAAATACTGGAGGCTTCATGTTCGAGAAGTGCTCCCAAATTTTCCGCTCATCGCGAGTCATAATTGTCCCTCCAATAGGACGAGGACCAAACTCTGGAGCATGAACCTCATCAATACGGAACACTGACATCACCACTGGCTAAACCCCGGAAGTAAAAAATGCAAGGGTATACATCTGCTCCTCTCCCATATGGGTCTGAAAACCACCCGGAGTAGTAGAATGTATGCTTGTCTGAGAAAAACCATCAAGAACACTCAATAACCTGACTAGTGTGTCTTGTAGAACCGGAGTAGCAATAAATGTAGGCTGGCCTTGGGCTAGTCCCATCTCCTCCTCTAGCATATCATCTTGACGCTCAATAACCGGCTTAGAGGAAACAAATCTAGTATAAGCCTAACCGGCTCTCTATGCTCTGCTCTGAGTTGGTGCTGCTGCTCTAGCTCTACCTCGGCCTCCACGTCTTTTACCACGACCACCTACTACCGAAGTTGGTGTTGGTGTATCCTCCCTCACCGCATTAGCATGAGTCCTCACTATCTGTGAGAGAATAGAAACAAAGGTCGATACCAATTTGATTCAACTTAGCACGAAAGGAATGAAAAAAGTGAAATTTTCCTAAATGTCCCATAGCCTCTCGAAGATAAGTACGAACGACTCCACACTAATCCGCAAGACTGTACTAGACATTGCTATTGTATTTAAGTCCATTTAACCTAGGGCCTTGATACCAATTTTGTCACAACCCCTTTTCAGGATTCATGGTGGCACCTGCATAATCCTACCAATAAGCCAACCACTCCAAATCATTCAAATGATATAACACAATTAAAGGCAGAAGATAATAAATACTATATAAGTTGTCTTATAATATAAACGCGGAGAAGATAATAAGTCTGATACTTCCAAAACAACCCCTAAGTGATCTAGTCTGTGAATACAAGAGCACTAAAATATGATACAAGTCTGAAATGGTCAAACCAAGTGCCTAAACTGAATACATAGTCTGAACATGTCTCTCAAATGCGAATAAAAGACTGTAATAGAGGAGGAGCATCCATGGGTATGTTGGAGGTAGAATCCTCACCCTGAACAGTAAAGGTCAGTTGCTCTGACTCAGTCACGTGGTCCTGTGGAGGTGGAAGGTACTGAATCTGCATAAAAAAATGCAACAAATGTAGCATGAGTACACAACATACTATCGCAGACATCATAGACCGACAATGACGGAAGATACATAATTAGAGATTAGTTCCTTAACATTTGTTATTTGAAAGAAAAAAAAGTGGTAAACTACTTCTTACTACTAAAATGTTGTGTTCAGTTATCACTAGAAAAAATAATTATCATTATTCCTTGATAATTTCTTCCATGGAATACCCGAATTCTCCACCCCTCTCCTCCCCCCTCCTTCCAATTCAATGTTTTATGCGTGATAGAGATTTCAAACAGAATCTTGTGTTGATATTTTATCCATAAACGAAGAGTATAAATTATTAACACAAAAAAAAACTCTACAAAATGTGTTTCAGTAGTATCTGTGCGAAAAACATGCATCAGACAAACTCATAAATCGACAAATTTGAGGAAAAAAAGTTTCTTATACAAAGTTGGTCATTAAAATACTTAATTACTTCATATTCCATAAGTTATAAGGTTAATAATTATACAGAATATTAAGGCGTAGTTAACGCCATCTTTTCTGCGTCACAAGATTTGGTGATATTATATAAAACATTGATAAAGGATTGTCCTTATGCTTGACACAATTATTGATGAGGGTATGAATATTCATGTGAGAAACATCATTCTTACTATTGGCTTTGTTGATGCCTCGATAATCTACACATATTTGGATCTCTCCATCTTTCTTTGGTACCTTTCAACCCCTTCAATTTTTATTTTATTTTATGTCAAGAGAGCATAATTCTTGTAATTCTAAATTAAAATGTCTGTATTTATTTGATTAAGCATGTTTAAATTCATAGCTAGATCACATGTTCAATGTTATATGTCGTCCACATGCGATGCGATGTCTCAGATTAGTTTTTAGTGTAAAAATGAAATATATTTTTTATTTTTCTGTTCGTTTTACTACCTATCTCTCAATGTGCTTTCCAATTTATCATTTAATTATTAAGAGTCAATTCATGTTACTAGTTGATCTAACCTTATTCAAGAGGGATTTAATCATTTAGGATTCATTAAGTTTGTTTGATTACTTTCTATGAAATTCATGCACTTGTTTAATGTCTTTCCTGTGTTTCAATTTAACTTCTTCGTTCAAGCATAGAACCATGAATTATGATCTCGCTCAAATGATCACACCATAAAATGGTATAACGCGGCCGTTATCAAATATAATAACTCAACTAAGTTGAGGTCGAATCCCACAAGAAATATTTCACGACCCAAATCACGGGCGTCGTGGTGGCACCTATACTATCCCTCGGTAGGCGAACCATGCTAAAATATTTTACAACATAACTTTTTAACATTGCGAAATTAAAGAAGAAATACATAATATAATAAACCTCTTGGATAACTTTAAAACATCGTTTAACCCATACAACATGTTCTTCCAAAATCTGGTCTGACTTGTACAACGACTCTAAGATACAGTGTAACAAAGGAATAAACAACACCGCCCTAAATGAATAAGGGCGGTCTGACTAGGATGAAGACCAAGGCTGACAAAGATGAGTGATCTGCCTTAACCTTCCCATGCTCCAAGCTGCAGCCTGAATCGATCAAATACATGCATCCACGTAAAAAGATGTTGCATGCGTAGCATGAGTACACAATGTACCTTCTAGGCATCATAGGCCGACAACGACGAAAGTTACGTAACATGCATAAACATCAAATTCAATGCCAGGTACCTTTTTACAACCGATATACATACATTCAAATTCTATGAACTCTATCTCACGGGGGACCCGCGCCATTCGTATACAGCTCCTAACCATCCAGAATTCAACACATGTATCTGACTAGAGCCAAGACCCCTTTGGAGTCATATCAATCATTTTCATCATCCCAATATTTCCATCTATCTCATAATATATCCTTACCTTTAATAAGTAATCTATGCATAAATGGATGTATGATATGGATGCAAATGCAATGACAAGTACCTTTCACAATCGATATAAATACGTTCAAATTCTATGAATTGTAATTCGTTGATATGACACCAATGGGTCTTGACATGATTTAAAGCAATGACAATCCAATCCCCCAAATTGACCTCGGACCCACGAAGATAAAAAAATAGAAATTTATTATTCAAATCCTTAAGAATATATTATAGAGTCATAACCCTAATTTAATTTAAAAACTACTCACGTTTGGGCTTCTAATTTCATACAATAACAACAACAACATACCCAGTGAAATCACACAACGTGGGATCTAGGGAGGGCAGAGTGTACATAGACCTTACCTCTACTTTTGTAGGTAGAGCAGTTGTTTCCGAGAGACCCTCTGCTCAAGACACGACAAGACATAAGCACAAACAAATAAGGAGAAATAGTCAGATCCGATCTAGAAATTTAAAATAGTACGAAAATGTTGGTATCGAAAGTGAATACGACATGATAGCGATCCTAAAAAGGAAGCGGTAACTAATGCAGGTAAATAAGATAAACTAAGTACACTAAAGAACATATAGTAGCAGAAGTCAAACTACAGGGGACTATAAAGCACTACTGGGCTTATTCGTATGATATGTTAATCGGGCATACAGTAATACCATTACAACAACCACTTTGTAAATGTAAGTACGACTACGCTCGACTACCTACTACCCTTCTACCCTAATCTATGCCCTCCACAACCTCTTATCTAAGGTCATGTCTTCAGTAAGTTGCGCCTGCGCTATATCCTGTCTAATTAACTCTGCCAAATATTTTTTTGGCCTACCTCTACCCCTATTGAACCCTTCCATAGCCAACCTCTCACACCTCCGCACTGGGACATTCGTGTTTCTCCTCTACACATGCCCAAACCATCTCAACCTCGCTTCCCGCATCTTATCCTCCACCGAAGCCACTCACACTTTGTCCCAGATATTATCATTTCTAATCATATCCCTCCTTGTATGCCCACACATCCATCTCAGCATCCTCATCTCAACTACTCTCATCTTTTGATGTGCGACGTCTTGACTGGCCAACATTCTTTCCCATACAACATAGTCGGTCTAACCACCACTCTATAGAACTTGCCTTTAAGTTTTGGTGGAACCTTTGTATCGCACAAGACTTCAAATGCGAGCCTCCATTACATCCATCCTGCCCCAATACGATGTGTGACATCGTCATCAATCGCTCTATTCCCTTGGATAATAGACCCGAGGTACTTGAAGCTTCCTTTCTTCGAAATGACCCAAGTACTATGTCTGACCTCCATGCCTGTCTCAAGGTCGCTCTCGTCGCTGAACTTACACTACAAGTATTCTATCTTGGTCCTACTCAACCTGAACCCTTTAGACTCCAGAGTCTGTCTCCAAACCTCCAGCTTAGCATTCACTCCGTTGTAAATCTCATCAATTAGGACTATGTCGTCTGTGAATAACATACACTATGGCACATCCATTGGATTTGTCATGTCAGTTCATCCATCACCAAGGCAAATAAGAATAGGCTAAGAGATGATCCCTGGTGCAGCCCCATCGCCACTGGGAAGTGCTCCGAGTCTCCTCCCACTGTCTGTACCCTGGTCTTAGCTCCATCATACATATCTTTGATCACCATAGTGTATGCCACATGTACACCTCTTGTCTCCAAAAATCTCCATAGAACCTCCCTAAGGACTTTGTTATATGCCTTCTCGAGGTCGATGAAAATCATATTTAAGTCTCTCTTCCTCTCCTTATACTACTCCACCAACCTCCTAATAAGATGGATGGCTTCTGTATCGAACGCCCCAACAACATGAATACAAACTGGTTCTTGGAAATAGACACGCCTCTTCTCACCTTCATCTCCACGACTCTTTCCCAAACTTTCATAGTGTGGCTCAGCAGCTTGATACCCTTATAGTTATTGCAACTATGGATATCACATTTGTTCTTGTACAAAGGAATCATTGTACTCCACCTCTATTCTTAGGGTATTCTCTTCATCTTAAAATGATGTTAAATAACTCAGTCAGCCACTCCATACCTGCCCTGCCTGCGCTCTTCCAAAATTTGAGTAGGATCTCATCGGGTCCGGTTACTCGTCCTCTACGCATCCTATGAACAACACCTTAACCTCCTCAACCTTAATGCTTATAAAATACCCAAAATCCCAATACCTACCAGATTGCTCCAGGTCTCCCAGGATAATGTCTCTATCTCCTTTTTCATTCAAGAGTTTACAGAAGTAAGACTTCCACCTCTGCCTAATATGTGTGTCATCCACCAGTACTTTTGCATCCTCGTCCTTGATGCACTTCACGTGATCCAAGTTATAGGCCCTCCTCTCCCTCGTCTTGGCTAGTCTGTACAACTTCTTATCCCCTCATTTTTCCTCTAATTCCATTTATAGGCATTCAAAAGCCATCATTTTCGTTGTCGGGACCGCTATCTTTGCCTTTTTTCTCGCCATCTTATACGGTTCCCTATTTATCCACTTCTTTACATCATCCTTGCTATCTACCAATTTTGCATATGCCACTTTTTTTGCGTCCACCTTCTCTTGAACATTACCATCCACCACTAGTCCCATATATGGCTACCCCGCTAGACCCCTAACACTTCTTTAGCTACCTCCCGAATGCAATTGGCTGTCAAGTCCTACATATCGATCGCATTCCCGCTACTCCCCAAGCCCCATTGGCCATTAACCTCTCCCCTATATCATTTGCACTAGCCATGGTCGAACTGCCCTATTTGATTCTCAACATGTTATCCACAACCCTTCTTTTATTCTCTATCTTGATCTCTAAATCCATCATCAAAAGCTTATGTCGGGTTGTAAGACACTCCTTCGGAATAACCTTGCAGTCTTTACAAAGTCTATTGTCAACCTTTCTAAGGAGAAAAAAGTCTATCTTAGTCTTAGCCACCGAACTAAAGAAAGTCACCAAGTGCTCCTCCTTCTTCAGGAACCTCGAATTGGCTATCACCAATCCAAAAGCTCTAGCGAACTCCAAAAGTGAGATGTCTCCCACGTTCCTATCTGTGAGGCCAAAGCCTCCATGCACGTCATCGCAGCCCCTCCACAGTAATTTGATATGTCAATTGAAATCCACTCCTACAAATAACTTCTCAGTGCGTGGTACCCCTCCCACTACTTTATCCAAATCCTCTCAAAAGTGCCTCTTCTTCTCTTCGTCCAAACCTGCCTGCGGCGCGTAAGCACTATTAATATTCATAGTGGACCCTCCAACTACCAATTTAATCACCATCATCCTATCGTTGACCCTCCTAACCTCTACTACCTGGTCCCTTAGCTCGTTGTCTACCAGAATGCCTACCCTATTCCTATACCCTTACCTACCCGAGAACCATAACTTATACCTGTCCGACTCCTTAGCCTTAAGTCCTACCCATTTGGTCTCCTAGACACATGTTTTATTAATCATCCTCTTCTTAATAATCTTAACTAGCTCTATGGACTTCTCTATTAAAGTCCCAATGTTCCAAGGCCCTATTCTCAGCCTAGCATCTCACTTACCTCGCTTACCCTCCTTAACCCTTGCCCCCATCCCCAACCGAGAACATGACCCTACTCTACCATCAGTCGCCAAAGCCACTAAAGCGGTTATAGACTAATATGTTATTTACCCTACAACAAGCAAAAATCAATGTGAAAACAAAAAACACAGATTAACAAGATCTAGATGCAAGTCTTGCCACTGCGTCAAGAATGATATAGATAAAGAGAAGACTAGTAACGACAAGGATGTAAAGTTAATATACAATACAACAAAGCATGTAAAATTTAACTACGAAGGTACGGACAAAGAATGAATACGGGCACCTGGGGGTACCAATTCTAGGTGTATCTAACCTGCTCGCTGCCCAAAACTCGCCTTTTAGCTGTGCAAATGACTGTTTTTTGCTTGAAATTCATGTTCACTGCCGGAAGTTACTGTTCACCACCGGGATTTTCCAAAAACTTGAGTAACTATGTAAACTTACCCGAAACCCACTGAAGGGTTTCTATTTTTTAGCTTGAAAACCAGAAGAAACTTGGTCTTTTTTGTCATCGGCGGTCGCCGGAGGTGGTGGTGGTCTCTGAAGGTCCTTACTGGCCAGATTTGTTCATCGGTGGTAACGGGTTATGGTTTATAGTCACCGGCGATGATATAAATCCGGCCGCCGGTGGTATCGGAAAGATAGAGAAAGAGTAGCAAGAGAGAGGAAAGAGAAAGAGAGAGAAGTAGGCAGCGTACCTGGTCGCCGGAGATCGGCGGACTGTGCAGCGTCGACAGTCAGTTGTCAGTTATCGGTGATGATACCACTCCGGCCGCCAGTGGTGGTGGAAAGATAGAGAAAGAGTAGCAAGGGGGAAGAAAGAGAGAGAAAATAGATTACCGTTGGTGTGATGTATTACCATTGGTGAGAGATAGGCAAAATCACCAATTTAGAGAAAACTCTAACCTTTCCATAGTCAAATTCCTTGAATTTAAGAGAGATTCAACTTAGCAACCAGTTATCTCAATTGTTCCATGACTAGATTTAAGAAGATTTTCCAATAAAACTCATTTGCATTGAACAAACTCATAAAATCATCAATAGGGTTCATAACCCACTTTTCCTCCAACTAAACCCACAATATTAGCATAAATTCCAATCTTAAGTCATAATAAAATCACGATTAGGGTAAAGAGACCTATCTCCAAGAGGATTCACTTCAAAGCTCCTCAAAATAGCCTAATTTTCTCTCTAGGTTCTCAACTTTGTGAATGAGAAGAAAAGGGTTTGGAATAATGAATATAAGTTTTCTGATTCAATAATTCTCTCTTAGGTGGAACCCTTGTCCGCCTACGCAATTCAGCTTCTGCGGATAAGTATTCATAAAGGCAGATTTATTAATGACTCAACACTCTCATCGAAGCAGATGATGCTCACATGCGCAATACCACGCCTGTGAAAATGACTTCACATGTATGGATAATGCCCGACTTAGTAGAGACTCGCATCTGTGAACTAGGCCTCACCTAGGCAGGCCCGCAGACGCGGTCCACCTATCGCAGAAACGACAAACCAGAACACCAGAAAAATCTGGTTTTCACCAAGTTCAACCCAAAATCCTAACATCCATTTGAGATCTCCCTGATGTAAACCAAACATACATATCAAGTGTAAACAACGCTACAGACTCACTCGCGCACTCGGATTTCTCGTACGACCAATCGAAGCAGATGATGCTCACATGCGCAATACCACGCCTGTGAAAATGACTTCACATGTATGGATAATGCCCGACTTAGTATAGACTCGCATCTGTGAACTAGGCCTCACCTAGGCAGGCCCGCAGACGCGGTCCACCTATCGCAGAAGCGACAAACCAGAACACCAGAAAAATCTGGTTTTCACCAAGTTCAACCCAAAATCCTAACATCCATTTGAGATCTCCCTGATGTAAACCAAACATACATATCAAGTGTAAACAACGCTACAGACTCACTCGCACACTCGGATTTCTCGTACGACCAATATAAGGTCCACTTTTCTATGAATGCCTCGGGGATTTAGTACTATTTGAGTTAAGATTAAATTGTCGCTTCGGTCTAAAAATTCCCCATTGGCTACGAGTAACTGTCCTTGGAGCCGGAATAGGAGTAGGATGGATTTAAATCCTTGAATACAAATCTCTAACTATATTTTTTGTTAGAATCATCTTCACCGAAAAATAGTTTGGTGTCGTCTGTGGGGATAAATAGTTATGGTGTTGTCTCGATCTGTAGATGATCTTCTTGAAAACCCCTAAATGAAATGCTACACTATAAAAATGTCAGGAATAAATAGCATTGCTCGTGGATCGCAGGAAATTAGAGAGGAATAGGTGCCCACCGAGCATCAGGACATGGCAGATTAGTCTGAAACATCGCGAACAAAATTGGAGGAAACAATATCCCTCCGGAAAGCAAACAAATATATAGATGAGGATGTTCATTCGACAAAAATCCATGAATCACGGCACAAGGAGCGGTACCCCAAGAAAAAAAAAGGCGTCTACACTCTGAAGTGGTATAGATGTTCAGAGAAGAGAGCACCCCCTCGGAAGCCGTATTAGACACGGCTCTGGCAGCAAACAGTGCCATAGTGGAACTTATGGAAAAGTTTTTGAATTTTTTATCTAGGGCAGCGCCGGATAGCCACCCAGTAGATGACACGAAATACATGAGAGCGCCCGGTGCATCTGCAGCAAATATGGGAATGGAGCCTACAGTGCCAGAGGTGGACCTAGCGAGACTCGTCGCGCTAGAAAATGAGCTTCATGAACGGATGAGCCAGATACCAGGGGGCCCTGTGTTAAAGGGGGTTGGGGAGAGGAAGTATGAGAAGATATCATACAGGAAAGAAGCGGCTCCGGAGCCCATCCTAGAGAAGTTCAAAATGCCTGACATATCCAAATATGACAGCATCATAGACCCGAATGAACACATCGTGACTTTCGAGGTCGCGATCACCGGGCACGACCTGCAGTAGCACCAGATAGAATCCGTTATGCTAAATAAATTCATCCAAACGCTCACAAAGAGAGCACTCTCTTGGTATACACTCGTACCTAAATATTCTATTGATTATTTTGCTTCTCCTGCAGATGCATTCGTTAAAGCCCATATTGGGGCTCGGAGGGTCGAAACCCACAAAGAGGATATCTTCACCATAAAGCAAAGAAAGGATGAGTTACTCCACAACTTTCTGGAGCACTTCCAATAGGAGAGGATGTTGTTGCCTGCGATCTCTGAGGATTGAGTTATCACAACATTTACTGACGTCATGAACGTCAATAGTTCGGATGCGTTGAAAAAGTTAAAAGAGAGCTTGAGGGAGTTCCAGGTCTTGGAACGAAGTGAACAATAGGTACACCGCTAAACTGAGAATAGAGATTGATCATGGGTTTGATGCCCGGACCAAAGCCGAAGGGGGGCAACATGAGAGATCACGAAACATCTCCCCATACAAGCAAAGGGATCCGAGAGGATGGTACGAACCTTATCCAACTCGACCACCACCTAGGCATGAAGGTTTATCAATTAAACCAAGGTATGATCATGGTCTGCCTAGGAGAGAACGGGAAGTGCCACAGAAGAAGTCCACGAATGACTCATGGCCACCGAGCATAGCCTCTTACAACTTTGATATAGAGGTCGTGGATCTGATCATAGAAATAAAGAATATGAAAGAAGTCTGGTTCCCGATAGCAATTCGGTCCAACCCAAATAAGCGGAGCACGACATAGAGCTCTGGTGTGAATTCCATGAGATCCAGAGTCATTCAACAGAAGATTGCAAGTACTTATGGTATGACGTAGCAGACCTGCTGAGAAGTGGGAATTTGAAGGAGTTCTTTAGTAGCCGGTCTAAGTACGCCAGGGAAAAAGGGACTGGGACTTCGCGAGGACCACATTCTGCACATCCTCCATCTCAGTCTCATTGAATCGTCAATGTGTTTTTTAACACGCGAGCCGATCCCGAAGATGGATGCCTCAACATCATCCAGAAGCCCTCGCTTTTTGCTCTCCTTGGCCTCTGTGGTAGCCTTAGCAATGCGTGTCCGAGCCTCATTTTAGGAGGGCACCTTCCTGGCTAAACCCCCTTGGGCGGGGAGACCTTCAAGGAAAACAACATGAAAAGAAGTTAAGGTGGCACATCAACGCACAATCGATAAAAATACAGAACCAACGTCAAAAGACTCACCGTGACTTTTGCCCTTCCACTTATATGCAGAAATGGCTCTCCACGTTCACTCTATGCCATGAGAGGCGCAGAGCAGACCCATCACCCAACCGAATATATCGAACAAGAGCTCGGGGACCATAGGGGCCGCTGCAAGAAAAAAAGATAAGATAGTCAAGAAAGAATTAGAAGAAATATAAGAGAACGGGAAGAAGGTTACTTACGAGCGTTGTTCCAATACTATAATAGAGGGATGAAATTTCCCTGAAAGCGGTGGGTAGGAATCATCACAAACCGATCACACCATCCCCGGTCGTGATCATCCTCAACATTTGTAATAAGGGCTCTAGAGCCCTGGAAAGCTAACTTTATTTTTCCCTCGTAAAGCATCCGGTGGGGAATAGAGATGGATCAGATGATCCAAAGTGAATGAAAGGTGGGCGAGATCTGCCAAATACTGCAAGCAGCAAACTATTCTTCACGTTTGCGGGGTCAACTACCCCTGGCAGACGTTGTATCGATGGCAGAAAGCCTCAATTACTCGGTGGAAAATGATATATGTAAACAAGCGACATCCCAGGGATGTGCTGAGTCACGCTAGCATTGAATGAAGGAGGAAACATATCTACATCCAAGCCCCATCAACAGTCGATGTAGACCTGAGGAATAACAGAATCATCAATCAACGAGGTCATGTCCTCCATAGACTCATAGCGGAGGTTTACACAAAAGTACCTCTCGAAATTAAAGTTAGATGGGATAATTTCGAAGGCCAAAGAGCCTAGATTGATGGCTTGGGTAATATCGGAGGACGACGCCATGTTCTGCCCTCATTCTGGCGAGGGTGAGACCGTCAGAAGTGTCGAAAGAAGACGAAGAAGGAAAATTATACATGTTAAGGTTAGAAATTGAAAGGACGGAGAATTAAAATTACTAGAAAATGAAAGATAGAGATGAAAGTGAGAAAAGGTGATCGGGGTTGTTAGTTTATATAGCCGAGAGTAATCATTACTCTTAGAACTCGAAGAGGCGTGCCTCATCATTGTATGTCAATCGGTGTCTCAGAAGGGGTGTCGTCGAATAATATTGGGCGCATTTAATGATCGCATGATGAAACGTCTGATAGAGGGAAAGGATGTGATGTTTTAGTTCCCTCGAAAAGGTTTTTTAAAAAGGCGCATAGACTCTTCCACATTCTGGGCTCATGAAACGAAGGGTCCGAAAAGTGGTGGACTGTCTGTATTGGGTAGAAATATCTCCGGAAGCGTTAGCGTACATAAGAAGCCTGGTAGTTCCGGAGACCTCAACGGTCCCAAAGGCTCTCTACAACTGTTTTCCACTCCCAACAACTCCCATCATATCAGCCTCCCTAGATCAGAGTATCGTGGCGCGCGTGAGTATGGTGACATCAGTGTGCTTTAATTGTCATAACTTTAAGGGCGCATAATAGTCTAAGTTTATCTAAGACTTAGAAGAGAAGAAACATACATTGTATTCTCTCACACTTATAAACTAGATCTCTCTCAAGCAAATACATTACTCTTCGTTCTTATTCACACGATTCATTATTTATTTTAGATATATCTTATTTATTCATTTTACTTGCTTATTTCCGTATATTACTCAGCTTTCAATCTTGCACATCTGTAGTCTAACTCATAACATCAGATTCGTTTGAGAGGGTCTCCGAATCGGATACAACCTACTTGTCTTTAAGCCTTGAGTACAAATCTCTAATTGTATTTTTGGTTAGAATCATTTTCACCGAAAAACACTACCTTTATTAAAGTCCGAGAATAACTTTCACAATAGAAGCAAGAGCGGAAAATTTTATTTTGATACTACAAGGAAAAAGAAAGATAGGGAATAACTTGATATATATTCAATACTCACATATATGATGGTAAAGATACACAAACAATAATCTATTAGAATATTAACTAGTTTTATTTATTAGTATTAAATTAATAAGTACTTCATTAGCAACAAATAGTAGAAATTTCGAATTACCAAAAATAAAAATTAAGAGCAAAATAAAAAGAATGTATCTAACGTGGCATCCTTCATACAAACTATTTCAACGTTTACACATTCACGGCGTTGCATAGGAACATAAGCGACGATGCTTCCGCAGCGCCACCACCTCCGCCGCCTCCAACTCTTCCACCGCCACCACCCAGAAACACTCTTTCGTAATAATCCACACAAAACAACGATAATGAAAGTCCCACTTCATGCTGAGTCCAAACTCTTCTCAGTTTGGACTTCCTGAGCCGGTCCAAGACCGGCTTAACACACACCATGTAAAGTCTCTGGTATCCTCCGAGAGCCAACACCACCGTCCGCACGCCCTCTGGGGGCGGAGACACATGGCGGAAGCAAAGGTGCTCCCAAAGGGAATCATTCCTAGTAATGGAGCACCATAGCTTACAAACACATGCAGCAACCCCTAAGGAGCCACCGTCGAGCCTTTGCAATATTTCTATCAGCACGTCCAGATTGTCATTGATGAAAACACCGGTGCCCTTGTGTTCATTTTCATCCTCCTGTTCCAGTTTCACCATTTTATCTCACTAATAAGAAAATATGAACTGGCGACAAACAAATTTCTGTAGCTAAACAAAAAATCTATCGCTAAACCAACGAATTAGCGACAGATAATCAAAATAATTTGTTAACTATTAACAATTTAGTGAACAGATTAATAATGAAATTCGTAGCTAATTCCAAATTTTATTGTAGTGTTTCTTTAACAAAGATGTTCAAGAAAACAAGCAGAGATAATATATGGGAAATGAGTGAAGGAGTGAAAGGGTATTTGTAGGGAGGAAATGAAAGGTTTTGACTTGGGTTGTGTTTTTCAAGTGTAGGGTATCGGGAAAATAAGAGAAGAGGCCAAAAGGAAAAGTTTGGAAGGGAAAGAAACTAGAACCAAGAATCCAAGAGTAGAGTTTGAATAGAATAGTAATATAAAGGGTTTTGGGAAGCGGTGAGGGAAAACTATTGTTTGTCGTTTTTGGAGTTTGTTCAGTTCAATACTCAAATGACTGATGACTTTTCGAAGCTTTGGGTCCATCATTTGTGTTATGTGTGCGCGTGTGAATACTAGAGATAGAGAAGTCAAAAGTGAACGGTTATGCTGTTGTGTATATTCATATGTCCACTTTTTGCTTTTTCAATATATTAAAAATAGATTTTTATTTTTTTAATTCACTCTTATTACTCTTTTTTATTCAAAATAAGTATTTACTTAGATTTTAAGATACCCCTTAAAAAATACTAACTCATAGAAAAACATAAATATTTTACTAAACTATTCTTAATTAAATATTAGGATTATCTAATTACGTTGAGTTCTCCCACATAGGTGGGATAAGTGGTTCTTGATCTCCTTATATGACTTGGAAAACCCTCCTCTCTTTGAACTAGCTTTTTGAGTTGAGTTAGGCCCAAAATTCATTCTTCACATGGTATCAGAGTCAGATCCGTCTCAAATCATTGTTTCCGATGTTGGTCCCCCTCTTATATTTTTCACGCCACAGATGTCCAACCCTGGGCGTGAGGCGGGGTGTTGAGTTCTCCCACATCGGTGGGATAAGTGGTTCTTGGTTTACTTATATGGTTTGGGCAACCCTCCCCCATTTGAGCTAGCTTTTGTGGTTGAGTTAGGCCCAAGATCCATTCTTTACTCATGGATATCGAGGTTGTGATACATACACTTGGATTAAATCCCCTGGACACAAATTGGTACATGGACACTGAGCCACTTCTCATATGACGTCCGCGCAAGGTAATCTCTCGTCTTATTTTAATTTGAGCAAAAATCGTGGCATAATTGTTGGTAATGGCAATTCAATTCCAATTAGTGGTTATGGTCACACAAATTTGCCCCCCCCCCCCCCCCCAATCCACCTCTCGTCCTCAAAAATATATTTCATGCCCCTCACTTAATTAAAAATTTGATGTATGTCCGAAAATTCACAACTGATAATTGAATTTCGGTTAACTTTGACCCTTTTGAATTTTCTGTAACGAATTTCACGACGGGAATACCTCTAATGAAGTGTAATAGCCGGGGAGAGCTTTATCCAATCACCACCACCACCATTTCCACGAGTCAAGCCACACCTTCCACATTTGTCGCTCTTGTTCCTTCCTTGTGGCATGTATGTTTGGGTCATCCGGGGTTATCTATTATTTCTTCTCTTAAAAATAATAATTTCATTGTTTGTAAGAGTACTCGTAGTAGTACTCATATTTGTCCTTCTTGTCCTCTAGGGAAACATGTTAGATTACCGTTTGTCGTCTCTACTTCTAATACGTCGATGCCCTTTGACATTATTCATAGTGATTTATGGACATCTCTCGTTTTGAGTTCTTTGGGCCATCGTTATTATGTTTTATTTTTGGATAATTATTCTTATTTTTTGTGGATTTTTTCTTTGTTTAGAAAATCTCAAGTTTTTTCACATTCTTAAAATTTAGAGCTTTCAGCGTTTGAATTGGCTTTTTAAAAATAGCTTATAAGTTATAAGTTAAAAGCTAAAAGTCATAAGCTAAATATATTGTTTAATATTTAGCTTTTTCTTTCTCTTATATATTAACTTTCAGCATATAAGTTAATCTTTTGCACAATCAATTTTTCCACGAATAAGTATCACATAGCCAATCACCACTAATATTTATGGCTTATCTAGCTAGAGATTGACAATGCGTCACCCACGAAAAAATATATTTATGGCCACCAAATTTACATACTTATTCTTGCTTGTGAATCTGTAAACGATGAGCAAAGGTGATAAACTGACACAGACAGGCGAAATCAGTAAACTATCATGTTCCACGTTATCAGTTCACTATGTTGAGCTTGTTCTTGAGTTTATCGTGAGTCCCGGCCCGCACGACATTAGAGCTGTTTTCTTTTATTTCGGTACTCGTCGCTGAATCATATTTTAATAATAGCTTATGTCTAAACTGTTGGTACTCTATGATACTTTATAAAGCAGTACGGGAAGTAAATAACTATTACAAGTATTCAAAATGATGAACCAATATTCAATCTTCAGGAATTGAATCTTGTTGAACAAATAGGTCAATCTTCAAAACTACCGCAAGCTTGTTTTGTCTTGAATCTTAATAACCTGAAATCAAGAAACAACTAAATCTGGATGGTTACAACGTTGTGTGTTGAGTCGAGGGATTGCCCTCTGTCCTTAAGACAAGATTGCCCCGTATATATGCTTTTACGTTAGCGGGCAATAGTCTCCCAAGATAAAACAACACTTAATCTCAACGCTACAAAACCAATTGGTTGAGCCTGACAAAGAAAACAAATATGAATCGACTTGCTGAAGATATGGAATAGGAAGGAAGAGTTTCTATCTACTCTTCTCTTTTGTCTCTGTTCTCTTTCTTAAGGGCCTTTAAAGACCGGCCATTATCGGACTCTTCTTATGCTTTTTTTTTCACCGGGCTTGGACCATGTCTCCCGGTGATTACTAATAGTACTAGTTTGAAAG
This sequence comes from Anisodus tanguticus, assembly GCA_034509755.1. NCBI lineage: Eukaryota > Viridiplantae > Streptophyta > Magnoliopsida > Solanales > Solanaceae > Anisodus > Anisodus tanguticus. Next base: position 47,617,205 of record CM067542.1, on the reverse strand, counting down.
GCTCGTGTATATAGTGTGTCTCTGTAGTGTATATCTTGTGTATATGTGAGGGTTTGGTCACTGATTTTCGTCACTGATTTTGCAATTTTTCACCACTGCTTTGCAGTGGTTTTGATCACTGTTTTGAGCAGTTTTCCAGTGCTATACTGATGTCTTTCCCGTCACGGAATTGAGCCAAAGAAGGCTCAATATATAGCAAGGAAGAGGGGCTGCACAACAGCCACAAACAAGGCTGTAATGGCTATTAAGGGAGGGCATTAAAACAGCCAAGTAATGGCTGTTAATGGCCATTGAAAGAGGATGCCCAACTGCCCAAGTAATGGGCTGTTAATGGAGGAGTTAATCGGCCAAGTAATGGCTGATTAATGACTCAAAAAACAGTTCCAATGGAGGCAGAAACTCTGGGGACCAAACTGTAAATATTGAAACTTCAGGGTTCAGGGATCAAACTGTACATCTGGAAAAGTTCTCTGGTCCAAAAAGATATCAGAAAGTCCCCAAAGCCCACGACCCATGACCCGAGCCCGAGACCGAACCGGACGGGCGGGCGGCGGCGGCGCGCGTGTGGGCTTAGCCTTGAACCCAAGCACATCTAGGTCCTCCCTCCTTTAAACACATGGGATACCCCTTGGGGTCCCAACCCCTTTACCAATTAGAGACTTATATAGAGAGCAATTCTTCTTATTCCCACCGATGTGGTAGATTTTTCCCATACCACATTTCCATGCCTCAAACACCTTACTTCGTGGACCAATATCTCTTTCATTTCTCAACAAAATTAGACGATTCTTGGCTCTACGGTCATCTACTCACTTCGTAGATCATGCATGTGCGAAGAGACAAGGTCTCCAACATGCGGAACACTAGTGTTTAATTCATCAAAGATGGGTGGACGCATCTCCCCGCCAAAGGCTAATTTCCAACATAAACTAAATTAACACATAAACGCTTAAAAAACCTATATATACCACTAATAGTATTCCTGCCTTATTTAAAAGTTTAACTTTTTTCTTATCAACTTTCAATAGGATATATGTGTTGAAAATTTACTAATGTGGAATTAAGTTTATCCCATTATTTATGACTCGAACAATTGGGGCCCCGCACGTCGGAAACGTCATTTCTACACACGTGCATACGTAGTGCCAAGTATCACAAATTTCATTAGTGAAAGTGATATTGGTACGTAAGTAATACGTTTGAGACATAGAATGATAGACGGTTACTGGCCAAATGACAAGGTATTCCACGTTGGTAAATGAAGTACGAAGTGTAAGATGAAACGAGTCGGAAATCGCCGCGGAGCCGCGAAGGGCCACGGCGCAGCCCCGGAGGCGCCGGAGCGCCGCGGCACCTCCCAGGTAGAGCCGCGGTGCTAATTGGGTCTTCAGCCACTGGAGCCGCGGTGCTTCGGAGGCAGATTGTTGCGACGGGAAGATGGAAAGTTCTGACTTTTGGGCTGGTTTTGGAGCATTGAATCTCCATTATTTGGCACATAAATTCAACCATTATTTGGTTGAATGTAACCCCTCAATAAGTGTCATTACATGGCTATTGAAGGCCATTAGTTGGCTAGTTGAGGGGTCATCTCATTACACTATAAATTGAGGCATTTGGCTCAATTGTTGAACACTCTAAAAGAAAACACTACAGAATTTTATAACATCTTCTTCTTCCTCTCTAGCAAGTTTACTATACTCAAAGTTCTTCAAGAGTAACACTTGAGTTTCCTTTGCTCATTTGTTAAGTTGTTGTTTTATCTTGGGAGACTATTGCCCGACAACGTAAGAGGATATATACGGGGCAATCTTGTCTTAAAGACAGAAAGTCATCACTCGACTCAGCAAATCACACAAGGAGTTTGTTTCATTCTTGATTTCCAATTTTGTTGTAATCCTTAGTTTATCCTTTCTAGTAATTGTAATATTCACTTACTTCCCGCAATTGTTGTATCCCACAATTTTAAGACATGATTTGTTGTAAGTGCTTAGAAAGATGACTGGAAGAGAACAACTCGCTTCTGATTCTGATGCTGCTACTACTCAAGGCAACCCCTCTGCCTTCCTCACTACTCAAGGCACACTTAATGCCTTCACTACTGCTCAAGGCTCATCCAACGCCTTTTCTACTGCTCAAGGGAACATTGTCGTTCCTCCACCCGCTAGATTCCACTATGAATGCCCTAAAAAGTTCATGGGCTCGAACTTCAAGAGATGGCAAGAGAAGATGTTATTCTATCTGACTGTTATAAGAATGACTCATTTCCTAACAGAAGATCATCCACAAGCTGGAGATGAAATGGACCATTCGCCTACTGAAACGGCTGAAGGGGTCAATGTATCCATGTCATTAATGACATGAAGATGGCTCTTGATACATGGAGTCATAGTGATTTCATGTGTAAGAACTACATTTTGAACTGCTTGTCATATCCTCTCTACACGGTGTATTGCACTGTAGGCACTGCCAAAGAGTTATGGGAGAAGCTGCAAAATAAGTACAACGCACAAGATGCAGGTACTAAGAAATTCATCGTTGGGAAATTCCTGAAATTTCAAATGGTGGATAGTAAAATAGTGATGTCCCAAGTCTAAGAATTTCAAATGATTCTACATCACCTGGATTTGGAAGGTATGAAACCAAATGAGCAGTTTTTTGTTGCATCACTGATTGAAAAGTTACCTCCCTCGTGGAATGAGTTTATGAGTTACTTAAAACTCAAGACAAAGGAGATGACCTTTGAAGAACTTATTATCAAACTCCAGATTCAGGAAGATAATAAGAAGGCCTTGCCTAGGGAGAAACAACCCGGTGAGGCAAAGGCAAATCTGGCTGAGGCCAAAGGGAACCCAAGCAAGAAGCGCAAGTTTCAGAAAGACGGCAAGACCCAAACGGCGGAGAAGTTCAAAGGAAATTGTCACCACTGTGGAAAACCTGGTCACATGATCAAGGACTGCCGCAAGCTCAAGACTGAGCAACAAGAGAAGGCCAAGGCCAAAGGCAAGGCTCAGGCTAACGTCGTCAAAGACAGGCTTCTGGACGACATGATTAAGGAGTTCTCGGCGGTGGTTCTTGAAACAAACCTTGTTGAGAATCTCATGCAATTGTGGATGGACACGGGTGCTACCAGACACATCTGTTCTAATAGAGATGCCTTCTTCACTTATACAGCAGTTACTAATAAGAAGTTGTTCATGGGTAAAAACGCTTCCTCTGACGTGCTGGGGGGTAGGAAAGGTAGTTCTGAAGATGACTTCTGGAAAGGGGCTCACTCTGAAAGAGGTGATGCATGTTCCTGAGATTATGAGAAATTTAATTTCAGGTCATTTATTGGTTAATGTTGGTTTTAGACTAGTATTTGAGTCCAATAAGTTTGTAATCACCAAGAATGGAACTTTTGTAGGAAGAGGCTTCGTCTGTGAAGGCCTCTTCAAAGTTAACGTCATGTTTGTAATACGTGCAAGCAATAATATTGAAGCTTCTTCTTACTTGCTTGAGTCCTCTAATTTATGACATCATAGATTAGGACATGTTAACTACAAGTCCATCCAAATGATGGCTAAGTTGAAGTTGTTGCCGTCTATAGACGTAAACCCTCAACATAAGTGTGAGGTGTGCATAGAGGTAAAACTCACAAAACTTCATTTTCGATCCGTCGAAGGGAATACCGCTCCTCTAGAACCTATTCACACAGATATATGTGATTTGAAGTTTGCACAAACTAGGGGAGGGAACAAGTACTTTGTGACATTCATTGATGATAGCACAAGGTATTGTTACCTTTACTTGTTGAAAAGTAAAGATGAAGCCTTTGAGGCATTCCGACGTTACAAAGCAGAAGTTGAAAACTAACTTAACATGCGGATTAAATCCATTCGTCGCGATATAGGGGGAGAATACGTAGCGTCGTTTAAGGAATATTATGCTGAATCGGGCATTGTTCATCAAACGACGGCTCCATACTCACCTCAGTCGAACGGTGTTACGGAATGCAAGAACCGTACGTTGAAGGAAATGATGAATGCCTTGCTCATCAATTCTGGTCTTCCCCAACACATGTGGGGAGAAGTCGTCCTTACCGCTAATACGATTCTTAACAGTGTCTCACATAAGGGTAAGGACAAAACTCCATATGAATTATGGAAGGGAAAGAAACCCACCTATAAATATTTAAAGGTGTGGGGTTGTTTGGCAAAGGTCGAAGTACCCAATCCAAAGCAGGTCAAGATTAGGCCTAAGACTATAGATTGTATTTTCATCGGATATGCAAATAACAGTAGTACTTATCGCTTCTTAGTGCATAAGTCATATGTTTTAGATATCCATGGGGGTACAATCATGGAATCAAGGAATGCTCAATTCTTTTAGGATACTTTTCCTAGAAAGGAAAAAGACATAACCTCTCGCAAACGAAGTTATGAACAAAACTCTCAAGAATCGGGAGTCATTGACTACCCGGATCTAGATGGTTCAGATCTGATGGACTTCGGAGTGGCTGAATATCCGGAATCTAGTATTCCAGTTCTCAGAACTTGGAGACTCCAGAGATGGAACCAAGGCGAAGTAAAAGGGCCAGGAAGGATAAATCCTTCGGTCCTGACTTTGTAGCTTATATGGTTGATGACAAACCAAGGACAATTGCTGAAGCATTGTCAACTCCAGAGGCACCGCTCAGGAAAGAAGCTATTGAGAGTGAAATAGACTCTATCCTGTATAACCATACTTGGGAGTTGGTTGATCTTCCTCCGGGAAATAAATTGTTGAGTTGTAAATGGATACTCAAACGAAAGTATAAAGCAGATGGGTCTATAGATAAGTACAAGGCCAGGTTGGTAGTCAAAGGCTATCGGCAGAAGGAAGGCCTTGACTGCTTTGAAACGTACTCATCGGTGTCTCGGATGACGTCCATACGGGTATTCATTGCGATCGTAGTGTTACGTGACCTTGAAATACATCAAATGGATGTCAAGACAGCCTTCCTAAATGGTGATTTGGAAGAAGAAATCTATATGGAACAATCCGTGGGGTATGTGGTTCCAGGGTGAGAGAAGAAAGTATGTCGATTTGTCAAATCTCTGTACGGGCTGAAAAAAGCCCTGAAACAATGGCACAAAAAAATTGATAGTACTCTACTATCGAAGGGTTTCTCCATTAATGAATGTGACAAATGTATCTACACGAAAGGTAAATCTGACTCGTTCGTCATGATATGCATGTACGTAGATGACATATTGATCACAAGGAGCAGTCCTAGCTTGATCCTAGTGACTAAGAACATGTTGAAACAATGCTTCGATATGAAGGATATGGGTATCACAGATGTCATCTTAGGGATAAAGATCTCTTAGACGTCTGACGGACTGGTCTTATCTCAGTCTCACTACATCGAGGATGTGTTGAGAAAGTTCGAGATGTTTGATAGTTCGCCTACGAAGTCACCACTGGATAGAAATCAAAAACTTGATAAAAATCATGGTGCACCCGTATGCCATGAGCAATATGCACAAGTGATTGGGAGTTTGATGTATATAACAAACTGCACCCGACCTGATATTGCTTATGCAGTCAATAAGTTGGCTAGGTTTACCCGTAATCCAAGTAATGACCATTGTAAGGCGTTGAATCGGGTACTACGATACCTGAAATACACGCTAACTTATGGGTTGCATTATTCGAGATATCCAGCTGTACTAGAGGGGTACAGTGATGCAAACTGGATATCTGATATAGAGAACACCAAGTCCACCAGTGGGTATATTTTTACAATTGGTGGTGGGGATGTGTCTTGGAAATCCTCTAAGCAAACTTGCATCGCCTCATCCATGATGGAATCAGAGTTTATCGCTTTAGACAAAGCAGGAGAAGAAGTTGAATGGCTTCACGACTTCTTAGAGGATGTCCCTTATTGGGACAAACACGTACCTTCTGTAATGATCCAATGTGACAGTCAGTCGGCTCTAGGAAGGGCACGGAGTTCTATGTACAACGGCAAGTCTCGTCATATTCTACGAAGGCATAAGACCGTTAGGCAGCTTATCACCACGGGTATAATATCCATTGATTACATAAAATCTAAGGATAACATAGTGGACCCAATGACAAAGGGCTTACCCAAGGATCAGATGTTCGGCCTGTCTAGGGGAGTTGGCTTAAAACCCAAGCTATAAGGACCAATACGGTGGTAACCCAACCTTACTGACGGGAGATCCCAGGAATTAGGTCCAATCGGAAAACTAAGCTATAAAGGTTTAGTTGAGCGCTTCGATGGAAGTATGAGCACTTTGGATAGTGATTTCTATAAAGAAGCATCTATTCCAAGTCATTCCCGAGATAGACATTAAGTGCTATCTGCAGTGTGGGTAAAGGTTAAGTTTCCAAAACCTTTAATGATCCTCAACGGTTGAGGTTAGGTTTGGAGAAACTTTTAATGGTTCCTAACACTTGTAAAGTGGGGTATAGTAGGATAACTTGTAGGAGACCACCTATTTAAGTGTGAGGACATGCCGCCTCGAATGAACGCACTTAAGAATCCAAGAAGTGTCCACGGCCACAACGGACAAAATATTACGAAGAACAGAGTAAAGGGAAGTTGTTGTGTTGGTACCGTTGACTTGGCTTACACTAAATACTGACGGTTCAAGACATCAAGTTAACCGCGCAGTAAGTAAGTCCGATGGTATTCAACTACGGAAGGTTAAAAGCTGAAGCTACCTATCCAAATGCAACATCGGTCCGCTGAAAGATTGCTAGAAACGGCACCATGTTAGTGCACCAAAATCTCTTTCAAGGGGGGATTGTTGGAAATTTACTAAATATGGAATTAAGTATATCCCATTATTTATGACTCGAACAATTGGGGCCCCGCACGTCGGAAACGTCGTTTCCACACACATGCCCATGTGGTGCCAAGTATCGCAAATTTTATTAGTGAAAGAGATATTGGTACGTAAGTAATACGTTTGAGACATAGAATGATGGACGGTTATTGGCCAAATGACAAAGTATTCCACGTTGGTAAACAAAGGAAGAAGTGTATGAAGTGTAAGATGAAACGAGCTGAAAATCGCCACGGAGCCGCGAAGGGCCGCGGCGCAACCCCGTCGGAGCCCAGGCGCCGAAGTGCCGCAGCGCCTCCAAGGTAGAGCCGCGACGCTAATTGGGTCTTCAGCCACTGGAGCCGCGGCGCTTTGGAGGCAGATTGCTGCGACGGAAAGATGAAAGTTCTGAATTTTGAGCTAGTTTTCTAGAATTGAATCTCCATTATTTGGCACATGAATTCAGCCATTATTTGGCTGAATGTAACCCCTCAATAAGTGTCATTACATGGCTATTGAAGGTCATTAGTTGGCTAGTTGAGGGGTCATCTCATTACACTATAAATTGAGGTCTTTGGCTCAATTGTTGAACACACTAAAAGAAAACAATACAAAATTTTATGACATCTTCTTCTTCCTCTCTAGCAAGTTTACTATACTCAAAGTTCTTCAAGAGTAACACTTGAGTTTCATTTGCTCGTTTGTTAAGTTGTTGTTGTATCTTGGGAGACTATTGTCCGACAACGTAAGAGGATATATACGGGGCAATCTTGTCTTAAAAACATAGTGTCATCACTCGACTCAGCAAATCACAAGCAGTTTGTAACGTTCTTGATTCCAATTTTGTTGTAATTTTTGGTTTATCCTTTCTAGCAACTTGTAATATTTAATTAGTTCTCGTTTCCTGCCATTGTTATAACCCACCATATGTATGTTTTCTCATAAAAGATTCCTTTTAAAGAAAAAAAGTGCAGTTAAAACAAACAAATGTATGTTTTGAAGTCCAATCATAGCTGAAAAACTTCGCGAAGATGATGGTCATAGAGTACCTATATGATTGTCTCTTGGTGTAGAAGGAAAATCCAACTTCCTATAAGACATAAAAGATGTCATTAAATTAATACATTATAGATCTTTACGTAAATAAGTGTATATAAATGAAACCCCAACCCCACCAACTATTTTTGTTTTTTTTTATTAAGAGGAGGCCCGGGGGGAGGGAGATTTGTCATGGATACTGATTGTTTTGTATTGTATTGGACTTGTCCGTTGAACCTATATATATGAGTAGTACATATTATGATTCTCTCGATGAAAGCCATTCGATAATAGCAAGCTTACAAAGGGAAACCCGCAAAGTCCGCAAAAATATTTCAATATTTTCAAGAACTTCATCAACGTCTCTCTTATGTACTTTGTTATTGTAACATATCTGCTCTATACTAACAAGTCAAATCTGGTCAGAAATAATGTCTATGCTTATATAAATGATACAATAAACTAGTAACCTAATTAAAACTGTTGAAGTCATCTCAATATCTTTTTTATAGGTCACTGCGCCAACACAAAATCATGTTGTCACTTGTGAAAATAAATAGGCCAACAGACAAGTAAGAAATTATCAGCTTTGCTTGTGTAACCATTAGCACAACATCTTCCGGATCAATGTTATTAAAGTGATGCTTATTAGTTGAGGGAATCAACTATTGTCTCCTTAAATAATTTTGGCACAATTTTGGAATTGAATGGATCCAAAGTCAATTTTTATTTAAAAAAAATGGATCAAGCCTAGAATGTTTCTAATTTATAAAATGTTATGCTCCCGCATTATGTTGTATACGCTCAACTATTTAGATCTGGGTTGAAGCTGATGTTATAGCGTCTAACATAGGTTGAGGAATAAAATGTTGTCTCCTCGATCGTATGGTAATGCGCAATTCTTATATACCTCATGAATTAACTATTATGAGGCTGAGTTAGACTCCAGCACCAATTTTCTTAACAATAGATCACATAACGCCTAAAAATATTGTGATTTTCCATTAAGATTCTTTATGCAAACGACCGTTAGAAATGCAAAATTTTCATTATATAGTTTCACGTGACCATCTCTATATTTCCATTAATTTTCCACTGAAAATGTTTAGTGACTATTTCTTACTGAAGGTTGGTGGAAAAAATTTAAATAGTAGTGTTTGCACACGAAAAAATCACGAAGTTTCTCAGTGTTTCAATGGGAACCTGTTTTTCACCATGCGTTTTTTCAGTGAATTGATTCGGTGAGAATGAGGTGGAAAAATTATGTTTTATAGCACAATTTCTCACTGAATGTCGGTGGAAAAAACCTTTGTTTCTACTAGTGACTCCGATAAAGAAAATTTTCTTTTCTTTTGTAGGTGAAATTTTTAAAAAGAAAAAAGCCTAAAGCTCATTTGAATTAAACGTCGAAGTGAAATAAAAAAGTACTAATTAAATTTAATTCTGAAAAGCATTTACTTCAAGATTCATGCAAAGCATTACAAGTTCAATAGTAATTATCATGCTTAATGGTACTACCTTAGCTAGAAATTTCTGAGGGTTGTTAGGTGTCGGTCATAAAGCCTAAAATTTTGAGGCGTGACCAAGAAAAAAAAAACATCAACAGAAAAGACTAATTCCACATAAAAACAATGGGCATCAATTAATTGTTAAGAAAAAAAGCTGTTCACGGAGAGAAAGAGAGAACCACACGTGACAACGGACAGTAATGTCAACTTCAGCAGAGTTAATTCAATAATGAGGGGAAAGTCATACTAGTAAATAGGGACGGAACCAAGGGGTGAAAGCGAGGTTAATTTCCATATTTATGTATTAGCGAATATTCTCTGAGTATATTTTATAATTATGATAGATGTATATTTAAAATAATTTTGAATTCTAATTATATTAGATTCTCCGAATATTCTCCGTATATTTGTATGAACTATGAACTATTGAATAAATTATTGGTTCCACCACAGTTAGTACTGGAAAAGCAAAGCACTATTGGACAATTGAATTATATTTTCCAAGCTACATCACAGTGCAAAAGAACCCCAAAAATAAAACTTTGAAGAAATTGATAAAAACTTCCATGCAAATAATGGGGAAGAAAATGAACAAACTAGAAAGGTAAACAGAAAAAGACTTTGGAAAAGAAGCTAATGAAATGGCACCAAATTTTTAACTGCTCTCTTAGCTCATTGCAATAAAACACTAATGTGGAATCAGAGGTTCATTGATATGAATTAATAAACAATTAGCCTAAAATGTATTCTTCTATATGGTCATCTTCTAATTGCATGGGACAATGTGAGAGAATGGTCGGCTATCACTTTTCTTTCTCTCTCTTTTGGAAAGAAACTTCCTCATTTAAACTCACTAAGTTATTTTTAGCTGCATCCAACAAAATTTGACGATCCTTAGCCCTACGGTCATCTACTTACATAGTAGATTATACACGTGTGAAGAATCAAAATCTCCAACATGCGGAACACTAGTGTTTAAGTCATTAAAGATGGTTGGACGCAACTCCCGTCAAAGGCAAATTTCCAACAACCTCCTCATTTAAACTCACTAAGTTGTTTTTAGCTACATCCAAAAAGAACTTACCATTTATTGATCAATTTATTAGGAAACTTTTGGAATGTTTGTTTTTAATTGTTGATTTAGATACTCACACAACATAAGAGGGAGGGTAATATTGTAGATCGTTACTAATTTTTATACTCTCTTAGAAATTGCCTAAAGTTTGCTCAATCTATACGGTAACTATAACGATAAATCTGGTTCAGTGGATGTTTTTTCTGTTAACAATAAAAAGAAAATATCATAAAATTTTATTGTGTAAAACCACTCTGATTCTAAGATGAAAAATCACGACTCGTACCCTTATGGGATTTTAACTAACTTTTCTATTAAACCAATGAGACAAACCCAACACAAGTAATGCTAATGAGCTTACCTTCGACCCAACAATCCTCGTTTGTTCCTAATATGTCACGCCCTAAATTTTTGATGGGACAAATCAGCATCCGGTGCTTGAATTTTGACCGAACAAATCAACATTAACATGACTTAATTAACACAGCTTATGGGTGAATTAGAAAACATAAAGCTTTTCGTAAAACACTTTTTTTCTTAATTAATAAACTTGTAAAACTATAAATACAAAATAGTTATCCATATATACTATATGAAACGCCTAGGGATGTGAAGCCGTGTGAATTTCTAAAACTAATTCGGATTAACTTAGAGCTTAAAGATGCAATTTAATCAAAGCCGAGTCACGAGTGGTCCGCATGAGTATAACAGAATACTCTTATAATTAACATTGGTATAACTTGGAATAAATTATAACTCCATGGGATAAGATTGAATTTACTTAATGAATCAATGGTATTGGATTGTTGGTGAGATAATTATTTATCAATGGATCAATGATTAATGGAATCGTGATGGCATCTATATTCGATATGCGAATCATATCAAACTTGAACTGATTATCCTTATTAGCAGTCATAATAAAGTATTTCAAATCTAATATAGTCATATGTGTACAATCGAAATTCACAAAACTTGGCGACTAAAGAAAATAAATACATGAATATGATACTGTCAAATTGATGAATCAAAGCTATGTTGATGGAATATTTACTGCTGCATTGTTGAAGAATGTATACGAAAGGGAGAATGGGAGATGAAGGGAGAGAATTGGAGACTCAATGCATTGTAAGTGTTTGAGAGAATTGCTCTCTTGAGTTAAGGAAAATATCTATACAAGTATGTATCTATATACACCTCCACTACTCTAGAATACTCTAATGACTTTCTTTTGTTAATTACTTCTAACAACTTAACTAACTCTATAACTAACCTTGTAATTAACTACCTTCTTAACAACTTGAACTATCCTCAATTAGTCAAGGCACTAGAATGCATTTCCTAATACTTCAACAGATACACTATCTGAATAGAGTTATTAGGTGGTAATTGAGGCGGCGGAAAAGAGATTTGGTGCTTTGATGGTGTTTCACAGACGGGGACAACAAATGGACTATATTTTTCTGCACGTATCCACTTCAGCTAAAAGAAAAACAAAATCACATGAAGATGTCGTCTATATTGAGAGAGTGCTCACTGCCATGTTTTTTAGATACACAAATACGTGTCTTTTGTATATCTGCTATAAAAATAAGATAATTTCGTTATAATTTTTTGAAAATACCACTATAAAGAGAAATAAAGGAGCCGAAACCGCTTCATCAGGTAGTTTTTCCATTTCGTTGCGGGTCATTGGCACTTATGCCCCTATTTTGGGCTGGTATTTAATTTTTGCCCCATAACAAAAAACAAAATTCGCAAGACATTAATTTATATTTCCGCATCATGATATTTATAAATTATGTCTCGAATGACTTTTGCTCTTAAAGAACTTATGTCCGCTAGGCATAAATTCGATTGCTAAAGGTAAAAAATTAAAGACCAACCCATGAAGGGAAAATCGTGCAATCCCTTTCTTCTTGAGATAATTACCGTGAGGAACTTGTGGGGGTGGCTAGTTTACACCTAATTTGGGCCAACATCTTATAATTATACTGAGGAACTCATCGAGTGTCTAGTTTACACCTAGTTTGGCTCAGCTTCTTATTTGTTACCTTATTCAGCCCAAATTTATCACCTTAGCCAAATAATTTTCAAAACATAGTTCCCCTCATCTTCTCTCTTCATTTGAAACCCTTCAAGTCGGCTGCTCATCCAAACACCAAACCTTCACCACACCACAATTTCTCCATCCTTCATCTCTAAAATATATATAGTTATTTCAGTTATTATCCTCCAAAAATCATGACAAAACCATGTACCTTTTCGATCTTCTTCCAATTTAAAGAAAAAATGTCATTCTTCCTGATATCAAATAATAACACCATACAACCACATGATCCCTCTCTTCTTTTCTGTGCAACAAGTTACGAAAAATAGAATTTTCAAATTTAAATATTATTACATTATAATCTCTTTAAGATTATCTATGTTGTTCAGTTTATAATGTAAGTTTGTCATGTAGATTTGTATAAGAAGTGTATCTTTACCGTACAATAGTGTAGATTCATTGTTTATACATTATTTATATATTGTATATATAGTGTATATCCAATGTATAATAATGTATAAAAATATATATAATATATAATAATGTATAAAAGTGTATGTATATTGTTATACGTCATGATATATAAATTTGAAAAATAGAGAATGGCAAACTCAAGAGAGTTCTAGAGTGGTTTCTGGAAGAAGCGAAAAAAATAACATTAAATAGACTTGAATTCATGAAATTCAATATAAACATATGTTGGTTATTCTAGATGTAAAAAATGATTGGGCTATACTCATTGCTGATAGATTATGACAATAATTTTGGTTATTCTAGATGTAAAAAATGATTGGGCTATACTCATTGCTGATAGATTATGAAAATAATTCTTGATTATTGTCATAATCTTTGTGTATATTATAGATTAGAAATGTAAATTATTCTGATTTAGATTACCATAATTGTAGTCTAAATATTAATCTTGTAACATGTATATATTATGGCCTTCAAGGAATAAAAAGATTACGAAAAATATTTCCTTCATAGTATCAAAGAACCAAAGAAAAAAATTAACCCTAGCCCTAAAACCTAAACCGGCTGCCACCCATACTTTCGGAACCCAAGTTTCGGTCGCCGCACGTCTCTTTCGAAACCCTACCTCCTCCTCCTCTTTTTTTGTTTCTCTTGGGTAACAACGGCCGATCAAAACAAATTTCATCCCGCTCTTGCCGTAAATAACGTCAAGAACTTCATTCCGGTGATTCTTGAGATGGAAAAAGGGTAATATTCATCTTGGACGGAGTTATTCAAAATTCATTGTCGCGCATACCAAGTCATTGACCATATTCTTCCTCCAAAGCCCCAATCGGGTGTCATGGAAAAAGACAAGTCCACAAACAATGATATGGCTCTATGGTCAGGCTTGGATGCTATAGTCCTTCAATGTATTTATGACACTATATCAAATGATTTTTTGCACACCATATTGGAACCGGATTCGACGGCTCAACAAGTGTGGGAGCGTTTGCAAAATATTTTTCAAGATAATAAGATTTCTCGTGCGGTTTATCTAGAAAATCAATTCACCAATGTCAAGATAGATGATTTTCTGAATGTCTCCGCATATTGTCAAGAGTTAAAAATGTTTGCCGATCAACTATACAACGTTGGTGCACCGGTGATGAATCAAAAGTTAGTTCTCTAATTAATTGGGGGTTTGAATTAATAATATGATGGTGTTGCTACGTTCATTGAACAAAGTAATCCGTTGCCACCATTTTATTAGGCTCGTTCGAGATTGATTCTTGAAGAAACCCGGAAACTAAAACAAGCGGCGACGGCTACAAACAATGCCAGCACCGCCCTCCTTTCCACCAACACGTATACCGATGATTTTGGCCCTCAAATTTCTTCGGGAAGTGATCCAAATCGCAACAACATTGGACCAAAACGGGGACAAAATCGCAACAATAACAAAGGAAAAAATAATGATGGAAGTGGACGAGGCATTGTGCTATTAAATAATATATGTATTATTAATACAAGAACTACTAAATTATTTCATATAGAATAAAATGTAGATTAAGAACAGGTGTACAAGCAATACGAAGATAAAAAAAATATTTTAAAAAGGATATCCCTTTATAGTAATTAATTCTATTATTATTATTCATCGCATTACATTTCATACATTATTATTCACCGCAAACTAATCCTCACATTATTCGCCGAATAATAACCCCTTCAATTGTTCATCGTGTATACAATGAATCACTGCATGCATATCAATCCCTGCAGAACTTAGCCAAATGACCCCTTAGTAATTATTAGCTCAATTGGTTGTACCTAAGCTCAATTGATTGTACTTAGAGTCAGCTCAATTTAGCTCGTTTATCCCGTATATAGCAAATTCAGTAAACCAGGAATTAACGATAAAGTTTAATGACATAATGCAGAACGAGTTTTATGTGTATAATTTTTTAACTCGTAGCTTTACTAACGTTTCTATCGTATCGAGATGTATTTTTTTTTACTTTTTTTTGTTTTTCCACCTGTGTTGGGTACCGGCATTGGAGCTCGACTATATCTGAATTCACGTCGCATATGGCCAATTCGAAGGAAGCTCCTTACCAAGAATTTTTCCATATCCAGATTCAAATTCAAAACCTATGGTTAAGGAATAACCAGCTTCATCCGCTACACCACATCTTTGGTGGTATATAGAGATTATTACTATTGAACGCCTTTGTACTAAAATATAACTCCTTGTTGGGGTTAATACCAAACAATATAAGACATGCATTTGCAATTCCCAAGTTTTTTTTA
This sequence comes from Anisodus tanguticus, assembly GCA_034509755.1. Lineage (NCBI taxonomy): Eukaryota > Viridiplantae > Streptophyta > Magnoliopsida > Solanales > Solanaceae > Anisodus > Anisodus tanguticus. The sequence continues at coordinate 47,601,953 of CM067542.1, read as the reverse complement.
TTCTGAATTGCTGTTTTATTCACAACTCCCCTTCCAACAACGATAGTGGAGTCATAATTGGAAAGTTGGAATGAAGAGAACACTAAGAGGGTGTTTGGATTGGTTTATTTGAAGTATTTTTTTTACTTTTAAGTTCTTTTCTATTTTTTGAATTGTTTGAAAAGATAAAAAGTTTTTTAAGCACTTATTTTTAGATTAAAAAGATATAAAAATAAACTAAAAGTCAAAAGTTGAGTAGGATCAACTTAAGGCTTTTAGCTTTTAGCTTATAAACTACTTTAAAAAAAAATTAATCCAAACACCCTCTAAAAAGATTGATTATAGATGTGACTATATATGTGATTGATAATTATGCTAACTTGTTCTATTTGATTGATAATTACGTTAACTTGTGCTAACATCCAAGACAGACATCAAGAAGCAAGAGATCGATGTGTCCAAGATATATCCTTCTCCATAAGAATAAATGTTTGAGATAAGATGGTTGAGAGGAGAAAATCATTGCACATCCTAAATTAACACATCCTTCATAAAGAGAGTATGAGTACTTATCCTTTCACCAAAATAGAAAATCTCCTTTTGGTTTAAGCTAACTCAAACTGGTATTGGGATGACACATCAAAATCAAACCAATCTTTTAAGACATGATAAGAGTAGTAGTAATTATATGTGAGTAGTGACTAGTGAAATCTGTAAGGGATCATATCATACTTATCTTTTAGCAACTTCAAAGCTTGTGAAGTCTAAATTGCCCACTCTCTCAAGGCAACTCAAGTGGCTAGCTACCAAACTCCATGGTACTGCAAAAGTAAATTCAAGATTTTTAATTAACAAATAGAAAATATATGTAACTTTATGATTTATGAAATTTTATGTATATGTATTTTAGTTTTATTTCTTTGCATATGTATACATAATTCCAGTGGAACCAACAAGTTTAAGAGTTTAAATTTTATGCAGTATTGTCGTTGTAAACAATATTTTATACCATCAAAGTCATTCAAAAGATATCTCTATACATATTCTTAAAATATGGGATTTGAAATCTTAAAAATAAGATATGTTACATGCTACAACTGGTATATATACATACGAATATACGATCATGGGCGGATCTAGTAAGGTCCCAGGGTGTTCACCCGAATACCTCGGCAAAAAAATACACTATATGTATAAAGTGATTTTTTATCATTTATGTACATATATAAATTGTGAACACCCTACAAGACTAGGGGTTGGCTAAGTGGTTTAGGAGGTTCAAAATTTACCTTGAGGCTTCAAGTTCATATCTCAAACACTATATTTTTATTTTTCAAACACCCTTAATGAAAATTCTGGATCCGCTACTGTATGCGATGTATATTATTTAATTCTAGGTTTAATTAGTTGAACCCTTAGAAGCCGTCCTAGCTCCGTCTCTACATGTTACTGATCGATTCATGCAATTAGCGACTAGTGCAATTATACTTAATATCTTTTAGCAACTTAAGGTAGTGAGATGTAGAGTACTCAATTTATTTAAGGCAAATCAGTTGGCATTAGTGAATAGTGAAATCTGAAGGTGACCATACTTAACAACTTTAAGGTGGTCATCCTAGAATATCCATTCTTTCAAGGCAAATCAGGCGGCTAGAAAACTGCATGATAGTGATTAGTGACTAGTGAAGACAAGTTTACCTTTTAGCAACTTTAAGGTAGTGAAGCCAACATCACATTACTTCTTTCAACTTTAAGTACATGGAGTACTACTTAGAGATTTTCTAAAGGTGGTTGAGGTGAAGTAGTAGTTATTCTTATTAATAATATTAACACTTTACCAAGGTGCTTTGTCTGGATAGGGACGAAGGAGAGAACTGAAAGGTATATGACATTTTCCTGAAAGTAGTTATGAGAGTTAAAAGGGTATTGGACGGTGAAAATGTGTATGTTAATTCGCTTTTGGAGGGTCATTTTGAATTTGAGATCAAATAGAGATAAGTTTGTAATATGAAAACGATATACTCACTTCGTTCCAATTTAGGTGAGCGTGCTTGGTGAACACATAATTTAAGAATGAAATGAAAATTCTTAAAATTTGTGATTCAAAATAAGTTATAGATATTTATGTGGTTATAATTCATTTCATTAAAAATAAAGTGAAAATTTTAAAATTAAATTGTTACTAAAGGAAAGAGTGGCGCATGAATTACGACGGATAGAGTATTAATGGAGGAACTTTATGTAAAATGCATATCTTAAGATATGAGGATTTTCCAAAATTATATAAAGAGACTGTTGGAAATTAGCCTTTGGCGGGAGTTGCGACCGACCAACTTTAACGGCTTAAACACTAGTGTTACGTATGTTGGAGAATCCGGTTCTTCACACATGCATGATCTACTAAGTACGTAGATAACCGTAGGGCCAAGAATCGTCAAATTTCATTGAGAAATGAAAGAGATATTGGTTCACGAAGTGAGGTGTTTGAATCATGGAAAAGTGTGGTATTGTGTTCAATTCTCCCTCATCGGTAGAGGAAGAAAGAATTGTTGTGTATATAAGACTCGAAATTGGTTTGGGGTTTGGGACCCCAAGGGGTATCCCATGTGTTTAAAGGAGGGAGGACCTAGATGTGCTGCGGTTCGAGGAAAGACCACACGCGCGCCGCCGCCGCCCATTCGGTTCCGAGTTCCGGGCTCGCGGATATTATCTTTTTGGGCCAGAAAACTTTGCCAGAAGTACAGTTTGATCCCAGAAGTTTCAGATGTACAGTTTGGCTGAATTACTCCTCCTATAATGGCCAATCCGTTGGTCTTTCACCATTTATGTTGGTGGCTTTACTACCTCCATAATGGCCATTATTTGGCTGTTATGGAGGCGGTTTTCAGTCCCTCCCTCACCTATATAAACACCTCCTTACACCATTGTTGAGGACTAACACTAAGACTTACATATACACGAAAATACATAAGCATACACAAGCAGAAAACTTTTCTTCCTACAACTTCCAAGCATCATTTCGTTACTCAATATTCTTCACGGTAGCATTTGAGTTTCCTTTGCTCAATTGTTCCATTGTTGTTTTATCTTGGGAGGCAAATTGTCCATGACGTATAAGGGATACATACGGGGCAATATTGTCTTAAGGACAGAGTGCCACACTCGACTCAGCAAAAACAGTTTCCAGTTTTTCTTGTGCAACAATTGTAATTTCAGATTTCTAGTTGAATTATTGAATCTTTGTTTATCCTTTCGAATGCATGTAATAGTTATATACTTCCCGTACTGCTTTATAAAGTACAATAGAGTAAAAACTCCCAACAGAGACCAAGTGCATCTTAATCCATCGATGTGAGATTCTAATACCCCGCACGCGCATGACTGGACATCTGAACCGTGGACAATGTAAGATGGAGATTCAACATTGAGTAAGTAATGTATTGACTAGGATTCATTCCTTGTCTGCTCTTTTCTTTCCAATATTTTGATTATGATTATTTTTTAGTACTCTATTTTACGCGTCTTTGGCTTTACGATAGAAAGCTCGCCGGAAAAGTCAGGTGTCGTAGGTAAGTGTGTGTACACTTCTTCCACATGGGGAAGGAAAGGAGCTGAAAGCCACTCTTTAGTAGGGTTCGACTTTTTTATTATTCCAAATAAGAAAATAATCTAAAGAAAGAAGTTTTTTTATTTTTTTATTGCCCAAGAATGTTTTTAAAGATAAACATAGGTTTTTTATTTCAGTCATCCAAATTATCTATAAAAAAAATTAGATAGAATAACATCAACATGTACCTGATTCTTATACAATGTTAATGTAATTGATGATTTTGAGTCTACCTCAGTCTCAAAATTAAGCTAGCTCAAGGAAGATGAAAATTTCCCAAAACAAGATTAAAAAAACCAAGTTCACCTTAACCCATCGATGTGGGACTCCAACAATATCAATGAATCTTAGTTAGAATATTATGTGATAGAATATTTGTATATCTTTTATATTAGGTAAATTTATATTCCGATTGTAATTAAGAAGATTAGTTGTCTATATATATTGTACACAATAATCAATTAAAATTGAGGGAACATATTCCTTTATGATATCAGAAGCCAACCCCTAACCTTTTTTCTCCCAAAGCCGCTCCCCCCCCCCCTTCGACAGGCCTCCTCCTTCTTTCTTCGACTTTCCTCTCTTCCTCTCCAATCTTCAATGGTTGAACAACCTAAATTCCATCATACTCTTGCAGTTAACAACATCAAGAATTTCATTCTCATAACTCTTGAAATGGAAAAGGTTCAGTAGTCATCTTGGGGAGAATTATTTAAGATTCATTGTCGTGTATACAAAGTCATCGACCATATCATCCCTAAAAAATCAAAGCCCCTAAAAAAACTGATGATTCTAATGATGAACTTTGGTCCCGCTTAGATGTGGTTGTCCTACAATGGATCTATGGCACGATCTTGAACGATCTATTGCATACAATCATTGAAACCGATGTCACTGCACGACAAACATGGGAACGCTTGGAAAGTATTTTTCATAATAACAAGACACAACATGCCTTGTATCTGGAAAATCAATTTCACGTCATTCAACAGGACGATTTTCCTAATGCGTCGGCTATTGTCAAGAACTTAAGATGATTGTCGATCAACTATCCAGCGTCGGTGCACCGGTCACTAATCAACAATTGGTGATGCAACTTATTGCGAGTTTGAATGAAAATTATGATGGCGTCGCTACCATCCTCCAACAAAGCACGTCATTGACTCCGTTCTGTGAGGCTCATTCGAGACCATCCTTAAAGAAAGCCGAAAAACAAAGCGGGGCAGTGACTAATGCCAGCACAATTGACGCCACTCTCATAACCACCGGCGACAATCATGCTGACCCGAGAGGCTCGGCTCCCGCCCAATCCCATCGAAAAGCCAACGATCCAACACATGGCTCACGTCCCCGGAATAACAACAGAGGAAGAAATTTCAGGAACATTCGCGGTGGAAGCGGCGACAACAACGGCAGCACCGGAAACAATGGCAGCGGCGGCAAGAGGCGGCCCCCGCCGGTAAAATTTGAATTAATTACTATCAAGGCCGTGTTTGGCGTAGAAAAGTATCAATATTTAATTCTAAAATATTGCCTTGTGATTATTATCGAATTCCGGTATTTCCGGTAAAATGTTGATAAATTTTAATATTGTGTTAATACAATCTCCTGATTTCTGATAAAATTATCAATATTTAATTTTAAAATATTGCCTTGTGATCAAATTCAATTTAGCTTAAAAAATTAATTAAATTTACTCTCACTAATGAAAAATGTCACATAAATTGAAAATGAATGAATAGAAGTCCATATATTGTTGTCATTCCACTTATTTAATCAATATATTACTAACAACTACGTTTTTATTCTACATTTTATATTTTATAAAATAATACATCAAAAACAGGTACACCCAAACAATGTACTCCTTTCGTTCTAAAAATAGTGTCTTACTTTCCTTATTAGTTTATCCCAAAAAGATTGACATCTTTTTATATTTAAAATAATTTAACTTTATGATTTGATTTGCAGCCACACAAATATCTAAGGCTTTTTTTACCGTACATTTCAAAAAAAAAATTTATTTCTTAAACTTTGTGCCAAATCAAATTAAAATAATTTTATTGGGATGGAGGGATCTACATTATGAAAGTTGCGCTTTATAAATTATACATGTAATATAACTCCTAATGAGTCCTAAAACTAAAAATAGAGGGTGGTCAAAATAAAAAATTTATGAACTTAGAATTGTAATTTTTTTAAGTTAGTGAGTTCTAAATTAATAATTTATATATATTAAATACATATCTAAGATAAATATAACATATTTAAAATTAAGTTGTTGAATTTGACCAAACTTCTAATCCTACTACTCTCCGCCCTGCCTCTAGGAGCTCTCTAGACAGATGCGTATGTAGCATTATACTTATGGTTCAATTAAATTCTCAACTTTCGACTTTATTAGAAAATTATTATTTTTCACTGAAAAATATTCAGTGACTATTCACATTTAATGTTAGTGGAAAAAATTTAAATAGTAGTGTTAACACACAAAAAATTAAAAAGTTTTTCAGTGTTTCAATAGAAACATGTTTTCCACCATGCTTTTACCCAGTGATATCTCAGTGAGCTTTAGGTGGAAATGAAGTGAAAAAATCATGTTTTATAGCATAAATTTTCCACTTAATATCAATGGGAAAATACTTTATTTCTAGTAGTGTGACACGAAACATAAATTTATGTCTAATTTTTAAAAAACAATTGTGATAAATAGTAGTTATAAACTCATAACTTTAATAATATAATGGGTTCAATTCTAATAATCTTAAAATTGAACCCATAGCGTTTAAATTTTGAATCTGACTCTGTTTTAGGAAAAGGTTCAATTATGTTTAAACAACAAATTTGTGTTTAAAAATTAATTAAAAAGTGATGCTTATCTGGAATTTATTTTTAAAAAATGTTAATCTTACAAGAGACTGATAACCCAATTACGCAAAGTGTCATCCATTCAAAAATCACATCTCTGGCGTCCTCCGAGGCATAGCTGGATGGTAAAGGAGGAAAACTTAAAATTCAGCTGGAGGCCTGCAGCGTGAGTTCGAACCCTGGTGGGAGCAATTTGCTCTCTTCTGGGGTAAGACCTTGTAGGTGATATCAGTTGCTCTGTTCTCAAACCCTGATCATTCAGGCATATCCCGTGATTTACTGGTAATAGTGCTGAGGGACCGAGACTACTATGTTCAGGAATAATCTGGCTTAAGTCGGAAACTGGATATCAATAAAAATCACGTCTCTGGCATGAATATAATCTTGCCATGCATGTTTCATGTATAGCCTGGAGAGAGTAGCTTAGTAGCTAGGTCTCATCAGTAGTCTTTTTTTTTTTCCTTATCATCTAGATCTCTTAATTTGCAGGACGATAGATAGCTATTAGAGCCAGTTCAATTGAGTACCCAAAGGTTTGTACTTTGAGGCTAAAAATTAACCAAATTAAATATGCAATAAGTCAGTGAGTCAGGACTAAGCTGGACTTACCAGGGTGAAATCAGGAAGGGGGAGACAAGATAGATAGATTCAATAAGTAACAGAACCAAAGAGAGGAAAAAATAAAGGAGTGTGTTGCTTTAATTTTTTTTTTTTTTTTTTTTTTTTTTGTGCATTCCTCATGGCCGATGTTCGCATTGAAGCCCAATTAAATTTGAATCGTGAACTGTAGGACACATTTCTTGAGGCAGCACTCCTAACCAAATTTTCTCCATTTTCATAAATTCAAACTCGAAACCTATAATTAATGATGGAGGAATCTCAATCAGTGGTAAATTTATGTGTTAAAAAACGTTATGTGAATCCATAATCACCCAATTAAACACGATATATTATGTATATAATTCTTAAAATATACCTATCATTACCTTCTGGCGCCCATGCTACAAAAGGCGTAGTAGTGTATTTGATTAAAAATTAAATTATTTATGCAAAGGTTCAAAGATTAATCTCTATTTGATGTTTTTTTTCTCCTTTCTTTAGTGCACGCATTATGCATCTAGAAATTTTAGATTGCCCCTGGTCACAGTCATCCCCCCATAACTATATTGATGTGTTGTGATATTTAAAACAAAGACTGGGTAAGATTAAATTAATTAAAGCAGGAAAAGTTGTGTCTGAAAAGACGTTAGCACGTTCATGGTGCATGGTGCATGGTGCATGGTGCATGGTGCATGGTGCATGGTGCATGGTGCATGGTGCATGGTGCATGGTGCATGGTGCATGGTGCATGGTGCATGGTGCATGGTGCATGGTGCATGGTGCATGGCACTGCAAATATTGTGTAGCAGAGAGAACTACTTTAAAAGAGAATAGGAATTAGGACGTACTCGATGATCGTAGGAGTATAAATGTAGATGTGCTCCATAAATTGTTTCTTAGTCAAAAAGTACGGCTTGTAACTTCTTTGCTTATAATACTAATGTTATTAACATAGTAGTCCCCCGGATTATAGCGGGATGACAAATGAGGAGAATTTAAAAATTCAGTTGGAGGCCTGCAGCGTGGGTTCGAACACTGGTGGGATCAATTTGCTCTCTTCTGGGGCAGGACCTTGTAGATGATATCAGTTGCTCTGTTCTCAAACTCCAGTCATTCAGGTACATCCCGCGATTTACTGGTAGTAGTGCTGAGGGACCGGGACTACTATCTCCAGGAATAGTCTGACGTAAGTCGGGAAGCTGGATATCAAAATAATAATAATAATAATAACATAGTCCCCCCGGGCATAGTTGGATGGCAAATGAGGGGAACTTAAATTTCAGGTGGAGGCCTGCAGCGTGGGTTCGAACTCTGGTGGGAGCAATTTGCTCTCTTCTGGGATAAGACCTTGTAGGTGATATCAGTTGCTCTGTTCTCATACCCTGGTCATTCAGGCACATCTCGCTATTTACTGGTAGTAGTGCTGAGAGACCGGGACTACTATCTCCAGGAATATTCTGGCGTAAATCGAAAATCTGAATATAAAAAAATAATAATAATAACATTATCTATGTCACCTTTTATAACAGTCAATGTCATAAGAAAGCTAGAAGCTGGAGCTCTCCAAGACGGCAGTGTCTTCCTTGTTAAGAATTTTTTGAAAGATAAAAAAAGAATTTATTATTTTATAAATACATTGAGTATGGAAATTTGAATCCTGAATTGAAGAGTTATGAACTTATGAACAATGATCCAAAGAAAGCCCAATACAACTAAAATATTCAAAAAAAAGATTACATAAATACATTTTGCTCAAAATTTACCGTGCAAAAAGACTTAACCATAACAGCTAGGGTTAAGTCCTTTTGCGCAGGACTCCTACGCAATAGGGCTAGTTAAATATTTTTCAACACTTGGTATTATTTCAAAGGTTTGAAATTCACATTTTTTTTAATATTTTGACCAAAGATTAGTCATGTCTCAAGACTCCGGAATGTCAATAATTTATATAGAACATGATACTTTTTTATGCGAACAATAATGTAGGCTCAATACATCAAGGATACCTAAACGTTCGGATCATCATTTTAATGGTTGTAAACTGCCCGAAGGAAGCTTGTTTGAAAACTTGTTATCATTAGGTTTAAGTTTTTTTTTAGGATTTTGATTTAAACGTTTTATTGTTTAGTCAAGGCATAACTTTATTTCGAATATGTCGAGATTTTTTCCTAATTAATTTAGGATGTCACATGAGGTAGGAATAAATGATAATATAGACTAAGATAACTAATTATCATTAAAAAATTGATACACAAAAAATATAATATTAACTTAAACTATACGACTTAATTACATATACACCATCTCTAATGGGTCCCACATGTCATAAACTTTAGAGTAACCTTAGGCCTGAGACTAATACGATCCCCACCACCCTCGCCATCGTCTCCATCCCCCTTCTTCCTTCTAGTAGCAGGGCATTCTAAGCCATAATCATCCGCCACCCTTTTCTCTTGCCCTTCTTCGAAGTATGGACCATGGCGTGCACATGACCGCCTTTAATTGACATGATTGGAGCGAATATGTTGGGATCTGTAGGGTCATAATCATCAATATCATCGTGCTCATCACGAGACGGGATCATTGGCGCAGAAGGATGAAGCTACAAAAATATATAAACATTAGTGTTAATTTAAATTTATATTTAATACATTAACTTTTGTTAAAAATCAAATCTGCATATCGATGGACTCCTAAGCGGGATCCTAGAAGGGTCTGTTGTAGGATCTGAAATAGTCTCTTAAATATGATCTTGAATTGCTAGAGCTGGAGCTGGGGCTGGAGATAAAGCGGTGTCCTATCCGAGGTCCAAATAAATGTTAAGAAAGTTAAAGTTATATTCAACTTATATTGAATAAAATTGAGTTTTACTAAAACTCTAAAATGTGACTCGGCGGGCTCCTGAGTGGGCGTCTCCTGAGTTAATGTTGATGAATCCTAAGATATAAAAAACTATGAAATAATCAGTATAAGTATTTTAATTTTTAAAAATAAGTATTTTAAACACTAATCTATGGGATAAAAAATTCGTCGAAGTTTATGAATGACAAGTCGTAGATCAGATCCCTACCACCCTCTACATTTCGGTCTGGCTGCTCCCCACGCATTATTGTATCATAAGAAGTCCAATCCATGTCATCACATACACCGACGTACGCATTCTAGCTTGGCTAGGATGAAGATTCAAGTATATATGAAAATAGTTGTGTCGATGTATATGTAGGTGTCGACGGTTGGGAAGAAGTCAACGAGCGGCCTAAAGTCGACGGATATTGCTTGGTTGGAGCGGGATCGGGAGCGTGCTCATCAGGCTCAGCTAATAGACGGAGTCTTCTGCTGCTACCTACTCTGGCACCACCTACTCGGCCACGATCCCCTCGGCCATCATCCCCTCGGCCACCCCTCTCTGCCACTATCCCCTCGGCCACCCCCCTCTGCCACCACCGCCTCTATCACCACCGCCTCCCGTTGATCTTTGCGCGTAGGGCATGTTCTCATCAATGAGGCCAGGTTAAGGCTACGCAGGTACGGGCTGAAAAGGCAACATCCGATCCCACACCCATAATTGAAAGGGATATTAAAAAAATTATATTTTGAATAAAATTACACACACTTAAATATATTACCTAGAGGAGAGCGAAAAATTCACAGACATCATTCATAGCGCTAATAGACACTTGACATAGACATCAATATAGGTAAGCTAAAACAGTGCCACCCCAGCTGTAATCTCCCAATTAGTTCAGATCGGCCAGAAATATCAAAACCTCAAGATCACGTGGGAACCTGATGTGTTCGGGAACATGATGCCCCCGGATATGATAAGTAAATATAGACGGGCACGACGATCCACAATCTCCTTATTTGTGTTGTCTACAATAGGATCTTCCTCGTCCACGAAGCTTAAGTAATCACAAAGGGTAGACATTAACACTCGACTCTGACCATGAATATGACCAAGCTGAGGTGTGAATCTGGTGAGCCTAGTCAACTCACGCCCTAATGTCGACTCCTATGAATCAACCTCACTGTGTAATGGGGCTCCATTTACCCGCAATCCAAACATGACCTTCATATCCTAAAGTGTGATAGTGGTCTCACCAGTGCAGAGATGAAAGGTGTGAGTCTCCGGTCGCCATGATCAACCATGACCGTCACAAGAGCATGATCATGTTGTACCCAACCAACAACGACACAATGATAGATACCGCCCCGATGCAGTATCTCTAATATGCTGGAATGTGGGGGTCGAGCCTGTAAAAGATCGCACACATGTTCCACCCTACGGAAAATGGAACAACGCCTCCATATGTATCTGCCCAGTCCATAATGGGTCCCGGGTGAACGGTAGAATCTATGGAGGTGTCGTATCTGTAAAAAAAATATTTAAATTATTCATTATCTTGTAATATTAGTTATCTAATCCTTTAAACTAACTTATCCTTTATTGAAAAATTATACTAACTAACTAATCATTTATCGAAAAATTATATCAACTATCTAATTTTTCGACAAACAATAATAATGATGTTTAATAATAACCTAGTGGTTTAGTTTACCATTCGTTGTACATTTTATGATAAATGTGAAGTTTATATTTTATTCTAAATTTGTGAATTAGAATAATTATGATGTATTATATTTTTATGAATAATTAAAATTACTTAACTAATAATGTGTATACAAATAACTAAACTATATAAGTTGACGGCCGGACAAACTAATCGTTTATTGGGAAATTACATTAACTAACTAATATTTTATCAAAAAATTATATTAATGTTGTTCAATCCTAAACTAAGGATTAACTATTAATAATTGATAATTAATTATTATACTAACTACAATTAACAAAAAATTATATTAATGATATTTTTAATCCTAAACTAATGATGTTCAATCCTAAACTAAGCATTAAGTAATGACGAACTAATTCATTTAACAAAAAATTATATTAAGTATCTAATTATTAATAAATTAACACATAAAATTAGACAACTAATTAGCGCATTATTCATTAATATGAAATAAATAATTTTACAAATAAATAAATTAGCAATTATATAATTAATAAATAATTAACAATTGGGAGATTACTATAATTTTTTCTAATCAAATAATTAAGAAACAATTAACAAATAATTAATAATTTTGAGATTACTATATTTTTTCTAATAAAAAATTAAGAAACTATTAACAAATAATTAACAATTAGGAGATTACTATATTTTTCTAATCAAATAATTTTTTTAAAAAAAAAAGGCAGGTGACAGTAACACTGCCCATATTACGCAAAAAAAATAATTGCGAAAAACAATACTTTTTCAAAAGAATATGAAACATTAATCATTCTTAGGATTATAACGTATTTAACAATATAATTAGAAAATTCATAGTAAAATAGCTAGATTGAAGATTGTTTTTGAGTTTTGGAATCGAGTTCTACATCGCTTTATTCCAAAATTTAAGCTTTGAATCTTGTTCCTTGACTTGAATATATCGAGAATCTTGACTTTTGGGTTGAAATTTGAACCAAAATCGACTTTTTTCTAATGTGGGACCTCAAATTTTATTTATTAATGGCATTTTTTAAATTTAAAATGGGAGTGGGGGGACGATGGGGGAAGAAAACGATGGGGCCGATTCAACTATCCTTATTGCGCAGGAAATTCCTACGCCAAAAGACTTAACCCCGCCGTTAAAGTTAAGTCCTTTTGCACAGTGAAATCCTGTGCAAAAGGTACTTATGTAATCTTTTTTTAGGGTATTTTGGTTGCATTGAGCCTTCTTTGGGAAATTTAAATTCCGGACTCTTAATTGAATAATATTCATTTTGTATCAGAATATCATTTCACATTTTCAGTATAAAATATAATATTCAGGTACTAATTAGTAGTTAATTTGGTCAAAGTTGAATGACTTTCATATGATAAAAATTTAGAAATAATTATTGTGTGGTAAACTTTAAACTTAGATGAATTTTATGTAATAAATGATGAATTTTTTTATGTGATAAACTTTAAAGTTGAATGTCTTTGATGTAATAAAAAATTAAAAAGTAATTTTGCGTATATTAAAATTGGAATGACTATCGGTGAAATTTACTCCATAATTATTGTTCTCATTTAAGAATTTTGTACCAAAATAATATTGGAGGATTCGGCACTAGACATATAGAAGAATGAAAAATTATGCTTACACAAATTATGTCAGCTGGGTATCACTATGGTACAATTTGTTTTACGGAAAATATCCTAAAATATCATTTTTGGTACAATAATACCCTTTATTCACCTTTCGGACAAAAAATGTCACATTCATCAGCCTTTTAGCTCTAAAATATCCTTATTTTTAACTGACATCTCTGAAATTGAAATTAATGAATTCATTTATTACGTGGCTCAATTCTATTGACTAATTTTGTAATTATCCTAATTAATTAATATTCCAACCTAAACCCAGATCTATCTAAGAGTCATACCCGCCTCGCCTAAAAGACTCATTTTTCATGGATTCACAATTGACCCATTTGGCTGTTCTTCAAGCTTTATCAAACCCTGCAATGGTGATTATAATTTTCCTTTAAATACAATCCCTAAATTAGTAAGTAATTTAAACCTAAGTACAACAAATAATTTTCAAACTATTTTAACAATGAATAACCTACAAACTTTAGTTCTACGATTTTGATTTGAGATCGCAAATCCTTCAACTAAAAAATGGAATTTTAATGATTTCCTTCAACTTTTTCTTCCATCTTGTTCACCAAATCAACAACTAAATCAAATTAGGTCAAACCAAAACGATCTCAAAGATGATTATACTCAAAGATTCAGCAACTTACAACTTTAAACTGAACCCCAAACAGATTCAAAATCATTGAACCCCTAAATCAGTAGATAAATTTAATTTTAGTAAATGTGCGATTTTGAACTTATATCTGATTAGTCTTGTATTTGAAACTTAGAACTCATTGTAAATCAGCTGAATACTGATAAGAAAAAATATATGATTTGAATTTCTGTTGAACACCATTGAAGCTCGGATGAACCTCTAATGGAGATTTTAAATTTTTTATCCATAATTCATTGCTTATTTTGAAGTGGGTGATTCAGATTATTGTTCTTAGCATCATTGTGAAGTTGTATTTTAATTTTGGAGTTCTCTGAAGCTGGATTAAGGTGGTTTGGATCGATATTGAAGCTTATTACAACGAAGAAGATGATCAACAATTAACAAAATGGAACTTTAGGTTATTTTCTTAATTGAATGAGACTTTTAGGCGGAGGGGTATGGCTCTTAGATGGATTCGAATTATGGATTGAAAATTTTAATTAATTTGTAGCATTTCAAAATCACCCAATAGAATCGCGCCACGTAATAAATAGATTTATTAATTTTAATTTCAAAGGGAGCCGTCTTAAATAAGGATATTTTAGAGCCGGAAGGTTGGCGACCAGGGCATTTTTAGCCTGAAAGATGGACGAAGGGTATTATTTGTTGGAAATTGCCTTTGGTGGGGAGGTGCGTCCACCCATATTTAATGAATTAAACACTAGTGTTCCGCATGTTGGAGGCTTTGTCTCTTCACACATGCATAATCTACTAAGTGAGTAGATAACCGTAGGACCAAGAATCGTCAAATTTCGTTGAGAAATAAAAGAGATATTGGTCCACGAAGTAAGGTGTTTGAAGCATGAAAATATGGTGTGGGACAAATCTACCACATCGGTGGGAAAATGAAGAATTGCTCTCTTTATAAGTCTCTAAATTGGCTAAGGGTTTGGGACCCCAAGGGGTATCCCATGTGTTTAAAGGAGGGAGGACCTATATGTGCTTAGGTTCAAGGCTAATCCCACACACGCGCCGCCGCCGCCCGTCCCGTCCGTCCGGGCTCGGGTCGTGGGTTGTGGAGTTGATTTTTGGGGACGTTAGTGTGCATTAACCAGCAATTACTAGGCTGATCAACTCCCTCCATTAACAGTCCATTACTTGACTGAATTACACACTCCTTCAATGGCCATAAACAACCATTACTTGGCAATTTACTCCATCCTTCAATGGCATTAACAGTTGAGCAGCCTCCCTCATGCTATATATTGATGCTTTTTGGCTCAATTGTGGGACACAAACAGGACACGGAAAAACACACAAACACAAAATATACACAGCAGAAACAGAGACACACTATATACACAGAGACAAAACAGAAGAGAAAGTCAGTCAAAAAACGTTGGACTAAAACATAAACCGTTGGACTAAAACATAAACTCTTCCTTCCTTTTCCATTTCTTCAGCAAGGCGTTTCGTGTTTGTTTTCTTCGTTAGACTCAACCTATTTGCTTTGTAGTGTTGAGATTAAAGTGTTGTTTTTTCTTGGGAGACTATTGCCCGTTGACGTAAAAGCATATATACGGGACAATATTGTCTTAAGGACAGAGTGCAATCACTTGACTCAGCACACAGTTGTAACAATCCAGATTTAGTGTTTCTTGATTTCATGTTATCAAGATTCAAGACTCAACAAGCTTGCGGCAGTTATGAACATTGGCCTATTTGTTTATCATTTCGAACACTTGTAATATTTATTTACTTTCCGTAATGCTTTACAATTACCAACAAACATCCGACATTATTATTTCAAAAATGATAGTTCATAAGCATTTTAGGCTCCTTTTCCGTTCATTTTATCTATCTTTAAATTATTGATTCTTGTCGTATACACAATACTTGCTTTGTTCACAAGCTATGCTTATGAAAAATGACTTTATTACAATCTTCATTTTACTAGTTTTTAGATTATACATAAATTTTGTCGGCTTGGTAAAATTTCCATGTGTTGTTTAATTGTTTAAAAGTCTTTCCAAACTGACAAGACTTGATTACCCTCTTGTTAAATTGTTCAACGTTTTATTGGACTGACAAAATTTCTTATATTATGCAATTATCATAAGTCTTTACTGACCAATAATTTTTTTGTATAATTTTCATTGAATCTATCTAATTCAATTATTCACAATTGTTATTCAAACTAATAAAACATTCATATTAAACTTACATGTGGTTCATTTGATGTCCTGATCAATTACAACCTTAAAAGAAGAGATTGGAAATAGAAAGGGTCGTCTGCCGCATAACTTATTTTACAAAACTTTAAAAATATGAGAACAGAAGTTACTCCCTCCGTCCCAATGACTCAAGCTATTTTTTCTTACTATAATTTTCTAAATTTTTAAATAAATATTTTTAAATTATTAATTATATTATTTTATAATATTATTTTTAATATAAAAAATTTATTCTAAAAATATTTGAAAATGTATACCGTACTCATAATTAAACTTAAATATTTTGATCCTCATATATCAAACTCCTTCGTATAAATTGAAACGGAGATAGTCAAATATCATCCTCAAAAGACACAAAGTGCAACTTCTTGCGATTATTGCATAATGGATTAATTTTTATTTTCTAATTTTTCATCCATTATACGATATTCGTATTGAGCCATGATTAAATTTGAATTCACGCATTGCATGACTCATTTTCAAAGGCAGCGCTCCTAACAACATTTTTTTCATTCCCGATGTTAAAAAATGCGTATATTTTCCTATTATTTACCTCACATTTTAGTACTTTTAATCATCTTTTGAGTATCAATTATTGAGTGGAGCTTAATATTATATTTTCTTGTGTAGGGTTGAGTTTAGGTAAAAATGGATCAAACAGAAGAGATTTGGAGTGAAACAAGACAAAAAAAAAAAGAAAAATATTTGAAAAAGAAAGGATGTCCACATGCTCGCATTGCGACCAGGCCAGCGAGCTAAGGGTCCTAGTAGCGATTGTGAAACAACAAAGTCATGCAGAATGCGTCCTCCATCGCAAGCACTACTCAACATTGGCGAGGAGGTGCTCGCCAACCTCCTCGCATTGCGGGCCCACATGCCTGTGTTTTCCAGTTCTTTCTATTCGAATTTTATTTGATCTGGACGACCTCTTAAAAAACCTAAAACCTATAAGTACCCCATAAAGCGTCTTATTTGGGGGGGGGGGGGGGGGGGATTCAACCTAAGGAGAACAAGTAGTTGTCATGGAGCAAGGGAAAAGATTCGGCAACAAATTTTTCCTTTCTTCTTATTTTTCATTGTTGGTTATGAATTTTTAGTATCGTGTTTTCACATACTTTTATGATTAGCTAATTCTCTATTTAGAATTTTGATGGAACCTTTTGTAGGATAAATTCTTGTTACGGTTTTGTATAATTGAGTGTTTTTTTTTATACTTGTTCAACTATGTGCTTATTCAGTTGACTGAATGCTCATTGATTGACTATGTCTCTTTATTATGTGTTGCTTGAGAAAGAATGCATATTAAGGTTGTTGTTGAACAACCTTATTCCTAGATATATGAGAGATCAATATTGTAGGTTTAAAAGCGGGTTTAGAGATAACGAAGTTCTGACGTGGTCATAGTAAAAGGTGAGAAATTACTAGCTAGGATTAGTTCGAGAGAATAACTCTAGAAAATTACTACTCCCTCTGTCACAATTTATGTGACACCATTTCCTTTTTAGTTTGTACCAAAAAGATTGTCACCTTTCTAGAATTAGGATCAATTTAACTTTAAAATTTTCATTTTACCCTTAATGAAATGATTTATAGTCATACAATTGTCTTAGGTTTGTTTTAGACCACACATTACAAAAATCAATCTTTCTTTCTTAAATTTTGTGTCAAGTCAAATGGTGACACATAAATTGGGACGAAGGGAGTATAATTGATCGAGAGATATCAATTATCCGCAAGATTGTAGATAGCATAGCGAGAAGGATTTCGATAATTTAAAAAATCATAACCCTGCCTCCTTAATCTTGAATTCAACCCATTCTCTAATTAGTTGATAATTTTTAGGATTTTATTATTTATTAGTTAAGTAGTTTAAAATAGAAATTTTAATCTTTCTAACTTAGAAAATTGTTCGAACTTGTAATTTTAGTAATATTGAACAATTATAGCTAACGTTAATTTTCGGTGGGATTTAAATTCAAATTTTTAAACCGAATTATATTTAGAGCAATTGCTTATCTTTTTAGGACTAATTTTGAGGATAATCAATCCCAACCAAAATCTTTAATTTAGAGCGGAGAAATTCCTAACCATTCTACCACCATCCAATCACAAAATCAATCAATCAAATTCAATTCAATCCAGTTATTTTCAAGCACTTTTTCCTATCTCAAACTATCTGTCATAATTTTCTTTTAAACATTCCTTAGAAAATATTAATAAGAGAGAAATTTTTAATTATTTTACCCTTTATTGGTATGAACAACCATAACATCATCCATAATTGAGGTGTTTGTAATTTTCAAGAACAATAACTACTAAGACATCGTTTGATTTGAAGACAAGTTATGCTGGAATTAGTTATGTTGGGATTAATTATTCTGGTATTATTTCTTATTGATTGTTTGATTTATTATATTAAAAGTAACATGCATTGCAAAATTTCTAAAATAAATTATTTATTTACAAAAATATCCTCCATCTTATTTAGTAAAAAAGAGTTTGAGGGACCTCTATTTTTGTCTTTTCATTATTTTATCTTGGGATAACTAATGTTGTGATTGTTATTCCACCATCTGTCAGAGATAACTTATCCCGATACTATTTTTAGTCCTAAAATAACTTATGTTAGGATTAGTAACCAAACAAGATATAACGCGGTGCTAAACTCTTATCCCTCGACTATTCTTCCTTATCCATCATAACAAACAACCCCTGAGGGTGAAATAGGAAAATAATAATTAATTTAATCTTTAACTTCTAAAACAACAAATATTTAGAGACAACTGTTAGCCTAATTAGTTCAATTCTCTATTGTGACTCGTGTGTAGAACAATTTCTTGAGTAAATCGGATTTGCTTTCCAAGCTAATCGTATGATAATATTTTTGAGATCTTGCCACATTGAAGATTTGAGCTGTTTATACTTTATAGTCCAAAATTTGGAGTCCGAACCAATTGTATTCTACTCATGCCCATTTTTGAACTATTCTTTTTACTCTTACTTTTTTAAAATGTGTGATATCACTTTAAGTTTATTCAAGTTTTTAACTTTAACATGGTATATTCTTCAATTGAGATAACTTTTCAACTATGCTCTTCGGGATCCGTGGTCCCATCGTACTTAGGTATGTCAAGCATTTTGAACCTCCTTGGGACAGGGACATGGGTCGCTCTCTCTGGATACGGCAGCACTCCGTACTTCCTGGCTCCTCGGCTCTCGAAACGCTCGCTCCGCTTCTCGCTAGGTTGTCTTGTGGAATCTCGCCTCTGCTGCTTCTTTGCTCCCGCATGAATTTTTTATTATGCTCCGACTCTGATATCTCTGCCAGGTCTGCTATGCTTCGTGTGTTAACTAGTACCCGAGTGTTCTCGAGTCCTTGTGATTCATATGAGTTGTTGCTTGACCCTGACATGATTAGTTAAGTACCGTGATTATGTTTGGTTTCTTTTTCAAAGGTGATATGCTACGAATTAGGACAACACCACAATTGTCTATCCCCACAGACGGTGCCAAATTATTTTCGGTGAAATTAAATTTAATCAAAAAATTAATTAGAGATTTGTTTTAACGGGTTTTGAAGACAAATGAGTTGTATCCGATCCGAGAAGCTCCTTTACAAGTCCGGTTAAGTTGATGAATAGTGAGTACGACTAGTAAATAATACAAGGCAAAAAGCAAGTAATGATTCAAGAAAATGTATGTAAAAACAATGGATATTCTTCTGTATATTACTTAGAGGAAAAAGAGAGATAGGGTTACAAAGTGTGAGCAAGATAATCTTCCTTCCTTTCAAGTTATCCATTTATAAGACAAAGTTTGGACTTTTCAAACCCTAAAGTAGGGTGATGTGATCTATGTCGCTTCAACGTCTGTGTATGTTGTGACTCCCTAATCGAGACTGACATATGTGATCCGGGTTGGTAGGAGTGGGAGCCAGTTGTAGAGATCCTCCAGATCCTCTGAACATCCGGTTATGCGAGCTCCTCCTGGCACGCTTTTCACGCAATACACATCCAATAAAGTTAATTGTTTCTAAATATAAAAATGTGA
Organism: Anisodus tanguticus; assembly: GCA_034509755.1. Taxonomy (NCBI): domain Eukaryota; kingdom Viridiplantae; phylum Streptophyta; class Magnoliopsida; order Solanales; family Solanaceae; genus Anisodus; species Anisodus tanguticus. The sequence continues at coordinate 47,581,781 of CM067542.1, read as the reverse complement.
TATTCTTTTCGAGACAAAATAAAAATGAATGATGCACATAAATTGAGACAGAGAGAGTAATAGATAAGGATAAACTTAAAAAATATTAATATAATTATTTATTTTGAATCAGATTTGAAAGACTAGAAGAGAGTATCAAATTTATTTAGTTATATGCCTAATGAAAATTCTTCCTAGTTGTTGTGTTAATAGGTACGACAACCTCGGGTCTTGAAAAAGTCTTAAGCTGGTCTCAAGAGAAAAAGAAAATAATGGTTAATGATTCTTGTACCCTCCCTCCTTTGGGAATTCTTGCATGGTTTTGGGACAAAAGTGCTATTTTATATTTAGTTTCGGCGTTACCAGTTCAAAGCCTCTTCGACTTCTTTGCCTTAATTTAGCCTAAAACTAATGTCAGGTTGAAAAAAGAAGGCCATCAATACCTTGTAGTCGTTCGGTTTTTATTTAATATTTCGGTATTTAACTACATATGAAATTTATGATGTTTATTTGACAAGTATTATTACAATATATATTTTGACAAAAAATAAATTGATACAAGATCGAATTCATCATGCTAAAGAAATTCAAACTCTCCTGGTACACCCATTTGCCTAAATATTCTATCGACTCTTTTGATACTCTTGCAGATGCTTTTGTCAAGGCCTACGCAGGAGCCCGAAGGGTTGAAATACACAAGCAGGACGTGTTCGCCATAAAGAAGTGGTGAGATGAGCTACTGAGGGGATTTGTGGATGGCTTCCAAAAGGAGAGAATGTTGTTGTCGATTTTCCCGGAAGACTGGGCCGTAGTTGTTTTTGTGGATGGTCTAAATCCAAGCAGTTCAAACGCATCTAAGAAACTAAAGGAAAGCTTGAGGGAATTCTCAGCTAAAATGTGGAATGAAATAAATCTAAGATACACAGCCAAGATTCATATTGAGGAGGATCAATGGGCGGTAGTATCGATAAAATTGGGTAGCTGCTTCACAAAAAGGCCAGACCTAGGGTGCAAGTACTACAAGCCATAGGGGACAGTTCGAGCCATACGAAGCTCACAGATTTCATGGTGAAAGAGTAAGCCGGGGGAGCAACAAAAATAGTCGAGGCGTCGTCGGGAGGGGCGCCCCACATTCTGAAGGATCAGCGTAAAAGGGAATTAGACCGTAAAAATTGTCAGACCACAATTTTAATATAGAAGTAGTGGATCTATTTGTAGTGATGAAAATAAGGAAGCTAGATTTGCATAAGAAATGCAAACAAATCATGATAAGAGAAATAATGGGTTATGGTGCCACTACCATATCACGCATGGGCACACCACAGAGGATTGTACGAATCCAAGGATCGAGATGGCTCAACTATTGCGAGTGGGACACTTGAAATAATACATCAGCGATCAGGCAAAGCTCAACCTAAGCCGAAACCCAATCAGAAATCAAAAAAATACCGCAACCTATCCACACTATCAACATAATCTTCCGGGGAGATACGGCAAACAAATTCACGTACACGTCGCTCAGTAAGTCTAAAATCTATGTCATAGTGACGAGCCATATCGAGCAGCCCGAAGAAAGTAGAGACATTTCCTTCTCCAACAATTATTGCACAGTCCTTGCCCCGATTCACAATGATATCCTGGTATCTATTCAAATTAAAAATTCTTTTACTAAGCGTGTGTTAATTGATCCAGTAGGCTCAACAAATATTATCCAACTACGTGTCCTGAAATAAATGGGGGCGAACGGGTCGATTATCCCGGTAACCAAGGTGGAAGAGATTGAGTTGTCGGTCCATGGCGATGGCATAGAGCAAGACACGACTTTCGACGTCGTGTCGGGCAGCATGACTAACAATGTGATATTGGGAAGGGTGTAGATACACTCAATGCGAGCGGTCCCCTCCACCTTTCATCAAAAGGTTAAATTCCCTACTCCTTAGGTAGTTAGGGAGATCAGGGGGACCAAAGCACAGTCCGAGAGAGGGAAGCCTTGGCGGTGACAGCGCTTCGAAGAGGCAAGCTCGATAAATTTCAATCACAGATGTCAGACTCACATGATAGGTCCGAAGGGGAGAAGAAGCAACTTACGGAGAGACATTTCTCAGAAGTGAGATCCCAAGACCAGGTCATCCTAAAGGGTTTCATTTGTCACGATCCAATCCGAAAGGCCGTGACGGGCACCAGGACCTTGCCTATCGGTTACCGCTAGTCGTGTACTTACATCTACCCATAAACAATCATAGGCCACAAGGCCCGTCACCAGGTTCCCAACTGGCACACATAGAAACAATACACTTGAAAGTAACTATGTATGTAAAATCTTAACCAGAAAGCCCAACTTATATATATGTACTTACCAAGGCCGACAAGGCCATACATGACTACTACACACACGACACCGTCTACAAGCCTCTAAAAGAGTACACAATATCAAAAGGTCGGGAAGAGCCCCACCATACCCATATGTATATGTAAAAACATTGTACCGAGATTAGATCGACACTCCAAAATAAGGGGAGTGCTCCTATATTCGATGAGTCAGCAACCTACTAATGCGGGTCGTCGCCTCGCCTACGTGAACCTGCAAGCATGAAACGTAGCGTCCCCCGACAAAAGGAACGTCAGTACAACTGATGTACTGAGTATGTCAGGCATGAAAAATAGCATAACAATGATACATAAATAAACTGAAACAGAAATAGCCGACAGAAATAGAAAACAGAAACAGCCAACAGAAACAACTGACAGCAACAGCCGATAGAAACAACAACCGACCAGTAGTAAATGCCTCTGAGAGCCATAATATGCCTAACTATTATGCACAATGCAAATGTGGTATACATATATATATTGGCCACATTGATCATCTTTCTTCCCATAACAGCCTCTGTGGGCATCATTTCATATCGGCCTCTGAGGGCATAATCATTATCATATCCCAATTGATCAGGTGGTTTGCGTATCCCATTTCCCATCCCCAATATATGGTCCAGTGTAATTCATGAATATAATGCATGAATGACAATAAAATATTCTGAACTTATCGCATGACATAATATCCTTGTACTTTCGGCTAACATTAGAAATATTAACATCTTTTCCATATACCTCAATAAGGACTTGAGAACATATTTAGACATGCTTTTCACATAGGAATCAATAACATGGGTATCTTTAACTACTAAGAGTAGAATAACTTATGGAACAATACCACAGTTACGTTTCAGTACATGGAACATGCCAAAAGAAAGAAATAATTTGTCTTAACATGCCTTCGTCGATAATACAACCCAAGTAGTCCGTATAGCACCTAACCTTAAGCTCGGATGAACCAGCTTGAAAAAGGGAATTTAATATGACTTAGAGACTATGTTTTTGCTTGTTGTTGCTGCCTACATTTTCCATGAACTGCTACCAATTTACTGCTCACGTTTTGCTAACCTTTGTTGCCTATGTTAACTAATAATTGTTGCCATCAATTTCCATGAATTGAGACTCATGATTAGCGAAGGGTACTGTACACATATATATATCCTAAAATGGACAATTTTGTTACATGCAAATGTCTTAAACGATTCTATATAATGGATAATGGTTTCCCCTTCCCATATTAATTATTCCCCCACTACTTGTTGATCTCACAAGCCGCCACTTAATAGATTACATTACTTAGTCACTTAGGTGGTTCTTTCACATGCTACACGTAGTTATTCCCACTAACATTGTCCCCTTCTATGATTTACCAGCTAGTCGATCCTTATTATCAATTAGCCAATCCTTATTATCCCCTACTATAATTTATCAGTTAGCCGATCATTGTTGTCCCACTATAGTTTATCGATTAGTCGATCATTGTTATCTCACTTGATAAGTCTTAAATTAGTTCGGGACCGCATCCTTTTATATACTAAGCTCATATGTCTAGATGCTCAAACCATCGCCCGAAGGTATGGGGTGTTACATCCTTTCTCCCTTAGAAACATCCATCCTAGAATGTTGGGGTGACATTCATCCTAGACCTCACATGGTCCGCAAATTATAATATTAGGAATTAGAACTCACCTATGCTTCTCTTGGAACCTCGGTGTTGGTCTGGAATAGATATGGATATTTGTGTTTCATCTCCTCTTTCGCCTCCCATGTCATTTCTTCTATGTTCCTATTTCGCCAAAGAACTTTTACAGATGCTACTTCTTTAGTCCTCAACTTGAGGACTTGTCGATCTAAGATAGCAATAGGAACCTCTTCATATGATAAGTCCTCTGTAACCTTCACATCTTCAATTGGTACAATTTGGGAAGGATCTCCAATACATGCTCTCAACATAGAAACATGGAAAATCGGATGAACAAACTCCAACTCCAACGACAAATCCAATTCGTAAGCTACTTGGCCAATTCATCGAATCTTGAATTATGCGATATGGCCTAATATACCTTGGGCTGAGCTTTCGATTCTTCTCGAATCTCATTACCCCCTTCATAGGCGAAATCTTCAGAAAGACCTAATCGTTCACCTGAAATTCTAATTCTCGCCATCGCACATCTGAATACGACTCTGAGCGGTTAACAGCCATTCCTGGATAAGCTTCACCTTCTATATGTCTTGGTGTACTAAGTCAAGCCCAAATAACTCTGATTCGCCTGCCTCGAACCATCCGATAGGAGATCTACATCTCCGTCCATACAAAGCCTTATATGGAGCCATTTTAATGTTAGCATGCTAATTGTTATTGTACACAAACTCAATAAGGGGTAAATGATCGTCCCAACTTCCCTTAAAATCCAATACACAAGCTCGTAGCATGTCCTCGAGCGTTTGAATCGTATGCTCGGCATGTCCGTCTATCTGAGGATGGAAAGCTGTGCTAAGATTAACTTGGGTGCCTAACCCTTTTTGAAATAATTTCCAGAAGTTAGTTGTAAGCTGTACACCTTGGTCCGATATAATATAAATAGGCACACCATGGAGGCGAACAATCTCCTTAACATACAACTCTGCGTAGTACTCTATTGTGTAGGTAATTTTGACCGCCAGGAAATGAGCCGATTTGGTCAATCAGTCAACAATAACCCAAATAGAATCAAACTTACGATAAGAGCGAGATAAACCCGTAATGAAATCCATATTAATCATTTTCCATTTCCACATTGGAATCTCAATGTTCTGAGTCAAGCCACCGGGTTTTTGGTGCTCTATTTTTACTTGCTGACAATTAGGACACTGAGCTACAACCTTCGCAATACTTCTTTTCATGTCATTCCACCAATAGATACCTTTGAGATCATGATACATTTTAGTAGATCCAGGATGAATGGAATATCGTGAGAAATGGACCTCCGTCATAATTTTGTCTCGTAATCCCGCTATATTTGGAACACATAAACGACCCTAGTACTTGAGAATCCCATGTCCGTCAAACTCAAAGGTTGTGGTCTTCTTCTGTTGAATGCCCTCTCTGATATTTCTCAAACTGGGATCTTTCCACTGACATTTCTTAACTTCCGATATGAGGGATGATTCTGACATATTCTGAATCACAAAACCACCATCCTTCGAATCCATTAGTCGGACTCCCAAACTAGCTAACTGATGGAGCTCCCTTACTAACTCTTTTCTCTCGACCTGCATCGGAGTCGAGCTGATCATCAACTTACGACTAAGCGCGTGTGCTACAATATTAGCTTTACCGGGATAGTATAAGATGTCCACATCATAATCCTTCAATAATTCAAGCCACCTCCTTTGTCTCAAGATCAACTCTTTCTGTTTGAATATGTATTGCGGACTTTTATGATCCGTAAAGATGTCTACATGAACACCATACAAGTAGTGCCGCCAAATCTTCATTGCATAGACCACCGCGTCCAACTCCAAATCGTGCGTCGGATAGTTTTTCTTATGTTTCCTCATTTGCCTTGAAGCATAGGCAATCACTTTACCATGTTGCATTAGCACGCATCCTAAACCTGCTCCTGAGGTATCACAATGCGCGATATTGCCTTCTGGACCCTTTGGGAGAGTAAGGACTGGTGCCGATGTTAGTCTATCCTTTAACTCCTGGAAACTCTGCTCACAAACATCGGACCACTGAAACTTTATGGCATTTTGGGTCAACCTCATTAATGGTACCGATATGGTAGAAAATCCTTTTACAAACCTCCTATAATAGCCGGCTAGGCCTAGAAAGATGCTGACCTCTAATGGAGTCGTGCTCGACCAATTCTTCACCATTTCAATATTTTAAGTGTCAACTCTTATACCTTCGTCTGAAACTATATGACCAAGGAAAGCCACTGAATTCAACCAAAATTCACACTTAGAGAGCTTTAGCATATAACTTGTGATTCCAGAGTATCTGTAGTATTATCCGCAAATGATCCACATGCTCTGCTTCCGAGTGAGAGTAAACCAGAATATCATCTATAAATACTATCACAAATACATCCAGAAATGGGTGAAACATGATGTCCATTAGATCCATAAATGTTGCTGGTGCGTTTGTGAGTCCAATTGACATTACTAACAACTCGAAGTGCCCATACCTTATTCTGAAAGCTGTTTTCGGAATGTCCTTCTCTTTGACCCTTAGCTGATGGTACCCCGACCTTAGGTCGATATTTGAGAAATATTTTTCACCTTGTAATTGATCAAACAAATTATCAATCATGGGAAGTGGGTACTTATTCTTGATAGTGACTTTGTTTAGTTACCGATAGTCGATACACATCCGTAACGAGCCATATTTCTTGCGTACAAACAATACCGGGCACCCCAAGGGGATATGCTTGGCCTAGTAAAGCCTTTTCGAGCAGATCTTTTAATTGCTCATTTAATTCTTTCAATTTAGCTGGAGCCATTCTATAAGGAGGAATATATATCGGCTTAGTGTCTGGCAACACGTCTATACCGAACTCAATCTCCTTTTCATGAGGAAGGCATGGAAGTTCGTCTGAAAACACATCAAGAAACTCATTAACCACCGAAATTGATTGAGAAATAGGTCATTTGGCATCGACATCTCTAGCCCGAACGAGATGGTATATACAACATTTGGAAATCATTTTTCTTGCCCTGAGTTATGAAATAAACCTTCCTTTTGGCGTCGCCGTATTACCTTTCCATTCAAGAACTGGCTCGCCTGGAAACTGAAATTTAACAATCTTTGTTTGGCAATCAACATTAGCATAGCACAACGCCATCCAATCCATGCCCATAATAACATCGAAATCAATCATTTTTAATTCGATCAAATCTGCTAAGGTCTGATGGCTATAAATTAATACTACACAATTCTGATAGATCCGTCTAGCAACTACTGACTCACTAACTAGTGTAGATACCATAAATGGATCTCTTATCAACTCAGGTTCCATACTAAAATTACAGGCAATGAAAGGGATGATATATGATAAATTAGAGCATGGATCTAATAACGCATACACATTATGTGAAAAGATTGATAATATACCTGTAATAACGTCGGGTAAGAACTCCTGATCCTGTCATCCCATTAATGCATAAGTGCGGTTCTGGCCACCACCGAAGTTAGTTGCTCCACCCTTACTTCTGCCTCGACCGGATGATGTCTGATGACTTTGCCCTGACGGGCGTACTGAATGTGATGAAGCTGTTGCAGATCTACCGGCTGGGCCCTAACACCTTCACCTTCTGTTGGGCATTCTCGCCTGATATGACCAGGTTCACCACAAGAATAACACACATTTAGTCCTTGTCGTCATGGTCCTGGATGGGTCCTATCAAACTGCTCGCATCGAGCCAATGGTGGCCTCATCCGAATAGAATCCCATCTATAATAAGACTCTGACGCTTGTGAACTCTGACCTGGTCCTGATTGAACATACCGATCAACCCTCGACCTTGAAAATAGTAATGATGCGCTAGCTGCGGGGTAATATGGGTGTCTATAAAGTTGTGGTCTGGGCCCATCTCTGAAACTCCCTTCATCACCTACGGATCGAGCCCTTTTATGCTGGCCCTTATTACGCTCTCAATCTACCCGGTGTTGTCTATTACGATCCTCCAGATTCTGTGCGTAATCCTGAATGCGAGCAATATCCATATTCGGATTCAGAGAAGCCATAGTACACTCGTTGACTAAGTGCGGCCCCAAGTAATAAACCTATGTACCCGGTCACTTATCTCAGCTATAATCGTAGGAGCATATCTGGCCAATGAATTAAATTGCAAGCTATAGTCTCGAACACTCATATTGCCCTGCTCAAGACGTAGAAATCTATCCGGCCTGGCCTGTTGAAGCTCGACCGGCAGAAAATGCTATAAGAAGGCCTTTGAAAATTCTTTCCATCATGCTGGTAGAGCACGAGGTCCCCTGGATTGCTCCCATGTCTTATACCAGGTCACCGCGACATCACGCAGTCTTTAAGAAGCACAACTTAACCGACTCAGTATCGGTAGCATCCATTACCCGCAATGTACGCTATATCTGATCCAGAAAATTCTGAGGGTCCGCGTTTAGGTCTGATCTTGTAAATACTGGAGGGTCTAGATTAATGAAATCTCGAGCTCTCACTCTAGCAGTTCTATTAGCAGGACTGGGAATCTGATGTTGGGCCTGAGCGGCCACCAATCGTGTCAATAACTGTACAACACTTCGCATATCAAGATCCTCATATGGAGTATCAAGTGGAAGAACTGGGGTACTGCAGCCACACTAATCTTCTCTATAGGTGGTGAAGTCGGGGAATCATACGAATGAGTCGCACTGTGAGTTTCACTCTGGCCCTCGCCGCGAGTGGCAATCGGCTAGTACCTTCGCCTGCAGCCGTATCTAACGCCCTCATACTTTTGAACTTTCTCCTTGTGGTAGGCATTGCTAGAATCATAAATACGAGATAGATTAGAAGTGGAATGCTTATAACTCAGCTCTACTGCATGATCTATGAGATGAAAAAGTGGAAACCATCCCTAAATGTCAGATAGTCTCCTGTTTATAAGTATGGTGCACAACATAGCCATAAACAGGACTCTACTAGACACAGCTTGTAGACACCCTAACTCTGATACCAAGTTTGTCATGACGCAAACCGGAGGGCCGCGACGGGCACCCCGACCTTACATACCAGTTACCGCTAGTCGTGTACTTACATCTACCCATACACAATCATGAGCCCCAAGGCCCGTCACCGGGCTCCCAGCTGGCACACATAGAAACTATACACTAGAAAGTAACTATGTATGTAAAATCTTAACCAGAAAGCCCAGCTTATATATATATACATACCAAGGCCGACAAGGCCATACGTGACTACTACACACAGGACACCGTCTACAAGCCTCTAAACGAGTACGCAATATCAAAAGGTCAGGACAGGGCCCCGCCATACCCATATGTATATGTAAAAGTACCGTATTAAGATTAGACCGACACTTCAAATAAGGGGAGTGCTTTAATATCCACTGAGTCAACAACTTACTAATGCGGGTCGTCGCCTCGCCTACATGAACCAACAGGCATGAAACGCAGAGTCTCCCGGCAAAAGGGACGTCAATACGACTAATATACTGAGTATGTCAGGCATGAGAAATAGCATAACAAAGATACATAAAAAAACAGAAACAAAAACAACCAACAGAAACAGTTGTAGCAACTGCCGATAGCAACAGCCAATAGCAACAACCGATCAGTAGTAAATGCCTCTGAGGGCCATAATATGCCTAACTGTCATGCACAATGCAAATGTGGTATACCTATATATATTGGCCTCATTGGGCATCTTCCTTCCTATAACAGCCTCTATGGGCATCATTTCATATCGACTTCCGAGGGCATAATCATTTCCATATCCCAGCTGACCAGGTGGTCTGCGTATCCCATTTCCCATCCCCAATATATGGTCTAGGGTAATGCATGGATATAATGCATCAATGATAATAAAACATTCTGAACTTATCGGATGACATAATATCCTTGTACCTTCGGCTCACATTGGGAATATTAACATATTTTCCATATACCTCAATAAGGACTTGGAAACATATTTAGACATGCTTTTCACATAGGAATCAATAACATGAGCATCTTTAACTACTAAGAGTAGAATAAATTATGGAACAATACCACAGTTACGTTTCAGTACATGGAATATGCCAAAAGAAAGAAATAATTTGCCTTAACATACCTTCGTCGATTCGTTGATAATCCAACCCAAGTAGTCCGTATAACACCTAACCTTAAGCTCGGATGAACCAACTCGAAAAGGGGAATTTAATATGACTTAGAGGCCGTGTTTTTGCTTGCTGTTACTGCTTACAATTTCCATGAAATGCTACCAATTTGCTGCTCACGTTTCGCTAACCTTTGTTGCCTATGTTAACTAAGAATTGTTGCCATCAATTTCCATGAATTGAGACTCATGATTAGCGAAGGGTACTGTACCCATATATAACCTAAAATGGATGATTTTGTTACATGCAAAGGTCTTAAGCGATTATATATAATAGATAATGGTTTCCCCTTCCCATATTAATTATTTCCTCACTACTTGTTGATCTCACAAGCTGCCACTCAATAGATTACATTACTTAATCACTTAGGGGGTTCTTTCACATGCTACACGTAGTTATTCCCACTAACCTTGTCCCCCGCCATAATTTACCAACTAGTTGATCCTTGTTATCAATTAGCCAATCTTTATTGTCCCCTACTATAATTTATCAATTAGCCGATCATTGTTGTCCCACTATAGTTTATCGATTAGCCGATCGTTGTTATCTCACTTGGTAAGTCCTAGATTAGTTTGGGACTGCATCATTTTTTATACTAAGCTCATATGTCTAGATGCTCAAACCATCTCCCGAAAGTACGGGGTGTTATATCATTGTCTTAGTAGATAAGGTCCTTGAAGACTCAACAGTAGCAGAGTTGGAGCGCGTGACATTTTTTAAAGAATATTTCAAAAAGAATGTACACCTGGGCTTAAGACTTTCACCTGGGCTTAGGAACACATTTCTAAGTTCTTGAAATACAAACTCTAATTGATTTTCTTGGTCTTACCTGGGCATAAAAGTATTCCCTCAGAGGTGGTTGTACACAAGCTAAGCTATGATCCTAATCACCCCCACAAAATATAGGAGACGATTGATATCCGCTATCAGGGACTAATTTGTCAAAGAAGAAGTAATATGTTTGCTCCACATAGGATCGGTGCGGAGAGTGGAAAATCCAAATTAGTTGGCCAACATGGTAGTAGTCCCCAAGAAGCTTAACAAATTCAGGATGTCTGTGGATTTCAAATATTTGAATGATTCGTGTCCTAAATACTCCTTCCCATTACCACACATTGATTAGACGATTGAAGCCACAATAAGACACAAGCTACTTAGCTTATTGGATGCATATTTCGATTATAACCAGATCAGTCTGCACCCGGAGGATTAAGAGAAAACTTCGTTCATGACCAATTACGACAATTTCTATTATAACGTAATGCCTTTTGGTCTTAAAAATGTAGAGGCGACCTACTAAAGGTTAGTGAACAAGATGTTTGAAGGGAAGATCGGCAAGTCCATGGGAGTCTACATAAATGACATGCTGGTTAAGTCCCGAGAGGCAGAAACTCATCTATCCTCCTTGCAAGAAACCTTTGACGTCCTTCATCGACACAGTATGAAGATAAACTCAGAGAAATATGCCTTTCAGGTCAGGTCGGGTAGGTTCCTGGTTCCAATCGAGTTATCGATATGAATCTCGACAAAGTCGGGGCTATTCAGGAAATGCCGGACGTACTAGGCAACGTCAAAATCGTGCATAAGTTGATAAGGAAAGTCGCAACCTTAGGAAAATTTGTGTCCCCATCTTTGGACCGGTGGTACGAATTTTTTAATTTAAAGAAGAAGTACAACAGGTTCAGGTGGATGCAAGAATGTCACCAAATCCTGCAAGATCTTAAAGCATATTTATCAAGCCCTCATATAATGGCAAAACCAAAAGAAAGAGAGCGTCTGTTCGTTTACATGATGGTTTTGGTAGTTTCGATTAGCATTGTTTTGCTATGGAGGAATGAGAAGGACAACTTCCCATCTATTATGCCAGCAAAACAATTATAGGGGCGGATTACCGGTATCCGAGACTGGAGAGGCCTTGGCCCTTATCACAACCACTCGAAATCTGCACCCGTATTTCCAATGCCACCTGGTGATGATGGCCACGACCGCCTCATTACAATAATCTCTGCAGAGTGAAATCCTTACAAGTCGGCTATCTAAATGGTCGGTGGAAATAAGTGGGTATGACTTAACATATCAACTTCGCTCGACAATACGCACACAAGGCCTGCCAGAATTTTCAGACAACTTCGCCACCACTATGCAACCTTGAGGGGCACATGTATGAATCATTGACTTATCTTTTTCTATATTTTCTTTTAACACTCTGGTCTCATGACTGGGACTGGCTGAAGGAAGAATATACCCCATCAGAAGCAGAAATGAATCAAAAATACGTGTTGCTATATTTTTCTCGTCCGAGTTTTTCTTCCAATAGGGTTTTTTACCGGTAAGATTTTTAATGAGGCAACAACCGACAAACGTATTACACTTACGATCGCATCCGGAACTCGGCATCAAGAACCGAAAGCTTATTCCGTACTATCTGAAGCTACTATTTTTTGTTTTTTGTTTTGTTCACAAAGATAAATGTACATGGGCTCTACACCTTACTTTTATAAATAAAAAAGGGTCAAGCCATGTTGGTTACATTCAGAATTTGTTGGTACGAACGCGTCCTTCCAGATCCAAAAACATTCACCTCAAACACACGACATGGCCTACGGGCCTCAAAGCGTGAAGAAAACATAAACATTATGCCAAAAAAGATAAGGTCGAGACATCATCCTCATCGGCGTCGAACAAAGGGGAGCCTTCCATATGAATCAGATGAATATAATTCCTAATCATAAAATACGCGATCGGAGGTAATATGCCCATATTGGGAAAAGCGATTGTACAAAATATCACCTCTAAAAAGTAAGAAAATAAAGAAATCATAGTACCTAAACACATGCGTCTGAAATAAATATGGAGCATAGTCCCGATAAAGAGATCCTAGAGTGGACGGATCCCTATGGTTGAAGTGCTCCCATCAAAAGACCAGATAGTTCCTATACCGTTCCACGAAGAATACTAACAAAACAAGAGTAATAGGAAATAAACACATTGACGCAAGGATTCTAAAAAGACAATTAACTTTGTTCACAATATGAAAAGGCACTATAAACGTATGATAGATGAACGCGCAAAAAGGCCTAAAAATAGATACAAGCCCAAAATCAAGGGCAACATCTGCATCAGGATATGCAAAGTACTTACAAAACAGTTGGCAATTGTCAACTTAAACATGGCTAAACGCCGAAACAAGTCTTGAATCGCAAAAAATATATAAAGAAATGATCAAGAATTAGCGACATCAGCTAAAAACCTGGGCCCATCTACCTCGGAGGGTTTGGAAGATTCCACAGTAGGGAGGACAGGCTGGCCTTCGGAAGGACCCCTCAGCGATAGCATTCTTGGGCTCAGCCACGTCGTCATTGGTCAAGGCCTCGAGGGGTTGTTCTCCAATATCTCCGGGGGCCTTCTCCTCATCCCACTCATCCGATAGCCATTCCTCACTGTCAAAATCCTGGGCAAAGTCCTCAACCGGGGCTGAACAAGCAAAGCTCTGAAGGCGGTCTCTTCTATCATAGAGCAGTAGTGACTTGTGCGTCAATATCAACTATCCCTTCCCAAACTTTTGGAAGAGCAACCCTGCGGGCACGTGCCTTCTCGAGGGCAAATTGCATCTTCAATTTCTGCATCCGGGGGTCCACATCTACCGAGCTCAACCAGCTCTTTTCCAAGCTAGTTTGGAGGGAAGCATTGGTGTCGGAAAGTCGCTTGTTGGCCTCTACCTTCTCTTTGTTCTGGGCCATCTGGGCCTGAGGCATTTTCTCAAGAAGGGCTTGGACTTCCTCTGCAATAGCCTATTCTTTTACGCACACCTGCAGCTCTGCTTCCAGAGTCCGAACCTTCTATGCCTTGTTACAAATCCCGTTGATTTATGGTCAAGCCACCACGATTTAGATTATGTTAAGATCTTATTTTTAATGTGGTACATAGAATATAACATCTTTTATGTTTACTATAGGTATAAACATGACATGTTATATTTGTAAAATAAAATCCAATTATTTACTTTCCCTTAACATTTAATTTGATTTGCTTGAAATGTGATGTAAACTTTATTTCTTTTAATAAAGAGAATAGTATTTACTTATGGCAGTTGAAAGGAGAGCATGCTTCACAATTCATGTAATTGGAAGAGGGATAAGAGTTTCTTTTTATGAATTAATGGTTAAATGAACACCATAAGCAAACAATACAAACTTGAAGTAAAAAAGATCCGAAAGGAGAAAGAAATTGGATTTTGCCACCAGTACACAGTAACGCAACAAAAAAATATTCCAACTCTAACTCCAACTCCCCCCCCACTACACACATATCGAAAGTACAATAATCACTTAAAGTGAAAAGAAAGTACAGAGAATCGATAGATCAAAGGAGTAAAAAAGGATTGAAGAAGAACCTGGATTTTTTGATAATTCAGGTTTCCAGGCTTGCGCCTGACTACTTCACTGGTATTACCCAGACGTCCTGGAGGTAATAGCACCGGTCCTTCAACACTATTACCAGGTAAATCGCGGGATGTGCTCCGGTGGCCAGTTTTAAGGGAGCGTACAACCGATCAATGAGACAAGGTCAAATTCCCCAACATGCGAGTTTCTTCGTACTTGCGGGGAATCGAACCCACGCTGTCCATGCCAGAGCGCCTTATAGCACCCAGGCTTTGCCACTGGACTATGCCCCGGAGGACAAAACTGTGGTAGGGTAAACTTTTTAAAGTGACTGATCCCACCGCATTACGGCCCCATACCCCAGAAAACCCCACCTCCGGCCTGGCCCTACGGATTAGTATTTGGCCCAAAGGGCCAATACATTAGGGTATTGTCGTCCGAGGTTCCGTGTTCGAGTCCTCCGATCGGCGAGAGGAGCCGTGTT
Organism: Anisodus tanguticus; assembly: GCA_034509755.1. Taxonomy (NCBI): domain Eukaryota; kingdom Viridiplantae; phylum Streptophyta; class Magnoliopsida; order Solanales; family Solanaceae; genus Anisodus; species Anisodus tanguticus. The sequence goes on along the minus strand of CM067542.1, from coordinate 47,566,727 downwards.
CCCCAAAAAAAATCCCTCCATACGCGTAGGCCAAGCGGTGTATACTAATCCGTAGGGCCGTGCCGAGGTGGGGTTTTCCGGGGTATGGGGCCGTAATGCGGTGGGATCGATCACTTTAAAAAGTTTACCCTACCACGTTTTGTCCTCCGGGCATAGTCCAAAGCAAAGCCCGGGTGCTATAAGGCGCTCGGCATGGACAGCGTGGGTTCGATTCCCCGCAAGTACGAAGAAACTCGCATGTTGGGAAATTTGACCTTGTCTCATTGATCGCTTGTACGCTCCCAGAAAACTGGCCACCGGAGCACATCCCGCGATTTACCCGGTAATAGTGTTGAAGGACCGGTGCTATTACCTCCAGGACGCCGGGTAATACCAGTGAAGTAGTCAGGCGCAAGCCTGGAAACCTGGATTATCAAAAAAAAAAAAAAAAAAAGGATTGAAGAAGAGAGGAGAGAGTGGACGTATCAAGAGTTATAAATGGAGCACGGGAGAAACCATCAGTTTCTTCTCTTCTTTTTTCTTCCGTTATAATTTTCACATTGGTCCAAACCATGTTCTTCCCCGCCGTCTTAGCAGGACAACCCCAAGTGGTGACAAATCAAGAAACCGTCCAAATTTATTTCTTTTTTGCATATACAAAACACACCCAATATTCGTTCAGTCATTGGCATTATTATTACTAATACTAAACTTCAAGAACCCTATCTCTCTTTGTACTTCTTCTTCTCTCCCCTTAGTATATAAATAGTAGCACTTGGAAGGATCTTTATTTCTCACAACACTCACATTTTTAGTACCCTTAGTGAAAATTTCTTGTTCATATTTATGTCGTCGTCATCACCATCACTATCACCATCATCTTTAGGAGGAGGAGAAGGACCTTCTTCCTCCAGGAGCCGAAGACGTGCTGGAAATGATGTTTGGCCAGAGCCATTTGTGGAGGACTTAGCTTTGGAAGTTGCCACGGATACTTCACGTTCCGTTGGCCGCTTGGCTGCTGCCCAAGCCCTATCCGTTCTTTTCCAGGTGCTCGTCTTATTTCATATAGTCGACTTTAACTTGTTTAAAATTAATACAAAGATTAAATGATACTATCATTAATTATGGTTCTTGTTAGGTTATGATGAAATTCGTGGTCACCTTTAGCTTAGTAATGATTATTCCATAATCATATGTTTAAAGCTAATAGGGGTTTGTAGGATATAGTGCATATCTTTAACCAATCACCTCATTATTTTATATAATCGAACCCTAACTTATTTGAAATTGATACAAATATCATCACGAATAATGGTTCTTGTTAGGTTGAGATGAAAATCTTGTAATCATTTTTCCATAATTATATGTTTAAAGCTAATAGGGGTTTGTAGGATATAGTGCATATCTTTGACCAATCACCTCGTTATTATTTTATTTTATATAATCAAACCCAACTTATTTGAAATTGATACAAATATCATCATGAATTATGGTTCTTGTTAGGTTGAGATGAACATCTTGTAATCATTTTTCCATTGCCTTTCCTGGGGAACTTGTTTAATTATATGTTTAAAGATATAACGAGAATTTGTAGGATATAGTGCATATCTTTGACCAATCACCCTGTGAATAATTATAGGCTGTATAGTCACATTGCATTAAAGATTTTCTGAAAAAGTAAAGAAATCATGGATGCATAAAGGAAAATTTGCAAGTACTAGATGATGTAAATATGTCAAAATAGCTAGGCAATAGCTGTTATGAACCTGCAGGATTGTAGAATTTGAGCATCAAAACTATAAGTCTGAGGAAGGTTGTACTTGTGGATCAGACTAATTATAGCTTTATGTTGAATTTTTGTTTTTGCTTCAATTTAATTCTCTTTTGTGCTTGTTAAAGGGAATATAGAGTAAGGTAGCCATCATTTTCACCCTTTAGATTATCCATTTTTAGATGACACTTTTTTTAGCATACTATAAAGAAAAAAAGGGTTCTTTTGGTTTCCTGAAGTTCCTTTCCCTTTCATTGCATGATTCTTTTGAAGCACTGCCAACAGAATGTGTATATTTAGTTAGATATGTAGGCAACTGAAACCTTTTTTCACTACTATTTGGTTTGCTCAAATCATTTTTCATTATGGGGTACAAGAATACAAGATACTCTCTCTTGTCTTTTTTTGGAGTTTTACTTTTGTTCTTTTAATTTCCAACATGCCTGGTTAATGGGATTCAAGTACCATATGCCATATGCGGAGACAGGAGGAAATAAAAGGGTTATGTTATTTTCATTCATGGGGACAAAAAAAGAAAATTGATGATCACCCTTTCCTAATAATCCTTTGGGTAATAATTTTATGTTTTCTGGTCCCCCACATTCTCTCTTCAGGTAAAAGTTGCAGCTAAAGGACAATAAAAATATCACACAGTATCTGAATATGTACTTAGATTTAAGCCTCATATGTTCCAAATCTTTTTATTATATGGAGTTTTTTTGTCTTCCTGAATCGTTTCCTATTTGTTTTGTTCGATATCCAGTTTCCCGGTTCATTTCTTATTTTTTGGTATCATAAAAAACGGTTCAATCAAGTAGTATTAGAAGTTCCTCATTTCTCTATTTATTCATATTCAATTTTCCTCTTGTACATTTTAAAAGAAGAAGTTGTTTGAACTTTGAAGTGCAAAAAGAGTATAAAGATTCGTTGATGATAACGAGAAAGGCCATAATGCCACCTTTCTTGGAAATGAAAGAAAGAAAGAAAGAATAGGGTTGTGGTGTCTCTTGTCTTTATTGAAAAGCAATTACTTATATATAACGTCAATCCCATGTTTATAAAATGTAAAAGATTTCTTATGAGGGTTGAGTTGATATGGGTCGTGCTTGTGGTATTCGTGTATGTATGTTGTGGACCACAGAAACTAGTCACTGTCCTATTCAATTTTTTTGTATCTATGTGTTTGGATTTTGTTCATCTCTTGTGGAAGTCAATCTCTTTTCTTCTGTCAGTTTTGACCCTTCGAGAGTGTTTTTGTCCCTTCTGTATTCTCCTTATTTATTGCTCGTAAAGACTTTGGGTTGGGAAATCACATCTTTTCAAGAAATAACATTATATTTCAATTCTCTATAAGCGTTTAAGATAGAATAGTAGTGAAATATTTATTTATTAATTAAAAATGTTTAATCTACCTTTATACTTCTTCTGTTTGATTTTATATGTATCTTCCTCCCTCCTAGTATGTTGTAAAGAATTGATATCATTTTATATTTAAAAATCTTTAATTTTAAATATTTGTTTTTCATAACATATTTTTATAATTATAAAAATATTATGACACGTTTAAAATGTAAATTTGACATATCAAACATAAATTTTATTTCAGTTAAACAGGAGTATACAAGTCTTTTCTTTGACAGCGAGAAATATTGGTAGTAGTAATTAAATGGTGTTACTGTGTGTTAACAGTACCTTGTGTTTGTAAGCCTGGAGGGGCGTGGGTGGGGGGGTTGTCATTAAAAGGAGGGAAATGTCAGGATATATCTTCTTCACCTGATAGTAGTAGAGACATCTGATGATATGTAGCATGTACTCTAAGACTGACTACCCCCTCCCACTTCTCTTCTTTTCCATCTTCCTTTATTAGGTTTTTTTAAATAGACGTTTGGACATAAGAATTGCTAAATTTAAAAATAAAGTACGGTAGTATTTGTTTTGAAGTTGAAAATGATATTTGAAGATTAGAGTTATTTTTGAATTTTTATGAGTAATTTAAAATGAAAATTATAAAAATAGCTTTTTAGAGTTTTTCAAATTACGATAAATTCTGGAAAATGGTAATAATTCTGTGTTTAGTTTTCTGGAGTAAAATTTTGAAAAAAAGTGAAAACTGACCAAACGGCCACTAAGTACAACTTTTTTCTTTCTAATTTGCTTAGAAATAAGAGAAAATCTAATGACAATAGTCACACTTATAGAATAGTTAAAGTGCACTCTAAAATATATGTATGTCTTTGCCTTTGGCTTTAGAACTCTTGAATTCTGGAATTGACACTGATTTTGTTCAACACTAATTAAGCATGACGTCACTAATCTATTAGTAGGCATAACTTGACTATTGTGGTTGCATATGCCTATTAGTTAGCTTAACTTTTTGTGTTACTCCTAAATGACTAAAAGATAATTATACATTTATAATTAAATATAGAGCTTTTATTATTCAGTATTCGCAATCAATTAATTGTTGTTTCAATAACTTTGTAATGGCTACTATATTCAGGTATGTTCAACATGGCAAGCAGTGTCACACTCCGATCTACTCTGGCAAAACCTGACCCGGCGGATATGGAACCGCCACGAGCTTCTCCGTCCAACATGGAGGGAGGAGTACATATATTGGCACCAAACAGCCAATAACTTCCTTCACCATAGATACAATTATAACACCCTCCATTTTGTGCCTGAAAACAACGACGATGACGACAACAACAATAACAATAACGACAGTCTCTTCTGTCGTCGTTTAGCCTTGTCTGACCACCTTCTAGCTGCCGGCTTTTCTGGCGGCTCAGTTCAGTTATTTTTTCTACCTACGAGTCTACATTTGTCAACATTCCACCCTCATCACCGTGATCGCCTTGGCCAATTTTCTAGAGCTGTTTCTGGGATTATTTTGTCTGATGTTCAACTTGTGTTTGCTTCTCTAGATGGTGATATTCATGTGGTGGTCATTGGTGATGCTGCACCACCTAGACGTGCTCACTTAGGTGATGTGGTGAATGATGGTGCTTTGGTCGATTTCACCGGCTGTGACCAGTGGTGGGTTGGCCTCTATGCAGGTATTATTCTTTTCCTAACTTGTCTTATTATTTTGGTCACGTAAATGTTAAGTGCGCTATGGTGCTAAGAATTGATTAGTTTTATCCTTTTGATTGAAAATAACGTAGTACTTAGCTTAGGATAGTGAGAAGAGGGGCTAAAAGTTGGGACTTTTAAATATAACCAGGGAAGGATTGTGTTTTTTTTCCATGTAGTTATAAGGATAATTAAGGATCGTAATTTCTTGATTTTTTTTTATATAAGGAAAAGATTAGCCCAATCCTTTTAGTGTTCTTTAGAGGAAAGGTCAAAATTCTTGACTTTCACATGTCCTTTATAACATAATGTGGCGATGGGCATTGCATAAAATTGTGTTCAATATTTTTCAAAGGTATTGTTAGTAATAGTACTAATTACTCAAATGTTTTATTTCTCTATTTATAGAATTTCACATGATGGCTCTACTAGTGCACACATTTTAGTTACAGTGGATTCGTAGAACTATGTGCTTGTCTTGCATTTTTTTTCAGGTGTTCCCGGTCGGGCATTTCACATATGGAATAGGGAGACAGAAGAACTAGTCTTTGTTGGTGGTGAATTAACAGATCCAGAAGCATTAATGGGTTGGCACCTACTGACCGAGCTGACGGAGATCGTCGGTCGAATCAGGGTGACAACCCGAGAGACCGCCGTTGCATGCACCAACCTGCAGCTCATGGTAATCGACTTGCAAAACCAAGGCATAATAATAAGAGCACAACCGTCCCGAAGAGGGCTCATAGTGGCATCGTTAGATGCCCGTAACGAGACACTGGTGGCCGTTGACACCCGGGGCGTGGCCAGCGTGCGTAGGGCGGATGATTTGGAGGAGATATGCAGGTTTAATATTAGAGGTGCCAACCAAAGGGGAGTTATTGGGTGCACGAATGGAGGGTATGCAATGATGCGGGTTGGAAATGTCATTAGGGTATGGAATATTGAAAATGGAGCATATCTATATAGGTTTAGGGAGAGAATAGGAGATATTAATGCTATAATTGCAGATGAAAGGTATGTGGCAGCTTGTTCTAGTGATGCCACTATACATTTGTGGGACTTTGGTGCACAATAGTAGTATGCAGTTTGTGTTTTTTATGATATTCTAGGTGGAAATTTAAGGGGTAAACAAGAAGGACTTAAGGTTTATAGGTACAGTTGAGCTAACATGGATGAATAGGAAAAGAACAGGAAACAAACAACATTCTGAGGGGATATATTCTGTTTGTACTTTGTACCAAGAATGTACCAATCATATGCTTTTTTATGCAATGCAAAGTATCTTTACTTTCTATAGTTTCATACCAAGTTTCACTGTGCTTTTCTCTCTACTAATTATGTCTGAGGTTGCAATTTGAGCCAAGTTTATTCAAGAATCTGGATTTGTGCGTATTTTGTTGTAAATTAGTTACCTTTTAATTTGAATATAACAAGTTCAAGTCGGTGTAGTTATGATAAGAAATTATCAATATTAGTATTTGTTCCGATTTCCTGGAAAGGGTACTACTGTTCTAATTTCTAGGTTTATCAATGCAAAGTACCTTTAATTTGTTGTGCTATAACTTTTCTAATTTTATCAGATGTCACTGAATGTAAGCTTAGTACTACTTTTCTCTTAAAGCGTACGTTGGACATAACAGATGGAGTAGTAACTAATTAAAACTGATACTAATATATCGCTTTTGTAGATGTATTACGCCTATGTCATTACTATAATTTGGATTTGGACATTACTTGTAATTAGGAATATAGAAAGCACTTCGAAGGGGGAAAAACAGAACAAATTCTAGTAAAGTAGTAACTGGAAATTTTAATTGAGATTTCAATATAAACATGAACATGACTACAAATGGTGTTAACACTGAAAAATACTTTTAAGTGTTTAGCCGCATCAAGTGACAGTCGAAGGTGAAAACCTCAAAAGAGCAGGCAACATAATTCTAAGTCGATAACCAAACTGACTCGCAGCCGAATCGTAGGTAATAGGAAGGTCATAGTTTGCCATGCTAAGATATCGAGAAAGAAGGAGGTCACCCTGTTCAGATATACCGTAGGGAGCAAGAACCAGTTGTTCATTGATGAAGGCAAAGGTAGGGATTAGGTCATCAGCAACCAAATTGGTGTTATGTGATCCCTGAGATGGAGAGGAAGATGAAGACATGGTTTTTTGATTAAGGAAATAGGGTTCTTTGGAGAAGGAAAGGAATTTGGGAACCGCTGAAGATTAAGTTAGAAACCTCTGGGGGGTGTCTCTCCTTAAATATCTTTTTTTTGGAGATGTGGCTGACACGCATTGGGACTACTTTCTTTCAAACATGCGGTTGAAATGCATCAGAATTCAGTTGTGGAAGCCGAGACACCTCGATGAAAGGAAGAAACTTTTCAGAGAAAATCATCATTACATACATTTAGGGCAAAAGTGATTGAAATGACACCCTTGGCTACCACACGAAACGACGGCTATTTTTGAATACATCAACTCAACAACCGCACTCTAGTTAATCTAGGGGGGGCAATTGTTAACATTCAAAAATACTTTTGAGTGTTTAGCCGAATCAAGTGACAGCCGAAGGTGGAAACCTCAAAATGAGCAGGCAACAGAATTCTAAGCCGATAACAGAACTAACTCGCCGCCGAATCTTTTAATCCTAGCCCTCGGCTAGAAAAGCTTCATCGGCTATTACGGTAGCCTGGTCGAGTCATAAAGCAAGGTTTTGAGATACGATTGAAAAGCTCTTTTTAAAGAGTATTGAGTTTGTTAAGATGCAAAAGCTCTTGCATCCCTGTGAAGTTCGAGATTTATCATAAAGATGATTTTCCCCAAGTGTTGTTGGTGATCTAGTACATCAAGTGCACATATAATAGAGGATGCTCTTAGAGGTAGTTTAGACTAGGGCTGGCCAGTGGGCCGGGACAGCCCGACCCCGACCCGAGCCCGCCCCGGTCCCGCCCCGACCCCACCAAAAAAAAAAAAAAATTTACGGGGGCGGGACTCGAACTCGGGACGGGACGATGTCTCGTCCCGCGAGACCCGAGCCCGCCCCAGGCCCGCGAGACCCGAGCCCGCCCCAGGCCCGCGAGACCCGAGCCCGCCCCGAGCCCGCCCTCGCCCTTTGCAAAAATGGCCGTTGCACCAACGGCCATTTTAGATTATGGCCGTTGGCAACGGCCATTTTAGCCCCCCCCCCTCCCCCAACCCCCTACCCCTTAATATTTATTTTTAACCCATAAGTTATTATATTTACACTTTAACCCAATTTTTCAACTATAAATAACTCATTTTCTCTTCATCTTTCTCACAAATCTTCCTACAATCTCTCTAATTTCTCAATATATCTCTCTACAATTCTACATTGTTTGCTAAATATTCAATTTTATTTATTCATTTGGAAATTGGTAGTGAAGTTGGCAACTAGCTTGAGGATCTTCCATCGAGCAAAGTTTCAATTTTCAACCTCTCGATTACACGTCGACGTTACGTCGGCGTTTGGTACATTCGTTCCTTCATTAAATTATTATTGTCTGTTTATTTAGTTTAGATCACTTAATTTTATTGTCTTTAATTATTTATTTATTATCATAATTAAAATGGAAGGATTAAAAGGTATGTTTAAGGGTAAGGGTAAGGGTGCTTCTTCTAGTAGTGGCAACCAGGGCAATGGTACTTCTTCTAGTCATCTTATTCCTACACATGATGATTTTGTTGATACTCAACATTTTCCTACAATACCATTAGATTTAGACCAGGAGCTATTTTTTGGAACTCAAGAAGACTTTAATTTAGACGATGATCTAGATGATATACCCACTAATGTTGATGACAACACACCCACTAGTGCACCTTCAACTGAAATACCTCCTATTCCCCCTAGTATGAGACGAGGTCCAAAAAAACGACCATTAAAATCGATGCATGGACATTTTTTGATAGGGACGTAGAGAATCAAGTAGCCATATGTAAAATTTGTAAAAATGTTTTAAAATTTAAAACTCGGAAAAGGTCACGGTGGGACGGGGGTTTAATTAGACACGTAGTAAGTGCTCATCCGGCTAGGTATGCCCAATACCGAGGCTTCAAAATCGGGTGAGCAAACGCCGCTCCATCGGGACAAGGTTCACATACGATACTTGTCCCGACCAAGTACGGGGTCAAATTAACCCTATGACGGGGGGAATTGTAGGCTCTAAATACAATAAACATAGAGATAGGGAAGCAATATCAAAATTAGTTGCTTGTGGAGGGTTTGCCTTTTTCATTTCCTTCATCTCCCGGTTTTATTCATTACATTAGAGATATATATAATCCTGCTTTTAACGGTTTTCCTAGATCAACCGTTAAGAGAGATGTATTTAAATTCGCGCATGAATATCAACAATATTTACGTTTTTCATTATATCATTTTAATGGCAAAGTATCCATCACGTACGATATAGGTCGTAGTACTAACGGCCATGATTATTTAACTTGTAACTTGTCATTGGATAGATTATAAATGGTCTATGCAAAAACGTATTTTAGCGTATAGATATATAGATGATAGGCACACTTTGGTACTTTTATTGCGAGAAAATATTTATCAAGTGTGCGATTATTACGGAATTACCGATAAAATTATGACTATTACATTAGATAACGCTTCTAGTAACAATTATGCCATTACAATTTTAAAAAATAGTTTAACTCCGTCTTTTCCGGACCATTTTCATATAAAATGCGCGTGCCATATATATAACTTAATTGTAAAGGATGGTCTATCACTTTTTGAAGACATTCTTAGTAAAATACAATTTGCTATAAACTTTATTTTTAAAAGTAATAAAGTACAACGTAGAAAAGAATATAAAAAAATTTGTCATGATTGCCAACTACCTTTTAGAAAAATTCCACAAGAAGTATCCACTAGGTGGAATTCTTTATACGAGCAACTACTTGTTGCTTATGACTATAAATTACCTATAACTTTATTTTTTAACTCTCATAATAAAAAGCCAAATTGATATGATTTTAGATAGTGATTGGGAAAAAATTTCCGAACTTATTGTATTTTTAGAGAAATTTTTTCAAGCAACAAAAAATTTTCCGGTATATATTATCCTACTATTTCAACTATGTTATTTTATATAACTCTAATATTTTTATTACTTAGTGAATATATGGAAAAACCGACTTATAAGGCAAATTATTAAAAAAATGTTTCTCAAAATAAAAAAATATTTTATTCCTATTCCCTCTATTTATATTATTGGTTCTGTATTAAATCCTACTATTAAAATAGACGGTACAAAATCACTAATTGAAACTATTTACGATTGTATAGAAGTACTACCACCTCCAAGTCCCAAAAATCTAAATCACCCACCACCTATTGAACAAACTAAAGAAGAAGTATTGTCTAGCGTAGAACACCAATGCAAAAATATATATAGATTTTATCAACAAGAAAATGCTAGTAACTTACCGGCTTCCATACCATCTTCTTCATCTTCAACACAACCTCACAAAAGACATGTTGTTTCTGCGGCTAGTATTGAAAGCCTCGAAAATAGAATGTGCGGCCGTACCTCTACTACTAACCAAATTAGCGAGTTGGATATTTTTGTTTTGCGGGGTTAATGCATCGTATCAAGAAGTTATCAATGAAGATGGACATGAAGACTTGCTTTGAAATCTTTGGAGGGGAATGAGAAGACCTTTCCGACACTTTCAATGATGGCTCGAGATGTTTTGAACATTCAAGCGTCGTCAATCTAACGTACGAAAGCGCTTTTTCGAAGGCGAGATATCAAATAGGAGACCACGGACACTCATTAGCGGAGACGACTTGGAAATTGCGGTATTATTCGAGATTGGATACGAGCGGAGCGGAGAAGGTGCGGTCAACCGGAGATCAACGAAGAAGATGATGAAAACTACAACGAAATCTTAACCGAAGGTAGTGGAAGCGACGTGGATCAATTTGACCAACAAATACCAATTCCAACCGAAGAACCACATGAAATCATCAAGCAATTAGAACAGGTTTTTTTGAGAATGTAATTTTTTTAATTGTAATTTTATTATGTAATTTGTAACTTTTGGACAACACCACAAAGTTGCAATTTAGATTTTAGACAATTGTATTTGTATTACAAAAAAATCATATGTCTATTAAATAATATAAGAGGTACAAAAACAGCCTTGGGATGTTTTTATTACACTATCTTATTTTGTTTATTGAGTTTTTTTTATACATATGTTATTTTTTTTTAAAAAAAAAAAAAAAAAAAAAACCCGCCATATCCCGCCCCGAGCCCGCCCCGACCCGAGCCCGACGGGATCGGGATCGGGACGGGACTTGCTCCAGTCCCGCCAGACCCGACCCCGCCAGAGCCCGCCAGACCCGACCCCGCCCCTTCTCCCGTCCCGTCCCGACCCCGACACCGCCAGACCCGGCCCGCCAGACCCGAGCCCGGCCCACTGGCCAGCCCTAGTTTAGACCGCCATGAAGCTGGAGGTGCAATTTCCAAAGGAATAGAAGAGCATTCTATAGAGATTTAAATTATGTGAGAATGTTAAGAGTCCTATGCGGAAAACTTAAAGTCGTAAAAGACTGATAAAATTCAAACAAATTAGAAGGTTCGACACTATGAGTTGAGTAACAAGTCTACAAGTATCAAGCAGACAATGTAGATTTTCTTTAGGTGGTATAATAATATTCATAGATCCGCAAAAACTACGTGAAGAGAAGAGGCAACACGAGTTTCATAATTCTTAATTCATTTGACAGGCAATTAAGAATTTTTTTTAAAGATTCGATTTGTTCTAAAAGATACTCATTCATGTGTAATTGATATTTGTCACAAATACATATTTTGAGTCACTTTACCTCTTGTTCTTAATACTTTCATCGTCTTATTTATAATGAAATTGTTGTATTCGAGTTTATGTTGGTATGTTTTATATGTATCGGTACGATGTGGAGCACTCTCTCTCTCTCTTATCTTCTCTTCACCAAATGTCGCCGCCACTAGCCCCTCGTCGGAAAGCCATCTCCGGCAACCACCACGAACCCACAGACATTCCCTCTCTCTTCTATCATCCCCCCATCCTGTCACTACCTCATCACCGCAACCACACCACTACACCACTACACCACCTCTTCGCTTCTCTCCCTTGTCGCTGCTCTCCGTCGGAGCACCGCCACCCCACTACTTCGCAACCAACAAGAACCCCAAGCAAACTCTAGCAAAAACACCACCACCACTAACACCACGACCAGAGCACCTCCTTTCCCTTCTCCCATTTGCTGCTCCACCATAACTTTGACACTGCCCCGTTGTTTTCTTGGTCGCCACTGCCAGATCTGGCCGGAACGTGACTTCGCCGGTCACTTCCGCTGTATTTCTCTATAAAATGTTTTTTGATTTTTTTTCAGGTACCCGACTTTTGGTGAAATATTTAAAATCCCAAAACAATTCTATAGAGATATATTTTTGACATTTTATAGAGATTTTCCGATTATTCATTTGCGATTTTAAATATTTTTGACAGCTCAAAACAATTCTAATATATATACATACATGCATATATGCATATATATATATATGTGAGGCTTTTAATATCGTCGTCCATTCTCAATATTATTATTATTATTATTCGTATTTTTTACTATCATTTGCCTTTTAATATCCTAATCTTAGTTTTTATCCTAATGTTCTATACAATTTTATTTTCGCAAAACGACATCGCATTTTTTTTAAGAATTAAGCATTTCGCAAATATTATATTTTTATTATTATCACATCGTTATTTTTATCTTAATAATTTACATTTTTTCAAAATAATAAACCCCTCTTTTATATTTTAACCCAAAATATTTCCTCAACCCATCAAAAGAGCCCAATTCCGCAACCAAATTTCAGCCCAAATCAAACCCCCAACCGGCAACCAAAAGGCCCCAAAAACCAGGCCCACCGGAAATACTCCTATCTCTTTCATCCCTTTTAACTAGGAGGGATGGCAGGTGGGTATAATTTTGCGGATTTCGCACCGCACCCGTCCCAGTTGGGGCGGATATGGGTATAATTTTAGCAGATAGTAGGCGGGTATGAGTATTGAATATGGACCCATCACGGTTAGGCGGGTAGGTGGTGGATTTGTAGTCATAGCCGCCTCCCCCGCCTCGCATCCAACCGCCTACTCACCCGCCTTATACCCGCCCCAAGCCCGAAATATTAACAGCCCATAAGTCGTGCCTTCAGCCCATAAGTCATGACAAGTGAAAAAATTCAGAATTCTCCTACCTCTCTCCCAAAGAAAATGAGATCGTGACAACATTGATTCATGACTCAAATTTTTGGGATAACTTTTGGGATCATGTTGATCACTCATTGATCACAAATGAATTGATTACAAAATATTACAGACGGGTACAAGCGGATATTGGCGGGTGACGGATATCCACTTGGGTGGTGGAGCGGGTGTGAATTTAGGATATATGGGTAGGTGACGGGTATAAAATTTTCTGGCTAGTACGGGTGCGGGGAGAGGTACCTGCACCATCCCTACTTTTAACCAAACCCTAAACCTAAAAGAAAACAAAAACAAAAACCTTTCTTTCTCACCCTCTCCCGACATCGCCCACACCCCTGACACCGCCGACCCACACCCTGCAGCCACCTACGCCGCAGCCCTGACACCACCCATCACTTCACCCAAACCTGCACCCCTCAAAATCCGCCTCCAAAAATCGTCATTTGCCCTTTAATTTGAAATTCAAATTCGAATTGAAAGGGGTAGGGGTGAACGGTTTGGGGGGAAACCTATCTATAAAAACCCCCTTTGCCCTTCTTTTTGAGGGTGTTTTTCTGGGTAAAAAACAGTCCTAAAAGGTTCCGAAATATGATTCTTGATCTTTGCATTACACCCTTTTGTTCTTCATCATAAATGGTCGAAATTTCTAGTGAAAAATCAGTCCGAAATGTCGAAAAAGAGGGTTTTTCCGGTTGGGTTTTCGGGTAAAACAGTCCTGGAAGGGTCAAAAAATCCGAGAAAAAGGAATCGAAAATCAGTCCGAAAAGGGGATTCCTTTTTGTCGAAAAACAGTCCAAAAATCAGAAAAGAAAATGGTTTATTTGTTCTTAAATTTTGCTTAGAAAAATACTCCTTTGTTTCATAATTTTAATTCCGAAATACTTCTTGATTTCATAATTTTCAATCTGAAAATCCCATTTCGTTCTTCACATTTTTTGGTCGTTTCGGGTCTGTTTTGTTATCGGGGTCGGGTGTTCGAAACCAGGTTCTGAGCCTCAAAACAGCTTGCTTAGAGGTGAATTTTGTTGTCAGATGACGGTATTTTTAGTTTATTCCTTGAATATATATCTTATCAGTTATGTCATGCCAAAATAGTGTATCAGCATGCCTAGGATAGCCTAAGTTATAACTGTGTATGTTCTAAGTGTCTATGATCTTGCATATTTTAGATAGTTCCCCCGAATAATTGTAAAAGTCTCCGATAACTGCCTTTTGTGTCTATCTTAAATGGATTGCGCACTTTTCTGTCTACTTTAGTGTAATCTTGTTCTTGTACTAGCATGAAAATCCCTAAAGTCACATGATTAAGGTATGTTGTTTACTTTAATAGGATATGCATGTTTGATTTAGTTAAGACAGCCTTGTATCTATGAAGATGTATCTTTGGATAACCAATTCTGTGCATATGTGCTTATCATCTTTGTTTTCTGAAGCTTCTCCTACTTAATAGGTAATCTAAACCTGATCATATGCTTATAATTTCGGTTATTGAGCTTTGTTTATTTGAAAGTAATTAGGCGATTTGGTTCATTTAACCTTTAAGGAGCTTAGCCTGTTTATCAGGCAATTCATGGTTAGGACTTATTTGTCGAAGTGTCAGCATGTATAGTACATAATGAAGGGATTATCATGCATATTAAGTGGTCTGTTCTTATAAAGGAATACGTATCCATCCCTTCTTGCCATTTACATTGCTTGATATGCCTTACACACATTATAATCTGGTAAGGGTCTATAGAACCAACAAATGCCCTTGTTAAGAGATCCTGATTGACCCAATCTTGTTTCTAAGAGATCATGTAGTGTGAACTATTTGTTGTGCATACTTGGACATTGTGGCCTTGCATAGACAGGACACAACCCCTACATGGCCATTTGACTATGAAAGCTGTCTTTCTGTGACTGTCCCAAGCTACCTTTCTATTTGTTCTTGGCTGTCTTCAAGGCATTTATGTTTGACTGAGTTCATTGAGTTTCTCAGTTATAGTTTGTTTAAGGTTTGGGTCATTCCTAAATCAGCATTACCCCCTACATATCAGTATATTTTGCTTACCTATTGTTACCTAAGCTCTGAAGACTGAACATGTTCTATTTGTTTTAGCTTAAATCAAAGTTGTTGTGCACTCTCCTCTAGTTGGTATTCAGTTCCTTTTCTTTTCACCATTATTTGCCTAAATTGCTCACTGTTTTCCTTTAAGAACTCACCTAAATAAGCCTCTGGTCTAGTTTGTGGCTTGAGATTGATTATTTTAGCCTCCCTTTAGGGGGAAGTTGTTGGATCTATCAAGATATACCTCAAAGTATACAAAGCCCCTTTGAACCTCTATGCATAATGTCCTCTTTCCTGTCTTTATTTGAGGCTTTCAGAATGTATACATGTGAGTTTCTGTACTTATCTTAATATGCTGGTTGAAAGCCAAGACAAGCTTCGGGTTTGGTTTAGCCTCCCTGATAGCTTGCCATGCCCAAGGTTCTAGAAATCATTTGATCTTGACGCGGCATCGGAATATGGATGGTGGTAATCCCCATTGCTGTCTAGCTGCCATTTTACTGCATTTTATTGCAAATGGTTGCTGCATTTTTGAGGTTGAAAGATGACACATTTCGAGCTTTTTAGCTACTGCATATGGGTGCAAAATACTGCTGTACTTTAGGCAAATAGATGCTGCGTTTTGAGATGGATCGCTGAAATTCTGAGCTAATTTGCTACTGTCTTTCGAGAGACAATCTGCTATATTTTAGGCTGATTTGAGGCTGAAATGACCGCAGAGTTTTGGGCCATTTGCATTTGTATTTATGGATAAAATTTGCTGCATTTTAAGGGCTGTTTTAATGCATTTTAACGGCCACTGCTGCTGCATTTTTTAGGGCTGTTTTACTGGATTTTAAGTGCCATTTTACTGCATATTAAGGGCTGTTTTTACTGCATTTTAAGGGCTGTTGTTCTGCATTTTAAGGGCTGTTGTTGCTGCATTTTATTGCGATGCCCTTTTGGACAGCATGTCACTAAACTCGCTGAATAGTTGATGCCTTAAAAGTCCTCATCTGTTTTATTTCAGATGCCCGTTGATTTTAACATGATACTGCACTTTGGGCCGATGAAAATTAATTTGAGGCCATGCTCCTCCCGGAAAGGTTTTCCCTCGGTTCGCTTTCCTTTGAAAAAAAAGTGCAATTATGAGACTTATAATAAAATCACATGCGAGAAATCAACATGCGTTTGCAAGGCAACTAGATTGACCGACGAGTCTAGTTCGCAACCACGACATGAATTGTATGTCTTTTGCTTAAAAATATAAGTTTGAGCCTTTCGTAATTAAAACTTCTATTGTTTTACATGTATCCGAAGATTTTTACTTGCATTTATATATTTCTAACTATCTTTTCTTTTTCACGTTGCGAGGAATATTTAAACGATATGAGATAGCAACGTGGGGATCTATAGAGCTCAATGAGAATAAGATTGCTGGACTTCTGCCTAAGGCCCAAGAGATGACACTACCATTGCTTTTGCTATTATTGTTTTAATTTCTTTTAGTTTCGTCTTTCTTTTATTTTGTATTGTAAATTAATTATTCTGCAGGTGTGATTGTTCGAATATTTAGTAGAATTAGTCCTAGAACTGATAAACTAGAAAGGATAGTTTAAAAATGGAAATTTGCTACTAGTGTATTTATTTTAGGCTCAGGTAGTTTAAAAATTAAAAACTTGCCGCAAACTTATTTATTTTTTGCTCGTCAAGCATACTCAATACGTTCAAAATAATTTGGTCATCCTTTAATTGCATTATTAAACATACAAATAAGGTTGTTTTTTTCATCTGATTTGTGATTTAAAATGACTTTCTATAAAAATCATTTCTTTGTATTACAAACAAATTGCTTTTATCCTTTCTAGAAATAATATATTTTTTAAATGATGACATTCAAATGCATGCCTTTTATCCATAAAATAAACTTTGCCCATGTTTTCATCAATTTTTATTCAAAAACTAACTTTACATGTATTTTTATAAACAAATCTTACAGTACTTTTACGTTGTAAAAAATGCATCTTTTTAAGTACTTGTAACATTATTGTAACTTTATATTTTCAACATGCATTTTCTTTTGCATAATAATTAATCTGAGTTAGATCGAACAATCATCGCACAATCGCAAGTTAGCGAATCTTGAAGGATGTCTAACTCCTTTCCTTTAGTATAATAGAGATATCTTATCTAGAATTGCACGGTTTTGCAGACCATTAATCAGAGTTATTTTGCAGTATTTAGTTAACATTTAGGTGTCCTAATTCACCGTAGAATAATTAGGTGGCGACTTCTCAAAGTTAATAAAACATAGGGAAAAAGCTCGTGCGTCATGATCATCGGTCAAAAAAGGGTGCGACAGCGTGACGACTCTACTGGGGATTTTCAGGTTTTTAACCATAGCAAATTCATGTTAATTAGTTTTGCGCTTTATTTTGCTACTTATTTGATCTAGTGCTTTAAATTATTTCCTTTGTGAATTTTTTTGTATGTTTTAATTGCTTTAATTGGTACTTTCTTTTATTATTTTTCTTAAATTGGCATTCTACTCATATTTCCTTCACTTCGTAAAATTGACACTATCACATATACACTCGATATGTGTATCACGCACCCGCAAAATTTTCTTTCAAATTTCTAAATTTTAGGAGAGGTGGCGTATGCGCGGAGCTTCCGGACCATCCGGTGGCCGTGTAGCTTTCTCACTCGAGCAGTTCGCTCGGTAACCTTGAGTTTAGTAAGCCAAATCTTAGAAAATTTAGGATATAGCTATACCACCCTTTATCTTAATTTATGTATACATACATCTTAGGTGGGTCGATCCTTGGTATCAACTCTACAGTTAAGAAATCCACCAATTGTCAACGGGTCTCACAACCCAATGACCAATCAGCATATTATGTGTAGCATGATAATGATAGACGAATCCAACCTAATCAGGACATACCAGAATTGGAAAAGAATTCAGCCTTTATTTCCAACGGAAAATATTTCAATTAAGTGACTTGGATCAATCTATCATAATCTCACATATTTGGCGTTTAGGCCACCTCTGGCATAAGAGAAGCCCCATGCATGTTAGGACGCACATTTAATTTCCATACAATCTAAAACTGGCGGAATACCCCTACTTCACAAGATCAAAGGCACGATCATCCAGCAAAATGACAGATTCAGGTGCCTCCGAACAGACTGGCCTGGGACTTGTCGCTCTCCACAGAGATGTTTTGAAAAATTAGGACCTGTGCCCCTGCCCAGTTTTTCAGGGAAGCTTGGTAGAAATTGTATTACCACTTAATGAAACAATGCGATTCATATTGAGGCCTGAATCGCATTCATGCATTTAATGTGTTTTGCCTCCATCTTTTGAAAGCTCAAACGACAAATCCACATTGCTTTTGCTATTTCAAAATTCATTTTGCTTAATAATTTTCTTTTCTCTTTCAGCATGTAAACTAATAAATATGTCGATAATGTGAATGTGTCATGTTGTCATGACCCAAATCGGTGGGCCGCGACGGGCACCTGGGCACCACATTATTAAATCCAAAAATTATTTCGGGGTCACGTCCTTCTATAAACTAATTTTCTTATTAACATACACAAGTACAATATAAATTTTCCCGGGTCCAGGTCTACTCACCTACGTTATGTGTTCAACCGTTACCCGAAAATACGGGACGTTACATCTTCCCCCCTTAGAAACATTCGTATTCGAATGTCGGTACGACATCTCTAACCTTTGACACCATACCAAAAAAAAAGAACACACAAATTTGTCATTCCAATTCATAAAAAAAACAGAAGATAAAACACTTATGGATTAATTCAGACTATCTTTTAAACTGTGAGGAGATACATATCAATTTATGACTACTTTCTAAAGAATAGACTCAAGTTTCATATGCAAACCAAAATAAACACATGCTGATTACATTCTTTAAATTCAAACAATAGGTAAAGAAGGTAGAAGGTCCTACTATCTAATTTTTTTGAGTCATATACGCAACATAGCTATTTAAAACAGTTCACACATCAATGCAATTAGCCATGTAATTGTTTTATACTATTGCAGTTGATCATTTTGTTGTACTGGTTTGGGCTAGAGTGTAGCAAACACAGTTGTTAATGCACAAGATTTTTTTTAACAACAGCTGCCTCAAAATAAATGCAACAACATGTGTTTGTGCAGGGCACAATTCCTACCCAACTGCAGCAGTGATAACAATGGTGAGTAACAGCAAAAGAACATCCAACCAACAGCCAAATAACAGCCAAACAACAGCAGCAAATGAGCTCAAACAGCAGTCACAACGTCAGGCAGAACAACAACCAAAACATCAGCCACAAGTGACCTTAAACAACAACTAGACAGCAGCTAAACATGGTAGCTAACTGCATAAGAAATTAACAAATATATACAACAACTAGCTCAATACAACAGTGCCAATAAACTATGCAACACCTAATGGAAAACATGCATCAATAATCAAAACATGGAATTACATACAGCAAAGAAACAACCCCTCTCACCAGCAGTAGCTACTCCCCTTTTTGGAGCAACAACCACAATATTAAAGCATAATTAAACAGTCCTAACAGCAACCACAATGGAGGCAGAATGCAACATTTATTTGCATTACAGCACAGTAGATTAGCAGCCTTTTTCTGCACCATAAGGCAATCCCCCAAGGCTATATGTGCAACAAGAATAACAACACATGACCACGATTTACCTCAAAGGCAAAACAACCCTACTCAATTTCCAGCAATCCAAGACATTAAGACAACAGGTAACAACAAGTTGTAAACAAGTAACAATTATAACTCAAAGTGTAGTATTTTAGAAGCCATACAAATCTTAACAAAGGATAAGATAACTAAGAGAGCACAACATGTTTGAAAATTAGACATTCGAGACTGAAAAAGGGCAGCAACCTCTGTCACAATTGAGGCAATAATATATTTTTAAAGTGTAACAGGGACAGTAGTAGCAGTTATCAAGAACAACAGCTAAACAACAACAAAAGGTATGGTAGCTAAATGCCTTATTATCCTGACTGGTTTCCTGGCCACCAGTCTAAACATGCTAGACATTTCATATGCAAGTTGGCCCTTAGGCAACATAAAAACAACAAGTAACTAAATGCAACCTACTTTGGTTAGGTATGCAGAAATAGGGCTTAACCATGCTGAGTTTAACAACATTTTAGGCATGAAGTTAACTGACACTGCATGGGTACAAGTCTGAAATTAGCACATCATGCTTTGTTTTAACTGCACATGTTAGCTTTAAACTATCATAACACCTACATCCACATATATCAACTTATGTAAGTTTTTATCTAATTAAACAGTCTCTCAAACTGTCATATTATCACTATTTCCAGCATAAACAGTCTGCATATTAATTAATACAGATTCATTTATCAAATTCAGGTTTAGATTGGTTGTGCCACTCACCTATGGACATGGTTATGCAGAGCATAACATCAGAAAAAAGAAGAAGTAAGCAACTTGGCATGCCAATACTAAGTCAAACAACCATACATCAAACACTTGCTGAATTAATCTTGCTTCAATATCTGCACCTAACCTATGATCACACCATGTCCAGGGCCAAAACAGATACCTTAAGAGGTTGCATACCAACAGTTCACAGAAGCAAAATTACAGGGTCCAGGAGAACTTTCTGAATCATTTTTTCAAAACTAGCATGCTGAAATTAGCCCAGGTTTATCATTTTAACTTGTTGGGAACACATGTCAACTAGCATAGTGGTCCTAAAATTCCTAACTTACACATGCACTTAAACTTGGTGAATTTGGTTTACACATGGGCAATGATAACATGGATACAATTAGATTGGATGTAAATAGACATAACAAAGTCCAAGTTAAAAGAACATAGACACAACATATATCTAAGAAAACAAATCATGAACTAAACTTCACTTTGGACATATCACAACCTCTTGGATTAATGTTCAGCTTATTAAGTCCAACAATAAATAAAATAAGTCCTTTAGTTTTAAAAAAAAATTCCCCAGTTTATACCACAATATACATCCATAGATCCATAGAAGTAACAAGATATTAATAGCAAAGACAAGACATCATGTAGTCACATTTGAAGCTAAACATGTCATTGGAAAATCACATGTAGGTTATATCACTTCAAATCATTGGATACCACATGGAAAGACCAAGAATAGTAAGCCAACATACTCTATGAGCTTATACTAAACAAAGGTTACTATTGCTTAACTTATGCATACAAATAGTTTAAAAGCCATTTCATGATTCAACTAAAATTACACCCAACTATACAACAACCTTATCAATCAACATGCAAAATCCACATATTCCTTTTAATTAATCCAAACATATAACCATAGCAAACATTACGCTTTCCCGGCTTACCTTATCTCTTCCATATATGAGCGAGACCATTTCTCACAATCTCGAAACGTTTTACATCATACTGCCCTTCTGGCGTATTCGTCTGGTAGAAGTCACTCACTTACTGGATATGAATATAAATCAACCGGAGTTTTTTTTGGTAATTGACATTACCGAATCGGTAACAGACATGAGTTAAACTTGAATTCTTAAGACTCGGCTCTGCCGCACAATCTATGATATGAAAGAATAGAAACAATTCTAAATGTCCTGTAGCCTCATGCTTATAAGTGTGGCGCGCAACACACCCATAACCAGGACTCTAATAGACACGGCTTGTAGACTTTCTAGGACAGAACCTGGCTCTGATACCAACTTTGTCACGACCCAAATCGGAGGGTCGCGACGGGCACCCGGACCCTCCCCGTCGGGCACCACATTATTAAATCCAAAAATTATTTCGGGGTCACGTCCTTCTATAAACTAATTTTCTTATTAACATACACAAGTACAACATAAATTTTCCCGGGTCCGGGTCTACTCTACGTTACGTGTTCAACCGTTACCCGAAAATACGGGCTATTACACATGTAATTAAACAAGCAAACAAAATCCAAACGACGAACAAGACTTCGAAGAATATGAGGAAGACTCACAGCCGGAAGTATTGACCGAAGAATTGGTACATTTTGAGAATAAGCCAAAGCCAAATTTGGATAAAATGGAGGCAGTAAATTTGGGGGACGCAGAACCTGTGAAGGAAACAAGAATCAACGTCCATCTGAGCACCAAACAAAAGAAAGAGTTGGTGGATCTTTTGAGGCAATATATCGATGTATCTGCGTGACCTTATGACGATATGCCAGGTTTGAGCACAAATCGACTTCAAATGAATGGAGCAGTCGAAGAAGCCAACAAAAATATTAAAAAGAATACCGCAGATGATAGTTGATAATTACAAGCACTGGCATTAGCATTTGCCCTTTGCACTTTTGGGCTATCGCACTACAATCAGGACTTCTACTGGGCAACACTATATCTTTTGGTCTATGGAACAGAAGCTGTGTTACCAGCAGAGGTAGAAATACCATATCTGAGAATTATCCAAGAAGCTGAGTTGAGCAAAGCCAAGTGGATATAGAATCGGTACGAGCAATTGATGTTGATTGATGAAAGGCGGATGAACACAGTCTGTCACGGGCAACTTTATCAGAACAGAATGACCAATGCTTTCAATAAGAAAGTAAAACCAAGGATTTTCAAACCGGGCCAATTGGTGTTAAAACGCATATTCCCGCACCAAAATAAAGCTAAAGGAAAATTCGCACCTAACTGACAAGGGCCTTACATGGTTCACTGAGTGCTAACTGGAGTGGCACTAATCCTAGCTGAAATGGACAACGAAGTATGGCCAAAAGCTATCAACGCAGATGCGGTGAAAAAATACCACATTTAGGAATTTTTCTATGTTGTAAAAGTTGCGCTCCCTTGGTGGGATACGCAAAGAACCCATGTCGGGTTCTGTCTCTTTAAAGCACAAATTTTCCCAAAAACCCCATTTGCCACAGAGGTTTCAAAAATAGAAGACAAATTCAGCTTGTAAGAAGTTTCTTGAAATCTTGAAGCAGGTACATGTCAACATCCCCTTGGTGGAGCTCTTGCAAGAGGTTTCAAAATATGCTAAGTACATTAAGGATGTTGTTACAAACAAAAAAAGGCTGACAGAGTTTGAAACGGTTGCACTTGCTAAGGAGTGCAGTTCGAGGGTGAGGAGTAAAATTGCTCCGAAGTTGAAACATCCAGGCAGTTTCACTATTTTGATAAAAATTGTAAACTTTGAGGTGGGACTTGCACTAGGTGATTTGGGGGCTAGTATCAATTTGATGCCCATTTCCGTTTTCAAAACGTTGGGATTGGGTGAGCTAAGACCAACGAATGTAACTTTGCAGCTTGCTGATAGATCTTTAGCCTACCCGGATGGTATATCTGAAGATGTGCTCGTGAGGGTGGGACCTTTTATTCTTCTTATTGGTTTCATTATTCTTGATTATGAGGCTGACAAGTAGGTACCCATTATTCTTGGGAGAGGATTTTTGGCTACTACTGATGCTATCATTTGAGTCCGAGAGGACAAGATGACCATGACAGTAGTTGGGCAAGATGCATCTTTTGATGTGTTCAAAGCTACTAAACTGCCTGCCCATTATGAAGAGTTAAAGCTGCTTACTGTAGTGGAACCCGAAATGTCATCCATAGAGCTATATCACTTTCTAGCTAGCAAAGACCTATTGTAGAGCGCACTAGTATATGGTGGAGACATGGTGGAGGATGATGGAGTCAATGAGTGTCTTCAAATTCTTGACACTTCTTGTGCCTTTATGCAAGAGCCAAAACCAAAACCAAAACCAAAACCAAAACACTTACCCATGATCCTTTCTGTGTTTTTATCTGATGTGCAGGTTGAGAGTGTGTTGCGAGTGTTGAGGGACAAATAATAGCTATTGGATGGTTCATAGCAAACATCTGAGGGATCAATAATTTATTATGCATGCACAAAATACTAATGGAGAAGGAGAACGTGCCTAGTATTTAACATTAGTGGAGGTTAAATCCAATCATGAAAGAGGTAGTGAGTGAAAAAGTAGGTGATTAAGTGGCTTGATGCCAATTTTATATATCTTATCTCTGACAGTAATTAGGTGAGCCCTCTTTAATGTGTCCCGAAGAAAGGGGGAATGACAGTTGTGGAGAATGAAAAAGGCGAACTTGTGCCTCAGATAACAGTAACTAGTTGGAAAGTTTGTATTGACTATCGTGAGCTGAACACCGCAACCAGGATGAATCACTTCCTTACCATTCATAGACCAGATGCTCGATAGACTGGCAGGGCATGACTATTTTTGTTTCTTGGATGACTATTCAAGGTACTATCAGATTATGATAGCACTAGAATATCAGGAGAACACCACGTTCACATATCCTTATGGCACTTTCGGAGGATGCCATTTGGGTTATGCAATGCTCCATGTACTTTTAAGAGATGTATGATGGCTATTTTCACTAACATGGTGGAAAAATATGTGGAAGTATTCATGGATAATTTTTCAATGTTCAGGGATTCTTTCGATAAGTGTCTATACCACCTTGATGTTATTCTTGCACGTTGTGAAGAGAATAATTTGGTGCTCAATGGGGAGAATTTCCAATTCATGGTTCGATAAGGTATTGTTCTTGGGCAGAAGATCTCTAAAAATGGCATTGAGGTTGACAGAGCAAAGGTCGAGGCAATTGAGAAACTGCCACCCCCGCCATCTGTTAAAGTGGTGCCTAACTTTCTAGGACATTCAAGTTTCTATCAGTGGGTTATCAAGGAATTATCCAAGATCGCAAACCCGATGTGTAAGCTGCTGGAAAAAGATGTGAAATTCATATTTAATGAGGATTGTTTGCAGGTCTTCGATTAGTTGAAGTTGAGGTTGATGATTGCCCCGATCATCATTGCACCCGATTGGACTCTGGTATTTATTTTGATGTGTGACGCAAGTTACTTTGCTATGGGAGGTATTATTGGTCAGAAATAGGATAAGATCTTTCATCTCATTTATTACGCCAACATAACACTTGATGCAATGCAAATGGATTACACAGTCACAGAGAATGAGTTATTAGCGGTGGTCTACGCCTTTGACAAATTCAGATCATGCTTAGTGGGGACAAAGGTAATAGTATACACAGACCATACTGTTGTCCGCTACTTATTTGCAAAGAAGGATGTGAAGTCCAGGCTCATTCATTGGTTATTACTGTTGTAAGAGTTCGATATCGAGATTCTTGATCGAAAAGGCACAGAGAACCAAGCGGCGAATCATCTATCCAGACTTGAGGATTGAGAACATATTTATGAGGGCACAACGATTAAGGATACTTTTCCAAATTAGCAACTTTTTGCTCTTCAGCCAGCTGAATTTCTTGGTCAGTGCAACTTATCCACCCGATGCCAATTCTGAGAGAAAAAAAAGCTCTTGCACGATAGTAGATTCTATATTTGGGATGAGCCGTATTTGTACAAGATTGGTCCAAATCAGTTAGTGAGGAAATGTGTCCCAACTGAAGAGGTGAGCGCGATTCTTGAGAGTTGTCATTCGTCACCTTATGGAGGTCATCACATTAGTGACCGAACTGCAGCGAAGGTACTCCAGTCGGGCTTCTATTGGCCCACATTATTCAAAGATGCTCATGCATTCCTTAGAGCATGCGATAGATGTCAGAGAATGGGGAACATTAGAAAGCTTCACGAGATGTTGAATATTATCCTCGAGATTAAGCTATTTGGTTTTTGGGGTATCAATTTCATGGGACCCTTTATTCCATCTAAGGGGAACAAGTAATCCTGGTCGCAGTGGACTATGTCTCGAAGTGGATGGAAGCAATTACACTACCAACCAATGATGCAAGTGTAGTTGCCAGATTTGAAGAAGAATATTTTCACACGCTTCAGAACCCCAAGATCCATTATATATGATCAGACCACACATTTTTGCAATCGGCTCTTTGACAAGTTATTGTACAAGTATGGGGTGAAGAATAAGGTGACGACGGCCTATAGGTGACGACGGCCTATCACCATCAGACAAGTGGTCAAGTGGAGCTATCTAATCATGAGATCAAGTGGATTTTAGAGAAGATGGTGTGCATTAACAGGTTGGATTGGTCCTTGAATCTTGATGATGCGCTCTGGGCCTATAAAACTGCATAAAAGACTCCTATTGGAACCTCTCCATACAAGTTAGTCTTCAGCAAGACATGTCCCCTCCCTTTTAAGCTTCAACACAAGGCGTACTGGGCTATCAAGAAGCTGAATATGGACATGGAAACACCTGGTGAGAAGCAATTGTTACAACTGCACGAGCTAGATAAATTTCGCTTTCAAGCCTATGAGAACACAAAACTTTACAAGGAGAGGACCAAGAGAGTGCACGAAAAACATATTCAATGTCGTGACTTTGAGCCTAAACAACTGACGTTGATCTATAATTTAAAGCTCAAAGTATTCAGCGGAAAATTGAAGAGTAAGTGTTCTGGACCATTTAAAATAGTGCGGGTGACTACCCATGGGGCGGTTGAGCTGAAGCCGCTTCATTCTAACAAGATATTCTTGGTGAATGGGCAGTGTGTGAAGCAATATTTTGGGGAAGTCATTGGATGTGAGAAGATTTTTGTCGAGCAAAAAAGGGCTTGAGAAAGCCTGCATCGTGCCGCGACATTAAATCAAACACTTCTCGAGAAGCAACCCGAGTTTGTATTAGTAGGATAGAGAAAAATAAGAAAGAAAAAATACAAAAAGATGTTCTGGCAGGACCTTAACTAAGACGCTTGTTGGGAGGCAATTCGACTTTTGTATTATTGTGTCACGTTTGTTCATGTTGCACGACTAGGGAAGGAGCAGGAACACAAAAGAGGCAAAAAAATTGAAAAAATTTGCTCCAGGTTTGTTAGACGCACATAGAAAAAATTTCAGCTAGAGAAAAACTTGTGATGGACCCGCGACGCACACGCAGCACGGGCCTTGGAAATATTTGAATGGGTGAAAAATTTGCGATGAACATGCGACACACACGTAGCTAGTGGTCCCAAAAATAATTCAGAGGATTAAAAATAAGCGATGGACCCACGACGCACACGCAGCGTGGGGTCCCAATTTTTCAAAGATTTAAAACCCCAAGATAGATCTGCGAGCGAACCCAACACCGGGGGGGGGGGACCCAGCTAGAAAAAAATTTACAACTTAAAAGAGGCCAACCCCTTTTCATTATTTCACTTTCCAAACGTTCGCATACTCTAATTCTCTATCTCAAAATCCTCTCCCAACTTCCCTTCAACTCCCCAAAACTCAAGAACTTCCTTTCATCATCCATTAACACAAACAAGGTAAGTAATTTTACTTCCATTCATTCAATTTTACATTAGTTCTCGAGTTCAAGGGTTAGAAACCTAGGGTTATGGGTTTGGGTAAATTTGTGGCTAGGTTTTGGTATTGTGTTGATTGTGAATGGTGTCTAAGGCTTGAACATGACTCCCATTGCAATTTAGAAGGTTTCATAACTCTCCATTTGTTGTCAAAATCATAGGGAAGATTCTATACTGAAAAAATGTTTGATAAAATGCTTGAACCGAAATTGTTGTGCAATTGTGAAGTCTTGAGTAGCAATGTATTGTTAGATGATTACAAAAACCCTTGGAGCACTTATTTGGGCTGAAAATTGAAAAGCTTGATGAAAAAGTGAATGTGGGCAACCTCACCCCAAGTCCTAAAACATGATTTTTCTTGTTTTGTTTGGTTGTTTTTGTTATAGTATAGGATTAGTTAACTTCTTATTTTTCAATTTTTGTAACTTAGTTTGAAGCAAGTGTGGGGTTGGTTCACCCCCAGTTTAGAACAAGTGTGGGGTTGTTCCACGACCCCCTTAATTTTAAAATTGAACTCAGTATTTCGGTGTGGTGTTTTGCAAGCAACATGGTTAATCCAATAAGCAAGGGCAACACAGTTGCATCCTTCTCATCCAAGGCACAAAAAGGGGTAGAGCAAACCTCTTAAAAGTGAAGAAGAGCATAAAATCTCAATCAGGGGGAAAGCAATCGAACAACCCTATTCCTTGAGCCCCAGTGAGAAGGCCCAGGCAGATCTTGATGCCTTGGCTTTAGAGTTCTATGACGAGTTTGATATATCAGCTAGGTATGTCCATGAGCGGGCAACCAACCAAGCCTCTTTGCAGCGTTGATTTATAGATGTGTACAATCAAATCCTGGTCCTTAGATGGGTCTCGGTCTTTGAAATGCCAGGATAAGTAAAAATTGATCTGATTCTTGAATTGTATGCCAACATTCATCTAGGGAGCACAATAGAAGAGCAATGCTTGAACTCAATTTATTTGCAGGAAAGTTGGGTACCTTTGATAGTAGAGTCATTTGCGCATACCTTGGCATCCCAAACCACCCCATTCACCCACTAAAGGATTTCATCTACATGCCTGACTATAAAGCTATTAGGGATACATTCTGTGTGTCTGGCTTTAAGGCCACATGGGCTAGACATCCGGGGAAATATAGGAGAAACAAGAGCTTGAGGATGGGTAATTTCACCCAAAAGGCTCGAGTATGGTTACGGCTACTAAACTACAGAATCATGCCATTTGACCACTACACTGATGTTTCAAAGGAAAGAGTGTACATAGTTTACTTCATCATGATGGGGCAGCCAGTGAACATTGGGTATTGGATGTTACAAGAGATGATCAAAGTTCTTAAATTCAAGTCTAAGAGGTTGAGCTTCGGAAATACACTTACTGCCTACTTGTTGAAGATTGACAATACCTTACCAAGGCATGGTGATAGAATTCTAACAACGCCTGAGGATATGATGACATCTCTAATCTCAATGAACAAGATTTAAATGTTAAGCACACTCTCACCCCTTCCGAGGAAAGGTCAACATAGTATACACTTCTAGATCAGTTGCGTAAAATGGCAGTGATTACGGATGAACGCTTTGAGTTGGACTTCCCAAGCCTATTTATTAAAGCTCCGCACACAACACACTTTCGAGCTCTTCTCAGAGATAAGTCTAGAATGCCCATCGATGAGGATGTTAACTCAGTGGATCTTATGGAGGTTGACGCAGAAGCAGAAGATGAATAAGAGTCGCAATCATAAGGTGACAATGATGATGACGAGGAGGGTGACATATTGGCGGATGCAGATGTTGACACCGAGGATGACGACTAGACCCTAGTGGGCTTCAGGGAGTATCTCTCGCCTTACCTTAGTTTTTATCTTTTCATATACATTGGACATTGCATGAAATAAGTGTCGGATGGAATGTATGTCTCAAGAGAGGAGGATACTTATGCCTTTAGATTTATTTTATTTTATTTGTAGGATTAGTATTTAGTTATTTTAGCGTAGCTTAGTAGTAAAAAAATCACATAAACCAAAAAGATTTTGCTTTCTAGTTTATAGGATCTTTCGTAGTGGCATAAGGTATCTATTAGGATTTTTCTTTTATTTTTGTCATAGGAGAGACATCTCCCGACGATGGATGGATGACGACCGTCTTGAGGAAAAAATAGTCCAACCTATTAAGACCATTTGGGTGTTAGGTGCGCGGGTTAGGTAAAATATTGACAAATGAGCGATTCTTGAGTTTTAATTGCAAGCATGCCTTGAAAACAAATAACCTTTCTCAAAACACTTGAATTGTTTTTATTGACTCATGTATGACCCATTTAGCATTGTTGGTATATGTTGCTTGATTCGAGGGACGATAAGGATCATTCTTGTATTGATTATGTGCCATGTGTGGGTGAGATTGCTTAGTATATGATAAATGCTTTATATTGATGTCTAGAACTTGTCTGTATGTTTGTAAAATGAAATGAAGTGTGTTGTAACTTAGGAAGTGATAGAGACATTTCTTTTTTATCCGAAATTTCAACTTGTCCTACCAACATGTGTATGTATCCTAGTCAGCCCCATTGAGCCTTTAGCCTTTTTATTTGAGAGCAGTTCATAAACCCATCCCCTTTCGTTCTAATTAGCCTAATTTTGATCCAATGTACTCCGTGAGTACTTTAATGATAAATTGATGGAATGAGAGTTGAGACTCAAAAAAGGGGAGGTGTTTGTTAGGTGAAATCTAGTAAAGACTATTAGTGCACCTAAAGAAAATAGATTTTGTTGCTTGTTAGTTGGGAACTCACTAAAAAAAGGAGAGAAAGTAAGCAAAAAAGAAATAGAATAAAAAATTTCCTTCTAACTCACGATGTCAAAAGTTGGTGCTTAAATATAAAGAAACAATTGGGTAACTTGGGTGGATGGGTGTTGGTTGGTATTGTTAATTGGTTGGTGAAGAAAACTGAGGAAAAATGCTAAGTATTGGATGTATTAAAGTGCTTAGGGAGGTTAGTCACTATTTTATCCAAACTATTTCTTACCCATCCCTTAACCTACATTACAACCTGTTAAGTCCTACTTGATTCTAGATTCGATACACTTGTATCAGTGAAGCAAGTATACTATGGACAAGCCTATGTTTCATCGTATTTGGCATGTGATTTTCTATGGGAGAGTGAACGTACTTGTTGATTTCATGTCCATTGAAGTAAAACTATTTGATTTGTGTGATATATGAATAATTTTCTTTCGGTGAGGGCGCATAATTGACAAAAGATTGGTGAAGTGTTGGATTCTTGATTAGGTAGCATAAGTGTTTTACTTTAAGTGATGTCTTTGAGTCGTATGTTCTTTTAAAAATAAGTTGTTGTTGAGAATGTTGTTTGTGGTCTTTAAAAACTTGAAAATTTTGATTGGCATGACTTTTGTGAGAATTGACTCGATGTTTGGTTATGAAGTGATTTTTAGAGATTTGTATTAACCGAAGCTCAAGTAGACCTATTTGAATGACATGGTTGTAAGTTGGTGATAGGTTGGAAGTAGTGAGTGTTTTCTTGAGGGAGAGCAAAGTCTAAGTGGGGTGGTGATATTTGGCACAAATATCCATATTTTGAGTCACTTTACCTCTTGTTCTTAATACTTTAATCGCCTTATTTATAATGAAATCATTGTATTCGAGTTTATGTTGGTATGTGTAGGTACAACGAGGACAAACGAAGAAACGCCGAGCAATTTCGGTAGAATTTGGAGGTATTTGCACCGAAACGAGGTGACGAGAGGATGCACACAACACTTGGAATAACATCTGAGAACTGGAAGGATCCACACGTTGAGCATGCATCGCGGAGGAGGCTGTCACGCGCCGCATTTCATCGCAGACTGATCGCGAGTTTTCAACTCTCTTAATATCAAAGTTCTGCATTCTTAAACGACACTCGCATTGCATGTGCGACGCTGGCTCAACGCGAGCATACGTCAGTTTTTTCCAATTCGTTTGGAATTTGGTTTTTTATTTTAGATTATTACCCTAGTCTATAGATAAATATTTTTATTATTAGATAGTTGTGCTGAGATATTGTTTAAGACTTGTAAGCCGCCTTCTCTCATTCTTGTTGCTTTTACTATATTTTTCTCCATAGAACCCTAGTTTTACTCATAAATTGATTCATAGTTCTTTGAATCACGAGCAGATAAACTCCTCTTTTCTAGGGTTGTGCCAAAGACATAAAAGTTAGTTTAATGATAGTTTTTATTTATTAGATTTCCATTATTGGGTTGCTTATTTATTCTTGCGCTTAATTATTTAATTATTTGATCACTAGTTAAAGACTATCTACGGTTTGTAAGTTGAACTTTAGAAAGGGAACTTACTTACGTAATAAGAATAAATAAGGCTTTTTCGTATTAATATATTTCGCTACTGAGGATAGAGATATACCCTTTAGCCTTGCTTAGTTGGTTACGGAGATTTAAATGCATTCTTGTTATTTTCTAGCGATCATACAGATATAGACGTTAGAGTAGCATCTACATGCTTGTGAGCAATTTGAGAGATACTCATAAAGTTAACATCAATCCGTCAATTAGTAACCCAGGAAATTAAATAGTTAGAACTATCGGAAGACTTAACTGGATTGCCGAAAGTCATGACCCTGGATTCCATTCTCATCTGATAAATCTTACAGTTTCATTGCAATTGTCTCAGTAAAAAAATACTCAATTTTATTTGTTTCTTTCAGTCGTAGTTTAGTTCCAACACAACCTCTTGATTTTACTCGCTTTGAATAGTTACGAAAGAATTTGAATTAGTTGAGCAGTAGAAAGTATAGGTCTCTGTGGGTACGATATCTGGACTAACAATCCTATAATACTTGTCGACCGCGTATACTTGTGTGTGCATTTGGTAGCAACATTAATTTTGAGTTTACAAGATGGAGAGAGACTACAAGTATCTGTAGTAGTGATATGGTGCAATTTCGAGTACCTATTGTTAACATGGAGTAGGATGAAGGTATGTAACTATTTTAGATTTCAAAATTTTATGTTTCACGAGTTTATATTATATGTGCAATCATGCGGGGGCCTAAATCTTATATACGTGTGGGTGCTTATTTGGACAGGTTGCTTATTTTTGGATAGGTCTAGTTACAGGAAAACTCTGCCGAAATCTTTAAGAATTTAGAGAGTTACCCATATTTTGAGGTCGTAAAAAATTGAAATTTTGGAAAGGAGGTTTAAGACTCATACAGAGTCATGAACAGTTAATTGTTATGGTTTAGGCGAAATGAGGAGAACTCCATTCCTAGAAATGATTTATAAGATATTTGAGGATGAAAGTGTTGGAAATTAAATCTTAGCAAGGATACTTTATCATGAACAACATAGGTATTCTTGAAAGATTGACGCATGTAAATTAAGACATTATCCTTAAGGATATTTCACCTGATATGGATGCCCTCCAAGACTCAACAACCAGACCTACATAAAACAAGATTAAACTTATAGAACAATTGGTGAAATTTTTTCTTTTTCGATTTAAATAGAGATAGTCCTAGATCAAAATATTAGGAATCAAAGCAAGGAAAGTTTAGAATTTCTATAAATCAAGAATTCTTTTATAAGTCTGGGTTCTTATTCTATCACATTATACTCGCACAATCTTTGTCTTTATCGCGGTTTTACGCTAAGAGGCAATGCGTGTGTCCTGATATTCATAAATGCTCTAGAAATCTGTCACAATTTTATAGAAACGACACCACTCCACACTCATTCAGGTTCACCTATCAAGTGTATTCTGCAGAGAAATACACCACCTATAAAGAATATGGTAATGGATTAAGAGTTTATAACTCAACCTCACTTTCCTTGCAGATTTGCACTATATATACACCATAATAGATTACGAAAGGGAAATTTTTTATAGTGCACATATCAAACAATGACTTGTTATTACCCATATGAACCTAGTTCATGGGGATCTCCAATCACATAGGTCCGGTTACCATCATGCTTGTTATACAACATGACAAAATCCTCATTCCCGTCAAAGCTTCATTTATTAATTTTCTATCCAAAAGTTTAGTCAGAGGATTGACCAAATTCACTTCTGACTTCATATAATTTATAGATATAATTCCATCTCTTAACAGTTGTTTCACCACATTATGTCTCAAACATATATGTTTATGTTTTATTGTCATAAAAATTCTATTTTTTCATTATAGCTAATGCTGCTTGGCAACCACAATATAGACATGTACCTACACTATCTCCTCGGTAGGCGAACCATTTCCAAACCAACCAAATAAAATCAAGACTTAAAGCGGAAAAGAGAAAGATAATACTAAAAGTCGTCTTGCCATAAATAGTAAGTCATAAAAATATTGAAATTATCTAATTATTACAATTCACAAAACCTGGTATAAACGATATAAGAGCGTCTACAAAATAAGTACAAGTCTGAATAGTACTGTCTTGGAAATAAAGCGAGAACATTGATAAAGGAAGGAGGATCCAAGGTTGTTGAAGAACAGTGAGGATCAGGCCAAAATCTCCAAGCAGCCTCAGACGTCAGGCACGAGGACCAGAACTGGTAGACGGCGTTGTATCTGCATCCAAATAAGAATACAAGTGTAGTATAAGTACACAATGTACCACCATAGGCATTATAGCCGACAATGACATACAACATGTAACACGTATAAAAATTAAGTTTACCTCACAACTACCAATAAATACCTCTCAGTTATTGTCCAACACGTAAATCAGTTCAGCATATAGAAAATTCAGGTTAGCACATATCAATCACCTCAAAATATAGAAGATTCAGGTAGACACGTAATCTCATTAAGTTGTATGAATGATGATGCATGAAATGCATGAATGCAAAGTACCTTTCATCAACCTGGTATACATATGCTACTGAATGTCTCCACATAGTTATGACTCATGGGGGACTCCACGAGTCCATATACCTTTCATAACCAACTGGCATGATCTATCGGACTAGTAGAACATCAAATCACTAACTCATTTGTCTAGTCATTTCATATCATATCATCTCAAAATCAGTATCATCTCATATTATATCATCTCAAAATCAGTATCATCTCATATCAAGCTCATTTACCTTTATCCTCCGATCTTATCGGACCAAATAATATTCCATATCAGATCCATCTAAGTGTCAATGGTAGTATAAATGTACAAATGCAAACAATAAATAAGATAAATAATCATGGCAGTATGAGATGAAAGTCATATATTTACGATATGAATAATCACATGCCTCAATATCATCAATTCCACAACAATTCCAAACATCAGTTTTTTCATATTAAGAGTCATAAAGTGATGAGATAAATGAATGCACACACAATAAGTGTTCAAACACGACTATCATAGCCAACATAACAGATGACGGAACCAACCTAAGTGTGATCATCTCAACACAATACACAAATACCCACCGGAGTACTCATCACAGTCACTAAGGCGGGACCTCCATCACGCCTAATACCCCTTTAGTACCTGATTTCAAAAGTAACCTCGGGCCCATAAGGAAATAATTAAAATTTTAGTTTAGAATTATGTTACCAAAGTCTAAATAGTCAAATCCTTAAGTTTGATAGAAAACTGATCACATTTAGGCCTTCAATTGCCCTATTTATCAAAGTCCTCAAATTTAAAAGAACCCTAATTCTCAATTGGAAATCATGGATTGATTTAGAAATTCAAGTTTAGAATTAGTTCCCCCAAGCATTATCAAGTCTAAAACTGAAGAATCAACAAATAAAGTCTAGTTCTTGGTATTAAATTCATAAAACAAGCTCTCTTAAGATTTGGGGGCAAACCCTAGGTTTCTTACCATAAATCATGCCACAATCTACAATAAAAGAAGAGAATCATGCGTAAATAATGAAAACAAGGTTAGAATCTTACCCCAATACGAAATAGTTGAAATCCTATTGAATCTCCCTAAATGCGAGCATAGACTTGAAGAATATGAAGAGTAAAGACTAATTTTGGACTTGAAACTTTTAATAGTTCTGAAAACAGCGACCCTGCTCCTGCGGACCATCACTCACAGAAGCGATCCGAACTTAAGTTGGCACGATGCTCAGAAGCGGCCTCGCACATGCGCAAAAAACTCCACAGATGCAGCCTTTTTCAAATCCCTGAACCCTTGCATTTGCGGACCAGCTTCCGTAGAAGCGACTCCGTAGGTGCGGCATAATCCCGCAAAAGCGATTACACCAGCAAACAACAGTCACAAAAATAATAAATCTCCATCCAAAACCTGAAACTCACCGAGACCTCCCGGATACAAACCAAATATGCTACCTGAGTGTAAACGACGCTATGAATTTGCTCGCGCACTCAGAAAATCAATCCGACAATGCTAGTACTCATTTTTTTACAAATCACTCTCAAATTTCTCAAACTTCACAATTAGCAAACAAGGACTCAAAACACATCCGAATGCCTCGAAAATCAAATTAAAGACTCGACTAAGTCAAAAAATGCGTTCCGCACCTAACAAAATCGAGAAAATAAGAAATAGACATGTTTACCTAAAAATCAAATTTTAGTCAAACATTTTTATTTCAAAACTTCTAACTTGGATTTTCTTCACGAAACCTATCCAACTCACCTCCACAAATGTGCCACCTATCCCCGCAAGTCACAAACATTGAAAAGCGTCTACGGAAAGTGTAGTTTGGTCAAGTCAAGGTGTTAAGCTAAAAAAGACCGGACGAGTCATTACAATCAACCTCAATACTCACTATGAAGTATCTTAGTCTCATTATCAGCCCACTTCAAACCACAAACTCGGATTCTATTACGATCTATTTGACTTATTTTTATATTATAATACCCCAGGATAAACATATAACCACAAATGGATTTGGAGATCCACTTTAGCATCATTCTACCCCTTTAATATAAAAATACTAATTCACTGTGACACTTTTTCACAATTGCTTCTTTTCAAATTAAAATATAACAAGAGAAGAAATAACACTTTAGTTTCAATATCAACAAGATAGGAATAAAAATCCTCATTAAAATACTTTTCTGTCCTTGTATTTTTTTTCTCTCCTCAAATTCTCATTTCAAAATCTTTTGAACAATAAGATCACGTCAAATAATATCATTTTTCAAGGGAAATAATCTCAAAAGCTTCATTTTTTTTTTACTATAATGTTGCTCCAGATCGTATCACTATTAAAAAATACAAAGTGTATATGCAACAGTAATTATTGTTAGCATATGCAATAAATATACAGCCAGAAATATTATACCTTTTTTCTTTTAAAATCATAGTAAGTCACCCGCACACTTTTAAATATTTCAGGATAAGGGGAATAACTTTTCCACAATCATAAGGTTTTTAATTTCTTATAAGGTACTATAGTTTTGTATCTAACTATGAACGTGTACCTATGTGTAGAGTCCTAATTCTATTCCATCACCATAATTAGAATATATCTCATATATTTTGTATAAAATTATGGTAAGTACAGGATTCATTATTGTACTAGGGTTATATTAACATTGTACACTATATATATTTGTATTAATGAGAAAGCCTCCATAAGGGAGATTAATACTATTCTACATGGTATCAAGAGCCAAAACCCTACTCTAAATAAAAAATTATTTCTCTTTGGCCACTGCCTCTCTCGGCCAATAGCCAGAATTTTTTTCCACTCTTAATTTTTTTTTCTTCTCTTCCATTCAATCCCAATTTAATGGATATATTGGCTACTCCCACCTATTCTGATGCTTTCGCTTCCAATCCAGTCGTCATCCAAACTCCTCCCACAACCCTCTCATCGCCATCTTTCCATCCGACTCTCACAGTCACCCACATCAAGAACTTCATCTCGTTGATTCTTGATCAGGAAGATGGCCAATACTGGTCATGGGTGGAACTGTTCCGAATTCATGCATGTGTATATCATGTGCTTGACCATATTGACGACTTTGTACCTCGTCCTCCTGATATGGATGACACAACATGGCGTCGCCTTGATGCCGTGGTCAAACAATGTATATATGACACTATATCCAATGATTTACTCTTCACCATCATGAAAACAGGTGCATCCGCCCGTGACCTCTGGACACGGCTGGAAGAAATATTTCAAGACAACAAGAACACTCGTGTAGTATACTTGGAAGAACAATTTAACACTACCCGTCTTGAAATTTTTCTAATATGTCCGAATATTGCAAGCAGTTGAAACTGGTGGCAGACCAATTGTCCAACGTTGGTACGCCTGTGTCCGAGACAAATATGGTGTTGCAACCGATTGCAGGCCTCCCAAAAAGTGAATATAACACCCTAGCTACGATGATTCGGTAGGATGACCCACTTCCTAGTTTCAACAAAGCAAGACGAGCACAACCAGAAGGCGTTAGCGGTTGAAACCTCTGCACAAAATCACGCTGCCGCCGGCCAGCAGCCTCTGCCGAACAATAGCCAGTCGCGGCAGAACCGCGACGGCAGGGGTGGCAGTGGGCGAGGCGGCAAGGGCCGCGGTAAAGGAAAGGGCCAGCATCCGCAATAGCCCATTCAGTTTCCTTCATGGACCGGCCCAATGCGCAACACCCAGACCTTAGAATTTTGCACCCTTATCAAGATGCAATTCGAACGAGCCATAAAATCTTTCCAATGTGACAATTGTCGTGAATTTAAAAATTCCGCATTTCAAAAAGTTTGCAAAAATAATGGTATTATCTTTCATTTTTCGTGTCCTCACACGTCCCCTCAAAATAGTAAAGCCGAGCGTATCATCCGTACAATTAATAACATGGCCCGCACTTTCTTATTTCATGCCTCTCTCCCTCCCTCTTTTTAGGTATATGCAGTCAAAATGGTAGAATACATCCTTAATATTTTACCCACTAGTACCCTTCATAACATGACTCCAACCGAAATGTTACACTGTCAGATTCCCTCTTATCATCA
The DNA here is from genome assembly GCA_034509755.1 of Anisodus tanguticus. NCBI lineage: Eukaryota > Viridiplantae > Streptophyta > Magnoliopsida > Solanales > Solanaceae > Anisodus > Anisodus tanguticus. The sequence goes on along the minus strand of CM067542.1, from coordinate 47,528,252 downwards.
CCTCCGGATATTCGATTGCCTATGTTATCCTAATCTCACTTCCACTGCACCTCACAAATTAGCCCCCCGCACCACTCCGTGTGTCTTCTTAGGATTTCCATCGAACCATAGAGGTTATCTGTGCTATGACTTGGACACTCGTCAAATTCACGTCTCTCGTCACGTCACCTTTGATGAGACCACATTCCTATTTTCGAATATCCAAAAGTTTCGGACACCGGATTACAATTTTTTAGATGAGTCAGACATGTCTCCCGCCATTCTTAGGGAACTGTGTCAGCCAAACACCACCACCCAGTTACCTGTGCCAAACACCACCGGTCCATCCCGGTCACCCACCGCCACACACCAGAACTACCCGTCGGCGTCACTGCCACTTGTGCCGACTCCATCACCGGCTTTGCCGATTGTAACCACCTCATACAATCGGCCATCCATTTCCACCATTCCACCGGTCGTTGTCCCTGCCCCTGTACCGTCGCTACGGTCTCTCCATTCCGCCACTATCGACTCATCCACCAGTAACAGTCAACCAACCCCAATACCGGACTCACTCCATAACCGACGTCGTACCCCACTGTACCATCAACCACCAGTCCCAGTACACCAACAACAACACCTAACACCACCATCGCCCCACCTCATTCGATGCCCAACCTATCACCCATCACTGGTCCTACCCTACCTAGTTCACCAAACAAATCGACCCACCTCCCTGCAAACCGAGCACCCTCACATCGTATGGAAACCTGTGCCCAACACGGGATTTTTAAACCCAAAGTCCAATTTAACTTGTCCGCCCACACAATTTCCCCTATTCCCAAAAGCCCAAAATTAGCCAAACTGGACCCAAATTGGAATGCGGTCATGTGTGAGGAGTTCAATGCTTTACCGAAACAACATACTTGGGACTTGGTTCCTAGACTAGAAGGGGTGAATGTGGTCCGGTGGATGTGACTTTTTCATCACAAGTTCAGGGATAGTGGTGACTTAGAGAGATATAAGGCAAGACTTGTGGCTAATGGCATTAATCAGCAGACAAGTATTGATTGTGGTGAGACATTCAGTCCGGTGGTCAAACCGGCCACTATCCGCACAGTTCTGAGCATTGCTATAGGTAAGCATTGGCTCATTCATCAGCTTGATGTGAAAAATGCATTTCTACACGAGGATCTTAAAGAAACCGTCTATATGCATCAGCCACCTGGATTTGTCCACCCCGCCGCTCCTCAGTATGTCTGTCGCCTTCGTAAGTCACTATATGGGTTGAAACAGGCCCGTCGAGCGTGTTATGATCACTTTGCACAGTACATTATGCGGATTGGGTTCATCTGCAACAAATGCGATAATTCTCTTTTTATTTTCCATCAAGGTAGTAGCATTGCTTATTTGTTATTATATGTGGATGATATTGTGCTCACTGCCTCCTCTGATGTGTTAAAGACTGAGATTATTGCACTCCTTAAAATCAAATTTGCTATGACTGACTTGGAAAAGTTGAGCTATTTTTTGGGCATATCAGTGACTCGGTCTCCAGATTCTATATTCCTATGTCAGCGCAAGTATGTAGAGGAGATAGTGTACAGGGCTAAAATGGCAAACTGTAAAATCATGTCAACTCCGGTTGATTGTAAATCAAAGCTTAGTGATGTTGATGGTAACCCAGTGTCCGATACCACTCTTTACAGAAGTTTTGCAGGTGCACTCCAGTATCTTACCTTTACCGGGCTTGACATCGCTTATGTTGTTCAGCAGGTATGCTTATTTATGCATGCCCCCAGAGATCCTCATTACACTGCCCTTAAACGCATCATTTGATATGTTAAGGGCACCCTTGATTATGCATTACATCTATACCCCTCAACACCGGTCAAATTGTTAGCCTACACGGATGCTGATTAGGCAGGCTGTCCGGACACACACCGCTCCACCTCAGGCTACTGCGTGTATTTAGGGGATAATCTCATTTCATGGTCTGCCAAGAGGCAAGCCACATTATCCCGTTCGAGTGCAGAAGCAGAGTATAGAGGAGTTGCAAATGTTGTTGCTGAGACCTGCTGGCTCCGAAACATTCTTTTGGAGCTTCACTATCCCTTGCGTCAGGCGTCTGTCGTCTATTGTGATAACATATCCGCTATTTATTTATCTCATAATCCGGTTCAACATCAGCGGACCAAACATATTGAGATAGATATACACTTTGTTCGTGAGAAGGTTGTTCTCGGTCATGTTAAGGTATTGCATGTGCCTTTCTCATATCAATACGCGGATATCTTCACGAAAGGTCTTCCTCGACAACTGATCCTCGACTTCAGATCCAGTCTCAGCGTCCGGCCTCCTACTGCTTAGACTGAGGGGGTGTATTAACTTGTACCTATGTGTTTAGAATCCTAATTCTATCCCACCACCATAATTAGAATATATCTCATATATTTTGTATAGAATTATGGTAAGTAGAGAATTCATTTTTGTACTAGGGTTATACTACACATTGTACACTATATATATTTGTATTAATGAGAAAGTCTCTCTAAGGGAGATTAATATTATTATACACTAACAAGTATATGAAATAGCGTATTTTCAAAAAATTATCGGGTGCACAAATACAAAGAAAAGCTACTAGCATTTTTATTCATGAATAAAATGATGTAGCACAACTAAAATATGGTTACAATAAATTTGTGATAAAATTATTATTCTTAGTTAAAACCATCATAACATTCTGAAAAGAAATCTTTACTCCAATATTTTCTATGTATTACCACATCAATCAAATTTGTCCAAATATTAAGAACACACAATACTTGTTAAAGCCAATATTTTTTTAGATGTGAGTTGATAAGAACTTTTTTTATTGAAGAACTTGAGTGTTCTTAAATCACTAAGACAAATAATTTCTTCTCCTCCATTGACTTGAGTGTAAGCCATACAATTATTTTTATTTACACAAATATGCCTAGTAGCACAAAGCCTATCACCCAATCACTCACACTAGCCATAAGATTCGCTTGAGAAATAACTACAATAATTATATCATCCGCTTAGTTAAATTTATTTTTATTTAGCCAGAGTATCATTTCTCATAATCTTCTATACATTTAAGGGTATTGATGTACTTGCCACACACAAAACTATTCTCCGTAGTTTTTGTTATTAGCGTTACACAATCTAAAAGCCACATTATTTGGCATATGGATTTATTTTGTCAAGCACCACCTCATGATGAAATTCTTTCGTTGGTGTCAATTTAATTTTCATAATCAAATACCAAAATAACTTTTTCTCAATACAAAAGTTACAAAGCTAAAAGCTTGACTTGTACATCAATACATCATATTTATATAACAATAAAATCTGTCATAATCCAACAATTATTTTATCCCAAAAAACTTTTCAGGGCCTAAATCAAATTTACCAAAAATACATAATACTTTTGATCTTCCATTATAAATTTTTGCCACAAAAAGAAAATGTACTGCAAATTTCCACTTTCCATTTCTACTATCTAAAAAATAATTTAATAGTTTTCTTTTTCTTAATTAAAAGACCAAAAGAAAGTGATAAAATGCTCCATCAGAAAAGAGCTCATTTCGTCCTCCGGGGCATAGTCCAGTGGCAAAGCCTGGGCGCTATAAGGCGCTCTGGCATGGACAGCGTGGGTTCGATTCCCCGCAAGCACGAGGGATACCTGTTTGTTGGGGAATTTGACCTTGTCTCATTGTTCAGTTGTACGCTCCCAGAAACTGGCCACCGGAGCACATCCCGCGATTTACCTGGTGATAGTTGCTGAAGGACCGGTGCTATTACCTCCAGGACGTCTGGGTAATACCAGTGAAGTAGTCAGGCGCAAGCCAGAAACCTGGATCATCAAAAAAAAAAAAAAAAAAAAAAAAAAAAAAAAAAAAAAAAAAGAAAAGAGCTCATTTCCATCCTTAGCCAAAGCAAAATTTTAATTTGAAAAGTCACGTAAACTATTTATCGAGTTTCTACTTTTAGAGTTAGCTGAATTTCCTTCAGTTTCCAACTCCAACTATCAAATCAGCACGTAGAAAATGTGCCATGTTCCATAAGTTGGTCTTGCAGTTTAGCTAAAACAGTTGAAGATTTTCTGCATGAGACTAATACCATCAATACTGAATTTTCCAAATTATTTTCACTAAAATTAGATCATATATTGCAGTTCAATGACATTTTGCATCAGCAGTTGGTGCTAAACAAAACACTTCAACTGCATATCTCATATTGTGTTTCATCAAGCTTGTTGTTGTGTTGTGTCACAATCATATCTTATTCTCAGATTTGATATCTAAGCTTTATCTGTCACTATAATAATTGTTTATAATTCCCTTTATGATAAAGATGAATCTTAACATCCTCATGTTTTAATTAATTTGTACATTTGCAATGCAACAAGGACACCTAATTATTCCTTCACAAAGTGGCATTGCATGAGTGATAAATTCAACGTCTTAAACAAATTCCTCTCTCACCCCCTCCCCCGTCTCCCATGTTTCATGTACACAAAGAGACAAAAAAAAAAGATTGCGATTAAATTACATATAAAATTAATTTAGTCTTTAAATCTTTATTGTAAATAAGTTGTAGTTCAAATTAATTTACAATTAAACTAGATTATGATTACTGTTCAAATATCATCCCAAAAGGATTCATAATTTATGGAATAAATTGTTAATTTAAGCTGCATATTATATTAATGAGTACCAAAATTAATTATTACATTAATTTAAACTTTAAGTTAATTACATTATTGTGATTAAGGTTTAACTTAAGGAAAATGGAAAGCCCTAATTTTAACTGGCAAATTGAAAATCCTAATTCTAAACCAAAAACATGTACGACAACTAACACAAATTTATATAAATTAATATTACTACTTAAACTTACTAATTCAGGGGCAATATAATTAATATTAATGAATTAACAATATAATATAAACCCTAATCTAGCTCATTTTCAGTTATATCTTGTCACCATATATTTTCAAATACATCTTCTAACTTACATAACTTAAAACGAACAACCTTGACAACAATTCACAAATTTAATATTTTCATAAATTCACGAGCAAACTAATTTTACGATTTCACAAATTTAACTAACTTTTTCACAACTACGTATCACAATTTTCATTAGCAAACAAAATTTTAAAATTTGATAAATTCAGAGACAAACTAAAATTCAAAAATTTTAAACCCTAATTTACAAAAAAAAATGATTTTATAAAGATTTACTGAATTATTGGACGTCGCCGAGGAGTAGCCGGTGAAGAGCCGCAATACGGGAGTCATTCGGTGAAGCTACTGGATGGAATCGCGGACGAGTTGTATAAGAAAAAAAAGAAAGAAATGGAGGAAAAAGAAAATCCACCGAGCCAATCGGTTGGTTCGTCGATTTCCAATTAATGAGTTGACCAATGTGAACTAAAAAATCGAAGGACATGGTCGGTTATTGAAAAATATTTTTCATTTAATTTTATTACAAAATTGATTGCATTCTTCAGTTTCTGTATAGGTATTTTGGCGCAATATACTCCGAGTAATATTTAGATTCTTCAGTCGATTTCTGTATAAATATTTTGACACAAAACACTCTGACTAATATATAGACGGACGTTTCAAATATAGAAGGTGCCGTGCTTAAATAGGATTAGCATTGTAATTAAACTAGAGTACAAATTTATTATAGTTGTAGAATTCTAATACAAGTATGATTAAAATTTAGAAGTATAGTATGAATAGGATTTTCCATATTTGGAGGTTGTAACTTGTATATATACCCTATTCATTAATGAAAATAACCAATGGATTATTTCTTTCATGGTATCGGAAGTCTAGGTCTAAAATACCTTCTCCCAAAAACACTTCCGCTCTTCTCGATTTCTACTCAGTTTTCGTGAACCCTTCCTCGGTTTCCGTGCACTTTTCCTCCTCTATTCCCAAAATTTCTTCCTAGTCCCTAATTCACATATTGTTCTTTCATTATGTCTACGTCAAATAACATATTTTATCTTGCCCTTACAGTTTTCAACATCAAGAACCACATCCCTATTGTTCTTGAGATGGAAAACGTCCAATACGCGATGTGGGCGGAATTATTCAAAGTTCACGTACGCTCGCATCAAGTCCTCTATCACATAATCCCCTCGGTAACTGGCGAGGAGAAGGTGCCTACCCCCGAGGATGATCCTATGTCATGGACAACCCTTGATGCTACCATTCTCCAGTGGATTTATTCCACAATCTCTACAGACCTCTTGGAGACGATTATTGAATCCGACGCTACGGCGATGACTACTTGGAATAGGGTGCGTGATATATTTCAAAATAACAAAAATTCTCGTGTTGTCACTCTTGAGCAGGAATTTTCCCATGTCAACATGGAAGATTTTCCTAACGTCTCGGCCTATTGTAAAAGGCTGAGAGAATTGGCGAACCAACTCAGCAACGTTGATGCGCCTGTTACCAATAATCGTCTTGTGCTTCAAATGGTTACAGGCATTTCTGAGGCCTATAATGGCGTTGAAACACTATTTCGTCAAAGTAATCATCTACCATCATTTTATCATGTCCGTTCCATGCTCACGTTAGAAGAGGTCGGTTTGGCTAAAAAGGCGGCTACCGGAGCACATTTCGTCATAGTGATGACCACGTTAGATGACCCGAGCTCATTCTCCAATAATTCGGGCCAAAACCATAACCACGGTGGCGGCAAAAGGGTAAAAATCATAAAAATAATGGCAAAAATAGGGTGTCAATTGCTGTGGTAACGGCGGTGGAGGACGAACAGTGGCAGCTACAGCAGTGGGCCTCGGATCAGTTGGCCGCAGGCCAACTGCCCCCCCTGGCAGTGGGGCTGGGCCAGTGGCCATTGGCTCAACAACCCTTATTTTCCGCCTGCTCCTTATCCGGGAAACTGGGCTCAGTTCCAGCAAATTTCCAGGCTCAGTTTCTCGGTCCCAAATAGTGGAATGCGGTACAGTAATGGGCCGGGACAACATGCAGGCCTGCTTGGGCCTCGTCCCCCGCAGGCCTTCCATGCTGCGGGTCCAAATCTGATCCCGACACCTATAGATATTGAAGCCGCAATGCATACACTTGGCTTAAATCCCCCGGACGCGAATTGGTATATGGACATCAGAGCCATTTCTTATATGACGTCCGATCAAGGTACTCTCTCGTTTTATTCAAATTTGAGAACAAAAATCGTGGTATAATTATTGATAATTGCAACTCAATTCCAATTCGCGGTTATGGACATACAACTTTGTCTCCCGCACATCCACCTCTAGTTTTGAAAAATACCTTTCATGCCCCTAACTTAATTAAAAATTTAGTGTCTGTTCGAAAATTCACCACTGATAATTGGGTTTCTGTTAATTTTGACCCCTTTGGATTTTATGTGAAAGATTTCAAAACGGGATACCTCTAATGAGATGCAATAGTAGGGGAGAATTTTATCCAATCACAACTATCACCACTTCCACGATTCAAGCCATGCCGTCTACTTTTTCCGCCTTTGCTCCTTCCTTGTGGCATGCACGTTTCGGGCATCCGGGATCGTCTATTATTTTGTGTTTGCATAAAAATAATTTTATTTCTTGTAAGGGTATGTGTAGTACTCCACTTTGATCTTCTTGTCAGTTAGGGAAACATATTCGATTATCATTTGTAGCATCTACTTCTCGTACTTTGATGCCTTTTGACGTTATTCATAGTGATTTATGGACATCTCCCTTTTTAAGTTCTTTGTGCCATCATTATTATGTCTTATTTTTGTATGATTATTCTAATTTTTTGTGGACCTTTCCGTTATTCAAAAAGTCTCAAGTTTTTTTCACTTTCGTAAAATTTAGAGCATTCATCCGTACCCAATTCGAACAAAAAATTAAAAATATTCAATGTGATAATGGCAAGAAATACGATAATGGGTTGTTTTGGAAATTTTGTGATGCTAATGGCATAATTTTTTATTTTTCTTGTCCTCATACGTCCTCACAAAATGGAAAAGCCGAACGAAAAATTTGTACCATTAATAATATTGTTCTAACTTTATTAGCCCATGCTTCCGTACCCCCTTCCTTTTGACATCATGCACTACAAATGACTACTTACCTCCTTAACGTACTTCCTACCAAAGGGTTAGCATATGAATCTTCCCTTAAAATTCTCTATAATTTGACTCATTCGTATTCACATCTTAGGGTCTTTGGGTGTTTATGCTATCCACTTTTTCCGTTCACTTCAATTAACAAACTTCAAGCCCGTTCTAATGCTTGTGTGTTTTTGGGTTATCCATCCAATCATCGTGGTTACAAATGTTTTGATTTATCGTCTAATAAAATCATAATTAGTCGCCATGTTCTTTTTGATAGAATATAGCACGGTACCGTGCTCAAATAGGATTAGGATTGTAATTAAACTAGTGTACAAATTTACCATAGTTGTAGAATTCTTGTACAAGTATGATTATGATTTAGAAGTATATTATGAATAGAATTTTTCATATTTGAATATTGTAACTTGTATATATACCCAATTCATTAATGAAAATAATAAAAAGATTATTTCTTTCATTGGACTTCCATAAGGAATGTCAATTATTTTACCAGAAAGTCTCATCGTCAAGATCCGTCAGTGTTTTTCTCTCGGAAATGGTCTTTTTAGCAGTGTAATGCGCATTTATAGAATTGTGAATATGTGTTCCACTATATATTGACAATACTGATCAATTTCAAATTTTGTAGAGTAAATCAAGTGAATCAGTGTACTATCTCATAGATGATATTAAGGAAATACGAGGTTAGAGATAAAACTCTATTTATTGGAAGTATCACAAGAAATTATACTTTCACATAATTTACTCTACCCTAAATATCTTACTAGTGGTTTCCTAACACAAATATTCTCTCAACAAAACGTCCTAATTTTGAAAGACCACATTATGGGTGACAGAACTAGAAAAGGAATTCATTGACTGAGCATAAAATTTAAAAATAAAATAAATATTTTTGAAATTTATAATTTTAATTACGTCATATATATTGTAAATCTTTTCATTAATGTTAGAATGAGAAGTTTAAAGTTAAATAATTATTAATATAAAAAAATGTCATTCTTCTTTAAACTTATTAGAAAATATCATTCTTTTTTTTTTTAACTTACTAAAGAAAAGAATGTCACATAATTTGAGACGTAGAGAGTACTAAATATAATAGTTATAAGGGAAAAGGCTAAAAAATATTTCTCTACTTTGTTTTATTAGTCAGTTTTATCCTTCCGTTACAAGTTGAAGCTATTTATACCCCTGTCATTACTAAAGTTAATAAAAATGTCATTCAATTTAACTGATTTCCCCAAATCAACCTCAATTACCTAATTCAATTGAAATTTCCAGATTTCTCTCTTTTAACCCTACCCAACCCACTAAACTAACTTAACCCATATGAAATAACATCCAAATCCCACTTCTCTCTTCTTCCTCACATTTACACCATCCATGACCCCCATCCCTGCCACGATTAACTGAGTTACAACCATTTATCGCTCCGATTCGTGAAAAATTAAAAAACATCACCCCCACTCCTCTCCTCCCCTCAAATAACCGGGAAATTAAATTTTTCATTTTGACCCTTTTAACTATTAGAGTTAAATCATTTTTTGTTGATTACACAGTGAATGATTGATAGTATCGAGCAAAAAGGTATGAGAAATAATCTCAATTTCAATATTTAATTTTATGTGGGGAAGGTGAAATTAAGAAGACTCTTTGCAAAATGATTTTGAATATAGTGATTCATCCCTTCATTTTTGCAAGTCTTCTTCATTTAGTGGATTAGATGGGGTTAAAAGAGAGAAATCGAGTAATTTCAATTAATAGAGGAATTGAGGCTGATTTTTCGGAAATTCGTTAAATTGAGGGATATTTTTGTTAAATTTAGTAACGACAAAGGTATAAATAATCCACTTATAACGGAGGATAAAACTTATCAATAAAATAAAGTAGATGAGTATTTTTAACTTTTTCCCCTAGTTATAATTCTCGATTCACGAGGAGATACTAAGTTACCAACGTCTAACGTTATTGTGACGAGAAGTTCTGATTACAACAACAACATACCCAGTGTAATCCCACATAGTGAGATATGAAGAGGGGAAGATATACGCAGACCTTATCTCTACCTTTGTGGGATAGATATGATGTTTCTGATAAATCTTTGACTCAAAAGAATGTAGTCAATGCAGATTTTAAAAAAAAAAAAGACGATAAAATATTATAATATAAAATAAATAAAATAACACATAGGAATACATATACAAGAGTAAGGAGAAGTTCTGATTATTGGTTAAAAATTAAACGTGTGTTCATGAAATTTCCTTGGTCAAAAAGGCATATGGTATTGAACCTATAGGGTTTGAATGACTGTCTTGTAAACATTAGGGGTTTAGGTGAACAACCTGAAAATAATAACATAAAGCATTTAGCTGTAGAGAAAGAAATATCCTGAAGATATTACATTAGTTAAAATTTTGACCACAGTATAACAAGATATATATTTGACGGTCTAGCACTATCCATCCACAAATTATCTGCAGAAAATTTTTTAAAAAATTTGCAGCTAATATGGCTGTGTCTTCTGCACTTAGCATGAACTTTGCAGTTGTATCATCAAGGGAACTTTTTTCACCTTCTCCACAACCTCCCATTTCAAGCTCATTGAAAAAAAGGGGAAGCCATTTCAGAGTTTCTGCAAAATTAGGTTTGGTTTAAGTTCATTTCTAGATTTCTCAATTTATTGTTTATGAATTGTGATATTGCTGTTTTCCATATAATAAGATGTGTTTTTGTGTGATTCTTGATAGGGGGAGGAGAAGGTGATGCCAAGAAAGACAAGAAGAAATTCATAACTAAAGAGCAAGAACCTGAACAGTAAGTTTTCCATCAGTCATATCGTGAATTTGTTGATGAAATGATTGTGGATCCTTTCCCTCTTACTAGTCATAACTAGAGTGTGTGACGGATCCAGAATTTTTACTCAGGGTTCGAGAAAAACAACAAAAGCTAAATATAATAATGTTGTCATTGAAAATGGAATCTAGGATGCTAGAGACAATTTTAAACACTCTGGACCACTTGAGCTAATCATTTGCATTTATTTAGGGTGTTCAAAAGTTAATATATGTATATAAACACATAAAATCTATCCTCTATATATACTGTAATTTTTCGTCGAGGGTGTTCGGGTGAACACCCTGAGCCCCACTAAATCCGCCCTTGACTAGAGTTTCGGGCCTGAATCATGAGAATAGAGAACCTTTTGGTTATAATTTGCTCCTTTAGTCGGCCTTATTTAGAGCTACTCTGGACTAATCTGATCAATGAATTTTGACATTAGCGGAGCCACATTCAAGCAAGGGTTCATATGATACCCTTCAATTCCGGCTCTAGGGTGAGGTCACTAAGGCAATTGCCTTAGGCCCCTCATAATTGAAGGCCTCAAATTTTGTCATTTTATATTTATATTATTTATATATTATTCCCTTTGTCCTATTTTATATGACACTTTCCTTTTTAGTCAGTAAAAAAAAATGACACATTTTCTTATTTGACAACAATTTAACTTTAAACTTCACCTTTTACGTTTAACGAGATGATCTATAACCACACAATTATCTTCTGCTTGTTTTAGACCACAAGATTCAAAAGTCTTCTTTTATTTTAAAACTCCGTACCCAATCAAACTACATCATATAAATTGGGATGGAGGGAGTATAAAAATATTGTTAAGAAAAAGGTATTGAAAATTTCTTGAAATGTGATATGGGATATTCAAATAAATAACCCAAATTTCATAACAAACATGTATATTTGAAAATGAATAATTTGATAACGATAATAATAGTTAAAAATAAGTCTTTTGTAGTACTCCTATTATTTAGAAGTGATTATTTTCTTATAAAGAGCTGATCAAGTCATATTTTTCTTCAAAGTTAAATGGACTTAAACTATTACAAATGTATGATATTGTATTGACATATATGTGGTGGTAAAAAAAGTAAGATTATTAGAGCATGATAATTTATAAAAAGGATATAATCGTGAGCGTCTCTTATAAAAATGTTACGTAAGTCATGTTGAGTAGACTTACGAGATATCCCCACTGGTGGGAGCTAGCAGATAACCGAGTGAATGATCATAACAATATGGTTCGAACATCATCGTTAATGAAAAACTTAAATACAAAAAAGAAAAAGAAACTTTTATTAATAAACTTAAGGCCTCTTATTGTGGTTTGTCTTTAGACTACCAATCTCGTTGAGATACTCCTGATACCCTTGCTCAAAGTTTTTACTTATTATATATGCATATTACAAGCTAAAACTAATAAAATGCATGATAAATACAAGGTTGAACCCCTTTAACTTGAAACAGAAGCTTGATATAACCTATTTTTATAAAAGTTGAACCCCTTACTGAAATCTCTGGCTCCACCACCGATTTTGGGTATCGGATGATTGAAAAGAAATTGTCGAATCGTAAAATGTCTAAAATACACCCCAACCTTTGGACGAATTTGCTGTACCACACTTAACCTTTACGGGTGTCCTATTACCTCCTGAATATATTTTAAAAAATTTCGTTGGCATTTATCGAGTGAGTTGGTTAACAATTCAAACATGTGCTGAACAAAAGGAAAAAAAAACAAAGGAGTCCGGTCATTTTCAGGTCATTTCACTCTTCTAACAAAACAAAAAATAATTGAGATAAATGGTTGGAAAATGCCTAAAGTACACCCCAACCTTTGTCCGGATTTGCTGTAACACACTTAACCTTTACGAGTGTCTTATTACCCCATGAATATTTTTTAAGAAATTTCTTTGGCATTTATTGAGTGAGCTGGTTAACAATTCAAACACATGTTGTACAAAAGGCCAAAAAACAAAGGAGTACGGTCATTTTCAGGTCATTTCACTCTTCGAACAAAACAAAAAATAATTGAGATAAATGGTTGGAATACACCCCAACATTTTCCCGGATTTGCGGTAACACACCTAACCTTTACGGGTGTTCTATTACCCCATGGATATATTTTAGAAATTTCCTTGACATTTATCGAGTGAGCTGGTTAACAATTCAAAATGTGTTGAACAAAAGGCCATAAAACAAAGGAGTCCGATCATTTTCAGGTCCATTTCACTCTTCGAACAAAAAAAAATTAGAATTCTCTCCTATACTCTTAATATTTTTCATGGAGAAAATAGTTGATTCTTTTGAAATTTGATTTTGTGAATCACTATATTCTTTCATAATTGAGTCTTGGTTTGTGTCATATTGGATTTTAGTTCGATTTTTCTAGATAAATGCCAATGAAATTCTTTAAAAATATATCCAGGGGTAATAGGACCACCGTAAAAGTTAGGTGTGCTACAACAAATCACGGCAACGTTGGAGTGTATTTTAGGCATTTAACTAGTTTGAGATTGAAACATATTTATTGATTTATGTCTTGTTTATGATTATCATTGGTTTTTGTTTTCTTGATTTTGATTTTTTTTCGAAGAACACATAGGGGTCGTTTGGTTACCGGTTAGAAAGGGAGTTATTCATGTATTAAAATTAGGATAACTAATACCATGTTTGGTAGTTTTTTAGTTGCTTTGTATAAAATACAGCATACCAAATACGGCGTTTGGTTATCATTTTGCATTCCCACATAAATAAAATATGCATAAGTCAATTTATGTTGTTGGGTAGAAGATAGAATAACTAATACATAAATAATTAGTACATGAATAAATAATCTCTGCTCAATGAATCCCTACGTAATTAATTTCTGCGTTATTAATACTTTCATAACCCTAACCAAGAACCAAATGACCATAGGCATCAGAAAAAAAGTTGGAGTTTCTGAACTGCTTATAATTTTTTGAAACAAATGAGTGATAGGGTTGCTTGTTATAGGTATTGGCAGTCAGCAGGAGAAAGAGCAGGGGAGAACCCCATGATGACACCTCTTCCCTATATAATCATATTTGGAATGTCAACACCCTTTGTGATCTTAGCCATTGCTTTTGCAAATGGTTGGATAAAGGTTCCAATAAGATGATTAAATTCTGATCCTGACAGAGTCCAATGAAGCATGAATGCAGCAAGAGGGGCTTTTGGACGTCTGATTCTGTTTATTCTGCTCTGACCTTTTTCTTGAGTCGAGTTTCCTATGTATAAGAGTAACACCATTTCTATACACATTTTTTTTGTTTTCCGTACCATGAAGATATAGAATTTTAAGTTAGTCGGGTGCAGAGTATCGTCACACTTGCTATTTCGTTCTGGCACTTTCCTTAGTGTGCATCGTCCATACTTACAACCCGATTGACAAACTAGATTTGGAAATGCACGCGAGGGTATTACTTGGCATATTTCAGTGATTGATATAAGAAGCATTCACTTGTAAATCAAGACATATGAAAGGAGGAAAAGCCTAAATACTGTTCTCTTGTCAAATGTTCTTGTGGGAAGTATTTGAATATTCAATCAGAAACATTAAAGCAATGGGTGGAGGAGCTCAAAACGAGTCTGAGAACGGACTAATGTTGTCTTTGATTCATGTGAAAGAATTTGAGTATCTAACACAAAACCTTAGTCAATAATGTTGGAACTTGTATGGAAAAAATGTGGGGTATTGTTGGAGCTTGTATGGAATTAAAAAGAAATAAAGTGATCAACGTACAGAAAATTCGAATCAAAGGTTGCAACTTTTCAGAACAATTACAACATTTGGTATGAATGGTTGTAACTGTTCATATGCTACTCTATATAAAGAATGTTGATCACTTGGTTGGAAGAATATACAACAAGTCAGAACAAACTACAATCAATCAGTTTTTCACAATTAATGATTTAAGATTGTGGCTAATACTAAATCTTCAAAACAAGTTTCTAAAGAACACATATAGTAAATTCGCCAGAAGTGAAGTTTTTGTGTTAAAACTCTCACTTAGATAGTTGTATCCTCTAGACAGACGTCCGTAAAACTGTAGCACAAGTGGGGGCGAATTTTTGTCTTAGGACACTGCATCAAGCAGGCCTCTATCGACACTAAGTTAGTATGCGTTTTCAATTTGCTGAATTCATTGTTGTTGATTTCAAGTTATTTTGAGTTATTATTATATTATTGTGCTCAATTCATTTCATCATTGATGATACTAGATTGACACTAACAAATAAGTGGAGTATGCCAATACTATTTTTAATCCTTTCATATACATGTCATCTTTACTAAGTGATGCTTTTCTGCCGAAAGACTACATCCTCATGAAAAAGTGGAAATCCACGGAGAGGACAAAAACTTCAGATGATAAAAATATGTTAAACTTGTTGAAACATAACTTGTGTATTTCTTGTAATGTGTCTTTGATCATACAAATATAAAGGAGCCAGTAGAATGTTAAATTTTAGGCTTTTGCAACTGATTCTTACATGGGTATGGTGAACTTACTCAGAAGCAGTCACTTAATCCCTGCTTTTCGTTACATTGACTTGTTCTCTACGCTGTATAGATCGATTGGTAGATTACATCTATTTTCAAAACTTCCAAACAACAGGAAATATGGGAAGTATATCACCTCTTTAAGAACTTGTACAGTACTGATGTTACATATTTAGCACAGAATCTATGTGTTGAACTTAGTACCACCATTGATTGATCGCTACAGCCTTTCTGGATGTAAAGGTTTTTGTGTTGCCATACTATTCTCGGATGAAGACGGTAGGTGCAGGGGTGTCTGATGTAAAAGAGGTGGCAAAACGGTTGACTTAATGGTAAAATCATCTGTACTGAAAGGTGCATTGTTGTAGCTTGATTCAGGGGATGGAGATGATATTATTAAGAACACCTGGAATACTATCCTTCCAAAGAAATTAGTTGAATAAGTAAAATCAAACAATGTAAGATTATATGAGAAACCATAAGGCCGGCGGAATAGCAAGAGACTTGATCATGTTGATCGTACAAGACTTAGAACCATCAGTGCCACAAGAAAACAGTATTTTGATTGTTAGATATTGCTTGCATGACATCTTAGAAGAATTTCCGTTAATAAGAATTCACTTGCATTATTTAATCCCTCATGAGTACATGATGTTTAACATCTTAGTTAGCTGACATTACCGCTGGAATGCATAATATACCTTGACTACATAAGCAGAACTTTGTATCTAAACTAAGAGGGCATTTGGATTAACCTAAAATCAGGTTTTTGACTTCTTGTCGTTTTTGGCAAACACCAGAAGTCTTTATAAGCCAAATACTTTTAAGCTAAAATACCTCAAAACAAGCAAAAAACTAGAAGTAGGTCAATCCCAAAGGGGCTCCAAGTTGAAGCATTTACCTGCATGGATAGCTAAAAAATGAAGCTACATATGAGGTGTGGGGATACTCTTATGGTGCGGAACTTTTTGGGAAAACGGTACTGGCTTCTTAAGAGTATTTTTGGGTTGTTTTAGCCCAAAATATTAGACATAATACAGATTTAGCTCTTAAGAACAAACATTATCTTGTATTTTCTTAAGAAAACATCATAGATGAACAATAAAATCTAAAGTTAAACTGTATTTGAGGAGAGACATACAATACTGCTGTATTAGTTTGTTTCAGAGACATATGTTTGGGTCCTCGCTCATTCTCCTTTAATCCGTTAACCATGTCAATGTCAAGTACAAACATTCCTTTCCAAATCCCAAAACTAGAGGAATATGTATCATTTAAAGAAACTTGTGTAAGGGTATTGCTGAATTCCTTAAATTTTGAACAAGTAGCATTTGCAAGTGTGCCAACATATGGCTTCATATAGAACTTTTTATTTATCGTCAACAACTACAATTTGACCTTCATTTTTACTCCAATTGGATTAGATTATTGACCTTCATTTTTACTCTAGCAGTTTTTCCTATATAGTTAAAGGGGACAAATTAAATAGAGGTAAATTTTGGAAACGGGGAGCATTACACCATACACACACACTCTATCTCAATCGTCTAAATAATTTGACCTCCATGCAGAATTATCTTCATGGTTTATTGTTTCGTACTATTAGCATAGAAGTAGTACTTAACCACTCCAAAGTATTTCCAAAGTATTCCGTTCGTTTCTAAACAAACTGAACCTCAAAAGTTATATTCATAAAAAATATATGATCAAGAGGTAAGTTAAAATATCCCAAAATCTTGATTCCTTTCACCCAATACCTTATTTTGTATTATTCAAGGATCCCTATAGGGCCAAGAATTGGTCCCAGGCATCGCTTTTCTCCCTGAACATTGACATTTTGGCTGCTGAGGATTGGAAATTTGGTATAGGTGAAAAAAGATAAATCCATTCTTTATATACCAAATTATTCCAGTTACAAAAATGAGGCTCTTGTTGTAGTAGTTCCTTTGTTTTCTTAGCTTTATGTTGCAAATTAATTGGTACTTAAACCTGTTGGAAATTTGCCTTTGGCGGGAGTTGCGACCGACCAACTTTAACGGCTTAAACACTAATGTTACGTATGTTGGAGAATCCGGTTCTTCACACATGCATGATCTACTAAGTACGTAGATAACCGTAGGGCCAAGAATCGTCAAATTTCGTTGAGAAATGAAAGAGATATTGGTCCACGAAGTGAGGTGTTTGAAGTATGGAAAAGTGTGGTTTGGGATCAATTCTCCCTCATCGGTGGAGGAAGAAAGAATTGTTGTGTTTATAAGACTCAAAATTGGTTTGGGGTTTGGGACCCCAAGGGATATCCCATGTGTTTAAAGGAGGGAAGACCTAGATGTGCTTCGGTTTGAGGAAAGCCCACACGTGCGCCGCCGCCGCCCGTCCGTTCCGGGTTCCGGGTTTGGATTTGGATTTGGATTTGGACCAAAATTCTTTCATATATACAGTTTGGTCCCTGAAGTTTCCGTAAAAGTCGAATTTGGGCGTACGGATCGAAACGCCACGAAGACTCAATTCACCATTTATTTTGGCTGAATTACTCCTCCTATAATGGCCAATCCGTTGCTCTTTCTCACCATTTATTTTGGTGGCATTACTACCTCCATAATGGCTATTACTTGGCCAGTAATGACACTTATGGAGGCAGTTTAACAGCCCCTCCCTCACCTATATAAAGAACCCCTTGCACCATTGTTGAGCTACTCACACTACACGAAAATACACAAGCAGAAACAGTTCTTCTTCCTACAACTTTCAAGCATCATTTCATTACTCAAAATTCTTCACGGTAGCATTTGAGTTTCCTTTGCTCAATTGTTCCATTGCTGTTTTATCTTGGGAGACAATTGTCCAGGACGTATAAAGGATACATACGTGGCAATATTGTCTTAAAGACAGAGTGCCACACTCGACTCAGCATACACAAAACATTTCCAGTTTTCTTGTTCAACATTTTTGTAATTTCAGTTTTTGTTGTTGAATTGTAATTTCAGTTTTCTATTACTTAGCAGTTATTAGTAATTCCCGTTTCCTGCACCTTTGTAACCAACAAAACCTTGCTTGTAGGTTGAAACGTAATGGACTAAATTACAAATATCCCACGTGTTAAAAGAACGCAAAAGCCATTATTAAAGGTGCAAACTAAAAGATGGAAGCCAATATCATCATTATTGGTATATGATGATGAATATATGTTTTTCTTGAGTCGATGGACTATCGGAAACATCCTTTATACCCCCATAAAGATACGGGTAAGGTCTGCGTAGGCCCCACTCTCCTCAGATCCACACTTGTAGGATCACACTCATATGTTTTTGTTGTTGTTGATGATGAATATATGTTGACCAACATTTTGTCTGCTCTTCTCTCTACCTTAGGAGTCTCATGCAGTTGCAAAGAGGTTAACTTTTTCACTATAAGTACTGTGATAGGTGTTTGGATGAAGGATTGATGCTTTCTAGAATCCCAGCAAAGTTCAACTATACTTGAGGCTCATTGAAGTTCTCAGGCACTGCTTTAGTAAAAGTTTTCTTGGAGTTGCAAAGTACTATTTGACTATAAAATTGAATAACTATTTTCCCCCCTACTACTCCCTTTGTTCTTTCCAGCTCTTTTTTCATGGACATTTGGAGGGGGAGTGTGAATCCATGTGGTGAGGTCAGAGATATGCACAATATGGCTCTTCAAATTTCCCTAGTGTTGACACAGTAGTGGGAGAAGGGAACGAAAGGTTTTTTGAAAGTTTTCAAGAGAATCAGTTGCAGAGTAGGACTACCAGTTTGGTGTTAGAAAACAAAATTTACTTCCTTTAGAATAAAAAAAAAAGGGCTTGGAAGATGTGTCCATGAAGGTACAACAGCCCAGCAATTTAATTCCAGTTTGCAACTTCCATTATTTTAGAACCATCAATTTTTTTTTTCTTTTGCCTTCTCTTTGATCTTGTTTTGACAATTGTCATTCCTCTCTGTACATGTTCACTAGAAAACTCTTTCTCATTCATCAACCTCACAGTTCTTTCATGTAGAAAAAGAAAAGGTCCAACAAACAATCACAGGAGCCATCTGATTGAAGATATAACTTTCCTCTTTATCTTTTGCTTTTTCCTTCCCTTTTTTTTGTCCTTACAAAACATTGAGAAAAATCAGATCAAATGTCTACTATGTGTCTCCTTAGAAACTCAATGGCATGGATTGCTCTTCTTGTTTCACCATGCTTCTTAATTGCAAGTCTTTCAGGTTATGGTTTTCTTTCTATTTCCATCACATCTTGTGCTTTGGTTGTATCTACTATAGCTTTGACATACTCAAAACAAAAGTCTACTATCTTCAACAAATCAGTCCAAGCAGAATACCAAACTAGAAATGAAACTGTTACACAGAAGGAAGTAATATTTCATGGGGTGACTCAAAATCTTTGTTGCTCTGACACTCCAAAAATGATGCCGCACCCATGACGGATCATCCAAAAATGCACTACTATTGGAGGATCAGACATGCACCCGTTGATATTTTTGAAGATTCCAAGTGATATAGCTCTAAACCATGTCTTGTATTCAGAGTGTGAGTCTTGATGGACACTCATCTTCAAGTGAAGATTCTGATATTCAGTGGCCACATTGCTCTGATTATTCAATTTCTGATGAGGAAAGCCTAATTGAAATAGCCATTCCTAATGGGCACTTTGTTGATTCAGAAAAAGATTCTAACTTATCTTTTCAGCAGCACCAAAAGGTATTTCCAGATTTAGTCAAGAATCCATCTTTATGCAGCATAGCCTAGTGGGAGATATCAGTGACATGAATGAGGAAGACAATTTAATAGAGATTGACATATCCATGAGATCTATCAAGTGTTCTGAATTTGAAATTCAAGCATGAGTTGATATCTATTACTTCATCTGTCTCAATTTATGTGACATTTTTCATTTTTTCGAAATTCAAACTAGGTAAAATTTGACCAGTATTTTATAAATATTTTTTCATAATGAGAAAAATTACAACTTATAGTACTTTTTGCATAGTTTTTTAATATTTAAATTTAAATGTTAAAACATTAAGTTGATCTAATCCAATTTAACTTCAAAGATCAGTCATATTGGTTATCACAAACGAAAAGTGTACATAAATTAAAACGGAGGGAATACTAATTTTTCTAATTTGTTTACTAGTGTCAACAAATTTTCTATTCTTGCGGATTTGTGCTTCTTACTCTAAATTAGCTTGGTATTAGAGTGTACAAAAATGGGAGCCAAACTTATTCATTTCTTTGCTGTGGTGCACTGCTGTCAACTGTGAAGTTTGTGCTGCCTATTAAAAGTAGATTAGGATACCTTTGGAAGCACTTGTACTCATGTGGACATTAGCTTTCTCTTAATGCACATTAAAGTGTTATTAAAAGTTTAAAGGTACCTTGGCCAATAAATAAAATATCTACTTGCATTTCTTTATGTCCCAATCTTCATTTTGTTGTCATTTGGCCTTATCTAATGACTAATGCCCCATTAGTTGATGTTTAGTGAATCTTTATCACATCTCAGTCTTAAGATCAAGATCACATGCTCTGTTTGATTTATTTATTTCCAATTGGTCATTTGATCAGAGTTTCCTGAAAATAAAAGTGATTTAGATTCACAAATTTACACTATTAATAAATGAGAATTAGTGACGGACAAATTTTATAGCTAAACAGTAAAATCCATTGCTAATTCTTCTTAACGAGTAGCGACTGATCAATAACATATTATCAAAAAAATTATTAGTTTGAAGTGATTTATCGACATATTAGCAACAAAATTTGTAGTTAATTCCAAATTGTTTTGTAGTGTTATATTAGGAATGAGTTTGTCAATACTCCTATAATTTAAAGAGCTTTCAATACAAAACTTGATCTTTCTCAAATATTAGAAAATTTAAGTTTGCATTTTAAAGGGCTTGAATCATTTTTTACCTCCAACTTTAGATTATATACATTCAAATGATGACATATCTTATCCCACTAGGGGTTGACCTATTTTGATCCTTGATATTATACCCCTTTAACAGATTCCATATATGGTGGATCATTATTGATGTTAATTTTTCTCCTTAATATATGCAAAAAGTCTATACTTTTAGTCCGGAATACTAAAACTAACAGTTTTACACAAAAAAAATCTGTTCAAGTTGATTGAAAATTTGATTTTTATATCATGCGTCCAAACACAGAATTCTCCAACAAATTATTTCTTAAAAGATATTGAAAAAACTTTGGATAAATTTTGTATTCTCTTCTAACTTCTGCATAAAAAATCAAACTTCTCTCTTAAATTAATTCTCAACATCCTAATTAGTAAAACCCTTTCATCAGTAATTGGGAACCAACTGTGATTACTTATTTTACCATATCTCAATCATTATTGTTTTAATAAAGTAGACATAACATTTAGAGACATTTTATTTGAATAATGTACCTATTAAGGCTTAACAAGGTTAATGAAACTTTAAACAAAACATGAAAGTTAAGTTTATTATGATGTATTAAATTCGAGTTAATTTAAACATAAGCAATTAGTGACCAAAAGCAAGAATTTCAACAACATACCCTTGGTTTAACAAACTAAACAAACCTTTACAAAAGCATCAATTAACAGTCACGGAATATATTTTTCCCTTATCCAACACAAGGCTAAAAGCTCAAATGTCATCTTGAAGATTATTTGTTCTTACAACATTGGTCACTTCTCATTTCCAGTACTCAAATCTCCACCAGAGGAGTGAAAAAGAAAATGCCACCAAGCCTATCATTGCTTGGTGAATTGCCACCATAAACAAGTAGCCCCTCTAGGCCATCTCGCCGTCCACTAGCAAAGGCGCACCACCCTCGCGGCCCTGGATGGTCACCGCAATCCATCCACCGCTTCCAAACTAGTGTCTCTGTGTCAAGTGCATAGACATCGCCCGAAAATTTCCCAGCACCTAAGTGACCTAAATCACTAGGGTCTATCTCACCACCATAGATAAAAATGTATTTCCCAATCCCAACTGTTGAAAATACACTCCTAGCAGTAGGTTTTTCACCATTTGTCTCCACTTGCACCCATTTTTCTTCAACTGTATCAATGTAATGCACATCATCAAGCTCATCACCAGAGAATCCATAGACAACCCAAATTTTTCCTAGGACCACAGTCAAACCAGGTCCACCTCTTGGTTTACAATTTTCCCCCGGTACAGGAAATTTGATCCAATTCTTATCAACAACATCGTAACCCCAAAGATCACTTAGCCTTCCAGCATTTCCACAACCACCAAAGACGTAGATCCTCCGATCATCAGCAGTCATCGAGTGGTAGCTCCGGTGAGGAGGGCCATCATCCCCACTAGATGATAAGCTCCATTTACTGGTAGTTGTGTCAAAAGAATAAAGCTCGTTAAGCTCCTTATGTTCAGCATCTCTGCCACCAAAGACATAGATAGTCTCTCCTACAGTGGCCATAGTGACGCCAACACGAGGTGGAGGGACATCCCCAGCAGCATCAGCCATGGACCATTCTTGATTATTGAGATCAAACACGTATACTTTGTTGTCAACAGGGACACGAGGTGTGAATTCTCCCCCAAAGGCATATACCTTTTGTCCTACGATGGTTATGGCGTGTGAGCTTCTTGCCCCAGGTCCAGCCCCTTTTTCCTCCAGCTGCATTTGGAAGGTCCATGTCAGTAAGAATCCACCAACAAGTTTAAAATTGGTCGCACACTTCCACAGCCTAGGCAGAGGCGGACCAGAATTTTGAGTTTAAGGGCTCTGAATTCTAAGAAAAAAAAGTTGCTAGCTGAATTGGATAAATTATTTATACATATTAAGTGGATTTCTCAACACAAATATAGGATTTTGATCAACGCTACTGGTTCTGCCAAACCCGTAGCTTTCTCTCTAGCTCCGCCCCTCAGCCTAGGAACTTGAAGGAAAATTGTAATAGTACCATTTGCGAGAACGAAAAAAACACCATCCCAAGTATATGTAACAATATCATGACATCAATTTCAAAGTACAAATATTGCAAAAGCATTACTGAACCTATCAAGAAATAGCCACTTTGATTTGTAGAAACCATCAAGAGAAACAATTCATCATTGAGGCAGAAGCTACATTTCTGACAAAACTAATCCTGATCAATGTGCAATTGCTAAAATATGAAGCTGTTTAAAATGTTCTTGGCATCCCATATTGGATCCTGACCGGTGTCATGACTATTGCTCCTCATTCTTGGTGATTTTCTTTTTTGGCATCAGCAATTACCAAGGCAGGTTAAGCTATCGCTTAAAATAAGCATTTTTTGAGGTAGTCAAACCTCTATAACATCGTCGTTTGTTCCTATATTTTTGACTGCTATAACGAAAAACTGTAAAAAAAAACACATACTAATATGACATAACATGAAAAATCGGTTCAACTGAAAAATGGTTGTTATAGAGAGGTCCAACCGTACGCTCTTAGTCACTTCATCAATTCTCTAAGAAAGCACACAAGGGATATTTTTTCTTCAAAACTACCAAAAAGGCCACCAATTTATTTGCTTATCCTGTTTAGCACAAAATTATAATTTAGTACCAACTAATACCTATCATAATTTACTGTGTACAATGTTAATCACATAACTGATCCACTCTAATTCAGGCTGAAATCACGTCCAATATACAAATCCTTCTTGAATTTACCAGCATGAGTTATGTTATCTTACTTCTCCCATATCAGGGGTGGAGCTAGAAGTCCGAATACGAGTTCAGCCAAACTCACTAGTTTTTGCTCAGTATATTTGGCTTACGAAATTTATTAAATATATATATATATTCAATTTAGCATGCAACTATTACCGTTTGACTGTTTGACGTCTGTCATTCTAAAATTCAAAATTTATAAAGTTGAAATCCTGGCGGGTCCCAATACACACACAAACACAAATCAACAACTTAAACAAGAAGATTCACGTACCCAGACACCAGAATTATAAGACAATATGAGTGTAACATAGGTCAATTTAATAAGGATTAAGGATATGAACCAAAACCTTGATCCATTTGCCTTGTGTTGCTGCAGCCATGCCTAAAAACAAATCTGTCACAAGCAATTCTACTATCCTGATGTTTTTTTTTTTCTCTTTCTATCAACCCCAAAGCCTGAAATTTATAGACACTTCCCTTTGTCTTCTAGTATCATGGTTTACGTACTAATCTGTTAAGCCTCTACCTAAAATTGCCCTTGAAATTGGACAACAATTACAAAAACCAGTCTTTTTGTGTGTTTAAAAATCTAGGGGCGTGGATAAGGCCTTCAGAATTTGTATATATTAGTTTCCCGACTCACTAAGCATTAGTTTTTCGTCACTATCATTATTTGAGAGTTAAATAACTTTACAATATATATCGAGTATAAATAAAAATTGCTACTTGTAGTTAACTTTTATTTAAAAAATATATTACTTTTTTATTTTATTTTATGTGACGATATTTGAGTAGCACAAAATTTGAGAACAAAAATAAGAGGAACTTTTGAAATTTGTGATAAAATTTATGTTATTATAAATAATCTCATTAAGCGTAAAATAAAAATTTATAATTAATATATTTTTAAATATAAGATATAATGATAAAAAACACACGTGAACTAACCTATAATTGTACAGGCTCCCATAGCACTAACATATTTTAGTGTATATATTTCCTCATATAATATCACTGAAGAAGGGCTATTTTTCGTGAGTTTCACATCTCAACTATGACCATTTATGTATTAAAACACATTTAGTTAAAAATTCAAATAGAAAAAGGGAACAACTGATAGTTGACTTAATTAGTTTTGAGGTATATTTTAATATGTAGATGATGATAATTTATTTAGGAAAAAAGGAACAATTAATAGTTGAGGTGTGAAGCTTGCAAAAAAATGTTATTTCAAGTGTGTTTTTGATCATTAACTTTAAAAATAATAACAATAATAAATTAATGTTGAAATTGATGCAAAGGTTAGGTAGTGTCATAGTGAGGATTTCGTACACAAATTCATTCTTTCTTTTTAAAATGGAGAAAATACTTTCTTTTTTTTTGCGATTAAAAGATTTGCCTTTATGGTTGTTGGAATTCAGATTCATAGTAGTGTGATTGAACCATGATATGTTTGGAAATTAATACATGCCAAAAAAGAAAGTTGAATATAGAAATTTCAAGATTCCCATGAACGGCATGAATGGAGCCTTTTCTTGTGTAATATAAAAAATTAGAGTTGAGAAGTTTGTGATTAATCTAATAGCATGATAACATTACCTATTGGATTAGTTAATTTAAAATTGGACGCCACGTCAGGTGTTCAGAAGGTAAGTGATGCTTCCATTTTTCATGTACTCTGATTTATTTGTCTGAATTATTTTTATAGGCGTTAACCACAAAGAAGGGCACTAACTACGATGATGCAATTTTTAAATTATAAAAACAAAATACATGCCGTTCTTTATGGAGTAATAGTCTGTTTGACCAATCTTTTAAGATCAGTTTATTTTCAAAAGTGTTTTTTCTAAAAGTATTTTTCAACAAAGTATTTTTAGCGAAAAGTAGTTTGTGTTTGATAAATTAATTTTAAAAGCACTTTTAAGCAACAATTAGTGTTTGTCCAAGCTTTTAAAAAAATGTTTCTAAGTATATTTTTCTCAAACGTGCTTTTGGGAAAAAACATATTCTTTAGCTTCTGAAAAATTATTTCTGCTACTCTACAGAAGCACTTATTTTCTTCCAAAAGCTTGGTCAAACACCTCAATAAGCACTTACTAAAACAAATAAGCAATTTTGAGAAAAAATAAGCTTGGCCAAACAAGCTATAAGTCATTTATGGTCTGCTTAGTTTTTTTTCTTCTAAAAACTACTTTTCACATATAATTAAGGTGTTTGATAAAAAAAAAATTAAAAAGTTTAGTGTTATTGAATTACAATAGAAGTTGTTTTTTCAAAAGCTGAAAAAAATACTTTCTCCCCATAAACATTTTTAGGCCTTAATTATTTACATTTAATAAAAGATTTAATCTTAAGCAAAAGGTACCGGTGTTCGCAAAAGCTATCCGAACAAAGAACTAAACGTTTTTTTTTTACCTTTTTGCTTCGTACCAAAGCCAAACCAAGCCTACCCTCTCTAAATTCAAAGAGCAAAGAACCGATCTTGTAGGGGACTTTAGAGAACAGTTGAGGGAGGAGGGGATTGGAATTTCTCATACTACTAACAATCTCTTTGAACTGTTGTCACGATTAAAAAATCTAGCAAGTCGTGATGGCAAAATACCTACCTCGATAGGTGAATCGTAATTCATTTTTCAATTAATAAGAGGAAAAGTAAAATGAAAACATTAAATAAGTCATAAACGTGTTTCATACTCATAAACTGTGGAAATAACAAGTAAGCAGAAAAGTAAAATAAGAACATTAAATAAGTCATACATGTAGTCTCATACTAATAAACTGCGAAAATAATGAGTACACGTTGACCCCATACTCATGCTACATTTGCTGCTCTTTGTGAAGATTTAGATCCATACACCAGTGAGCACGCGAACCGCTTGCTTTCAGAAGTTGTTCATTGAAGATTTTGGGGTGAGGTTCCTAACTGATCCGCAACATCATACTCCTCTATCTTTATTTTTATCATGTCTTTTACTATTCTGAGACAATTGTATTAAGATAGTAAAAGACATGATAAAAATAAAGATAGATGGAGTCTGGTACTGCGGATCAGGTAGCTTACCCTGAAATCTCTAGTAAAAAGCTCTTGAAATCAAGCGGGTCCACGTGTTCCGCTGGTGCATAGATCTAAATCTGCATAAAAGAGTGCAACAAGTGTAACAACTGTCTCGAAATAGTAAAATACATGATAAAAATAAAGATAGATGGAATGTGGTGCTGCGGATTGGTCAGGCAGCTCACCCCAAATCTCCAATACACAACTCCTGAAATCAAGGGGGTCCTCCTGCTCCACTGGTGCACGGATCTAAATCTGTACAAAAAACCACAACAAATGTAGCATGAGTACGTGGTCAATGTATACTAAATAAGTATCATTGACCGATCCTAACGAAGTAGTGGCGAGAGCTGGTCTTTGAAAGCACTTGCTTCTACACTTTAACAGATTTAATTCTCAATAGTTAAATAAATCAACAGATAAGAGGAGAATACTCCATAAAACCAAATAAAATCTCAGAATCAAACAGATAGATGAGATAAGCACAATTTCACCTCAAGAATTCAATAGAGATGAAATATAATGCGATGCGTTGTAGTGGCCACATACATGAACCAATATACACAATAACTCCAGCTGGGTGTTTGAGAGCGTGACCTATGAAGGGCCCACAAAGTTTATATACCTGCACAAAATCAGATCCAATCAGATCAGGTCGTGTTATCAACCGTAACGAATTCTCAATAAATATGCATAAGGAATCTCAATAACCGGGCCGTCAGGCCAAAAGTACCACTACTCCACCTGAAATTATATAGCATAGGCCATCTCTTAAATGAACCATCCATGAAATAGGCATGAATATTCCGATAATCAAAGTACATATTTCATATGCTTTTACTTAAGCAAAAAGACAATACGAAAAGAATCCATGCAACATATAGTAATATTTTGTGAATGAAAAATATGGAGTGATGTAAAGCGTGCAAGTCAATTAACACGATAATCACATTATCTTATTCAAAGCATGCTCAAATTCACAGATATCCTCACATAATCACACAGTTGATCATGTATTAGACTAAGTACTCATAGCATGACACTAGTATCAAATAAGTGCTCGTTACCTTACAAATACGATACTCTTTTTTATCCTTAACCTTATTAGTCATTTATTACGAAACAACCCTTCAATTAAAGTTTTAGACTTAACATACCTTAGATCCGTAGTACCAAGAAATCACAAAACAATCTTGCCATTTTGAGCGCCTCCGAACTCCTCCAATATAGTCAAGTATGAGTTCTAAATGAGTATACAAGTCTATGGATACATATATTAGCATATACTTAACCGGTAAAAAATTCAACAAAAAGTAAACCCTGAGCCCTCTGAGTTACGGACTCTCAAATTTCATCTAATTCCATACACAAAGCGAATTTCAAATCATTAATTTACATTCTCTTAAATTCTAGGGCTAAAAACCCAATTTCTCCAACTAATTCATGGATAAATGTACTAAATAACTAAAGCAATCATGGAGAAATAGCACAATCGAGGTTGGACACGTACCACTTTTTCAAAACGAGTTGATTGCCTCAAATATTTTCGCCCCAAATGTCGGTCCGAGATCTATAACTCCCAAATTGAAATATGGAATAAGAAGTCGAATTGTGAATTTTAATATTTCCAAGTCTCCTTCATTGCGATCGTGAACAGGATCATCGCTATCGTGGGACTCCCTTGACTCAAACCATCACGATCGAGGCCATGACCCTCGCAACCTCGAAGCATTGCCCCTCCCGATAACTTTACGCAATTGCAGGACCCTCCATGTGATCATGATGTCCCTGCTCTCCATCACCTTTTCGCAATCACAAGACCCCAACTCACGATCGCGAAGGGTAATGTCTGGTACTAGAAACTAGCAAAAATTTGGTGCTTTCTAAAATCTGTTTAAGTGCTCGAAACTCACCCAAATTTCTCAAAATGCAAACCAAATATAAAAATCACTCTGAAAACACTCTACGAACCTGCTCGAACGCTCAAAACATTAATTCTTGGCCGTCTAGATACATATTTGAGTATGGTCAACTCTGAATCTTCAATTTAACTAGTATGCAACTCAAGTGTTCTAGTCACCCCCCCCCCTCTCTCCCTCACGGGGACTCGGTGAAACTATCCATCTAAGTCAAGATCACCACGGGGACCAATAGAAACTTTAAAACCTAGATTTCAAGTCTATTTATCCCGAATGTTAACTTTGGTCAACTCTTATTTTATTTTATTTTCAAAAATTCTGATTTTGAGTTTTTCTTCTCGTATACTCATCTTATTGCCTTGAAAATCATGTCATTCTTCCCCAAAAGTCAAATTTCACATTTCAACGCTAAGAAAAATGTTATTTAGGAGAAAAGGGTTCTAATACTCAAAACGATTGAACACAATCGAACAGATTGTTACAATTGCTAGTCCTTATGCATGGATTACAAATTGACATTGATCTCCTCTCAAAATAGCAACTGATTTAACTGAGGTAATAAATATGATGAATCATGGACATTTGTCCTATAACAATATTGTTTTTGAATGTATGTCACTGATACAGAGTTGAGAGCTTCAGATATCAGGCACGTGTACAGGGAACATAATAGGATAGCGCATGGCTAAGGAGGGGTTAAGTTCAAATTGTTTAATTAAAAGTCAAAATTTTCATTGTTCCTCCAATGTTTGCCACATAAGCTATTTGGACAAATATTCTAGAAACTACTTTTACTAAAAATATTTCAGATTGCAATAGTAATCTGGTTGGCAGAGCAATCATGCAAGGTCCTACCTTGCCCCAATGGTGAAAAATAATATTTTTTAATATATTATATGAATGCATCCAGTTAACAAAAAAAAAAACAATCTTGTAAAAGAGCCTCATCAGAGACATTTTTTAATTTTTAAAATAAAAACCAAAGATGTGAACTTTGTTAAAATTAAAAGTGTGTTAGTTTAAGAAACAATCCTTTTTCGGGAAATTCGAGAGATTTTGTTTAGGGAATGTTTGTGTTACAAAATTTTGCATCTAATAATTAAATAAAAGGGTATTTATGGTATGACACATAAATAATATCATATGAAAATAAATTTGTATAAACAAATCAAAATAAGGGTGGTGAATAACTGAGTATAATATTTTAAATCATAAAGACAATATCTGAAGGGAGCTCTTTGAATTTTTTATTTATTTATTTACAAATGGTCTAAATTAAGATTATATTCCTGAGAAGTGTTGGCACCTAAATTTTAGCTTTCAATAATTTATTTAATTATTCGAAGTTTCTGAGTCACAGACAGAGTGAAATACACTTTTTATAAGATGAATATGATTTTGCAAAATTATTTCGAGAGTATTTTGTCATTTCATTTGACAAAATACCACTTGGTATACATATTGTATATCATTTCCTAATTTTACATAATTTTGACCATTAATCATAATTTTAGAATTTTAATCGATAATTATAAATGTATTTATTTTAAAATAATTCTCAAAATTGAAGGATTAGTTTTCCGCTCGTCAAAGTCAGGAGATTGTTTAATTTCAAGCATGTTTTAAAATAAAAGATGTTTACATGATTTTAATTTCCTACATTCAAATTAGTATCAAATTTGAACCCAAAATGAAGCTTTTAATCTGGTTAGGTTATTCACGAATTTATCCGGTTATTTTCTAATTTAAAATGTGATCACATTTACAAAATATTACCACAATTGATTTAAATCGTTAAAAATGACCGAGCACAAAGCCAAAGGCCAAGGACTCAGCCCATCAAGCTCATTTAGGCGTCGAACGGTTGAAGCCCACCCCTAGAGATGGCAACGGATCCTGGACCCGATCCGGATCCGGTGGATCCAGATCCGTTTTATAGGATATGGATCTTCAAATTTTGGCCCAATGGATCCGAATTGGACTCGGATCCGTTTATGACGGATCAAATCTGGATATGGATCTTGTCTTTGAGATCCGTATCCGGTCTAGATCCGACCCGTGGATCCATTTTTTATTAAATACATTATACATTTATACATCCATAAGTAAGACCAGTCCATAACCTAGAACTTCTTTTATTTTTCTCGGCCAGGCCCAAGTCCTTTAAGGACCGAAGCCCAGCCCATCTGCCTGTCTTTAAGCCAACGAAAGGGCAAAGACCTCCTCATTCATTTTGTTTCCTTCTGTAAGACAATCCCTAAACGTCGTCTCTACTTGTCGTCCCTACACAACGAAAGGTGAGTTCGATTTTTGTTTTTTGGCTCTTTTAACTTCTGTTGTTTTCATAATCTACACACACAAAAAAAGAATATAACTAAAAGAAGATTGGTTAACCATTTATTTTAGACGAAGTTGTTTGGTCTTGGTTCTGGTATCTCTTTAATACATCTTTCTTGTTTAAGGATTTTGTTAGAGTATGAACACATTCAAAAGTTAAGTAGTCTTGGAATTGTGATGGTTTATCAAGACTGTCTTGGATACATCTGTTAAAGTTAAGGTTTGTTGAATGTCAAGAAATTTGCTAGAAATGTGGATTATAGAAAATTGTAGCTAGTAAAAGTAAAATAAATGTAATATCATTTGTTGCATGTATTTGCTTGAGAAGAAAAGGAAAGCTTAAAATCAAGAGTAAATCAGTTTGTCTAAATTAGTCCCGCAAATACTTAATTGGAGGAAAGTCCATATTAACAGTTTTTCATTTATATAATATTTGATGTTTTGGAATTTTGAAAGATATATTAACAGTCAAACACAAATAGAAAAAGAAAATATGTGTACGATTTTATCAATCCAACAAGAGCAGAGAACAAAGACTAATTTTTGCTTACAAATTTCTGCAGCAAATTGAAGCGTCGATACAATTTATATTTGCACACACATCTGTTATTTATGAGAAAAAGAACTTTCCAGTATCTCAATTTTGAAATTGGAAACTGGAAACTGAATGCATTGGATATGAATATTGTTGTGTTTTGTTGATTCAATATTTGAATGCACTGGAAATTGAATGCATTGGAACTTTCCAGTTTGCTAGTTACCGGAAACTGAATGCATTCACTTTAATATTAGATATGAATGTCGTATGTTGAATGTTGGAATATTATTCAAGTTAAATTTTTTTACGTGTGGATCCAGGTCCGATCCGTGGATCTGAATATGATTTTTATGGACTCGATGAATCTGGATTCGGATTTGGATACAGATATGAAAAATAGATCTTGGATCTGAATCTAGCAGTACCTTTTCCCCTTTGGACGATGCCAACCCTAGGCATCATCGTCCTCACCTCGCCGAAAATGGAAAAAGCGTGTGTACTGTTTTCTTTGCACCAGTTTGGTTCACCTATTTTTGGCAAGGGCATTAAATGCTATTGCCGTTATCTCGCAAGAGGACCAGTACACCACCATACCCACCCCCTTACACGGTGAGGTTGCTCTTCTCTCTTATTTTTTTCTACTACGATTTTATGATTTCTTATCTCATTTGACGGAAATTTTCCTTCAATTTTGTTCTCCCACATCGATTGAATCCGGATCTCCTAGAGTTTTGGGATTCCTATAAATAGACCCTTCCCCTCATTGTTCAGGATCGGCAATTTGAGTTTTGAGCTTTGTTTACTCACTAGATTAACGTATTCGTCTAAATTTGAAATTTACTTCGGTTGATTTGAGGTTCCGAGCCCTTTGGTGGAACCCTAAGTTCCAATTTAGGTCCTATTAGTCTAAATTTTTTCCTTTTTATGTGTTTGTGGGTGTGATCGAGTGGAGGACGTGAAGATCCAAGCCTCAACTTTGATTCGGCTGCCACTACAAAAGGTAAACTTAATTCCTCTTTAATCTTCTGTCTAAATTAGATTATGTAGCTTGTTCTTATGTGTTATGTGATTATTAAGCATGATTAGCTAGATTAATTGTTGTTTGTGATCATTAGGGTAACTGTTAGTTTGATTAATTAAGTAAAGTGCTTACCATGTTAGTTTAAAACTAGCTTAACCATATATGAACTACTGAAATCATACTTTAGGACTTGTGATTAAATGTCCATTATTGTATTAACATGTTGTGGTTAACTATAATCACATGTTTGATGTTTTTATTGTGATTTTCATAATGATCTGCTAGAAAGTATGTTCATTATGTTGATTTAAGATTGGTTAACTATGTTAGGTTATCTCGAACTAGGTAAGTTTAAAGTGTTGGTTTTTTGACCATGTATAAGCTGGTTTGAGTTGATAACATGCTAATATAGGTTTGGTTTAGTCTAATATAAGTTGATTAAGTTAAATGTTGTTCAAAATGATATTAGTCTTAAATTGGTTTTAGTTGATAAACTTGATATATGACTATGTAACTTATTTCAATTAGTAGGTGTGTTGTTCGTGCCAATATAGGATTTGTTAAGTTATGAATGGGTTGTTAAGGTCATGTTTGCTTGCTTAATGTGTGTGCTAGCCTTTAATAAGCATGTTTAGTTTAAATTTGTTGTTAATACCTATCCTGACCTCTAAAATTGGTTTAAGCTTGAGAATATGATAAAAAAGATGTTATGTTGGTATTTTCATGTTGTTCTAAAGTGCATTGATAACTATAAACTATTAGAACTAATATGTTTAGTTACAAGATGCCTAATGATCTAATTTAAAGTTTGTTTAGAGATGTGTGGGTTGTCTGGGTAACTTAACACATAGTTATGATTTGGTTTGCTATGTATAATCTGTTTAAGGGTCCTGACTTGATTAATGTGCTAATTTAAATCTGTGTCAGCTAGCATACATAACTTGTATAATGGCTATGAGGTTTAATCTGTCCATTTGAGTCCTGTTTTGATTGAATAGGTTGTTTAGAATGATTTAATGACCATTGCATTAATTGAATCTTGATTTGAAGGTATGTTGTCCATTGATGTCCTGACAATTGCCTAAAATGTATGTTGATAACCTGTTGGATAGTTTAAGAGCATGTTTAAGTGTCCATAAGTGTATTTTCCCCAGTAACTGTCCTAATGATGCTTGTTGGAACATGTAGCAGTAGTTAAAATGAACTAAAATATAGGTGGCAGTGATATGTCCCTGTTTGTTTAGAGCTTACAAGATGAAAATGTAATATCTTAAAATGATGAAGGGTGGTTAAATGTGCTAAGTATGGATTTAAAATGAGGAGATATGTCCCTGTATTAGGTTAAATTTTAGTTTGATTCTGTTTAATCCATTAATATCATGATAATCCATTTATATGGTTTAGTTTGGTATGTGTCAAACTTGTTATTTAGACTTAGCATGTTGTCTAGTGAAATGTGTTAAACTTGATTGGTTGTGAAATGTGGATGCTATTGGTCTGTATACTTGTCTAAAACTCATGATTAGCCTTAGAGTATAATGAGACCTTGGAATTATCTGTAGACCATGCTGGAACAAGTTAGTATACACTATGCATATTGGTCTGACTATTTATTAGGCTGGACCATAAATCCCATTTCTTGCCTTCTTGTCCTATGCCTATGAAATGTGACTTGGGCTAAGCACACTTAATTTTGTTCTCATTACTTGTGTGTGTGAATTGGGTTGAGCCCAACTATTTGTTTTCTTTGTTCATATTGTCGTCTGTTTTGCTTTGTTTGCTGGGACTTCTTTAGCGTATGAGTTTAAAATTAATTTAGAAAACTCATATATCTTAATTTAGTTTGACATGATAAGTCATACATACTTTCTAACTAGAACTTTTGTTTACTCCTTTTGTTTGTTCCTCTATTGCATTACGTCGAGATGAGTCCTCACTGGGCCTATCCTCTCATTCAGACGAGTTCACTGAGTATTTCACACTTAGCCGATTGGGTTGAGGCCCAATCAAATCTGTTTTGGCCGAGATAAAATCAAGAGAAGCTAATATTTGCATGAAGGACCAACTAGGGATAAAAATAGCCAACTGTTGGGCTTCGGTAGGCCCACCAGCCTGAACTCTCTTATTTCATTTCTTATTTTATATTATATGTATTGGTTGTAATAAAAACTACTTTGATAATATTGAAACTTTTACTTATGGTTACGAATCTAGGATACGCGAACTATACGTGGATCGTTTAGCTAGATCACCAAATTTGATTTTCAAAACACTTTGTTTAAATCTGGAAATGGATTAAAGGGATTGTCTAGGACCTAAAAAAAT
Organism: Anisodus tanguticus; assembly: GCA_034509755.1. Taxonomy (NCBI): domain Eukaryota; kingdom Viridiplantae; phylum Streptophyta; class Magnoliopsida; order Solanales; family Solanaceae; genus Anisodus; species Anisodus tanguticus. The sequence continues at coordinate 47,492,857 of CM067542.1, read as the reverse complement.
AAACTATCTTTGAATTTAAAACTGGAGAATAAAAGAACTGATTTCTAGGCTAAATTTGAAATTGATTTTTTGGGCTTTAACTTCACACCTTGGACTTTGAAAAAGCAATCCCAATTTATTTGGACTACCGGTATTGAGAAGGACCCGAATGGGACTGAGTGACATAATAAATAGACTATTGAGGATATTTAAATATTGGGCTGAAAGTTGATGTTTTTTAAATTTAAGTTACGGCTGATCCAATTTGATTGATTTTGACTTTAAAAACTATTTTGGACTTAAGAGTTTGGTTTAAGGGTTTTTCGCTAGTGGAATATGACTTAACCTTAGGAGATACAACATGCAAAAAGGAACAAAAATCTGTTTTGTATTATTTTTCTTTCAAAAACAAACTTGTCATTTTTAAAGGAGTTATATCATTTTTCAAAAGATGCAAGTGTGAAAATTAGTCAATATGGTTGGACTAAACGTAGAATTCTACTCAAACTCGCATTTGACTGTTCTTAGTCCGAAACAAATTGAGTAAACTACTCCTGTGCATATTATTTTGGCGGAAGCTTAAACTCTTTGCTTTAAACTAAAACTCTTGAGTTTGAATAAATGCAATGACAAGTTAGTTTTACAGATTTTTAAACCTTAAGCAATTTAAATCATTTTAAAGCATGCTATATAACCCGTAGGTCAATCGTATTCTATGGATTCTTAATACCGGGGTGCTAACACCTTCCCCGGAGAATCAACAGAACCCTTACCTCGACCCTGGTTTAGATAGGATTTTTTAATGAATTTGAATAAATCATTTCACACTGATTTTCCTAATTTACCTATAAATTAGGTGACGACTCTAAAACAATTATCCGACTTAAAACACCATCCAAACTCTTAGTAGCTCTTATGCGCTCACCCGCATAAAAGTGAACCGTAACAAGAACAACACTACTCTTGCACTATTTGCGTGAGAAATAGTGAAACCGTCTTTTCAATAGTAATTTTAATTCATTTTGTTTCAAAGCATCACTAATCTTTTGACAAACTTTTTTGTTTGGATAATAGTAAAACAGATAAAAATTCATTACAAGCCTAATTTGTGACATGATATCTTTCCCTAATCGGCTGCCTACATTTTATGTGAAGGAGTCTTTATTTTTACTTGCATCATTAGTAGGCAAACCATTACAATTGGATGTAGCCACCATCAATAAAACAAGACAGTTTTGCTAGTGTTAAATATACATAATATACACACGATATACATATGTATATTATGTATATTGTTGCTTTCAGATTCCATAGGTAAACCGTATATGGTGTACATATTTAGGTAATATTGTAGTCTTCTAGTTTAGGTAATATTGTGGTGTAATTAGTATTGTACACTTATCATAATATTTGTATTACCATAATTGTATAAGGTATTAGGAGTAGAATAGGAATAAGATTCTCCTATTATAGAAATATGTATCTTGTATATATAGTCTTTCAATCAATGAAAATAATCAAGGGATTATATCTTTCATGGTATCAAAGCCTAGGTCTTAAAATTCTCTCTCTAATTTCCTCCAATTTCCGTCGACCTCCTTGAAATTCCGAGACCCTTGCTCTTGGTTTTTTGTGCCGACGAGAGCCTCCCTCTTCCCAATTTTTTTTTCTCCCAAATCTCTCAATCACATATTGTTCTATCAATATGTCTACATCACGGAACACGTTTCATCCTGCCCTTACAGTTTCTAACATCAAGAATAACATCCCTCTTGTTTTTGAAATAGAAATGTCCAATATGCGACGTGGGCCGAACTGTTCAAAATTCACGCACACTCGCATCAAGTCATTCATCACATAATCCCCGCGGATCCTGAGGATACGGAGGTGCCAAAATGCGAGGATGATCCTAAGTAGTGGACGACTCTTGATGCCACAGTCCTCCAGTGGATATATTCCACAATTTCTACCGACCTTTTGCAAACAATTATTGAGCCTGACGCTACGGCACATGCAACTTGGGATAGACTGCGTGATATATTCCAAGATAATCAAAATTCTAGAGCCGTTACTCTTGAGCAGGAGTTCTCCCACGTCAATATGGAAAACTTCTCTAACGTTTCGGCTTATTGCAAAAGATTAAAGGAGTTGGCGGACCAACTTCGCAATGTTGGCACGCCAGTTTTGAATGATCGTTTGGTCCTCCAAATGGTTTCCGACCTATAATGGTGTTGGAACGCTTCTTCGGTAAAGCAATCCGTTTCTGTAATTTTATCAGGCTTGTTCTATGCTTACATTCGAAGAAGCAGGCATGACAAAACGAGCGGCTACCGGTTCTAGTCCCATAGTCATGATGACCGAGTCTACGGTTTATCTTACTAGTTCCAACAACTCGGGCCAAAACCGCAACAACGGTGGCAGCAAAAAGGGTGGAAATAAGAAAAATAATGGCGAAAACCATGGCGGCAACAACGGTGGCAGTCGGTGAAATGGTGGTGGCGGTGTGGGCCCTCGCGGTGGTCAGTAGCAGTAGTACTGGGCCCCACAGTGGCCCTTATGCAGTGGCAGTGGGCCCCACAACCACAGTTTGGGTCCAGTCCAATTTCGCCCCATTGGCGCGGGCGCCCAACGACGATCCGGTGCCCACCATGCCGGACCATATACAGCTAGTCGATTGGGCCGAGGCAGCAAGCAATGGTACCTGGGCCGAGGCAGCAAGCAAGGGTACTTGGGCCTCGGCCCCCGCAAGCCCATCACGCAGCGGCACCCACGCCTACCGACATCGAAGCCGCAACATGGTTGATTTAAATGCTTCGGATCCAAATTGGTATATGGACACCGGTGTCACTACCCACATGACATCCGATTCAGGTACGCTCTCGTCTTATTCCAATTTGAGAAACCCTCACGGTATAATTGTTGATAATGGTAATTTTATTCCAATTCGTGGTTATGGTCATAAAATGTTATCTCCCCCTCATCCGCCTCTTATCTTGAAAAACACCCTACATGCCCCCAAATTGATAAAAACTTAGTCTCTATCCGTAAATTCACTACTGACAATTCTGTTTCTATTGAGTTTGATCCATTTGGTTTCTCTGTGAAGGATTTCAAGACGAGGAGTCCTCTCATGAGGTATGATAGTAGTGGAGACCTTTATCCTATCACACCCAGTTCCGATCCATCGAGTCAAGCCCTGCCATCAGCCTTTGCAGCCATTTCTCCTTCCTTGTGGCATGCTCGTCTTGGTCATCTGGGGTCTTCTATTTTGTCGTCTTTAGATAAAAATAGTTTCATTTCATGTAAGGGTACGGGTAGTACTCCAAATTGTCAATCTTGTTTTTAGGAAAAAATGTTAAGTTGTCATTTGTAGACTCAAATTCTCATACTTTAATGCCATTTGATATTATTCATATCGACTTATGGATGTCTCATGTTCTTAGTTCTGTGGGTCATCGGTATTATGTTCTTTTTTTGGATGATTATTCTAAGTTTTTATAGATGTTTCCGATAGCAAAGCAATCTCAAGTTTTTTCCGTCTTCTTAAAATTTAGAGCATTCATTAGAACTCAATTTGACCGAGAAATAAAAAATATTCAGTGTGATAATGGCAAAGAATATGACAATGGGATGTTTCGGGAATTCTGTGCTAATAATGAGATCAATTTTTGTTTTTCTTGTCCTCATACATCTTCACAAAATGGGAAAGCCGAATGCAAAATTCGTTCCATAAATAACATTGTTCGAACTTTATTAATTCATGCTTCCGTACCCCCGTCTTTTTGGCATCATGCTCTCCAAATGACTACCTATCTTCTTAACATAATTCCTTCCAAAGGTTTGACATATTTTCACCCCTTCAAATTTTATATAATAAAATTCCTCCATATTCACATCTTCGGGTTTTTGAGTGTTTGTGTTATCCGTTATTTCCATCCAACACAATTAACAAACTTCAGGCCCGGTCTACTCCGTGTGTGTTTTTGGGTTTTCCGCCTAATCATCGTGGCTACAAATGCTTTGATTTATCCTCTAATAAAATCATCATTAATCGCCGTGTCATTTTTTATGAATCCTAATTTCCATTTGCTAAAGTTAATACTCCCGTACCTAGTTCGTATAAGTTTTTGGATGATAGTATATCCCCGTATATTATTCAACATTTTTCAGACGTCTCTCGCACCCAAAATTCTCCAGCGGGCCCACTGCCCGCTGGCCCCACTGGTCCGTCACCCACTACCAGTCCTAGTACCGCCACTAGGCCAGTTCCAGTGATTGGGCCAGTCCAGCCCACTTCTGGAACTGGTCCAGTTCCTGCTCCTGTTTACCGCGTTGGCCCAACAGGCCCACTGCCTCCTGGCTAGTCCGTCCCGAGCCCAGCAAATTCCAAAAATCTATCCATTTCTTCCTCGAGTCATAGACCGGTCACTCGTAGTCAACGAGGTGTTTTTAAACCAAAAAGACATTTTAATTTACATTCTAATGTCCCTAAATCCCCCTTACCCCTTAATCCCATGCCTACCTTAAATGACCCAAATTGAAAAATTGCTATGACCGATGAATATAATGCTCTTATTGATAATAAGATGTGGGAGTTGGTGCCCCATCTATCTGGTATTAATATTATCAGGTCTATGCGTATTTTTGCTCATAAGGAGAATTCAGATGGTTCATTTGCTCGACATAAGGCGCGGCTTGTGGGTGATGGTATGACTCAGCAAGTTGGTGTATATTGTGGTGAGACGTTTAGTCCGGTGGTCAAGCTAGCTACCATTCGCACTGTGCTTAGCTTGGCTATTTCGAAGGCATGGCCTATTCATCAGTTAGATGTAAAGAATAATTTCCTATATGAGGATCTCAAGGAAACAGTCTATATGCATCAGCCTTTGGGATTCAGGGATCCCAAACATCCTCATCATGTATGTTTGTTGAAAAAGTCCTTATACGGGCTTAAGCAGTCTCCCCGGGCCTGGTATACGAGGTTTGCAGACTATGTTTCGACTATTGGGTTCACTCACAGCAGGTCGGATAATTCCTTGTTCATGTACCGTCGTGGTTCATCCTTGGCCTATAATATGTTTTATGTGGATGATATTATTTTGACCGCCTCTTCCGATGCCTTACGCTAGTCTATCATGACCATGCTCAGCTCTGAGTTTGCTATGAAAGACTTGGGGCCCTTGAGTTACTTTTTGGGGATTGTTGTCACTCGTCATTCAGATGGGTTGTTCTTATCTCAAAGGAAGTATGCAGCTGAGATCATCGAGAGGGCTGGGATGTCATCCTGTAAGTCCACTTCCACTCCAGTTGATACTAAGCTCAAGCTTAGTGCCTCGGCCCGCGTACCATACGAGGATCCGACTCGCTATCGCAGTTTTGCAGGGGCCCTTCAGTATCTTACATTTACAAGACCAGATATTACGTATGTTGTCCAGCAAGTGTGTTTGTTCATGCATGATCCCAGAGTTAAGCACATGAATGCACTCCAACGCATCATTCGGTATATTCAGGGTACACTTGACTATGGGTTGCATTTATATCCTTCCTCGACGTCCACACTTGTCTCGTATACGGATGCTGATTGGGGTGGTTGTCCAGACACCAGACGGTCTATGTCTGGCTATTATATATTTCTTGGCAATAACCTGGTCTCATGGTCTGCAAAACGTCAGTCAGCATTGTCCCGATCCAGTACCGAGGTCGAGTATCGAGGGGTAGCTAATGTGGTCTCGGAATCATGTTGGTTACGTAATTTGCTATTGGAGCTTCATTCACCTATTCAGAATGCAACCTTGGTTTATTGCGATAATATTAGTGACATCTACCTTTCTGGTAATCCGGTTCAACACCAGCGCACTAAACATATCGAGATGGACATTCACTTTGTCCGCAAAAAGGTTGCTCGTGGTCAGGTACACGTCTGTCATGTCCCGTCAAGATATCAAATTGCCGACATCTTTACAAAAGGGTCTTCCCTCGGTCCTTTTTAAAGAATTTAGGGACAGTCTCAGCGTTCAAAGACCGCCCGCTATGATTGCGGGTGTGTGTTAAATATACATAATATACACACGATATACATGTGTATATTATGTATATTGTTTCTCTCGGATTCCATAGGTAAACCGTATATGGTGTACATATTTAGGTAATATTGTAGTCTCCTAGTTTAGGTAATATTGTAGTCTCCTAGTTTAGGTAATATTGTGGTGTAATTAGTATTGTACACTTACCATAATATTTGTATTACCATAATTATATATTTAGTATTCAAGTAGAATAAGGTTTTAGGAGTATAATAGGAATAAGATTCTCCTATTATGGAAATATGTATCTTGCCTTTCAATCAATGAAAATAATCAAGGAATTATTTCTTTCAGTTAGGGTGAAAGTGTTGGTTGATCTAGCTTCAGATCTACCAACATCAATACCCATGGATATTGAGGATGAATGTACTGGGGCAGTAGAGACTGAAACAGTGACCATAAGGTATGATTAGCTTTCACTATACTATTTTGAATGCAAGTTACAAGAATATGATGAAATGGAATGTAGGATTTTGAATCCAGAAAGAACTAAAACCAGAGAAGGGGGCAATACAAAACTGATGGATAGAAACAATGAGGGACAACAAATGGAGGAAAATAAGAAGGATAGGGAAATGGAAAGAGTTAGTGGCAAAGCGAAATCACAATCAAAGGAGGAACAACTATCCAATCAAAATATTAACAAGTGGAAATATTGTTGGAAATTTAACTCAATGAAATTCTAAAAATGATTACAAATTAGCTACTGATTGTCACACCCCAACCTTGGATGGTGTGGCCGGTACCTGATGTCTTACTTCTCGAGCGTACCACTCTGAAACATAACCTTTGAACCTATAGAAACATCGGCCGGCAATGCCATACAAACTATGAATGGTATAGAGTTATAACTAACATACATACAGGGTCGGCAAGACCATAATCTGAAAATATAGGACGTCGTCTGGACATCTCACAAGGAGGGTAAAAAAATCTCAAATCAGATATATACATACACATACAAGACCGGAAAAGTCATCGTACAATCAACAGACTAACATCCAAGCCGGCAAGGTCGCACAAGACATTTGGACAAATACGACAAGTCTACAGGCCTCTAAGAAGACTTAACTGTGATATGGTCAGGACAAGGTCCTGACATACCCATCATCTATACATATACAAAATACTCAGCTCAAGACCTATGACTCGGTAGACTCAGAAGAAGTGAAGCTTACCAACCAACTACTGAATTCAACAAGCTCCTACTGGGGAGGTCTATCTATACCTCTACCTGAACCTGCAACATGAAATGTAGTGCCCCCCGCAAAAGTGGCATCAGTACGAATGAAATGTACCGGTATGTAAGGCATGAATAACAATATAAAAGCATAAGCTATAAAACAAGTTATATGAAGCAACCTGATAACCTGAATGTCACTCAAGTCGAACAAAGAAACTATGAACCCTTAATGAACCTCAGATGTATTTATAGATATCCATCGCCCATCGATTATAGCTTGGTGGTATTCATGTATATATAATTGTACATCACCCAATTGATTATAGCTCTATGTATTCTTATATGTATAAATGTATGTCGCCCAACCAGTGGTATTTATGAATTAATGCATATATGTCAAATAGGGACTAGCGCCCACCATTATAGCTCGGTGGTAATTATAACTCATATATATATATATCACTCTTGCCTCTTTTAACTCTTAGAAATTCTTTCTTTTGCTTTTAGACGACGTTTGTTCGACTTTACGAATAACTCTTTGGATACACTCCATTTGGGAGAAATAAGAAAGCACAAGAGACTCATAATAACATCTGACAATCCAACTAGATAGGATATGATTACAAGATATGAAAGTACTCCTTGCAAGGGACAATAAACTCAAGAGTAGAATACACTTTTAAAACATTCTCTTTTGGGAAAATGATACATATAGTTCAGAATTCATTCTTTGAAATAAAGGATAGCCATTACATATCTCAATTGCCTTGGCTACGATGGTCTCACGGGTTTCAGTCCGCACTACGAATGATAATCTACATAATATAATTAGCGTGAATCATAATCAATGTAATAAACTAAAGGTCGAGTCACTATGACATTCTATCAAATACTTAGAGTGCACAAGTCTCATTCCCTACTTTTATGACAATTAAATATTACCAACCCTCTTCGTTAACCTCAACACTAAAAACATCACACCCATTAATACTTCACAACTTTCAGCCATAACCACCTCAAGAAACTAGCTAAAACAATCCAACAATCACAGCATCTCAATCATGAAGTTTAGTTTAAGTATTACAAGTTAACAATAAGTATCCATGTATTCAAACCGTAAGTATTCTATCAAAGTATTACGGTTATATACATGTTATGTATTGACGTGTTTTATAATACTACATAATCATCCTACAGTTTGTCGCTTGTTGGGTTTGAAACAAAAATTTTCAAATTCCGCTGCGTACACGAACCCAACGAAAACCATCAGGACCAACCATTTTTTGTGATTTTCACTATCGGGGACGTGCTTTCCATTACCTTTGCTTTAACCTCAATGATCACTTTTCTCTCAATTGTCTATTGCATGAATTCAGGTTGCCTTCTGAATGGGACAATAAAGCTCCAAAAGCAAATTACGTAGCCAACATGATTCGGAGACCACATTCGCTACCCCTCGATATTCTACCTCGGCACTTGAGCGTGATAGAGTTGCCTGACGTTTTGCTGACCAGGAGACCAAGTTATTGCCAAGGAACATACAGTATCCAGAAGTCGACCGTCTGGTGTCGGGACAACCACCCCAATCAGCATCCGTGTAAGAGACAAGTGTGGATGTAGATGAAGGATACAAGTGCAACCCATAGTCTAGTGTCCCCTGAATATACCGAATGATGCGTTTGATTACATTCATGTGCTCAACTCTAGGATCATGCATGAATAAATACACCTGTTGAACCGCTTATGTAATATCCGGTCTGGTAAAGGTAAGATACTGGAGGGCCCCTGCAAGACTGCGATAGCGGGTAGGGTCCTCGTATGGTGCACCTGCTGCGGCACTTAGCTTTGGGTTTGCATCAACTGGCGTGGAAGTGAACTTACAGGATGACATCCCAACCCTCTCTATGATCTCAGTAGCATACTTTCGTTGAGACAAAAACAAACCACCTGAATGACGCTTGATGGCAATCCCCAAAAAATAACTCAAAGGCCCCAAGTCTTTCATAGCAAATTCAGAACTGAGCATGGCCATGATAGACTGGCGCAAAGTATCGGAGGAGGCAATCAAGATGATATCATCCACATACAGTAGAATGTAGGCCAAGGATGAACCACGGCGGTAGATGAACAAGGAATTATCTGACCTGCTGTGAGTGAACCCAATAGTCGAAACAAAGTCAGCAAATCGTGTATACCAGGCCCGTGGAGACTGCTTAAGCCCATATAATGATTTCTTCAACAAACAGACATGATTAGGGCGGTTGGGATCCCTGAAACCTAACGGCTGATGCATATAGACTGTTTCCTTGAGATCACCATGTAGAAAAGTATTCTTGACATCCAACTGATGAATTGGCCAAGTCTTTGAAAGAGCCAAGCTAAGCACAGTGCGAATGGTAGCCGGTTTGACCACCGGACTAAACGTCTCACCACAATCAATTCCAACCTGCTGAGTCTTACCATCACCAACAAGTCGCGCCTTATGTCGAGCAAAGGACCCATCTGAATATTCCTTATGAGCAAAAATCCACATAGACCTGATAACATTAATACCATATGGATGGGGCACCAACTCCCACGTCTTATTATCAATAAGAGCATTATATTCATCAGTCATAGCAATTTTTCAATTAGGGTCATTTAATGCGGACACAGGATTGCGGGGCAAGGGGGATTTAGAGACATCCGAATGTAAATTAAAATGTCGTTTAGGTGTAAAAATACCCCGCTGACTACGAGTGACCGGTCTATGACTCGAGGAAGAATTGAATGACTTTTGGGAATTTTCTGGGCTCGGGACGGACTGGCCAGCAGGCAGTGGGCCTGCTGGCCCAAATCGGTAACTGCTGGACTCTTCGGCTGGACCAGTTCCCAGACCGGGCGGACCGGCCCAATTTCTGGAACTGTTCCGGTGGGAATTACCGGGCGAGCGGCAGGCGGTGCGCTGGGTCCAGCGGGCAGTGGACCCGCTGGAGGATTTAGGGTGCGGGAGAGGTCCGAAAAATTCCGAATGATATACGGGGATATTTGGTCATCCAAAAAATTATACGACTTAGGCTCGGGAGTATGAACTTTCTTAAAAGGGAATTGGGTTTCATAAAAAATGACATGGAGATTTATAATGATTTTCTTGGAGGATAAATCAAAACACTTATAACCACGATGATTCGACGGATAACCCAAAAATACACACGGGGTAGACCGAGCCTGAAGTTTGTTAATTGTGGTGGATGGGAATAACGGATAACACAAGCACCCAAAAATCCGAAGATGAGAATAAGATGGGTTCTTATTATAAAGGATTTTGAGGGGGGAAGAATATGTCAGACCTTTAGAAGGAATTATGTTAAGAAGACATGTGGCCATTTGTAGAGCATGATGCCAAAAATATGGAGGTATGGAGGCATGAATTAGGAGAGTGCAGACAATGTTATTGATGGAACGAATTTTGCGTTCGGCCTTCTCATTTTGTGAAGATGTATGAGGACACAAAAATCGAAAATTGATCCCATTTTTAGCACAGAAATCCCGGAACTCCCTATTGTTATACTCTTTCCCATTATCACATTGAATATTTTTTATTTCTCTTTCGAATTGAGTACGAATGAACGCTCTAAATTGGATGAAGACGGAAAACACTTGTGATTTATTCGCAATTGGAAACGTCCACAAAAATCTAGAATAATCATCTAAAAAAAGAACATAATATCGATGATCCAATGAACTGAGAACAGGAGACGTCCATAAGTCGCTATGAATAATCTCAAATGGCATTGAAGTATGAGAATTGGAGTCTACAAATGGCAACTTAACAATTTTTCCTAATGAACAAGACTGACAAAGTGGAGTACGACTCGTACCCTTACAGGAAATAAAGCTATTTTCTCTAAAAACTGATAAAATAGAAGATCCCGGATGACCCAGACGAGCATGCCACATGAAAGGAGAGATGGCTGCAAAGGCTGACGGCAAGGTTTGACTCGATGGACTGAAACCAGGCATGATAGGATACAGATCCCCCCTACTATCACACCTCATGAGATGACTCCCCGTCTTGAAATCCTTCACGAGAAAAACCAAAAGGATCAAATTCAACGGAAACGGAATTGTCGTAGTGAACTTCCGACGTACACTAAATTTTTAATCAATTTAGGAGCATGTAAAGTATTTTTCAAGAGAAGGGGTGGATTGGGGGGAGACAACATTTTCTGACCATAACCCTGAATTGGAATATAGTTGCCATTACCAATAATTATAGCCCGAGGGGTGCTCAAATTGGAATAAGAGGAGAGAGTACCTGATTCAGAAGTCATGTGAGTAGTTGCCCCGGTGTCCATGTACCAATTTGGGTCCGGTTGAGTCAACCCCAACGTGTGCATCGCGGCCTCGATATCAGTCTGAGTGGGGCCTGCTGCATGATGGGCCTGCGGTGGTCGGGGCCCAAGAACTCCCCGTCCGTGGTGCACCCGGGCCGTAGCCGCTTTGTTGCTACCGCCGCCGGGCCACCGGCTCCGTGGGCCGCCATTGCTGGGTATTGGGCCTGGACTGTTGGCCAGCCCACTAGCCGCTGGAAACTGCTGCTGGATGGTACGGGTTCTACTGCCATGGGCCCCACTGCTGGGTCTATGGCGGTGGTGGGCCATTGTACCCTGGCTGGGACCCACCGCCTGCTTGTTGACCACCGGAACCGCCACCAGAACCGCCGTGTTTGCCCCCGCGATTTTTGTTATTATTTTTGCGATTATTCTTGCCGCCACCATTATTATGGTTTTGTCCCGAATTATTCACAAAACCTGAAGAACTAGGAGAGGACGCCACCATGACAACTGGGCTTGCTCCGGTAGCCGCCTTTTTAGCTAAACCGGCTTCTTCCAACGTAAGCATGGAGCGGGCTTGATGAAAGTCTAGAAGAGGGTTGCTTTGGCGAAGGAGAGTTCCAACACCATTATAGGCCTCCGAAAGATCGGCAACCAACTGTAGAACTAGACGATTATTTGTTACTGGTGCGCCAACATTACGAAGTTGATCCGCCAACTCCTTTAGTTTCTTGCAATATGCAGAAACGTTTGGAAATTCGTCCATTCGAACGAGAGAGAATTCCTGCTCGAGTGTGACGACACGGGAATGTTGGTTGTCTTGGAATATGTCACGCAATCTATTCCATGCAGCCATAGCCGTGGTATCCGGCTCCATAATCGTCGTAGAAGGTCCAATGAAATAGTGGCATATATCCACCGAAGAACGGTAGCATCAAGTGTAATCCATAACTCAGGATCCTCCGCAGGAAGGGGTCTAGCGGGAGGAATGATGTGATGAAGAACTTGATAAGATATAGCGTGAATTTTAAACAACTCCGCCCACGTCGCATATTGGACGTTTTTCATCTCAAGGACAATAAGGATACTGCTCTTGATATTGGAAACCGTGAGGGCAGAGTGAAAATTGTTCTTAGACATATTGAAAGAACAAAGAAGAAAGGGAAATTTAAGAGAGGTGTTTTTGAGAGCGGAAGACGAAATTTGGAAGAGAAACCCGAGGACGGGGGGGGGGGGGGTCTCGGCCAAAGGGAGGCAAAAGTTTGAGAGAGAAAAAAACTTTTGTTTAGACCTAGTCTCTTGATACCATGAAAGAAATAATCCCCTTGATTATTTTCATTGATTGAATAGATATATATACAAGTTACAAACCTTCTTCTACCATAATTCTAACTATACAATATGGTAAGTGTATATCCTAATTATGGTAAGTGTATATCCTAATCTAGGTAACAAATATACTACAATATACACACAATATACTTTCCTTAATATACAAGATTTGTCCACTGATTTTCTGCCCTAACTCCCGTGATGGGCCGGGCCGGGACGTCTTCTTTGCGCACCGCTTCGCTATCGCCGAGAGGCCCAACAGGGGGCCGGGTGGACGTCTTCCGCACCGCTACTGCTATCGCCGAGAGGCCCAACGGGGGGCCGGGCCGTTCTTTGCACCGCTTCGCTTAGCCCACTGCTTCAGTCCATTGATATATATGTGATATACACTGCTGTATATTCAGTGTATATCACATGTATATTGCTCTGTTTAACAAGGAAATTAGCCAGGGCTTTCCCTAGGTGCAAGTTTATATCAAGAAGGCCTCGCGATTCCCCTTTGCCAAGCTCTTCAAGTCTCCATGAATCTGAGTCAACTAAATTTGGCATTTCCACATCCTATTATTAGTAACTTAATATAAGATTGTTGTTCTGTTTGTGAGATAAAGGGCACTTATGTCCAAAAATTTCATACTTGTCTTTGTTTCTTTGAAATGTATTCTAGTAGTAGGGGTGTGTGCCTATTGAATGTATGTTTGTCAAGTCCTCTATTGTTGAAGCATATGTTAGAGTTGTCAAGTTAATTATCTGTGCAAAACTCATTTTTATTTGGCTTTGGAACTTATTATGCTTTTTAAAGTGAGCAACAACAACAATAATAACATATCCAGTATAATCCCACAAGTGGGGTCTGAGGAGGGTAGAATGTACGCAGACCTTACCCTTGTCTTTGTGGGGCAGAGAAGTTGTTTCAAAAAGACCCTAGGCTCATAGAAAGGAAAAGAGAAGAAAAGAAGAGAAAAGAAAATGAAAGGAATATAATTGATAGGCTGCGGTTTTCAGGCCAAGTGCGCGAAGAACCTTTTGTCAATTATGGAAAGTGAATGTAGTTTGGTTTAGTACGAGATTGGTTCACGCCTCACAATGCTTAATTCTCTTACCAGTTACTTGAGAAAGGTCATAAATAAAAATCAGATGTTGCAATGCAACAATATATAAAAGGGCAATAGAACTTAAATTAATAGGGCATTGAATTGCCTAGCCAGACAAATAGTTGAGACATGAAATTACCATAGCTCAAATGGAAGGATACATTACGAAAAAAGTACTAAACCATATATATTAGTTCAATATAACTTGCCCAAAACAAAGAAATGTACAATGTTCTTGAAAATAAGAAATATTGACTTTGCAACAAGACGTTAGATAATTACTAAACTTGATATGTTCCTCAACAAAAGAGGAAAGCACTTATGAGAAGTAGAACTTTGAAATCCTCTTCAAACTTCAAACACAAACAACATAATGGAGAAGGACTAAAATAGCAGATGTCCATTCAAAAGCAATGAGCTTGATAAATGGCAATAGAGTTGAAGAACCAGAATAGTAGTAAGGTGGGGGAGGTCCATAGTTATACTGGGGGCAGCACGGAGTAACAGGCTGAGCTGGCGGACAATTTGCATAACCGGTAGGTGGTGGAACGCCGTAGCTTTGGTAGCCAGAAGGTGGTAGTGGTGGTGTTAGTGGCGGAGATTGGCAAGTATATGGACAAATTGTACAATTTGTACAAACACTTTGTTCTTGTGGTGGTGATATGCCATCTCCATAAGCACCTTGAATATTATCCTGAGTATTATTGCTACCAAAAGCACTTGAGAAAAAGTAGAGTAAGACCAACCAAACCCCTAGAAGAAACTTCACATTTTCTTGAGCCATTCTTGGTTTTCAAACTCCCACACACTTTGATAGAGAGTTAAAAGAATAGATCTCTCATTTTATGTTAAGTTTGTCTCATGGTTTTGGGGCACTGAATTCATGTATCAAGTGACACATCAAACCAAAACCATGCCACATAGTAAGCAAATGTGGCAAATTCAAGGTGTTGATGATGTTATAAATTTGACTTTGTTTGCATGGATCTTCATACAAAGACAAGGAAAAAAATGTGGGAAATATAAATCATCTAAAAGATAAGTGAACTAGAGACTGCTAGGTTAGCTATTTCATTTGTATATGTCATTAAGATGAAGTGATTTAGAGGATTAGGTCAGCAATTTCATTTGCACATGGCAATACAGCTAATTAACACAGGCAAAACTTGGAATCATCAAAAGAGAACATTATGAATTGGCTATCTAAATTCAAGTTGTCTACAACTTCTCCAAAATGGAATGAAACTTGGCACTTGTTTGAAGTTTCCAAAAAATTGAGTTTGCAAACTCACTTTCATAAATAAAAGATATATTTTTACTATATTTTTATTATCTCTCTCTAATAAATTGCATTCTAATCAATACTGATTATTTTCAAGAAAGGATAAAATGGGATAAAAATATTTAATTTCATTAATATTTTGTAAAATGAAAAGTACTTTGGCACCGGTATTTTTAGTAACCTTGATAATTAATATGAGATACAGGAGTATTTTCTTTCTCGCCTAAGCTAGATTACCTTGGCATGATTTTGGAGACTTCCCCTTTTGTTCAACTTTGTTTAGCTGCTAAGTAATTATTCATAATTTACTATATGTATCACCAAATTGACTATGAAATAGTGAACCTTTTTGGTCGAAAATTTTTATTATGTCTCACAAAATTGATACTAATTGTATGTTACTTATTTTTGTCACACATGTTAGTGGACTCAAGATATAAGAAAAATTGGTTGTTGTCATAAAATTAGTGAATTTCACATGTCAAAATACCTTGAGAAAAATAGTCCAATTTAACCCTTCTAATGGTTTAAAATTGTCCTCAATTTTGTTTTAGATTGAAGCTCCGTCAAGGGCAAAAATAAGATTTTTTCCTAGTGGTGATGTAAGATTAGACCCAAAGTATAAGTGAAGAAAAAGTTAGTTAATTTCATGTTGTATTGAGGCAGATTGGACCTTTTCTCTTGAATAACTTACGGTATTATATAAGTATCCAAATTTACCGTGCTATTAAATTTTTTAATTTAAATATCTAGGAAAAGTCTACCTATATTATTATTTGTTGTTGATGAAAGAGAAGGAAAACCAATTGGACGATAGTGCCGTGCACACTGTAAGTCCAAACTATTGACATTTATTATTTAAAGGTAAAAGGGTAAAAAAAATCTTTAAATTATTTAAAATAGGTTAATTTTATGTTTTATTTCAAAAATGACCTCGTTGTTAGTTAACTAGTTCAAAATTAAGTTTGTTGTTAGTCAACTAGTTCAAAAATGCCTTCTAACTAGCGAAATAATTTAAAAATACGCTTCTTACTAATTATTGCTCCAAAACAAGGGAAAGAGGGTCAATTTTGACCCTGTTCCTTTAAAAAATAAAATGGGGGAGGGTGTTGAATGTATGAAAAATATAATAACATAGAAAAAATTAGTAGTATAAAGAATTTTCATTTTAGGAAATAAAAAACTATGACATATCACTATTAGAAACAAAGGTTTTTTCTACCGATATTTAATCGGAAATTTGGTGCTATAAAATATGATTTTCCCACATCATTTCCACCGAACCAATTCACTGAGAAAAAGCATGGTGGAAAACATGTTCTCATTGAAATGCTGAGAAACTTTTAATTTTTTTGGTGTGAAAACACTACTATTTAATTTTTTTCTACCGATATTCAGTGAGAAATAACCACTGAATATATTTCAGTGGAAAATTAGCGATTTTTTTAGTAGTGTATATCTTTTATTTTTCTAGCTCCTTAAGCATTGTGTATGCGCTATTACGTCTTAGCATGAAATTATAAACTACCTTTTCTTACAGAATTATTTAAAAATTTGTTTTCTACATTAATAATAATGTATTTATTTTACTAACTCTAACAATAATATGATAAAAGAATCAAATTTAACTATACCTTGGTAACTTTAAACCATCCAGGTTTCAGTCAAGGATTAACAGTTTTGATGAGAGGAACGAGTAGAATAAACATTTAATTGAATTAATTGTATATATCGTCTAAAAAATCAAAATAATCTCACAAAATCTAATATAAATTTTTGCTCAAACCTTTACAATTAAGAAAACTTATCCCCAACTTTAAATGGAGGGCAAAAGTGCCCCATTTCAAATAGCTCAAGCACAAAATTGGCTCACTTTCCCTTGATTTAAAGTAACCGTTAGTAAAAATGGTAGTTTTGAGCTATTTGGCTAGTTAGTGGATATCTTCTAACTAATTAACTAATGGCGAGGACATTTTTAGTAGAAAATTTAACGACAGGTAAAATTAACCTATTTCGAATAATTTAAGGTCTTTTTTTTTGTCTTTTTAAGAAAAAGGACTTTCGTAAACCATAGGTTTGTTGCCTAGGGCTAACGTCCGGGTATGAATCGTCTTTTAAAACATTTGTTTCAGCAATATAGAAGGTGTTATTATTGTACTCTGACAGAATATACACGTACTCATGTATATTGGTATATAATTTGTAAATTTCTTGTACAAGTGTAATTATGATAGTAGTCTTGTATTAGGAAAAGGTAGTAGTCTGCCCTTCATGACCCGAATTGGAAAATGACCATGGATGATGAATATAATGCTCTTATTGAAAATAAGACGTAGGAGTTAGTGCCCCGTTCGCTTGGTGTCAATGTTATTCATTCTATGTGGATTTTTACTCATAAGGAAAAATCTTATAGTTGTTTTGAGAGGCATAAGGCATGTCTTGTAGGTGATGGCAAAACTCAACGGGTTGGCGTGGATTGTAGAGAGACATTTAGTTCGGTGGTCAAACCGGCAACCAATCGCACTGTTCTCAGTCTGGCTCTCTCGAAAGCATGGCACACTCATCAGCTGGATATGAAAAGTACTTTCTCACACGGTGATCTCAAGGAAACAATTTACATGCATCAGTCCTTGGGTCTTAGGGACCCCGATCATCCTATCCATGTCTGTTTGCTGAAGAAGTTTTTGTAAGGCCTAAAACAGGCCCCTCGGGCTTGGTACAAAAGGTTTGCAGATTATGTGTCTACAATTGAGTTTTCTCACAGAAGGTCTGATCATTCTCTATTCATCTATCGCCGTGGTACTTCTCTAGCATACATTCTGTTATATGTGGATGATATTATATTGACTGCCTCTTATGATAAAATGCGCAAGTCTATCATGTCTCTCCTCAGTTCCGAATTTGCTATGAAAGACTTGGGGCCTTTGAGTTATTTTTTGGGTATAGTTGTAACTCGTCATGCAGATGGTTTATTTATATCCCAGAGGAAGTATGCAGATGAGATTATTGAATGGGCTGTCATGTAATCCTGTAAGTCATCTCCTACTCTGGTTGACACTAAACCGAAGCTAAGTGTTAATTCTAGCACACCTTACGAGGATCCCCCCCACTATCGCAATCTTGTAGGGGCTCTTCGGTATTTTACATTCACGAGGCCCGATATTACTTATGCAGTGCATCAGGTGTGTCTATTTATGCATGATCTGAGGGACGAGCACATGCATGCTCTCAAACGCATTGTGCGTTACATTCAGGGTACTCTTGATTATGGTTTACACTTATATCAATCCTCCGTATTTACTCTCGTGTCTTATATAGATGTTGATTGGGGTGGATGTCCAGATACCAGACGTTCTACATTTGGTTATTGTATGTTTCTTGGTGATAACTTGGTCTCTTGGTCGGCTAAACAACAGGCTACTTTATCGCGATCCAGTGTTGAGGCCGAGTATAGAGGGATAGCCAATGTGGTGTCTAAGTCTTGTTGGTTGCGTAATCTCCTATTAGAGTTTCACTTTCCTATTCAGAAAGCTACATTGGTCTACTGTGATAATGTTAGTGCAGTCTATCTCTCTGGGAATCCGGTCCAACATCAACGCACTAAACATATCGAGATGGATATTCACTTTGTTCGTGAAAAGATAGCTCGTGGACAAGTACATGTCTTGCATGTCCTTTCACGGTACCAAATTGTTTAGATCTTTACTAAATGTCTTCCCTTAGTTCTGTTTGAAGATTTTAGGGACAGTCTCAGGGTACGACAACCGCCCGCTATGACTGCAGGGGTGTGACAGAATATACACGTACTCGTGTATATTTGGTATATAATTTGTAGAATTCTTGTACAAATGTAATTATAGTAGTAGTCTTGTATTAGAAAAATGTAGTAGTCTTGTATTAAGAAAAGGTGGATTTAATTTCCGTAATTAGATATTGTATATATACCTTTTACATTAATGAAAATAATCAAGAGATTATTTTCTTTCATACTCAACTAGTATTCTTTTTTCAGTCAAATCAAATAAACATAGACTTTTTTGGAATGACAACTTTAGGGACTTACCGAGAACTTCTTCATTTGTAACAAGAATAACAAATAGAGAAGATTAAACAAGACAAAGAAATGGTAATTTGATTTGCTTGGTGGTCACATTGTTTCTTGTGAAGTTGAACTTGACTATAGTAACTTCTTAATCGCGCGAATTCTCTTAAACAAAGAATATCTATTATACAAAAGATTAAGAAAATTCTTATCTAGAGTATATTATATGTCAGTTCGGACATACGTAGTAACTTTTGTTTTTAAATCATGTATTTGTATTAGAGAATTCAATAAATATGTATAAATATTAATACAAACCTAATAATTAACACGTGCTATGTCAGTGACAAATTCAGAACCCATAAATTTTAAATTCGGACTCTGACACTATATGACCTCAACTCACTTTCCATACTTAATTTTCAGGTAATGTAAATTGTTTTTGGTTGAAGTACAAATAATTCCTCTTAGCAGAAAATCCAGAAGTCATAAGCACTTGGGAGAAGCCACTATATTTGTTCTCTTTTTTGGCTATGCAAATCTCTGCTATTTTATTGAACATCTCATGCTTCTTTACAAAAGGTTGAGCTGCATATTCCTCCATAGCCATCCACTGCGAGTATTAAAGAGGAATAAAACTATTCAGTAAGAAATCTTTTTTGGCACAAATAAAACTTAAAATCTAGTTTAATAGTAATCAAATTAAAAGCCAATCAAATTGAATTTCACCTACAAAATCTCCCTACTGAAAATACTAAAACAAATTAATCTTTTAAATCGTAGTACTATGAAGTATTAAACTAAGGAAAATTCGTGGGTTAATTTCACCAACGGTCACTAAACTTTACTTATGTACTAATTTTTGTCTCACTAAAGTGACTAAACTTTACTTGTTGTATTAGTAAAGCCACAAAACTATTTTTTGGTCTCATTAAAGTCACTGAATTATACGTTAATTACCCAAAAAGTACATCTTCATCGAAAAATCAAGTTTCTCGCACTGAAAAATGACATGTCGGCAATTATTTTAATTCCTTTTTTTAATTAAATTTAAAAGGTTGAACTACGTATTCCTCTATAGGCATCCACTGCGAGTATTAAAGAGTAAAAAACTATTCAATAAGAAACTTTTCATGGCATAAATATAACTAAAACTAATTAATCTTAAATCGTATTAAAGTTTAAACTTGGGAAAATTCAGGTATGATTAGTAATGAGAAATGACACTATATACCTGTGCTCCGTCGATTTCAGAATTTTGCTTATGGATCTCATAAGAAAGTGGTTTTAGCATGCAAATAAAGAATAAATCCGACTTCTCGAAGAATGATTTATGGCTTTGCCTGTAATAAAACAAATAAGTTTGAGTATCTAAGTGTAAATAATTACTCCCGACATCCCATTTTAACAATCGCTTTAGTTTTTAGGCGTCCATTCAATAATCATAAATGCAAAATATAGTTTATAAAGTTACCCCTATTTAATAAAATTAAATTGATTGCATTACTAAAAAAACATTATTTTCCCACTGAAAAATATTCAGTGACTATTCTCACTGAATGTCGGTGGGAAAAAATTAAATTGTAGTGTGAACACACGAAAAAAATAGAAAGTTTCCAAGTGTTTCAATGGGAACCTGTTTCTCACAATGTGTTTTCCTAGTGATTTCCTTCAACGAATTGAGGTGAGAAAATCATGTTTTATAGCACAAATTTTCCACTGAATATCGATGAGAAAACCCTTTATTTCTAGTAGTGTTATGTCCTCCTAAATAATGTACATTTTTCTTTAATATCACGAGTAGTTAGAAACAATTTTCATTTCATCTTGAATTCTTGAAATGAAAAGTATTTTGGAGACACTTTGTTTTTTAGCTAAAGCGACTGTTCATTTGGTACAAAGATAGTAGTTTAGAAGAGGAAATGACACAAGAAATAATTGTGAAATCCCATCCCTAGTGCTTTAGTACATCCTTCAAAAATGTTCATATATTAAAGAAAAGGCATAGGGGATTACCTGAATGCAAGTAGCTCTATAAATTCTGCTTTTATCTGAAAATCATAATAAAGCCAAAAAGTTTAGTAATTAAAGAAAATGAAATTATTTGTAAAGATGAAATAATTGTTAGAAATTTAATTAGCTTAGTATGAAGCTCTAGTATTGCACTTACTCCTGTTTCTTCATGTACTTCTCTTACAGCAGCATCACATATATCCTCCCCCTGGTTGTATGGAATTAAGAATTTGATTTAGTGATAATTTTGTTGCAATGTAAATATAGGAAAGAGGATTCAAAATTGTCATTATTATTTTTATTACCTCATCAACAACCCCAGTAGGTAGTTTCCACACCCCTGTACCCCTGAATGTCCCATTTTTTTCTTGGACTACTAATACCTGTGAAAAAATGACATATGTCACGCGGGTATTTGTTGGAACGACAATAAACACATTGAATAATTATTTCCTATGGTCGCAAATATTAGTCCTTTGGTGATTGAATTTGTTCTAAAATATTTGGTATTTATATAATAAAAGAAGTTATTTTAATTTTATTTTTCCCCAAATTCATTTTAAATAGTAGAATATTAATTAAGTGAAACATATAATTTACAAGAGAGATAAAGGACAATTTAGACAAATATTTCTTACAATTAAAGTGATGTGCAAATATCCTAAAAGACTGATAATATGGTCTCTAAGCAGTATTATACTTCCTCTATTAGAATGTATATAATCATGTTTGACTTGACCGATAATGATATTTGAGTTGGTGCAGATTTAAAATTTTTGAAACTTGTAATCTTAAGATTGCCATAAGGTTTTTGTGGGTGATAAAACGGTACTATTAATGATATGTAAAATGAAAATTTAAAATTTTATTATTTACAAATGCAAAAAAGTGTCAATTTTTTCAAAATAAAATGAACAATAGAAAGAGCTAATTTGTCCAAGAAAGATGTATACTTCTCCAGTATGATTGATGACAAGAGCCCCAATACCAACTCTGTGAGAAGCATTTGCAGGTATAGTATGAGGCGTTTGAGGAATCCAGTACACCAGCATCAAATATGTTGGCTCTGCATGGTGATACCAAAATCCTTCCTGCACCATTAAAAAAAAATTAGTACTAACACAAATTAAATCATCAATCTTTTATTTTTTTTCTTAATTTATGTGACATTTTTCTTTTCTTGAGAGTCAATTTGAGTTAATCTTTAAAGTTAACTTGGATTAGACCAACTCATGATATTTTAAAATTTAAATATAAATATTCAAAAACTATACGAAAAATACTATAAGTTTCAATTCTTCTTATCATGTCAATATGATGAAACAATAGACTCCCTTCATCCCATATTACTTGTCCACTTTCCTTTTCTAAAAGTCAAATTATATAAATTTTGACCAACATTTTGTGATATATTTTTTATCATATTGATATGAGAAATTTGCCACTTGTAGTACTAATCTAATTTCGTGTAGTTTTTTAATATTTATATTATAAATTTAAAATATTGAAATGATCTAATCTAATTTAGTTTCGAAGATTAGTTACTTTAACTCTCAAAAAGAAAAATATGACAACTAATATGAAATAGATGTAGTATTTTCAAATATCAATAAAAGATTCACGAATTTTGAAAAATGAAAAGTTTCGAATCAATAGAACAGATGGAGTAGTGTATTGGCCTCGTGAGTTAATGACACTACTTTAGATTTTCATTTACCCACCTTGACTGCAGCATTAACTAGGTCGGCATGTTCTATAGGCAATTTAATCCAAACACCCCTCTTCCGCTGAAAACAAAAAATAGACATATTATATTGTCATGGCCAAAGACATATCTTCATATTAGGGGGGTGTGAATCCGGTTTTTTAGTTTGGTTTTACATTATTCAGTTTAGATTTTTTGGTGTTCGGTTTCTAAGAACTACAATCCAATCTTAACCAAAATAAATTTGGTTTGATTCAGTTTTTCCCTTTTTGGTTCGGTCTTTTTCGATTTGGTTATTTGGTGGCGTCATGTAAAATAATTAACATAATCAAAATGACAAAAAAGAATAAATATTATAGAGAATGAGAAGTAATCATGTCAAATCTCTTAAATATATTTTCTAATATAAATCATACAATATTTAAAAGTATATTAATACATGTCCATAACCTAAAGATTCAGAATAAGTCATATTATATACTCTAATATATATAAATTAGATTTTTTCAATTTTTTGGTTTTTATTTTCTAAATTCGAAACCAAACCAAATATCTAATTTTTTTAAACTTTCCAATCCAAAACCAAACCAGAAAACCAATCCAAACTAAAATTCAGTTTGGTTCAATTTGATTTTTCAATTTAATCAGCATAATGCACACCCATATTCATAATTTTCCTTCCATTTTGTTAAAGACAGGAATTAACAAAGAGGGAACCACAAGTATATAAAGGAAGGATCAAGCTTATAGTTTTGGGGCATTCACTATACGTTCAATTCCTCCAACTATACAAATTTATACATTTGAATTTTAAGATCATATACATAAATTGTACTATTTCAGTATAAATGATCAGACAGAGTGTTAGATTGTATTAATATCTCTTGAGGAGTCTTTCTCATTAATAAAAATATATATAGTGTGTACTGTTGGAAATTTGCCTTTGGCGGGAGTTGCGACCGACCAACTTTAACGGCTTAAACACTAGTGTAACGTATGTTGGAGAATCTGGTTCTTCACACATGCATGATCTACTAAGTACGTAGATAACCGTAGGGCCAAGAATCATCAAATTTCATTGAGAAATGAAAGAGATATTGGTTCACGAAGTAAGGTGTTTGAAGCATGGAAAGTGTGGTATTGTGTGTAATTCTCCCTCATCGGTAGAGGAAGAAAGAATTGTTGTGTATATAAGATTCGAAATTGGTTTGGGGTTTGGGACCCCAAGGGGTATCCCATGTGTTTAAAGGAGGGAGGACCTAGATGTGCTTCGGTTCGAGGAAAGACCACACGCGCGCCGCCGCCGCCCGCCCGTCCCGTCCCGTCCGGTTCCGAGTTCACGGGGTCACGGGGTCACGGGGTCATGGGTTGTGGGTTGTGGGTCTTCTGATATTATCTTTTTGGGCCAGAAAACTTTGCCAGAAGTACAGTTTGATCCCGTGTTTCGGATATACGCTTGGACCGAATTCTTTCGGATGTGCGCTTTGGTCCCCGAAGTTTCAAGATGTACGAGTTTGGTCCCCGAAGTTCGAATTTCGACGGTCAAGACAAAAAGCCAAGCACTCAATTCAGCCATTTATTTTGGCTGAATTACTCCTCATATAATGGCCAAATCCGTTGGTCTTTCACCATTTATGTTGGTGACTTTACTACCTCCATAATGGCCATTATTTGGCTATTATGGAGGCGCTTTTCAGCAAGAACAACCCCTCCCTCTCCTATATAAACACCCCATTACACCATTGTTGAGCACTATCAAGAAGCTAACGAAAACTTGATGAGAGGCAACACACGAAAATACACAAGCGAAATTTCTTCTTCCTACAACTTCCAAGCATCATTTCGTTACTCAATATTCTTCACGGTAGCTCTTGAGTTTCCTTTGCTCAAGGGTTCCATTGCTGTTTTATCTTGGGAGACAAATTGTCCAGGACGTATAAAGGATACATACGGGGCAATATTGTCTTAAGGACAGAGTGCTACACTCGACTCAGCAAAAACAATTTCCATTTTTCTATCTTCTACAAAACTGGAATTTCCAGCTTTTCTTGGTGTAACTATTGTAATTTTCAGATTCCATGTTGAATTATTGAATCTTTGTTTATCCTTTCGAATACTTGTAATAGTTAAATACTTCCCGTACTGCTTTATAAAGTACCATAGAGCAAAACTCCCAACAACTTAAGACAATATTTGTATTGTATTACTATTAGTATTCGAAAGATGTCGGTCAAAAATTGTGTGACCAAATCTGGATATGGAAATGGTTTTCTGGTAGAAGAGAGTGATGATGATGAACGTGTTCATGGTGTCACCGCTACCAAGACGGGTGGAAACAAGCGCTCACGAGAGCCTCGAGGATGTCAACTGGGACAAGAGGAGAAGACGAAGATGTTATTCTATCTTGTAGCGAAGGCCTATATCCGTCCTTAAAAAGGATCCGAATAATGGTGAGAAGGAAATGGACACTCGGTCGATGAAGTGACCGAAGTGAGCCGTAATCCGAAATTGGGATAAGTAGTTTTTCTTACTTGTCAAGAATAAAGATTAAATTATGTCCGATTAAAAATGGATTAAAGTAAGGAGGAATATGAAAACAATTTATATTCCTTATGCTTTAACAAATCGAAGTTTAATCTCATCTTCTTTTCCGTTTAAAGATTGGATTTTGTAAACGACTTAAGAAGATCCGTTCTTTTAAGTGTAATTACTAAAGTGTGTAAAGTATGTTCGCACATACGAGGGAGTAAGATCCACCGATCGTGCGAAAATCGTTACCACTCTTAAGTAAGCGCCAAGAATTATCTCGGGCACCAATCATAACGGAAGAAGTCTAAAAGTTAATGACGTTGAGCCCGTCATATTATTTGGCGAAGATCCTTCATAGGATGATATTGGACACTCGGTCATACAAAGCCTCCGGCGACCGGAGTCGGCCAAAATTCCTTTGATAGGATGATATTGGACACTCGGTCATACAAAGCCTCCGGCGACTAGAGTGGGTTGAAATTCCTTTGATATGATGATATTGGACACTCAACATATAAGGCCTCCGTGCGACCGGAGTGGTGCCGAGAATTCATTTCATAGGAAAAGTGGTGGACACCTAGTAAGGTGGGCCGAGTTTCCAGGTCCTAAATGATCTGAAGGCCTAAATAAAGGCAGTAAAGAAATTGGACACTCAGTCTGCCAAAGCAACTAGAGTGGACCCGAGTATCGAGATCACATATGATCCGGTTACGCCCTAACCACGGCAAAAGGTTGTTCATGTGAAGCAACGCCACCTCTAAAATCAAAGGGGCTGGAGAGGTTGTCCTCAATAGGACTTCAAGAAATGAGATCACTCTAAAAGAGGTGATACATGTTCATAACTTGGTTAAAGGACGTTGTTGGTCAAATCTGATTTGAGGCTAGTCCAACAGGTCCGTAAAAACTAAGAGTGGTACAATATGTCTATATCCAAATGAATGATATATTTGTAATCCGTGCATCTATGCCATCATAGATTAAGACACGTTAAATAGCAAGTCATTCAAAAGCTAACGATGTTGAGATTGTTGCCTTCTGTCGACATAAACCCTCAAAATAAATGTGAGGTAGATGAAGAGGCAAAATCACCTTTCCAAATTCCGTCAAGGGAATAGCGAAAGAAGCACCGCTCCTCTAGAACTTAGTCACACCTAATTGGGTGATTTGAAGTTTATACAAAATAGAGGGGGGAGACAAGTACGTTGTGATCTTCATTGATGATGGTACAACGTATGGAATCCTTTGTTTGTTGAAAAGCAAAGATGAAGTTGTTGAAGCGGATAAGCGCTACAAAGTCAAGTTGAAAATCAACTATGCCTATGGATTGCAAAATTCGTAGCAATAGAGGGGAGAATTTGAAGCATCGTTTATTAAACGACCGCTCACTACTCACCTCGCCCAACGGTGTTAGCCAAGCGCAAAGCCGTACTCCCAAATTATGTGGGGCAAGGCGATCCTTACCGCTAATGCGATTCTCAACGAACTCCGCATAAGGATAAGGATAACCCTCCGTGTGAGACATGGAAAGGATCTCACGGACAAATGTTGTGATGTGGGGTGGTTTCATACCTAAGATCGTAGATTGCATATCCACCGGATCCGCAAATAACGATAGTTTTTATCGCCTCTTGGCGTCAAAGAATGCTTTGAATTCTTTGGAGATAACTTTCCTTGGAAAAGGAAAAGGAGTAATTGCTCAAGGTTAACAAGAACCCGCGAGGGCTCGATCGTCCGGAACTAGACGTTCCGTATCTTCATGACTCGAAAGTTGCTTTCTATCCGGAACTTAATATTCCGGATCTCGAACTCGGGGATTCTAGATGTTGAACCAAGACGGAGCAAAGAGGGGACAAAGACTTGTTCCGGTCCTTCTAGCTTGTATGGTTGAGAACGAACCATGGACAATTAACAAATAATTGTTATCTCCAAAAGCGCCGCTTTGGAAAGAAGCTAAAGGGAGAAATAGATTCCATATATAGAACCATACGTGTGTAATAGTTAATCTTCCTTCGGGAAAAGAACCTTTGGGTTGTAAAAAGTGCTCCCCCGTGAGTAGCTTCACATCCAGGGCCATTGTAATCTTACATGGCATGGGTGTTGAAACGACCTTCCAAACCGGAGAGTTGGAAGAAGAGGATCGAATTGGTTCTTTGAATCGTTGGGCTTCTTCCCCGAACTTTCATTTTGGTCCCCGAAATGTTAACATTTTGGTCCCGAAAGTCTCGTATAAAACAAACAATGAATCGATCACGTAAACATTGACTCGAAGTTAGAAAGCCAACGGTTGGAAAACCAACGGTCGAGAGTGAAAATCATATTGAAACAAAGTCTCGATATGAAAGATATGTGTATCACGAGATGACTTCTTAGGAATTGAATTTCTAAGACATCTAACGGATCGGTCAATAGTTGACGATCTCGTTGTAGCCACCAATGGATATGAATCATATAACCGATTGGAATCATGGTGCACCCATAGACAAGGAGTGATATGCACAAAGTCACGTGTAGTTCAATGTATTGTACACACTACAACCGACCCGGTATCGTCCTACAAACATATTAGTTGAACTAAGGTTCACCGATGATCTTAATACATGATCAATAGAAGGCGTTAAGTCGGATATGACGATATCCGAATTATTCGCTTATCTACGGATTATTGTATTCGGATGTCCAAATGGTTACGGGAGAACACAAGATGCAACCGGACATCGGATCCGAAGAACACCAAAGCCACAAGTAAATGTGTATGGTGGTTCTTGGAAAATCCTCTAAGCAAACTTGCATCGGCCGATTCATGATGGAATCGGAGTTTATCGCTTTATACAAAGCATGAAAGAAGTTGAGTAACTTCACGGATCCTTAGAGGACGTCCCTTATTGGGAGAAACCCGTGCCTTCAAAGCGCTTATACACTTGTGGCTAGTCGGTCGGCTTTAGGAAGGACACGGATGACGGCGTCTGGACATATCTGTCGGAGACATAAGACCGTATGGCGCTTGATCATCACGGGTGTCACTTCCTTATTTACTAACTAAGGGACTACCCGGAGATCAAGTTTTCTCGCCTGTCTAGGGAATGGGCTTAAAACCCAAAATATACGGACCAATACAAATGGAAACCCAACCTTACGAACCGGAGATCCCGAATTTGGTTCAATGGGAAAACTAAGTTGTAAAGGTTCGCTTGATCGCTTCGGTCCGAAGCATGAGCACTTCGGATAGTGATTTCGAAAAGAAACACCAAATCCAAAGCCGTTCCCGCGATAGACGTTAAGTGCTATCTCGCAGTATGGGTAAAGGTTAAGTTTTCAAAACTCGTAATGATCCTCAACAATTGAGGTTAGGTCTTTGGGAAACTTTTAATGGTTCCTAACACTTGTGAAGTGGGGTATAGCAGATACCTTGTAGGAGACCACCTATTTAAGTGCGAGGACGGGCCGCCTCAAATTGAACGCACTTAAGAATCCAAGACGTTGTCCATGGCCAAAACGGACAAAACATTATGAAGAAGAGAGTAAGGGAATTTGTTGTGTTGGTACCGTTGTCTTGGCTTACACTAAACACCGACGGTTCAAGACATCACGTTCACCGCGCGATAAGTAAGTCCGATGGTATTCAACTATGGAAGGTTCAAAGCTGAGGCTACCTCTCCTTATGCAACATCGGTCCGCTGAAATATTGCTGAAAATGAAAAGACACCATGTGAGTGCGCCAAAATCTCTTTCAAGAGGGGATTGTTGGAAATTTGCCTTTGGCGGGAGTTGCGACCGACCAACTTTAACGGCTTAAACACTAGTGTAACGTATGTTGGAGAATCTGGTTCTTCACACATGCATGATCTACTAAGTACGTAGATAACCGTAGGGCCAAGAATCATCAAATTTCATTGAGAAATGAAAGAGATATTGGTTCACGAAGTAAGGTGTTTGAAGCATGGAAAGTGTGGTATTGTGTGTAATTCTCCCTCATCGGTAGAGGAAGAAAGAATTGTTGTGTATATAAGATTCGAAATTGGTTTGGGGTTTGGGACCCCAAGGGGTATCCCATGTGTTTAAAGGAGGGAGGACCTAGATGTGCTTCGGTTCGAGGAAAGACCACACGCGCGCCGCCGCCGCCCGCCCGTCCCGTCCGGTCCGGTTCCGGTTCCGAGTTCCGGGTTCCGGGTTCTCGGGTTCACGGGGTCACGGGGTCACGGGGTCACGGGGTCATGGGTTGTGGGTTGTGGGTTGTGGGTTGTGGGTCTTCTGATATTATCTTTTTGGGCCAGAAAACTTTGCCGTGTACGCTTTGATCCCGTGAAGTTTCGGATATACGCTTTGGACCGAATTCTTTCGGATGTGCGCTTTGGTCCCCGAAGTTTCAAGATGTACGCTTTGGTCCCCGAAGTTCGAAATTTCGACGGTCAAGACAGAAAAAAGCCAAGCACTCAATTCAGCCATTTATTTTGGCTGAATTACTCCTCCGTAATGGTCAAATCCGTTGGTCTTTCACCATTTATGTTGGTGACTTTACTACCTCCATAATGGCCATTATTTGGCTATTATGGAGGCGATTTTCAGCAAGAACAAATGCCCCCTCCCTCTCCTATATAAACACCCCATTACACCATTGTTGAGCACCAACAAGAAGCTAACGAGAAACGATGAGAGGCAACACACGAAAATACACAAGCAGAAATTTCTTCTTCCTACAACTTCCAAGCATCATTTCGTTACTCAATATTCTTCACGGTAGCTCTTGAGTTTCCTTTGCTCAAGGGTTCCATTGCTGTTTTATCTTGGGAGACAAATTGTCCAGGACGTATAAAGGATACATACGGGGCAATATTGTCTTAAGGACAGAGTGCTACACTCGACTCAGCAAAAACAATTTCCATTTTTCTATCTTCTACAAAACTGGAATTTCCAATTTTCTTGGTGTAACTATTGTAATTTTCAGATTCCATGTTGAATTATTGAATCTTTGTTTATCCTTTCGAATACTTGTAATAGTTAAATACTTCCCGTACTGCTTTATAAAGTACCATAGAGCAAAACTCCCAACATGTACAATGTGGAATCATAATACAATAGGGATTCTATATCTACCATAATTATACATTATTAAATATTACAAAATATATAGAGTATATTTAATAATATACGGTTAATACACCCCCTCAGTCGGAGCGGGAGGAGGCCGGACGCTAAGATTGGATCTGAAGTCGAGGAATAGTTGTCTAGGAAGACCTTTCGTGAAGATATCCGTGTACTGATACGAAGAAGGCACATGCAACACCTTAACATGACCGAGCTGAACAGGATTATGAGATAAATATATGGCGGATATGTTATCACGGTAAATTAAAAACGCCTTATGCAGGGGACACTGAAGCTCCAAAAGAAAGTTTCGAAGCCAGCAGATCTCAGCAACAACATTTGCAACGCCTCTAAACTCTGTTTCTGCACTCAAACGGGAAAATGTGGCTTGCCTCTTGGCAAACTAAGAAATGAGATTATCCCCTAAGAACACACATTAGCCGGAGGTGGAGCGTCGCGTGTACGGACAGCCTGCCCAATCAGCATCCGTATATGATAACAATCTAATCAGTGCTGAGGGTATAGATGTAATCCATAATCAAGTGTGCCCTTAGCGTATCGAATGATACGCTTAGGGCAGTAAAATGAGGCTCCCTAGCGTATCGAAGATATTGTAGTACACCTGCAAGACTCCTGTAAAGGGTGGGATCGGTCACTGGATTACCATCAACAACACTAAGCTTTGATTTAGAGTCAACCAGAGTGGACATTATCTTGCAATTTGCTATTTTAGCCATGTATACTATCTCTTATGCATACTTGCACTGACACAAAAGCATAGAATCTGCAGATCTAGTCACTGATATTTCCAAAAATTAACTCAACTTTCCCAAATCAGTCGTAGCAAATTCGGTTTTGAGCAATGCAATGATCTAATTTTTCAACAAATCAGAGGAAGCAATAAACACAATGTCATCCACATATAACAATAGATAATCAATGAAAAATAAATAGATAATTATCACACTTGCTACATACAAACTCAATCCGCATAATGTACTGTGCAAACCGCTCATACCACTCTCTAGGGGCATGTTTTAAACCATAAAGTGACTTGCGAAGATGACATACATACTGAGGGACTGTTGGATGGACAAAACATGCGGCTAGTGCATGTAAACAGTTTCTTTCAAATCCCCATGTAGAAATGCATTTTTACATCAAGCTGATGAATCAGCCAATGCTTACTCATAGAAATACTCAAAACTATGTGAATGGTAGCCGGTTTAACAACCGGACTGAATGTCTCACCACAATCAATGCCCTTCTGATGATTAGTGCCATTATTCACAAGTCTCGCCTTATATCTCTTAAGTCTGTGACAAAAAAACCACATGCTTTGGATCACATTCACCCCATCCGGTCTAGAAACCAATCCCAAGTGTGCTATTTCGTTAAAGCATTAAATTCCTCACGCATGGTCACATTCCAATTAGGGTCTAGTTTGGATAATTTTGGGCTTTTGTGAATTGGGGAGATGATTTGTGTGGATAGGTTAAAATGGACTTTGGATTTGAAAATCCCGTGTTGGGAACGAGTTTTCATATGGTGTGTAGGGGTAGGGGTAGGTTGGGTAATTTCTTGGGGAGTTGGGCCAGGGGTAGGGAGGTAGTGACGGTGTCAGATGGGGTCTAGATTTGGGCGACGGTTTTTGGAGGATGTTCGGTGGTGTGAGGTGACCGAGCAGGGTTGAGAGGGGTCGGATATCCATACAGATCATCCGGTGTGGGTGATGGATTGGGTATTGTGTGACGAAGTGATGGGGTGTTATTCTGGGTCTGAGCACATAGACGGTGAGTGGTGTTGTTCTAGGTTTGATTTTCAACGGGGAGGGTTACCAGAGTGGTGTAGGGGTTGGGCGATGTCGGTGATACGAGTCGATTGTGGGTCGATGGTGATAACTAGATCTGGGTATGGTCGTCGATGGGGGATGTCGTCGGGTTGGGGTGGCGATGGTGACATTGCAGTGAGTGTAGATCGAGTTCTTGATGGTAGTGGGTAGGTGATGGTTCTGGGGAGTTTGTCGGGTTGGTCGGCCAAAGTGTGGGGGAGCGGTTCTAGGGTGGAGGGTTGCCGGCAAAAGAGGGGTGAATGGGCAGAGGCATCAGCGGCGGACTGTGATGGTGACACAACAGTGGAAGCATGTCGTGACGAAACTGTAGTGTCACGACGGAGTAAGTTGCTGACAATGAGGGACATTTCAGACTCGTCTAGAAAATTATAATCTACGTTTCAGAATTTTTTTATGTTTGCAAATGAAAAGATTGCTTCATTAAACGTGACATGACGAGACACAATGATTTCATTTGCAAACATAAAAAATTCTGAAACATAGATTATAATTTTCTAGACGAGTCTGAAATGTCCCTCATTGCTTCATTAAACGTGACATGACGAGACACAATGATTTTACGGGAAGATAAGTCATAGCACAGATATCCCCTATGATTGGGCGGGAAACCTAAGAAGACACATGGGGTGGTGCGGGGTGCCAGTTTATGAGGAGCTGTGGAGGATAGATTCGGATAACAGAGGCAGCCGGAAATTCGTAGATGATCATACGAGGGGATTCGACAAAATAGTATTTCGATGGGTGTTCAATTTTGTAGGGTGTGGGTAGGCCAAATATTAATAATATATTCGGCCATTTTGATAGCACAAATCCAAAAGAGTGTGGGAGAGAAGCGTGAAAGAGAATAGTACAAACCATGTTATTTAAGGTGCAAATGATTCGTTCGACTTTGCCATTTTTGGGGAGGTGTGGGGACAGGAAAAATGAAAAACTATGTCATTATCAGTGCAAATTTTTTGAAAGGCGGAATTATTAAATTCACGTCCATTATCACACTGAAATAATTTTATGGCTTTTTCAAATTGTGTTTTGAAATAGAGACGAAATTCAAGTAACTTGGCAAAAACCTCAGACTTAAATTTAAGTGGGTAAATCCAAATAAAGTAAAAAAAATCATCTAATAAAACTAGACAAATCTTATGACTCAATGAGTTAGTAATGTGAGATGTCCATATATCGACATGAATAATGTCAAAGGGAGAAAACGTAAGATTAAAGAAGACCGAAACAGAAGGCGAACATGTTTGCCTAAAGGACGAGAAAAACACTGTTGGGCAAGTTTTCCATTATGGTAACAAATTAAATTTTTGTTTCGAAGAAAATGAAACACATGAGCTCCTAGGTATCCAAGTCTATTGTGCCAGGTTGACAGAGAGATTGCTGCTAAAGCGGTTGGAGGAGAAACATGGACAGTTAGAGATGTGAAGGGGTGACGCTAGCAGCGGGCGTGGATAGGAAATGATAGAGGTCCCCCTCACTATTGCATCTCGTAAGGAGTTTCCGGTACGTAGGTCCATTAGAGAAAATCCAAACAGCTCAAAATTAATTGAGATGGAATTATCCGTGACAAATTTTCTAACGGAGATTAGGGTCTTGATAATATTTGGGGCATGTGAGGACGTTATTTAAGGAGAAGTGGGGATGCGGTGGTAGAGTTAGTGTGTGGCCAAATCCTTGAATTGGAATGCGATGACCACTTTCAACCATAATAGATTGTGTAGTATTTAAATTTCGCAGTTGCGGAAGATTACCAGAGTTGTTGGTGAGCTGAGAAGTGGCTCCCGTATCCATATACCATGCATTATCGGGCTGCCGAGAAGTCAATGTGACGAAAGTCTGGCCCAAATTGAATTGGGGAAGGCCTGGAGCGGATTGCTGGGCTCGAGGAAATTGAGTTGGATGATTGTGGCCCATCGACCGATCTGGAGTGGACTGCTGGGCTGCCTGAGGTTGGGCCCAAAATTGAATGCCAGAAACTAGGTTGTTTGGTTGCTCGAAGTTGGGCCGATGTAGCCCCAACTGCTGATGGGCCGAGGCCGCTGGAAACGTGTGGTGCTGGGCTCTTGCTGGAGGCCCAGTTTACGTCTAGCCAGCCACTGCCATGAATATTCGTTGCTGCCATGAAGATTTCCAGAGAGTGAGGCCGTATACGAGGTGTATAACAACTTCGGATGGTCGTATACAGGTAGTATATAGTGGCAGAGGGGTATATCAATCGTATATAGGGTGTATATCTGTGTTTATAGGTTGTATACCCGTATACGTCCTGTTAAAGAAAAAGAATACAAAAATCTAATGTCGGTTTTTTGGCAAAGGAAGAGCGGCAGACAAAAAATATATATAAAATTTTGTTCTTTGTTCTCGGGTAGAGTTTTTTTAGGCTGAAGATCCATTCTTTACATGGTATCAGAGTCAGGCCCATTCCAATCTTTTTTCATCGATGTTGGGCCCTCAAATTATATTGTTCACGCTCTAGTTAACGAGGTCTGGGCATGCGGGGGAGTGTTAAGAGTCGGACATCGAAAATGGAATGGGAACATGGACTCCTTATATGGACTTGGACAATCCTCACCCTACAAGCTAGCTTTTGGGATTGAGTTAGGCCCAAGATTCATTTTTTACACATAATTTAAAAAATGAAAGAAGACTATTGAAATATATGATATCAAATATGTCATAATATTTGTGTTTTTATGAGATTTTTAAAATTTATAATTTTAAAATGTCATAACATTGTCATTAAGTGTATGTAAAAAGAAAAGTTTAAATTAAATTATTTTTAAATGCAGGCTTCGGCCACCTCTTCTGCTGCTTTACTTTGGTCTTTCATTTCTTGAGAAAGTTTTTTGATTTCGTAGAGAGTTCGAAGTGGACCATAAAAGAAATAAAATCGAATAAACCAGATCACGTATGAAGTTCGCAGGCATTGCCAAAATAGAAGGCCGAGTATGGTGATGTGTTTTCATCCATTGTTTTCAAATCTTAAATCTAGGAGCGGATCTACTACAATAATTATAAGTTCACGAGAACTCAGTAACTTTTATCTAGATCATGTATTTTTATTGAAAAAATTCTTATGATGACCTGGTAGAGAGAGAATCATAAATGTATAGTACTCCATTTAGTCAGAACCCAATCCATTGGTCCGATTATTATTATTATATATTATATGAATCCATAAACTTAAAATTTTGGCAAAAAAAAATCTTCTTTTTTCATAAAGAGAATAAGAAAAAGAAAAAGAAAAAGAAAAGAAAACCTGTTTTGTCCATTGTGAAATTGAAGATCTAAGCATAGCAACGAAGTGGTTAGAATCCATTGACTCCTTGATGTGGACATTCATACCGTCATATGCATCTTCATCTGCCTCAAATACTTGCTCCATTATAACTCCATTTTCGAATAGTCTCATTATCTCTTCCTCCATAATAACTATCCTGCAATTGTTGAATTTCTTTTTTTGTATTAATAAGCTGAAACTTATAAAATGAATAGGAAATTAAAGCTGTTATAACTAAAAAAAATAATTAAAGCTTTAAGTCATATCTCTCTATGATATCTTTAGGGAGACAACGAGGAATGGGACGAAAATGATGATAAAATGGAACATGTCTTGTTTCAGAGCTGCCTTTTCTGATTTGTTTACGAATCAAAAGTAAGAGTTTAACCATAGTGGAAAGTACTTTTATACTCTCAAGCCACCTAAAACATGAAGCCTAGGTAAGAGATTATATGAAGTTGGATAAATAATTAACTTAGAAAATAGAATTAGAGGTGTCAAATGCGCGGATTGAGCTAAATTTGAGGAGTTTAAAATGGGTTAAGTTAATAAATGAGCGTGTTATTGATCCGTTCAAAAGTAATTTGAGTTGAAATATGTTGGGCTAAAAAGCGGGTCATAACCCAATCCACCCAATTATTTCTTAGGTTTTAATGTTTGTTTGTTCTTTTATAGTAATTAGTTAAGTATCTAATAAAACTCTTATTTTCTTTATCACGCCTATTTAACATATCAAACCAGAAATACCTTTTTGAGAATATTTTGAGTTTTCCACACAAATGCCCCTCAAATTTGTGGTCTTTAATTTTCTCTTTAGCTTTTTTGGCGCGGCATAAACTAAATTCAGCCGGCATAATTAGATTTTAGTTTCGGCATATATATCATAACATCCCACAAGTTATGCCAGAGAAAGCAAAACTTTCATCATTCAACATAATTTGAAAAAAAGGCATACGTTTTGATTTCGGTCCGCATAGTTAGCGTTTAGCTTCGGCATATGTATCATGATACCCACACAAGTTATGCCGGAAAAAGGAATAACTTTCAACAATCAACATAATCAGAAAAATACTACACAACTTATGCCGCAATAACTTAATTCCTACAATACTTGTGCCAAGAGAGACAAAATGTCAATTTCCGAAGATAAAAATGTTAAACAACTTATGCCGAGCGAAGTATATCTAGATATTTTCACTAAATAAACACCAGGAGTAAAAATTAAAACCACAGTTATGAGGAGCAAAAATTAAAGATCAATGCGTTTGAAGGGAGATCCGTGCAAAATTTTAAAATATTTTGACAAGATTTTTCATGACTCAATTTGGGCTACATATTAGCTCAGCTTTTAAATGGACTAAACCGGACGGGTCAAAATGGGTTGAGCCAATAAATTGGTGATTATTGACTTGCCCAAACTTAAATAGATTGGGATATCATGCTTTAATGGACTAATTTTGTCAATCATAAATAGAATATAAAGTATAAATGTCGTTTGTGTAATTAGAGATTTGTATATACTATCACAATTAGGTCATCCAAATAATATCTATAAGTATGTCTCCTTAAATGTAAATTTGTAACTAATCTGAAAAATAAGAGAAGTTACATTGAAATTTATAAAGATGGCCTTATGACCTA
This sequence comes from Anisodus tanguticus, assembly GCA_034509755.1. NCBI lineage: Eukaryota > Viridiplantae > Streptophyta > Magnoliopsida > Solanales > Solanaceae > Anisodus > Anisodus tanguticus. Next base: position 47,455,447 of record CM067542.1, on the reverse strand, counting down.
AAAAAATTGTTAGACGAGATAAACCAGCACTACATTATTCAAAGGCCTTTGAAATGTATATTACACTGCACAAGACAAGAAGGAACTAAAGGAAGCATCAACAACGGTTATGGTAGGATGAATAAGATCCTTCTATTTATAATTAGAGATTTCGGGTTCGAATCTCGGGTAAAAAAATAATTTTATTACAAAGTATTTTCTCTTCAAATGGGTTTTATACCGCGAGAATCGAAATAAGTCGGAGGGAGGGGGGTATGCGAGTATCAAACATCGGTGAAACCCAAAAAAAAAAAGAAAAACTAAAGGAAACGATAAACATATATAATCAGAATGTAACTTACAAAGATTTGAAAGAAGTTGGATATAGCTTGAACTGTGTAAGTATTTTTCCCAAGCAACTGCCTATGAATATCAACAAATTACTAGCCACCGTATATGATATGTAGTATATACCACCAAGGACCAAATTAAATCTGAAACGCTACAAGCTTTATATAGACTATTTATTTTAACTTGTTATGAGCTAGGGAGGTTAGTTACTCATTAATATTTATACTATTAAAGATTTATCTGTAATTTTATTTTATAAGAGATTTGATTATTTATACTTAGGTGGGAACATTAATTTCGTGTTGACCCGAATAGTAGTATTCCGCATAAGATGAAGAAACCAAGCAACTCATGAGGCGAGACAGATAATTCCAACGAGAAACTGATAACTCACATGGCAGGTTTGACCAGCATTTAAACAAACACAAATTATTTATATATATGGATGATGGGGAATTACCTTGAATCTTCTTGGTGAAGTGCGTGAATTTGATACGTATTGGCTTCTTTAATCTCAAGAAAGTCTGAACAAAGAAGAGGTCAATGTAGGGCGAATTTAAGTATAGAGACTTAGTCATATGTGGTGCACTGATTAGGAGGGTAAATAATACGGTTCCGTCTTTATTTTAAAAAGTATCATATCATTTTTTCTTAATTTATGGATATAATCGAAATTGAACTTTTCAAAATCATATCAATCATCTTGGTTTCTCTTAGATATAGGTACGGTTCAGTTAATTTTTAAAATTTTATTTTTAACTCATCAACTTATATAAAATAATAATAAATAATAATTCATATATAATAGAGCGAGTTATCTAACATTTTGGCCTCATATCTCATCCATAAGCTTTACATAATCATTTTTTGTTTCTTCCAAAAAAAATAGACTTAGCACAAGGCTATTAAAAGCTACTACATAAATTAATCGAATAAAAAAGTATTCGTAACTAACAACTAGAAGGTAGCAAGGCAATGACAAATCAACAATAATTATACTTTACGCCATGAAAATACGAAAACAACACTTATACTTCGACATCTGTAAAATGAAGTTAACATTATTTTAGATAAAAGAAATTAATTAACGAAATATCAAACAGTGTGATTGTAAATAAAATATAATCGGTGTATGGTTATACAGGAGGCAGAGTATAATATTAAATTTGACTAAATGGGAAAAGGAGCAAAATCTACCTTCTTACCATTGCCTTCTTGTTGAACAAGTATGTTGAGAAAAACAACTGAACAAGTGTAATTGATTAAAAAAAACTCGGTGCACTAAGCTCTCTCTATGCGCGACTTCGGGGAAGGGTCGGACCACAAAGTTCTATTGTACGTAGCCTTATCTTGCATTGTTTCCACAGCTTGAACCCGTGACCTCCTGATCACATGACATCAACTTTACCAGTTATTCCAAGGTTCCAAGGAGAGTTAAATAAGTATAATTGATATTTAAGAAGAAATGCATAATCTCAAATTCTAAGCAGTAAACACAAATAATGTGTAATTCCTTTATTTTACTGTGGTAAGGTAAATTTTAATATTACTTGTAATCTACATATATATGACATTATTTCTTATATGGTAATATCTGAACTACAATTAATAATTTTTTAATAAAAATAATACAAATAGAATTTTTGCCAAGTGTCTTGTTTATATTACGACATTTGACTTAACCTCATGCTAGACTATCCTCCTTTTAATATAATATAGATTTGTAATTCGCCCACTTTTATATTGTCAATGTGTTCTTTGAACACGTATTAAAGTTTGTATTTTGTCTTTCCTTTCCTTTTATACCTTCAACGTAAAACATGTTTTTTCATTATTTTACCCAAATGAACCTATGCATATGCATGGACAATTGGATATGATCAAAGTCGAATTCAGGTTTTCAATATTCAAGAGAACGGGTGCATCATTAAGGGCATATATAAGGGGTAGATTAAATATTATCTTAAATTTAAATTGGAAAATATATCTCATTCTTATCCTTATCAGTATCGTAATTATGAATTTTGATCTCAAAAGTATTTTTTAAAAGAGTTACTTAAACACCACATTTACTTTAAATTATAATTGAAAGATAAAATGTGGTTTTTGATTGCAAATTAGTGGTTGAATATAAGAAAGAACATATATTCCGTTTGAATTTGAATTTTATATTCCTCCACCTTAACTAATTTGATTAAAGATATAAAACTAAAATTAAAATTATGGTATTATCTAATAATAATAATAATATTTATATCTATATCTATATCTATATTATATTAAAAGGAGGATAGTCTAGCTTGATATTATATCAACTTCGAGAACATGCCTCTTGACACTATTAGAGAATCTATTTATTGGATTTTATTTGTATTAATTTTAAAAAAGTTATTAATTGACCCTTTTTAAAATAATTAGAGTCGTGAATTACAGTTGTATGTTACTAAAAATTAGAATATTTGCTGTCAAAATATTAACGTATAATTAATAATATTATATTACAAAGAATAGGTTGGGTATTGATATTGGTGAATGGGAAATGATTGGAAAGAAAAGTGGGAGTTGTCCCACATCGGTAGTGGAAAGAAAAGTGGGAGTTCCCTCTTGCTTTATAAAATAAGCATTTGTCCCACATCGGTAGTGGAAAGAAAAGTTCTTCTACTTATAAGTAGAATTACTCCTTCTTGTCAGTAAAAGGGTTGAGGGGGCAAGGACCCCTCGCGCCGTCGTCGTCGCTCGCTCGGCTCGGCTTCGGCTTCGGATGATAATCTTTTTGGACCAAATTTTCTTTAATTTTTAATTATTTAATTAATCATTATTTAATTAAATTAATTAACTTATCCAATCCTACCCGTTAGTGACCCTGACCCGTGACCCGGCCGGATCCGCGTGTCTGACCCGCGACCCGATTTCTTTTCCTTATTTAAATTTCCCACCATTTTCAGTGGCTGTTCAGAAATGTTGCAAACCTTCAGAAACAGTACTTCCATGGCTATAAATTCGTTTGATTCCTCAGAATATTACTTACGAATTTTCTGAACAATACAAACTTCTTCTTCTTCTGCACAAATAAATTATGTGTGATATACTGTCGTTGAGTGGTTCGCCACTACCTGAATTTGGAGTACTACTATTCTGGTAAGATAATCGTTCTATCCTGGGAGGAGATATTCCATCAACCTCGAGTACTATGAGGGGAATAATTTCCTTAAGGACACACTTTGAACTAAGTGGGCTCGATTATATTCTGAAAAATTATTCTTATTTTTCAACACTAATTCTGTTTATTTTCAGTGTTTATTAATTACTGGTTTTTTTTTGGAATACAGATTAATAACAATCTTAAGGAAATTATATATTTTTTTTGATTAATCTGTATTTTGTTTTGGAGATTAAAACATGTGTGATTTTCTACTCCGTATGAAATTTCATATTCTGACTTGAAGACATAAAAACTTCGTTGGAATATTAAAGTTCATACTTGTACAATATTTTGAAGAACATAAAAATTTCATCGTTGTTGTATTCTGGTTTGGAGATTAAAACTTGTGTAGTTTTTTTTACTCCATATGAATATTAGTATTCTGACTCGAAGATATAAAAACTTCGTTGGAATACTAAAGTTTCATAATTATACTGCGATTTGAAGAAATAAAATCTTCATCGTTTAAGTCTGTGATTGAATTGCTATTCTGGTTTTATTAACTAAAATAGTTTGTCGATTTGACAGTGACAAACGAATAATGGCAATTGAGACTGAACTACCTCTCGGATACGCACCACGGTTACTCCTACAACCCGTCTTCTTTGTGCCACCGGGCCGAGAAACTGCGAAGTTCACCGGTGCCAACTTTAAAGGATGGCAAAGCAAAGAATGTTCTTTTGGCTTACCACCCTTGGTATGCAAAAGTTCACCAAAGATGAGGACCCTCCCGTGCTCGCCGCCGACATGCCGACAACCAAAAGTTCATGGTTACCGAGGCTTGAAAACAGGCTGATTTTTTGTGCAAAGGCTACATTTTGAGTGCTTTAGAAGATGACTTGTACAACGTCTACAGTGCAGTAGAGACTTCCAAAGAACTATGGACCGCACTTGAAAAGAAGTACAAAACTGAAGATGCTTGCTTGAAGAAGTTTGTGGTTGCCAAATTCCTAGACTACAAAGTGGTGGATGGAAAAATCGTTGGAACCCAAGTTCAAGAGCTTCAACTTATCTTCCATGACCTTATTGCTGAAGGTATGGTAGTAAATGAAGCGTTCCAAGTGGCTGCAATGATTGAGAAGTTGCCGCCCTCATGGAAAGATTTCAAGAATTATCTTAAGCACAAAAGAAAGGAAATGAAGTTGGAAGATCTTGTGATTCGTCTCAAGATCGAGGAAGATAACAAAACCGCTGAGAAGAGGTACCGTAAGACTTCACCAATTGAAGGGGCAAACATCGTTGAAGATTCGCTCGAAAAAGAACAAGAAAAGGAAGAGGCCTTCGGAAAGGAGAAGGATTCCAACAAGAAAAAGTTCAAGGGCAACTCGCTTTAATTGTGGGAAAGTCGGCCACAAAGCCCCGTTGTCGTCTCCCGAAAAAGAACAAGGGAAAAGGACAAACCAATATGGTGGAAAAGAATGATGATATGGATGATCTGTGTGCAATGCTATCGAGTGCAATTTGGTTGGAAACCCAAAGGAGTGGTGGCTTGATTCTTGGTGCCACTCGACATGTTTGCGCTACAAAAGAAGCATTTGCAACCTATGCTCCCGCCGGACCCGAAGAGGTACTTGTTTATGGGAAATACTTGCAACGCCAAGGTTGAAGGATATGGGAAGATACTTCTGAAGATGACTTCCGGCAAGGTCCTGACTCTCAACAATGTTATGCACGTTCCAACAATTCGGAAGAACTTAGTTTCAGCTAGACTACTCGTCAAAAACGGGTTTAAGTGTGTGTTGGTTAGTGAGAAAATTGTATTAAGTAAGAATGATTTGTTCATAGGAAATGGCTACCTCACCGAGGGCCTTTTCAAACTCAATGTAATGGTTGTTGACAGTATTAATAAAAATTCAGCTTCGTCTTACTTATTGGAGTCAAATGATTTATGGCATGTTCGTTTAGGACTGTGAACTACAAAACCTTGCGAAAATTGATTAATTTAGAAGTATTGCCTAAATTCGAGTGTAATAAATCTAAATGTGAAATCTGTGTTGAATCTAAGTTTGTTAAACATCCATATAAGTCTATTGATAGAAATTCAAATCATTTAGACTTAATTCACACAGATATATGTGATATGAAGTCAATACCATCTCGCGGTGGGAAAAAATATTTTATAACTTTTATTGACGATTGCACTCGATATTATTATGTGTATTTGCTTAATAGTAAGGATGAAGCAATTGATGCATTTAAGCAATACAAAAACGAAGTGGAAAATCAATTGAATAAAAAGATAAAAATGATTAGAAGTGATAGGGGTGGAGAGTACGAATCTCCTTTTGCAGAGATATGTTTAGAATATGGAATTATTCATAAAACTACTGCCCCTTACACACCACAATCAAATGGAATTGCGGAAAGGAAAAACCGAACATTAAAGGAAATGATGAATGCCTTACTAATAAGTTCCGATTTACCGCAAAGCTTGTGGGGGGAAGCTATCCTTACAGCTAACCGAATTCTCAACAGGGTGCCCCACAACAAAACACAATCTATTCCATATGAACTATGGAAAGGAAGAAAACCCAACTTGAAATATTTCAAAGTGTGGAGGTGTTTAGCAAAGGTCCAAGTTCCTTTGCCCAAAAGGGTAAAAATCGGACCAAAAACTGTGGATTGTGTTTTTATTGGCTATGCTACAAACAGCAAAGCTTGTCAGTTTTTGGTTCACAAATCGGACAATCCCGAAATTCATGTTAACACGGTAATTGAATCAGATAATGCTGAATTCTTTGAAAACATTTATCCGTATAAAACGGAATGTGAGTCGTCAAGTGAAAGATCTAAATGACCGCGGGAAGAACCAAAGGAAAATACACCAAGTAAAGAGGATGCAAGGCGTAGCAAACGTCAAAGGACATCTACTTCCTTTGGACTAGATTTTGTGACATTCTTGCTTGAAAATGAGCCTCAAACATTTAAAGCAGCAATTCTTCTGATTCAGCATTTTGGAAAGAGGCAGTCAATAGTGAGATTGAATCAATTTTGAACAACCATACATGGGAATTGGTTGATCTTGCTCCTAGAAATAAACCTTTAGGATCAAAGTGGATTTTTAAAAGGAAAATGAAAGCTGATGGCACTATTGACAAATATAAGGCAAGACTTGTAGTCAAAGGTTATAGACAAAAAGAAGGCCTTGATTACTTTGACACATACTCGCCGGTAACAAGAATAACATCTATTCGGGTGTTAGTGGCAAGCGGCAGTATATGGTCTTGAAATCCATCAAATGGATGTCAAGACAGCTTTCTTAAATGGAGAATTGGAGGAAGAAATTTACATGGAACAACCTGAAGGTTTTGTGGTTCCTGGTAAAGAAAGGAAAGTGTGCAAACTTGTTAAGTCACTTTATGGACTTAAACAAGCACCCAAACAATGGCATGCGAAATTTGACCAAACAATGTTGGCAAATTGATTTAAGATTAATGAGTGTGACAAATGTGTTTACATTAAAAATACTCCAAATCATGAAGTCATTGTTTGTTTATATGTTGATGACATGTTGATAATGAGTAGAGATATTACCGATGTAAATGCTACGAAGCGTATGCTGGCTAGCAAATTTGATATGAAGGACTTAGGAGTTGCTGATTTGATCTTAGGTATCAGAATTCATAAAACTCCACAAGGTCTAGCATTATCGCAGTCTCATTATATTGAAAGAGTACTTGACAAGTTTAAGTATTTAAATTTCAATGTTGCAAAGACTCCAATTGATGTAAGTTTTGCACTTCAAAAGAATAAAGGTGAAAGTGACTCACAATTGGACTATGCACGAGTTTTGGAAAGTTTGATGTATATTATGAATTGTACACGACCGATATAGCATGTGCTATAAGCAAGCTGAGTCGATTCACGAGTAATCCCAATCAAACTCATTGGATGGCAATGAAACGAGTCTTGGGGTATTTAAAACACACCCAAGATTATGCTTTGCATTATAACAAATATCCCGCCGTGATCGAAGGATATAGTGATGCAAATTGGATCACCGGATCATCTGAAGTTAAATCCACGAGTGGTTATGTTTTCACAATTGGGGGTGGATCAGTGTCTTGGAAATCATCAAAACAGACATGCATCGCCCGCTCTACAATGGAATCTGAATTTATAGCTTTAGACAAGGCCGGTGAAGAAGCTGAATGGCTCCGGAATTTCTTAGAAGATATTCCATTCTGGCCCAAACCTTTGGCTCCTATATGTATACATTGTGACAGTCAAGCATCAATAGGTAGGGCAGGAAGCGTAATGTACAATGGAAAATCTCATCACATACGACGAAGACGCAATACCGTTAGACAACTCCTCTCTAGTGGCGTTATCACGATTGACTATGTAAAGTCAAGAGATAACGTGGCGGATCCGCTTACAAAAGGCTTATCTAGAGAGGGAGTTAGTAGATCATCAATGGGAATAGGGTTAAGGCCGAGGACAAGTCATCATGGCGGTAACTCTACCTAGCAGACTGGAGATCCCAAGAGCTAGGTTCAAGGAGATCAAACAAAGTTGTGACTGACGGTTCAACATTGTCAAATAACTCAACCATTCTCGGATGAAGACAATGTTCAGAAATAAGGATAAAATTTTATGGCTTGTTAATGAGTTAATAAAGCATTAAGGTTCTTTAATGATTATCTAAATCTGGCAGTGTATGACCAGATAATGTGCCTATAGGACCACATGTTTAGAAATCACCTATGTGAGTGTTAAGTGTAAGCCGCTTTAAAGGGGAATGACAGTGAAGGCCCATTCTCTACGCACTCATGAAACCAGGAAGTGTTCATGGCTGAAATGAACACAACCGTGAGAACCATAAATGGTTGAGGGTTGATTGTGTGACTTATGTTGTCTAGGTATACAACAAAGTTCGACGGTTCAAAGATATCAAATCTACCGATTGATCGAGTATATCCGATATAAGTTCACTACGGAAAGTTCAAAGGGAAACCTACTTATCCGGATGCGATCAATTCTCGCTTGTATATCACACTTGTCCGCACTTTTATATTATAGCCATTCCCCATTCATGTGGGGGATTGTTGGGTATTGATATTGGTGAATGGGAAATGATTGGAAAGAAAAGTGGGAGTTGTCCCACATCAGTAGTGGAAAGAAAAGTGGGAGTTCCCTCTTGCTTTATAAAATAAGCATTTGTCCCACATCGGTAGTGGAAAGAAAAGTTCTTCTACTTATAAGTAGAATTACTCCTTCTTGTCAGTAAAAGGGTTGAGGGGGCAAGGACCCCTCGCGCCGTCGTCGCTCGCTCGCTCGGCTTCGGCTTCGGCTTCGGATTCGGATTCGGATGATATTGATTGATCTTTTTGGACCAAATTTTCTTTAATTTTTAATTATTTAATTAATCATTATTTAATTAAATTAATTAACTTATCAAATCTTACCCGTTAGTGACCCTGACCCGCGACCCGATTTCTTTTCCTTATTTAAATTTCCCACCATTTTCAGTGGCTGTTCAGAAAGGTTGCAAACCTTCAGAAACAGTACTTCCATGGCTATAAATTCGTTTGATTCCTCAGAATATTACTTACGAATTTTCTGAACAATACTAACTTCTTCTTCTTCTGCACAAATAAATTCTGTGTGATATACTGCCATTGAGTGGTTCGCCACTACCTGAATTTGGAGTACTACTATTCTGGTAAGATAATCGTTCTATCCTGGAAGGAGATATTCCATCAACCTCGAGTACTGTGAGGGGAATAATTTTCTTAAGGACACACTTTGAACTAAGTGGGCTCGATTATATTCTGAAAAACTATTCTTATTTTTCAACACTAATTCTGTTTATTTTCAGTGTTTATTAATTACTGATTTTTTTTTTGGAATACAGATTAATAACAGAATATTCATCTAATATTATTCCTTTTATGAAATTAAATTATTTGCATTTCATCCATTATCATGTAAGAAATGCTATTATATGAAAAATAATATACACAGTTTCATTCTAATTGAATAAATCAAGGAAACATGATATGATTGATTGAGAAATATGGTTGAAAAGTGAATAGTCAATTAGCAATTAACATACATATCCATTCCAAAATAAAAAATAATCAAGCTAATTTGAATTCGAGAAGAGAACTCCAATTTTTATCCGTGCGGTTGAACTTTTGAATTGGAGAAGAAAACTCCAATAATGTCCTGCCTATATATTCTTGAAATTCTAGATTATACCAATTAATAATTGTTATTTATTAGTCTTTTCCTTTGCCTTCACCAATAAATTTATTTTATGAGGTTCATCTCATAATAAAAATTTGCTTTGATAACATCGAATATCTCTTATATAATTTTGACTTATAATATGATTTCACTAAAATGACTTCATATTATTTCGTCTTTTTGACGATATCAAATGGTCTCTTTTATATGTGATCCCGCAAGTAATACTTACATTATGAATCAAGAGAACGTAAAGATTAATATTATCTATCTCCAATTATATATGCTGGTTGCCCATAATTTACAAATTAACTTTGAAATTTTCTTATGTCGGATAAGTATAATGATATTAATATTTTGATTTGCTTTCTCGGTATACTTATTGCTTAGAAAAATTAATAATCTAAGTAAATTTTTTATTAATAAGATAATTTTAAATAGTGAAAATGTCATTTAACAAATATGGAACATAAAAGTTATTACTAGATAAATATATGATTCATTGTCATTATTTTCAAATGGATTTGGTTATTAGGAGGTAGGGGTACATTTTATTGAGACAATATAACAGTTTAACTTTTTAAGGAAATATGATCTAATATGCTTAAATATTTAACTGGTCGCAATTTAAAATAATTAAAAATAATATTTTTTAAATATTTACTGTGCATCGCGCGGGTAAGTATACTAGTTTCTATATAAAAGATAAAATTCTAAATTAATTGCAAAATTTATTGGACTTATGTGTTAATATGATGTTAGAGATTAGGTTGTTACGACATGGGACACGAGTTTAATTGATATTTCTTCCGTCTCATTTTAATTGTGGTCTTAAATTATTTCACGCTTGTTAAAAAATAATAAATATAAGATATAATTTATTTAGTTATCTTATTTAATAAATATAGATTGATTGTAAAAGTGTATAGTTGAAAATAATTGTCAACTTTAATTTTGAATTCCTAAGTGACAATTATATTAAAATAATTTTTAAACCAAAGTGATAATTAAAATGGAATAGACGGAGTACCTTAAAATTCTCTCCTTTTGAACATTAGTGCACATTTTGCACGTGTAAAGCTGTCTTCTATGAGTTTAATATAAATTATACAGAAAAGGGTTAAAATTGCTCTTAAATTATGTGAAATTAAATAAAAATATCATTCGTTAATTGTTTGGTCCAAAAGTGTCTCTACTGTTAGTTTGGTCCAAAAATACCCCTATTATTACTTAATTGGGTCAAAAATTCTCTTTTCGTAATAATTATTATTTCTTTTCTTTTTAAACTGTTAAATAAGGCAATATACACACAATATACAAGTGTATATTGCCTTATTAAGAGGCCACGAAATCAGCCCATATTTGCCATATTGGGCATCTCGGTTTTACAGATTTTGGTACATAAAATATTGTATATTTGGAAAATATATGTGTAGTATATTGTAATGTATTTGTTACCTAAAGTAGGTTTATACACTACCATAATTGTAGAGTTAGAATTATGGTAGAATAAGGTTTTAGGAATAGGATTCTCCTATTTTGTAACTTGTATATATATCTATTCAATCAATGAAAATAATCAAAGGGGATTATTTCTTTTATGGTGTCAAGAGACTAGGTTTTACAAAAAAAATTCTCTCCCTAAATTTTTTGTGACCCTCTCGGCCGAGAACCCACCCCCTTGGGTTTCTCTCCAAAATTTCGTCTTCCGCTCTAAAAAAACCTCTCTTAAATTTTCCCTCCTTCTTTGTTCTTTCAATATGTCTAAGAACAATTATCACCCTGCCCTCACAGTTTCCAATATCAAGAGCAATATCCCTATTGTCCTTGAGATGGAAAACGTCCAATATGCGACGTGGGCGAGTTGTTTAAAATTCACGCTATCTCTTATCAAGTTCTTCATCACATCATTCCTCCCGCTAGACCCCTTCCTGCGGAGGATCCTGAGTTATGGATTACACTTGATGATACCGTTCTTCGGTGGATCTACGCCACTATTTCAGTGGACATTCTACAGATGATTATTGAGCCGGAAACCACGGCTATGGCTGCATGGAATAGATTGCGTGACATATTCCAAGACAACCAACATTCACGTGTCGTCACACTCGAGCAGGAATTTTCTCTCGTTCGAATGGACGAATTTTCGAACGTTTCTGCATATTGCAAGAAACTAAAGGAGTTGGCGGATCAACTCCGTAATGTTGGCGCACCAATAACAAATAATCGTCTAGTTCTACAGTTGGTTGCCGGTCTTTCGGAGGCCTATAATGGGGTTGGTACTCTCCTTCGCCAAAGCAACCCTCTTCCCGACTTCTATCAAGCTCGCTCCATGCTTACGTTGGAAGAAGTCGGTTTTTCTAAAAAGACGGCTACCAGAGCAAGCCCAGTCGCCATGGTGGCGTCCTCTCCTAGTCCTTCGGGTTTTGTTAATAATTCGGGCCAAAACTATAATAATGGTGGCGGCAAGAATAATCGAAAGAATAATAACAAAAACTGCGGGGGCAAACGCGGCAGTTCTAATGGCAGTTCGGTGGTCGGCAAGCGGCGGTGGGTCCCATCCAGTGAACAATGGCCCACCACCCCCCTGGGCCCAGCAGTGGGGCCCATGGCAGGGGGGCTGGGGGGGTGGCCGTGGGCCGCAGGGCCACAACCCACAATCAAGCGGTGCAGTCCAGCGGCCAGTGGGCTGGCCAACAGTCCAGGGCCAACGCCCAGCAGTGGCCCAACGGCAGCAACTCCAGCGGCTACGGTCCAGCACCATCACGGACAGGAGTTCTTGGGCCCCGACCTCCGCAGGCCCATCATGCAGCAGGCCCCACTCAGACTGATATCGAGGCCGCGATGCACACGTTGGGGTTGACTCAACCGGACCCAAATTGGTATATGGACACCGGGGCAACTACTCACATGACTTCCGAATCAGGTACTCTCTCCTCTTATTCCAATTTGAGCACCCCTCGGGTATAATTGTTGGGAATGGCAACTCTATTCCAATTCAGGGTTATGGTCAGAAAACGTTGTCTCCCCCCAATCCACCCCTTCTCTTGAAAAATACTTTACATGCTCCTAAATTGATTAAAAATTTAGTGTCTGTCCGGAAGTTCACTACTGACAATTCCGTTTCCGTTGAATTTGATTCTTCTGGTTTTTCTGTGAAGGATTTCAAGACTGGGAGTCATCTCATGAGGTGTGATAGTAGGGGGGATATGTATGCTATTATGCCTGGTTTCAGTCCATCGAGTCAAACCTTGCCGTCAGCCTTTGCAGCCATCTCTCCTTCCATGTGGCATGCTCGTCTGGGTTATCCGGGATCTTCTATTTTATCAGTTTTAGATAAAAATAGCTTTATTTCCTGTAAGGGTACGATTCGTACTCCTCTTTGTCAGTCTTGTTCATTAGGAAAAATTGTTAAGTTGCCATTTGTAGACTCCAATTCTCATACTTCAATGCCATTTGATATTATTCATAGTGACTTATGGACGTCTCCTGTTCTCAGTTCATTGGGTCATCGATATTATGTTCTCTTTTTAGATGATTATTCTAGATTTTGTGGATGTTTCCAATGGCAAATAAATCACAAGTGTTTTCCATCTTCATCCAATTTAGAGCGTTCATTCGTACACAATTCGAAAGAGAAATAAAAAATATTCAATGTGATAATGGGAAAGAGTATGACAATAGGGAGTTCCGGGAATTCTGTGCTAAAAATGGGATTAATTTTCGGTTTTCGTGTCCTCATACATCTTCACAAAATGGGAAGGCCGAACGCAAAATTCGTTCCATCAATAACATTTTCTGAACTCTCCTAATTCATGCCTCCATACCTCCATATTTTTGGCATCATGCTCTACAAATGGCCATATATCTTCTTAACATAATTCCTTCTAAAGGTCTGACATATTCTTCCCCCCTCAAAATCCTATATAATAAGAACCCTTCATATTCTCATCTTCGGATTTTTGGGTGCTTGTGTTATCCGTTATTCCCATCCACCACAATTAACAAACTTCAGGCTCGGTCTACCCCGTGTGTGTTTTTGTGTTATCCGTCGAATCATCATGGTTATAAGTGTTTTGATTTATCCTCCAAGAAAATCATAATCAATCGCCATGTCATTTTTGATGAAACTCAATTCCCATTTACGAAAGTTCATACTCCCGAACCTAAGTCGTATAATTTTTTGGATGACCAAATATCCCCGTTTATTATTCAGAATTTTTCGGACATCTCCCGTACCCAAAATCCTCCAGCGGGCCCACTGCCCGCTGGACCCACAGTACCGTCACGCCCAGCAATTCCGGCCACTGGAACAGTTCCGAAGAATTGGGTCGGTCCACCCAATTCTGGAACTGGTCCAGACGACGAGTCCAGTATTTACCGATTTGGGCCAGCAGGCCCACTGCCTGCTGGCCAATCCGTCCCGAGCCTAGAAAATTCCCTCAATTCTTCCTCGAGTCATAGACCGGTCACTCGTAGTCAGCGGGGTATTTTTACACCTAAAAGACATTTTAATTTACATTCTGATGTCTCTAAATCCCCCTTGCCCCGCAATCCTGTGTCCGCATTAAATGACCCTAATTGGAAAATTGCTATGACTGATGAATATAATGCTCTTATTGATAATAAGACGTGGGAGTTGGTGCCCCATCCATATGGTATTAATGTTATCAGGTCTATGTGGATTTTTGCTCATAAGGAGAATTCAGATGGGTCCTTTGCTCGACATAAGGCGCGACTTGTTGGTGATGGTAAGACTGAGCAGATTGGGATAGATTGTGGTGAGACGTTTAGTCCGGTGGTCAAACCGGCTACTATTCGCACTGTGCTTAGCTTGGCTCTTTCAAAGAATTGGCCAATTCATCAGTTGGATGTCAAGAATGCTTTCCTACACGATGATCTCAAGGAAACGATATATATGCATCAGCCTTTGGGGTTCAGGGATCCAAACCGTCCTCATCATGTATGTTTGTTGAAGAAGTCCTTACATGGGCTTAAGCAGTCTCCAAGGGCCTGGTACACGAGGTTTGCTGACTTTGTTTCAACTATTGGGTTCACTCACAGCAGGTCAGATAATTCCTTGTTCATCTACCGCCGGGGTTCGTCTTTGGCCTACATTCTGTTATATGTGGATAATATCATCTTGACTGCCTCTTCCGATGCCTTGCGCCAATATCATGACCATGCTCAGTTCTGAGTTTGCTATGAAAGACTTAGGGCCTTTGAGTTATTTTTTAGGGATTGCCGTCAAGCGTCATTCAGGTGGCTTGTTTTTGTCTCAACGAAAGTATGCTGCTGAGATCATAGAGAAGGCTGGGATGTCATCCTGTAAGTCCACTTCCACGCCAGTTGATGCAAACCCCAAGCTAAGTGCCGCAGCAGGTGCACCATACGAGGACCCGACCAGCTATCGCAGTCTTGCAGGGGCACTCCGGTATCTTACATTTACCAGACCGGATATTACGTATGCGGTTCAGCAGGTGTGTTTATTCATGCATGATCCCAGAGTTGAACACATGAATGCAATCAAACGCATTATTCGGTATATTCAGGGGACACTGGACTATGGATTGCACTTGTATCCTTCATTTACATCCACACTTGTCTCGTACACAGATGCTGATTGGGGTGGTATCCTTCATTTACATCCACACTTGTCTCAAGTGCAGAGGCAGAATATCGAGGGGTAGCGAATGTGGTCTCCGAATCATGTTGGCTACGTAATTTGCTTTTGGAGCTTCATTCCCATTCAGAAGGCAACTTTGGTATATTGCGATAACATTAGTGCCATCTATCTTTCAAGTAACCTAGTTCAACACCAACGTACTAAGCATATCGAAATGGACATTCACTTTGTCCGTGAAAAGGTTGCAAAGGGTCAAGTTCGCGTATGCCATGTCCCGTCGCGTTATCAAGTTGCAGACATCTTTACAAAGGGTCTACCAGCGGTTCTCTTTGAAGACTTTAGGGGCAGTCTCAGCGTTCGAAGACCGCCCACTATGATTGCGGGGTGTGTTAAATAAGGCAATATACACACAATATACAAGTGTATATTGCCTTATTAAGAGGCCACGAAATCAGCCCATATTTGCCATATTGGGCATCTCGGTTTTACAGATTTTGGTACATAAAATATTGTATATTTGGAAAATATATGTGTAGTATATTGTAATGTATTTGTTACCTAAAGTAGGTTTATACACTACCATAATTGTAGAGTTAGAATTATGGTAGAATAAGGTTTTAGGAATAGGATTCTCCTATTTTGTAACTTGTATATATATCTATTCAATCAATGAAAATAATCAAAGGGGATTATTTCTTTCATAAACACATTCTTTTCCTAATATAAATATTGTTTATAAAAGAACTGTTTTCTTGTTTATTTTCTTTTATGATCTCTTTAACTAAAAAAAAGGTAGGAAGTGATATTTATTTCTTCTTAATCTCATTTTATCAATTAAAATAAAATAATCGCATGTACTTTTTAAACTGATAATAAGAATTTACAAATGCAGTTAAAAAGAATTTACGATAGAATTAAAGTACTTTTTTAAAGGTGGAAAGTACTTTAGGAAAAATAATTTTATTGTTGTCTATAAATATGACCTATATTATTAGTTAAAAAAGTATTTGCAATTATTCTAGTTTAATTAATAAAATGAGATTAAGAAGAAAAAAAGATTACTCGATACCAAAGGACCCGATGTTTGCAGATAGAGCCACCTCCGGAGGCGGACAGACTCATCAGAAGGATGTTGCTAATGACGAGACGCCTGAGAAAGCTATACAAAATCTGAAGGCGCAGAACGACGCTATGAGTGAACAGTTGGACCACCTGATGCGATTTTATTCGAATTACGTTTCTAAAAATGCTAGCAAACCCCCCAACAGATACACCGATACCTCCACCAAATACCACCGGGGATTCTAGAAATGATGAGAATAGATTGAGAAATAATTGTGCTTTAGAAAATGAAATTGTTCCTGAAAATCCATTCCAGGAGCAGGTTTTAAAAGTTATGAAAGACATGACAGACAAAGTGAACACCAACACAGAGAAGGCAGAGAAAAATGCCAAGGAGCTCCGGCACCGGTTGAATCAAATATCGGGATCCCCTCATGTGGTTGAAGGACAATATACAAGGAGATATATTCAGTTGGCATACAAGCCGGAGGTTGCCCCGAAGTTGATCCCGAAGAGATTTGAGATGCCGGACATCCCCAAGTATGATGGGATGACAGATCCGGAGGAACACATAATGGCCTATACCACAGTTGTCAAAGGAAATAACTTGAAATCGAACGAGATCGAATCGATCCTGATCAAGAAATTCGGCGAGACATTGACTGAAGGGTCCCTAACTTGGTATTCTCATTTACCCGAGCACTCAAATTGATTCATTTGTTATGCTCGCAGATATATTTATTAAAGCACATGCTAGATCCCAGAAGGTGCAAATTTGAAAGGCAGACATCTTCAACATTTCGCAAGGGGAGTCTGAGCAACTTTAGGACTTTGTCACCCGATTCTAGAAAGACGGATGTTATTTCCAACAGTATCGGACGAATGGGCCACCGAAGCTTTCACCGCGGGTCTAAATCCTTTGAGTTCGGATGCCTCGTGGAGTCTCAAGGAAAACCTGCTAGAGTTTCAGGCAACAACATGGGAAGATGTTCACAATCGGCATACGTCAAAGATTCGTGTAGAAGATTATTAGAAAAATATATCAACATCTTCTGCGGTCCGGAATCAAGGTTAACTGAACTTTGGTCGAAGGCATTCCAGACACCGGGTTGAACCATACCTGTCAGAACCAAGTATTGACAGGAGTCAGGAGCATTTTTGGAGCGATTCATCTGAAAACAACTTAAATGAAGAGCAGTAACGTCTGTGAACACTAGAAATTGTCACGTCAAAGCAGCGGAAATCATAACAATAAGTATTGGACACACCTGAAGATGGCTCTAGGACAGTAGAAAAGGAAAAAAGTATTTTGTCCAAAGGCATCATGTCCGGAGATAGCCCGAACTGGCTTTGGAATAAAGAAAATAAATTAGGACTGCCAGATCAACTTGAATTTTTTTAGAAGGAACCAGAATCAAGACCCGGCTATACCCAATAGGTGTCAGCCCCGCTGAAATTCTCTTGAAATTTATTTTTGTTCAGCTCATGAAAGTTGTCGTATATGCAAATTTGTAAACACTTGTGTACATTCAAGTTCAAGTAATGGGATAAAGAAAAACATGCACCTTATAAACATTCTCATATATGTCCGAATGAAATGAAATCATTTTTAAAATTTGCCCGCGCTTCAAGTTAAAAACATATCAATACCGGAAACTGCCCCGAGGGTGAAATAATTTACACTTATAATCGGAATGACAACACTATATGGATGCCGATAATTCTTAAATTTTAATTAACATTTGTAAATAAAATGAATTAATACAATTTTCCTTTTTGTGATAAATTCTTGCCACAGAAAGCAAATATATAACATGAACATTGTCTAATGACATATCAAAAAATTGTGCAAGATGAACATGACACGTCCTCTTTATAAGCATCGAAACATAAGGGTCCTCTCTTATAAAGTCATTCAGTCAAATGGCTTGAGGTCGGATGCTTTGTTTCACAGTGGTAAAGTTAATAGAACATGTTATATTCAGACTTTACTAGAGCTAGAAAATGAAAATTTCTGGTCATTCACATCCCCGACTTCCGAGGCTGTGAGGTTATAAAAGTTTCAGGTATAACTAAAAACCCTAGAGTCAAAATTCTAAACAGTTTTGGGTTTAACTTAAAACCCTATAGTCAAAATTCTAAATTAAAAGCTTTGGAGAAAATTAAAAACCTGAGAGTTAACACTTGAAGAAGTTTTGGGTGAACACTAAAAATCTGAGATCAAACTTTCATTAGTAATGGTACTTTTGCAGCACCAACCGGCCATTGACGATAGAAAAATCAGTGGTAGAGTTATTATCTGAATTCCTAAGTTTTGCACTCTTTTTTCCTTCGTTCGGTTTTTTCTCATTTGGGTTTTTCCAGCAAGATTTTTAATGAGGCAGTAGCGAGGGTGACTACATGAATTTTTGACAAGAAGTGAGAAATCTTCCACTTTCCGGTCACATCTCAGTGAGTAATCGGAAAGTGGGGGGACTATCTGCATAGGGAAAAATCCATAGACATCAAGTGGACGTATCAAGAGAAGACATGTGGCGATAGTGACAGGTCAGACTCAAATCATCAAGTGAGGGGCTTCGAGGAAGCTCCGGAGAAGTAATTTGGTAACCTGCTTTTGGAGGCAGAAATTAGAAGTGGTACGGAGAAGCATGCCAACTCACTGGTCAAACTACATTCAATGCGCAGCCGTTACAAAAACCCCAAGTCTTTCCCCGATCTTAAATGTGTATTATTACTCTTTATTTACATTATTGCCCCTTACTACAATATTCATTGTCATAACATTAATATTGGTAGTAAAGAGGACATGATTTGTGGATCATGCATCCTATAGATCTAGTATAAATAGAGGTTTTCATTCTATTGCAAGACATCATCTACAAGATAATACAACATACTCTTTAATAATTCTCTCATTTCTTACGCTTTCATATTAGTCATGGAGGCTTTATCAAAAAATAAGCACAAAGCTCATGTTAATTATTTCTTTACTTTGACTTAATATTGTGTACTATTTCAATATTTTATCTAATATTATTGCCAGATCAGACACTTGAGATCTACGTGTCCTTGACCACGTATACAAATTCAACTATACCAATTTTCGGGTAAACAAATACGAAGAAGCTAAGAGGGTTCAATGTCTACTAAATATACATAAAAAAATTTAACCTTGTATATGCAGTGTAACATTTTGCCAAAGGGGTACGGATAAACCCCTTTTACCCTTACTAGCTCCGCCACTGTGTGTAAGAAGATCGTTGGACAAAAGCGAGTGGAAATGAGCTTATTTGATGCAAGTTTAGATAAACAAAAATTGGAGAATGGCCGCTCGCCTATGATGCTCGCCTTGCGAGCAGCTTGACAAGCCAAGAAGTTTAGCCCTCGCATAAAATAGTGAAGTGATGGAATGGCAAGGAAGTTGATGAGTCATGCTAAAAACATGCCTGAGATGGCTCATCAACATCCTTGCCAAGGCGATCCCATTGACGAGCCAAGAAACAAGAGAAAATTTATAGTTGGCTGGGCTCGCTTGTGATCCTCGCGAAGCAAGAGTTCAGACAAGCCTAGAAATGTTTTCCAAACGAGTTTGACTGAGTTTATATGATTTCCTATTTAGTTTATTTGATTCCTTATACATTCTAGGTCATATAAATACACTATAAGACACATTATTTTGGGTGATGCAACCTAAGGAGAGCAAGGAGCCGTCGTGGAGCAAGGGGAAAGATTCGAACAAGTTTTTCCTTTCTTCTTCCTATTTTTCATTATTGGTTATTAAATTTAGTATCGTGTTTTCACATACTTTTATGAGTAGCTAATTCTCTATATAGGGTTTTGATAGAACCTTTTGTAGGATGCATTCTTGTCACGTTTTTATATAATTGAGACGTTGGATTTTTTCTACTTGTTCAACTATGTCACGACCCAAACCGGAGGGCCGCGACGGGCACCCGGACCCCACCCGCCGGGTACCGCCAATCGTACAACCAGCACCTAATCATAATTAAATACGGACTAAGCCGAAAAATATTATAGAAAATTTTAACCAAAAATCCAATTTTCATATATACGTACCCATACCAAGGCCTACAAGGCCACACATGACAACTAACCACAGAACACCTATCTACAAGCCTCTAAAGAAGACATGACATCACAGGGACGAGACATGACCCCGCCATACCCCTATGCGGTATGCAAAAATACTGTACCACGACTAGACTGCAACTCTGAAACAAATAGAGTGTTCCAATATCAGCTGAACCAGCAATCTACTAGCGTGAACTGTCACCTTCCTTAACTGAACTTGCGGGCATGAAACGCAGCATCCCCCGACAAAATGGACGTCAGTACGACTGATGTACTGAGTATGTCAGGCATGAACAATAGTATAACAGGGATATTACAACAACTGAAACAGGGACAACCAACCAATAGTAAATGCTTCTGAGGACCCTAATACATATGCCTAAAGGTTATGCACAATGCAGTTTCCATATACATCAGCCTCATCGGGCATCTTCCTTACCATAATAGCCTCTGTGGGCATCATTTCATGTTGGCCTCTGTGGGTATAATATCATGTAATGATTAATGAATGTATGCATAATGCAAATGCGGTATACTAATATCCACATAGGAATCCGCCCATAACCGCCTATGTGGGCATCATGTTATATCGTCACTCAAGGGCATCACATCATATTGGCCTCTTCGGGCTCTTTCGTGATAGTCTGTACCAGCTGGAGGTGGTGTGCGTATATAACGCATTTCCCTTTCCCCACATCCCCTACATATATAAAATATTTACCATATAGTAGTGTGCATAGCACAAGTGGTCCAGGGTAATATATGAATATGATGCAAATGAAAATGCATAAATGACAATAAAACATTTTTCTGAATTTACCGGATGACATATTATCCTTGTACCTTCGGTTAAGGCCATAAATATTAACATCTTTTTGTATGCCTTAATAAGGACTTAGACACATATTTAGACATGCTTTTAGCATAGGAATCAATAACACGAATATGGAGCAATATCACGCTTATATTTCGTTACATGAGACATGCTAAAAGAAAAAAATAATTTACCTTAACATACCTTGAATAATAACGGAACCAGCACCTTATATTATTTTCCAAGCAAGACTATTGTTTTTCTATCCTAGTCCTACCAATAATTCGTACTCCCTTCTCTTTCTTTTTTTTCCCCAAAGCAAACCAATTGCCTCGTCTGTTTTTTTCCAGAAGCAACCAAAGGGATTGGGAAGAGTTAATGCAAGTGTACACGATTAACTCCCCATTTAATACTAAGCAGTGAAAGAGCAACTACCATCTGTTTTCATTCCCCCAGAATGATTGTCCTACTCTACCTATTACTCTCTTAGGCTGCCACTTATCAACACTCTTAAGTTAGTCACTTATGTGACTACTTAAGAGTTACACGTGCACTGCTTCAACTCCACCTGTCCACCATGAAATCATTAACCCGACAATTAATCAATTATACATATAATTAATTCCGTGATTCAATTCACTTAAATCTTGATAACTTATAGGATTTTCATATAATTAATGTCATAATTTTCTAATATGACACTAGTCCATAACCTCTTCATGCACATACCAAATTTATTCCCGATCCCCGTCGTCACACTTGTTGTGTCCAAATTTATTTTGGGGTCTAATACTAATCTCATTATTAGCATAATAACTAACATAAATTCCAAAGTTTGAATCTTTTTGCACACGCCTAGCAATTTAAACCGTGACCCAAAAATACGGAATGTTACATCCTTCCCTCCTTAAAAACACTCGTCCTCGAATGCTGGGGTGACACATCTAATCCCCGTTACGTAGCTCAGAAATACAGCTGTTTCTAGTTCCACCAGATCCGCTAGGGTCCAACGTCTACAAACTAATATTGCACAGTCTCACTAGATCCGTATTTACAAAACATCCATATTATGTAAAAAGACCAATAGCGTACCTGTAAAGACATCAAGTGAGGATTCCTGATCCTGTCATCCCACCAATGCCTAAGTACGATTATGTCCCCTACCGAAATTAATTTCTCTACCCCTACTTGCACCTTGATCGGATAACGTGTGATGACTCTGTCTTGACGGGCATACTGACCATGATAAAGATGCCGCAAATCCGACCGGCTGAGCTCCAACACCTTCACCTCCTGTCGGACAATCCCGCATTAAATGACCAGGTTCACTACAAGAGTAACACACCCTCACTCCCTGCTGGCACGGCCCTGTATGGCCCCTACCACACTACCTGCATCGAGCCAATGGCGGTCTCATCTAGATAGCATCCCTTCTATAATAAGGCCCTAACGTTCGTGAATTCTGACCCGGTCCCGATTGAATAAACCGATCAGTCCTCGACCCTGTAGATGGTAATGATGTGTTGGCCACCGGTCAGGATGGGCGTTCATAGGGCTGTGACGTGGGCTCATGTCCAAAATCTCCTACGTCACCAATGTATCGGCCCCTCTTATGTTGGCCCTTATCACGTTCTCGATCTTCCCGCTATTGCTTCTTACGACCTTCCAAGTTCTGTGCATAAGCCTGAATACGAGCGATATCCATACTCGGATTCAAAGAAGCCGTAGTACACTCATTAATCAAGTGCGGCCCCAAGCCGGTAACAAACCTATGTACCCGATCACTCATCTCTACTACAATAATAGAAGCATAGCGGGCCAATGAATTAAATTGCAAACTATATTCTTGAACACTCAGGTCACCCTGCTCAAGACGTAGGAACCTGTCCTGCCTGGCCCATCGAAGTTCAACTGGCAGAAAGTGTTGTAGGAATGCCTCTGAAAATTCTCTCCATCCTCCTGGTGGAGCACCAGGTCCCCTAGATTGCTCCCATCTATCAAACCATGTTACTGCTACATCCCGCAGTCTATACGAAGCAAACTTTACTGATTCGGAATCGGTAGCATCCATCACCCGCAAAGTGCGTTGTACCTGATCCAGAAAACTATGTGGGTCCGCGTTCAAGTATGTTCCTGTGAATACCGGAGGGTCTAGATTGATAAAATCTCAAGCTCTTACGCTAGCAGCTCTGTCAGAAGGACTGGGAACCTGACGTTGGGCTTGAGCGGTCACCAATCATGTCAATAACTGAACCGCACTCCGCATATCAAGATCCACGTATGGAGCATCATGTGGAGGAACTAAAGGTGTTGCAGCTCTACTAATCTCCTCTGATGGTGATGTACCGGGAGAACCATACGAAGGAGTCGTACCAAGGGTCTCACTCCGGCCCTCGCTAACGGGTGGCAATCGGCTAGTACTTTCGCCCGCCGCCGCCGTACCTTAGCCCGCCGCCACCTGTCCCCCCCCCCCCCATTAAATCATTAACCCGATAATTAATTAATTACACACATAATTAATTCTGTGATCCTAATTCACTTAAATCTTGACAACTTATAGGACCTTCATATAATTAATGTCATAATTTCCTAATATGACACTAGTCCATAACCTCTTCATGCACATACCAAATTTATTCCCGATCCCCGTCGTCACACTTGTTATGTTCAAAATTATTTCGGGGTCTAATACTAATCTCATTATTAGCATACATAACTAACATAAATTCCAAAGTTCGGATCTTCTTGCACACGCCTAGCAATTTAAACCGTGACCCAAAAATACGCGATGTTACAAACTACATACTTATTTCAGTTGATTGGATGGCCATCGTTTGACTATGCCTATTAATTATGTGTTGCTCGAGAGAGAATATATATTTAGGTAGTTGTTGAACAATGTCACTCCTAGGTATATGAGAGATCAATATTGTAGGTTTAAAATGGGTTTAGAGATAACACAAGCTTTGACGTGGTCATAGTGAGCGGTGAGAAATTGTTAGCTAGGTTTAGTTCGAGAGAATTACTCTAGAAAATTATTACAATTGATTGAGAGATAATTGAGGTAACTAAGTGCTCACGATTCACAGAGAATAAATCGGCGAGATTATAGATAACATATAGAGAAAGATTCCGATAATTATGAAAATCATAACCCTAGGCCTCCTTAATCTTGAATTCAACCCATTCTCTAATTAGTTGATAATTTTATTATATAGTAGTTAAGTAGTTTAAATAGAAATCTTAGTCTTTATAACGCAGAATATTGTTCAAACTTATTTTCTTAGTAATATTGAACAGTTATAGCTAACGTTAGTTCTCTGTGAGACTCGACTCCGGACTTTTAGACTGACCACTTATCCTTTTTAGGATGAGTTTTAGGCGTGATCAACACCCTATCCCCACTCCCACCCTGCAGCCCCTAACCCCACCGCCCCACACCCCAACCCCACCTTTACTTCAATTATATACAAATGCTTTTGAAATAATTTTTTTTGCTAACACACCAAATATAAGAAAATAAGTAAGAAACTAACTTATGTTTCAACAAGTATTTTCCAAAAAAATATTTGCACGAAAAATATTTCTTCGTACCAAACACGCCCCAAT
This sequence comes from Anisodus tanguticus, assembly GCA_034509755.1. Lineage (NCBI taxonomy): Eukaryota > Viridiplantae > Streptophyta > Magnoliopsida > Solanales > Solanaceae > Anisodus > Anisodus tanguticus. The sequence goes on along the minus strand of CM067542.1, from coordinate 47,430,520 downwards.
TTCGAAGCGGTTCTCCACTAACTTTAAAGATATAGCTAGATGTATTATCTCAATTTTTATTCACATTATGGAGTGATCTATTAATAAGATTCCCTAAATAAAACTCTAAGAAATCGAATCGAAAACACGAAAATTAAAAGGATAGGAGAATAGATACAAGAATAGTAATTCAAAGCAACCAATGATATATGAAATCAAAGACCTCAATGGAATTAAACTATAAAAGCACCTAAACTATAATAGTTTGATTGATTCCACTAGTGAGCAAGCTCAAGTGTGAATCAAAAACAAGGTTCAAGAACAACCTCACAATTACACTACAATTAAGTTAATTATGGATAACATATCAACTACAATACTAATCTCTCATAAGAGTTTCATCATCAAAACAAGCTAAAAATGAAAATAAGGCTAAGGGTTCCTTATATAATATTCCTATTACAACAAAGATCCAAAAGTGTCTTGCACAAATAACCCAACATGGACCTTCTTTTCTTGATTGCAATTCCAACATCAAAATTTTACTCCTAGCCACAAATTGCATGAATTATATTCCTAGCCACGAATTGAACTCCTTATCCATGAATTGCACTTCTAACCACATTTGTACTTCTAGCCACATTGTGTGGCTTCCATCAATTGGCCTTCATCTCCATGCTTCTTCCAAGCAATCATCCACACAATGTATGCCCTTGTGACTTTTCTTTCCATGGCCTCCAAAGGCCTATGTCCATCTCCAAAGGTGGTGTGGCATGAAAATACACGTCTGAAGCTCCATCATGAATTTTAGGCTTCATATATGTCCATGAGCTTCCTAGAATCATATCATCTATATACAGTACTTACTTTACATGAGATTGGCACTAGCCTATTATCCAAGTCTTAGTAATAAATAACATGAGTAATTAATTTATAAATTTAAAAATATCTCAATAATGATTCAAGAAATTGATGCATATTAGGTGGGATAATGATGATGTAAAAGGAACAAGAATATTAAAATAATGGAAGAAAAAGAATAGGAAAAGAAGAACAATATATCCATATTCCTAGTTTGTGTTAAGACTAAGGATGGCCAGTGGGCTGGGTCGGTCTGATCCTGACCCGGCCCATCCTGATACCCACCCCGCCCCGATCCCCTATAAAAAAATGGTGTCGGAGTTCGAACTCGGGACGGGACCAAGGCTCCACCCGCCGTCCCGATCCCGATCCGACCCGCCCCCATCCAGACCCGCCCCCGTCATGACCCCCCCCCCCTTTGCAAAAATAGTCGTTGCACAACGATCATTTTCAATTTTAGCCGTTGTGCAACAAGTATAATGGCTAAAATGTCCCCCACCCCATAAATCCCCCCTACCCCCTTAATATTATTTTTAACCCCTAAGTTAGTATATTTACACTTTAACCCTATTTCTCAACTATAAATACTTCATTTTTCTCACAAATCTTCCTACTATCTCTCTATATCTCTCTCTACAACTCTACATTGCCTACTAAATTTTATATTTTATTTGCTAATTTATATCAAAGTTCATAAATTGGGAGTGAAGTTGGCAACTAGCTTGAGGATCCTCCATCGAGCAAAGTTTCAATTTTCAACCTCGATTACACGTCGATGTTACGTCGGCTTTTGGTACCTTCGTTCCTTCTTTAAATTATCATTCCTACTTAATTTTAATTATCGCACTTAATTTCATTTACTTTAATTATTTATTTATATAATTATAATGGAACGTCTTTGACGTATGATTAAGGGTAAGTGTGCTTCTTCTAGTAGGGGTAACAAGTGTAAGGGTACTTCTTCTAGTAATCCTATTCCTAGTCCCGATGATTTGATTGATTTCACTCATATAGATGAAACTATTTTTTTTAATGATATACCATTAGATGATGAGGTATATTCTTCATCTGAACCAGACTTTAATTTTGATGATAATGTAGATGATACACCCACTAGTGCACCTCAACCTCAAACTCAGACTGAATCTCAGTCTCAAACTGAAACTGGAATGCCTCTTATTCCCCCTAGTATGAGTCGAGGCCCCAAACAACAAAAATTAAAATCATATGCATGATATTTTTTATAGGGACAAAAAAAATCAAGTAGTTAGATGTAAAATTTGTCAAAATGTTTATAAATTTAAAATCGAAAAAGGTCAAGGTGGGACGAGAAGTTTATTGAGACATGTACAAGGCGAGCACACAACTATGTGGAATCAATACCATGCTGAAACATCGGGTGTGCCAATGCCCTCTTAGTCGGGACAAGGTTCACATAGTGTCTCCGACCAAGTACAGGGTCGAACTAACCCGACGACGAGGGAATTATATGTCCTAAATATGATAAACACAAAGATAGGAAAATTATAGCAAAATTAGTTGTGGTGGAGGGTTTGCCTTTTGCATTTTCTTCCTCTCCTGGTTTTATTTATTACGTTAGAGAAACATATAATCCTGCTTTTAACGGTTTTCCTAGATCAACTGTTGAAGTGACGTTTTTAAATTTGCAAATGAACATCAACAATATTTATGTTATGTATTATATCATTTTAATGACAAAGTGGCTATCACTTCTGATATAAGCCGTAGTACTAACGGTAATGATTATTTAACTGTAACATGTCATTTGATAGATCATAATTGGTCTATGCAAAAACATATTTTAGCATATAGATATATTGATGATAGGCACACTGGAACTTTTATTGCAAAAATTATTCATGAAATTTGTGATTATTTGACCAACAACTTTCAATTCCACCCGAAGATCCTCAAGACATTGTGAAGAAATTTGAAAAAGTATGGTTAACTATGTAATTTTTTTAATTTCAATTTTACTATGTGATCTGCAACTTTTGAACAACGAAACAAAGTTGCAATTTTGAAATTGTATTACAAATAAATCATATTTCTATTAAATAATATAAGAGACACAAAAACAACATTGGGATATTTTTATTACATTATCTTGTTCAATTATTGAAGTGTTTAAATATATTTTTTTTAACATTGAAATTTTTTGTTTTGTTTTGTTATTAATAGACTAGGAAGTGGGAAATCGAATAACTAAAAGAAAAGCAATTAATTAACACTAGTCTTCAAAATTTTATTTAGTCAATGATCAAAATTAAACCCCTTTAATTAAAACGGAAGTACGTTTTAGCTACTAAGCTTCGAAATTACTCATAGGCTTACTTCGAAGTAGGAGCAATTTTCTAGGAAAATTGAGAGGTGCATATAGTATTTTGAGAAATATGTAATGAGACAATTGGAATCTCTCCGTTTCCAATTAGAATTATTGAGTTCTTAGATGAAAATAAAGAGAGAAGAATCTCTTGGCAAGGAATAATTTACTCCCTTATAAGCTTTATCCAGAGGGAATCCACAACAATTAGGCCAGTTAACTTGAATATTGGATGCGTAAAGCTAAAAAGAAAAAGAAAAGCAGTGTTTCAAAATAATTTTATTAAAGGAAAATTACATATTTAGCCGGATTTTTGTGTAAATAATGTTAAGTTTTTTGTATATTAATTTTTGTGTATAAATATATACATTTGTCGGTTATTAATTTGAAAAATGACTGTACATGGTAGGAATTCTTTTTATTAATTAATTCTTGTGTTTTTTGGAGCAAGGGGGGACCCTCTTTCTCTGTCAACAACAACAGCATATCCAGTGAAATCTCATAATGTGGGGTCTGGGGAGGGTAGAGTGTACTCAGACCTTACCTCTACCTTGGTAGGTAGAGCGGCTGTTTCCGAGAGACCCTCGGCTCAAGACAAAACACACGCCTAAGTAAACTAAGACAAACAAAGTGAGTAAGTCATGATAGAAAATTCTGAAAGAGAAAAAGAAGCAAAAGGAAGCAATAAATAATGCAAGTAAATAATACAAACAAAATACACATAGCATCATAAATCAAACGACAAGTGACTATAAGGCAATATTGTGCCTACTAGTATGATAGGCTAAGCGAGCCTACACTAATAATATTACAACTATCAGTTTGTAATCATAGGCAGGACTACGCTAGGCTACCTATTACCCTTCTACCCTAATACGTGTCCTCCATAACCCCCTATCTAAGGTCATGTCCTCAGTGAGTTGCACTTGCGCCATGTCCCGTATAATCACCTCTCCCCAATACTTCATCGGCCTACCTCTACCCATCTTGTACTCGTCCATTGTCAACCTCTCACACCTCTGCACTGGAGCATTTGTGTCTCTCCTCTGCACTGGGGCATTTGTGTCTCTCCTCTGCACTGGGGCATTTGTGTCTCTCCTCTGCACGTGCCCGAACCATCTCAACATTGCTTCCCGCATCTTATCCTCCACTGAGGTCACTCTCACTCTGTCTCGGATATCATCATTTCTAATTATATCCCTCCTTGTATGCCCACACATCCATCTTAGCATCCTCATCTCCTCAACTTTTATCTTTTGGGTGTGCGATGTCTTGACCGGCCAACACTCCACCCCATACAAAATAGTCACCCTCTTTCTCTGTCAAGAAAATAAGTGTTTGGCCATAGAAACCAAAAAGAAATCATTTTAAAAAAAATATTTGAAGTTGGAGTTGTGTTTGTCCATAATTTTGCAAATAATATTTAGTTGTTGAAATGTGTTTGTTTTTAAAAAATATGAACTATGATTTATACCTTCCAATTTTTAAAAACTAGTAAAACCACCCAAAGCAATTAATAAACATAACCATTGCATAAACAATGTCCATCAATCATTTCCTATTACATTAAACATGATTTATGTACACTTTCTTTAATACGATGATATAATCATGTTCATAATTATTCGTATCTTCAATATGTATCGTCATTAATTACGGGCATGTGATTGTTCACTGATGTATACGAGCTACAGAATTAAAATGACCCAATGAGTAACTTTTTGCCTACGAGCTACTGTATAATATTAGACTTCGGCAATTCTAAATATTATTACAAAGATTCATTAATACTAAAAAGCAATAACACTAGTATAGCTATTCTTTAATATAATCCTCTCACATTGTGTGAATAATTTGTTCCCCTCGAGCATGCATTTCCCGATAAGTTGAATTAAATGGGGTCAAATTTATAAAATTAAAAATATGGGATAAAATTTAAAAACTGAAAGACAAAAGCAACAATCAAAAACAAAAAGTGAAAATTGCGAAAACAAGATTTGAGGTATTTTTCAAAGTTGTATTTGAAATTTTTAGGACCAATTGCTAATTTTAAAAAAAAAGTGAAATATTTTTCTTAAAAAAGTGAATAATTGTCATGGCCAAAAATCATGAATTAATCCAATCAAAATGTTTGGACTTCAGCTATTAGTTATCTGGACTATACTGTTGTTCAATTAAGTTTCCAAAAACTTGTCACTTGCAACCCATAGGCACTCTCTAGGGCCGGCTCAACGTCCTCGGTGGCCTATATAACACCTCATAGCTCTAAACTAAGCCATGTTTATGATTCAGGGATTTAGAAAATTAAAACGAGGAGTTTAAAGTTGAAAACCAGTTTCAGTTCTACAAAATTTATTTTACGCCAGATTATACGGACCGTAGAATTTGTTACGGTCCGTCGAAATGAACCGTTTATTTTATTATGAAACTTGACGGAACCCAGTGAATTTTTACGGACCGTATAATAATTGACAGTCCATCCCTTTTTACTGTCTCAAACATCTCAAGTTTTAAAGTCACTGGAAGGTTGTAAATTAATTCGACAGTCCGATTATACGGACCGTATAAAGTTCTACTGCCCCAACCCAGACCGTATAAAACTAGATGGTCCGTCGAATACAACCGTCAAATCCTTCCGACAGCAAATAGTATAAATACGCAGACTTAGTTCCAAAAATCAACTTTTAATATTCTCAAGCCCTAGCACGAAGGTTCTCTCCTCCTATCACTCTCATACCCCAAGGTAATCCTATTCCAAGTATTCCAAGTGGATTCTAACGCATATACACGGATTCTAAGTAGAAATTCATTATTCTAACCCTAAGGTTTTCAAGAAAACTCAACTCAAGGAATTAAGGTGCAAATTTTGGATTCATTCTTTTAAGTTCGGACCTTTAGTATAAGTATTAGAGATATTAAGGTATGTAGAGTTTATATCTACGTTTGAGAACATCATTGTTCTTCCCCACGTCACGATTATCCATGAAACCATGAATTTTCATAACCTAGGGTTTACTCAAGTTCATGATGAATCTATATACATGTATAATTGTATCTCATGTTATATCTTGACTTCGTTAATTATATTCATGATATGCTATTATGGTTGTCATGAACCTGTCCGAAACTCATGAACACATGCTTGAATTCCATGAGTTCCTAAATTACAAGTTATGATCAATATTACGCAGTCCATAAGATTATACATGCTTTTCATGATTTATACAAGTTATATGTTATATCTACTTCACATGTTACATTATGAATTCAAACCATGCTTTACAAGTTGCTTTCATGAAACCTGTGGGCTTATAAGCCACTTTTTTCAAGTACATGTTTTGGGAGTTGCATAGTTTACCGAGAAGGCTCAGATATCCTGAAACTACATATGCCACTGTAGGATAAGGATCGCTCCGCCAGAGGACAATACCTTCAGATTGCAGATTGGATCATTTCATGCCATGTTTATGTCTCATACCCCGACAAGGTATGGGATTGCTCTGCTGGTCTATCCAGGTACCATACTCCACGTACTCACGTGGTGTTTCATATTGTCGATTATACTATTGCTCCCCCCACAGATATGTAGATATACAGATACACAACTTTACAAATTTTACACTTGTTTTATACTCATGCCAGATCATGCTCATGCTCATGTTACAGTTTCAATTTCATGTCCTATTATTCCATGTGCCGGCTTATTTTTTCAGTTGCTTTACATACAGTACAATTCAAATGTATTAACCTCCCTTTTACATGAGGCCTGCACTTTATAGTGAAGGTGTTGGGTTTAAGGGAGACGGATCTGCTCATTAGGCTTGCTTCAGTATCAGCTATTTGGTGAGCCCCATCTCATTCGGGGTGTCCGTCTAGTTATTTTTACGATTATGCATTATGGTAGAGGTATGCCAGGGCCTTGTCCTGGTAAACAGTTTTATAGTCAGACTCATGTTCAAAGGTTTCATGAACTAGTTTAGTATGTCATGTCAGCATTAGTTTTTAGGCTTATTATATTTTTAGATTATTTTTGCTATGATTATTTCAGACTACAAATACAATATTATGTTTTACATGTTTTAAATCATTATTATAGCATGTTTTGATGCCCATGTTGACAAATAAGTCATGTAGTTCGCTCGATCACATGCAGTTAGGCACCGAGTGTCGTGTCCATGTCATGTTTTGGGGCATTACAAATCTTGGTATCAGAGCCTAGGTTCAAGTATCTTAGAAAGTCTATGAAACCATGTCTAGTTGGGTCACTTTTATGTGTGTGAGGGCCTTAGACATGTAAACAGTTGACCACCAAGACATCTAGGATTGTCTCACTTCTTTCATACTCTAGATACCTTCAGGATATCTTTCTAACTCGTGCGTATTACATGCTTCAGAAAATGCCTGCAAATAGGAAATCCGCTACAAGCAAGATGAATGCTTCTAATGTTGCTCGTGAGGAAGATGCTCAGGCTCAAAGAGCTAATTCGGGTACAACACCCCTACCCAATACCACAGGACTTGCGAAGATTCCAGTTCTACCATCTAGTTCCACTGACTCGGATGTTAGGGGAGCTATTCAGCTGCTCACCCATCTTATGGCTGCTCAAGCCCAACGTCAAGAAACGACTTTAAGTATAGGGACTAATGAAGAGTCGTCCAGTTTTAAGACTCATGAGTTTCTTCGTATGGATCCTCCGGTGTTCACATGGTCAAGTAAGACAGAGGATCCGCAGAATTTTATTGATGGGCTTCAAAAATCTTTCGTGTTATGCATGTTATTGAGATAGAGGTAGCAGAGTTGGGAGCTTATCAGTTGCAGGATATTGCCAATATTTGGTATGAGTCATGGTAGCAGTCCCGCATGGAAGATACACCTCCACCAACTTGGGATAAGTTCGTTGATGCATTTATTGAGTATTTTTTGTCAATAGAGGTTAGGGAGGCAAAGGCCGTAGAATTTGAGAAGCTCAAGCAGAATGGCAGGAGTGTTCGGGAATACTATCTCTACTTTATTTCCTTGACAAAGTATGCTCCGCATATGGTTCCATACATGAGGGTCAGAATTTGGTTTTTCGTGTATGGTCTTGATTCCCATTTGTACGATACAACTAATATTAATTCTCAGAACATTAAGATAACTATTACAAAGATGGTTGCTTTTGTACAGGGTAATGATAGAATGTTAAAGGAAGAGGAAGCCTTACAGAAAGAGAAAGACAGAGAGTTTAATAAGAGAGTCAAGTCTTTAGGTCACTTTATTCATGAGGGAGGTGGAGGCAGACAATACTTCAAGAACATGTCATCTGGACCTACTCCATCTTCAGCCAGTACCCCATTCCCCAAGTTCAGGAAAGATCACAAAAGACAAAACTTTAGAGCATCAAGTTCTCAGTCACAGGACGGCGTAGGTCAAGGTACTTTCAGTAATCCAGTTTGTGGTAAGTGTAAAAGGAGACACGAAGAAGAGTGTTGCATGGGTATGGATAGTTGATATGGTTGTGGTTAGCAGGGTCATTTTCTGAGGGACTACCCATCAGTGAGGTAGGGTGCAGGAGGTAATGTGGCTCAGTCCACAAATTATACAGTTTCTCATAATTCTCAGGCCCAATCACGGCGTGGTCTAGCCATGTCTGATAACACAGGCGGATTGTCCAGTTAAAGTCTATCACTACATTACAGTAGCTGAATTAGTAGAGTTATAAATGGTAGACTTCGATGTAATCATGAGTATGGATTGATTGTTCCCATGTTATGCCACGGTAGGTTGTAGAACTAAAATAGTAAAATTTGAATTTCCTGGTGAACCAGTCAGAGAATGGAATGGTGATGCAGCAGCAACCATATGTAGGTTTATTTCCTATCTTAAAGCTAGAAAGATGATAGCCAAAGGGTATATTTATCATCCAGTTCGGGTTAGGGATGCAGATATCCAGACCCCAACTCTTCAGTCAGAGTCAACTCTCAATGAGTTTCCGTAAGTCTTTCCTGGAGATCTTCTCGGAGTTCCTCCCGATAGGGAGATCGAATTCGAAATTGATCTACATCCCGACACTAAGCTGATATCTATTTCATCATGTAAAATGGATCCAACAGACTTAAGAGAGCTAAAATCCCACTTGAAAAATCTCCTTGATAAGGAATTCATTAGACTAAGTGTCTCACCATGGGGTGCACAAGTCTTGTTTGTTCGAAAGAAAGTTTGGTCTTTGCATATGTACATTGACTATCGGCAGTTAAACAAGGTTACCATTAAGAACAAGTATCTTCTTCCCAGAATCGATGATTTATGTGATCAACTTCAGGGTGCCCAGTGTTATTCCATGATTAACCTCATATCAGGATACCATCAGCTTAAGGTTAAGAACGTTGATATTCCGAAAATCGTCTTTAGAACCCGTTATGGTCATTTTGAATTTTATGTCATGTCATTCGGATTGACGAATGCCCCAACTGCTTTCATTGATGGGTCTTCAAACCTTATCTAAAGTTTTTCATGATTGTCTTCATTGATGATATCTTAGTCTATTCCCGTAGTGAGACTGATCATGCAAAACATCTCAGAATAATGTTGCAGACACTCCATGATCGTGAGCTCTATGCGAAATTTTCCAAGTGTGAATTTTGGCTAAAGTCAATAGTATTCTTAGGCCATGTGATTTCAGGCAAAGGCATCCAGGTTGATTTTCAGAAAATAAATGCTGTTAAGAATTGGCTTAGGCCCACTTCTGCTTCAGATATACAGAGTTTCTTGGGTCTAGCATGCTATTATAGACGTTTTGTAAATGGATTTTCCTCCGTTGCAGCTCCATTGACTAGATTAACTCAGAAGAAAGTTAAATTCTAGTGGTCAGATGTCTGTGAGCGTAGTTTCGAGGAATTGAAAATGAGACTGACTACAACACCAGTGTTAAATTTCTAGAAGGAATCGAGGGGTTCGTTGTATATTGTGATGCTTCAGGAGTTGGTCTGGGATGTGTTTTAATATAGCATGGTAAGGTTATAGCTTATCCATCTAAAGAACTTAAACCTCATGAAAAGAATTATCTGACTCATGACCTAGAATTGACAGCCGTGATTTTTGCTCTCAAGATATGACATCATTATATGTATGGAGTTCACGTTGATATTTTCACAGATCACAAGAGCCTTCAGTACATGTTCAAGCAGTATGAGTTAAATCTTAGACAGAGGAGATAGCTCAAATTGATAAAAGATTATGATGTAGATATTCTCTATCATCCAGGGAAAGTGAATGTGGTAGCCGATGCTCTTACTCGGTGATCCATGGAAAGTTTAGCTCATGATGAAGAAGCTAAGAGAACCATGATGAAGGAGATTCATCAACTAGCCAGTCTAGGAGTTGAACTCATGGACTCCAAAGATGGTGGTGGTGTTGTCCAGAACAAGTTTGAATCCTCTTTAGTAGATGAGGTGAATGAGAAAAAGTTTAGTGATCCCTACTTGTTGCAGTTGAAAGATGGAATTCACAAGCATAAGACTACGACTTTTGAACAAGGGGAGATGACAGTACTTTGAGGTATCGAGACAAGTTATGTGTTCCGGATGTGGACTGGCTAAGAGAGCGAATCATGGCAGAAGCGCATAATTCCAGGTATTCTATTCACCCAGGATCTACCAAGATGTATCATGATCTTAAGGAGATTCATTGGTGGAACGATATAAAGAGAAATATCTCAGATTTTGTTGCCAAGTGTTCGAACTGTCAGCAGGTGAAGGTCGAGCACCAAAGTCCTGGTGGGTTCTCAGAATATTGATATTCCTGTTTGGAAATGGGAGATAATAATTATGGATTTCATAACAGGTCTACCTCGCTCAGCCCGAAGGCATGATTCGATTTGGGTGATCGTGGACCGACTGACTAAATTAGCTCACTTTTTTCCAGTCAAAACCCCAGATTCAATAGAGGATTATGCTAAGTTATATATCCGAGAAATTATCAAGCTTCATGGGACCCCAGTGTCCATCATTTCAGATGGTGGTGCTCAGTTCACAACTCACTTTTGAAAGTCTTTCCAGAAAGGATTGGGTACTAAGGTAAATCTCAGCACAACTTTCATCCTCAGACAGATGGACAGGCAGAGCGTAATATTCAGACTCTTGAGGATATATTGAGAGCATGTGTTCTCGATTTTAAAGGTAACTGGGATGATCATTTACAGCATCCAGATGTCACCGTTTAAAGCTCTGTATGTGCGAAGGTGTAGATCACCAATTGGTTTTGAAGTTGGTGATACAAAATTATTAGGACTAGACTTGATCTATCAAGCTTTGGAGAAAGTCAAGTTGATTCAGAAGCGTTTGAAAATAGCTCAATCGTTATAAGTCCTACTCGAATATGAGGCATAAAGACTTGGAGTTTCAATTTGTTGATTGGGTATTTCTGAAAGTTTCACCTATGAAATGTGTCATGAGGTTTGTAAAGAAAGGGAAGTTCGGTCCCAGATATATCAGACCATACAGGATTTTGAGGAGAGTTGGTCAAGTTGCTTATAAACTTGAATTTCCACAAGATTTAGTTGTTATTCATCCAGTGTTTCATGTATCCATATTGAGAAAGTGTGTGAGAGACCCGTCGCTGGTTGTCCCTGCCAATTCCATTACAGTTAAGGATGGTTTGACATATGAGGAGATCTCTGTGGCTATTTAGGATCGTCGAATTCGAAAGTTGAGAACTAAAGAAATTGCCTCAGTGAAAGTGTTGTGGAGAAGTCAGAATGTTGAGAAGGCTACATGGGAAGCCGAATAAGATATGAAGTCCAGATATCTGCACTTATTCGAGGAGCAAGCAGAAGACAATCTAGAAAAATACCTTCAGTATTCGTGTCATGTCCCTTGCGTATCCATGTCTCATGTTTTACGTTCATATATTCAGTACTTGTGTTTCCATGTCCACATGTTCATATTTTCATGTAATCATGTCAGTTCAGTTTTCATGTTTGTCATGTTTCTTCACGTTCATGTACTCATGCCATGTCCAGTCTTGTTCTTAACCATAACCCATCATTCGAGGAAGAATTATCCCAATTGGGAGATATTGTAACACCTCGTATCTCTAAACTAAGCCATGTTTATGATTCAGGGATTTAGGAAACCAAAACGAGGAGTTTAAAGTTAAAAACCAGTTTCAGCTCTGCATAATTTATTTTACGCTGGATTATACTGACCGTAGAATTTGTTAAGGTCCGTTGAAATGAACCGTCGATTTCATTTTGAAACTTGAAGGAACCTAGTGAATTTTTACGGATAGTATAACAATTGACGATCCGTCCTTTTTTACCATCTCAAACCTCTCAAGTTTTGCAGTCACTAGAAAGTTATAAATTAATTCGACGGTCTGATTATACGGACCGTATAAAGTTCTACGGCCCCAACCCAGACCATATAAAATTTGACGGTCCATCAAATACAACCGTCAAATCCTTCCGACAACATACAATATAAATACGCAGACTTAGTTCCAAAAATCAGTTTTTCATATTCTCAAGCCCTAGCATGAAGGTTCTCTCCTCCCATCACTCTCATACCCTAAGGTAATCCTATTCCAAGTATTCCAAGTGGATTCTAACGCATATACACAGATTCTAAGTAGAAATTCATTATTCTAACCCTAAGGTTTTCAAGAAAACTCAACTCAAGGAATTAAGGTGCAAATTTTGGATTCATTCTTTTAAGTTCGGACCTTTAGTATAAGTATTAGAGATATTAAGGTATGTAGAGTTTATATCTACGTTTGAGAACATCATTGTTCTTCCCCACGTCACGATTATCCATGAAACCATGAATTTTCATAACCTAGGGTTTACTCAAGTTCATGATGAATCTATATACATGTATAATTGTATCTCATGTTATATCTTGACTTCGTTAATTATATTCATGATATGCTATTATGGTTGTCATGAACCTGTCCGAAACTCATGAACACATGCTTGAATTCCATGAGTTCCTAAATTACAAGTTATGATCAATATTACGCAGTCCATAAGATTATACATGCTTTTCATGATTTATACAAGTTATATGTTATATCTACTTCACATGTTACATTATGAATTCAAACCATGCTTTACAAGTTGCTTTCATGAAACCTGTGGGCTTATAAGCCACTTTTTTCAAGTACATGTTTTGGGAGTTGCATAGTTTACCAAGAAGGCTCAGATAGCCTGAAACTACATATCAGCTATTTGGTGAGCACCATCTCATTCGGGGTGTCCGTCTAGTTATTTTTATGACTATGCACTATGGTAAAGGTATACCATGGTCTTGTCCTGGTAAACAGTGTTACAGTCACACTCATGTTCAGAGGTTTTATAGACTAGTTTAGTATGTCATGTCAGCATTGATTTTCAGACTTATTATATTTTTAGATTATTTCGGCTATGATTATTTTAGTTTACAAATACAGTATTAGATTTTATATGTTTTAAATCATTATTATAGCATATTTTGATGCCCATGTTGACAAGCATGTTATGTGGTTCACTTGGTTACATGCAGTTATGCACCGAGTGTCGTGTTTCACCCAGGCCATGGTTCGGGGCATTACAACCTAAAACCAAATCTTAATGAGAGGCCCTAACTTTTCTTTTAAGAAAACTTTTTCATATATTTTTTTATGAAGTCTATATTTCTAACCGGTGCAATCAACATTAGTAACAAATATAAGTTTTTCTTCCCTTTTTTAGTTAAAGTTATACTTTTTAAAAATACTACTCCCTCCGTACAATTTATTTGTTACTTTTCGCTTTTCGGGAGTTAATTTGATTAAACTTTGATATTAAGTTGAATTAGATTAACTCAATATTTTAAGATCAAAATCTATTTATTTGAGCACTACATGAAAAGCACTAATAAGTTACAACTTTTCTCATATCAATTTGATTAAAAAATACATCTAAAAATATTGGTCAAAATTCATGCTCTAGAAACAAAACGTATTACATACATTAGGACAAAGTGAGTAATTATTTTTCCACTAAACTGATTAATAAATATATTATTAGTGAAAATGGTGCCCCCAAAATTTGGGGGCCTATACCCATTGCTTTGGCTGCTTTACCATTCAGCCAACACTGCATCTCTCCCGTTATCCTCGTAGTATTTTATTCTTCAATTTACTTTTTTGGGTTAATAATTTTGGTTTGCTTGACCCAAATTTTCTGTGTTTAGAAAAGATGTTTGAAAATAGATCAAGAGTGCAAGAACGGTGAGAAAGATTTGCACAAAATCAATACATACAAGATAGGTGTTTTTCATATAAACTTATGTATGTTGCGAAAAACAAGCATTACAAAAATACACGATAGGATAGCAATGGAAAAAATATTCAAGTACAAATTTTTAAAACTATTTAAACCAAGAGACAATAGATAAACTCAAGCACAAATGGTATCTAAACAACAAGTATATATCACTCAACAAAAACATGGCAAAGCGAAAATAATCAACAAGAGACACCAAACTTTACATGAAAATCCTCTTAAATATGAAAAGTAAGAATCATGGGACCTCAATCCACAAAGTTCAACTAAATCAATCAACAAAACTTACAAAAATTCTGCAAACTGAAACCACAGAACGAGTGACAAACCAAGATCAAAATAGAAATAAGATTGCACTAAAACTAGAGAATAAAAAGGAGAGAAATCACACATTCACGAGCTAGTAGTTCACGATCCAAAAGTTGAAGCTGCCGACCACAAAATTCACTCCATTATAAAATTCAAGACCAGGATATTAAGAATTCCTAGTTCAAATTTGAGCACGATCCAATATTAATCAGTCGAAAAACACAATTTGAAGTACCTGCTTAAAAATAATTGTTCTAGAGCAAAAACCACAAAATTCGGTCCATTACAGATTCAAAATCACAATGTTGAGAATCCCTAGTTCAAATTTGAGCACGATCCAACATTAATCAGCCGAAAACACAATTTGAAGTATCTGCTTAAAATAATTTTTCTGGAGCAAAAAAAACACAATTTCACTCATTATAACCTTCAAAACGCATGCAACTCTTTTCTTTCTCTCTTGTATATTTTCAGACTTAAAAAGGTCTTATTTATACTCCTTGATATTAGTGGACTTTAGTGAAAAAGTGGGTTAGGTCCAAAAGAAACATTGTACCACATAAGAAGTGAAAGCCTCAAAACAATTTTTTCCCTCCCGACTAGGTGACGGAGGCCTCTTGGCAGAAATTGTCAACAAGATGGAACCATTATTACCATCGATTTGAATTTACTCCAGCTCAATCAATTTAAAATTTGAAACATCTCGAATACAATGGAATTCCACATCAATATGTTTAAATCTACCGTGAAATATAGAATATTCTTTGCCAAGATGAATAACATTTTGTCTGTAGCACCCTAAAATTTTTGAAATGCTTAATGTTCATTAAAAGTGTATCAAGCACTAAATGCGTCGTTTACCTTGTAATGAGAGCTAATAATAGGGATGGGCAAAAAAATCGGAGAACCGAAAAACGGTTCGGTTCAGTTCGGTTTCTTTTTCATTTTTTTTAAAAAAAAATGATTTTTTTAACCGAACTGAATCAGGATTAAATGATTCGGTTCGGTTCTTTAATTTTGGGATGACCGAACCGAAAACCGGGGCAAATTTATAATTAATCTTATTTTTATTTTAGGCTATTACTATCTCTTGAATCATAGTCATTGAAGTCAATCTATGAAGTTTTTATGGAAGCCGAATGCGACATGAACTTGATTAACATATCACGGAAACATTGACAAAAAATGTAGGAAGAGAAAGTAGTTGTAAATTGGTGAAACTTTAAATGGTTATAACTCTGCGCTTGGATGTCCGTTTTACCCGATTTTTTTTATTTTGCGTATTTTTTCGAGACGGGACCGGGGGCCGGGCAAACTTCCACAAGGCGGTTTGGCGCCCCCAATTTTTATAAAAACATCTGTTTTCCCAATCAATTTGTGTTTTCCCCCAAATCGGTTTCTAATTTCCCCTTTTCTTTAGTAAACATCTCACGATACACAATAGATTTCAACGTCAAAAATTCGTGGTAATGTAGGTGTGAATGTCAAATTCAGTGTTGGAAATTCAATTTTTTTTAAATAAACAAAAAAATCCCCCGCCCCGACCCACTAGCCACCCCTAGAAAAAATCGATATAATCCGATACGTTTGGCAATATAAACCGAACATATCGGTTTTTTTTTTTAAAAGTTGGATTCGTTTTTTTTAAAAAAAAACGATTTTTATTCTGTTCATATTTTTCGAATACAAAACCAATATGAACCGATATACGCCCACCCCTAGCTAATAATTTGAAGAACATTATTTGAACATGAAAATATATGTGAGTCATATTTTAAAATATATTAATAGATGTTTAGAAGTGGAAAAACATAGTTTGGAATAAGTTGGAAATGTTAAGAGGAAAAGATATCCAAAGTGAAATAAGACAAATATTAAAAAACTTATCATGTGATATATAGAGAATTTGGCTAGACAAGAATTAGATGGAAAGCACCCTTCACTTGTTCGGGTTCGAGTTACCAAGGGGAGCAAAATGGGTGATACTGGGGAGGAGTTAAAAAAAGAGAATTTGGCCATGCTTCCTTAAAAAAAATTATATTCCTTTGAGTTTAGTTTCTGGCAGTTCAAACAGTTTATAATTTTGATGGTCCTATTAAGTGTTATAGCCTTTTTACTTAAGAGTAAGGTTGTACAATGGGCCGGGTCGGCCCGATTCCCTCCGGCCTGTCCCGCTACCCATCCTGCCCCTATCCGTCCCGTCCCGATCCCGATCCATTCCGCTCCTGACCCGGCCCGTCCCCCCCTCCTTTGCAGAAATTACCGTTCCACAAACGACCACTTTCAATTTTAACCGTTGGTAACGGCTAGTAACGACCATTTTGGCCCCCCTACCCCCTTAATATTTATTTGTAACCCCTAAGTTAATATATTTACGCTTTAATTCTATTTCTCAACTATAAATATCTCATTTTCCTCTTCATTTTTCTCACAAATCTTCCTACCATCTCTCTAATCTCTCTCTTTACAAGTCTAAATTGCACACTAAATATTGTATTTTATTTGGTAATTTCTATGAAAGTTCAAAAATTGGGAGTGAAGTTGGCAACTAGCTTGATGATCATCGAGCAAAGTTTCAATTTTCAACCTCGATTACACGTCGACGTTACATCGGCGTTTGATACCTTCGTTCATTCGTTAAATTATTATTGTTACTTAATTTTAATTATCATACATAATTTCATTAACTGTAATTATTTATTTGCATAATTATAATGGAATGAAATTGACGTTTTTTTGGTAGAAGTACTAGGGGTAACAGGGGTAAGAGTCATATTCTAGTAATCTTAATTACGATGATTTCACTCATGTAGATGAAACTGATTTTTTTAATATTAATATTAATATTAATATACCATTAGATCATGAGATATATTCTGCATCTGAACCAGATTTTAATTTAGAAAATGAATTAGAAGATAATTTAGATAACACACCCACTAGTGCACTTCCGCCTCAGGCTAAGACTGAGTCTCAGGTTGAAACTGAAACTGGAATGTCTCATATTCTCCCTAGTATGAGTCGAGGACAAAAACAACAAAAATTAAAATCACATGCATGAGATTTTTTTTATAGGGACATTCTAATCAACTAGCTATTTGTAAAATTTGTCGCGAAGTTTATAAATTTAAAACTGGAAAAGGTCAAGGTGGGACGGGAGGTTTAATGAGAATGTGAAAAACTCTCACAAAGCAAGGTATAATCAATACTTGGCTGAAATCGGGTGTGCAAATACCTTCTGAGTCGGGACAAGGTTCACATAGGTCCCCGACCAATTACAGGGTAACCCGATGACGGGGTGGGGGGTGGGGGGGTTTATAGGTCCTAAATATGATAAACATAAAGATAGGAAAAATATAGCAAAATTAGTTGTTGTGGAGGGTTTGTCTTTTTCATTTCCTTCCTCTCCTGGTTTTATTCATTACATTCGAGAAACATATAATACTACTTTTAATGGTTTTCCTAGATCAACTGTTAGAAGAGATGTTTTTAAATTTGCGCATGAATATCAACAATATTTACGTTATGCATTGTATCATTTTAATGGCAAAGTGGCTATTACTTCTGACATAGGCCATAGTATTAATGGTAATGATTATTTAACTGTTACATGTCATTGGATAGATCAAAATTTGTCTATGCAAAAATGTATATTAGCATATAGATATATTGATGATAGGCACACTAGGCTTTTATTTCAAGAAATATTCATGAAATTAGTGAATATTATGTAATTAATGATAAAATTATGACTATTACATTAGATAATGCTTCTTCTAATGATTTTGCTGTAAACATTTTTAAAACTCGATTGAATTCATCTTTTCCCGATATTTTTCATGTTAGATATGCATGTCATATTTATAACTTAGTTGTAAAGGATGTCCTAAAACTTTTTAAAGACATCCTTGATAAAGTACAATTTGCTATCAACTTTATTTTTAAAGGTAATAAAATACAAAGACGCAAAGAGTATAAAAAACATGTCATGATTGTGGATTACCTTATAGGAAAATTTCAGAAGAAGTTGCAACTAGGTGAAATTTTTTGTATGAACAATTAGTTGTTGCTCATGAGTATAGAAGACCTATAACTTTATTATTTAACATGCATAATCAAAATCCAAGGGATATACTTGTAGATGATGACTGAGAAAATATTTTGGAACTTAATGTATTCTGAGAGAATTTTTTTCTAGCAACTAAGGAATTTTTTGATATTTATTATCCTACTATTTCATCTATGTTATTTTATATAACTCTAATATTTTTGTTACTTAATGAATATATGCAAAAACCAACTTACGCTCGAGCTATTAAAAAAATGTTTTTAAAATTAAAAAAATGTTTTTTTCTATTCCCACTATTTATTTTATTGGTGTTGTATTAAATCCTACTATTAAAGTAGACGGTTGTAAAGCACTTCTTGAAATGATTTATGAAAGCTTAGAATATATATATGTACAAAGAGCAAAGTGCAAATAATCAACCTGCTTCTGTACCATATTCTTTTACTTCACTGCAACCTTATAAAAAACATGTGATTTCTGCTTCAAGTATTCAAAGCCTTAGAAATAAAATATATAGTGGTTCAAGTTCTTCACAAATTAGCGAATTTGATGTTTATGTTTTGTAGGGTGTTGTACCATAAAAATCAATTGTCAATGAAGATGAACGTGAAGACTTGCTGAAATACTGGAGGGAGAATGAGAAGACATTTCCAACACTATCAAAGATGACCCAAGATGTGTTGAATATTCAAGCGTCATCAACAGCTTCTGAAAGCGTTTTTTTTTTGCTGGAAGGTTTCAAATAGGAGAGCACAGACACTCATTGGCGGGAGACAACTTGGAGATAGTAGTTTTATTCAGAGATTGGATTAGAGCGGAGCGTAGAAGGTGCGGTCAACCAGAGATGAACGAAAAAGATGAATACAACTACAATAAAATCTTATCCGATGGAACAGGAAGCGACGTCGAACAATTTGACCATGTTTATGAAAATTCATGAAAAATTCCTTTTTCTCACAAAGTTTTATGAATGAACTATTTTCAAATTTTTTTCCATGGTCGGATCTGATCCGAAAAATAGGAGAATGAAACAGATTCCTTATTCTAGAGTGCAAGATTTTAAACATGTCAAAAGTTTGTGATTTTTCTTTCAAAAAATATATCTATGAATATTTAGAAAAATCATCCACAATCACATAGGAATACCTCATGCCTCCTAAACTGTCTACCTCAATTGGACCCATAAGATCCATGTGCAATAATTAAAAACAGTGAGACGTACCTGAATGTTGTCCGTCATAATGAACAACATTATGAAAAATACGGGTTTGCTTATCTCTCATACAATCTTCACAGACTATTTTACCTTTACGACTCAGTTTGGGAATGCCTCTTACCGTTTCATATGAGATCAATCTTTCTAAATTACGGTAGTTGACATGCCCCAACTTTTGATGATTGTGTCATCGATCCTAACATTATTGAATGTTTCTTATCTTGTAACAAGATAGCAATTGTCACGTGTCCTTGTACCTGTCATGACACATAAGTTAGCTTTATTCGTAACTTTACAGGCATTCTTATTAAGCTTTACCTCAAGATTGTCATCACACAGTTGACTTATACTAATCAAATTTGACATTAAGCCCTTAACATGTAAGACATTTCTTAGTGCTGGAAATTCAGGAACATTCAAGATCCCTTTTTCAATTATTTTGTTTTTACTGCCACCTCCATAAGTTACGTTACCTCCATTGAATGACTCATAGTTCTTTAGAAACTCCTTTGTACCTGTCATGTGGTGAGAACATCCACTATCAAAGTACTAAGAACCTGAAATGTTAGTTCTTAATGCAGTTATAGCAACATTACATGTTACATCCTTTTTGGGAACCCAAACTCTCTTAAAATATTTTTTACCTTTCAGCTCAGAAATGTTGCTTCGAATGTTATCCGAAATGTTGGACAACTTTTTAGGCAACATTTTTCTCACAAAATCTTGAAGTTTGAAACAGTATGGTTTTAAGTGTCCAGGGGAGCTACAGTGATGACATACAAATTTCATATTCTTTGACATTTATGAGAACCTATTATTTATTCCTTTTTCCTTTACAAAGCAAATCTTCTCATTTTTATCAAAGAGATTTGAGCATTTGGTTTTGAGAGAGTTTTTGTACCCAATTCATGCATGTGAAGGTTTACTAAAGTTGAGTATTTCATTTAATTTTGAAGTTCTCGTGTTGAGCTTACGGAAGGTTGCTTCGGCTAAATCCAGTTTTGCATTGATCTTACCAAATTCAACGTCATTTTTGGTAAGCGCAACCTCTAGTGGAGTTATTGTGTCTTTTAGATATACATTCTCACGAGTTAAATATTTTACATTTGTGTCAAGATTCTTGGATTCTATGATTCTTTACATAGATTTTGCAATTCCTTAATCATATCATCTTTGGAATCTCCTTGATTCTCACAATCAGTCTCATTAGTAGAAATAAAACCACTAAAGCAATTAACATCAGAATAGTTAAAGAATTTGTACCTCTCGGATGTTGCTGTGGATATAGATGTCATTGCTGATGTTGAGGCAAATGTTGTGACATTTGAGACAACACTGTCGGTGATATTTACATTGTCCGATAAAGACTGTTCGAAAATAGTAGCCAACATTGCTTGTGTTTCGACTTTTTGATCTCCTTCCTCTTCTCCTTCGTCGTCACTCAGAGAAACCCATAGACTCTTACCAAATTTTTTCAGAGTATTTGCACATTCATTAGCATAATGACCCCAGGCCAAGCATGCATGACATTGCACATATTCAAGTTGTTTGGGATCAAATTTGGAACGATTTGTGTTGGTTCTCTTCAGCTGATTTCCTCTTTGAACAATTGGAAGGGATTTGGTGGACTTTTGATTGAAGCCTTGGTTTTGGTGTTCTTTGGATTTGAACTTATTTCTATCATTGTTGAACTTCCTCACCATCGAATTGAATTTTTGAGTGAGGAGGGCAACATTAGCACCATCACCAACTTCTTCAAGGTTCTCATCCTCTTCTTCGATTTGATTCTCCAAGGATTGGACTTGAAGTGCTACGTTATTGTTCTTGTACAATTCCCTTTGATTCTCAATAATCATCTCATAGGTTTTGAGAATGATCATTAAGGTATGAAGGTCCATTGTAGCAAGATTGTGAGCTTTTTCAATCGCACAGATCTTTATATTGAAATTTTCAAGAAGTGAACAGAGTGCCTTTTCCACATGTTGAGTGTTGGTTAAATGAGCACCAAACACTTGACATTCATTAGAGATGTCAATCAACTTTTCAAAATATGATTTGATGTCCTCTATTTCTTTCATCCTTAAACGTTCATATTTACTCTTGAGCATGCGTAGCTTCATCTGACGAACACTTGAGCTACCTTCACAATGAGTTTGTAAAGTATCACATGCGTCTTTAGCCGTAGAGCAGTTTTATATGAGTTTGAACATGTAAAGATCAACCCATCCAAAATTGCATTTAAGGATATCTCGTTGAAGCTTGCATTATTGGTTTCTTCCGCAGTCCATTCAGATTCAGGTTTAACAAGAATGTCACTCTCCTCATCCGGTGGCAACATAGGAACAACATATCCATTGGTTATATATCTTCATGCTCTAACATCAATTGATATGATATGAGAACGTAGGCGGATCTTCCAATAGGCATAGTTTGAACCATCTAAAATGGGAAGCCTACCAATCGTTGGATTTGCCGGATCCATAGCTTTAAATAACAGGACCAAGCACTTATTGTGTTAAGTGTTGGCTCTGATACCACTTGTTAGGTCCGGGTATGCTATGGAACAATAAAAACAAATTGGAAATAAACTAACTCGAATGCCAATTCAGTTTCCGAATGTCGGCGATAATGTCGTCCGACACCAGTGATAACACTTTAGTAAAAACAGAAAACTTTAAAGAGTAATGCAGCGGAAATTTAAAGAACACAAATGTTTAAAATTTACATAGGTTATATATATTATATAACTTATGACGGTCAATGACCGAAAGAATTGTATATATTTATTATATACAAAAATTATAAATTCTTTTCTTTACAATTTTACAAGATGAAATGGAAAGGAATGAAATGTTGAAGTCGCGGATGACTTCGGCCTGAAAAATCAACCTAGATAGACATAGACAACTTCTCATTACAATTGTTCAATACAAAGCTAATCTAGAATCTAAACTGCAATTGTAATGTTGGACAGAATGTTGTCGACACGCTCAGGCAACACTTGTGATCCAGTTTTCTGAGATGAATTCTCGAGAGCTCTCTTGATATTTTTGCAATCTGTTTCTGGATGTCGATTCACTGCAGTAGACTCTCTATTTATAGTAGAGACTCTCCCTTGAACAGTTCATCGATCCGTTGTGAAGGTTGAGGGAAATGTGGGCAGCTGATGTGTTTGTTGGAGAAGATCATGGAGCAAAATTCTCTAACTTCTTGGTCTTGTTCCTCACACATAGCAACAACCTTGACTTGTTCTTCCCACGTTTTTCATCAGCTCTTATTTACCTTGCCAAGTCACTTTTACTTCGTAGTAATATTTCCACAAATATTACTTCATTCTGTGAAGTAAGGCAAAACTGTTTTTTTTCAGAAGATGTTGATCCGAATGTTGTGACATTTGTTCAAACATTGTATACATTCAAATCAGTCCTTAAAAAGATATGTTGGTTAAAATGTCACAACACCAAATCCAACATTAACACCATGCACCTACATTAAAATAGTATTCTATGTTGCATGTTTAAGTCGGTTAGTGCATTTCTTCCTAATGGCGGGGTGGTGGGGCGAGAGAGATTGAGAAAGGAAAAGGAAAGAGAAGATGGTGGTGGAGGTGATGGTGAAAATGGTGATGGGGAGAGAGAAGGAGGAAATAGGAAGAAAGGTTAATTGATAGTAGAGGTAGTGTCGGAAATATAGAAAGGAGGAATAAAAAAATTAAAACTCAAAAATTAGGAAACATAGTCAAATTTATTCATGAACTATGTGAAATGTTCAAACTTGCCCTACATTTAAAAAAAATAATCCTTAATTACGGGACATGTGACATCATGAGGTGCTAAGCTTACGCTATTTGAAAATAAGGATAAATTTAGCCTATTTTAGAAACGGCAAAGGCATATTTAACTTCAATTATTAATTGATGATAAATTTCTTCTATTTTTCATAGTTCAAAAGCAAGTCTGACCCTTAACTCTTGAATTCATTTAACTTCTTATATTTACTTCTTTATAATTTTACTCAAATCTCATCTCTATTTTTAAAACTCAAAAGAATTTTGGTGGCTGAGCAAATTCTAAGTATAAGAATATTTGGAATCCAACTCCAATCAAAAGGAGAAAACAGAAGAGGTTGATAAGTTGAAGCTGCCCAGTTGGACTTCATCAAGTCAACAGACAACAATGGCTCCTCAAACTAAACTTTCACTCATGGGCTAAGCATATATATTAAGAGAGTTTAATTTAAGTTTTATTCACTGAAGGTGTGAATAATATTTATATAATTAGCTACAAGTGTGACTGAGTTGATTGAGCAGGAGATATTCCAAATAGGAGGTCGTAAGTTCAAAACCTCCTAATTATGCCTTTTCAATTGAGCTCATCGCATGTGGATTGGTTAGTGCGATTTGCCTCTCTAATGTGATTTGCGAGCTATTGTATTAGAATAAATTTTACCCAGAACGCATCCGAAGAGTAGCACGGCGAATTTCTTATTTTATAAAAAAAAAATATACAGTTATGTTATTTTATTAAGTAGTTATATATAAATTTCTTGATACATATTAATTATAATTAATCTGATGACAACTTACCTGTGTTATATGTTCAAATACATTGCCAGTCTATATAATATATAAACTTAAATTTCATAGTAAAAACATTACCTGTGTTATATGTTCAAATACATTGCCAGTCTATATAATATATAAACTTAAATTTCATGGTAAAAATATCAGCATATTTTATTCTAGGAGTATATGATAGTACTACTTTTCAAATTCCAACAGCTTGGGTGATATATTAAGTACAGGAGCAGAGTATTTAAATAGCAGTCAGAGAGGGCTGCTTGATAAGATCACTCATTTATAATGTGCTCATTGACAATAGCACGGATGCAGATGCAGAATTCTGTCAGTAAATTGAGAATACTATTATTGACCTAATTTCTTTATTAATTTATTTTAAAAGATTGATATTTTTTTATATTTTAAAATAATTTATTTTTATGAAATTATTTATAGCAACACAAATATCTAAAATTTATTTTGAATCACATATTTCAAAAAAAAATTATTTTTAAAATTTTATATCAAATTAAATTAGATCAATTTTTTTTAGACGAAGGGAGTATTTTTTTATTATCTTGTGGTGGTTTGATGTCATTATAATATAAGAGAAAATACATAAAATCATCCCTTAATTTGTACTCACCTTCGATAGTGTATTAAATATCCTCTTAAGTAGAGAAAATGTACTCACCTTTTTGGAAGCAAGTGAGAAGGAAAAAAAAATTAAAAAATTGATAAAAAGTACACATGTTGTATTTTTAATGGCCAATATATAATTAATACTCTTAATATTTTTTGATATATTAATATATTTTTTTAATAAATTTATGGGTCCCATTTTTTCTTTTAAGTTTTTTATTTCTCTTCTCTTTATTTATTATCTTCTCCTAAAGACCTTCTCATCCATTACTGCTGCCCTATCTATTCTATCATTTTTATGACCATCATAGTTAGATTAAATGTTGGAGAGAAATAAATTAATAAATTAATGACTATAAATATAATAATTTTATATAAAATAAATTGCTACTGTCACAATTTGCAGGTAGGGTGGGTGGTGTGAACCATGACAAGACTCCTGTGAGGCCAAGTGTTGGATAATTTATATACATTAGCGGTGTTATTTTTTTCAATGATATTAAATTACTCAGCATATCTAATTCTGAAGATCTAAGCAGCTTGTGATTTTCCCTTTGAACTGCTGAAAATCCATCTCAGGTGGTGATCATAATCGCTAGCAACACAGGGCTGCCTCTGCAACCATTGTAAAATTCTGGTTGTTTGGTTGGGTGGGGCCGTGGGGGTGGTGTGAAGAAGAAGGAACGGAAAGGTGGGTTTAGTTGGGGGTGGGGGTGCGAAGAAGAAGGAATGAAATTGGGAGTTTTAAAAAAGAAAACATATAATAAAAATATAAAAAATAGAAGAAAGAGTAAAAATTTAAAATTTAATTGATTATTGACATGGCGTTAATATGATGGAGAGTGTTCTACATAGCCCATTGTAAGATTGGTCTGAAAAATATAAGATTGAGTTTAATTCACGTATAAATTGTTTAGGGGGCAAACAATTACAAATAAAATTTAATTGATAAAGTGAGTTTTCGGTGCAAGTTTAAGAGTAAAAAAGATGTATTTTCTCTAATTATAAATTTATACTCCTATCATCCAAGGTGTGGTGGAATTGTTGGAATTCTTCCACTTTTAATTAAAGTTTCAAATCCGAGCTATTATGTTTTTGATAAAAAACGATCTGCTTATTTGATTTTAATCTGAATTAATTAGATAAGTTGGTTTGAAATACCTAAAATCACTCTAATTTTATTATTTTGTAATTATGAAAGTCTGTATCATCAAAAAAACTTTTGTCAATTGTCCCTTTTTGAGCAGTTATTTAGTAATGACTATTTATTTCTCTTAAAACTTACGGGCCTTTTAGTAGCCCCTGTTTGGCCAAGCTTAATTTTCTCTAAAAGTACTTTTTTTTAATAAGTGTTTATTTTAAAAAATTGTGGTATTTGGTCAAGCTTTTGAGATAAAATAAGTGTTTTGGGGAGTAGTAGAAGCAATTTTTCAGAAACTAAAAAATAGCTTTTGTCCAAAAGCACTTTTGTGAAAATTATTTTTGAGAAAAATACACTTAGAAACACTTTTTAAAAGTTTGGTCAAATACTAATTATTGCTCAAAAATGTTTTTAAAATTAATTGATCAAGCATAAATTATTTTTCGTCAAAAATACTTTTTTTTAAAGACACTTTTTAAAATAAGCTGATTTTAAGAAGCATGACCAAAAAGGTTATAGATCATGGTCTAAAGATCTCTTTTGAGCAAAATTAAAAAATTTCTGATAAAATATTAGATCATGGTCTACATTTTTTAAAGTTAATGTAAATGTTAGCGTCAATTTAGTAGTATTTTTGGTAAGGTTAAATAATATATGAACAAATACTTAATCTGAACAAATAATACCCCACGTTGTAAATTTCACTGAGTATATTGTTAAATAATATATGAACAACGATTTGATCTGAATTGAATATTACTATCTAAGAAGATAATTTTTCAAAACTATATTTGCATAAATTCTAAAGATGACGATAAAATCTAAAAAGGATGCATTCTCCCAAGTCAGCCGTGTATCACTCCTTTTATTCGCATAGCATGAAAGCTAGACGTGCATATATACCACCAAATTATAGAATAATTAATCTTTGTTTTACTATCACTAATAATTATTATTGAAATTTTTTACTATACAAGTTTTAGCACTTGGGATACAGAGATTCCTATAAATGGCCTTTTTATTGTCTTGGTCGATCAGGACAAGGAGTATCTTGTCATATGCCATACAATTACAAATAAAAAATGTTACCCATTGAGACAAATAATTTTTTGATTATTTTTATTAAAGAAAGAGTATATATATAATTTATAATTTCCATAATAGGAAAATTCTATTCATATTCTTATTCTACTCCTAAAATCTTATTCTACTTGTATAATAATTATACAATTATGATAAGTGTACAATTCTAATTTAACTACAACAAAACATTTACCTAAATAAGACCACTAAACCGTGATATATACGGTATGTATACACCGTGTATATCACGGGTTTAACAGCCTGATTTTGAGCATTCGGCCAGTGATATACACGGTGTATATTTTGTGTATATCACGAGTATTTATCACACCCCGCAGTCATAGACGGACGGTCTTCGTACGCTGAGACTGTCCCTAAAATCTTCAAAAGGACCGAGGGAAGACCCTTAGTAAAGATGTTTGCAATTTGATACCTGGAAGGGACATGACAGACGTGTACTTGTCCACGAGCTACCTTTTCGCGAACAAAGTGAATATCCATCTCGATGTGTTTAGTGCGCGGGTGTTGAACCGGATTACCAGAAAGGTAGATGACACTAATATTATCACAATAAACCAAGGTAGCTTTCTAAATAGGACAATGAAGCTCTAAAAGAATATTACGTAACCAACAGGATTCAGAGACCACATTGGCCACCCCTCGATACTCGGCCTCTGCACTAGAGCGTGATAATGTAGACTGATGCTTCACGGACCATGAGACCAAGTTATTACCAAGAAACATACAATAGCCGGATGTGGAACGCATGTATCCGGACAACCAGCCTAATCAACATTTGTATACGAGACAACTGTAGACGTCGATGAAGGATATAAATGTAAGCCATAGTCAAGTGTTGCCTGGATGTATCGAATAATGTGTTTGAGCGCATTCATGTGTTCAACCCTAAGATCATGCATAAACAAACACACCTATTGTACGACATATGTAATAACTGGTCTCGTGAAAGTAAGATCCTGAAGAGCCCCTGCAAAACTGCGATAGTGGGTCAGATCCTCATACAGTGAGCCAGCCGCAGCACCCAGCTTGGATTTAGTATCAAGTGGAGTGGAAGTAGACTTGCATGAGGATATACCAGCTCGCTCAATGATCTCAGTTGCATACTTCCGTTGTGATAAGAATAACCCACCTGCATGACGAGTGACAACAATCCCCAAAAAGTAACTCAAGGACCCCAAGTCTTTCATAGCAAACTCAGAACTGAGCATTGTTATGATAGACTGTCGCAAAGCATCAGAAGAGGCAGTCAAGACAATATCATCCACATATAATAGTATATAAGTCAGGGAAGTACCACGACGATATATGAACAATGAATTATCAGACCTGCTGTGTGAAAACCCAATAGATGAAACATAGTTTGCAAACCTCTTATACCAAGCCCATGGGGCCTGCTTAAGCCCATACAAAGACTTCTTCAATAAATAGACATGATGAGGATATTTGGGGTCTCGGAAAACCAAAGGCTGATGCAAATGTGCATGCCACAAGGAATGAGCAAGAGCAGCAAAAGTGGATGGCATGGCCGGACTAACGGAATTGATGGTGGTGATTGGATAAATATCGCCCCTACTGTTGCATTTCATAAGAGGTATCCCTGTTTTGAAATCCTTCACAGAAAACCCAAAAGGATCAAAATTAACAAAAAACTTAATTATCAGTGGTCAATTTGCGAACAGACGCCAATTTTTAAAATAAGTGAGGGGCATAAAGGGTATCTTTTAAGAAAAGAGGCGGATGATGATGGGACAAAGTTGCACTACCGTGACCATGAATTGGAATAGTATGACCATTAACAACAATAATACCACGATTGTTGCTCAAATTGTAATAAGACGAGAGAGTACCTGAGTCGGATGTTATGTGAGAAGTGGCTCTTGTGTCCATTACCAATTTTCATCCGGGGGTTCAATCCATGTGTGTCAATTGCGGCTTCAATAACTATCGAAGTGGAACCCGCAACATGATGGGCCTGGCCTGGCCTGGCTGAGGCCCAAGCACACCTGCTTGCTGGCCCGACCCAGAATGTGGTCTCGTACTGCTGGCCCAAAAAATTGGGCCTGTTTGTGTGCGGAAATTAGGCCCAGTTTCCCGGGTAGGCCGAAGGTGGGCAATAGGGGCCAAGGACCGCTGGCCCAGTTCCAGGGCCACGGACCCCAGGGCTGCGGCCAGTTTGTTTGAGGCCCATTGCCCCGAGGTCCACCCCCGTTATTTCCACATCGATTTCCGTCATAATTTTTCAGATTATTTTTTTGATTTTTACCATTTTTGTCTTCACCGTTGTTGCAATTTTGGCCCAAAGTCTTGGAGGAGGAGTGATTGGCGTCGAAAGTGGTCATCATGACGACAAGCGTGGCGCCAGTAGCCATTTTTTTGGCTAAGTCGGCTTCTTCCAACGTAAGGATGGACCGGGCCTAGTAGAACTGTGAGAGATGATCACTTTGACGAAGGAGGATTCCAACGCCACTTTAGGCCTCGGATAGGCTAGCAACCATCTGGAGAACGAGACGATTATTGCTAACGGGCGCACCAACGTGGCGGAGTTGGTCCGCCAACTCTTTCAGCCTTTTGCAATAGGCTGAGACATTCGTAAAATCCTCCATGTTAACATGAGAAAGTTCTTGCTCAAGGGTAACAACACATGAGTTTTTGTTATCTTAGAATATGTCGCGCATCCTATTCCAAGTTTCCAATGCGGTAGCATCGGGTTCAAGAATTGTTTCTAAGAGGTCCGTAGAGATAGTGGAATAAATTCACTGCAGAACGGTAGCATCAAGAGTAGTCCATAATATCAGGTCAACTTCTGGGGCAGGCTCATGGCCTGCGGCTGAGGTAATGATATGATGAAGAACTTGATGCGAGCGTGCATGAATCTTGAAAAGCTCAGCCCACGTCGCATATTGGACGTTTTCCATCTCAAGAACAATAGGGACGTGGTTCCTGATGTTGAAAACTGTAAGGGCAGGATGAAACGTGTTCTTTGACGTAGACATAACGAAAGAACAATCGGTGGATTAGAGAAGTAGAAGAGGAAGAAATATGGCTCAGATCCCGAGAAGAGGTCTCGGATATCGAGCCAAGAGAGAGAGGCAGCGAAAAAGTGTAGGAGTTTGAGAAACCTAGACTTTTGATACCATGAAAGAAATATCCCTTGATTATTTTCATTAATGAAAGAGTATATATACAATTTACAATTTTCATAATAGGAAAATCCTATTTCTATTCTATTCCTAAAACCTTATTCTACTTGTACAATAATTATACAATTATGGTAAGTGTACAATTCTAATTTAACTACAATAAAACATTTACCTAAATAAGACCACTAAACCGTGATATACACGGTATGTATACACTGTGTATATCACGGGTTTAACAACTTGATTTTTAGCATTCGGCCCGTGATATACACGGTGTATATTCCGTGTATATCACAGGTATTTATCACACTCTGTACTTAAAAGTACTTAAAAGTAGGAAGAGAATATCATTTTAAAGTAAATTAGAAATAAATAAATAATCCTTCATTTTCATCCCGATTTACCCATAAAAGTTATTTCATTATTTCAACTTCAACTTGAAATATTATTTACCAATCAATACTTATTTTATAATTTGTTCCATTATCTAACGTCCAACCGGATATATTGGCCAAATACCTTGGTCCTTGGTCTCCAAATTTGTAAGGTAGTAGTTCATTTTACTCACTCCCCATCATTACAATAACTTATTTTCAGGAACAAGCAAATTAAAATATTTTTTGTCTGTATTTATTTTGATCTACTTTTGAAGAATATAAGTCGAAATAATTGCAAAAATATTTGTGAAAGATGGTTTACTTAGATCAAGGGATAAGTTCACATTTGAGGGAAGAATGTATTTTTATTTACTGGATAGTTTGATTTATCAATAGTCTTCATTCTTTTTATTTTGCACCATTGATTCCACATTTCCACTATTATTAGTGAAGAATAATGAAACACTTTTAAATCTTCCCAGATTTTTTATCTGATAACTGATTGAGAATTGATAGTCTTCTAAGGAAGTCTAAGCGATAGATAATGTAGTAAGAAAAGGACCCTACCTTTCTCGTTTGCGACTCATGCCTATGGATTACTTAACTCCTAGAACTGAGCAGGAGATGCTTTTCGATCTTTTCTCTCCCGATTCAAGAAAACGTCAAGATGCAAAGGGACAAATAATTCTTGAGATGCTGGAAAGGTTTTTTCTTTGCTGTCTCGTTGTTAAGGGTCGCGTTAACGACCCCTATTTCACTAAAGAAAGAAGGGAGAAAATTGACTTTGAAAAAGAAATGCATATGAAGCATATACTTCTAGTA
The DNA here is from genome assembly GCA_034509755.1 of Anisodus tanguticus. Lineage (NCBI taxonomy): Eukaryota > Viridiplantae > Streptophyta > Magnoliopsida > Solanales > Solanaceae > Anisodus > Anisodus tanguticus. Next base: position 47,398,676 of record CM067542.1, on the reverse strand, counting down.
CTTCTTAACCAATATACTCTGTTATTGTCACTAAGGTAATTATACCATTTTACGTATCAGCTTTAAACTTTATACAATCATTTTAATTTTTATGGGGGATGCGCACTCATTTTTAAAGATTGTGAAGAAACTAAAAGTAAAATTCTTACTTCATCCATTTCAAAATGTTTGTCTTACTTTTTTTAGTTCGTTTAGAAAAAAATGTTTCTTTCATTTTTTTGTAACTCTTTAATTTCAACTTTCTACATGACATGTTTAAGACATCAACATTAAAGGGCATTTTGATATATTCTACGTATCTTTATTTAACAATCACAAAATTCAAAAGTCTTCTTTATTTTTTTAAACTCCGTGTCAAGTTAAAATTAAATAAATATTTTAAAACGGAAGGAGTAATAAAAAATACTTTAAGAAATTCAATAACACCACCAAAATATAATCCTTTATTTACTTTCTATTTTAAAAGAAAAATTACGCATAAGTCATCTCTGTTGACCCAACTTCACACATCTCTTCGGTGCAGGATTCTTTTTTTTTATATCCAGCTTCCCGACTTACGCCAGACTATTCCTGGAGATAGTAGTCCCGGTCCCTCAGCACTACTACCAGTAAATCGCGGGATGTGCCTGAATTAACAGGGTTTGAGAACAGAGCAACTGATATCACCTACAAGGTCGTATCCCAGAAGAGAACAAATTGCTCCCACCAGGGTTCGAACCCACGCTGCAGGCCTTCCGTTGGTGCGGGATTCTACTCCTATCAAAAGTTGTTCTAGCTGGTTATAGAAATTAACTTAAATAGTCGTCCCTTTAAAATAATAACGAGCGACCTATAAATAGACTAAAAATAATGGGCAAATACATATACTATATAATATGTGCACATAATTAACTAGCAGGTATAAATATAATTATAAATATAAATATCTTTTTCCGAAAAATATGTATACAAAATTTGTGTGGCATTTTTCATTTTTCGCTTTTCGCTTTTCGAGATTCAAACTATATTGTTTCCCTAAGTAGATTCAAACTAGATAAATTCTAACTAATATCTTAAAATATAATATTTTTTTTCATATTGACATAAGAAGAATTGCAATTTATAGTACTCCCTCCTTTTAATTTATGTGATATCATTTGATCGAACACGAAGTTTTAAAAATAAGATAAATCTTTGTTGTGTTTACCAAATTGCCCTCACTTTAGATCCTACTTTTGTTGATTTGTCTCACAATAAATATATTTTTAAATTAAGTGAGACCTAATAAGGGTAAAATAGATATGGTGCCACTGTCATTAAATTATTATCAAATAAGAAAATGTGACATTTATTTTGGGACGAATTAAAAAGAAAATAGTGTCACATAAATTGGAACGTATGAAATAATATTTTTCATATATTTTTAAAATATTTTAATTTTAAACAATTAAATTGAACTAATTTGATTTATAAAATATCAGCTTTTACTAAAAGGATTGAGCTGAATACAACAAAGATTCTATTGCATATTTTGATTAAGTATATACTTAGTTATATAAAAGTTTAAGTACAAAATATAAAAAATTAATTTAAAATATAAAACTCAAATCTTTCTATTATTATCTTGAAACGGGAGAAAGTATTTAAAATTGGAGAAGGCACTCAGAAAAGCTCGTCTACTTGAATAAAACAAAAATTTGAGCATCCAAAAATATGCCCCCGTTCGTCTCCACCCCCACCCACGGTCCTTTGTGCTCGCTCCGTAAAAATTAGTAATAATTTAATTTTAAATTTTATTTTTTACGTTTAATGAAATTATCTATAATTACATAAATATTTTTAATTATTTTAGATCATAAAATTTAAAAATATTTTTTTATTTATTAAATTTCGTATTCAATAAAACTACGAAATGTATATAAATAGTCTCCCGCTTGTGTTGGATTTGCATATCATACCTTTACTCTCTCTCTGCTCTGCTCCACCTACCCCAACTTTAATCACACAGGTATTTTTGCAGACTGAATCACTCTGTGTTGCATGCAATGTTTATTACTCCTATGTCTTAATATATCTTTGTCGAATTTTAACAATTGTTTATTTGTTGATTAGATCTAATAGTGAATCACGTAAGGCATCTCTAAATCAATAATTTCTTAGGTGGATCATTTGAGTATCTTTTGGATCTAATATCTCATCTCTTTTGAATTTTGATGTTATTTTCACTGTCATTTTTCTTGTCTTTTGCTCATCATGTGTTTTGATAAAATTGGAACGACTCAGACAAGATTAAAAATAGAAAGGAAAAATTAATTTAGCTCTTGTTTGGCCATAGATTTTCAAAAAAAAAAATTGAAAACATTGTTTGTTCATGAAATTTGATCAGTTTTTAAAAATTTATCTTCAAAAAAATTTCAAGTTCCAAAAAATTGGCCCAGGGTGAAATTTCACCTCCACTCACAAAACTTCATTTTTCACCAAGTAAATATGCATGTCCAAAGGCAACTTCAAGTTCCAAACTTCAAAAACTCATTTTTTTTTCAAGTTTTAACTAAATCTATGGCCAAACGCTAGCTTAGAGTGTCATCAGTAACCTTTACTATAGATGACAATGATAGTTGCAGGAATGAGGCAGCTAAGGCAAGAACATATTGGAATTTAATAGCCTTAAGAATTTGCTAAATTTTCCGTCCCTTTAAATGCCTCCTACGCCCTAGTAATTCCCATTTATTGAAGACAACTCATGCTAATCCTATGATTAGGTAACAATAAGTAGCCGTAATTTAGGCCATGTGTTTCTTTCATATTGGTGGTTGTACATTATTCTGTTGATAGAGAGGATTCTGATTTGTTTTGAGTGAAACAGACTACTATACACATATATCACTCACGATGGCTCCAGCAACTGCAGAATCAATCAAGCCTAGAGGTAACACATTTGTTCTTTTTGCTCATTGCTTTTGTTTACCATGTTATTGAAAGCTTGCATGATAAGAAGTAGATCTTCACTTTGATCCTGGAGTGAAGTACATGTAGAAAGCGGAGTAATTTGTTCAATTTTTGCTGTCCGGACATTTTTTTTAAGACTAAAAGCCATTGTTGGGTGTAACTTTAGCTTTTTCATGTATGTTTGAACTTCTGTTTCAAGAATATCATTAGATCTGTGTTCTTTTATACCATAAATGTGAAAATTTTCAAATGCATATTTCAACCATTCATTCGTAGTTGAGACCTTTAGAGTGGAAATGATCTTTTGATGTTTGTTATCTTATTGGAGAGTCAAAAATTGGCTAGTACATCCTTTTTTTACCTGAACTATGACATTTCCACTGGAGTTCCAATACCTAGAAACAGTTTTTTTTCATTAGGTGTGAGGCCTCTTAGCATTTGCTTGTTGTTTTCCTTTTCCTGATAAAATTGACACCAAAAGTTGTTGTGAGGAAATGTATACCTAGATATATTTACATGTTGCTTCATATTTCAGGAGCACAAGGTTCCTTATGGATTCTAGTTCTCATTATTGCTTATTCTTTATCCTTTTGTTGAACAGATGTTTGTATTGTTGGTGTTGCCCGAACCCCAATGGGGGCCTTCCTTGGCTCTCTTTCCTCACTTTCAGCTACTAAACTTGGATCAATTGCCATTGCTGGTAGGACTCTAAACTAATTTGACATAATTCGTTCATTATAGAGAACCACTGTCAAACGGCAGTTTGAATTTCTTTGAAAATATATTGATTTCTCTTTTTAATGCAACTTTAGGTGCTCTCAAGAGAGCAAATGTTGACCCATCACTTGTAGAAGAAGTTTTCTTTGGAAATGTCCTCAGTGCGAACTTGGGACAGGCTCCAGCTAGACAAACAGCATTGGGTGCAGGAATACCCAATACAGTGATTTGTACTACAGTTAACAAAGTTTGTGCATCTGGAATGAAAGGTATCATTTTCTAGAGAACGCTAGCACTCTTTATAGAATTGCTATAAGGGCCAAGAAACATGACTGGGTTGTAACTTAATGTTACTATGTGTGTCTTTGCAGCAACTATGCTTGCAGCACAAAGTATTCAGTTGGGCATCAACAATGTTGTTGTGGCTGGTGGAATGGAAAACATGTCTAATGTCCCTAAGTACATTGCAGAAGCAAGGTTTGTCTTCTTCAAAATCCCCCCTCCCCCCCCAAAAAAAAAAAAATAACAGCGGAAAAGAGTAAGATAGAAGAAGGAATTTATTGAAGTCACAACTATAAGGAGAATAAATGGCCTTTTCCTAATTGTTTGTCACATACCTATTCAGGGATGTCTCATTTTGACATGTACAATGCCCAAGTTCCGTTTGCTTGATCTTACCGTGATTATGTCCTATTCTTAAACGTAACGACAAGCTTAATAGACACTCTAACAGAGAGCCTGTATTGCTGTTTAGACTGGCTATTCCTTTCGCTTCTAATCGTCCATGCCTTCACTTTAAATCATTTTCGAGATCTGCTCTTTGTCCACCATGCAAAATTTGGATCTTACTCCCTTTCCCAGGGTTTTATATTGTGTAGGCATTGTTTTGTGTGGTAGACTTGTTTAGGCATTGTTTTGTGTGGTAGACTTGTTTTGTTGCCCACTTCTATTTCTTCTTTTTTACTATTTCTGATTAACATTGTTCTTCAATTCTTTAACGGCCTAAACTGGCACACTTGCAGGAAGGGATCTCGTCTTGGTCATGATAGTCTTGTTGATGGAATGCTTAAAGATGGTCTGACAGATGTCTATAATGATTGTGGTATGGGAGTTTGTGCAGAAATATGTGCTGAGAATCACAAAATCACAAGAGAGGAGCAGGTTTATCTTCACACTTCTTTTTATGTGAATAATATAACTTCACTAACCATTATTTGACTTTGATGTAAACTGGCATACCAAAGTGTTGTCATATCTTGGTTATCTTCCCTGTTTAATTTCTGTCGTTTGTTGATTCTACCATTTAAAGATGTTTTTGTGAGAAAAGATTGAAGCGATACACTCCCCCCCCCCCCCTGTCTGTTTCGTAAAGTTGGACAATTCAGACTTTATGTTGTTTTGTCTACTCCTTTATCACACAATTCATTTGTGGAAAAACTACCATTCTCTAATCTCTTTGTTCCATCCATTTGTTTTCAAGTGTTTGCATGTCTGAATAAATATGCTGAAATGTCTTTTTAAAATGTAAAAGGAGTTAAGTGCTTATGTCTGAACAATATTTTTGCAGGATAACTTTGCAGTTCAAAGTTTTGAACGCGGCATTGCTGCACAGGAAGCTGGTGCTTTTACATGGGAAATTGTCTCGGTAACATAACTAGATCTTTGTTGCTAGATCTAATAGTTAAAGTAAAAAAAGGTTTCATTGCAGTTTGTTTTATCGGCGTTTAAATCATTTTCTTTGTAATTTCAGGTTGAGGTACCCGGTGGAAGAGGAAAACCATCCACCATTGTTGATAAGGATGAAGGTCTAGGAAAGGTGAGTACATATACTGCAAGCAAGACTAGAATACCATAGATGTCTTGTCCTTTACGTCTTCCCTTGAGGTGCTTCAATGAATTTACCGACAGAAAAACCTAATCATCTATGATGAGAGGACGGAAATGCAACAAAAAGAGTTATTTCCTGAAACTTGAATGCAAAATTGTATATCAATACAATCATCATCTTTTTTACCTGAAGAAGGGAATGAATTCTTTTTTTGAATGCAGTATCTGCCTTTCAAATACCAAAAGGATCAAAGAGATGAATTTATTTTTCTTGGTAGTTAAAATAGGTTAAACATACATCAATAGAGGTTTTACAATGCCTTTAATATCCTGCCAAGAACTTTGAAGCTATCAGCTTTACATCGTCCATATATTTTGTTCTGTCTTGCCAGTTTGATGGTGCAAAATTGAGGAAACTCCGACCAAGTTTCAAGGAAAAAGATGGTACTGTGACTGCTGGTAATGCTTCTAGCATAAGGTTTGTGAGTTACATGCACCATTTGCTTTTCTTTCTCTTCTTTTATCTAAAAATATAGAGCTTTGTGTTAACCTAAATTTAAATGCAGTATATCCTTGTCTAATATTTTTAACTACGACGAAATTTACTTGCACCATGTCCTGCTGTCTGAATATACTATTCCCCCCAAAACAGAACATTTTTCAAAATGGATTAACTGTAATTATAGCAAAAGGTAGTATATCTATTACGATTATAGGTTCCTCGAAAAAAGGGAATTCTTTGCATACTTGGGGTTGTAGCGAGTCGTAGTATTATGTCATCTTCGACCTGCCTTAGGAACATACAGTAGCTTTTAACATGACATCTGAGTAACTAGGTGAAACATGATAACCATTGGCTCCTTTCCTTTTTTCACTATGAAATGTTGCCAAAAATAGTCGATCAGCAGTATTTGATTTCTTCAGAAATTCTTTGTTCAATTATCATAATCCATTAGAAATAACTGGTTTTGCAATTTTTTGAATTAATTGACACGTAAATTATTTCCCTTTACAGTGATGGTGCTGCCGCGCTGGTCTTAGTAAGTGGAGAGATAGCTGTAAAATTTGGACTAGACGTGATTGCTAAGATCTCAGGATATGCAGATGCTGCTCAGGTACTTTTATCTATGAATTGGAAACGAAAAGGACATTATGTTATCCTCCCATGTATGAATCTGGAGAAATTAGCATGTAGAAGTGCTTGTCGCTTAAATTCAACTAACTTTGCAGGAACCTGAACTATTTACAATTTCACCTGCAAAAGCAATTCCAAAAGCCATCAAAAGTGCTGGTTTAGAAGCTTCTCAAATTGATTTCTACGAAATTAATGAAGCTTTTGCGGTATGCCTTTTTTCGTAGTTCTTTTAAACTAGCTTGCTTTAATTTGTGTGAATACTTCCTTAACACACACTTCTTGCAGGTAGTAGCTCTTGCAAATCAAAAGCTGCTTGGTCTTAATCCAGTGAGCGCTCTCTCTCTCTCTCTCTCTCGAGCTTCTAAATATTTGAATTTCTTGAACTTTGAGAAAATTAGAATTGGTTGGTTCTTCTTTAGAGAAACTATTTGGATTATCCATTCATATGAAAACAGATCAAGTACGGAGGATCTTAAAACATTTCTATTATTTGCTTATCGGTACATAATTTAGTGCAGAAACAAAGCATTGGATGATCATGGTCCTAAAGTATCCTTTTGAATTGTTCTTTCAGGAAAAAATAAATGTACATGGTGGAGCTGTTTCTTTGGGACACCCTCTTGGATGTAGTGGAGCTCGTATATTGGTTACTCTACTTGGGGTATGTGCTACTAGACCGGATACATCACTATTACTGAAGTTAAATTCTAAACCTTAGGAACACTGGTGCCTTCCCTCCACCCCTGATATTTTGCTACTTTTTTTAATTGTGAACTGTAGTTGGATGATCTATGAACATGAAACTCTCAACTTACTTTGGGTCGCAGTAATGCAGTTTGAGATTTATAGTTCAAGGACTGTTACTTTTCATATCTTTGTTTTGGTGGTTCTTGAAGATTAATGAACATTTATTTTGCATCTGCTTTTCCAATGGAATGTTGCAGGTATTGAGACAGAAAAATGGGAAATACGGAGCTGCTGGTGTTTGCAATGGAGGAGGAGGTGCCTCTGCCCTTGTTGTAGAACTTATGTAATACATTTCTTCGGTCCTTGGTAAGTCCTAAAATAGGAAATTCATTTGAATCAAGTCTTACCTACATGACACTGCAGATTGCCATACTTCGAGTGAAATTTATGGATTATATAGGATGTTCTTGAATCTTGATAGATTGGACTTCCATGCGAGAAAAGTGTCAACAGGACAACTGTGGTGTGAGAACTAGAAGAAATTTTAATGAACGGAGGAAACTAATCACTTAGATGACCAAGAGAATGAAATGTTAACCAGACTGTTCATGTGGTTCTGTTCCTATCCTTAGAACGTAATAAGCTTATGTAACTCAACCAATATTTTGAAAAGCCAGCAGTGGAATCTGCTCAAGGTTTAACTATTTTATATTCAAGTCCAACTACATAAAACAACTTTAGCATCCAAAGAAGCTTTTTTAGCAAGGTACCTTCAAATTAACCACCAAGAATCAGCTAGCATTTTCCCCATTACTCATTCACCATGAAACATGAGTTTAGTTCAGGTGCAAAGTTTAGCGATTTACTCTTTGTTGGCTCTCCACATGAATTAAGAGTTGCTGCTCATATACTTAATGTATGATGCATCTTAAACGATGAAATTGCACTATTTCAATCAAACATATAGTTAGACTGCTAAAAAGGAGATTAATTATTGTGCAACGTGAATTACATGATCATGTTGCGTTGCCATTTTTATTGTCTCCTCCCTCATTCCTTTATGGAGTAATAGAAGGAGAAGTAGAAGTTTGCTTGCAATAGTTGCCTTATGCCAGCTGTTAATTCCATTGCAGGTTAATATTGTGACCTAGTTACCAGAGATGGAGCTTCATCAATGGTTTAGATTGACTGGTTGTATGTCTTCAAGTAGTGAAGATTGTGAATTTTTCCTATGTTCTTTCAAACAATTGTACTCTTCACATATCAATGCAATAGTTAATACTTTCTTACACAAATATGAATATGACAGATATCATCAACCCCCCCCCCCCCAAGCCATCATCCGAATTCCGATATTCCAGGACATTCTTGCAATATTTGAATTGACCAAAGGGCTCACAATGTTGCTGGAAGTAATCTCTCAACCGGTACTCAATTAGGATTTAGGAACAAGGTTGGGAGGCCATGACAGCTATTGTTAACCAATCACGAAAAATAAAAGCTAAAACCCAATGCAAGAAACTGACTTCCCTAAAAGAACTCTTTTGTAGCGGGAATTGGATCGTTTTTATAGAGTTTGTTATTAAACTAATTCAATTATACATCAGACAAAGAAAATAGAATCTTTGGAAAATAATATGGTATCTCAATAGCTTGAAAAGAAGAGATGAGCAGTGTGTGTAGATTTTTATTTCTTAAAAGAAGAAATAAGCAGAGTGCCTGTGTAGATTTTTATTAATAATAAAAACTTCAAAAAGTAAATGTCACGTTTTATTACGTGACCACTCGATATCCTACTCGCATCGAGTGATTAACTCATATGATATACCTCAACCTTATAAGTAATTGCTGAAGCCATTCAAAAGCCATTTCCATTTCCAATTGAAAACAATGCATGAAATTATAACCTTTAGATCAACACATTTCATAAATATTACGAAATACATAAAAATAAATAATACTTCATTCATACATGCTATATAAATAACCATAAATACAACTCAAAAATAATGTCTAATACTCCTCCGATTTATAATAAGTGTTCACTAAGTTTTTTTATTTTTGTTCAAAATAAATGTCAACTTACCTAATCAAGAAGGAATTACTTACTTTCTTCCCGATTTAGCCTTATTTAGATAAATGAGTATTTTATGTCATGAATTAGAAACTATATTTATTCGATAGTATTTAATTAAGGATAGTTTATGTTGTAAAATTGTTGTACAAAACACGAAAATAATAGAAAATTATTGAAAACTTGAGGCGTGTCAAAGACTCTGTCCTTAAGGATAATTCATCAACATTAGCGAATATTCACAGTATATTTTGTAATTATGATAGATGTATATTTAAGGTAACTTAAGATTCTTATTGTATTATGAATCAACCATTTAAGGTAAGTTAGGATTCGTATTGTATTAGGAATCAACCTTTGTACAACTATATATATTGTGATTAATGAAATGAATCCCCAAGGGAAATTATTCCAATCTTACATGATATCAAGAGCCTAACCCTAATCCCTACTCTCTCTCTCTCTCTCTCAAAAGCCGCCGACCCTCCCCCCCTCATTTTCTCCCTTCCTCTCGGCCGACGTCACGACTGGTTTCCACCATGTCTTCCCCCACAAACTCCGGTTCCTCCACTGGCACTTTTGACAACCCTTCTCAACGATCATCGTCTTCTTTTCACCCTGTTTTCGCCGTTACCAACATCAAGAATTATATCCCTATAATTCTTGACCAAGAAGACTGTCAATATTTTATGTGGACAGAACTGTTCTATATTCATGCATGTGCGTACAACGTGCTCGACCATATTGATGACTTCGTACCTTGTCTCACCGATATTGCCGATTCGACATGGCGTCGCCTTGACGCCATTGTCAAACAATGGATATACGACACCATCTCAAAAGACTTGTTGTGTACAATCATGAAAACAGGTGCTACGGCACGTGACCTTTGGGTACGTTGGAAGACATCTTTCAGGATAATAAAAATACTTGGGCCGTGTATTTGGAAGAGCAATTCAACAACACGCGTCTCGAGAATTTTAACACCATGTCCGAATATTGCAAACAACTGAAACTCATAGCCGACCAACTTTCCAACGTCGGGACATTTGTTTCTGAAACCAAGATGGTACTTCAATTAGTTGTTGGTTTACCGAAAGGTGAATACGATACACTTGCAATAATGATTCAACAGGCCGACCCACTACCAAGTTTCACCAAGACACGATCACAACTATTGTTGGAAGAAACCCGACGTGCTAAACAAGAGGAGCATAATCAAAAGGCGTTAGCCGTTGACGGGATGGCACCACCGGCGGCCAACACCACCCCGCCAACACCGCAAGACCACCAGCAGCAGCAGTCCCGCGGCGGAGGGCGAGGCATCAGAGGTCGCGGCAATAATAATAAAGGAAGGGTCGCGATAAGGGCCACAAAAACCAACAAACAGGCCCAAACCCTGCACTTACTTCCAGTGGGCTTGACCGCAACCCTGGCACAATACTGAGAATTGGGCCTCGCCTGCCTGCCCTTACCCAACAGCAGGGGCCCAATTCCAGCAGCAGTCTTGGTCACCCGGCCTTCTGGGCTCCATCCAGCCAACAGGTAGGCCCATCAGCAGTAGTAACAGGCCCACATTACCTCGGTCCAGCATCACCCGCAAGGCAGCAGCCTGACCCCCACTGATTTGGGTCAGGCCTACATCACCGTGAACCTTCAACAGCCTGACAAAAATTGGTACATGGACACCGGAGCCACATCTCACCTCACCCGGTCGTCAGGTAACTTATCTCAACTACTTCGGTTAAAGTGTCCTCAATTTATTACTGTCGGCAATGGTTATCGCATCCCAATTGAAGGTTACGGTAACACACATACCACATATCCACACCCGTATTTCTCCCTAAATCACGTCCTCTACACCCCTAACATCATTAAAAACTTAATCTCTGTTAGAAAATTCACTCGCAATAATTCTGTGTCTGTCAAATTTGACCCTTTTTGTTTTTCTGTGAAGGATCTCAATACGGGGAAAATTCTTACGCGCTGCAATAGTGTGGGAGACCTCTACCCCTTCACTCAATCATCCGCTGTCAGACCGCAAGCACTTATATAAAGCACTTATATCTCTTGCGGCTATCTCTCCCTCAACTTGACACAACAGACTCGAACACCCCGGAGACCCTGTTTTTACTTTTCTTAGGACTACTAAGCGTATTCAATGTAATAATGGGAAACTTGCCCAACACTATTTTTCTTGCCCGCTCGGCAAACATACTCGTCTTCCATTTATGTCATCCAACAATGTTACTTTTTCTCCTTTTGATATTGTTCATGTTGATTTGTGGACATCTCTGGTTGTCAGCTCTTTGGGTCACAAATTTTATCTAGTATTTTTAGATGATTTTTCACATTTTGTCTGGATTTACCCACTGAAATTCAAATCTGAAGTGTTTGTCAAATTCCTTGAATTTCAAAAATTCATTAAAACACAGTTTGAAAAATCTATCAAATCTTTCCAATGTAATAATGGATGTGAATTTAATAACTCTAAACAAGGCATGATTTTCCATTTTTCCTGTCCCTATACTTCCTCCAAAAATGGAAAGGTTGAACGAATTATACGTACCATCAATAACATGGTTCGCACCCTTCTGTTTCATGCATGCTTTCCACCACTTTTTTGGGTCTATGTTGTTAAAATGACAGAATCCCTTCTTAATATTTTACCAACTAGCACTCTCCAAAACAAGACCTCTACCGAAATCTTATACCGTAGGTTCCCATCCTATGACCATCTCCTTATTTTCGGCTGCTTATGCTACCCCAACATAGCCTCCACTGCACCTCACAAACTTGCCCCTCGCACCCTGCCATGTGTCTTCGTTGGTCTCTCTCTTACTCATCGGGGCTACCTATGCTATGACATTGTCACTCACAAAATCATCATCTCACGTCACGTCACCTTTGACGAGACGACCTTAACTTTTTCCAATCTCCAAAAATTTTGGACCACCGATTACACCTTTCTCGATGAACCGAGTCTATCCCCGGCTATCCAATCTCTGTACCACCGGCAGTCCACTGTTCAGACAGAGCTTGCAGCTCCATCACCACCACTGTCCGGCACCATCTCTGACCACACACCTCCCAACTCTCGGTCGAACACCCCACCAGTAACCTTGCTGCCTCCAGTCGCGTCTCCTGCCCCTCCAGCAGCACCACTGCCTCCTGAACTCGATAGCTCACAGCCACCAAACCCAGACCTCCCACTGATGCCTATCCACCGCATGGAGACTCGTGCCCAACATGGGATCTTCAAACCCAAGGTTCGCTTTAACCTCTCCGCACAAATCTTGTCACCCATTCCAAAAAATCCAAAACTAGCCAAACTGGACCCTAATTGGAATGCGGCCATGTGCGAGGAGTTTAACGCTTTAACCAAGCAGAACACTTGGGATTTGGTACCTAGACCAGATGGTGTGAATGTTATCCGGTGTATGCGGCTATTTCATCACAAGTTCAGAGACAATGGTGACTTGGAACGGTATAAGGAAAGACTGGTTGCAAATGGCACTAATCAGCAGGAGGGGATTGATTGCGGTGAGACATTCAGTCCGGTTGTTAAATCGGCCACTATTCGGACTGTTCTCAGTATTGCTATGGGCATGCATTGGCCGATTCATCATCTAGATGTCAAGAATGCATTTCTTCATGGGGATTTGAAAGAAACTGTATACTTGCATCAACCCCCTGACTTTGTTCATCCGGCAGTTCCGCAGTTTGTATGTCGTCTCAGGAAATCATTGTATGGATTGATACAGGCACCCCGCGCTTGGTATGATCGCTTTGCCAAGTATCTTATGCAGATCTGATTTATATGTAGCAGGTGTGATAACTCTCTCTGCACTTTTCATCGAGGTTGCAGCACTGCTTACTTGCTATTATATGTGGATAACATTGTTCTTACTACCTCATCTGACGGTTTGAAGAATGAAATCATTGCTCTACTCAAAACTGAATTTGCTATGACCGACTTGGGAAAGTTAAGGTATTTCTTGGGTATATCAGTGACCAGATCTGCAACTATTATGTTCTTGTGTCAGCGCAAATATGCAAAAGAGATAGTGTACAGGGCTAAGATGGCAAATTGTAAAATTATGCCAACCCCGGTTGACTCGAAATCCAAGCTCAGTGCCAATGAGGGTGCGCCAGTTTCTGATCCCACTCTATATCGAAGTCTTGCAGGTGCCCTTCGGTATCTTACATTCACTAGGCCTGATATTGCATATGTCGTTCAGCAGGTGTGTCTGTTTATGCACGACCCTCGAGAGTCCCATTTTGCGGCCCTCAAATGTATTATCAGATATGTTAAGTGCACACTGGACTTTGGACTACATCTCTAACCCTCTGCCCCAAACAAGTTACTCTACTACACAGATGGAGATTGGGCAGGATGCCCAGACAAACGTCGCTCCACCTCAGGCTACTGTGTATTTCTTGGAGATAATTTTATTTCATGGTCCGCCAAGCGGCAGGCCACGCTATCCCGTTCAAGTGCTGAAGCAGAGTATCGCGGAGTTGCTAATGTCGTTGCTGAGATCTGTTGGCTCCGAAATCTTCTTTTGGAGCTCCAATGTCCACCGCGAAAGGCGTATATAGTCTATTGTGACAACATATCTGCCATCTATATGTCTCACAATCCGGTCCAACATCAACGGACTAAGCATATTGAGATGGATATTCACTTTGTACGAGAGAAGGTTGCCCTTGGTCTGGTCAAAATATTACACATGCCTTCCTCCTATCAATATGCAGATATTTTCACAAAGGGACTATCGAGACAGCTCTTCATCGACTTCCAATCCAGCCTTAGCGTTCGGCCTTCTCCCGCTCCGACTGAGGGGGAGTATTAGCGAATATTCACCGAATATTCACAATATATTTTGTAATTATGATAGATGTATATTTAAGGTAACTTAGGATTCTTATTGTATTATGAATCAACCATTTAAGGTAAGTTAGGATTCGTATTGTATTAGGAATCAACCTCTGTACAACTATATATATTGTGATTAATGAAAGAAATCCCAAGGGAAATTATTCCAATCTTACAATCAAGTATAAGTGTATCCCTCAAGATTCAACAAGTTCTTCTAGTATAAAATAAGGGTGACCAGTGAGCCGGGTTCGGAGCGAGGCGGGCCGGGTCCCGGCGGGACTGGGAGAAGGATCGGTACAGGTCCTCCGGCGGGATCGATGGGCGGGGACATGCCAATGTCCAATCCCGTTCCTCATCCCGCCGGAAAAGGGGACCGGTGTTGGCGAGGTCGGGTCATGTTCCAGGATTTTTTTTACACTTAATTTCAAAAAAGCGGTGAATATAAATATTATAATAATTGAACAAGTTAGTGTAATAAAAACATCTCAAGGCTGTTTTTGTGTCTCTTAAATTATTTAATAGAAATATGATTTTTTTTGTAATACAATTTCAAAATTGCAACTTTGTGGTGTTGTTCAAAAGTTGCAAATCACATAGTAAAATTGCAATTAAAAAAATTACATAGTTATAAACACATTTTCTAATTTCTTGACAATGTCTTGTGGTTCTTCGGTTGGAATTGGAATTGTTGGTCAAATTGGTCGACGTCACTTCCAGTTCCCTCGGATAAGATTTCGTTGTAGTTTAAATTGTCTTCTTCGTTGATCTCTAGTTGATCGCACCTTCTACGCTCCGCTCGTATTCAATCTCTGAATAAAATTAAAATCTCCAAGCTGTCTCTCGCTAATGAGTGTATGTGCTCTCCTATTTGAAATCTTCCGGCAGAAAAAGCGCTTTCAGACGCTGTTGATGACGTTTGAATGTTCAACACATCTCGGGCCATCTTTTCTAGTATCGGAAATGTCTTCTCATTTTTCCTCCAGTATTTAAGAAAGTCTTCACGTCCTTCTTCATTGAGAACTACTTGGTACGGTACAACACCCTGCAAAACAAAAACATCAAACACGCTAACTTGATTAGCAGTAGAACCACTAAACATTCTATTCCTAAGGCTTTCAATACTAGCCGCCTAAACAACATGTCTTTTATAAGGTTGTATTGAATAAGAAGAATAATATGGTATAGAAGCTGGTTGGTTGCTATCACTTTCTTGTTGGTAATGCATATATTTTTTTTGCATTCATCGTGTATACTAGACAAAACTTCTTCTTTAGTTGGTTCCTTATGTGGTTGTTCATTTGGGTTTTTTGGAGTTGGACGTGAAAGTACTGCTATACAATCATAAATAGTTTTAATAAGTGTTTTACAACCGTCTATTTTAATAGTCGGATTTAAAACAACACCAATAATATAAATAGTGGGAATAGAAAAAAATATTTTTTAATTTGATAAATATTTTTTAATAGGTGCCTTATAAGATGGTTTTTTCATATATTCATTAAGTAACAAAAATATTAGAGCTATATAAAATAACATAATTTAAATAGTAAGATAATATATACCAGAAAATTCTTTAGTTGCTAGAAAAAAATTCTCTAAAAAATCCAATAAGTTCTGAATTTTTTTTCCAATCATTATCTACAAGCATATCAGTTGGATTTCGATTATGGGCATTAAAATTAAAGTTATAGGTTTTCTATAATCGTAAGCAACAACTAGTTGTTCATATAGAAAATTCCACCTAGTCGCTACTTCTTCAGAAAATTTTCTAAAAGATAATCCACAATCGTGATAAGTTTTTTTATATTCTTTTTTTCTTTGTATTCTATTACTTCTAAAAATAAAGTTTATAGCAAATTATATTTTATTAAGAATGTCTTCAAAAAGTGATAGACCATCCTTTAAAACTAAGTTATAAATATGACATGCACATTTTATATGAAAATGATTAGAAAAAGATGGAGTTAATAGATCTTTTAAAAGTCTCACAGTATAATTATTAGAAGAAGTATTATCTAATGTAACAGTCATTATTTTGTCAGTTATACCATAATAATCGCAAACTTCATGAATATTTTGTGCAATAAATTTTTCAGTGTATCTATCATCAATATATCTATATGCTAAAATACGTTTTTGCATGACCAGTTATGATATATCCAATGACATGTTACAGTTAAATAATCATTGTCGTTAGTACTACGGCCTATATCAGAAGTGATAGATACTTTGTCAGGAAAATGATATAATGAATAACGTAAATATTGTTGATATTCATGTGCAAATTTAAAAACGTCTCTCCTAACAATTGATCTAGGAAAACCGTTAAAAGCAGGATTATACATTCTCTAATGTATTGAATAAAACCAGGAGAGGAAGGAAATGAAAAAGGCAAACCCTCCACCGCAACTAATTTTGCTATTGCTTCCCTATCTATGTGTTTATCATATTTAGGACCTACAACCCCCCCCCCCCCGTCGTCGGGTAATTTGACCCTGTACTTGGTCCGGAATACTATGTGAACCTTTTCCCAACTGAGAGCGCATTGGCGCACCCGACTTTATAGCCTCGTATTCATTCCACCTAGCTTTGTGAAAGTCTTGTACATGTCTCAATAAACCTTCCGTCTGACCCTGACCTTTTTCCATTTTAAATTTATAAACATTTTTACAAATTTTACATCTAACTACTTGATTCTCTTGGTCCCTATCAAAAATATCTCATGCAGCTGATTTTAATTTGCGTTGTGTGGGGCCTCGTCTCATACTAGGGAGAATAAGATGCGTTCCAGTTTTAGTTTGAGGTTGAGACTCAGTTTGAGGTTGAGGTTGAGGTTGTTGAGGTGCACTAGTGCGTGTGTCGTCTAGATTATCTTCTAAATTAAAGTCTGGTTCAGTTGCAGAATATATCTCATCATATAATGGTATATCATTAAAAAAATCAGTTTCATCTATATGCGTGTAATCAATTAAATTATCCTGTCTAGAAATAGGATGACTAGAAGAAGTACCCCTGCCCTTGTTACCCATACTAGAAGAAGCACTCTTATTCTTACTCATAATCGTACGTCTTAATCCTTCCATTTTAATTATGCAAATAAATAATTAAAGATAATGAAATTAAGTGCGATAATTAAAATAAAGTAACAATAATAATTTAAAGAATGAACGAAGATACCAAACGTCGACGTGTAATCGAGGTTAAAAATTAAAACTTTGCTCAATGGATGATCCTCAAGCTAGTTGCCAACTTCAGTCCCAATTTTTGAACTTTGATACAATTATACAAATGAGCAAATAAAATAAAGTATTTAGTATAGGCTTGTAGAGAGATAGATTGAGTTATGAAGATTTGTGAGAAAAATGATGTATTTATAGTTGGAAAATTGAGTTAAAATATAAATATACTAACTTAGGGGTTAAAAATAAATATTAAGGGGGTAGGGGTGGGGGCAAAAAATGACCGTTTTGGACCTTTTCACAACGGCCAAAATCTAAATTTGGTCGTTGTTGCAACGGTTAATTTTGCAAGGGGGGGGGGGGGCGGGGCGGGGTGGGTCGAACCTAGGTCCCGACACAGTTAAAAATTTTTTTTTAGGGGGATCGGATTGGGGCCGAAGTCGGGTCGGGATCGAACCGACCCAAACCACTTGCCAGCCTTAGTATAAACTAGGAGTCAGAAACTAACAAAGATTTCACAAAGTAAATAACCAGCAAAAGAAATAAGAGAATAAGAAAGAATTGATTCTTTAGTTACACTTCCATTGAAATGGAAAAGCTTTAGATTTATAGTGCACAATATGGATAGATGAACGTTGTGGCTTGTCACACCTCTTTTTCGCTCCCCTGGATACACAGGTTTTTATTGTGAAAAAAGGTTTTTTCAATCGAAGTGACGGTATTGAAAATGAATTATTTTATTTATTTAGAGTCATCACTTGAAATTGAGTTTTGGTGTTCCAAGTCACCTTATGAATCCCTAATAACAAAGGAAATGACTTTTATTTTTGGTCCACGAAAACAAAAGAACGGATAAGGAATTATGTTGATCGGGGAGAAGATATTAGGCATTCCCCGAGTCTCATGATTTTAGCTCGGTCCCTTTTATTTTAAAATTAATTCTTGGATAAAATGTGTTTATTATTATAACTATGATTTACTTGATATTGTTTAGCCTTTATTAGTCCTGGCTAAGACGCAAGGTTGCGACCTCAACTTCGTCATACACGGATCAAGAAATAACTCAATGTCCCTAGATCTTTCATAGCAAATTATGAGCTAAGAAGAGACATGCTAGACTTGAGAAGAGCATCAGATGAAGCAGTTAATATAATATCATCCACATACAGAAGTATGTAAGCTATATCATTACCATGACGGTATATGAAGAGAGAATGATTAGATCTGCTGTTAGAAAACTCAATAGTAGAAACATAATCTGCAAACCTCTTGTACCAGGCCCGAGGTGCTTGTTTGAGCCTATACAATGATTTTTTTTAGTAAGCATGCATGATTAGGATAAGTGGGGTCTCTATAACCCATGGGTTGATACATGTACACCATTTCGTTGAGTTCTCTATGCATGAATGCATTCTTCACATCAAGCTGATGTAGAGGTCATGCCTTAGAAAGAGCCAAACTTAGTACCGTGCAGATAGTTGCTAGTTTGATCACCGGACAGAAAGTCTGACCGCAGTCCACACCAACCTGTTGAATCTTTCTATCACCTACAAGACGGGCATTATGCCACTCAAATATACCATCAGATTTTTTTTATGACGAAAAATCCACATAGACCGACTCACATTAACATCAGGAGGACGAGGCACCAAATCCCAAGTCCTATTATTAATAAGAGCATTATATTCATCATCCATAACCATTTTTCAATTCGGGTAATTAAAGGCAGACACAAGATTACGAGGAAAGGTGATTTGGTAACATGGGTGTGAAGATCATATTTTTTGTTTGGTTTAAAATCCCAAGTTGACTACGAGTGACTGGCTATTGGGTTAGAATTTGAGTTGGTTAGATAGGGGAAGTGGTATTGGGCTGACGTGTGATGGGTCTGGAGGCCAAGTGAGAGGGGAATGGACTGCCCAGGAGTGGGCTTGCAGTTGGTGGGCTGCCACCACCCAATAGGCTGCCAGGAATTGAGCCTCTCAGTAATGGACTACCAACGAGAGGCGTCGTTGGGCTGGCAGCCACAAGGCTCGGGTAAGCAGGCCAGTTGGTTGGGTTTGGAGAGGATTTATTTGGGCCGAGTCGGGGTGAAATATTGGGCCAGTTGGCGAGGCCAATTGGTAGACCAAATACGGGGGCATACTATCATTAAGAAATTCGTAGGTATGAGGCACGGAATAATGTATTTTGGCAAAGGGAAAATTTGATTCATCAAAAATTACGTGAAGACTCACGATGATTTTATTAGAGGATAAGTCGTAACATTTGTAACCACGATGGTTTGACGGATATCCCAAAGAAATACACGGAGTAGAACGAGGTTGAAGTTTATTGATGGTAGTAGAAGGAAAAAGATGATAGCATAAGCACCCGAATACCCGTAGATGAGAGTAAGATGGGTCCCATAAGTATAGAATTTTGAGAGGAGATTGATAGGCTAATTGTTTGTTTGGAAGTATGTTGAGGAGATAGGTTGCCATTTGTAATGCATGATGCCAAAATGATGGGGTAAAGAGGCATGTGCAAGTAAGGTTCTAACAATGTTATTAACGGTTTAGATTTTTCTTTCCTCTTTTCCATTTATAGATGAGGTATGTTGACAAGAGAGATGAAAAGATAAACCATTATCTTTGCAAAAATCCAAAACGGCCCATTATCAAATTTTCTTCCATTATCACATTGAATATTTTTAATGTCCCGTTCAAATCGAGTGCGGATGAATGCTCTAAAAGAGAGAAACGTGGAAAAAACTTGTGACTTTTTAGACAAAAGGAAATGTCCACAAAAAATTAGAGTAATCATCCAACAAAAAAGATAATATTGATGGCCCGAAGAGCTCAAAATGGGAGATGTCCAAATATCACTATGGATAATATCAAAAGGCATAACAGTGCATGAATTAGAAGCAACAAAAGGCAATTTAACATGTTTTCCGAGAGAACATGAGCGACAAATATGAGAACTACGAGTTCTAATACACTCAATAAATTTATTTTGTTTAAGGGAGGAAAAATATGTGCTCCCGAATGACCCAAACGTCCATGCCATAAACAAGGTGCTAAAGCTGCAAAAGTAGATGGTAACACGACTAGATGTGTGGTAGTGGTGATTGGATATAACTCGCTGCGACTATCACATCACATCTCATTAGGTGCATCCCCGTCTGAAAATCATTCACAGAAAACCGAAAAGGATCAAATTCAACAGAAACTGAATTGTCAGTGGTAAATTTTCTAACTGAAACCAAGTTTTTAATCAATTGAGAAGCATGAAGGACATTTTTTAAGGCTAACAGTGGGTTCTGTCACGACCCGACCCAACGGGCCGCGACTAACCACCCTAATGACGTCATTATCCTGACCTGTCACACATAATCCAACTAACACCTAATGAGTCTGAAATCCAGCAGCATAACACTGCAATAACAACATATGTCAGGGTAGGCAAGCCGACAAGGTTGCCTTTACCCCCAAATGTACCTGCCTCCTGAGGAGTCACAACTAGCCAACACAATACAACAGTCAAGCCGACAAGGCTGCCACTAGATAATATCATATATACACGGAGACACCCCAACACAGAGTACAATAGCATGACTGACCAAAACAGAGTTATAACCCTTATATAAGTGCAACCCACAACTGTCTACAGACCTCTATAAGAAGGACAACGACATATGACGGGACAGGGCCCCGTCGTGCCCCTAAATATACATAAATCAAAATGATAGGGTTCTACACAAAAATGGTAAAGCTCTGGATCAAATGAGCTTTACAAACAGCTGCGCAGAACCTAAACCGGAGGGTCACCAAACTGAGCACATGTACCTGCGGGCATGAACGCAGCCCCCCGAGGAAAGGGGGTCAGTACGAAATAATGTACTGAGTATGTAAACATGAAATACTGCAAATGAGATCATAAGTAGCCAATGGATAACAAGAGGTCAGTATAAAAATCAGGATCCAAATCCAAATGTGCCATAAACAATAAAAGTCAGTTGTGCCTTATAAAAATGAGAGTCAAGTCAAGAAAACATAAATGCCTGTCCATTTACATATATATACCTGTAACGTAACCCGGCCCACTAATGCGGGACTCGATGGAATCATATCATAACACAGCCCATATTGGGACTCGGTGAAGTCATATCATAACCCGGCCCATACTGGAACTCGTTAAAGTCATATCTTATCTATGGATCCATCCTACGTAACCCGACCCTCTAGTGAGGGACTCGGTGAAAAATGCAAGGCTGTGCACGAACATAACCCGGCCCATATTGGGACTCGATGAAGTAAAGTAATAACACTTAGCACGAGTAGATTTCATGAGTAACCATATGCAATCAAAATTTTCATTTGACTCCCAATAAAATTATTATAATAATGTCATAATAAACTCTTTACTGAAAAATCATAGGCACTTCTCATAACTAACATCTTTAGGAATTAAACTGTATAAGAATCATGTACGTCCGACGTACCTTCATTAAATAAAAATCATGCCAAAGAAAGAAGGAATAGTTCACATACCTCTTAGACGAACTAATCAACTCAATATTAGAGTACGTCTCATTTTAGAACTTCAACCTATAATAATGGTAATGCGTTCGTCAATTCTATGATCACTGGCATACTTTATATCGAATAACGACTTCCTATTCTATAAAAATTCGGGCAGCACTTCCCTTGCTTATACATGTTTCCACAACTTCCAAACGAGGCTAATAACATCAATAGCCAAGCACCAATTAAGGGCATAACCAAAACAGCAACAAAGGGGATTTACACACCCACTTCTCATGTAAATTTAGCCTCTTAATCCACATTAAAACAACCCACAAAAATAGTCCATTTTCCAACAACAACGAGGGTAGAATGTGAAGCCTTTCTACACCCTTATTCCTTTAGGACTTCATTAGAAATTACCACACTTAAACATGCATAATGGTAACTAAATTTTCAGCATTAAAACACCACAAAACAATCCCTAAAACAGTCCATATCCATCTCAACATGTCCAACGATTTCATGCAAGTTCTTGGCCACAACATGTCATAATTCCATAACTCTTCTCTTAACTCCTAAAATCCAATTTCATATTTCAATACTTCCATATAACTAATTTTAAACTTTAATATCGATGTTTCCTTTCAATTTCATCAAGCAATTAGTGATAATAATAACAACAATAACCAAAGAATCCAACAATCACCAAAATCTGTTCCAAATTTGTCACATGCATTATTTAAATTCCAAATTTTTCCTTAACACAAATTCATATCCTTAATTCTAACAACATGCATTCCAATTAGATTATAGAAAGAAGAATTTTATACCTCAAATTTCGTCCAAAACAGTCTGCACAGTTTGCTCACTGCCCGGGTTCGAAAATCTCCACTGTTTTCGTATTTCTTTCCCTTTTTTGTTCACTTCTTCAACTCCAATTGACATTCAAGTGTTCTACAATGTTAATCCATCATCCCTACATGGTTTTCTTCCAAAATTTCATACCAAAAATCTCAAAATTTCTAGGCAAATTCTCGGCAAGCAATAGATGTTTTTGCCACTGTTTTTTATGTTGTTTTGGCTTCTAATTTTTGGTGAAAAATGTAGTCTAAGAAGAGGAGATAAAAACCTTAAATTTGGTTATGGGTGGGGGGTTTCTCGGCTGGGCTTGGAGGAGAGAAGAGAGGAGTGTTTTTGGTTAAGTTAGAATGAAGATGAAGAGGTGAGTGTAGGTTATAAACAAAAATCTGAATTTTTCTTATTACACTTTGGCCCCCCAAGTTCTTCAATTAAAAAAATCTTAAACTCACTTCTTTTAATTTCCGAGAATTTCATAAGCCTCGTATCCTCAATGTCATAATTTTATAATACATTATTAACCCATATCAGGACTATACAATTTTTATAAGTTTCCAACGTCACCCTCATTGTGACCAACATCTTTCCGAAATCACATCCTCTTGTATACTAATTTCCGGTATTTGAATCCTATTTTCTTAATCTTTCGAGGTGTAACATTCTTCCCCTCCTTAGAAACATTCGTCCTCGAATGTTCATAATAAGTCTTATGCTAGAAAATTTTCGGCAGAGTCTCCTTTATAACTATGTCTATCCACCTGGAGTCATAAGGAACAAGTATGGATATTTCTTCTTCATTTCATCTTCTGCCTCCCAAGTCATTTCCTCCCTATTGTTGTTTCGCCACAATACCTTAACGGAAGCCACATCCTTCGTCCGTAATCTCCTGACATGGCGATCAAGTATGGCTATGGGACTTTTCTCATAAGACAACTCCTCTGTCACCTGGACATCATCTACTGGGAAGACTCTGGAAGGATCACCAATACACTTACGCAACATATATACATGGAAGACTGGATGTACCGCCTCCAATTCAGATTGTAGATCCAACTCATAGGCAACCTTACCTATCCTACGAATGACCTGGTAAGGCCCGATGTACCTTGGGCTAAGCTTCCCTTTCTTGCCAAACCTCATCACACCCTTCATGGGTGACACCTTTAGGAACACCCAATCATCAACCTGAAACTCTAAGTGTCGACGTCGATTATCAGCATATGACTTCTGTCGACTCTGTGCTGCTAATAATCTCTCCTGAATGAGCTTCACCTTATCAATATCTTGCTGAACCATGTCTGGGCCGATCAACTTAGTCTCACCTACATCAAACCAACCAATAGGTGACCTGTACTTCCTCCCGTATAAGGCCTCGTACGGTGCCATCTAGATTCTAAAATGATAGTTGTTGTTATAGGCAAAATCAATGAGTGGTAAATGATCATCCCAACTACCTCCGAAGTCAATAATACAGGCTCTCAGCATATCCTCTAATGTCTGGATAGTACGCTCTGCCTGCCCATCCGTCTAAGGATGAAATGATGTGCTGAGACTCACTTGTGTCCCCAATCCCTTCTGGAATGATCTCCAGAAGTTAGCTATAAACTGAGCTCCTCAGTATGATATAATAGATGTGGGAACCCCGTGCAGTCTCACTATCTCCCTGATGTACAGCCTAGCTTAGTCCTCAGCTGAGTAAGTAGTCCTCACTGGAAGAAAATGGGCTGATTTTGTCAGCCTATCCACGATAACCCATATGGAATCACACTTCCGCTGAGTGCGAGGTAAGCCTGTAATGAAGTCCATATTGATCACTTCCCACTTCCAAGTCGGGATCTCAATCTCCTGTAATAATCCACCGGCTTCGATGCTCAACCTTAACCTCGCCGACAATTCGGGCACTGGGCAACAAATTCTGCTATGTCTCTTTTCATGCCATCCCACCAATACAAGCATCTAAGGTCATGGTACATCTTCGTCCACCCTGGATGAATGGAATAAATGGTATTGTGTGCCTCTCCCATAACCTGCTATCGTAGCCCTGCAACTGGTCAAATAAATCATCAATCCTGGGAAGGGGGTACCTGTTCTTGATGGTTACCTTATTCAGCTGCCTATAATCAATACACATCCGCAGCGATCCATCTTTCTTCCTCACAAATAACATTGGTGCTCCCCATGGAGATGTACTCGGCCTAATAAAGCCTTTCTCCAACAAGTCTCTCAGCTGCTCCTTCCAACTCCTTCAGCTCTGCATGTGCCATTTTATAAGGAGGAATGGATATAGGTTGGGTACCTGGCAATACATCTACACTAAAATCTATCTCCCGCTCTGGAGGGAGACCTGGAAGATCATCTGGGAATACATCCGGAAACTCACTAACTACCGAAACTGACTGAAGAGCCGGTACCTCCGCTTCTGTATCATGCACCTGAACCAAATGATAGATACAACCTTTTCTGACCATCTTTCTTGCCTTGAGGTATGAAATAAACTTACCACTCGGCGATGCTGCATTCCCTTTCCATTCTATAATTGGCTCGTCTGGAAACTGAAATCGAACCAACTTCTCCCTACAATCAACGTTGGCAAAACAAGAAGTCAACCCATCCATACCCATAATGACATCAAAGTCGGTCATGTCCAACTCTATCAAATCTGCTAAGGTATGATGGCTATATATCACCACCGAATAATTTTTATACACACGCTCGGCTATAACCGAATCTCCTACCGGTGTAGCTACCCTAAATAGTTCTATCGGCTCAGGTTCTATCCCTATTCTATTAGCAACAAGAGGGGATATGTAGGACAAGGTGGAACCTGGATCTATCAAAGCATATACATCACAGAAAAAGACCGATAGTATACCTGTAACAACATCTGGTGACACCTCCTGATCACGTCTACTGGCCAAAGCATATATGCAGTTCGAAGGACCGCCAGAACTAGAAACTCTGCCACGACCTCTACCACGGCCTGCTGGCGTCTGAATACCCCGCCCGGTGGGGCGCATAGCTATAGATGACCACGAACCAGCACCCGACCCCGTAGGCCGAGCTATCCCACCTGAACCACCCATGTTGGGACACTCTCTCATCATATGGCCCTGACGGCCGCAAGAGAAGCAAGCACCTGTGGTCGAACGGCATTCCCCAGTATGAAGCTTACCACACTGAGAGCACCAAGGATAAGATGGCCTCAACTGACTAGAGCCCCTGTTCCTCTGAGAACCCGAAGCCCTGGAGCTCTGTCCGGCTCCTGAATACCCGGGGCGGTCGAACCTCCTGCCCGTAGACTATAGAGGAGCACTCTGTGCTGGCTGAGATGAATATCTGACCTGCTGCTGGAACTGTCTGCCTCGAGACTCACCGGAATAAGCTGCCACCTAGCCCTCTTATGTTGGTCCCTATCATGACCTCTGTCTGGCTGTCGCCCTCTATGTCGGTGCTCAACCCCCTGTGCGTATGCCTGGATACGAGCAATATCCATACCCGGCTGAGGAGCCACCGCCATACAACCATCGATCAGATAATGGTGCAGCCTCATCACAAAGCGATGCACCCTGTCTGCCATATCTGCTACAATAGTGGGTGCGTATCTGGCCAATAAATCAAACTCCAGGCTATACTCACGAATGGTCCTGCCACTATGCCTCAACTGTAAGAATCTGTCCACTCTAGCTCTCCTCATCTCTTGAGGCAAGAAGTGACCAATGAAGGCCTCTGTAAACTCCTCCCATGTAGCTAGAGGAACATCCTCTCCCCTGGACAACTCCCAAGATTCATACCAGTTTGTAGCTATATCCCGCATCCTATACGAAGCCAACTCCACAGACTCAGTCTCCAAAGCCCTGATTACCCTCAAGGTACGTTGCATCTGTCGGATAAACTCATGCGGGTCATCCTCGGGCCTTGATCCGAAAAACTCTGGTGGACTACAGCTCAATAAATCACGGACCCTCAAACTATCTGCTCTGGGGCCAACTCCTGGTCCCTGTCTATAAGTCTGCCCTACCACTAACCTAGTCAGCAGCTGCACCGCATCTCTCATGGCTCTGTCCACTGCCCCCGGCTGAGAAGTTGGAGGCTTAGGTGCTGGGGCCTCGAAACTGGTGATGTTGCCCCCTGAACTGGAGCCTCTGGTGGTGACGACGAAGCAGAGCTTGTCGACTGGGGCACAATCTCCGGCATAGACTGAGTACGGGACCTGGTAACTCTTTGAATCCGACTAGTATCTCCCGCTGTAGGCTTGACCTTCTGGGCTGCTATCGCCTTCTTTGGAGTCATAGCTGTAAACATAGTAAGTCGTCAGAAAGGGATTATCCTAATAACATAGCTCTATTGCACGATCTAAGAGATGAAAGAATAGAAACCAATCCTAAATGACATGTTGCCTCCTGCGTATAAGTAAGGTGCACAACATACTCATACGCAAGACTCTACAGACACGGTCTGTAGACATTCCGAGGACTAACTGCTTTGATACCACTTTTGTCACGACCCGACCCGACGGGCCGCAACTAACTGCCGTAATGACGTCATTATCCTGACCTGTCACACATAATCCAACTAACACCTAATGAGTCTGAAATCCGGCAGCATAACGCTGCAATAACAACATATGCCAGGGTAGGCAAGCCGACAAGGCCGCCTTTACCCCCGAATGTACCTGCCTCCTGAGGAGTCACAACTAGCCAACACAATACAACAGGCAAGCCGACAAGGCTGCCACTAGATAATATCATATATACACGGGGACACCCCAACACAAAGTACAATAGCATGACTGACCAAAACAGAGTTATAACCCTTATATAAGTGCAACCCACAACTGTCTACAGACCTCTATAAGAAGGACAACGACATATGACGGGACAGGGCCCCGTCGTGCCCCTAAATATACATAAATCAAAATGATAGGGTTCTGTACAAAAATGGTAAAGCTCTGGATCAAAGGAGCTTTCCAAATAGCTGCGCAGGAACCTAAACCGGAGGGTCACCAAACTGAGCACATATACCTGCGGGCATGAACGCAGCCCCCTGAGGAAAGGGGGTCAGTACGAAATAATGTACTGAGTATGTAAACATGAAATACTGAAAATGAGATCATAAGTAGCCAATGGATAACAAGAGGTCAGTATAAAAATCAGGATCCAAATCCAATTGTGCCATAAACAATAAAAGTCAGTTGTGCCTTATAAAAATGAGAGTCAAGTCAAGAAAACATAAATGCATGTCCTTATACATATATATACCTGTAACGTAACTCGGCCCACTAATGCGGGACTCGATGGAATCATATCATAACCCAGCCCATATTGGGACTCGGTGAAGTCATATCATAACCCGGCCCATACTGGGACTCGGTAAAGTCATATCTCATCTATGGATCCATCCTACGTAACCCGGCCCTCTAGTGAGGGACTCGGTGAAAAATGCAAGGTTGTGCACGAACATAACCCGGCCCATATTGGGACTCGGTGAAGTGAAGTAATAACACTTAGCACAAGTAGATTTCATGAGTAACCATATGCAATCAAAATTTTCATTTGACTCCCAATAAAATCATTATAATAATGTCATAATAAACTCTTTACTGAAAAATCATAGGCACTTCTCATAACTAACATATTTAGGAATTAAACTGTATAAGAATCATGTACGTCCGACGTACCTTCATTAAAGAAAAATCATGCCAAAGAAAGAAGGAATAGTTCACATACCTCTTAGATGAACTAATCAACTCAATATTATAGTACGTCTCGTTTTAGAACTTCAACCTATAATAATGGTAATGCGTTCGTCAATTCTATGATCACTGGCATACTTTATATCGAATAACGACTTCTTATTCTATAAAAATACGGGCAGCACTTCCCTTGCTTATACATGTTTCCACAACTTCCAAACGAGGCTAATAACATCAATAGCCAATCACCAATTAAGGGCATAACCAAAACAGCAACAAAGGGGATTTACACACCCACTTCTCATGTAAATTTAGCCTCTTAATCCACATTAAAACAACCCACAAAAATAGTCCATTTTCCAACAACAACGAGGGTAGAATGTGAAGCATTTCTACACCTTTCTACACCCTTATTCCTTTAGGACTTACATTAGCAATTACCACACTTAAACATGCATAATGGTAACTAAATTTTCAGCATTATAACACCACAAAACAGTCCTTAAAACAATCCATATCCATCTCAACATGTCCAACGATTTCATGCAAGTTCTTGGCCACAACATGTCATAATTCCATAACTCTTCTCTTAACTCCTAAAATCCAATTCCATATTTGAATACTTCCATATAACTAATTTTAAAATTTAATATCGATGTTTCCTTTCAATTTCATCATGCAATTAGTGATAATAATAACAACAATAACCAACGAATCCAAGAATCACCAAAATCAGTCCCAAATTGGCAACTAGCCCAAAATTGTCACATGCATTGTTTAAATTCCAATTTTTTCCTTAACACAAATTCATATCCTTAATTCTAACAACATGCATTCCAATTAGATTATAGAAAGAAGAATTTTATACCTCAAATTTCATCCAAAACAGTCCGCACAGTTTGCTCACTGCCCGGGTCCGAAAATTCCCACTGTTTTCGTACTTCTTTCCCTTTTTTGTTCACTTCTTCAACTCCAATTGACATGCAAGTGTTCTACAATGTTAATCCATCATCCCTACACGGTTTTCTTCCAAACTTTCATCCCAAAAATCTCGAAATTTCTGGGCAAATTCTCGGCAAGCAGTGGTTGTTTTTGCCACTGTTTTTTGTGTTGTTTTGGCTTCTAATTTTTGGTGAAAATGTAGTCTAAGAAGAGGAGATAAAAACCTTAAATTTGGTTATGGGTGGGGGGTTTCTCGGCTGGGCTTGGAGGAGAGAAGAGAGGAGAGTTTTTGGTTAAGTTAGAATGAAGATGAAGAGGTGAGTGTAGATTATAAACAAAATTCTGAATTTTTCTTATTACACTTTGGCCCCCCAAGTTCTTCAATTAAAAAAATCTCAAACCCACTTCTTTTAATTTTCGAGAATTTCATAAGCCTCGTATCCTCAATGTCATAATTTTATAATACATTATTAACCCATATCAGGACTATACAATTTTTATAAGTTTCCAACGTCACCCTCATTGTGACCAACATCTTTCCGGAATCACATCCTCTTGTATACTAATTTCCGGTATTTGAATTCTATTTCCTTAATCTTACGAGGTATAATAGGTTCGGTGAGGGGGGACAATTTTGTATTACCATAACCATGAATTAGAATTGAATGACCATTTCGATAATTATACTACGATTATTGCTCAAATTAAAATAGGACGAGAGATTACCTTGTGAGGACGTCATATGAGATGTTGCTCTGGTGTCCATGTACCAATTTGCGTCGGGCGGGTTGAGCCCAATATTGTGCATCGCGACCTCGATGTTGATTGGTATGGCTACTGCCGAATGGGCATGCTGCCACTAGTTCGGCTGTGGGTGTAGCCCAAGCACGCTGGGCTACTAGCCACTGGGTTGTTGCTGGCCAGTGTGCCTTGGACTAGGCCTGACCCAAGTTCCTGAAGGAAAAGGGCAGGGTGGTACAACCCAAGGCCACTGCCATGCCTAATTCTGCGGTTCGCTGCCCCACTGGGCTCGCAGCTGCCACCCCTGGCCGAAGTTTTGCTGATAGTCGCCGCCACTACAACCATCTTTGCCACTCCGGTGGCCACCATCCTTGTTGCCACCGCCATGATTTTTACCGCCATTATTGCCATTTTGTCCCATTTGACCATGGTTTGGCAAAAAATTTTCAAATTGTGAAGAGTTATCATCGGATGAAGTGGCAACCATGGCAGAATTCGACACAGTGGTTGTCTTTTTAAAATGTCTGCTTCTTCTAATATGAGCATAGAACGGGCTTGGTAAAATGGCGGAAGAGGGTTGCTTTGGCGGATGAGTGTACCAACGCCACTATCGCGTCGGTGAGGCTGACAACCACTTGTAACATGAGCCGATTGTTAATTACCAGTGCCCCGATGTTCTTGAGTTGGTCCGACAAAACCTTGAGTCGTTGACAATATGCAGATGCATTGGGAAAATCCGTCATGTCAGTGGTGGAGAATTCTTGCTCAAGTGTGATGGCCCGAGAATTATTATTATCCTGGAATATGTCACGTAATTGATCCAAAGCCTTTATTGCCGTGGAGTCGGGTTCAAGAATTGTATGCAACAAATCACTCAAAATTGTGGCATAGATCCACTGGAGAACCGTTGCATCGAGGGTCAACCATAATTCCTTTTCATCATCGATTTTCGACACCTTATTCTTGCCTTTTTCCGGCGGAATTATGTGATGGATAATCTGGTGTGACCTATAATGAATTTTGAAGAGATCCGCCCATGTCTCATAATGGACGTTTTCCATCTCAAAAGTGATGAAGATATGAGATTTAATGTTTGAAACAACTAGGGCTAGATGAAAATTTGACTTTGAGTTAGACATGACTGACGGGACAAAGAAGAGGAAGGAAGTGGCCGGCGGCAAGGAGGAGCCGGCGGCAAGGAGGGATTTTTAGGGTTTTGTAGAATTTTTGGATTTGAAACTTTTCCTAGAATATGATCATGTAAGAAATATCTTCCTTGATTATTTCATTCCAAAGAGGTAAATATACCTATGATACAAGCATCATCCTAACCTAGAATTAAGATAATAAATAATTAAATATACACCTATCATATAAAAATATACTGAAAGATTATATACAAATCACAAATATTGTATCAAATATTCTATCAGTTATCAATGAATAAACATCCATCGTTTAGCCAAGTTAGAATTTTGAATAAAATTTTATGGCAACATAAAAGATCAAAAGAGTTACTGATTAAAACCAGAAACCAGCATAGAATGATAATTGATTCAAAAGAAAATTGATTAAACAGATTTAAAGATTTTGAAATCAGATTATCAGAAGAAGATAAACGAATAAACTTAGAAGAAATATTGACTAACATGGACGAACAAAACTACTCTTATGAAAGATTAGTAGAACTGAATATAGAAATACACTCACTAGATTTAGTGATAACAGAAAAAGAATCAGACTTAAGAATAGAGATAGAATACTATGAATGAAAACAGAATAGTACAACAACAACAGGAAAAAATGTTACAGTTAACAAGAATAGCTGAAAAACCACTTAGATATAATAGAGATATAAACCAACATATCATAAGTTGTAGAATAGGAATAGATCTGATAAACGAGAAAGATAAACAGTTGCAAGAAAATTATACAAAAATAAATAAACAAAATGAAAAGATAATATTCTTGAGAAATTTATCAGCTCTGAGAGAAGAGAGACTAAGGCAAAAAGATGAAGAAATAGAAAAAATAAAAGAGCAGAATTTAGCCGAACAAATTAGTAATGAAAATGAAATTAGAGATTTAAAAGAAATAATAAAAGAACAATATAAATACATTGATTTACTAAAGTATGGATAAAGGAAAAGAAATAGTAAAAGATTCAGAAGTAACGCCTTATCATATGAATGCCTGTAACGAAAAAACAAAAATAAATATACAACTAAAAATAATAAAGAAAAAACTAAAGTTAAAAACTATAAAGACGGTCTTATCAGGAGAAGTATATTCACAACTAAAATACTTAAAATACAGTGCAAAGGAAATAAAATTAGAAATTGATATAGAACGATTAGAAAAACAATGTAATAAGTTTAGTAAAATTTGGATAGATATGGGTAATGGATGGAAACAACGAATAAATAATCCTGATTAATTTAGATGTTTGGAGAAGGAATAAAATACCAGTTATGGTAGACATATCTAAGATTAAACCAAAACTATCAAAAGGTGTAACAGAAACCTTAGACAGATTAGTGATATTGAATAAAGAAGGAAAATTCTAATGGAACCTAGCGCGATTACGTTTTTGAAAAAACATGGAAAAGAGTTTATAGAAAGAGAAAGATATAAATACGAACCTATGAGATCTAAACCTATAAAGGAAGAACTACCAAAAGAGGAAAGATCACCCTTAAAGGAAGTAGAAAAAACTACCTATGAATATTTAATTCTAAGAATAGAGAAACAAGATCAGCAGATAAAAGAATAAAAAGCCGAGAATTTAAAGTTAAGATTAAATAATAACGAAGAATGGTACGAAAAATATAAAAAGTATAAGAGAAAATATTTAGACTCGAAAATACTGCCGAAGGAAACTAAGGTAGAATTAAAAGAGACTAAAGAAGAACTTAAAGAAGTAAAACAAGAAGTTTCAGAACTTAGAGAAGAAGTACGTATTTTAACAGAACAGTTAAAAAGATTAAAAGGAAAGAAGAAAGTAAAATTAACAAGATCAAGCGATGAGACTAGCAGTGATAAAAGATCTAAGGAAAGCTCGGATAAACAAAGTGACAGTGATAAACAGACTAGCCAGGAATTACAAGTAGTAGAATTTATAGAAGAAGAAAATTCTGAGAATACTGAGTTAGTAAAAGAAAATGAGCAAATATTAAAAGCATTAAAAATGGAAAAAGAGTAAATGCTATAATAGAAGAAGAGCCTGACAGTGATTTAGAAAATGATTACAACGGACAGGTAGAAACTGAAGTAGAATCAGAAAATATAATAAATGAAGATGCAAACGATTACCCTGAAGAAGAATTAGTTGACCCTAATCTAGACATAGTAACGAGAAGAAGAACTATACTACCAGATCATATACCCATAGGTCAACAAGCTGAATTTAAATAGTTTGTAGGATCTATGACTCAAGGAGTAAATTATAATGGATATTTTTTAGAATTGGATAATGTTTACGATGAACAAGAAATAGGAAGAAGAATAACTGACTGGAATTTAGGAATGTATATTGCATTAATGAATAGTACGCAAGCAGAAAACCTAGATTATATGTATGATTTAATATCAAAGACTATAATCGGAAAAGCAGCATACTGGATAGAGTCGATAGCATACCAGCTAAGAGGTGAAGTATTAAGTCATGCGACAGATTGGAAGTCAATGCTGATGATATTTGACTTATTACTAAAAAGAGAATTTTTAGGTGAAAAATGGTTAGTAGCCAGAGAAAATGTATTAGCAGAAAGAAAAACAGAGATTATAATGAACCTGAATAACATGAAATGTTGTAGAATTGATAAGCTACCAGAATATACGATTAGCTTTAGTAAATTCTTTTATGAAGCTAGATTCTTACCCAAAGAAGGAATAATTTACCAACAGTTATATTATGACCATTTGCCTATACCGTATAATATTGAAATATCAAAAGAATACGTTCGGTTGGAACCTAAAGAGAATACTCTAGGAGAAAGAATAAGAGTTCTAAGAGCTTATCTAATGAGAAAATGCGAAGAATATCGATTACAGCAAAATATTTAAAAAGATAAGAAGATAGGATTAAGAGAAATCTGTGGATTCACAGAAAGAAGATTAAAATTTGGATGCGACAAAGAAGAAAAATATAAGAAGCATAAAAAGCATAGGAATAAATATGAAAAGGATTATAAGTATAGAAAAGAAAATAATTCGTATTATAAACCTTATAAAAAGAAAAGATTTAAGAGATATAAGAATAATTCTGAGACTAGAAGAAAATTTAGAGGCAAGAGAAAGTTTAGAAAAAGCAGAAATTTAAATCCTATAGAATCGAATAAAACTAAAGAAGAAACAGTAAAAATTGTAAATGTTGAAATTGTGATGAAAGAGGACACTATGTAAATAAGTGCCCAAAGTTAAAGAAAAAAGGAGTAAAGTATATAAATTCAGAACAGTTTATAATGAGTTTGAGACAGATTAAAGAAGATAATAATAACTGGTATAATTATGAAGAATTTTACATCAGTGAAACAGATAAATCAGAGAATATAAGTTATATTAACCAACACTCTAGTGAAAGTAGTTCTGAGTAAAATGATATGCGACATAAACTAAGGACTAAATGGTAGCAATTCATATAGAAGCCAATATAGAATATAAACCAAATAAAATGATAAAACAAAAGATATTTATCGATAGCGGGGCGGACATATGTCTAGCTAGAAAAGACGTATTAGAATCTCATAAGTGGAAGAGATCCAGAATACATAGAGCAAAAGTGTCAGGGTTCAATGAACAAACAAAAGAATTAGACATTATAGCAGAAAATGTAAGGATTAAACTAGGAAAGACTATTTTCAGACTACCAATAGTATACCAGCTGAATAACATGAAACAACAGGTTTTATTAGGAAATAATTTTCTAGATTACTTCAAAACCCAAGTAATAAACAAAAACACGTTTAGTCTACAATCCCCCTGTAATAAATGGATAATACTAAAAAGAATATTACCAATAAATACCTTAAGATTATGTACGATAAAAATGGAAAGAAATAATAATTTAGAATTATTAAAAGAAAAATACCTAAATAAATTAAAAAGCAATTTTGGAGAAAATCCAATGCAACTTTGGGAAAAAGAAAAAATTTATGGAGAAATAAAATTAATAGATCCTAATGATACAGTTAGAACAAAACCTATAAGGTATAGTCCAACAGACCAAAAAGAGTTTGAAACCCAGATTAAGGAACTAGTTGAAATAAAGATTATCAGAGAAAGTAAAAGCCCACACAGTAGCCCAGCCTTTTTAGTAAGGAAACATAATGAACAAAAGCAAGAAAAAGCTAGAATGGTAATTGATTATAGAGAATTGAATAAAAAGACTATTTTTGATGGTTACTTTCTACCTTATAAGAGAAACCTTATCAACAGATTAGGGAATAAAAATTGGTTTAGTAAGTTCGACTGTAAAAGCGAATTTTGGCAGATAAAGTTAACCAATGAATCAAGAGCTTTAACAGCATTTAGTGCTCCTCAAGGACACTATGAATGGAACGTACTACCCATGGGATTAAAAAATGCTCCATAAATATTTCAGAGAAGAATGGACCATGTATTTAGAAAACTGGTAGATTTCTGTATAATAAATGTGGATGATTTATTGATCTATAGTGATAATTTAAAAGATCATATAAAGCATATAGAATAATTCATTGAAACGGTAAATCAACATGGAATACTTCTATCTGAAAAGAAATCTGAGATATTCAAGAATAGCATTGAATTTTTAGGATACATTGTAGATAACGAAGGAATACAATTACAGGAACATGTTGTGACAAAAATAAAAAATTTTAAAGATAGATTAGAGAATAAAAGAGAAGTGCAGCAGTTCTTAGGAGTCATAAATTATGCCTCGAATCATATAAAAGATTTACCATATCTAAGAAAACCACTACAAGATTTGATTAAAAAAGATGTAACCTTTGAATGGAAAGAAGAGCATACCAAGGCTATCAACCAGATTAAAGAAAAGGTAAAATCATTACCAAAACACAGAGTACCAACAGATCAAGATCAATTAGAACTCTATACAGATGCTAGCGACATAGGATGGGGAGCAGTCCTAATAGCATATGATAAAGAAGATATTGATAAAGAAAAAATATTAATTTGTGGATATGGAGGAGGAACATGGAAACCCAATGAAAAGAATTATAACATAAATGAAAAAGAATTATTGGCAGTAAAACTTGGAATAAAAAGGTTTCATTACCATTTACTACCAGTAAAATTCATTGTTAGAACATATAATACTTAGGTGAAGGCCTTTATTACAAACAGAATAGATCCTTTACCAGAATTGAATAAACGAAGAAAATGGCAATCGTTTTTTTATTGCTATGATTTTATTGTAAAAAATATATCTGGAACTAAGAATATTTTAGCTGATTTTCTTAGCAGGTACCACAATGATGATTAAAATACTTTTTAGCCAAGACTATGAAAGAAATTGACTAACAGTTTTTATGATTAACCCTGATATTTTATGCAGAGATATCCAAGGATTAATAAGAGCAGTATGAAAACTCATCCTTCGTTTGAACAGATTCAAAATTTGAAATACACTTGATACAACTCTTCAAAACACTCTCAAATGTTCAACTAACAACCTTTAGTCTATAATCCGATATCATCCAAGAACACCATAAGATTAATCGAATATCAATCAAGAACAACAGAATACTAATCTTAAATCAACCAAGAGTATCATAAGAACAAAGATTAAGATACTTTGAGAACTCATTATTAGAACCATACTGGTAGGAACACATCGGTATTTCAGACGACTATCAGAGGATACCCGTAACTGCATCTCCCCTGGACCTACGTGAGCCGATACCCACAATCAGGAGGACGTTAGGGAGGCAAGTCCGTAGGTGGGTTGAGAACTACTTCGGTGATCTGAGAATCTTCTGCAAGGTATGTGTTTAAACCATGTGTTTCTAATTATGATTTCGATAAGTATATTATCTTATTGTTATGACACTTGGACGTTGATATTAGATTACTGTTATGATGTTTGAATGTTGATATAGATTATATTATGATTTAATATCAAAGACTATAATCGGAAAAGCAGCATACTGGATAGAGTCGATAGCATACCAGCTAAGAGGTGAAGTATTAAGTCATGCGACAGATTGGAAGTCAATGCTGATGATATTTGACTTATTACTAAAAAGAGAATTTTTAGGTGAAAAATGATTAGTAGCCAGAGAAAACGTATTAGCAGAAAGAAAAACAGAGATTATAATGAACCTGAATAACATGAAATGTTGTAGAATTGATATTTAGGAATTCTACTTGGCAAAAGATATTTATTCCAAAGGGTCATATAAGCATGGAGCAACTCTTGGAAAGCCTCAATCAGTAAGACGTGGGCCCGTCTATAAGTCTTTGGCTATCAGTGTGCGCTTTACATACTTATCTTAAGCATTTTTTCATGCCTCAGTTATGATGGTTGAGAAAAATGTTTCACAAAGTTTGTACAAATGTTAATATGTTCTGCTATTAGATTATCATTTGAAAGCATGATGTTTTAAGTCTTATTCCCTAACTGGCACGTGAAATATCCTGATAAAGTATGTGCATAAGCAACACTAATTGTCATTTTTTAAACAATGAGTGATAAACATATTTTTGGGGTTCTTTGCATTTTGAACTGCTAACATGTGCATTTTTTTATTATTATTTGCATTCTGATTAATGATTTGCCCCATAACGTGAGCGTCGTACTTTAAACTTGCATTATTGTCTTTTTCTTTTTGGTTTTCTGATTTCCTTCTCAATGTATCACTTTTTATTTTTACCCTATCCTTTGCAAGATCATAAAATAAATAAATTATGAAGGTGTCAGGAATAATATTTTTCAAGGCCAGCATAGCAACTTCTAGGCCTGATTGCTTGACTACTTGTTGGCTTACTAGTTTGTCTCTTGCGTCGTTTTTGCTAATTATTTCTTTTTTCAACTGACCTATTATATCTTTTATGTCACTTAAATATATGTTTTTTGTGTCTTTCACTGGTTAATCAGAATTGATTATTTCTTTTAGTTACGGTGCCTAAGACTATAGCCATTAGTTAGTTTTAGTATTTTGCATGCCATTTTTTGGCTAGTCTTGTTCACCTTTTGTTCTTGCAATTGTTGTTGGAAATTTGCCTTTGATGGGAGGTTACGTCCACCCATGTTTAATGACTTAAACACTAGGGTTTCGCATGTTGGAGGCTTTGTCTCTTCACACGTGGATAATCTACTAAGTGAGTAGATGACCGTAGGGCCAAGGATCGTCAAATTATGTTAAGAAATGAAAGAGATATTGGTCCACGAAGTAAGGTGTTTGAGACATGGAAATATGGTGTGGGACAAATCTACCACATCGGTGGGAAAAGGAAGAACTGTTCTTTTTATAAGCCTAAAAAATGGATAAGGGTTTGGGACCTCGAGGGGTAACCCATGTGTTTGAAGGAGGGAGGACCTAGGTGTTCTTGGGTTCGAGGCTAAGTCGCCGCCGCCCGCCCGTCCCGTCCAGTCCGGGGTCCTAGGCTACTATCTTTTTGGACCCCAAATTGTTTAGTATTTACAGTTTGGTCCTGGAGTTTCAGGAAGCAGCCAGAAAGCCAACAGTTTTGGCTCTGAAATGTTTTGCACTTACTACAAAACGTTTCGGCCATGAATATCCAATATTATACCTCTTAATCACCTCTCCTCCTCCTAAACGCTATATAACCTTCTAAAACAGATTTGAGGAAGATGATATAGAGAAGAGAGAGGATGAAAATCAGTCCAAAAAACTGAGCAATAGAAACTCTTCCTTCTTTTTTCCTCTAAATCAGCAAGTCGTTTCATGTTCATTTTCTTCGTCATAATCAACATATTTGCTTTGTAGTGTTGATTAGTTGTTGTTTTATCTTGGGAGACTATTGCCCCCTAACATAAAAGCATATATACGGGGCAATCTTGTCTTAAAGACAGAGAGTCATCTCTCAACTCAGCCACAGTTGTAACAATCCAGATTTAGTGTTTCTTGATTTCGGGTTATCAAGATTCAAGACTCAACCAGCTTGCGGCAATTATAATATTGGCTTGTTTGTTTATCCTTTCGAACACTTGTAATATTTATTTACTTTCCGTACTGCTTTACATATCCAACAACTTTAAGACAAGATTTGTATTAGTGCTCGAAAGATGTGTGCCAACAGATATGGTCCCAAATTTGGCTGTGGTTTTCTTCTTGAAAACATTCCGTTGACAGTTCTGTTAACAGTTTAAACACTATCTCTGTCAACAACCGTGCTTTCAAATCTGGTCCTAGTTTTGGTTCTCTCTTTGATGACAATTACAAATCTGTTTCTGTCAAAGGAGGGATCTCTAGATCTGATGCTGAGCTTCAAGATACTGCTGATAGTCATGCTAGTACGACTAAAGATCAAGGACGAGTTGGTGACACCGCTCCCGATGGTGGTGGAAACAAGCACCCATGAAAGGTTGAAGATGTCAACTGGGACAAAAGGAGAAGGATGAAAATGATGTTCTATCATGTAGCAAAAGGCCTATATCTGTCCCAGACAAAGGATCTGAATTATGGTAAGGAGGATATGGACACTCAGTCTAACTGAAGTGTGCCAGAATCCAAAAGGTCTAAGTTATTAATCTTTCCTTACCAATAATGTGTTAAGATCTGAATAAAAGTGTGTAAAGCAAGACTGGGAATATGAAAGTGGTTTCATTAAAACTTATATTTCCTACACTCTAAAATCAGATATTGAATTTTCTTCCTTCCCGTATAAAGATTGGACTATTGTAAACAAAACTTAAAAAATCCATTCTTTTGAGTGTAATTATTAAAAGTGTGTAAAGTATGTTCGCACATACGAAGGATAGAGATCCACTGGCTGTGCGAAAACTATTACCACTCTTAAGCAAGCGCCAGGAATTGTATGGGCACCAATCTCAAGGGAAGAAGACTAAAAGATAATGGCTTTTCTTAAGACGTTGAACCTGTCACACTATCTGACAGAAGATTCTTCATTTGATAGGATGATATTGGACACTCAATCATGTAAAGCCTACGGGCGACTGGAGTGGGCCAGAATTTCCAGGTCTTAAATGATCTGAAGGCCAAAAGAAAGGCAGAAAAATAAAATGGACACCTAATGAGGTGGGCCAGAGTTTTTCAGGTCTTAAATGATCTGAAGGCCAAAAAGAAAGGCAGAAAAGTAATTGGACACTCAGTCGGCCAAAGCAACTGGAGTGGGCTAGAGTATCCAGATCACATATGATCCGGTTACGCCCTAACCACGGGCAAGAGGTTGTTCTTTTGAAGCAACACCACCTCTAAAGTAGAAGGGGTTGGAGAGGTTGTCCTCAATAGGACTCCAGGGAATTGGATCACTCTAAAAGGAGGTGATACATGTCCCAAACTTGGTTTAAGGGATGTTGTTGGTCAAATTGGTTTGAGACTAGTCCAAGCGGGAGGTTCTTGTACGCTGAGACTGGCTCGAAATCATCAAAAATATACGCGGAAGTCCTTTAGTCAATATATCAGCAATCTGACATCGGAAAGGAACATGAAGGACACGAACTTGTCCACGAGTCACTTTTTCACGTACAAAGTGAATATCCATTTCAATGTATTTAGTGTGTTGAGTTTGAACTGGATTGCCGGAGAGATAGATCGCATTGACATTATAACAGTAGACTAATGTAGCCTTGCGGATTAGACAGTGAAGTTCCAACAGAAGGTTGTGTATCTAACAAGACTCAAAGACAACATTCGCTGCTCCTCTGTACTCGGCTTCAGTATTAGATCGAGACAGAGTTGGTTGTTGCTTAGAAGACCAAGAAAGCAAGTTATCTCCGAGAAAAACACAATAACCTGACATGGATCAACGAGTGTCCGGACAGCCACTCCAATCAGCGTCAGAATAAGATGTGAGACCAGAGAGTGTGGACTTGAACAAGTGTAGGCCGAAGTGAAAAGTACCTTGTACTATGGCTGGCCAGTGGGCCGGGTCGGCCTGGTCCCGCCCCGACACCGCCTCGGTCCCGCTCCGAACCTGACTTTTTAAAAAAAAATTGCGGTATCGAGACTCGAACCGGGACGGGACATGGTCTCATCCCGGCCCGGCCCGCCAAGCCTGACCCGATCCCGCCCGAAATCCCCCTTTGCACAAATAACTATTGCACCAACGACCATTTTACATTTTGGCGTTGTGCAACGGCCATTTTTGGCCTCCTCCTCCCCAAACCCCCCTACCCCTTAATATTTATTTTTAACCCTTAATTTATTATATTTACACTTTAACTCAATTTTCCAACTATAAATACCTCATTTTCTCTTCATCTTTCTCACAAATCTTCCTACAATCTCTCTAATCTCTCAATCTATCTCTCTACAAGTCTACATTGTCTAATAAATATTGAATTTTATTTATTCATTTGGGAGTGAAGTTAGCAACTAGCTTGAGGATCTTCCATCGAGCAAAGTTTTAATTTTCAACCTCTCAATTACACGTCGACGTTACGTCGGCGTTTGGTACA
Organism: Anisodus tanguticus; assembly: GCA_034509755.1. NCBI lineage: Eukaryota > Viridiplantae > Streptophyta > Magnoliopsida > Solanales > Solanaceae > Anisodus > Anisodus tanguticus. The sequence continues at coordinate 47,356,895 of CM067542.1, read as the reverse complement.
TTTGTTCCTTCATTAAATTATTATTGTCTGTTTATTTTATTTAGTGCACTTAAAAATTTCATTTACTTTAATTATTTATTAGTATAATTATAAATTTATAATGGAAGGATTTAAACGTATGCTTACGGGTAGGGGTCATGCTTCTTCTAGTAAGGGAAACAAGGGCAAGGGTACTTCTTCTAGTTATCCTATTTCTAGACAGAATCTTATTCCTACATAGGATGATTTTGTTGATACTGAACATTTTCCTACAATACCATTAGATTTAGACGAGGAACTATTTTCTGGAACTCAAGAAGACTTTAATTTAGACGATGATCTAGATGATACACCTACTAATGTAGATGACAACACACCCACTAGTGCACCTTTAACTGAAATGCCTCCTATTCCTCCTAGTATGAGACGAGGTCCAGCAAAACGACCATTAAAATAAGATGCATGGACATTTTTTGATAGGGACGTAGAGAATCAAGTAGCTAGATGTAAAATTTGTAAAAATGTTTTAAAATTTAAAACTGGAAAAGGTAACGGTGGGACGGGGGATTTAATGAGACGCGTAGCAAGGGCTCATCCAGCTAGGTATGCCCAATACGAGGCTTCAAAACCGGGTGCGCAAACGTCCGCTCCATCGGGACAAGGTTAACATATTGTTCCGGACCAAGTACATGGTCAAATTAACCCTATGACGGGGGGAATTGTAGGCCCTAAATACGATAAACATAGAGATAGGGAAGCAATAGCAAAATTAGTTGATGTGGAGGGTTTGCCTTTTTCATTTCCTTCATCTCCCGGTTTTATTTATTACATTAGAGATATGTATAATCCTGCTTTTAACCATTTTCCTAGATCAACTCTTAAGAGAGATGTATTTAAATTTGCACATGAATATCAACAGTATTTACGTTAATCATTATATCATTTTAATGGCAAAGTGGCTATCACTTCTGATATAGGTCGTAGTACTAACGGCCATGATTAGTTAATGGTAACATGTCATTGGATAGATTATAAATGGTCTATGCAAAAACGTATCTTAGCGTATATATATATATAGATGATAGGCACACTGGTACTTTTATTGCATAAAATATTTATCAAGTTTGCTATTATTACGGAATAACTGATAAAATTATGACTATTACATTAAATAACGCTTCTTCTAACAATTACGCTATTACAATTTTAAAAATAGTTTAACTCCATATTTTTCAGATCATTTTCATATAAAATGTGTGCGCCATATATATAACTTAGTTGTAAAGGATGGTCTATCACTTTTTGAAGACATTCTTAGTAAACTACAGTTTGCTATAAACTTTATTTTTAAAAATAATAGAATACAACGAAGAAAAGAATATAAAAAAAACTCATCACGATTGCCAACTACCTTATAGAAAAATTCTAGAAGAAGTACCCACTAGATGGAATTCTTTATACGAGCAACTACTTGTTGCTTATGACTATAGAAAACCTATAACTTTATTTTTTAACTCTCATAATCAAAATCCAGCTGATATGGTTGTAGATAGCGATTGGGGAAAAATTTCCGAACTTATTGTATTTTTAGAGAATTTTTTTCAAGCAACAAAAGAATTTTCCGGTATATATTATCCAACTATTTTAACTATGTTGTTTTATATAGCTCTAATATTTTTACTGCTTAATGAATATATGGATAAATCAGCTTATAAGGCAGCTATTAAAAAAATGTTTATCAAAATAAAAAAATATTTTATTTTTATTCCCATTATTTATATTACTGGGGTTGTATTAAATCTGACTATTAAAATAGATGGTACTAAAACATTAGAATAAGAGTTAGAATCTCACCCCGCGCTAAATCATGTCAATTAGCTTGGAATCACTTTAATCCGAGCTCTAGAACCCAAAATATGAATTTATGAAATGACTTTCATAATTGAGAAATAAAATCATTGTTTGCTACAGTGCCTTCTACTCGTCCTTGTTCACGAAGAATAACCCCGACCTAGCCCAAATTTCTTCTTCGCAATCGCTAGGTCTAGCCCGTGAACACAAAGATCAATGATCTGAACCCTGTCCAACCCCAACTAATCTATACAATCGCGAATGCAAAGTTTCCCCAATTCTTCTCCACGATCATGAGGTCCATCTGAAGAAGGATTTTGCTAGCACCAACAACCTTCAACTATGACTAAATCCTCATGAACTCATCTAGAACCTCCTGGACATAAATTAAATACGCATTTCAGTCATAAATCATGCTATGAACCTACTCGTGCACTCAAAACACCAAAACAAGATCGGCTTAGCCCGATGTTGACCATAGTCAACCCAAAACACACCTGAGCCCTTGGGGATCCGAATCAACTACCCTACTAAGTCATAAATCACATTTCAGCCCCCATGGAATCAATGAAACTCTTATTTGACTTCGTAAACCCCTGATGTTGACTTTGGCCAAACTTCTTGATTTCTCTAACTTAAAGAATCTCAATTTTACTAATTCTTCTCCGATGCTCACCTGATTACCTTAAGAAATGTGTCACCTATTCCCGCAAGTCAAGAATATCATTTTAAAGATACGGGAAGAGTATTTTGAGGAAAAAGAGCCTAAAATCTCAAAACATGTCATTACATCATCTACCACTTAAATAAATGTTCATCCTCGAACGATAAAGAAAAAAAAGTACCTGAACTATCGAAAAGTTGAGGGTGTCTACCCGCATGTCTAAGTCAGTCACCCAAGTAGCCTCATCAATCGGTTGATGCATGTATTAAACTTTCACGAAGCTATCTCCTTAAATCTCAACTTCCAAATCCATCAAAATATAGAACACAGGGCGAACACCCGACAAACCAGGTGTCAAATACAACTCATAGATCATCTCACCAATACACTGAACAATCTCAAAATGATCAATATACCTCGGGTTGGCTCGCGTATGGTCGTGATCGCAGCCAGCTAGCTCACAATCACATAGAAGAGAATCTATGTCGAGTCGAGTTGCTATTCATGATCATGGTAGGTGGGCCTCGCGATTACAAGGCTTAATTTCACCTGGGCAGACTTAAATTTCAACTTCGAACTACATTCTTCCTAAATCATTTTTTGGAGCTAGGAAGCTATGAATTAGATGTTTCAAGTAATTCTTCAAGATTTATCTTTGGGGTAAGATTTGGACCTTAATCTAAGTATTTCCCCATGATTTCATTCATTAAGTAGTGAATTCTTCCGTGATTTATACTTGAAAATGAGGGGTTTTCATATAAATGGTTTAATGTAGATTATTACTTTTTTTTATTGGGGCGATAGCTCTGAAAAGACAAATTACCAATCTTTTCTTTCAATTGGAGGTTAAATTATGATTAGATTCCCATGATATTTGATATTTTTGCTATTTTGACTATGGATAACATGACTTTATATTAAAATTACAGTTTTGAGCTCGAGGCTCGGGATTGGGTTTAGATTGACTTATGAACCCAAATTTTCTGTATAGAAATATGGGTGTATACGGATTCGTATTCTTATGTAGATACCTTATATGAACATATTGGATTCTTTCAAAAGCTCAAAGAAAGGGAAAGGTCGTGATTTGACTCTTAGAGCTTTGGATTTAAGGCAAGTTGAGACTTACTAGACTCTTTATGAAGTGTTGTGTTGGCTAAATAATTTAGGGGTGTAATGGAAATTGGGGGTCCCATACGCGTGAGGTGACCAACATTTGTGCAGGTACCGGTGTAATTTTATGAATAATTAATAAAAAATAGAATATGCTTGTGATGGGGACATGCATGGAAGCCTGCGGGAATTGTGCTTTCATCACTCCACCGCTTGTCTAAACCATCAAAAGGAACTATCTTTGTCATTGAGTTGATATTATGCAATTGCATGTTGTACGCATATCCATTTCATACATTTATGATATTATTGACACGTTATTGATGAATCATAAGGCATGGCCCGAAAAGACCCGATTGGATATGGTATATGGTTGGAATGATGAAGACATGATAGTATATTGGCTTATACCCGATGTGGTTTGGAGGACCTGGCATTCCGGGTGAGTATATGATATGATAGCCTATTGACTTATACCCGACGTGAACTGGAGGATCCTGAATTCTAGGTGAATATATGGACCTCATGAGTCCCCTACGGGTCACGTGAATCCTACCACAAAAGCGTGTATATACTGATATATATATTCGCCACTGCATTGCATTTGATATGCATTTCATACTATACATACTTGATTAAGTTGTCTTTGTGTGACTCTCATTTATGAATTAGCGGTGAGGATTCAAGTTTTATAATTGTAGTTAAAATGATTAAGCATTATGATTATATTTAAAAAGGATTAAGCTTTATGACTGTGATTAGAAAGGATTAAGCTTTATGGCCTGATTTGAGATACAAACTTTCTATTCTTGATTGTTTAAGTGGTACAAACTGTATAATTGGTCACTAACAAAGTGTGGAGGTGAGTATCGGAAGAACCAACTCTCGTCATCACTTCAGTTTACGATCGGTCAACGATACTGCTGAGTACACGTATTTCCCGAACTCACTCTACACTTGCTTTACTTTTTTGTGTGCAGGTTTGGATCCGAGCTCGAGTAGAGGACGAGATCCCGTCGATCATTGAGGAATACCTTGAAGTTTAGGTAAGTGGTTGGTTGTTCTACAGCACTAGACCTCATTTCTATCGTTATTTCTATCTTTGTCATTTCAGACAGTTTATGTAGTATTTTCAGACTTGTACTCCGGATTTAGTAGCTCTTGTACTTATAACTTTCATATTTTGGGAAGATGTTTGACTTAGACTTATCTATATTATGAGTTTTAAGACTTATTATGAACTTATGTGTTGTTTTCTTTTACGATTCCGTTTCTATCTTATAATTTGACAATTAACTTTTACTTAAGTTCGCCTACGGATTTGGGTAGGTGCCTTCACGACACATTGGGATTTTGGATTGTGATAAAAGATAAATTTTGTTATTTGTAAAATCATATATATATATATATATATATATATTCATTGCTACTGTTTTCTTAAAAAATGGATGCTACATGATCATGGAAGCTTGTGCTTGTTCAGGATTAGATATTGTTTCTTCCTCAAACACCTTCACAAATTTTTTTCTCAATTATTTATTTGCATTATGAAGAAACATTCTAGCATGATGGTAGATTGATCTTAAATATATTATATTTACATAATTTGATATACACGTGCAATATAAGTGCTGAGAAATTAGTGTATATGAAAAACATGATGATGAGTCTAAATCAAATATTCATGATAAAGATTCTAACTTTGTAATACTATGTATGCAATATATGTTTATAATTAAAAATCTTAGTTGTTCAGTTTAATCGCTCTTAGTTTACTAGGTAATTGGTATTCGTATAAACTGCATTTGTTTGTTTGTTCAAACTAAAGGTGTATGACAACATTTGTTTTTTTTTTTTATCATGTTTGATTTTTTTATTTAACTTAAAATTTGTAGAAGAGACTGTTTTATGCATATTTGACAAATAGTATTAATTATTTATAATTTTGACACGCAACTGTATTGTTTGTCACATTTCAAAATAGTCAATTTTTTTAGTAAAAGGACTACAACTAACGAAGAGTATATTTCATGCATATTCGACAAATAATATTAATCACTTATAACTTTCAAACACAACTGTATTATATGTCACATTTCAAAATAGTCAACTTTTTAATAAAAGGACTACAATAAACAACTTATTTATAAATTTATTTAATTTCATAAAACATGAGTATATCATGTCGCTTGAAGAAGAGGTGAGGGGGAGGAGAGATAGAGATAATAATATTAATATGGTTATTATTTACTTACTTATTTTGTAGTAAAATAAAATGCAAATGTCAAAAGTTACGTTTTAATTATTTAATTTTCATTGGTTCGAGTTATCACAAAATCTAATTATATATTCTATGACAATTATTGAGTATTCATTATTCGTCCTTTTTATGTCTGCTAAAGATCATTTTTTTACATTTGATTAGTAATACTTATCATATCACTTAATACACAGAGTGTTGGCCAGTTAAGAATTACCCTAGTGAGAAGATATGAGAGGTTGACTATGATGAGCTTCAAGAGAGGTAGAGGTAGACCGAATAAGCAATGAGAAAAGGTGATTAAGCAGGACATAACACAACTCCAGCTTACTAAGGACATGACCTTAGATAGGAAGTTATAGAAGTCGCATGTTAAGATAGTAGATTAGTAGGTAGTTGAGCATCGTCTCACTGTCCTGCAAGATAGGTTTATCCTGGCATATTGGTAGTATTAGCACTATTCTCGTAATTTTTGATCCCTCAATTTCTGCTACTCTCTGTTATTTATTGTGCATCAATTATCATTTTATTTTGTTGTGGTTACTGTTCCTTTTCTCTATATGCTTTATGTATGCGATATCTTCATTAATTCTGTTTTGTCCTTTTAAATCTTCTTTGATATGTGTTACTTGAGCCGAGAGTCCTTCGGAAACAACATCTCTACCTCCACGAGATACGGGTAAAATCTGCCTATACTCGATCCTCAAGAAATTATACTGGTATGTTTTTGTTGTTATTATAATAAAAAGCACAAATATATGATTTTACATTTTAATATTTTTGCCATTATGACAATTTTAATCATCTTAGCTTACAAATTCATGTGGTTCTTTCTCTTTTTTCTTCGCTTATTTTTTTATTTTATTTTATTTCATATAATGAGGATATAAATAAGCTTAAATGAAGAAGTGAACATTCATATAATTGACTCTAAATTTTTGAGACTGAAACGTAGTAGACTTGTTCTAAAATTTGATATTTTAAGCAATTTGTTATAAGTAAAGTACCTATATAAATAGTTGGGAGGAGGGGGATTATAAAGTTGCAAATCGTGTCAAGCTTAAGTGTGTTTCAACCATTTCTCTCTTTATTAAAATCAAGTGTCTAATTGACTTTTATTAATATCAACTTGATCTTCTGAGAGTGAGCTATGTATTTAGTAAGAAAACTATTTAATGTTATATATTTAGATTTGAAAATGGTCAAACCTATCAACAGAGATTTTTCACTTAGACATCTCATTAAACTACGTTCCATTTAGACACCACAGGTAGAGGCAGACTGTGACATTAGACACTTTCCGCTGAATTGACAAGTTACACGATTTTCACACAAAACAAGCGTGGAAAGGCTAAAAAAAATTTTTTTTTTAAAAAAATCTTTTTATTTTCTCCTCCTCCTTCTTCTTTTTCATCTTTATTCTTTTTCTCTTTCTTCTCCCCTTAATATTTTACCATTAACAAATCTTCCACCATTACTATCTTGCTCCACCGAAAAAAATAAAGACCGCCACATTCTCTAAGAAGATTGCATAAAATCAAAATCAAAAATGAATTTTAGGTTTAAAAAGAAATCAGCCACCCTATGTTCGTCTTCCTCCCCCCCCCCCCCCCCCCCCATTTCATGTTCTTCTCCGGCGACCCCACCGCCTCATTTTCTTCTCCACCTACCGTTAGGATTTGAGTCTCAAATTCTACTTAATCAAAAATAGTAAATAAGCGAAAAACAAATAACACACATATTTATAGTGGTTCACTCTCAATGTGAGAGCTACGTCCACTTTGCCGCTACAAATTTCACTATAATCAAATAAGGAGTTTGAGTTTACAATTCTCTCTTGCTCACTTTTTTTTCTCTTGCTCGACCAAAAAAAGAAAACGGCCACCTAGTCTATATATAGCGAAAACTAGGGCGAACGTAATACAAGCCCGAAATTTCCAAAATACGCTACACTAAATAACCTTACATTATAAAAGCCCGAAATTACAACGTTCCACACTCTGTGTAGGGTCTTCATAGTGTCGGTGATGAATTAGGCTCCACAACTCAACAACCTCCCCTATCTATTTTTGACAATTTCAGAGTAAAAAAAGAAAAACAGATCTGAAAATTTCAGTCTAAAAAAAGAAAACAAATTTAAAAGAGAATGGGGATAAATTCCTGATAACTAACCCACCTCGAGTTGATTATGAGAAAACCATTTACTCATTTGAATGAGAGTTTTGGGATATGGGGCCAAACCCCCTTCTCTCTCGCCCACAACAACATACACACATTAAGTTTGTGTACCATCTTCCATAGCCGGAAAAGATTTATTTTCTTTGTTCTTGCCACCATTCCTTTTTTCTCCTTTTTTTATTATTCAAAACATCTCTTGCATCAGTTTTAACCTAAAAAGGAAAACATATTTGAAAATTGTAAAAAAAGTTCACCGAAAGTTTTTTCCGGCAAAAGCTATTCATTTTCCGGTAGAAAGTATGTGGAGTTTGTTTAGAAAATATTTTTTTATTTTGCTGATTTTTTTCTTTTTCTAATAATTTATTTAATTATTATTTCGGACCGAAATAGCTCATGTAATCAGTTACTTGACTATTTTGCCATGTTATCAACGAATATGTTACACACTCTTTACATATTTGATCAAGTGAGCGAAAAATGTCTAACTGGAATAGTCAGACCCTATCTTAAGTGTCTAAATGAAACAAAGTTTAATTGAGTTGTTCAAAGTGAAATTTTTTTACTACCATAAGGGTTATCGATTAATTTGGCGTTTGAGAATAATACATTTTTCGTAAGTTACGGACATGTGTCCTCGAAAGACAACTTCATTGAAATTTATAGAAGTTTTAAATATGCAAAAGTTGCACTACTACATGATGAGCAAAAAGTGTACAGATACATGCATGTGCTACTCTATTTGCAGATTAGCACTCAAATTCCAAATCTAAATCTTTGTTTTTTTTTCTTCTTTTCTTATTTTTCTATTATTCCTTTTAATTAACTTTTAAAAATTATACTGTATAAAAAAGTGAGACAAGATTTTATCATGCCACCTAAGCAACCCATCCACCTATGTAGCTTGCCAAGTGGGAATCCATGTGGACACCTGTAATAGTACTTGCCCCCACAAAGCTCCAAGTATTTCAATGTACATGTACACTATTCAATTATGCTCAACAACAAAAAATCTCAATTTTAATTGAGAACAAAGAATGAAAGAAATTCAACTGAAATGTTAAGTAGAACTTAAATTATGTTATTGATATGCAAATTATGATTAATGATGATGATTTTTTAATCACCCAATTTATAATAGACAAAATGTTAATAAGAGTATTCATAATCCCCCCCCCCCCCCCCCCCCCTGCCCGCTATTTATTAAGGTGTTCATGAAATTTTAAAAAGTTAAAAAAAGATATCACCAGAAAAGAAAAATTGTCAAGTTAGCAGAAGAAGATACAAAATTTGAATGCGACTCTTTTTCACTTACTCATTTGGTGTTTAACAAAAGTCAAATGTTAAGAGTTACATTTCGGTTATCAATATTTTCATTTGATTCTAGTCATTTCATAATGTAATTATAAATTATACGACATCTATTAATTATTTATTCTTTTTTATTTTTCTATTCGTCCTAAATTGGACTTTATACACATGACATATAATGCTTATGATGTTGATTTTTTATTTAATCCTCCTCGTTGATTTTTTTTGCAATGAAGATTTTTTAATATAAAAATTAAACCATTCAGTAATAGACTAATTGTCAAGAGCCTTCACAATTTCTTTCCCCCCTTATTAATTAAGGTGCCCATGAAATTTGAAAAAAAATAAAAAAAAAAAGGTACCCCAGGAAAGGAAAATTGCCAAGTCGACAGATTGAGATATAAATTTTGAATGCGATTCTCCACTTACTTATTCGGTGTTTAATAAAAGTCAAATGTTAATAATTACATTTTAATTATCTAAATTTTCATTTGATTCGAGCAATCTCATAATGTAATTATAAATTATGTGACATCTATTGATTATTTATTCTTCATTTTTCTATTAGTCCCAGCTCAGACTTTTTACACATGAGCAATAATGATTATGATGTGGATTTTTTATTTAATCCGCCTCATTGATCTTTTTGCAATTAATATTTTAATATAAAAAAATTAAACAATTCCATTATGTAGACAATCTTTCTAGAAGAGGTCAACAATATGTGACAAAATTAAGAGCTAAAAATACTAGTAAAGCTAACCAAGAAGGTTTAGAAAGTAAAAGAAGAAAACTAAATATTAAAAAATAAAATAGCAAATAAGTAATGAAATGTCCATAAACCCTTCTAGTCGAACTTATACTAGTTATGATCTAATAATTGCAATTATATCCTACATTATATAGCATTATGATTCAAATCTCAACAAACATTCACATTTTCTTTTCCCTTCTCTATATTAAACGGGCCCATATTTTCCCATAAAAAAAAGGAAAATAACATTTTTGATCGCTCAATTATGAATAAATTCTGATCTTGGTCTTTGTAATATTCGTCTTATCACGTTTAACGTTTAATTAATTAAAATGTATGCTTTTGATCCCTTTATGTAGGATGGATGTTATATTTTGAACTAATTTCCGGAGTACATTTCTAAAAAATATGGAGTAATAATACAAATTTAACATAACACATAGGTAATTAAATGATAGAACAACAACAACAATAACATACCCAGTATAATTTCACCAAGCGGGATCTGAGGAGGGTATTGTGGGGATAGAGACTGTTTACGATAGACCCCCGGCTTGAAAGAAAGAAAGCATTTGAAGCAAGATAACAAGTAAAAATAAAATAGCACAATAGCAAGATACATGTAAACAACACAACAAATACAAATACCCATAGATGAAAAGAAACTAAGCGAAGGTATTTGTTGGATTCAAAACACATAAGTAAAGCACATCAGAAGTTTAAATTTTATTTCTTACCCCAACAATTCCTTCTGGTATGGTTATATGACAATCAAACCTGTAAAGTAAACTTGAACATAACACTTACAAGTTACAAAAATCTGGAGTCTTTTACTAAAGGGTGAACACGTGATTGCTCCTTCGACTGCAAGCACCTTGCTACGGTGTATTCCTCTGTCAAGAAAGCCAGGAAAATCTTGGCAGAGGTTTGAGAGAGTTTTATCCTAGACTCTAAGTCTAGAATATTTAATAGAACAATTGTGTTGTTATCAATGGGGTAGTGTTGTATATATAGTAAAATTTAGGTCAAAATCATATTAGGGTTGGGCTCTAAGTCTGACCCAAAATTTGAGGTGCGGTAGGCCAGTCTGATTGGGCCCACTGTCGGGTCGGCACCGCGGCTCAACCTAGCAGGCGCTGTGTCGCCTTACGTCCAACAACGCTCCTCGTTTTCGTTAATATGTTCAGCACATTTAATTAAATCCAAAATTTAATTTTGACTTAATTAAATAATTTCCATCCAATAGAAATTATCTCATTATTATCAATTTAAATATCTCGATTCCAAATCGAATATTTAATACTTTCTCAATACACCCTTAGATCGAAGAAACAATCGACATAGTGTGACGCTATAGGCCTTCACATATTGACACTAATCCAATTAAGGTCCATACGAAACTCCTAGACAACGTTGTACGACGAACTCAATATGTGAAGTACGTTTACATGAATCCAGCAAACATAACCTTTATGTGAGATGATAAATTTCTTTCATTCGCGACACACTCGATCAAGCTTAGGATTTGCCATGTGTCTATCCAAATGACTTGATCACTTTATCTCATTTATATTAGTCGACAACTAGACCATATTCTAAATCTGTCTCTTGCATTGGCCAATGACTTGGTCGACCTTATATCACTGAGAAGTTGAGTGTTCTCTCGAATATTCAATCGAGTAATGAATCTTATTCTTGGCCCAATTACCACCTTAGTTTACATCATAATGTACCCAACACAAGCCGTGTCTTATCCTATAAGGAGTTTAAGCTTAGGACAGGGTCAAAATATATTACTCAGTAAACAAGGTGTGTATTGACCTCAAGTCAAAGGACATTTATCTCTCACACGCTGATAACACTCTAGACATGTATAACAAATAGTTTATCAGCACGGTATACCAATACTTTCTAAAAGTATCCATGTGTCCATCACTAGTAACCATTACTAGTAGCATGTGAGACATACTACATTCTCTAAGAATGTGATGCAGACCACATATCGACTTATAACATATCATCGATATCCCATTCTCGATGATCATTAGTTGAGGTTATTTTAGAGTTACGCTCTATCATCAATATCTCACTCTATTAAGGACAACATAAGCTCAAGGGATGCACATTAATGAATAATTACAAACAATCAAATAATAATTCAATAATTATAAATGCCATAAATATATTACTCTTATTAATAATAAGAATGTGTTCAAGTGTATTTGTCCCTAATAATTATTGTCTCTAGGGCATACATACTTTCAATCTCCCAATTGGCCTAGAGACAATCTCCAATGTATCTAATACCCATGTTTTTAAAATAACCATTATGCTTAACTAAGCTTAATGGTTTAGTAAATAGGCCAGCTAGATTATCATCTGTAGGAACATAGTCTAATCTTATTTCTTCAATTTCCACCATTTCCCTGGGTATGTGGTATTTCTTTGGTACATGCTTGTTTCTGTTTGTTGATCTTGGTTCCTTAGCTTGCGCAATCGCACCAGTATTGTCACAATAAATCGTTATTGGACAAGTGGCACTTGGAACAACCTTTAGTTCCTTTAGAAACTCAGATATCGCGACAACTTCTTTACCAGCTTCCGATCCAGCAATGTACTCGGCTTTAATTGTCAAATCAGTAATAGTTGCTTGTTTGGAACTTTTCCAACTCACTGCTCCACCATTGAAAATGAAGGTATATCTAGACTGAGACTTGAAATCATCAAGATCTGTCTGGAAGCTAGCATCAGTGTACCCAGTAGCCACTAGTTTCTCTTGTCCACCATAGACTAAGAAATATTTTTTAGTTCATCTAAGATACTTAAGAATACTCTTGACTGCTTTCCAGTGTTCTTCCTAGGATTCTACTGGAATTTGCAAGTCATACTAAGTGCATAGGCCACATCTGGACTCGTACAGGTCATGACATATATGATTGATCCTATAGCTGAAGCATATGAGATTCTCTTCATGCGTTCAAGTTCTTCAAGAGTAGGAGGACTATCATTCTTTGATAACTTGATGCCTTGACCCATAGGAAGACCTCATTTTTTTGTGTTTTCCATAGAGAATCGTCTTAGCACTTTGTCTATGTATATGGACTGTGACAGCCCCAACAATCTATTAGGTCTATCTCTATAGATCCTAATTCCAAGAATGTAGCAGGCTTCACCCAAGTCCTTCATCATGAAGGTGCTAGATAATCATTCCTTGACTAATTGCATGAGAGTCTTATTGTCTCCCATTATTAATATGACATCTACATATATAACAATGAAGACAATACTCCATTCCTTGCGTTTACTATAAACGCATGGATCTTCTTTGCTTCTAACAAAGTCAAACGATTTGACTGCTTTGTCAAAGCAAATGTTCCAACTCATCGAGGCTTGCTTAAGCCCATAAATGGACTTTTGTAGCTTGCATACAACATTTGATTTGGACTCAATTGAAAAACCCTCAAGTTGTTTCATAGACATCTCCTCAACTAGATTACCATTGAGGAAAGCAGTCTTGACGTCCATCTGCCAAATGTTATAGTCATAATATGCAGCTACTGCAAGCAAAATCCGAATGGACTTAATCTTAGCAACATGTGAAAAGGTTTCATCATAATCGACCCAGGTGGTTGATTATAACCTTTAGCCACTAGTCTTGCTTTATAAGTCTGTACCTTGCCATATGCATCAATCTTCTTCTTGAAGATCCATTTGCATCATATGGGTCTAACCCCTATTGGCAAATCAACCAAGTTCCAAACTTGATTTATGTACATCGTGTCCATCTCAGATTTCATGGCTTCTTGCCATCTATGTGAATCAATGTCTAACATAGCTTCAATGTAGGTTGTAGGTTCATCGTCATCAGGAATATCTATCTCATTGTGTGTTTCAATAAGGATATTAAGTCTTTCAGGCGGACGATGAGTCCTAGTGGTCCTACAGAGTTGAGTATTCTGCGTTTTAGTATTTGTTGCATACTGATTGTGAGAAGGTCTTTGTGTGTTGGACAATCCATCACCTTGAGAGCTTTCAGGAATGTCATTTTCATGTATTTCCTGAATGGGATGATGTACAACTATTGTATCATCTTCCATTGGTTGTGTATGAGAGTTTTGCATTTCTGTACTATCTCTCACAGTACTTCCACTGGCTGAAGGGTGTACTCTAAGTACCCAATCTTCACCATATACTCCCATTGAATCCTTATTTAGGTCATTCGACAAGGGTTCATTTTCTGTGTTATCTTGTGGTTCTTGAATTTATTCAAGTTCTATCTCTGTGCAGCTATGTTCCTTGTAGACATATTCTTCTTCAAGGAAAGTTGCATTTATGGAAACAATGACCTTATGTTCTCCAGAAGATAGAAATAGTATCCCTTAGTTTCCTTTGGATACCCCACAAAATAATATTTTTCACTTTTAGATTCTAACTTGTCAGTAAGCATCTTCTTTACATATACAGGCCCCCCCCCCAGGTCGCATGTGTTTAAGTCTTGGCTTCTTGTCATTCCATATCTCATATGAAGTTTTCTCTCTTGATGTAACCAAGTCTACGAAGCCATAAATAGGTGGGGTTTCTTGGATTACTTATCTTAGCTCATTTATTTTGCACATTGAAAATTTCACGACTACAGTTTAGAACATACAAACCATCCACAAGCGGAGTTTTCAGCAGGGACTGTGGGGAACACTGTGTCTAACATATACTCAATTCTTTCTTGTATTAACACCAATCACAGATTTCTCAACTAGTCAGGGTAATTAGCTCCAGTCAACTTGTTTGTCTCGACCAATATTTTCAATGATAGATTCGACATTTTATTATAGACTGGAGAAATAGATAGACTTGAAATTAAATTCTAATATAATTTCTATTGAACACATTCGTTAACTAATTAACATGGCCATTAGTTTAATTAGCTCCCACTATTTTAACATACTCTTCGACCCCGTGGAAGAATATGGACTCATATCAAATATGGTCATAACGGGCCAAGATCCAGGTTCATTCTATCTCCGCGTTTGTTATGGATGATAACTTCAACAGCACAACCTGGTAGGTCTCCAAACCAATTACAAATAATTTGTAACTCTTGTTTGACCGAATGTTCCAAATAATCGATTTGCGTCCCTCGGCTTGTCCGATGCTATGGCGCCAAGACAGCTTAGCAAGTCAACCCCGTTATGTGACTGCAACTATGTATCTAAGTGAGTTTTGCCTTATAGAGCAAACATTGTGGTGTAAATACTGATGAAGGTTTATCACCCCCTTCTACATTTAACATGCATCTATTAAAGAGTCTGAGTCCTCGTAGACTTAGAGCAAATGTTGTGGCATAAATACTCATCTCGCCGAAAAGGATTTTGCACTACAATCAATTATAACGGACGACGCGTTCATTTTAAATGAGACTTGTATTAAATTTTGGGGAACATTTTAATTCAGAATTTTTACCAAGATCAACTCTAGTATGTTATATCAAATAAAGCATCTTAACTATCATGCGAAACTAAGCGCATATTGGGTACCGCTTTCCCAAGCATGATATTAAGCGGCTTAAACACATATTGGGCGCCGCCTACTCAGACAGTTATTTGCGGACGCTATTCTATTAACTTAAATGACAAACATATTGACATTTAGCACACAAACAATATACTTATCAAATAATATATTATTTAATAATAATCGTGGGTTAAACATTTTGGATTTTTTCTTTTGGTTTTTGGACAGTTGGCGTCGCGGCTCTAATCATTAGGGTCGCGGATTTAGTGAGGCAGAAAACATTTCGGCTTTTGCAATGTATTAGCACCGCGGCCCTGGAAAGGCAGAAGCCTTTGCAGTGCATTAGGACCGCGGTGCTACACCATGGAGCCGTGGCTCCTACTATCCAGTAAGTCCAGAATTTCAAAACGAAGCTTTTAATCGCGGATCACGGACAGGAGTCGCGGCCCCTTTCTTTCACCATGACAGGTACTGCGGCGCAGCCTTGAAACCCAAGCAAGCCCCGCGGTGCCCTAACATAGGGTCGCGGCGCCTACGTCTTGACACAGATCCTTTATCATAACTCACCATTATCAATAACACACATATCTGACATCATCCATTCCTACCCATTCTTCGTCGTGCACCATGTTCGCAATGAACCGGTTATCTGCACTTGGCTTAGTCCGAGTTAGAACGGAATGACTTCTTCGATTTAGCATAGTTGATAATTTAGAGTGACGTAAAATGGTTAACTATTCAATCAAGATGTGTAGAATTTCAAAAAGCTTTGTTTTAATTCGGTTTAAAAACCAATTTTATGTTTAAAACATATTATTATTCTATTCAGTTTGTTATATAACCATTGAACCATCCTGGGGTCTGATACCATTGTAGGTATTTATTGGATTCAAAACACATAAGTACAACACAACAGAAGTTTAAAAATTTATTTCTTACCCCAACAATTCCTTCTGGTATGGTTATATGGCAATTAAACCTGTAAAGTAAACTTGAACATAACACTTATAGGTTATAAAAATCTGGAGTCTTTTACTAAAGACAACGCTCGAATATTTAATACTTTTTCAATACATCCTTAGATCGAAGAAAGAATCGACATAGATGTGACCCTATAGGCCTTCATATATTGACACTAATCCAATTAAGATCCATACAAAACTCCTAGACTGCGCCGTACGACGAACTCAACATGTGAAGTACGTTTACATGAATCCAGCAAACATAACCTTTATGTGAGATGATAAATTTATTTCATTCACGACACACTCGATCAAGCTTAGGATTTGCCATGTGTCTATCCAAATGGCTTGATAACTTTAGCTCATTTATATTAGTCAACAACTAGACCATATTCTAAATATATCTCTTGCATTGGCCAATAACTTGGTCGACCTAATATCACTGAGAAGTTGAGTGTTCTCTCGAATATCCAATCGAGGAATGAATCATATTCTTGGCCCAATTACCACCTTAGTTTACATCATAATGTACCCAAAACAAGCCGTGTCTTATCTTATAAGGATTTTAAGCTTAGGACATGGTCAAAGTATATTACTCAGTAAACAATGTGTGAATTGACCTCAAGTCAAAGGACCTTTATCTCCCACACGCTGATAACACTCTAGAGATGTCTAACAAACAGTTTATCAGCACGGTATACCAATACTTTCCAAAAGTATCCATGTGTCCATCACTAGTAACCATTACTAGTAGCAGGTGAGACATACTACATTCTCTAAGAATGTGATGCAAACCACATGTCGACCTATAACATATCATCGATAGCCCATTCTCAATGATCATTAGTCGAGGTTATTTTAGAGTTACGCTCTATCATCAATATCTCACTTTATTAATGACAACGTAAGCTCAAAGGATGCACATTAATAAATAATTACAAACAATCAAATAATAATTCAATAATTGCAAATGTCATAAATATATTACTCTTATTAATAATACGAATGTGTTCAAGTACATTTATCCCTAATAATGATTGTCTCTAGGACATACATACTTTAAACACTAGCTAGATATTACTAATAGAGAATGTTTTAAAACATTTGTGATTATTCACAAATAAAGGGATTAAAATTATAATATTTCAAGTAATTAAAAATTGAATATTTACTTAATCAGATATTATAAGAACTAAAATCAAAATTTGCTAATAATTAAGGGACAAAAAATTCTATTAACTCAAAGGAAAAAAATAAAAGAAAGTTAAAACTCTAAAATAAGAAAAAGAAAAGACAGAGAAAAGAAAGCCCCCCGTTCTCCCTCTACATAAATACATACATACATATATATATATATACATACATACATATATATATACATATATACATATATATATATATATATGTATGTATACATACATATATATATATATATGTATATATATATATATATGTATATATATATATATATGTATATATACATATATATATATATATATATATATGTATATATACATATATATATATATATATATATATATATATATATATATATATATATATATATATAAGATGTATATATATATATATATGTATGTATATATATATGTATGTATGTATATATATATATATGTATATATATATAAAGAACATGAATTTATAAAAGATTAGGAGGTAGCACCTTCCATAATCATATTTATTTAAAATATTAAAACTTACAAATATTTATATCAAGGAGATTTATCTTGGGAATTTCAAAGGTATTTTGGGGAATTTCGGTTAAGGTATTTGAGGTCATATGAGGGGAATTGAAATTTATCTAACTAATGGAATTTAGAGTGAGCTTACACTTCTCTCTAGAATCTAAAATCTATGAAAGAAAAAGCTTGTCTAACTAAGGGAGAGGGGGTCTCCTTTTATATGAGTTTTACATGGCATTTTGGTAAATAAAAAAGAATCTAACTGTTCCTATCGAGCCGAACAACAAAAAGAGAGTGGAGAATGACATCATCCATGACATCATTAATTTCGGTATTTTCTCGAATGATTGCTGGAATCTTTTGCTTTTACTATTTCCTTTTTGAAAGTCTCTTTTTCGGGCATTTTCTTTTATCGGAATTTTGTCTGAACTTTATTCCGGGTATTTTGTCTTTTTCGGCAATCTTTTCTTCAGAATCCAATGTTGCCAAAAATTGGATTGTCTTCAATATCAATTTATGGTTCTTCTTCTTTTGTTGAAGAACTTTGTTTTTATGAAGACGGTGCATACTTCAGAATTATTGCTTGCATTTCTTTTGGATTTTTTGTTGCTGCAAGCATTGATGCCATCTGGGATTTCTGTGAAAGGAATTGGGTGTGCTCCGGTGTTTGTAGCGGTGCATGTGGTGTTTTTAGTGGCACCTGTACCTGAATGGATTTCTAGGTATTTAGCCATTCATGGACTCTGTGTGGTGCGAGACTTGCTGGTATTTTAAAGTTGTTCCACCATCTGATTTTGAACCTACGTCGGACTATTGGGATTTTATTTTCAGAATAATCTGCAAACCATGTGAGTACCCATGACAAATGAAATTTGATGTGAAAAAAGGTGTAGTGGCACAAATATTTTTTCTTCCTCACTGGGTTTATAAAGGGATTTAAAGAGGCTGAAAGATTTTGTGACTTGGGGTTTTTGTATTTCAAGGGTGGATCCAAATTGTTCCCACCATGAATTCTATCATGTTGAGAATTGGGATGGAATACATGAGGTATCAAAATGAAAGAGCCAAATATTGCGTCGACCGGTATTTTGAACAAAAAAGGAATTGAACCAAGCTTGTTGGTAATCCCAGTAATTAAATGGAATACTAAAATGGGGTATTTTGATGGGTATCTGGGAAGTTTAGGAGTTGAGACAATTCATTCCCCCAATCGCTTGGAGCAATTACTCCTAATATTTTGCAAATGGAGTAAGAGGGAGCTGGATTATTTTTATAATAATTATTTTTAATTATTGTTGATCCTGATATTTCAAGGATAGCTTGATAAAAATATGAAGTTTTTAAAATATCTCATGATTTGTAAAACCATCCTTGTCCAAAATAATTTTGTAATGCTCAAAATGGGTCTTGATAAAAAAATCAAGAGTTACAATATTGTGGGAAAAAAGTTTTGTAAAAAATTCAGAACCGGTTTTTGGGGACTTGTGGTACCACAAGTTGTTTTTTTGAAAATTATTTTTGAGAGAGGGTTTTTGAAAATTCTCCTTTCTCAATTTTTGTAAAATTTTGAGAGGTTTTATCCTCTTCTGAGCTTTGAACAACTTCTTGTTTAAAAATTTGAAGTTGTAACAATGCCTGCTGTAATTCTGGGGATTTTGTAAGGAGCTGCAGAAGGTTTTCAACAGTTATTTTCTGTGCGGGATTTGCTGGTGTTTTTTGCACAGATTCTGCGGTGTTTGCATTTTCATTTTCTTCTTTCATGAACTGCGTCATACCATGTCATTCGGTTTTTCGGTAGGAGTTTTGGCAGGGTTTTTTCTTTTGTTGGTTTGGAGGTGGTGGAGTTTATGAGATTTTTGGGGGCCATGGAATTTGTTTGTTGTTGTGGTGCAATGACTGGTGTATTTATTGGTAGAGAAACGTCATCCTTTCTTTTTCGGAGTAAGGTTCCACACATCACGTGGTTACAGTATTGTCCGGATTCTCGCATGTCCTTCCTGGATATCTTATCCTTGTAGCCCAAACAATGGGGCAAGAGACAGTGATAGGACATTTCTGCGTTGCAACCATTATCAGGAATTTGTGAGTTTTCTCTCATGTTTTTGAGGAAATCACTGGTTAAGAGATTTTTAAAGTAAAAATGTTAGGATTCAATTTGCAGAAAATATTTAATGCAATATTTTAAAAATATTTTTGATATTGTAAATTATATTTCAAAAATTTTGAACATGTAAAGGTATCAATTAATTTGATAGAACAAATATGATAGGTTCTAGGAGACTCAGGTGTCTGATCTAAAAAATCATTTCTCAATTCTTCTAGGTGATAGAAATAAGTTTTTATCAGATTGAGGTCTCTTGCTTTTGGTTTTGTCAAAAAACAGAATTTTAAATTCTTTTTATTGAAATCAAAAGATATGAAATCGTTATCTACCTTATAAGGGATGATAAGATTTATAAACGGTGTTCCTAAGATGACGAAATTGTGTATGTCTTTTACAAGAACAAACGATGTTGCTATAGTAATTCCGTCATTAATAATTGACACACTGGTTTGGAAATTGATCTCTAATTTAGTATTATTAGTTGTTGCTAATGTTTCATGAGTTTTTTTGTGGAATTCTTCTGATATTAAACCTGTTTTTATGCAATTCAAATATACTCATGTGTCAAAAAGAGCAATTGTCCTGATCCTAAAATTGCCTGGAAATTTAAGGGTTATTCTTAGTAGGTATTTTTTTGATGTGATCTGTCTTAAGACAATAAGGAATTCTATTGGAATTTTTTGTAGATTTTGTTTTCTTCCGGTTCTGTTGGATCTTCAGAATCAGAATTATCGGACTCAGTACTATCATGAGTATCTTTTGAAAGGATTGTTTTTATTAACAGAGAATCTTGTTCTTGTTTTTCTTTTAGAACATTGATCTCTAGTTTTATTTGTTTTATTTCTTTTTGTAGTTCTAGAACTGGTGTTTCTATGTTTGATTTTTTTTTCTTGATCATTGGTTAATACACATATACATTTTTTTTATGATCATCAGGATTTTCGGATGAACTAGTTGTGACTAACTCATCTATTTGAAGGGGTTTATTAACATCTGAAGACAGAGAAAAATAGCCAGACTCTGATTTAGGGTCTGAATCATAGGAGTATGAATCAGAGGAATTTATTAGAGGGTCGGAGTTTTTTGGATTACTTCTTCATCCAATCCTGATTTTTGTAATTTTTTTTATTGATTTTACAGTATCTCGAAGTGTGACCCTTTTTGCTGAATTTGTAGCATGTTATATACTTGTATTTGGAATCATTCCTTTTGGGATTTGTATTATTTTGGAATTGTTCTAGAGTATCACTGTTATCGGAATCATACGTTAGAGTTGTGATATTATTGGTATATTGTGGGGTATCTGGAACAATTGGTTACGTATTAGAATTGTTGGAAGTCCCAATTTTACTCAATTGATCTTGTATAGCATGAACAAACTCAGACTTATTTTGCTGGATGTTTTTTACACCATCTTTGGACACCTGAAAGGGTTTAAAGATTGAGCTTTTCAATTTCATATCCTTAGTCGTTCCTGAGGAATCTATGGTGACTAAAGGGTGGGTTTTTTATATGGCTTTCTACTCGATCTAATTGTTTTCCTATGGTATTTAGACTAATATTGGTGAAATTATTCTTTGCGAGAATATTCTTCGTATTTGTTTTTTTCATCCTCTGCTGGATTTTTAAGAGGAATTGCGTCTACAGGGCAGCCATGCATGTTAGGCTTAATACCTTGTAGAGGAGGGTGGTTGGACTGGACTTTCCTAGAATCAGTTAGGGTTTCCCACTCCGATGTTTTGTTCCTAGTCGTAACAAGATTTACCGTTTTAGAAAAGGGATATTCAATGAAATTTTCGGAGGAATATATATCAAACTAGTAAAAAATAGGATGTTTATCCTATGTTCATTTGTAAAATCATAGAATTTTTCCTGTATTTGTTTCCTAGTATTTAAAAAGTTTTTGAAGAACCAAATTCTTTTTTCTAGATTGTATTTTTCATAAAAATTATTTTGTAGGAATTTCTTATCAATTTGGAATTCTTTTTCTAAAACTTCAATTTCGTTCACTATGTTCTCTGTTATCGAGGAAAATGTTGGACTAGTAGGTTCCTAGTCATCTATTTTCTCTCTAACAGTGGTATTTTCGTATACGGGTCTAGGTATTTCGTTGGTGTAGTCTACGTTTCTTAGATTGGGTAAATCTGACGTAGAATGTCTAGGTTTTGTTTTGTAAGGAATATTTATTACTGAAGGAATTTGTGAGACTCTTCCTAAGTCTAGGGTTTCTACGGAACTTGTATCATCGTATCTACTACTCGTAGATATTCTATGGAATGATAGACTAACTCTACCATCCTGGTATTGGGTTATTTCTCTGAGATGGGTATTTCGTTGTGAAGTTCCTATATGTTCAGGTTTAACTACACCTTCAGAATCCATTCTTCTGGTAGGGTAATATCCTTCTACCTAATAGTTCTTGGTATTACGGTGTCGTAGTTTGGTATCAGAGCCATAAATGGTAGAAATATAGAGAAATATGATGTCCATACCAGATGAAATTCATGTTTAGAGGTTCCGATTCTTCTGAGGTTTTTTGCCTGGGATGGTCCGGGGAGTAAGTCCTCAAGGGTGTAGGCAATCAGACTCCGTGAAAAGCCTGGGATTGTAGGAAGAACCCGAGTTTCAAAAACATGATTTTTGTATACATGGATCCGTTTCTTAATAGATCTATTTTTTGTGTTTTTGGTTCTACATCATCCACGGATTCAAAGAACATAATAAATTCGGAAGAAATCGTTATACAAGATTTTAAAAAATCGATTGATAATTGGAAATACCGAGAGTAAATAGAGATCAAATTTATAAAAATTTCAAATACCAGTTTTTCAAAACTAATTTCACTATTAAAACAGAGGAGAGAGATATCCAATTATCTCAATCCAATTGCTTTCTCAAAATTTCTTGAAAAAATTCAGAGAAAGAAATTACAAATACATTCATATTGGCTTAGTCCAAGTAGGGATAAAACCCCTTACTAAGGAAGGACTAAACACATCAATCCTTGTTATCTTAAGAGATGCAAGATTCGCAAATTTTGAAGATTCTCTATTGAGTTCTGTTGAGTCTAGTCTCTGCACATGACCAATATCTTTTGATTGTTACCCAAATTTCTCAGTTTCCCTCAATGATAAAAATATCCAAAAAATCCCTTGTCTTACAAATAAAGACACACAATTATCAAATGCTTAAAGGATCAATTCTTGTAGCAATAATTTTAGAATTCATTACAAAGCTATGACATCTACTTTTGCCACAAAAGTCAGATACTATAGTAAGAAAGGTGAAACCCTTCTTTTACAAACAGATCTTTCCAGATCTAACACCGTAATACCAAGACCTATTAGGTGGAAGGATATTACCCTACCAGAAGAATGGATTCTGGAAGGTGTAGTTAAACCTGAACATATAGGAACTTCACAACGAAATACCCACCTCAGACAAATAACCCAATACCAGGATGATAGAGTTAGTCTATCGTTCCATAGAAGATCTACGAGTAGTAGATACGATGATACAAGTTCCGTAGAAACCCTAGACTTATGAAGAGTCTCACAAATTCCTTCAGTAATAAATACTCCTTACAAAACAAAATCTATACATTCTACGTCAGATTTACCCAATCTAAGAAACGTAAACTACACCAACGAAATACCTAGACCCGTATACAAAAATACCACTGTTAGAGAGAAAATAGATGACTAGGAACCTACTAGTCCAATATTTTCCTCGATAACAGAGAACATAGTGAACGAAATTGGAGTTTTAGAAAAAGAATTCCAAATTGATAAGAAATTCCTATAAAATGATTTTTATGAAAAATACAACCTAGAAAAAAGAATTTGGTTCTTCAAAAACTTTTTAAATACTAGGAAACAAATACAGGAAAAAATTTATGATTTTGTAAATGAACATAAGATAAACATCCTATTTTTTGACTGGTTTGATATATATTCCTCTGAAAATTTCATTGAATATCCCTTTTCTAAAACGGTAAATCCCGTTACGACTAGGAACAAAACACCGGAGTGGGAAACCCTAGCTTATTCTAGGAAAGTCCATTCCAACCACCCTCATCTACAAGGTATTAAGCCTAACATGCATGGCTGCCCTGTAGACGCAATTCCTCTTAAAAATCCAGCAGAGGATGAAAAAAACAAATACGAAGAATATCCTCACACAGAATAATTTCACCAATATTAGTCTAAATATCATAAGAAAACAATTAGATCGAGTAGAAAACTATATAAAAAACCCACCATTTGGTCACTATAGATTCCCTATAAAAGACCAAAGATATGAAATTGAAAAGCCCAATCTTTAAGCCTTTTCAGGTATCCAAAGATTGTGTTAGAAATATCCAACAAAAGAAGTCTGAATTTATTCTGGCTATACATGATCAATTGAGCAAAATTGGGACTTCCAACAGTTCTAATACAGAACCAATTGTTCCAAATACCACAATTTACCAATAAAATAACAACTCTAACGTATGATTCCGATAACAGTGATACTTTAGAGCAATTCCAAAACAAAACACCATTTGTTAACAAAATGGATTGGAAATAACCCATACAACAAGTACAACAACAACAATTGCAGATAATTCCTACTCTAGACATAGGAATAGTAAAACCCCTAACTCAATCCTATTTTAACGCCTCTTCCATTTATGATTGGAACATAGATGGGATGACTAAATACAATATCCTTAGTTTCCTCCAACAAATGACCATGGCCGCAAATGCCTACAAAACACAAAATGGTACACAAGATAAGACTATTGTAGAACTGCTCATCGCAGGATTCTCTGGTCAATTGAAAGGTTGGTGGGATAATTATCTCACTGATCAACAAAAAGAATACATCATCAATTTCATCAAAACTGATGAAGAAGGAATACCAATCCTTGATGAACAAGGTGAACCACTACAAGATGCAATGTCAACCTTGATACTCACAATCTCTTTAAACTTCATAGGAGATTTCTTCGCATATGAAGGATAAAAATGCCGAGTTACTTTCAAATCTCAAATGCAAAAACTTAGTGATTTTCAATGGTACAAGAATACTTTCTTAACCAGAGTCATGCTTAGGGAAGATTCCAACCAATCATTTTGGAAAGAGAAATTCCTGATCGGACTACCTACCCTTTTAGGAGAAAAAGTTAGAAATAAAATCAAGGAGAATTATGGAAAATAGATAATACCCTACAGTGAGTTTAGATACGGACAACTAGTCAGTATAACTCAACAGGAAGGTCTAAAGATCTGCCAAGACCTAAAATTACAGAAACACCTTAAATGTGAGCTAAAAAGAACTAGGTGCGAACTAGGTACTTTTTGCAAACAATTTGATACAAATTCCACAAAACCCTCTCCAAGTTGTACAGGAAACTGTAGCAAGACTCATAAATCCCATAAGAATACATCAAGAGGTTACAAGAAGAAGGATTTCAGGACTAACGAAGAGTATTATAAAAATCCTTATAAAACTACTCGTTATTCCAAGAACAAACCAAATTCCAAAAAGGCTGATTCCAAATACAAAGATATTACATGTTACAAATGCAATAAAGAGGACATACATCAAGATACTGTAAACTGAATAAAAAATTACAAGAATTGAAATTAGACGATGATGTAACCCAAAAAATCTCCAATCATCTAATAGATTCCTCCTATTCAAACGTCGAGTCAGAACCTGACTATTTTTCTCTGTCCTCAGAAGACAATAAAGCCATTCAAATAGATAAATTGCTCACAACCAGTTCATCTGAAATTCTGAAAAATCTGATAAGGGTAAAGGAAAATGCGTTTGTGTATTAATCAAAGATCAAGAATTCATGTTAGATTTGGTTAAACACATAGATACCCAACACCAAAAGGATTATTTGAATAAACTCCTCAAATCCTTTACAGAGGAGAAAAAAGATTATAAAAATACGATTTTGTCCAATACTTCCAAAAATACATATGACTTGACAAATATCCTGAAGAAGGGTAAAAAGATGAAAGAATTCAAAGAAACACCAGTTCTAAAACTACAAAAAGAAATAAAATAAATAAAACTAGAGATCAATGTTCTAAAAGAAAAACAAGAACAAGATTCTCTGTTAATAAAAACAATCCTTTCAAAAGATACCCAGGATAGTACTGAGTCCGATAATTTTGATTCTGAAGATCCAATAGAACCGAAAGAAGATTTTGCAAAACAAAATCTAGAAGAAATCCCAAAAGAATTCCTAATTGTCTTAAGACATATCACGTCAAAAAAATACCTAGTAAGAATAACCCTTAAATTCCCAGGCAATTTTAGGATCACGACAATTGCTCTTTTTGACACATGAGTAGATTTGAATTGTATAAAAATAGGTTTAATACCAGAAGAATTCCATGAAAAACCCCGTGAAACATTAGCAGCATCTAATAATACTAAGTTAGAGATCAATTCTCAAACCAGTGTGTCAATTATTAATGACGGAACTACTATAGCATACGTCATCTTAGGAACACCGTTTATAAATCTTATCACCCCTTATAAGGTAGATAACGATTTCATATCTTTTGATTTCAATAAAAAGAATTTAAAATTCCCTTTTTCGACAAAACCAAAAGAAAGAGACCTCAATCTAATAAAAACCTATTCCTATCACCTAGAAGAATTGAGAAATGATTTTTTAGATCAGACACCTGAATCTCATAGAACCTATCCTATATGTTCTACCAAATTAATTGATATCTTTGCATGTACAAAATTTTTGAAACACGATTTACAATATTTTCAAAACATTGCATTAAAAAATATTTTCTGCAAATTGATTCCTAACATTTTTTACTTTAAAGAAAATATCTTAACCCGTGATTTCTTCAATAACAGGAGAAAAAATCCACAAATTGCTGATAATGGTCGCAACGCAGAAATGTCCTATCACTGTCCCTTGCCCCACTATTTGGGCTATAAGGACAAGATTTCCAGGAAAGACATGCGAGAATCCGGACAATATTGTAACCACGCGATGTGTGGAGCCTTACTCCAAAAGAGGAAGGATGGAGCTCCTCTGCCAATAAATACACCAGTTGTTGCACCATCACAACAAACAAATTCCATGACCCCCAAAAAACCCATAAACTCCACCACCTCCAAATCAACAAAAGAAGAAAGAGAAAAATTCTCTACCAAAACTCCTACCGAAAAACCCATGACATGGTATGACGCAGTCATGAAAGAAGAAAACGAAAATGCAAACACCACATAATATGTGCAGAAAACACCAGCAAATCCCACACAAGAAGTAACTACTGAAAACTTTCTACAACTCCTTGCAAAATCCCCGAAATTACAGAAGGCATTGTTACAATTTCAAATTTCCAAACAAGAAGTTGTTCAAACTCAAGAGAGTAAAAAACCTCTCAAAATTTTACAAAAATCGAGAAAGGAGAATCTTCAAAAATCCCTTTCTCAAAAATAATTTTCAAAAACCCAACTTGTGGTACCACAAGTCTCCAAAAAAACCGGTTTATGAATTTTTTTATAAAACCCCTTTCCAAAAAATTGTGACTCTTGAAAAATGATTTTTTAATGAAGACCCTTTTTAGCATTACAAAATTATTTTGGATTAAGATGGTTTTACAAATCATGAGATATTTTAAAAACCTCATATTTTTATCAAGTTATTCTTGAAATATCAGGATCAACAATAATTAAAAATAATTATTATAAAAATAACCCAGATCCCTCTTACTCTATTTGCAAAATATTAGGGGTAATTGCTCAAAGCGATTGGGGAAATGAATTGTCTCAACTTCTAAACTTTCTAGATACCCATCAAAATATCCTATTTTTTAATATTCCATTTAATTACTGGGATTACCAACAAGCTTGGTTCAATTTTTTTGTTGTTCAAAATACCGGTCGACGCTATACTTGGCTCTTTCATTTTGATACCTCATGTATTCCATTCCAATATGGTGGAATTCATGGTGGGAACAATTTGGATCCTCCTTTGAAATATAAAAACCCCAAGTCACTAAATCTTTTAGCCTCTTCAAATCCCTTTATAAACCCAGCAATGAAGAAAAAAGATTCGTGCCACAACACCTTTTTCACACCAAATTCCATTTGCCATGAGTATTCACATGATTTGTAGATTATTCTGAAAATAAAATCCCAACGGTCCGAAGAAGGTTCAAAATCAGATGGTGGGACAACTTTAAAATACCAGCAAGCCTCGCACCACACAGAGTCCAGGAATGACTAAATACCCAGAAATCCATTCTGGTAAAGATTTCACTAAAAATACCATAGGCACCGCTACAAACACCAGAGCACACCATATTCCTTTCACAGAAATCTCAGATGACTTCGATGCTTGCAGCGACCAAAAATCCTAAAGAAATGCAAGCAATAATTCTGAAGTTTGCACCGTCTTCATCAAAACAAAGCTCTTCATTAGAAGAAAAAGAACCAGAAATTGATATTGAAGACATTCCAGTTTTTGGCAACAGTGAATTCTGAAAAGGTTGCCAAAAGAAGACAAAATACCCGGAGTAAAGTTCAGACAAAATTTTGACAAAACAAAATGCCCGAAAAAGAAAACAGTAAAAGCAAAAAGACTCCAGCAATAATTCGAGAAAATGCCAAAGTCAATGATGTCATTCTCCACTCGGATGAATAGATAGATTCCCTTTTATTTACAAAAATGTCATGTAAAACTTCTACAAAGGAGACCCCCTCTCCCTTAGTCAGACAAGATTTTTCTTTCATAGATTTCAAATTCTAGAGAGAAGTGTAAGCTCACTCTAAATTTCCTTAGTTAGATAAATTCCAATTCCCCTCATACGACCTCAAATACCTTAACCGAAATTCCCAAAATTCCTTGGAAATTCCCAAGATAAATCTCCTTGATATAAATCTTTGTAAGTTTTAATATTTTAAATAAATATGATTATGGAAGATGCTACCTCCTAATCTTTTATAAATTCATGATTTTAAATTTATGCTTTTAAATTCTTGCATTAAATCCTTAGCCGGTTCTACCGCCTATTTGATTTAAATTCCTGGAGATTCTTTGAATTATGATTTCCTTAACTGGAACCTTAATTTGTATGTTAATCTTCATTTCCTTTATGCATATCTCCTTTATCTTTTAATTTTTCAATCCCTTATATATCAATTTCTTCCTTGTTTATTATCCCTTTTAGACCCTCGACCGTAATTTGGTATATATATATATATATATATATATATATATTTTATTTGTATATATGAGCGCCTAAATACAAAAACAATATTCTGGCCGTGTCAAATTATTTATCGTAGTTATTAAAAATAGCCGTTTCAAATTATTTATCGTTTTAAAAGTTTAAAGTATAATTTTTTTTATTTACCCTTAGAAGAATTTTATCATTAATGAAAGATGATACATAAGTAAAATAAATATTTAACATAGAGATACTATAATTTAAACATAAATAAGAGTAGAGTTGGTAAATTAATAGTAGAAAAAAGAAACAAAAAAGGGTACTATATTGAATTTTGATATTCAAAACCTTGTCCTAAGTCCTCTCTCTTTGTTCACCAAATACAATTACTCTCTCCTCCCCCCCCCCCCCCCCCCCTCTCTCTCTCTCTGTATAAACATATACACACACTAAAACACGCACACATATAAGATATATAGAGGTCTCTGGTGTATATATATAGGAATTTATTTGTTGGTGGTGTGGGGGTGGTAGTGAAGATGATGAGTACTGGCAACAACAACAGTGGAGTTGTTAGGGTTTCAATCCCTAGCAGTATGAGGAAAACGATCCAGAGCATAAAGGAGATCACTGGGAATCACAGTGACGATGAGATATACACAATGCTTAAAGAATGTTCTATGGATCCCAATGAGACTGCCCAAAAACTCCTTTTTCAAGGTCACGTTTTTTTCCTTCTCTGTATATCTATATGTATAGCTGTGTGTATCCATGTGTATACTGGATGATGATATGGGTTTGATTTGCTTTCATTTGTGATCTCTTTTTCTGTCTTTATTACTCTATTAGACTGAGTTCTGTCCAGATATTTTTGTTTCTTGAAATTTTGATTTTTTGATGTATTTCTTTTTTGGGCTTGTGTGTTCTTTTTGTATTATTTTCCTTGAATTCCTGCATTGACTACATTTCTTTTGAGCCGAGTGTCTATTAGAAACAGTCTCTCTAAGGAAGGTAGACGTAACGTCTGCGTATATTCTATCCTAGACCTACTTGTGTGATTACATGGGTATGTTGTTGTTGTTTTTGTCTTCTTTTTGCATTAGTCTCATACTAATTTGGTCAGTTCTAAATTGGGTTTCAATGGTGGACTTTATCAGGTCTGTTAGAATTATTTTAGGTATTTTTTCAAGGTCAATTTTTGCTCTCATTGTATAGCTTTGTGTGTGTGTGTGTGTGTATATATATATATATATATAGCTGTGTATATACTGATATGGGTTTGTTCTTGCTGTCATTTGTGATCTCTTTTCTTTCTTGATTACTCTATAAACTGAGTGTTGGCAAGATTTTTTTTGTTTTTATTTATTCCCTTGAATATTTGTTTTTTTGATGTATTGCTTCTTTATTTTTTGCCTATTGGGTTCTTTTTGGTCAGTTCTAAATTGTATTTCAATAGTGGACTTTATCAGGTGTGTTAGAATTATTTTGGGCATATATATGTCTGTAAAAAACAATGTCTTTAATTTGTTTTGGTGCTCTATATAGCTGTGTATATATATACTGGATGATTTTTTTAATCTTTTGCTTTTATTTGTGATCTCTTTTCTTGTCTTGATTACTCTTTAGAGTGAGTTATGCCGAGATTTTTTTGTTTCTATTTATTCCCTTGAATATTTCATTTTTTTCGATGTATTTCTTCTTTCATCTTTCTTTATTTTTTTTTTGCCTTTTGTGTTCTTTTTGCATGAGTCTCATACTATTATGGTTAGTTCTAGATTGGGTTTCAATAGTGGACTTTATCAGGGCTGTTAAAATTATCTTTGGGCATATATGTGTAAAAAAAACAATGTCTTTAATTTGTTTGTGTTCCGTGCAGCTTTCCAAGAATCCCCTTTGTTTTGACAGAACTTCTAGTTTTAGAGAACTCTGAATTTACCTTAAAAGAGGAGTTTTTTTAGTATTGGAATGAATTGAGACTGCAACAGAGTGGCTAGAAAGAATTCATATTGCCGGTACCAACAACTTATCCCCCAAAAAAAGCCAGTCTCAACAAGTTTGAGATTGAGGTGCAGTTGATTGGCGGTATGCATTTAAGTTTTTGTTCAAGATAACATTTTGCCGTTATGTTTTGTTATCGAGAAGGTTTAGTCAAACTTCTTATCCTCTATTTGGTGCACGGTGGAGTTGTCGATGTACTTTGTATTTAATGTTAACTAGTTTGAGATTATGGCCGAGTTGATTGATGATATATATTTCATTTTTTGTTCAAGATAACACTTTACAGTTATCTTTTGTTATCAAGAAGGTTTAGTCAAACTTCTCATCCTCTTTTTGGTGCACGGTGGAGTTGTCGATGTACTTTGTATTTAATGATAACTAGTTTGAGATTGAGGCCGAGTTGATTTGTGATATACATTTCATTTTTTGTTCAAGATAACATTTTGCAGTTATCAGTTGTTATTGAGAAGGTTAAGTCAAACTTCTCATCCTCTATTTGGTGCACGGCGGAGTTGTCGATGTACTTTGTATGTAATGATTAGTTTGAGATTGAGGCCGAGTTGATTCATGATATATACTTCCTTTTATGTTCAAGATTACATTTTGCTATTATCTTTTGTTATCGAGAAGGTTTAGTCAAACTTCTCATCCTCTATTTGGTACACGGTGGAGTTGTCGATGTATTTTGTATTTAATGATAACTAAGCAATTAATATGGCTGTCGGTTCTTTTCTGTTGTTTTCTTTGTTATATTTATGATGGTTGGTTCGGATGCCTTCTGTAAAAGAAATCTGAACCAACCACATTGATAATTTACACGCTTGCGTGTAAAGGATTCATAGATTGGTCTTGTTTATGTGTTCTCTTATTATCTATTTTGATATTCTCTGAAATTAATTCTTTCAAAACCACAGCCTATGCATAGTTCCCCAGCCAGGCTCTTCTCATTGTTACACTTCCTAGCTATGGCAATATAAAATTTGTTCTCTTTACTCATCTAATTAAGAGGTTATTTACAGATACATTCCATGAAGTAAAAAGGAAACGCAACAGAAGAAGAGAGGTATGATTAGTTACTGATTTGTATGCTAACAATGCTTTCTACAAAGACCCATAGGCCATGAATAATGCTGACATGCTTTGCCTGTAAATTTCTTGTTGTACTGGCATAGACATGCAGGTTAATTTGTTTTTTCATTAACTTATTAATGTCTTCTGGGTGGGGGATTTGCAAAATAAGGCCTCAGCTGATTCTAGGTGCCCAAAGAGCTTAATGTAGTGCACACACATATTGACAAGTGATTATATTAGCTGATGCAGATTCATGGAATCAACATTGAACGTAGGGTGGTGGAGCAATTTATTGCCCGACACTAGAAAGAATGTAATGTACCATCTCTATCAGGCCTCTTGCTAAGATAATGCTGTTCAGCATGTGTTAATGCCTTCTCTATTTAACCACTGTCATCTAAGTTACAACTTATCTGGCTGATTTGCTGAAGAAAATCATGTACTTTTATGGTGCATAGAATGTCTATTTGGTTTACTCAACCTGATTAATGCAGTAAAAGAGGGAATGTGCAAATAGGCATGAGCACCTTGGTTGAATTGGTTCATGATTTGCTCTTGTGGACCCCATGAATGTCAAATGAGTTTCATTCCGTAGATTTCCATGCTAGTGTTCAATTTTGGTATCAGCATTTTGCTGTAATTGCTTCACATATTCTCTTAAGGATCCAATATGCTTTCTTGGCCTTTCACGTGCTGTTTCTGTATTGTTATAACTGATTTGCCTTTTTGCAGAATTTGAACAAGGAGTCTGCTGAACCAAACTGGAAACCAGCTATGCAGGGAAGGGGGAACAAGGGGAGTCGAGGAAACTTCACTTCTCGACATGTTTCGCTTGGTAAACATCCATTTTGTTATTATCTTCTCTGACTTCTGATCTCTTCTGCTGCTGCCGAACCTGATGATTTCATATTTGTCCTGATATCTTGATTTTAGTGTTCTTTTTAATTGCTCGACCTATTTTCCTTTTTTATTTCAATTGCCCTTTTTGCCAAATGACAAAAGGCTGTCATCTCTAAGAATCCAGATTAATACTACTTTGTGTTATTGTGATTGTGATGCCGCTTCTAATCAACAATCTGTCTCACTTTTTACACATTTAGCCTGATATATTTAAGCACATTACGAGTGCTAAAAAATTATAACTAATTCATACTTCCATTTTTTTTTTATGTCTTTCCACAAGTAGGCTTTGAACAATTAACATATCTTAATGAAACTTTTTCCTTTACCTTTTTCTGAAACTGGTAACATGTAAACCTTTTCCTTTACCTTGGGAGAATTTTCACTATATCTTTCAGATTGAGTCTTATGACTTATGAGCCCCTCTTTCCCTGTCCACTATTAATTGATGTGTATGTGTTTGGTCAGATGCTGCTGGTGGAAGGAACTCTATACCTAATAAGGAAAATGGAGCCAGTCATGTTTCTGCAAAGAGTGTCAACCCATCATCCGTGCCTACTGTTGAGGGAAAGAATACTTCAAGGTGTTATTGATGTTTTTGGATTTTGCTCCATCTGTGTGCATTATAGCATATGCATGCTCCTTGAATTGCTAGTTTATACCTGTTCAGATTACAAAATGGTGGTTTATTGTTTCTATACATGTTTGATTTCAAATATTTTTGTAGCCTAATCTTGTTTCTCTCTTTTCAGCTCATCAAGTGCCAGAGCCAATGGTCCTGGTGTTGTAGCTTTTGGGAGTAACAATGTTGTACATGATGCCCATGCATCAGCAGGAAGAGGGGTTAAGCAATCTGAAGCTACTGCAGGTGCTGGCTCTATTAAGTCGGAGAAACCTCTGCAGTCTCCAAGTCATGACGTGAACAGAAGCCGTGGAGTGTCTGCAGGAACCAGGGATATGCTTGGACAGAAGAAGCCAAACTTCAGCAACTCTTCAACATCCTTGTCTTCACCACCTTCGTCAGGAGCTTGTTTTTCAGCGTCTGATCCTGTTCTCTTTCCATCTCATGATTCACGACCCCCTGGTGCAGTAGGGGCAATTCGAAGAGAAGTCAGTGGCCAGCGTGCTCCATTTGAACATGTTCCAATCAACTCTAACGGGATCAAGACAGCCACTGGTAAGCTTATGATGACTTGTCTGGAAATTTGTCCTTGTTTTTCGACAGTCTTGATACTGTTGTATCATCATTAATTTATTGTCATTGCTTGGGGGTTTTAGGAAGACAAGTCTATTTTCTCATTCAGTTAATGAAACTCATGTATTTGTTTCTGCCTATGTTTGGATAGCGGTTTCTGACCCTAGAAGTTCAACTGTGCAAGTAAACATGTCAAGCAAATTCCAGGGGCCTGGAAAGAATCAGCTTCCGGAGTCCTCACAAAGTGCTTCTTTGGCTCAGGGTGTTTCTTCTCTTAGTAGGCCTACATCTAATTACAACAACCGATCACCAGTGGTTGGGCCACAAAAAGGTATAGTACTTAAACATGTTCCATACTCTATACATTAGTATATCCCCCCCCCCCCCCTCCCATCCACCCTCTCCACAAAAGATTCTTTTAATTGATATTGTTACTGTAATTGTTACTAATGGTGCTTACTTGATGATTGAAGTACTCCATTTTCCCGCTAATGACGTGTTCAATGTTTTTTTTTTGCATTTAGTAAGGAAGTCTTAAAACCTTTTTGTATGATTTTTTCTAGAGCTGAGTGAATGTTTTTTTCCAGTTGGTGTTTTGTTGGTCCAGCTGGAGAGATTAAAGGTCATTTCCCATTCTCATCTGCAGTTTCAATTTACATCTTCTGATTATCTGCATTTTTCAGTTTGTATTCTCCTCGTGTCTATAGTCCTAGTTTGGGGCCATGCACCAGTAATCTTTAATTTTCCTAAATAGAATGGTGATTGTCGCTAGTGAAGTCATGGAACTGGTCCATGCTCGAGTGTGCTGGTTTACTGTAGAAATTGGAAGTATTGTCTTAAAGGTCATTCTTTTCTTCCAAAAAGGTCATTTCAAGATGTAGTTTACTCTTCTAGTCTTTGGAGATGACTCAAAAGTTACATTGTTTCGAGGCTTTAGAGTGTTATGATACTCTTGCTGTTTGTTAAATTTGATTTTAGCTGTTAAATGGGAAGAGAATAAAGAGCTGAACTCTGGAAATTAGGGTTTCTTACTTGAATCTTAAAACGTGCTGTCGTGCTGAATCTAAAAACTTGTCCTCCGCGTTTCACTACAGCTGGTCCTGGTAAAGAATGGAAGCCAAAGCCTACAAACAATAATATTGCTCAGGTTTCTGCTACACCTGCTGCTGGTTCATCTGATGTTTCTACTGTTTCTGCTGCTGAAGTCGATACTCAACCACAGCCTCTGGGTATCAGTGTTGAAACAAAGGAAGGGACTTTGGAACTGCAGCAGAATTTAGAAAAATCACACATTTCAGATATTCAGCATGTCATTATCCCTAACCACCTTCATGTGCCTGAGGCTGAAAAACTTGGTTTCTGTTTTGGAAGTTTTGAAGCTAGCATGGGTTTAGGCGTGAGCGCTAACAGTGCTGCTGAGAGTGAAAAGACTCCATC
Organism: Anisodus tanguticus; assembly: GCA_034509755.1. Taxonomy (NCBI): domain Eukaryota; kingdom Viridiplantae; phylum Streptophyta; class Magnoliopsida; order Solanales; family Solanaceae; genus Anisodus; species Anisodus tanguticus. Next base: position 47,320,710 of record CM067542.1, on the reverse strand, counting down.
ACTCTCTGGAACTTCTGAGGGTATTGAAGAAACAACAAATGAGCAGTTTTCGAGGTCTGTCATATCACTTGCTTCTCTCAATTGGCCTGTGACTTATGAAAGCTTTTGGGTTGCTTTATTTTTAGCCTAGGGATCTAGGACTAGGATGAATAGTGTCAGTATATTTCGCCTGTTAGAATTTTAATTAACGTGGGAATATTTGGAATGTCCTGTTTTTATTGTTTTATATGACATGCAAATAGAACAAAATGCATATAATTAGTTGAGGATGCCAATGTATGTAGAAGGGGCTTCTCCAGTTTAAGGTGTATACATTGGCCTTACGAAGGATAATTTATGCATTATAGGGGGTATGATCTAGTTCTGCTGTAATACTATACTGGATATTCAAATAATATATTTTCAATAATTTGAAGACATTGTTCATTCTCTAGAGTCTCATTGCTCAGTCTTCAATTTTCCAGACAGCTGCTATCTGCGTGTAGTTTTGGCAAGGGTTTAGGGAACATTCCAAAAACTAAAACCAAGAGTTGTTTGATTTAAAAAAAATATGACTTGGTCTGGTTTTGGAAACCAAAAGCCGATGAATAATCTTGTTCCTAAGCAAAATCTGACTTTGAAAACAATCATCCAAACCAACCCTTACCCGAACACTATTTTGTTCGGACTCTCCAAAAATGTCGTCGCACCAGTGTTGGATCCTCCAAGAGTAGTATATTGTTGGAGGATTTGACACGCACACGTTGACATTTTTGAAGAGTCCAAGCAACATAGCCCAAACATACAACCTTCTTCCATAACCCAAGGGCTAATTTACTTTATTGATTTAAAAAATCTGTTACCTTTTAAAAAACATCTTTCATCCATAACCATTTCCCGATTAAATTCTTGTGAAACCAAACCCCAAAACCAATTCCAAATGTGTGTCTTTTTTTGTCTTCTGCATTGACCTTGTTTTCTTCTTTTAAAGCAATTTGGCCTACATTTAGAAAAAGTTTTCGAGATTTTTTAGAAAAATAGCTTGTTGAGATTGACACATGTTGGATAGGTGTAGCTTCTTTGAGATAAAATGTTAAGTGAGTGTTTTGTGAGTAGAAGAAGAGTTTTTTAGTTAATGTATAAAAATATACTTTGAAATACACCTCAAACCGCAACTTCAAAAAACAGTTTCTGATATTTTTTGGTAAAAACTTCAATATCTTAAACAAATGCGAATTGATTTTTTTTTCCACAAGTTTTAAGAATAAATTTCTGGACAGAAGCCAGTAATTCTATCTTTTAGAAAAATCTTCCTGAAGACTGAGACCTAAAATATCTTATTCAAAATGTCTTTCTTCTTTTAGCTTTAAGCGCCTCCTTATTCCAAATATTTTCTGTGCATATGAACTTGTTGCCTTTAGCCTTGTAGTTTAGATCTTGATGGAATGTTTTATATCACACTTGACTGATGCATGATTAGATATATACTTCATTTGTAGCACGTTCACATGTTAACATTTTCATTCTTATGGGTGAATGCAGTGATCAAAATCCATCAACAACTGCAGAGCGTGCAGATTGTTCTGATCGATCTCCGCCTTCAGGTGGGCAGGAAAATTTGTCTGCAAAGCCAGAAGATGTCTCATCCTCTGTTCCGAAGTACAGTGAACCTAACCAAGAGAATCTTCAAGGAGGCCATCAGTATTCAGTTGTTCATACGTCCCCGAACTATAATTTTGGTTTTGTGCCACCAACATTAGGTAGTCAGCTCGCACCTCTGGAAAACTCTGAATCACAGTCTCGTGATGTGGCTCGTCTTCCAAACTTTGTCGTAAGCCTTCATTCTCTGATGTTCTTTATGCATATTCTGTGATTTTATTGGTTCTGAAGCTTTTGTTATAGAAAGTTGCAAGTTCCGTAAGTAAATATCCATAGTTAGATGAACACTTTGTTGTAGACTTATAATATGTTTTGTCAGTATTGGTTTCACCTCACTTGTGAGTGGCAAGGTCCTAAATTCTCACACTTTGTTGAGTTGTTCTGGGGTCTATATTAATGTTGAATGTAGGAACTATCTGACAGTAAATATCCCTCCGCCCCAAAAAGATTGTCTTACTTTTCTTGTTAGTTTGTCACAAAAAGATTGACACATTTCTATAATTAGAAACAATTTAACTTTATGAGATGATTTACAACCACACAAATATATAAGGCTTGTTTTGGATCACACATTTCAAAAGTCTTCCTTTATTTCTTAAACTCCGTGCCAAGTCAAACTAAGACAATCTTTTTGGGATGGAAGGAGTAGTAAATATCATTGTTCCATGTTGAATCAATACACAACTGATTCATGAAAGTTTAGTATTATCAAGATTTTTTAAAACAAATCATTTGTTCCTCTAGGTTCAGCAACCAATTGACCCAACAAACTACTATGGCCAGTTCTACCGCTCCAGTGCTGATGGCGATGACCGCATTTCACCTTTTCATTCAGCAGGAGTTTCTACCAAGTACAGCAGCAATGGTGCAGTTGTGCCTCCACAAACTTCTCAATCTGCTCAAGAGGTTTGAAAGTAATCTATCAAGTAGTATGTTCTATTAAAGAGGTTTGAAAGTAATCTATCAAGTAGTATGTTCTATTATTTGTATTACTCTATGCAGGAATATATGGGTGGTGGTGGTGGGGGGGGGGGGGGATTATGCACTCGACACCTTCTCCCAATGCTTCCCTTGCCCTTCATCACATCAACAGAATTTTGTCTCGTGTTCCCTTGTACAGTAATGAGTTCCTCTGCTCTGCTTTCCTAACTTGTCCGTTGATTAGTTTCCTTTATTAATTACGTGTCTAGCCTAGATGGAATATTTGTGTTTCTGCTAAAGACCCAGTTAAAAGCTCTCTTTACCCCATGTATTGGTGCAAGTCATAATTATTATCATGGTTGCGTTCAGCAGGGTTCAGTTCAATGTCTGTAGTTGGTTGACTCTTTAGCTTGATGAGATGACAACACGAAGCTGTTTAAGTGAACTTATATGATTATTATACTTCAAGTAATTGTTATAAATGAGAGATATTTCTAGAGTATTATAAAATCCTTTTAACAAACTATACATTATTTGCGTAGTGTAGTGAACACAATCCATACCTTTTTGAATTGCATTCTTAGAAACTTGGGTCATATTTGAGCAAATGTTTTCTAAGTTCTGTAAGTGTATTCAGATGCCTACTTTTGCTGTTCAATGACATTTTGCCAATTTTCTGTTCACTAGAAGATGCATGCTAAATGGTATGAGTTCTCCCATAATGTTGCAGTGAGCCACCAATTATAGAATAAATCTATTCAAGATAGCTTTTGACAATCTGCAGTAAAGTCGTGTGCTTGGTGCTAGCAGCCCCTTCTGCATTTATGACTGAACAAACTTTATTAATTATAGTTCTTCTGGTGGATTTCGTTCCTTCATACTCTTCACAGAAGTATACCACAAGTATTTGTTAATAATTTTACAGAACAATAGTTTAATTTTTGGGCCAGTTTGATTTTCAACTTGTTAAATTCAGCTAATCTCAACAGTAAGGTACTCCTTGTTGATATACATTTAAATGATTTGCAGGGAGGAAACACTCTCATTTTATCTACTACGGCGGCTCCAACATCACTTGCAACTCAAGCTGCTGGGCTTATGCAGAGTTCAGCAGCTGTAACTCAGCAACCTCTCCCTGTATTTCGACAAGCTACAGGGATGCATCTGCCCCATTATCCTCCAAATTATGTACCATATGCTCACTACTTCTCTCCATACTATGTTTCGCCAACAGCCATCCATCAATTCTTAAGCAATGGTGCATTTCCCCAGCAACCTCAGGCTGGTAGTGTATATCCGCCTCCACCAGCCGCTGCTGCCAGATACTCACTTTCACAATATAGGCCAGGAGCTAATGTAGGAAACGCAACTCACGTTGGAGTGCCTGGAACCTATGGGCCATATGGATCCTCTACATCCAACTATAACCCTAGTTCAACTACAGGAGGTGGAAACCCTGCTTCTAATGAGGATCTTTCTGCTTCTTCGATCAAGGATGGTCAACAACAGGTTGGCCTTGTGTTTAGATTAAATCTATATTCATATTATATTTTTTTTCACTATTGAAACATCTACTTGACATTATTCACATCATCTCTAATCTTAATGAATGGTGATCAAAAGGAGATTGTACAATGATGAAAGATCACCCCCTAAGATCAGCAGCAGGGGGGTGCTATCCCAAAAACGATGGAGAAAGGGAAATGAATAATAGGGTCTATATCGATTTACCCCTAGTGAGAAGATATTTTCATTATTCTAACCTTGCCAATAAAGTGAAAAGAAAACCAGATAGAAATTATCTATTACATCAGATACATCAGAACATGAAATTATTTGAGCAGAATGATAAGGGCCTAAAACTGATGAAACTATTTCTAAATTTCTATTGACAATTATATGATTATTAAGCCGTATACTATATGATAACTGTAATTATTCATTTGTATATTGTTTACAACGACAGTATGTATGCTGGAGAAACGACAGTATATATGCATGTGCATGTATATATGTATGTATATATACATATATGCTTTAGACGGTGGTCCTCTTTTGTGGAAGTTCTAAGGGTTACTACACCCCTTTTAAGGGTTGTGTATGCTTTGCCAACATTTTAAATTTCTCTTTGCTTTTTTCAAGGTTGTGGCAAACTAGAAATTGTGTTGCATGGCAGTCCTATCGATTTAGTTTCTAGGATCTCTTGTTCTTGTGAGGGTGTCAAGTAATTTTCCTTTCGGACACCTTTGCTTTTGAGTGAGACAACCTGATGGTTTTTGGGCGTGTACAGTGAAATTGAAATGGCATGTTCCTCTAGTCTGTCTGGAAAGGCCCCTCCTCTTTTGAAACGGACATATTTGCTTTGATTTCTTAATCTAATTATGAGTGAGTGCTTTTACTATGATTTAATTGGTTGAGATAATTTAATGTGTACCCTTGATACTGTGTCCACTTCTTATAAAGGTATCCAAATTTGTAGATGATTATTCTGAAATAGACTCGTTATGTAGGGCCTGAGCCCACAGATTTCTCTTGGCTGTGTTTATAATCTTTTTTTTTTGGTTTCCACTTTATTTATGTGATTTAAAAGATGTGAACAAATTTGTTGTTGCAGAGTGAGGACTCAGCTGTGTGGATTACTCCAGGTCGAGGTTTATCCAGCTTGCATGCAAGTTCCTTTTATAACCTACCCCAGGGTCAAGTGGCTTTTACTCCCACACAACCTGGCCATGGAAACATTGCTGGTCTTTATCATCCAGCACAACCAGTGTCAGCACAGACTGTTCATCCACTTATGCAACAGTCACAGACGATGGCTGGTCCAATTGATATGGTTGGACCCACAGCCACTGTCTATCAGCAACCTCCACATTCACAAATTAACTGGCCGAGTAGCTACTAAGGAGCTGGTCCTGCCATTTGTAAACCAGAAAGAAATGAAATTCTTGATTACAATTAGTTTGGAGACGGAGGAAGTATCCAGCAAGTGCCAAAAAGACAATCACTGTGCAGGTTGACTGTAAATCTATTAGAAATGCCCCTCCCTGAAAAAAAATAAAAAAATAAAAAATAGACGAGGTATCTCTTTTCTTGCTTGGGATCGAGGATTCAAAGGGTAAATCCTCCTGTAACGAATAGTGACAGTCTTTAGTTTGAGGCAGATATAAGCAAATCGGTTTTCCATTACATTTTGTTAGCCCTTCGATGGTTTTCAGTGTTAACTCCCCTTTTCTTTTCGGTAAAATTTTCTCATTTCTTTCCTGTATATCCTTCTTTTGGTAGGTTTAGGACTCTTTAAAGTAATGAGGGTTTTAGGGGATTTTCATACATTTACTTGCCTCTTTGCTTCCTATCTTCTTAATCTGTAAAGTTAGTTTTGACATTAAAAAGGGGTGTAGTTGGACTGTTGTTATTGGTGCTTGGCACAAGCCAGATGCTGCATTCTTTCTGTTTTGATGGATTTCTTACAGTGGTGAGCATGTGGGGTAAATTGACATGATACAGCTTTTGCCTAAGAGTTTCTATGATCTATATCTTTTCTTTATTTATATTTTTGAGCCGAGGGTCTATCGGAAACAGCCTCCACCTTGTGGGACTACACTGGGTATGTTGTATATTTTTTCTTTATTTATCTTAAGTTTTGCCTTTTCCATTATTCAATACAGATATACATTGTCATGAAGTGAAAAGAGGGGGTGCTGAATGTGTGTTTTGAGGAAAGAATTTGCTGTATTAGTTAAGATGTTGGACATCCAAACAGCTCATGACAAACTGTGGCATTCAATGCTCTGTTTGATCTACAGGATTCATATTGACAATATTAAAACATTATTGATCTTATTGCTATTTGGGTGGGTGGGTGGGGGGATAAGAAGACACAAGGATCTTAGCTTCTTGTATTTTTTGGAACCTCAGATACTCTGCTAACATCTTTTTATAATTTTATGGCTCGGCGCAAGTGTTGCAAGTTCTGCAATTTCAACCTTCCCGAAAGCAAAAATATAAACAATGCCCATCCTTGATTCTAGCTAGGCCTGATGTACTTAGAAAACCATGGGATTTTGTAATCCATTTTTTATATGCTTGTCACTTCTTTTTAAATAATGGTGGTGTTTGGGTCAACTTTCGTGCACATGTTTGTCATTTTGTCTTTGTTATTGTTGTCCACCTGTAATGATAAATGAGTAAAACACCTCACATTCGACTGTAGGTGCTTGCAGCTTACTTTAATCTTTGGTAAAATTAAGTCAGATTAATGAATTGTAACAACTCAATCTCTTACTTTGAATTGTAACAGTTCTTTGGGGTTAGTTAATCCTTAACAGGATTTGGGAGTCCCCTTGAAGTGAAATATGGAAAAAAGAACCTAATAACATGGCAACCAATACTCACTGTGATAAATGATATCTATGAATCCTAATGAATAAAGTTTTGTTTCCAGTTGTGGCATCTCACAAATCTTTAGAATATATTTAAGGTACTCACACAAGTACTAACAATATACCTTAATGTAATTAAAATTTTAAGTAATCCATAACCTATTAGAAGTCATACATGTCTCAAAATCCATCAATCAATAATTCATACCAGTCAATAACAAACCTTAACCTACATGAAGTTTATATTCTCTGCAGGGGTAATTTACAAGAATGACCATCGAGGTAGGTGGTCTTGAACTTTTGATCAATTTTTAAGTTTAATAAATTTTGACTTTTGACTTTGAAGGTTTGCCCACAGTTCACCCATTTTCAATATCATTAGGTGTAATTACTAGGTTAAATTTGGTTTTGGTTTAGATCTGTAAAATAATTCTTAGAAAAGGTTCGTGTTTGGATTAGTTTACGAGTCTTTTGTTGAAAATAACAAGGATGATCTCTGCTGTTTGAAGATAGGTTCAAAGTATCATTCAAGTTAGCTAAAAGTGAGCACTTTTAGTTTATGTTAAATATTTAATAAATAATTTTTGTTAAATTTGACGGGGATCGTGAATAAAAAGATATAGCGGGAGCTTAAATTTGAAGGTGCAGTTTTCCAATTTTTGCTATTTTAAGTCTATTTCTAGAGTATGATGTAGTTTTTTGAGGTGCAACTACGCTATTTTTGGTGTTCTGTGCAATTTGTTTTCCTGTTAGTTTCTAGGATTAGAAGGAGATCAAAAGTGTTCAATTTTGACGAACTTAAAGGATCAAAACTACTCAAAAGTAGGGGTGTTCATGGTTCGGTTTGGGCCGATTTTCCTCTAAAAGTAAACCAAAAAAATTAAGTCGATTTTCAAATGTTGAAACCAAATCAAACCAAAAGTCAGTTTTTCATTTCTTCAATTATTATTGGGTTATTCGGCTAATTTGATTTTTTATCAATTTTTTTAAAATATATGATAATATACGTTCAAACACATATCAAATTGACTATATTCCATGCAACATGACATTACCAATTTAATTATACATCATCATGTTATATATAGAGAGAGAGAGAGCTTAGCTGAGGAAATCGTATGCATTGTCCAGTAAGACACTTTCAAGGAACTTAATAAAATTTCTTGATGATGATTTGTTTGTTACAAAAAGTTAAAGAATTTTGATTTATCAAGACATCTTGAGGATAGTTGAATTAAATAATGATGAATAATTAAATGACTCTAAGATAAGTTATTTTACCACAAATCAAATTAAAAAGTAAAAACAAAGAACAGGATTTACCATAAAGGTTAATAACTTGATTACGAATCAAACGTGTCAAAGATTAATATGTACTATAAAACTTAATATTTCACATAAAACTATACATGTATATGATGCACAATTATAAAATTTAAATAGGTATTTATATAGTCGATTTGATTCGATTTTGTCGGTTAATTTTTACTTAAAACCAAAATAAAATTTTATCGGATTTTAAAATTTTAAAACAGAAATCAAACCAAACAAGAAAATATCGACTCTAACACACCTCATCTTCCACCCCACACCCTACCCCACCTCTTATAGTATTTGTCTAGATTATATGGATAAGTAATTCATTATGTGCTTTGATTAATTGCACATGTTTCTTTCATCCAACTCCTACCCGTTCACCCTACTCTAACAAAAGACCTATAAGGAATATGCGACATTTCACCATATCAATCAAGCATTAACACGTTCAAATATTGGTTGGCAAGCTAAGCTAGAAGACGGAAAACATCAGAAGTAGCAATTTCATAATATATGTACAACAACAATGTATGAATTCTTGGTCGCAGCAAAGAGACCCGTCACTATGATAGGACGCAGAGAGTATTACAGTATAAAAAGTTGCAGAATTACGCCATGTCAAAGATCAGGAGTTCATCTATAAAACCTTATCCAACTAAGCTGTACATCAGAAGTAGCCTCACAAACTACTAAATTCACAGTGGATAAGTATCTTCCTCACATCCTTTAGGCATAATGTAAGTCCTGCAGAGAGGGCAGGTAACATTCCAATTTTTGAGCCATTTCTCGAGACACAGCTTATGAAAAACATGGGCACATGAGAGGCGGTTTATCTCCGCGTCATGTTTGAAATCTGCCAGGCATACTGGGCATTCTTGTGCAGGGTGATTAGATATACACAATGAATCGTAACGAATAGCAGGGGTTTTGCTTCGGAACTCCTCCATGTATGACCCCGAGGGGCTCCCACGACATTCAAACGGGTCCAAGGGACCTTCAATAGAATATTCTTCCCATGATGCAAAGTTGATGCCAATCACGTGAAGAATAGATCGAACCATCCCCTTGACAATAGAGATGGACATGGCTGTATTAACCAGAATCACACAGAATACTCCAGCATCTGCTGGAGTTGTATATGGTGAGAGTCCCATTATGAATATGAACCTGAATAATGAAAAGAAATTTTGACAATAAGAAACGACATACAGGACTTCAAGGAAGATATAATAATTTACCAAGCAAAGACACTGTGATGGTCTAAAATCAAATCTCATATTTACTTTTCATAACTATTTTTCTAACTTGACCCATTCATAGTCTGTTTGGCCAAGCTTTTAGGGAAAAATAAGTGCTTTTGAGTAGTAGCAGAAGCTGTTTTTCAGAAGCTAAAAGAAGTAGCCTTTCTCCAAAAGCACTTTTGAAACATTGGCCGAGCACAAAATATTGCTCTAATATTGATAAAAGTGCTTTTCAAATAGATTAGCCAAACACCAACTGCTACTTTCTGAAAGTACTTTTTCAAAAAACACTTGTGACGAAAAACGCTTTTCAAAATAAGCAGATTTTGTTGGAAGCTTGGCCAAACAGACTTACTTTGGAGCTCAAGTAGAAAAAGATTAAGCAGATTGCTTAGAGGAAGTAGCAGCAGCATTAAATAAAGTTCATCCATGTCCCTTTTCCCCATACTAAATTTGATAGTACAAACGGCTAAATAATGCAAATAGAAGGTGATCACTCAGTTTGAAGAGAAACGGTTAGAGCCACCAGTTTAAAAGCACAAAAGCAGCCATTTTCCCATTATTTGTGTTATTCTTCATGTATATTTCTTTGAAGCATGAAGCATTTCCTAGAACTATGCATTAACTTTTGACATAACTCAAGTACTCTAACATAAAAGAAACATCAGGTCAATGACCAAAAAACATCTACTGAGAATCAGAAGACTAATAACGACACAAAATTTACCTAGTACTGAAATAAAGAATTTTTCTTCAAGAAAAACTTCTGGAAGAACTCAACGCATTGGATCTGCACAGAAATAGCAACAAAAAACAATCAGGTACTGATGAAGAAACGTTGAAGAAGGTCACAACAGTGAGTCTACCGATTAAAATATGTTAAAAACTAACCTGCACAGGTATTTACACCAAACCAATAGATGCATGACACGTGTTTGAATATAAACTTCTCTCATTTAATCATGGTTAATTAACATATATTCCTCCAACAGAGAGCAGATTAGATAGATTCCTCTTATCTAAGCATTTATAGCATATACACATTAATGTAACATCTAGAGGTGATTAAAGCATTTAAACAGAGCAGGTGAAACACTTAAGAAAGCATTTTCTAGTTTAGAAATCAAAATTGCAGTAAACCCAACAAAAGAACTTTTCCATTCTAAACCCTAAACTCCACTGCAAGGTCATACAACTTTAAACCAAAAATCTTATTTTTGTATAGTATATAACTTAACCCCCAAACCCTAAGCCCTAAACTTTCTAATTATAACCCTAAAACTTCCTATAAATGAATATGAAGATCCAAGATAAAATCTTTAGATCACCAACTACAGTCTACATACATACAGTAAAGCAGCAGCAGCAACAACAACAACAACAACATATCCAGTGTAATCCCACACAATGGGGTCCGGAGAGGGTAAGATGTACACAGACTTTTGTGGGGTAGAGAGGTTGACCCCGGGCTCAAAAGAACGTAGTCAACATACATACGTACAGTAAATCATACAAACAAAACCTTCAGATAATTAATTGAAAATGTGAAGATTCAAGATAAAGTCCTCAAGTACCCAAAACAACAAGGAACAATCAAAATAAAATGAACACATACTCAGTTTGCAAGAACCACAAAATATATTAATATTTCTTGAAAATTAAGATCTAAGTACAGATCAGACTCACTTTTTATCTAGACCCCATAAAAAATAACACCCAAAAAGAAATAAAGGGTAATAATTTTTTTCCCTTTTTAGCTAAAGAAAAATAAAGGGTACTTACAGGTGAAGTCTTTATTGTTTTATCAAGAACAACTTTGAAATTGTTGTTGTTATTGATTGAGCTGGAGATTCATAGGACACACAAAAAAAATGTGAAGATTGAAAATGGGTGTTGATGACCATGTCCTATGAACCACCAAAGATACTTGTTTTCCATTTATAACAAAAAACAAAAATTACCGATCAAACTCTCTTTGGTCCCACCAGAAAATTACAGTATGTATTTTGCTCACTTTTATGTAGAGAACTTTTCAATTATTGGAAATTTTTTTTTTTTTTTTTTTTTTTTGAGTTGAATGAATTGGAAGTGTCATTTTCATGGTAAAGGTGACAAAAATTTGCCTATTGTAATTGGAAGTAAGAATTTTTTATATTTTAAAAAAAAGTTAACAAAAAATATTTGTTGATTTAGTAGGCGCCAAAGATAGAATTCAAATATTTTTTACTTTATTTGAAATTTTTGAAGTTGAAATTATAGATGAAGTAGTGTTTGATTATAATTTCTGAAAAGGAGAAAAGAAAGCATTTTCTTTGAAATTATAAAGATGGAGTTTGAAATCAGGTTATAAGCTATTTTTCAAATTTGAAATTCAATTTCAAGTCGAATTTAAATTTTTCATAATTAAATATTAATTTTTAAATAAAGAGAAAAATTGTTCCGAAAAAGAAATGAATATTTTTTTATGGCCAAATGGGTCCAAATAATTGATCTTTCTTGTGTCCTTTTAATTTCGTGTTTCTTTTTTTAAATCCAAAAGAGGAAATTGCACTTGAATTAAACTTTGACTATAGGTCGTTAAATATAAGAAATTTAATCGAAATACTCTTTTAGCTTTGTTTCAAGATGAGAATGTGAAACACTAAAGCTTTTCTCAAGGGAAAGGTCAATGACCAAATAGGCCACAATTGTCAAAAGTTCGAATATCAGTGTGGCATTGTATTGCTACCCAATTATTCTCCTAGTATTAAATATGGAGATAATTTCTTATGGCCAAATGGGTCCAAATAATTTATACAAGTTCTTAACTTAAGTAGTTATAGTGATTTATGTTTTTGCTGCATGTCTAATCTCATATTTTGGTCAAACGAAAAGTTTTATTCAACCAAGTAAGGTAGTTCATAAATAGCTAGCTTTTTTTTTACTATAGAGCCAGTCACCTGTGATTTCTATATTAACTATTACAAAGTATCTAACTGATAGCCCATGATAACTATATTTACAAACATCTTAGCCTCTAATATGCAATTGTAGGATGATGTCTCTTATGATCTGAGTAGTTGATCTAGACTTGGCCTGAAATATATACAGTAGCAGCTGCAAATGACTCCCGTTATACTTGTTCTAGGCATGTTGTTGTTGATAGCCAAACAATCTCTTCATCAGCCTTGGTGTGCCCAACCAAGTGAGTAGAGTGGATCATATGAACCTGGAGTACGTGTAGCCAAAGAAAAGATGTTCCATTATTTTCACCTCTAGTGTGTTACATAAAACACAACTCTGAGACACTTGTATCTCCCATTTGGCCAATATGTCTACAGTAGCTAGTCTATTACTGCTAGTTAGATCATGAATTGATGTCTTGGAAGTGCACCTTTCGACATAACCAGGTTTCTCCAATCAGCTTTAGGGTGTTGAGGAGTGAGTGAGATGTATGTTTTTTTGATATTGAAGGCTCCTCCAACTCAGGACTGCTCAAGATAGCTTATAGAATCTGCATTGGTGAACCAATTTCTAGTATCGAAAATCATCCTAACAAGTCAACATGCTTGTTTAGGAGCTGCAAGTTCAGTCAAGTCCCTAGCTTTTATATAAAAACTATGTATCCACTGCACCTAAAGGTGTCCAAGTGTCAAGTCCCGAGGGCTTGTGGAATAAGGTTCTCTTTCAAAAGTAGTTTTGTCCCATCTGCTAGAGCTTGAAGAATTCCTAAAGAAGCCCTACTAGCGTAGCAAGTCTGGTCGCTGGTGTGATCTTTCATACTGTGCCCAATCTCGAAATTGGTTCTATACATAGAGAACTGCCTACTCCCCCCTCGACCGAGAAAGGCGTAGCTTTCAAACTTAGCCTAGCCGATTTGGTTTTTGGGTTTGTTGTGTTCCTCCCTAAGACTTTCGTTCAGTGACGAGTTTCTTTTTTGTGAGATAATGCTTCATAACAATTTGCATATGACAATTTTGTTCCATATTTCAAAATTAGTAGCATTGAGACCACCAGTTGATCTTGGGAGATACATGGTATCCCAAGAAACCAAAGCCTTTTTAGAGCTCTCATTGTTGCCTATCCAGAGGAAGACTCTACATGCAATTGTCACCATTGGAATGACCTTTTTGGTAAAACAACATTTGTTATCTCTTCTCCAACCAAATGCCAATATTCTTTGAAAAATCTCACAAGAAATCCATCTATTTCTAGCTTATCTTGCTCTGAGGTGTGCATGAAAGAATTTAGAGTTTGAATCACCACGTGCAATTCATGTTGCCTGGGATTTCTGTCTCAACACTTGTTCATGTAGTACATCCCACTTCTGGAGTTGTAGTAATATGTCTCTCTCAGTATTGATAAGGAAAGCATCAAATATGTTAGTCTTCAAATTCTCCTGGACATCCAGTAGCTGTTCCCTCAGAGCACCAATCTTAGCTTCAAGACATGTCATTTCTTTGTTCAGATGCTTAGCTTGGTGCACCCAGTGCTTGCAACTTCTTCCAAACGCGGAACATGATGTGGCCAGATATGTGTTGACCCCAAATCTGGCTGACAAGGGTTCTGAATTTGTCATGGTGTAGCAGTGCATTAGTAGTCTAAAATAGGGCTGGCCAGTGGGCCGGGACGACCCGACCCCGTCCCGACCCCGCCCCGGTCCCGACCCGACCCCGCTCTAAAAAAAAAAAAAAAAAAAAAAAAAAAAAAATTAACGGGGGCGGGACTCGAACTCGGGACGGGACGATGTCTCGTCCCGCCAGACCCGAGCCCGCCCCAGGCCCGCCGGACCCGAGCCCGCCCCGAGCCCGTCCCGAGCCCGACCCCGACCTTACCTTTGCAAAAATAACCGTTGCACCAACGGCCATTTTAGATTATGGCCGTTGGCCAACGGCCATTTTAGGCCCCCCCCCTCCCCCAACCCCCCTACCCCTTAATATTTATTTTTAACCCATAAGTTATTATATTTACACTTTAACCCAATTTTTCAACTATAAATAACTCATTTTCTCTTCATCTTTCTCACAAATCTTCCTACAATCTCTCTAATTTCTCAATATATCTCTCTACATTGTTTGCTAAATATTCAATTTTATTAATTCATTTGGGAATTGGGAGTGAAGTTGGCAACTAGCTTGAGGATCTTCCATCGAGCAAAGTTTCAATTTTCAACCTCTCGATTACACGTCGACGTTACGTCGGCGTTTGGTACATTCGTTCCTTCATTAAATTATTATTGTCTGTTTATTTTATTTAGCGCACTTAATTTCATTTACTTTAATTATTTGTTAGCATATAATTAAAATGGAAGGAATTAGAGGTATGTTTAAGGGTAAGGGTAAGACTTCTTCTAGTAGGGGCAATCGGGCAAGGGTACTTCTTCTAGTCATCTTATTCCTACACGGATGATTTTGTTGATACTCAACATTTTCCTACAATACCATTAGATTTAGACGAGGAGTTATTTTCTCGGAACTCAAGAAGACTTTAATTTAGACGATGATCTAGACGATACACCCACTAATATTGATGACAACACGCCCACTAGTGCACCTTCAACCGAAATACCTCCTATTCCCCCTAGTATGAGACGAGGTCCAAGAAAACGACCATTAAAATCGGATGCATGGACATTTTTTGATAGGGACGTAGAGAATCAAGTAGCCATATGTAAAATTTGTAAAAATGTTTTAAAATTTAAAACTGGAAAAGGTCACGGTGGGACGGGGGGTTTAATTAGACATGTAGTAAGTGCTCATCCAAACTAGGTATGCCCAATACCAGGCTTCAAAACCGGGTGCGCAAACGGCGCTCCATCGGGACAAGGTTCACATACTGATATCGTCCCGGACCAAGTACATGGTCAAATTAACCCTATGACGGGGGGAATTGTAGGCTCTAAATACAACAAACATAGAGATAGGGAAGCAATATCAAAATTAGTTGCTTTGTGGAGGGTTTGCCTTTTTCATTTCCTTCATCTCCGGTTTTATTCATTACATTAGAGATATATATAATCCTGCTTTTAACGGTTTTCCTAGGTCAACTGTTAAGAGAGATGTATTTAAATTTGCGCATGAATATCAACAATATTTACGTTTTTCATTATATCATTTTAATGGCAAAGTATCTATCACGTCCGATATAGGTCGTAGTACTAACGGCCATGATTATTTAACTCGTAACTTGTCATTGGATAGATTATAAATGGTCTATGCAAAAACGTATTTTAGCGTATAGATATATAGATGATAGGCACACTTTGTACTTTTATTGCGTAAAATATTTATCAAGTGTGCGATTATTACGGAATTACCGATAAAATTATGACTATTACATTAGATAACGCTTCTAATAACAATTACGCAATTACAATGTTAAAAAATAGTTTAGCTCCATCTTTTCCGGACCATTTTCATATAAAATGCGCGTGCCATATATATAACTTAATTGTAAAGGATGGTCTATCACTTTTTGAAGACATTCTTAGTAAAATACAATTTGCTATAAACTTTATTTTTAAAAGTAATAAAGTACAACGTAGAAAAGAATATAAAAAAATTTGTCATGATTGTGGACTACCTTTTAGAAGAATTCCACAAGAAGTATCCACTAGGTGGAATTCTTTATACGAGCAACTACTTGTTGCTTATGACTATAAATTACCTATAACTTTATTTTTTAACTCTCATAATAAAAAGCCAATTTGATATGATTTTAGATAGTGATTGGGAAAAAATTTCCGAACTTATTGTATTTTTAGAGAAATTTTTTCAAGCAACAAAAGAATTTTCCGGTATATATTATCCTACTATTTCAACTATGTTATTTTATATAACTCTAATATTTTTATTACTTAGTGAATATATGGAAAAACCACTTATAAGGCGCTATTAAAAAAATGTTTCTCAAAATAAAAAAATATTTTATTCCTATTCCTTCTATTTATATTATTGGTTCTCAGTATTAAATCCTACTATTAAAATAGACGGTACTAAATCACTAATTGAAACTATTTACGATTGTATAGAAGTACTACCACCTCCAAGTCCCAAAAATCTAAATCACCCACCACCTATTGAACAAACTAAAGAAGAAGTGTTGAATAGCGTAGAACACCACCGCAAAAATATATATAGATTTTATCAACAAGAAAATGCTAGTAACGTACCGGCTACCATACCATCTTCTTCATCTTCAACACAACCTCACAAAAGACATCTTGTTTTCGCGCTAGTATTGAAAGCCTCGAAATAGAATGTGCGGCCGTACCTCTACTAACCAAATTAGCGAGTTGGATATTTTTGTTTTGCGGGGTTAAATGCGTACCGTATCAAGAAGTTATCAATGAAGATGGACAAGAAGACTTGCTTTCGAAATACTTGGAGGGGGAATGAGAAGACCTTTCCGACACTTTCAATGATGGCTCGAGATGTTTTGAACATTCAAGCGTCGTCAATCGCTGCGTCGGAAAGCGCTTTTTCTACAGCGGATATCAAATAGGAGACCACGGACACTCATTGGCCGAGACACTTGGAAATTGCGTATTATTCGGAGATTGGATACGAGCGGAGCGGAGAAGGTGCGGTCAACCGGAGATCAACGAAGAAGATGATGAAAACTACAACGAAATCTTAACCGAAGGTAGTGGAAGCGACGTGGATCAATTTGACCAACAAATACCTATTCCCACCGAAGAACCACATGAAATCATCAAGCAATTAGAACAGATTTTTTTGAAAATGTAATTTTTTTAATTGCAATTTTATTATGTAATTTGCAACTTTTGGACAACACCATAAAGTTGCAATTTAGATTTTAGACAATTGTATTTGTATTACAAAAAAATCATATGTCTATTAAATAATATAAGAGGCACAAAAACGACCTTGGGATGTTTTTATTACACTATCTTATTTTATTTATTGAGTTTTTTTATACATATGTTATTTAAAAAAAAAAAAAAAAAGGAAAACCCGAGCCCGCCCCGCCCCGCCCCGAGCCCGCCCCGACCCCGCCCGCCCCCGATACCGACGGGATCGGGATCGGACGGACCGGAGCAGTCCCGCCCGGACCCGACCCCGCTAGGCCCGATCCCGACCCCCCGATCGTCCCGCCCCGACCCCGACCCCGCCCCGGCCCGCCGGACCCGAGCCCGGCCCACTGGCCACCCTTAGTCTAAAAGGCAATACATGGTGTTGACACCTAATTACCCTCTAATATTTTATTTAATTATACGTAATTCCTAAATCGTGAACGGAATGAAATATGCATTTTACAAAGCAAAAATAATTTTATAAAATTATTCCGGTGACATCTTACCATTTTATTTGGTAAAATATAATCGAATACACTATTGTATATCGCTTGCATATTTTTACGAAATATTTATCAATTTTTGCAAATTAAAGAAGACATTTATCTAATTAATTGTCTGAATTGATTGTTATAAATTGATTACATATTTTACTCCATCAAATTAAGGAAAGAAATAGAGTGTCAAGTAACATCTCATTTTATTTCTCAATTTTTGAAAGATTTTATATTTTTATGGCTTTTATTTGAAGACTTGTTTTAATTTTAGCTCTAATTGATTTTAATTGATTATTTTGACCACAATTATAATATCAAGTGGCCACGTTTTAATTTAATCAGTGGAAAAATTTGCAAAATTGTCCCAATCCTCTACCCCTCCTTTTAATTAGGGGTGGGCGTATATCGGTTCATATCGGTTTTGTATCCGAAAAATATGAACCGAATAAAAATCGATTTAAAAAAAAAACCCAAATCCAACTTTTTTTTTTTTTTTGATATGTTCGGTTTATATCGCCGAACGATTATATCGGTTTTTTCTAGGGGTGGCCAGTGGGCCGGGTCGGGTCGGGAATTTTTTTTATTTTTTTTTAAAAAATTGAATTTCCAACACTGAAATTGACATTCACACCTACATTACCAAGAAATTTTGACGTTGAAATTTATTGTGTATCGTGAGATGTTTACTAAAGAAAAGAGAAAATTAGAAATCGATTTGGGGGAAAACACAAATTGATTGGGAAAATGGATATTTTCGTAAAAATTGGCGGCCCAAACCGCCGGGTGGCCATTTGCCCGACCCTGTCTCGAAAAATACGCAAAAAAAAATCGAGTAAATCGAACATCCGAGCACAGAGTTATGACCATTTAAAGTTTTACCAATTTACAACTACTTTCTCTCCCTACATTTTATGTCAATGATTCCGTGATATGTTAATCAAGTTCATACTGCATTCGACCTCATAAAATCTTCATAGATTGACTTCAATGACTATGAATCAAGAGATAGTAATAGCCTAAAATAAAAAATAAGATTAATTTGCCCCTATTTTTCGATTCGGTTCATCCCCAAAATTAAACAACCGAACCGAATCATTTAATCCTAATTCGGTTCGATTTGGTTCGATTTTTTGGTTCGACAGATTTTTTGCCCACCCCCACTTTTAATTGATTTTGGACCGTTGCATTTTTAATTCGACCGGGTCAGGTCCATTTGGCACCAAGACCCTGCCCATCTCGCGTGTTAAAGGGCAAATGCCCTTATTAGTTATTTCTCTTTTCATTTAAACGAACAACAACCAAGGGTTGTCCTCCTCTCCCCTCTCTCTCTCTTGTACGATGTCACCATCGCTATTTTTGGCAAAATCGCAGAGGCTCAGACGCTTTACCAGTCGCGCATGGTGATTTGGGGAAGAAGCGTTCAATACTTCGTCCTCCCCCCACTAGTACGCCACCAAGGTAACTACATCTCCCCCACTCTATCTCTTCCTCGTCTGCGAAGTTTGAATGAGCTTTTGTCTCATTGAGATCAAAAGCTTGATTTTTCATTGGTCAAAAATCTCTTTCCTTTAATTTAAATCAAAATCAGTGGAAATTCATTCTCCCACATCGGTTGGGATTGAAGATTTGGGGGTTTTGGGGTCCTATAAAAGGAAATCCTCACCCTTCATTCCAACTAAGTCTTTAATATTGAAGAAAATCCAAAAGTATCACATTTGAGCAAAATTAGAAACCCTAGGATCTTCTTAAGGTTTTCTGAAGTTTAAAATTTCTTTTTTCCTTTGTTGCTGAGTTCGTGTGGTTTGGAGGAAGGCTTTTCACTCAGGATCTCGATTTACGGCTGCACATCGAAAAGACAAGATCGAATTCCTCTCATTTTCTCTTTTTATGTGCTTGTGTGTTTTGTTTCTGATTTAGTATAAGGTAGCTTATTGCTTTGCTTAATAGTTTAAACCTGTTTAGTTATGTTTTAAGTAAATAAATATGTAGGGGTGTTTTGTTAAAGTAGTGCAATTCTGATTAGCTAATGTAATCTATTGCTTTGTTTGTATGATTATGTGTATAGTCATTCATGTTGAGAAATACTCTGTGATAGATGATATTGCTTTTTGATGTTTAGATAACTAATTACTGTTAGTTGTTCTAGTAAGTTATCTAGTTCAATGTTAATGTGAATAATCTAAGGTTAATATATGCTTTAAAGGAACTCTGATTTAGTTAAATGTTCTCATGATACTTAGTTGATTGTTGATGTCCAAATGTGTTGTGAGTTGTGTGATCCGAGCACTGTCTCAATATATGTTTAATAGAGTTCATGATTAGCTAAAGTCTCAGCATGTTTATAAGAGTCGTGAGGTTAATTAGTTAGGTGTCCTGTGATATATTGCTTCTAACTGATTATTGATACCTAAGTCTGTTATATTAAATTTTGATGTTTGTGATATGCATATAGTTTAGTACTTGTTGATAGAAATCATGATACAGAGTCACTTGAGTTTCAACATATTTTAGTAGGACTATGATATGATTAGTTAAGTACCATATGATACTGACATATTTAGTTGCTTATTCATGTCTAGATGTGTTATATTAAGATTCAGATTTAGCCTTATGTGATTTGTTTAAGTGAATCATGTGGTTGGAATGAGTAGTATGAAGCTTGTTTTCACTTTAAGGGTTATGTTATGCATAGTTATGTCTTGGGTGTTGTTTGCATTTTGATTTTTAACTTATCTGAACCTCATGCTAAGTAGTGACAAGAGTCTAGTTGCACTATAAGTTTGGGTATGTGCTGGTATGAGCTGTTCATATGTCTTTATGCGATTTAGGAGTAATATGATTTAGGTTTTTACTTTGAATATGCACTAGCATGCCTATATATCTGTATGTGAAAAATCTAAGTTGCTCAACCTGAGTTTTATGTGTGCTTGTTGGTTTCTGAAACCAACATGTTAAGATAGACTGTCTTGTTGAATCCTTACACTTAATTTAATGTGCATTGTCTGATAGTTGGTCTTCACCATCCCTGTCTAAACCCATTTAATATACTTCAAATGCCCTCTCAAATGGTCTCTGCTCCTACTTGCAAACCTAAAATGGTCATGTTGCTTTCCTATGTACCTGAGAAATGCCATCTTTAATTCGGTCTCTGTTCTTGCATGTGCCTGTATGTCCATATGCTTGCCCTTATTTACCCAAGCATATAATGCCTCCATGACAGCATATAGTACTTCCATAAGTTCTTCTGTGCCACGCCATGTCTATTGAGCTACTAAGTGATACACGTGCAAGCATCTTATATCATGTCAACCACAAGTCTTTGTTCTTCATACATTCAATCTACCTTTCTGTTTTCATGTAAAGTATGTGTAGGTGAAGTTGGGATACTGAAAACTACCTAAGGGTTTGAATATGCACGGGCTAAATAGATCCTTAATTAAATAGAAATGTCCATGCCTTTGATAATGTTTGTCAGCATGTGCCTAGACTGCCCCCTTAAGATATATATGTTTGTTTGCCTTAGCATTCTGAACTGGATATAGGAACATATTGTGTCCTACAAATGGTCATTATGAGTGTCTGAGAATGGTCCTGGCTTGATTACATTGTTATTGCCCAATAATTGGTTAAGGTGCTAAACTATTATAAGTACACCTTTTGCCTTGTTAACTGTGTATAAATAAGAAAGCAAACTGTATGAGTTTTGTCTTTGATTATGCTAAACTATTATAAGTACATCGAGACAGCTTCTTTACAAGCTTCCGATCCAGCAATGTACTCAGCTTCTGTTGTCGAATCAGCAGTTGTAGCTTTATTGGAACTCTTCCAACTCACTATTCCGCCATTGAAAATGAAGGCATATCCAGACTGAGATTGGAAGTCATCATGATCTGTCTGGAAGCTAGCATCAGTGTACCCAATACATACTAGCTTTTCTTGTCCACCATAGACTAAGAAGTATTCTTTAGTTCGTCTAAGATACTTAAGAATACTCTTGACTGCTTTTCAGTGTTCTTCCCTAGGATTCTGCTGGAATTTGCAAGTCATACTAAGTGCATGGCCCACATCTGGCCTCGTACAGGTCATGGCATACATGATAGATCCTATAGCTGAAGCATATAGGATTCTTTTCATGCGTTCAAGTTCTGCAACAGTAGAAGGACTATCCTTCTTTGATAACTTGATCCCTTGACCCATAGGAATATTTCCCTTCTTGGAGTTTTCCATAGAGAATCGTCTTAGCACTTTGTCTATGTATGTGGATTGTGACAGCCCTAACAATATTTTAGGTCTATCTCTATAGATCCTAATTCCAAGAATGTAGCAGGCTTTACCCAAGTCCTTTATCATGAAGGTGTTGGATAACCATTCCTTGACTGATTGCATGAGAGTCTTATTATCTCCCATTATTAATATGTCATCTACATATATAACAATGAAGACAATACTCCCTTCCTTGCGCTTATTATAAACGCAGGGATCTTCTTTGCTTCTAACAAAGTCAAATGATTTGACTGCTTTGTCAAAGCAAATATTCCAACTCCTTGAAGCTTACTTAAGCCCATAAATGGACTTTTGTAGCTTGCATACAACATTTGGTTTGGACTCAAGTGAAAAACCCTCAGGTTGTTTCATATACACCTCCTCAACTACATTACCATTGAGGAAAGCAGTTTTAACGTCCATCTGCCAAATGTCATAGTCATAATATGCAGCTATTCCAAGCAAAATCCGAATGGACTTAATCTTCGCAACAGGTGAAAAGGTTTCATCATAATCGACCCCAGGTGGTTGATTATAACCTTTAGCCACCAATCTTGCCTTATAAATCTGTACCTTGCCATATGCATCAATCTTCTTCTTGAAGATCCATTTGCATCCTATGGGTCTAACCCCTGTTAGCAAATCAACCAAGTTCCAAACTTGATTGATGTATATCGAGTCCATCTCAGATTTCATGGCTTCTTGCCATCTCTGCGAATCAATGTCTAACATAGCTTCGTTGTAGGTTGTAGGTTCATCATCATCAGGAATATCTATCTCATTGTGTGTTTCAACAAGGAGATTAAGTCTTTCAGTCGGACGATGAGTCCTAGTGGTCCTACGGAGTTGAATATTCTACGTTACGTGTTTGTTGCATTCTGATTGTGAGAAGGTCTTTGTGTGTTGGACAATCCATCACCTTGAGAGCTTTCAGGAATGTCATTTTCATGTATTTCTTGAATGGGATGATGTACAACTATTGTATCATCTTCCATTGGTTGTGTATGAGAGTCTTGCATTTCTGCACTATCTCTCACAACACTCCCACTGGCTGAAGGGCGTACTCTAAGTACCCAATCTTCACCAGATACTCCCATTGAATCCTTGTTTGGGTCATTCGACAAGGGTTCATTTTCTGTGTTATCTTGTGGTTCATGAATTTCTTCAAGTTCTATCTCTGTGCAGCTATGTTCCTTGTAGACATATTCTTCTTTAAAGAAAGTTGTGTTCCTGGAAACAATGACCTTATGTTCTCCAGGAAGATAGAAGTAGTATCCCTTAGTTTCCTTTGGATATCCCACAAAATAATATTTCTCACTTTTATATTCCAACTTGTCAGTAAGCATCTTCTTTACATATGCAGGGCACCCCAGGGTCGCGTGTGTTTAAGTGATGGCTTTTTGCCGTTCCATATCTCATATGGAGTTTTCTCTCCTGACTTTGAAGGAACTCTGTTCAGAATATAAATTGAGCTTTGTAATGCATAGCCCCAAAGGTATGTCGGTAGAGCTGAGAAACTCATCATGGATCTAACCATATCTAATAGGGTTCGATTTCTCCTTTCAACAACACTATTCATCTGTGGCGTTCCAGGAGGTGTCCATTGTGATTGGACTCCATGAAGCTTCAAATAATTCAGAAATTCTTTACTTAAGTATTCACCTCTTCGATCCGATCGAAGTGTCTTGATACTTATGTCAAGTTGTTCTCTACTTCTGACTTGTACTCCTTGAATTTCTCAAAGGCTTCAGACTTATGTTTCATAAGATACACATGCCCAAACCTTGTGAAATCGTCTGTAAAAGTGATGAAGTAAGGGAAGCCTCCCTTAGCTTGAGTTGAAAATGGCCCACATACATCGGTATGGAACAACTCAAGTACCTCGTTGGCTCGCACCCCTTTCCCAGAAAGTGGCTTATTGGTCATCTTTCCTCTCAAGCAAGATTCACAGTTATCATAGGACTCCAAGTCAAATGGTTCGAGGTAGTGTAACTTCCTCAATCTTGTTATCCTTGATTCGTTGATATGACCAAGTTTGCAGTGCCATAAGTAGGTGGGGTTTCTTGGATTACTTATTTTAGCTCGTTTATTTTGCACATTGAAAATTTCACGACTACAATTTAAAATATACAATCCATCCACAAGCGGAGCATTTTCACAAACAAAACCATTAAAAAGACAGTACATAACTGCCATTGGCAATGAATGAGGAAAACCCCTCAATGTCTAATATTGAGATAGAAATGATATTCCTCGTTAATGAGGGAACAAAATAACAATTATTTAGTTCTAAACAAAAGCCTGAAGGTAAATCTAGTCTATAAGTTCTCACGCGTTCAACATCTATTC
Source organism: Anisodus tanguticus (assembly GCA_034509755.1). Taxonomy (NCBI): domain Eukaryota; kingdom Viridiplantae; phylum Streptophyta; class Magnoliopsida; order Solanales; family Solanaceae; genus Anisodus; species Anisodus tanguticus. The sequence continues at coordinate 47,296,310 of CM067542.1, read as the reverse complement.
GTGCTCCATTTCCAACGCGCAGGTCTACCTCCCAAGGTCCAACCTTTCTGCTGTTAATTAGGCCCTGCACATTACTACAAATGTGCGAGCCACAAGCGGTATCCAATACCCAGCAGTGGGAGTTACTTGTAGACATATTTATTTCAATGACAAACATACCTTGTCCAGTAGAGGCAGAAGCACCTAGTGTTTTGCCTCATCTTGGAGCTGTGTAGCCCTTCTTTAGAACATGCGTTGGCATTTGTCCCCTTTCGTTCAACTTACATTTGAAAGGGTCTCTCAACAGTTCATACTCCATTGTTTGAGACTGGTTTTCATAGAGACTCTTCAAGTGTTCTAGCATTTCGTTGGGGTCCATGTTTTCATGTTGCCTTTGTAACTCCATTGTCATGGAAGACAACATTATACATTTTGCCAAGGCAGCATCGTTTAAACGTTTCTGATAAGCCACCTTGTCAAACAAGGCATACTCATCAGAGTTTTCAGCAGGGACTGTGGGGAATACTGTGTCTAACACATACTCAATTCTTTCTAGTCTTAACACCAATCGCAGATTTCTTAACCAGTCAGGGTAATTTGATCCAGTCAACTTGTTTGTCTCGACCAACATTTTCATCGATAGATTCGACATTTTATACGACTGAAGAAACAAATAGACTTGAAATTAAACTCTAATATAATTTCTATTGAACACATTCGTTAACTAATTAACATGGCCTTTTGTTTAATTAGCTCCCACTATTTTAACATACTTTTCGACCCTATGGAAGAATACAGACTCATATCAAATATGGTCATAATGGGCCATGATCCAGGTTCATGTTGTCTCCGTGTTTGCTGTGGCTGATAACTTCAACATCACAACTTGGTAGGTCTCTAAACCAATTACAAACAATTCGTAACTCATGTTTGACCGAATGTTCTAAACAATCGATCTGCGTCCCTCGGCTTGTCCGACACTGCGGCGCCAAGACAACCTAACAAGTCAACCCCGTTATGCGACTGTAATTATGTATCTAAGTGAGTTTTGCCTTATAGAACAAATACTATGGTGTAAATACTCATGAAGGTTTATCACCCACTTCTACACTTACCCCAACAATAATTCTTGTATGGTTATACAATAATGGAACTCGTAACATAAAATATTTACTTACAAGTTATGATTATCTGAAATCTTTATTTACTATAAGGTGTACACGCGGTTGCCCTTCCAATTGCAAGCTCCAAGCTTCAATGTACTTCTCTTTCGGAAAGCTAGGAAATCCGGCAGAGATTCGAGAGAGTATTTGATTTTAAGTCTCTAAGGCTTAGAATGTTTTTTCAGAAAATTGGTGTATGAATAATGAAGGGAATGCCTCTATTTATAGTTGAAAATTAGGTCAAAACCGGATTAGGGTTTGACCTTGGGCCTGCCCAAAAATCGATGCAGAGGCGCTGCACCCTAGGGTATGGGCGTCGCGGAGCTCGACGTGCTCCTGCATTGTCTCGATTTATTTTCTATGCATTCTTAATTAAATCCAAAATCCAATTTTGACTTAATTAAAATAATCATTATTCATTTAAATATCTTGATTCCAAATCGAACATTTAATTTATCTCTCAATACATCCTTAGATCGAAACGGACAATTGACATAGTGTGACCCTACATGCCTTTTCATATCGATATTAATCAAATTAAGGTCTACACGGAACTCCTAGACGGTGCCGGAAGACGAACTCAATATGTGAAGTACGCTTACACGAATCCAATAAACTTAACATTTATGTGGTAAGATAAAATTCTTTCATTCACGACACACCCGATCAAGCTTAGGATTTGTCAAGTGTCTATCCAAGTGACTTAATCATTGTATCTCATCTATATTAGTTGACAACTAGACCATATTCTAAATATGTCTATTGCGTTGGCCAACGACTTAGTCAACCTAATATCACTGAGAATTCGAGTGTTCTCTCGAATAAACATCTGAGGAAGGAATCCTAATCTTGGCTCAACTACCACCTTCAATCCACATCGTAATGTACCCAATACAAGCCGTGTCTCAACCTATAAGGCATTTGAGCTTAGGACGGGATCAAAGTACATTACTTTGTAGACAAGGCGCGTATTGACCTCAAGTCTAAGGACTTCTATCTCCCACACGTTGATCATACTTTAGACAAGTATAACAAACAGTATATCGGCAGAGTATACCAATACTTCCAAAGTATCCATGTGTCCATCACGAGTAGTCATTACTCGTAGCAGGTGAGACATACTACATCCTCTAAAGATGTGATGTAGACCACATGTCGACTTATCACATATCATCGATATCCATTCTCGGTGATCATTAGTCGAGGCTATTTTAAGAGCTACGCTCTATCATTAATATCTCACTCTATTAATGACAACGTAAGCTTAAGGGATGCACATTAATGAATATTTACAAACAATCAAATAATTATTCAATAATTACAAATGGTAAAATATTAATCTTATTAATAATACGAATGTGTTCAAGTACATTTGTCCCTAATGATGATTGTCTCTAGGACATATATATTTTCACAATGCTCTTAGAACTACCGCACGTAGTACAGTGACTCTAGAGGGACGAATTCATATATTCACACATCATAACCAGCTTGACACTCAAGTCCGTAGACTCATCAGCTCAATTAATCTCAGATAGAAAACATAACCGTTGTCATACAGAAGTTATGGACCACACAGACTCATTAGCTTAACCACTGCCACCCAAGTTGCAGGTTACACTGATTCATCAACTCTAACTCATGCATAAAGTAAGAATCATACATGCAAGCATTTAGGCGTGTATTCAGTGCATGATTAAACAATGCCAATATACATGAAAACTCGTAATGTTACTCTAGCATATAAATAATGCCAATAGCACCACCTTTAGCAGGAAAATACGCGTAAATAGCATATCATGTCAAATATCTCAACATGCCACCACGATATCCTCATAAGCGCTAGTCACCTCGACCATATGTAGTACATCATAAATAACATGTCAAATATCTCAACATGCCACCACGATATCCTCATAAGCGTTAGTAACCTCGACCATACGTAGTATATCATAAATAACATATAATTGAGAAAATTCTCCTATTGAAGTCAAAGCCTTCACTTATCTCGGTCCATAGTATCCTAGCCTCCTCGAATAGCCTTTCATTTCCTAAAATCCTCTCAATACTTTTCAGTCTATTCAACATAATACTTTATTTGTTAAATAGTCCGACAAAACTCATATTGCAATATTAAAAAAAATTGAAGTAAAAATCTACTTAAAAGTCAAACCCGAGCCTTGGAGTCAAAACGCGAACTTGGTTACACTTTTGGAGTTACCAATAACCCCATGAGTTGAAATCTACGATTAGATTTTCAATCTGATATCAATTTGATCTCCAAATCTCCAATTTCCATCCTCTTATACTTGGAGTAAAATTCTCCAACTTCTAACACAATTTTTTCATAATTTAGGAATTAAAATCAATGGTTAATGAAAATAATTAATGAAATTCTAACCTATCCAAGTTAGAATCACTTGTTCAATATTTGGTGGTGAAATTTTTCCTTTGAATTGCCCAAATCTGAGACCTGAATACCTAAAAGTGTGGAAATAACCAAAATTACCGATCAGGTGACTACCCTTTGTGAATATGACGAGGCACCTAACAACCGCGAAGAGAACTACAATGGAGATCTATATCGAGAACGCGATCCAGCAGCTCGTGACCATGAAATCCAACTCTTCCCTTGAGCGCGATCGCGACACCAAGCCACGCGATTGCGTAGGCCTGCAACACATCAGAAAAAAATCTGCTAGGCCTGTTTTTCATTTTCTTGTTCAAAAATTCACTCACCCTTCAAACAAGTTCCAAATGATTATATTTACATGTTCAAAGACACAAATCCCAAAATTAAGCGTTTAAATTAGAATTTAAGGGTCGAATTATTTCAATGTATTATCATTGTCGAGAAGTATGAAAACCAAAATTATCTGTTGGGGAGATGGGGTCACTTAGTATAGTCATTTATCAAAAGTATAGTTAGTTAAGTTTGTTATTGGATTCGTTAGCTAAGAAGGTAGTTGATAAGCTATTAACTATTTAGCCTATAAGACAGATTTCTTTACTTCTATCATCTCAAATTCATCTTCTTTAGGGTTCATGCAATTTTGTATCTCAATTTATAATATGGTATCAGAACAGTACGACTCTTCTAGTTAAACAATTCCCCTCAATCGATTTTTTTTCTTCTCTACAATTTCTTTGTTTAAGATCAATTGATCTGTTACTCAAAAATCGATAAGAATGAGTTCATCAACAGTTCCTACAGATGCGAATGGAATCGCAACAAATCCTGCAGTGAATTCAGAAATCAAGCACCGGGTATTCATTACAACCACTCTTTCTTCCTCAATCCAACTGACGTGAGTGGAATACAAATTATCTCATTTCAACTCACATGTATCGATGAGTTATTCTCTTTTGTATCATTCTACGCGATTTGCTTTACTGGGTAGGAACAAAATGGGGTTAGTGGATGGCTCTTATGTGAAAGAAAATTTTCCGAATGAATTGAGAAATTATTGAAAAAGGGTAAATGCAATTGTTTTGTTTTGGTGTTGAATTCTGTTGCAAAAGGTCGGTTAGAAGGTATTATGTATGCTACAAGTGACCAAGCTGTTTGGGAAATTTTTTTTTGAAAGATTTAATAAGGTAGATGGGTCAAGAACATTCCGTGTTCATAAAGAAATTACAACAAGGAACCTTATTGGTGTCGGTTTACTACTATAAATTAAAGGATTTATGGGAAGAAAATGAAGCTTTAGTTCCTACACCTTTGTTTAATTGTGGCAAGCCTAAAGACTCTGTGTTGTATCTTCAGAAACTGAAATTGTTTCAGTTTTTGATGGGCCTGAATAATTCTTATCAGGTTGCAAGAAGTTAAATTCTATTAATGAGTCCTATACCTTCTGTAAATCAGGCTTACTCTATGATTGTGAGTGATGAGATTCAAAAATCAGTGGTAAATACTGAAGGCTGTCACAACTTTGTATGCTAGGAATGGTGTTGGTAGTTCAAATGGTGGTAATCAAAGATTCAAGAAAAATTATAATCTAGTATGTGATTTATGTAAGTCGAAAGGTCATACAAGAAAAAATTGTTAGAAATATCCACAAGATTTTAAGTTCAAGAAGAGAGGTGAAATAATTCTGCTGGTAGGTTTGTGCATAATCTTAGGCAAGGTGGAATGCAGAACTCAATTCATGAATTTGGACAAACATCTAAGCAGTATTCAGGATCACAGATGAACCAGTATGCAGGGTCACAAATGAATCAACTTAGCCAGTCTCAGCTGAATCAAGTACAATGATGTGCACTTACTACGGACCAATATTAACAAATCCTACAGTTCTTGAACAAAACCTCACATGCAAATATGCATTCAGCTAACTCTGCTATGCACTCAGCTAATGCTACATGAATCAACATTGTTTCAACAACTTCTAGCGCGGCCAAAATTGGATAGTGGACTCAGGAGCCACTAACCATATGATGTCTGATTTAAACGTGCTAGATAAAAATTCATTGTGTAAATCAGTAATTCCAAAGAAAATCTTCTTACCTAATGGGACATTTCTCTGGTCACTCATATAGGAGCAAGTACTTTTTCAAAATGAAGTATTATCACAAATGTTTTTCACTTCAGTTTAAATTTAATTTTTTGCCAGTTGCAAAGTTAATCAGGGAGTTGCATGTTCAGCTGCCTTCTTTATTGACTTTTTTTGTGTTTCGGAAACTTTACAGTGGCAAGGTGAAGGCGATTGGTAAATAAGAAGATGGGATTATATATATTCTGAACAACTACTCTATTACTGCTGATAAAGATTTTTCAATAGTGACAAAAACTCCTACTTCTGCTAATTTAGTTCGAGTACTAGAATAGATGTAGCCACTTGAAATATGAGACTGGGACATGTTTCCACTATTGTTCTTAACAAAGTACTACATGTCAAGCAAAGTGATATTTCTGGGAGTGTCAATAAATGCATCATTTGTGCATGTGCAAAAGAAGCAAGATTATCTTTTCTAGTTAGCCATATTAAATACAAGCTTTGAATTGATACACGTGAATCTTTGTAGACCATATAAAGATGATACTTTTGATGCCAATAAACACTTTCTAACTATTGTAGATGACTACAGCAGGATGACCTGTGTATTCCTACTTAAGTTGAAATCTGAGACATGTACTGTCATTAAGCATTTTCTCACATATGTGGTAAGAACAATTAGGACTGATAATGAGACAGAGTCTGTAAACTCAGTTTACACCTCAGCAAAATGGTGTAGCTGAGAGAAAGCATATGCATATTCTAAAAATAACAAGAGCCATGAGATTTCAAGCTCACTATCTATCAAATTATGGGGTATGAATGTTCAGGCTGCAGTATACATAATTAACAGGTTACCTAGTGCTGTAATTGGGAACAAAACACCTTATCAAAAACTACATAATAGGAAACCATCTTTAGATCACCTAAGAGTACGAGGTTGCTTGTATTATTCAAAAGTTGTGAATGAAACTGATAAACTAAAATCAAGAGCTAAACCAGCAATCCATATGTGATATGCTGAATCACAAAAGGATACATTTTATATGATGCAACTAACAATAGTGTTTTGGTCAACAGAGTGTGATCTTCAAAGAAGATGTGTTTTCATTCAAAATTCAGACACAAAAAAACACACCTATATTCAACAACAATTACACTGATCTGTATGACTCATCTTCAATGCTAAATGAAGGCATGATTCTTTCAACAACAACAGGACCCCCATTTCAACCTGTTGATTCAGAAACAGGACCATCATTTTAACCTGTGGATCCAGTTGGTCCAGAATCAGTGTAAGGAAATGATATATAGCAGGACATGGATATGCAGGAATCTTAAGAGATGGGAATACCACAAGCACTGGTTCCTGAAGCTAAGGTTATTTAGCATGTTCCAAATGCTCCTATTATTGCTCAACCACCTGCTAGTCAGCAAGCTGAGAGACATTCAGGAAGAAAAAAGAGGACACCCTTATGAATGAGATATTTCATTTCTCTTAATGTGTAGGATACACCATATGCCATTTTCAAGTTTCTATCATATGATAATGTCCCACCCTCATACCAAGCATATCTAGCAAACATGTCTACCATAAATGAACCTAGAAATTTCTCTAAAGCATTTACAGACCCTAGATGGAAAGAAGCAATGGACGTAGAAATTTCAGCACTTCAAAACAATCACACATGGGATGTGGTTCACCTTCCACAAGACAAGAAATCAATAGGGTTTAAATGGATATATAAAGTTAAGTATAAGTCCACATGAGAAGTTGAGAGACTAAAAGCTAGGTTGGTTTCAAAGGGGTATAGTCAACAGGAGGGAATAGATTACCAAGAAACATTTTCACCCGTTGTAAAGATGAAGATGTGAGAACTATTTTGGCACTTGATGCACAGAACCATTGGCACATACACCAAATGGATGTATATAATACCTTCCTACAAGGTGATTTAAATGATGAAATACACATGAATCCACCGCAGGGATTTAAAATATGGGGGGGGGGGGGGGGGGGGGGGGGGGGGGGGGGGGGGGGGGGGGGGGGGGGAATGTATGAAGACTCATTAAATCATTTTTATGGACTGAAGTGAGCTCCAAGGCAATGGAACCAAAAATTGTCTGAAGCCTTAGTGAATTTTCAGTTTAAACAAAGTGAGTTGGATCATTCTCTATACATCAAGAAATCAACGAATGGAATAACTATTGTTCTAACTTATGTGGATGATATGCTCATAACTGGTGACAGTTTCAAGACTATTGAAGAAACAAAAGAAAATCTGAAGAAAGCATTCACAATGAAGGACCTTGGAGAATTGAAATACTTTATAGGGATTGAGTTTGCTAGATCCAAACATGGAATTCTAATGCATCAGAGGAAGTATACTTTATAACTCACATCTGAAACTCGGCTTAGTGGTGCTAAACCTGCAACTACTCCAATTGACACAAACATCAAGCTCATTACAAAGCATTATGATGATTGTGTGAAAACTAAGGCTGGACAGTGGGCCGGGACGACCCGACCCCGGCCCGACCCCGCCCCGGTCCCGCCCCGACCCTACTATAAAAAAAAAAAAAAAATTTAACGGGGCGGGACTCGAACTCGGGACGGGACGATGTCTCGTCCCGCCGGACCCGAGCCCGCCCCGTGCCCGCCGGACCCGAGCCCGCCCCGAGCCCGTCCCGAGCCCGACCCCGACCCCGACCCTTAAACCCCTTTGCAAAAATGGTCGTTGCACCAACGGCCATTTTAGATTATGGCCGTTGGCCAACGGCCATTTTAGGCCCCCCCCCCCCCCCAACCCCCCTACCCCTTAATATTTATTTTTAACCCATAAGTTATTATATTTACACTTTAACCCAATTTTTCAACTATAAATAACTCATTTTCTCTTCATCTTTCTCACAAATCTTCCTACAATCTCTCTAATTTCTCAATATATCTCTCTACATTGTTTGCTAAATATTCAATTTTATTAATTCATTTGGGAATTGGGAGTGAAGTTGGCAACTAGCTTGAAGATCTTCCATCGAGCAAAGTTTCAATTTTCAACCTCTCGATTACACGTCGACGTTACGTCGGCGTTTGGTACATTCGTTCCTTCATTAAATTATTATTGTCTGTTTATTTTATTTAGCGCACTTAATTTTATTGTCTTTAATTATTTATTATCATAATTAAAATGGAAGGATTAAAAGGTATGTTTAAGGGTAAGGGTAAGGGTGCTTCTTCTAGTAGAGGCAACCGGGGCAAGGGTACTTCTTCTAGTCATCTTATTCCTACACAGGATGATTTTGTTGATACTCAACATTTTCCTACAATACCATTAGATTTAGACGAGGAGTTATTTTCTGAACTCAAGAAGACTTTAATTTAGACGATGATCTAGACGATACACCCACTAATATTGATGACAACACGCCCACTAGTGCACCTTCAACTGAAATACCTCATATTCCCCCTAGTATGAGACGAGGTCCAAAGAAAAACGACCATTAAAATCGATGCATGGACATTTTTTGATAGGGACGTAGAGAATCAAGTAGCCATATGTAAAATTTGTAAAAATGTTTTAAAATTTAAAATGGAAAAGGTCACGGTGGGACGGGGGTTTAATTAGACACGTAGTAAGTGCTCATCCAACTAGGTATGCCCAATACCAGGCTTCAAAACCGGGTGCGCAAACGGCCGCTCCATCGGGACAAGGTTCACATACGATCTGTCCCGGACCAAGTACGTGGTCAAATTAACCCTATGACGGGGGAATTGTAGGCTCTAAATACAACAAACATAGAGATAGGGAAGCAATATCAAAATTAGTTGTTGTGGAGGGTTTGCCTTTTTCATTTCCTTCATCTCCCGGTTTATTCATTACATTAGAGATATATATAATCCTCGCTTTTAACGGTTTTCCTAGGTCAACTGTTAAGAGAGATGTATTTAAATTTGCGCATGAATATCAACAATATTTACGTTTTTCATTATATCATTTTAATGGCAAAGTATCTATCACGTCGATATAGGTCGTAGTACTAACGGCCATGATTATTTAACTCGTAACTTGTCATTGGATAGATTATAAATGGTCTATGCAAAAACGTATTTTAGCGTATAGATATATAGATGATAGGCACACTGGTACTTTTATTGCAGAAAATATTTATCAAGTGTGCGATTATTACGGAATTACCGATAAAATTATGACTATTACATTAGATAACGCTTCTAATAACAATTACGCAATTACAATGTTAAAAAATAGTTTAGCTCCATCTTTTCCGGACCATTTTCATATAAAATGCGCGTGCCATATATATAACTTAATTGTAAAGGATGGTCTATCACTTTTTGAAGACATTCTTAGTAAAATACAATTTGCTATAAACTTTATTTTTAAAAGTAATAAAGTACAACGTAGAAAAGAATATAAAAAAACTTGTCACGATTGTGGACTACCTTATAGAAGAATTCCACAAGAAGTATCGACTAGGTGGAATTCTTTATACGAGCAACTACTTGTTGCTTATGACTATAAATTACCTATAACTTTATTTTTTAACTCTCATAATAAAAACCCAAATTGATATGATTTTAGATAGTGATTGGGTAAAAATTTCCGAACTTATTGTATTTTTAGAGAAATTTTTTCAAGCAACAAAAGAATTTTCCGGTATATATTATCCTACTATTTCAACTATGTTATTTTATATAACTCTAATATTTTTATTACTTAGTGAATATATGGAAAAACCAAATTATAAGGCAAATATTAAAAAAATGTTTGTCAAAATAAAAAAATATTTTATTCCTATTCCTTCTATTTATATTATTGGTTCTCATATTAAATCCTACTATTAAAATAGACGGTACTAAATCACTAATTGAAACTATTTACGATTGTATAGAAGTACTACCACCTCCAAGTCCCAAAAATCTAAATCACCCACCACCTATTGAACAAACTAAAGAAGAAGTGTTGAATAGCGTAGAACACCAATGCAAAAATATATATAGATTTTATCAACAAGAAAATGCTAGTAACGTACCGGCTACCATACCATCTTCTTCATCTTCAACACAACCTCACAAAAGACATGCTTTTTTCGCGCTAGTATTGAAAGCCTCGAAAAATAGAATGTGCGGCCGTACCTCTACTAACCAAATTAGCGAGTTGGATATTTTTGTTTTGCAGGGTTCTGTACCGTATCAAGAAGTTATCAATGAAGATGGACAAGAAGACTTGCTGAAATACTTGGAGGGGGAATGAGAAGACCTTTCCGACACTTTCATTGATGGCTCGAGATGTTTTGAACATTCAAGCGTCATCAATCTGCGTCGGAAAGCGCTTTTTCTGCGAGCGGATATCAAATAGGAGACCACAGACACTCATTGGCCGGAGACAGGCTTGGAAATTGCAAGTATTATTCGAGAGATTGGATACGAGCGGAGCGGAGAAGGTGCGGTCAACCGGAGATCAACGAAGAAGATGATGAAAACTACAACGAAATCTTAACCGAAGGTAGTGGAAGCGACGTGGATCAATTTGACCAACAAATACCTATTACAACCGAAGAACCACATGAAATCATCAAGCAATTAGAACAGATTTTTTTGAAAATGTAATTTTTTTAATTGCAATTTTATTATGTAATTTGCAACTTTTGGACAACACCATAAAGTTGCAATTTAGATTTTAGACAATTGTATTTGTATTACAAAAAAATCATATGTCTATTAAATAATATAAGAGGCACAAAAACAAACCTTGGGATGTTTTTATTACACTATCTTGTTTTGTTTATTGAGTTTTTTTTATACATATGTTATTTTTAAAAAAAAAAAAAAAAAGAAAACCCGAGCCCGACCCGAGCCCGACCCGAGCCGCCCGCCCCCGATACCGACGGGATCGGGATCGGGACGGACCGGAGCAGTCCCGCCCGACCCGACCCCGCTAGGCCCGCTAGTCCCGATCCCGACCCCCCCCGGATCGTCCCGCCCCGACCCCGACCCCGCGCTGACCGGCCCCGCCGGACCGAGCCCGGCCCACTGGCCACCCTTAGTGAAAACTAATGGTTCACAGGCAGATCCTAATCCTCTAACAGATCAGACTACTTATCAGATGTTGATAGGCAAGTTACTATACCTCATTATGACAAGACCTGACATAGAATTTGGGGTCCGAACCTTAAGTCAATTTCTATAACAGCCAAAGAATCTCACCTGGATGCAGCTTTGAGAATATTAAGGTACATTAAAAATCAGCCTGGACAAGGCATATTGCTATCAAGCAACTGCAACACTCCAGTCACATCATATTGTGATGCTGACTGGACTTCATGCCCTCAAACAAGAAAATCAGTTTCAGGTTATTTGGTAAAAGTAGGAGACTCACTAGTATCTTGAAAGTCAAAGAAACAGATAACTGTGTCTAGAAGCTCTGTAGAAATTGAATACAGAAGCTCAGCTACTAGTGTTACTGAACTTATATGGCTACTTGGTTTATTGGAAGAACTGGAAGTAGAAGTGAAGCATCCTATCAACATCTTTACTAATAGCAAGGCAGCAATGCAAATTGCAACAAATTCAGTCTATCATGAGAGAATCAAACATCTCGAGATTGACTATCACTTTATAAGGGGAAAAATAATTCAAGAATTGGTGACAACAAACTATATATCAACCAAGGATCAACCAGCTGATTTATTGACAAAAGGACTCAACAGAATGCAACATTGCTACCTCAGTTTCAAGCTGATGTTCAGAACATCTTAACTCTTCCTAGCTTGAGGAGGAGTGTTGAGAGAATGAGAGATGGGGTTGCTTAATCTCAAGGGCAGTATAATCATTTACCAAAAGTATAGTTAGTTAAGAAGGTGGTTAATAAATTGTTAACTATTTAGCCTATAAGAGGCACTGTACACAGACTACTTATTCATTCAATGAAATCATTTCTTTATTTCTATCACATTCTTCATCTCAATTCATCCTCTTTAGGGTTCATGCAATCTTGTATCTCAATTTACAACAGTACTTACTCCAACTTTAATTCATGAAGGTCCAATTAATCACCAGCTATCCTTAGCATTTAAGCCATGGGGGCACCTAACCTTGTCCCCTCTCAGGCAAAGCTGTATATCCTTAATTAGCATTTAACTTGCTCTTGAAAGGAACCTTCACATAATATTTTTCACTAGGATATATGTCATTAATCACTAGGGGTACCCCTACACCACCCCCTTCACCATCCTATTATCGAAGTGCCAACAAGAAAATAGCCTTTTAATTGTCTTTAAAACTCTAGGCTACATGTATATATAATGGACTAAACACAGCACCATTCATATTCAAAAAATTGCACGGCTTTCCCTTCAAAAATCGTTGTCTTTAATTTTTGCCCTACTTCTCATTTAATAAAAAATTGTGGACCAATATATCCTTATTAGTTGGTCTACAAAATCAGAGATATCGGATTCATTTCCATCAGAGTAAAAAAAGAACAATTTCGCAAGACAAGGTTTACAATGTCACAAGGCAATATTTTGATAGAAACTGTGTCTATTCGCGAAAAGATATATAGAAACTATGTCTTGTCCGATATAGTTATGTAGTACTAATTCGCTAGGCAAGTTTTCATAGAAATCTTTTCGCGAATAGGTATGATTTCTATCAAAATCTTGTCTTGTGAAACTAGGTCACAGATCCGAATTCCTTTTTTATTTTTTCAATGTCAGATGTATTTTCGGTCACTTTTTGATACTTAAATTACCGAAGGCCAAAAATTAAAGAACTTCAATTTGAGGGACAAAAATTAAAGACCACTCCAAAATAGCACATTAGTGCGAATTGCTCATTCATATTTAAGTAATGTCCCTATCACTTTCTAGGAATAAGTAGATAAAGCTTTTCCTTTTCTTAGCCTTTGACAACTCTTTATTACATTCTTTGTTCTCCCAATAGCTACAATCAATCCATATGACAATTTTTTTTTTTTAGTCACTCTAAAAAAAATGATATATTTTATTATTTGATAATATTTTAATTTTTTTTTATATTTTACGCTTAATAAGATGATCTATAACCATACAAATATATTTGTCTTGTTTTAGACCATAAAATTTAAATATTTTATTTTATTTTTTAAACTCTATACTCAGTCAAACTATATCATATAAATTGGAACGGAGGGAGTATGAATTAGTAGATGTGTTTTATGGCTTTTGTAACAAAGCATTCTGCTTTATGGGAATCCTAGCTCATCCCACTAAGTAATACAGAAACATATCCCTTTTAATTATTTTTGCCCTAAATATTCTTATACCGGATAATGGCATCACAACTGACAAATAGGAACATATGATCGAATTAGATGCTTGGAGGGTTGTCAACAGAGATAAGAATGACAAAACCCTTTTAGTAATTAATTATTTTTGCATCATGACTTGTCCTATTGATCTAACTATGCTAGGACTAAAAATGTTTAGTGAAACAAGCGTAAATTCTCCAGAAAATCAATTAGAAAAAAGGTTTCCTACTGGTAAGAGAGAGAGAATATACATATCTGCCTAAAAGTTGTTGGGAACTCTTAAAACTTCATTTGTTTATTTATTCAGGCAAAATTACATTTGATTTTGACCAATGCTCAAGTTTGGAGGTTTGGCAACTGCTTATTGCTTCTCTTTATTTAGGTTGAATATGTCCAATGCCCCTTAAATTTGTGAGTAAATTTCATTTAGATCTTATTTCGATTGAGCACATGATAAAGTATTCATATTCGACACTTCTCGCTCAAAATTTTAGAAAAGCTTATGCACGTGTTTTGAAACGTCCATTATGTAGATAAGTTAACCACTTAAAAGTAAAATATATCACATCCTTTAATTATATGCATTAACCTCAATGGACCGTAAAATCTCAAGCTTGTTCCAATTGATGTTGATGTAAATAATTTTAAAAAATATATTTTATGTCATTAACTTATCTACTTGAAGAGTGCTTGGGAAAGTGCGCATTAACTTTTTCAATATATGAGCCGAAAGTGTATGATAGGATCACTTTATAATGTATTCAGATGCTCCATTGAAACGTGTCATAGTTCGAGTGTCTAATGAAAATTTACTGACAAGTTTAAGGGACTATCTATGTATTCAACCCTTTATTTAACATAAAGTACTGGATTCCTAGAGATAATAAAATTGTAAGAGCTGTTCAAATGTAATGCTTAGATGACTCCCAGAAATTATTACTCCCAACATACGAGAAGATTATAACAGTGTGATGATTTGCTCTCTCAAAACTCCAACAGTCTGGCGCTATACATTTTATCTACAACAAATTAGGAAAAATGTTAACAAAAGCAAGTTTCATCTGTCATTTCGCGATTCATTCTAGCCCTTCTACACATATTATACATGACAGAATAACATAATAGCCAAGGAACTCTCGGTCCTTCAAACATGAAAGAATGTATTATTTTGGGACTCAAAATCGGTAAACACCACCTTTTTAGAGCGGTAACAACATAACCAAGCTAGAGGAAACGAGGGGTAGTCGACGAACAAAATAATTACAGTTGAAATAGCAAATCTTGATCCGTTTCTGGGGTGAAGCTGATCATGTACCTCTAGAAATGGCCAAGTCCCATACTCTGCAGCACATTGGTTAACAAAAGGTTTGCATGTTCATCTATCCTTTTCGCTGGCTGATAAATCGGATTTTGGTGAAGCAGCAGAGGATTACGCTTTCCACCTTCCTTGATAGAAAACATTGCAATCCTTCCTTGAGACAACCATACAATGTCGTTGCAACAAAGGAAATAATTCTCCTTTCATCCATTCGCGTGATACCTCAATCAGTTTTCCCCAATTTAATATGGATCCTTTTGTTTCCTAATATGTATGGTGATAAGTTTTAGAATCAAAAGCTTCTGGTCTCGTTCAGGGGGTCATAGTCGTAAGCATCACCAGCCTTGACAAAGCGTCCCTTCACACGCCTTCTCACATCAGCCCTTGCCTTGCGAGATTCATATCTCACATGCTTATCAAATCTACACATTTAAACTCACAGTTAGAAGAGACGAACAAAGAGAATAAGCAAAAAGCCAAAAGTTAGAGGAAGCTTCTCGACCTCTATAATGTACCAACACATCCTCAATAAGTTAAACTGCTGAACATAAATGTGGACAAAATTTCTTGACTTAAAAGAGTACAAGGAAGTTAGGAGTGGCAAACGAGCGGGTCGGATCGTATATGAGCGGATCGATAACGGGTTAAACAAAAACGGATAAAATATCCGATCCGTCCATATAGAACACGGACAAAAAAATGGGTTAACCAACGGATAATAACCCAGAAAGCAAGAACTCATGAAAAATAACAAGTAGACAAATGGATATTGACAATGTGGATATCCATATTATCCATCTGGATATCCATTTTCTGGTGGATAATATGGATAATATCCATATTTAATCCAATTTTTAAATGGTCAGTTATCCAACCCATATCTAATGACGATTGGATGGTTACTTGTTTTCTTTAACCATTTTGCCAGCCCTACATGCAATGATTTTTGAATTACGCAAATTTAATGAAAAATAAGATGCCAAAATTAGGAGAAGCACTGCTGCCTCCAGAACCAGAGATTGCCCATGCAATCGCTTTGCATGGTAAATTCTAAGGAATCCAGACACTTTCATTCAGAACAGCACCATTTCTTCTGAATGGAACTAAGATACTACTCGCCGGTGAAGTTTCGCTGGTTAGTACAAGAGAACTCACTTGCGGGTCTTCTTCTTTTCCTTGTAGCGCAATACAGCATTGCTTCTGCTACTTGACGCTAATGAACTTTCAGGATACGGATGGGACCATGGTGGTTCTCCCATAAGTAGCATTGTGGAGGCTCCACATTCTTGGTAATCCTCAGCATTGTTCTCTCCCCCGAGGTTAGAAAATGAGAGGATGGACGCTTGCCTCGCAAAGCAAATGGTAGGTTGTGTTTTGCAGCTCATCAGGGAGTCTGCGGACTCTGCATTGCTACATGCTGGCTGCATCGTCATTACCCTTCGCATCGACGACCCCTGGTAAATTATTCATTGAGTCAAGTTCATGCATGTTTAGGTATGATTAGAAAGACTTTCATCATGATAAAAAATCAAGAATAATCACAGACGAAGAGATGAATACATCAGAACACAATGTAAAAACATAAATCAGTCACAGATCATTCAAAGGAAAGAAAGAGTAGGTAAGACTTTCTGTTAAATAGGAAGAGATGAATGTGTTATGTTTTTGTGTAGTAGAAGACCCAGTATAGGAATATCTTGTTCAGTGGTCTTACAAAATCCTACAACGATCAGTTCAGGTTCCTGATGAGTCATCCAACATAAACACAGATGCTGGGATCTATTTCATATCCATGCAGCATTATCAAAACATGGGCAGAAAAGAAAAGAATATTTCATGGAAAAGAAAAGAAAAGAGTTTCATGGAAATATCTTAAGAATCACTTTCATCCCTAGAAAAGATATGATTTGCACGCGTCAAATAATACAATATGTACCACCTCCGATCATGGTAATCACTTGCCAGCAGACAACTTCTAAACAACGGATATCATGTTATTGATTCAACAACTATCAGTGAATACAGTTCCCAGATCTATGCACTATCTATTCCTTATAAAAAAAAAAGATCTATGCATTACGGTTACTTGAATGTATTAATTAGGAAGTAGTGTATCTCCTGCCCCCACCCTTTAAAAGGAAAAAAGACCTCCACATACAACCAAGGATACAAAAAGAAAAAGAAGCTAAAAGATAATGTATTCTGTTAACATTACGAAGAGCCATTTTCACTACAAGTTGTATAACACTCTCAAAACAACTATCCAAATGAATATTCTGTTAACTCTTGTCCACAATAAATTTTTACTAGGAGAGGGGAACCAGAGGTCTACCACTTTTTAATAGTTAAAACACATCTCATTTCCTTTGCTTGTAGCCAAAACATAAACCTACCAGGCTACCACACAATATAAATTCATAAAATGTATCCAAACACATGATATTTGGCATTTCGATCAAAGTGTTAGCAATAAAAACAGAGACATGATCCGAAACCTAAAAGGACAAACAGCAGAAGAATAGAAAGTTCCAAATATTGATCCAAGTAAAATCAAAAGGTGTAACAAATTAGTACTACGCAAATCCTGCCCATAATGTAACACGAAATGATATAATCAACTGGATCATCAATCATCACAAAATGATTTAGGAGGGATAGATCATCCTTCATAATGCAAAACAATCTAGTTTCTAGAATCTCAAAGTAGATCGATCATTATTTTATTGGGTATCAGTCACAGGTCACATATTTTTGGCTCACAGTAGAAAACTTTCTTGATGGTAAGAATTATGTTCTCTTAGCAGTGTTGCAGTTCTCTACAACAACTACTAATCTTAGTCCCAATCAAATTGAGTCGGCTGTATGAATCCTCATTGACCATGTTTCTCCATTTAAATTTATTTTGGGGCAACATTAGACAAAAATTAAAATTAAAGATAAAAGGTACTAAAATTTCTCTATATTTTCTCCTTGCATAAAAATCGCTCATAGGACTAAAAGACCCCTAGAAAGCATAGGGACCAAAAGTAAATGTATTAACATGACTAAAACATATACCAAACTAATTGGTATAGCTTTATAACTTTTTTTTTCATTGTGCACAATCATTCGCTAAATTTGCATGGATTCCAAGAGATTGTAGGTCTTTCGAGACAATTTTCTTGCATGTGATTTTAGATCTACCTCGTCTCCTTTTAAAACCTTGCTCACCATGGTTTCACACCTACCAACCGGTACAGTTGGGGTCGATGCAAAACATGACCAAGCTATCTCAAGCGGCCTTGTCTCATTTTATCCTCAACGCAAGCTACTTACAGCTCTCTGATATAAACAAATTTATGAGGTTGAAGTCCTCTTCACATGGATAAGACCACTCCATAAAGGTTGCAATGTTGAAAGACTCCGTGTTGCCATATGACCTGGTACTAGTAAGGTCAAAAGTATTGGTCAAGTTGAGATTTGTTTGTCTAAGTGGAAACTACCATTTAACTGGAGACTTCCCAAAATAGCCAAAACCCCAAAAAGAAATCCAAGTATATCTGATCTTTGTGCCTTGCTTATAGCTTATAGTTTTGCCAGGTAAGATTTAGTATGACTCAGCTAGCATAAGCACATTCTCTGGTTCAGTTAGATATTGTATGGCGTTTCTGCATTTGCCCCTTCAAATAGTTAGAAATCAAAACTGCCTATTAAAAGTTCTATCTATATTAGAAACCTTAGTGAAGTGTCAACTGAAAACCACTATCTACTCTAGACAAGGTAACAAGACCTTAATCCGTATCATAGAAGCTACAGAAAATTCTGAAGTTTTCGAAATACTGATTAGTCGGTCATCTAGAGCACAAGTTCTGATGTACTGACTTTGCCCTAATTATGAAACATATAACGATGGCTAAGATGCCAATGAAGAAAGGGGACACCTAAATAAAGCAGCATAAAGAAAAGTGGTGAAAACTCACAAATTAGGACAAAAAGAGGGGACAAAGAGGGCATGCTTCATACAAGTATCACTGTATCAGAAAGAACAGCAAGTAAAATGATACACTTACTAGTCTATAACTCAACTGATAGTACACACCGTATAAGTTCTTGATCCACCTAATAGACTAATGAAAGCAAACCTTGTGCATCAAATCCTAATATTTTTACAGTACATGACAACACTGAATTATGCAGGACTGATAATGTTAATTGTAAGAATCACCTCAACAGCATCGGCATCTTGGCAGCTGGAACCAGAAACTGACATATCTTTCGTCCCAAATAATCCATCAATGTCGTTATTCTCGAATAGCTGATTTGTATTATCGAGAGAACCACTGAATAGCTCTTCATAATTTTCAAAACTCAAGTTCACTTCATCCATATTGAAATCTTGAGAGAAAGGATCATCCTCATATATAGTTGAGCCTTTTACTCCAGAATAGCAGCCCTGTGTAAGAATAACATCAACATAAGCAACTTCCAAGAAGTGTTGGGTCGAATGATTTAGAAGTGTTAAGTTGACACACGTTGTGGATAATCATTCTCAAACTTAACGTAATAAAATGATGCAGTGCAATTAAATGCTTGACGGAGGATATAAAATTCTCCCACGAGGCTGAATAAATAATCATAAATTAGAGTTCATCTTCCTCTACACTTTTAGACCTCTTACTACTTCACTAATCTCAAGTAGCACTACAAAAAAGAACTGTCAGCTCTGCGACATATCAGCAAGAATTATTAGCTTCTCATTATAAGATATATTTGAAAACCTATATTACCTTTGATGAAGGGAAATTCACAGATCCAGCAATTTGCTCCACCTTGTTTAGCCTGTTGCCAAGAGCAGGCGTAGAGGATCCCATCAGAACGTTTGATTTGTCTGAAATATGTATTTCACTCACTTCAACTGTAGCAGATGTATTATGAGAGTTGAACTTTCCTTGAGGAGGGGCTTGGATATCCGCAGGTCGGTTGTCTGTGATGCTCAATGAACCTATTCCTTTCTTACAAGTTGAATCATCACCTGAAGGGTTATTATCTAAGAGAAATGACCAGATAGTAGAAAGTTCTGCAGCGGAAGGGCATCCAGTATAACAACTAAGAGCTTGTCTCTTATCAGAACCAGCATGAGCAATACAATCACAGTTCTTGCAAAGAGAAACCTTCTCATCAATACGTCTAACAACAGCTGGTTGTGAATTACATCTTTCGCATAAAAGTGTCCTGGAATGGCGCTGTGAGAGGGCATTCGCGGAATGCACATTGCGATCACACGACAAACATAAGCAAGCTGCATCAGACCGGCAATATACAATTGACCGCTGCTCCCTACAAAATTCACATATACGACCCATCACTTCTCCTCAGTAACCTTAGACAAAAACCAGTCTGTAAATCTTCTTCAACGAAAAAGTTCAGAATTTCAAGTTGCTTCCCGGTATGTGCTAATTTGTGCTTCCGCTGTACCAGGGAATAGAATCTGCATTAATTAAAAGCCAAATGAATAGACTACAACCCTATCTTTCATATATTAAGATGTTTGCTCATCCATAGAGAAAAAATTCAAGAATTCAAACTTAGATATCGGTAAAACAAAATTCCATTTAAAATAGAACATTAGCTGTTTAAGTTAACAGAAAATGCAAGTGATAAAATATGCCAACTTCACTCAGAAAAGGAGAAATTATCTACAGCAAGAAGCAACATCTTTTTCCTTTCCACACAATAACTAATCTACCAATCAATCTCTCTCTCAATTACAAATTATTTGGGGAAACTCTATGGATCTTTTTCCTAAATTTTGCTCTATTCAAATTGAGTATCCAAAGTATATATCAAAGTTAAATTACTTTTTAAATCTATTCTTACAGCAACCCTCCTCCTTTATCTCGACCTGTTATATTATGTGAGCTGTGTAAAGGCAAAATCAACTAAAACAACCACAAATCCTTTCAATTTTTTCCAAACAAGAGAAGAGAAAAAAAGTCAAATATAGCTCAAGCTGTAGACTTGGAGAAGTTCACATAAAAACAAGAAAATATGAAAAGAGTACACATATGACATATCGACTGGAAAACAGCTAAATTCTCAAAATGAATCTTGAAATTATGAAAAAAATCGAAAATTCAACGACCCCACAAACAGATCAAAAAGCAAAAACTACACAATCTCAGATGAAGAACAAGCAACCCCATCCGAATTAAAAAAAGAATCAAGAAAGTACAAACAACTTTTACCTGATAATATAACTGTGAAGCTGACCAAAAAAAAAAGATTAGTAAGAAATATATAAACCCCGTTTTATTTGTTTGCAGCTTTTAGACCGTACAACAAAAAACAATGAACAAGAAAGATCTGACTGTCTGTGTCTACTGTTTGAGGGTAAGGGGATTGGGTATGCTGTTGAATAGTTGAGAGTTCTGATAACAATAACAATAAAATATCTATAAAAAGTGCAAGGAGAGAGAAAGAAGGGAAGGGGAAATATGTGGGACCCTGTTTTCATGTCCCCACTTGAAATGGAAATATATAATTTGTTCCTTTTTCTCCTATATTTTTTTTTATATTTAGCTTTTCGGCTTACGTCAGACTATTTTTGAAGATATTAATCCATGTCTCTCAACACTACTACCAGTAAATCGCGGGATGTGCCTGAATAAACAGGGTTTGAGAATAGAGCAACTGATATCACCTACAAAGTCATACCCCATAAGAGAACAAATTAATCCCACCAGGGTTCGAACTCACGTTGCAGGCCTCCAGCAGAATATTAAATTCCCTCTTTTTTTCTTTATATGTGTGTAATTTGGCATTTGTGTATTGTTTTTACCAAAGTGTTTTTTGTGTATTCATATCAGGAGTAATATTTCTTATGCTTGAGCATTTTAACCTTTTATATACAATGAAATGGAAAATGGACTCCTTATATGAATTTGGACAAATGGACCTGGACAATTCTCTCAACCCCAAAAGCTAGCTTATAGGATTAGTATTGTCCAGGTCCATATAAGAAGTTCATGTTCTCATTTCATTTTCGACGTGGGACTCTTAACACTCTCTCGCACGCCTAGACCTCGTTAACTGGAGCGTAGACAATATAATTTGGGGGCCCAACATCGACGAGAAAAGAATTTGAATGAGTCTGGCTCTGATACCATGTAAAGAATGGATTTTGGATCTAACTCAATCCCAAAAGCTAGCTTGTATGGTGAGAATTGTGTACATATAAGGAGTACATGTTTTCATTCCATTTCTGATGTGAGACTCTTAACATATATAACTCTAATAGTTTTTGAGTTTAAGTTTTATGCGTGTAAAAAATATTTTACATAATTAAATTATACAAAAATAATTATAATAGTTGTATTTTAAGTTTATATACTGATAGTATAAGAAATATTTATGTAATCAAATGATTTATTAGATCATTATATATAATTTGTTTAACAAATATTAATTGATAATTTGATTAAATGAAAATTAACATGCAGTCACAAATTAAAATTCGCTGGTTGTAAAAAATTCTTCACAGTATAATGTATATGACGTAAAGTTAAATACTAGTAATTGATAATTTAAAATATTTGATAAGTAACTTGCTTTATCTAGTTAAATTATATTGAATCTGTATATTATTAGTGTATATGGAGTAATCTAAATTTATAACACAAACTGAAATTTCAAATTGCGACCTTTGAATATACTGTAGTATTAGACTTATAATATCTTACTTTGTGTAGTAATTTATGTGACATTCTTTATTTTTTAATTAATTTCAAAAAATGACTTAGTTTTATATTTAGTACAAACTAATTGACTTTTCATTAATCTTGATGAGATGATGTATAATCACAAAAAAAAATCTGACTTATTTTAAATATAAAAAAAAAAAAAAAAAACTGTATCCAGTAAACTTCCTTGACTAAATATGTTCACACTTTACTCTATCAGTCTATTGTCAGTATTGTGTATAATAATGTGTTGAACTTTAGCATAAAAAAGTTATGTTGAATTCTGATGAAAAGGTCCATAGGTAGGTGCAGTGTAGGGCTACTACTAATTGCTTGCAGACATTTCAATAACACTTGATGGGCATGTGTTAGTTAAAACAGATATTTATAAATATATAGTTAAACCTAATAGGATTGTCCTTTGTATAGTTGATACTTGGTTATGTTCTAAAATTATTTTAGAACTAATTTAGATCATCAAATTCAAGTGAAAGCGTTTAACAATTAATCCATATAAATTAAGCCTGTATAATTAGCTCACCTTAATGGAGTAAAATCTCCAATTCTTGAAATTTGTTCTTGGATGAAAATTGATTAAAACATGACACATTTATCCTAAGATGAACTCAACGAGAAGTAAAATATCGTGTGAAACAAAAAATAAGTTCATTTGATTCTGCTTTTTAATACGAATATAAACCAGTTATGATAAAAGATAGAGTAGTCAAGTAATTCAGAAATGAAAGAGGCCTTATGAATTAAACGTGTGAGCTATTAACTTCTACTATATTTTTTTTGAAGAAACAATTCATTGATCAAAACCTTATCAGGACTCAGGAGAAAGATAAACATATATTTTGATTTTCTTTTATATTATCTGTGAGAGCATAATCTATTTTCTGATGATTAGAAATTCTCATAACTTTTCTCAACCTTAATAAATTAATCAAAAGATTACTATGGAACAAAAAATAAATTGTTGTAGTAGTTGGCAACTCTCAATTGTTTAGTAATGACTTGCCTTACTTGTCTATTGTAATTATTCAAAGGAAAAGGGAAGGAAAGAACAATTCTATTACCTTCGGCAAAATGAGCCGATGAAAATATAATCTGTCTAACCCGTCCAAGTTTGGGCAAGTTATTGACTCACATATTTATTAACTCAACCCATTTTAGTCTAACTCATTTCAGTTGATCAAAAAATGAGTTGATATATAATTCAAATTGACTCATGAAGTATCTTGTCAAAATATATTCACAAAAATATTTTCTTATTTGATAGGTTATATATATTCATAATAAAAAATATATATAGTATACTAAAAATTATAAAAGTTGAAATAATGCAATTAAGACTTAGTATGATTTGGACAGGTAGAGTTATGACTCGCATTTTAACCCATTTTAGCCCAAATATCTTTTGAGCGGGTTAATAACCTGTTTATTTATTAACTCTACTCATTTAAGCAGCCCAAATTCAATCCAATCCGCCATTTGACACTTTTGACTTCTCAATATGATTTTCTTTACATGTCTTTTATCTCTTCTTGTTAGTGCTGACATATACTACCAACTACAAAGCAAGGTTTTAAGTCTATAACTTTACGTTTAGATGTGAGCTAATTTGAAAACTTGAAGTTTCAAAAATAGTTTGCTTTCTGAAACACTAAATTTGTTTTAAATTTCAGTTCTCTTAGAGAAATTTTCCAAAAACTAATTTTATTTGGCTTTGGTTCTAGATATTTCTGACTTACATCCAAAATATAAACTTACTAGATATGTTTTGCTAGATGTTAGAATAGTTCTATTATAACCAAACCAATTTTATTGTGATTTATTTTTTCAAAAACTCTGCTTTCCGCCCAAAATCAAACTGCAAAACAAACACAATTGTGTGCATATATGTTTTCGAAGTACATTTTTTTCCTAAAGAAATCCATGAAAAAATCAAACTAAAACAAGATATGACGATTACTCTTTATGTTTATTAATTTTATATATGATGATTGTCTTTTTATTTGTTCATAAAAGATTGATATTTTTGAATACTTGAAACTTCCCTAATTCTTTACCTTTTGAATTTAACTTGAATGATACGAGTTATATTTAACGTATAATATTATAGAAGTATTTTTGATATATTATGCACATTTAGTTTATATGTCAGAAATCTTTTTGTCATTTCCTTTAAATCCAAATATGTGATATATATATATATATATATATATATATATATATACTAGTCTCTATAAACATGCAGTTGCACGTTACTTCCAATCAATTTCAATCATAATAACAAATATTAGATAATAATATTTATAATTATATATATTTATTTTATGAGTTTCAAAAATCTGTATATTAACCAACTACTTAATTGTAGGAAGTTAATTTGATTCATAAATCATTGCAAACTCAGTTCTTATGCACTCATCGAAATTATCATATGTGAGTACTCATTATTCTGATTTCCACGCTCTCGGCTAACGTTTATGCATTAAGAAGTTGGGAAAATAAATAAAAAAGGTTATTTTCATGAAAAATATTTCAAAAAACTAATATCTCTGAAGGGGCTATGGAACAATAAAAATAAAATAAAATAAACTCGAATGTCAATTCTATTTCCGAATGTCGGAAATTATGTCGTCTGACACCAGTAACAACACTTTAGCAAAACATAAAACTTTGAAGAGTAAATGCAGCGAAAATTTAAAGATCACACAAATGTTTTAATTTTTCATAAGTTATATATATAATATAACTTATGATGGTCAATGACAAAATGTATTGTATATATATTATATACAAATATATAAAATTCTTTCTTTATAGATTTACAAGATAAAATGGAAAGGAATTAAAAGTTGAAGTCGTAGATGACTTCTGCTTGAAAAATCTAAGTAGACATAGACAACCTCTCATTACAATCGCTCCATAAAAAACTAATCTAGAATCTAAACAACAATTGTAATGTTGGACAGAATGTTGTCAACACACTCAGGCAACACTGGTGATCCAGATTTCTGAGATGAAATCCCTAGAGCTCTTTTGGTATTTTTACTTTCTAGTTCTGGATATCGATACTATGTAGTAACATCTCTATTTATACTAGAAGGTCTTCCTTGAAAAACTCATCGATCAGTTGTGGAAGTTGAGAGAAATGTGGACTCCTGGTGGGATTGGTTGGAGAAGATCGGGGAGTAATAAGCCAACAGCTTTGGCTTGATCCTCACGACAAGCAAAAACTTTTGACTTAGTCCTCACTTGCTTTTTACCAGCTCATTTTTACCTCGCCAAGTCATTTTTACCTCATAGTAATATTTACACAAATATTACTGCATCGCGTGAAGTAAGGATAAATCTGTTCAGAAAATGTTGGTCCGAAAGTTGTGCAACATTTGTCCCAACATACTTACACATTCATATCAATACTTTAGGAGATATGTTGAGTCAAATTTCACAACACCGAATCCAACATTAACAATCTCTATGCTTTGGGATTTCACAAATACAACTGGAAATAAAGTATCAGCAAAACGTGCATTAGATGCATTACTCTATACACATCAAAAATAATTTTGAAATTAAATATTCCCGTCAAAATGGAAATCTTTAATTTTTTTCATTCGCCTAAAAGTTTCCAAGTTATGAATTCGAATCTCAGCTCAGTCAAAAATTAAAAAATATCACAAGATATTGTTTACCTGCAAACTCTGCCTTAAACTCTACCTTAAGGCAGAGTTTGCCTTCAGGCATAAAACAAACTCTATCTTGACACAGAGTTTGCCTTATGCCTGAAGGCAAACTTTATGAGTTTACAGGCAAACTCTGCCTTGTGAAATTCAAACTATACATTGCGAATTCATTTTTAATTTTTAACTGAGCGGAGGTTTGAACGCAGGACCTCAGGGTATTTTCAGTCACTTTTTAAGCGAAGAGCAAAAAATTAAAGACCAATAATTTAGTGGGCAAAAATTAAAGACTAGTGCCTTTGAAGGGAAATCGGCGCAAAAAGTGTTGAATTTATACTTAATGGGGCATAAATAATTATTTAAGAGCAAAGTCATGCCCAACATTTTTTGTGAGACTAGTTATAAGGCCCGTGCTAAGCCCAAATCCAAAATATAAAAATTATAATATTTTAATTAAAAAAGTATAATTTATATCATATTTTCTTACCCCATAACTAATATAATTTAGAGGCACATTATATGTGTATGGTTGGTAAGTCTTCATAATTATTAGAGTCTCTAAGTCATTAATTAGATAGTTATTAAAAAAAAATCTGAGGAAAGAGGTGTGGCAGGAGAATTAGCAAATATCAAAGGAATACAAATGACGACAGCTTGTAACGTAGCATGATTCAAATTATATGGCAAAATAGTTAAAATAGTTACAACTCGATGAAAAGCATAAATTAAAATAAAAGAAACAATTGTATTTTATGAGTATATAAACTTTTTATTTATAGAGAGAAATAGATTGTTTATATTTATTTAATTTTAATTTCACTCATGTTAATTTAAGCTTGGTATTAGACGACATTAAGGAAAAAAACTAAATTCATTAAATGTCTAAATTTTAATTTTAAAATATTAAATTAATCTAATATAATTTAATTTCAAATTTTAATCAAATAAACTCTCGAAAAATAAAAATTGCCACATAAATTAAACGGAGAGAAGTAATTAGTAAGATCTAATTGCTTCAGTTGAAAATGAAAATGTGGCTCCAAAATAGCCTAAATTTTACCAAAATGTACACAGGCAAATAATGTACAGAGTAATTCAATATTCCTCCTGTCCATAATATATACTACTTCCGATTCAAAATAAATGTCCATTTAGTATTTTTTACACCCCTTCAAAAATATTAATTCGTAGAAAAAATAGGTATTTTGACCAAAATACCTTTAATTAATAAAATTCTTGCTATTTTATTACATTGAGTAAATAACGGCAAATCTGAAAAAATAAAGTTATTTCATTCTTGATTTTGTAAGTAGATACTTGTTTTGAATTAAAATAAAAAGCTAACTGATATTTTAAATAAGAGGAAGTAGTGTTTTTAGCTTCGGCACACTTCTCACTTCTTAAGAAATCATTTATCCTTAAAAAGTTAAAAGTGATTTCACTACAACAATAATAACATAACCAGTGAAATCTCACAACGTGGGTTTGGAAAGGCTAGAGTGTACACAGACCTTATCTCTATCTTGGTAGGTAGAGCGGCAGTTTTCGAGAGACCCTCGGCTCAAAGCAAAGCATAATCACAAGCAAAACAAAGCAAGAGAAACGGTCAGACTCAGACAAGAAATTAAAATAGTATGAACATGCTGATAACAAAATCGAATACGTCATGGTAGCACATTCTAACAAAAGGAAGCATTAGCTAACACAACTAAATAAGATAAACAAAGTACATCAAAGAACACATAGCAACAAAAATCAAACTACATGGGACTATAAAGCAATACTGTCATCTTAAAAATAATGTTAAACAACTCAGTCAACCACTTCAAACCTGCCCTGCCTACGCTCTTTCAAAATTCAACTGGGTCTCATCAGGCCCGGTCGCTCGTCTCATACGCATCCTGCGAACAACACCCTTAACCTCCTCAACCTTAATGCTTCTACAATACCCAAAATCTCGGTACCTACCAGAATGCTCTAGATCTCCCAGCACAATGTCTCTATCTCCTTTTTCGTTCAAGAGTTTATGGAAGTAAGATTGTCACATCCGCCTAATATGCGCTTTCTCCACTAGTACTTTGACGTCTTCGTCCTTGATGTACCTCACGTGATCCAAGTCACGGGCACTCCTCTCCCTTGCCTTGGCTAGTCTGTACAACTTCTTATCCCCGTCTTTCTCCTTTAATTCCACATACAGGCGTTCAAAAGCCGCCGTTTTTGCCGCCGTAACCACTAGCTTTGCCTCCTTCCTCTCCATCTTATACAGTTCCCTATTCGTTCACTTCTCCATCTCATCCTTGTTTTCTACCAATTTTGCATATGCCGCTTTCTTCGCTTCCACCTTCTCTTAAACTTTACCATTCCACCACTAGTCCTCGATTTTCACTATGGTTACCCCGCGAGGCTCCTAACACTTCTCTAGCTATCTCCCGAATACAACTGGTCACATCATCACTACTCCCCCAAGCACCATTGGCCATCAACCTCTCCTCCATCTCATTTGCACTAGCCATTGTCAAACTCCCCCATTTGATTCTTAACCCGTCATCCATAACCCTCTTCTTCTTTTCTATCTTGATCTCCAAATTCATCACCAAAAGCTTATGTCGAGTTGTAAGATCCTCCTTCGAATAACCTTGCAATCTTTACAAAGACCTTTGTCAACCTTCCTAAGGAGAAAACAATCAATTCGAATCTTAGCTACCGAACTACGGAATGTCACCAAGTGTTCCTCCTTCTTCAGGAATCTCGAATTGACTATCACCATCCCACAAGCTCTAGCGAACTCCAAAAGTGAGACGCCTCCCCCGTTCCTGTCCCCGAGTCCAAATCTTCCATGCACGTCGTCATGAAAGTGATTGGTATGTCCATTGAAATCCCCTCATACAAATAACTTCTCAGTGGGTGGTATACCTCCCACCACTTCGTCCAAATCCTTCCAAAAATATCTTCTCCTCATCGTCCAATCCCGCTTACGGCACATAAGCACTAATAATGTTCATAGTGAACTCTCTAAGTACCAATTTAATCGCCATCATCCTGTCATTGACCCTCCTCATCTCTACCACCTGATCCCTTAGCTCGCTGTCTACCAAAATGCCTACCCCATTCATATACTTCAACCTACCCGAGAATTAAAACTTATACCCACTTACATCCTTAGTCTTAGGTCCTACCCATTTGGTCTCCTGGACACGGGCTATATTAATCAGTATCTTCTTAATAATCTTAACTAGCTCTATGGACTTTCCCGTTAAAGTCCCAATATTTCAAGACCATATCTTAGCCTAGCATCTCCCTTACTCCACTTACCCCCCAACCCTCACCCCCGTCCCCGACCGAGAACATGACCCTAGTCTACCATCATTTATCAAAGCCACTAAAACAAATATAAAATAATAAACTAATCAAACGTTTACCCGAAAACAGGAAGAGATCAAAGTGCAAGCACAAGTTAACAAGAATTAGAGGCAAGTAAAACCACTACGCCAAGAATGTCATAACAAAAGACAAGAAACGGCAAAATTTAACAACAAAGTTAAGGACAAAGAATGGATACGGGCAACCGGAGATATCAACTTCAGTTGAATCGAACATGTTTGTCGATGAAAATCATTGTTCATTGGTACTGTTCACCAGCACCGAAAGTATTGTTCACTTAAATTTTCACCAAAAAATTGAGTACCTGCATAGATCTACGAGAAAAAGAACACAAGAACAAGAAAAGAAAAAAAAACAAATGAAATTTTGTACAAAAAAAAAATAAAATTCCGTCTCCGCCGGTGGGTGGTCGGAGCGGTGCGGTTGGGGTCTTACCGTCGCCGTCGGTGAGTGATCGAAACGGCGTTGTTGGAGTCTTATCGTCGGGAATGAGAGTGGATGAGATGGGGGTTGGTGATGTTACCGTTGGGCGATGTAAGTTAGAAAGAGGAGAGAGAGAGCGCATTGATAGTTTAAACATCGATATGAGGATTTCACTAAGTTATCCATAATTAAATAGTATCAATTTTTAAAAACTATTAATAGCTTTTTGATTATATAAAAAAATATTTATTGAAACTAAATATATAATTAAAAATATCATATAATATGAATCGGAGAGACTAATGACAATTTTTTTTTACAAAACCTTATTACAATATTAATATACACCAATAATTTTAATAGAGATCCACGTAGGGTGAAGCTAAAAAGAAAAATGAGTGCAAAGATTGAAAGGCAAACACGTGTAGCTGATGTCATCAATTTACAAATCCTTGTGCCCGCGTGAGGACGACAAATTTTTCAGATATATATATAGTGGCGATAGGTCCGTGCTCCAATATAATAAAAATAAAATTTTATATTTCATTTGTCGCAAAATTAATCTTTATATTTAGGTGTTAATATGTTTATATAAAACTATGAGAGTATTTAGGAATTTGGTCACAATTTATGTATTTCTCTTGGACTTTCTTATCTAAAGGTTAGGTTAAGGTTTTTATCTGAAGGTTAGGTTAAGTTTTTCTTATTAAAGTGTTAGTAATTTAAGATTCAACATTACTTATTCTAAACATGTGATACGATCGTTATAAAGAATTTTTAAAATTGATATACCAACTTTTAGTTGCGTTAACTTTTAAGTAAACCATTAATTAGCTTGCTATATAATTTTAGCATATAATTTAAAAAATATTCCCAATTTTTTTTATACAGTTTAGTAGTAAAATGAGAAGCCTCCTCCTTTTTTTTTTCTAGATTTTTCTCATCTAAAGAAAATATTAAAAACCTCTTAAATACAATAATGCTTTAAAAAGAAGTTTTGCCCTAATTATTTGATCTTTTACCGTTGAGTCTTTGTTTCTACTTCCTCTCCAGAGTAACATGATTTCAAGCCTTCTATGAGCTTTATAGTGAGTCTATTTTTTTCCAACTTTATTTCTTTTCAACTTCTTTTTAAGAAAAGTGGTTGGTACTATTATCACATTTTTAGTTTGTTTTAGAAAGACTTTTTTTTTTTATATATTTAATAACTTTCATTTCAATATTCCATATCGTTTATTTAATTCTCCCTCTTCTCTTTAGTCGAATTTCAATTTTTTTTCTATTCAAATTGTAAGCAGGGCTGAGCTAGGTAGGGTTGAGGGTTTATCCAAACCCCATTCGATGAAAAATTACACTATATATATAAGGTTTAAAATTATTTTTACGTTTATATAGTAGATATTGAACCCTATTGGCTTCTTCGTGTATTGACTTCTTCTTATTTTTAAGCCCTTAATAAAAATTCTGTTTCCGTCACTTATTTTAAGAGTACTGGAAATCCCGTTTCTTCCTAAAATGTAAGAATGGCAGGTAAGCTCAAAACTCAAAGGTTGGCCAAACCAGGTTTCTGAAAGCATATCTCTTTTGTAATCCTTAACCAATTTGTTCCTTCCATTTACTAATATTTCATGAACATTTTAACAAATATTGTTGGATATAATTGCAGTACAAGAAGTAAATAATTATTACAAGTGTTCGAAAGGATAAACAAACAACTAATATTATAATTGCTGCAAGCTTGTTGAGTCTTGAATCTTGATAACCTGAAATCAAGAAACACTAAATCTGGATTGTTACAACTGTGGCTTA
Organism: Anisodus tanguticus; assembly: GCA_034509755.1. Taxonomy (NCBI): domain Eukaryota; kingdom Viridiplantae; phylum Streptophyta; class Magnoliopsida; order Solanales; family Solanaceae; genus Anisodus; species Anisodus tanguticus. The sequence goes on along the minus strand of CM067542.1, from coordinate 47,264,022 downwards.
GTCGAGAGATGACTCTCTGTCTTTAAGACAAGATTGCCTCGTATATATGCGTTTACGTTAGCGGGCAATAGTCTCCCAAGATAAAACAACAACTAATCAACACTAAAAAGCAAATAGGTTGATTCTGACGAAGAAAACACGAAACGACTTGATGAAGAATGAAAAATTTAGAGGAAAAGGAAGGTAGCCCACAGCCCACGACACGAGCCCGGACGAGCGGGTGGCTGATGCGCGCGTGTGGGGCTAGCCTTGAACCCAAGCACACCTAGTTCCTCCATCCTTCAAACACATTGGTTACCCCTTGAGGTGCCAAACCCTTATCCATTTTTTAGGCTTATAAAGAGAACAATTCTTCATTTTTTCCACCGATGTGGTAGATTTGTCCCACACCATATTTTCATGCCTCAAACACCTTACTTCGTGGACCAATATCTCTTTCATTTCTTAACGAAATTTGACGATCCTTGGCCCTACGATCATCTAATCACTTAGTAGATTATGCACGTGTGAAGAGACAAAGTCTTCAACATGCGAAACCCTAGTGTTTAAGTCATTAAATATGGATGGACGCAACCTCCCACCAAAGACAAATTTCCAACAAATATAACCCCACTCGATATCAGCAATTTTTTTTTATAAAAAAGTCAATATCTGAATTTCTCTCTTTCTGTGGCATCTTATGTAGTAATAGTAAAACAAATTTGATGCTATTTATCCAAATTGGGATGACCAATTGACCATTGTGCTGCAATTTTAAGTTGTCATTCATTAAACTGGAAAAAAAGATAGATTGTCATTCATCATAGTTTAATAAAATTTCAAAGTTGTCTATTCACTGCTCCATGCTAACTCGTTTTTTCATATTACTATAAACATGTTGGTAATCTGAGTGTTTGAAAAAATATACACTCTTTGTATAGACCTAACAGTGCAAAGAAATTTGTCTATAATTACTTAATAAGTGACTATGTTATAAATATATTTTATATCATCAATATATATAACTTTTAATTCTTAAACTAATGAGATGTGTCAACTGTTCTTTAGATTTCGATTGCAGCCTTCCATTGATCAGGGATCTTTTCAATTGATAAACTTATTCCTATATCTCAACTTATGTGGTACGATTGAAATTTCGAGATTCAAAATTTTAAATTTTGACCTTAAACTCGAATATGACTTTAAATTTTTTCAAATAAAATTTATATGTTTGAAAACAACGTAAAAATTAATACTCATATAAATTACAATAATTAACAACTTAGAATATATAAAAGACATATATAAAAATTTCAGTAAAAAAAAAACTTATCAGGCCTTGAAATTTCAAATGTGCCACATAAATTGGGACGTGAGTAAATGTGAAGACACTAATAATTTTCTTTGATTTTTATTTATGAATTATACTCTACAAAATTAATAACAAGATGCTGCAAAATTGCAGGAATTAAGCAATGGAAAATGGTAGTAACCGGAATTGGAATGAAAAGAAGGATCAGATGGAGGCGAAAAGTTTTACTATGTGACATTAGTTTTGTGAGGTGGACCCATATCTTACACTTTTTGGGTCCACAAATTTTAGTTCTACTCTTTTTTTATTTTTATTTTTTATAATCAGGGTTTATCTCACAAAAAAGTGGGCATTTTTTTAAAAAAAAAGTGGGCATTTTAAAATTTTCGAATCAGTGTGGGTCCCATAGCAACAGGACAGCCTGTCCTTTGCATCACCACCATCTTTCAGGCCTTTAATGGCCTCAAACTTGGCCATATTTACTAAAACGTATGTGGATAAATAATGCAATAAATTGAAGAATGAAGGCCAAAAAAGGAGCCTAGAATCTGGAATAAAATAAAAAGGTAATTGGGTTTAGTGTCAATCCGTGCAACTGTACATTTTTCACTTAACGATGTACATTACCACAGAGCATAAATTTCTAAATTACCAAAATTACCCTCATGGTCGGCAAGTATGTTGACCATGAGGTGTGTGCTTATTGCCACGTATATATTAGTAGTAGAAGTAGATACTAATTACTAAAATTATTATTATGATATAAAAATATGAATTTATGTCTTAAAAAAAAATTGTTACGCAAAAATTAAAGCACCATAAAATAATGGCATAAGTGCCGATGGCTCATATTTTTTGGTACCGAGTCAAGAGAACACGATTTACACCGTTAGTACTATTAGATTGTCGAAATCTACGAAAATAAAATCTCAATACACCAAATGATACAACGAGTAGATTGCACTATAAATATATCTATTGACGTTGAAGTAAGTCATAACTAGTGGTGGCCAGTGGGCCGGGCTCGGGTCTCGGGGTCGGGGGTCGGGGTCGGGGCGGGACGGGCGAAGGGGTCGGGTGTGGCGGGGTCTGGCGGGGTCGGGTTTGGCGGGACTTGCTCCAGTCCCGTCCCAATCCCGATCCCGTCGGTATCGGGTCGGGGCGGGGTACGGTGGGTTTTCCTTTTTTTTTTCTTCTAAATAACATATGTATAAAAAAAAACTCAATAAACAAGACAAGATAGTGTAATAAAAACATCCCAAGGCTGTTTTTGTGCCTCTTATATTATTTAATAGACATATGATTTTTTTGTAATACAAATACAATTGTCTAAAATCTAAATTGTAACTTTGTAGTGTTGTCCAAAAGTTGCAAATTACATAATAAAATTGCAATTAAAAAAATTACATTCTCAAAAAACATGTTCTAATTGCTTGATGATTTCCTGTGGTTCTTCGGTTGGAATTGGTATTTGTTGGTCAAATTGATCTACGTCGCTTCCACCACCTTCGAATAAGATTTCGTTGTAGTTTTCGTCTTCTTCGTTGATCTCCGGTTGATCACACCTTCTCCGCTCCGCTCATATCCAATCTCTGAATAATACTGCAATTTCCAAGCTGTCTCCGGCTAATGAGTGTCTGTGGTCTCCTATTTGATATCTGCCGTGAGAAAAAAACGCTTTCGAACGCAGATTGATGACGCTTGAATGTTCAAAACATCTCGGGCCATCAATGAAAATGTCGGAAAGGTCTTCTCATTCCCCCTCCAGTATTTAGCAAGTCTTCATGTCCATTTTCATTGATAACTTCTTGGTACGGTACAGAACCCTGCAAAACAAAAATATTCAACTCGCTAATTTGGTTAGTAGTAGAGGTACGACCGCACATTCTATTTCTAAGGCTTTCAATACTAGCCGCAGAAACAACATGTCTTTTGTGAGGTTGTGTTGAAGATGAAGAAGATGGTATGGAAGCCGATAAGTTACTAGCATTTTCTTGTTGATAAAATCTATATATTTTTTTGCATTGGTGTTCTACGCTAGACAACACTTCTTCTTTAGTTTGTTCAATAGGTGGTGGGTGATTTAGATTTTTGGGACTTGGAGGTGGTAGTACTTCTATACAATCGTAAATAGTTTCAATTAATGATTTAGTACCGTCTATTTTAATAGTAGGATTTAAAACAGAACCAATAATATAAATAGTGGGAATAGGAATAAAATATTTTTTTAATAGCTGCCTTATAAGCTGGGTTTTCCATATATTCACTAAGTAATAAAAATATTAGAGTTATATAAAACAACATAGTTGAAATAGTAGGATAATATATACGGAAAAATTCTTTTGTTACTTGAAAAAATTTCTCTAAAAATACAATAAGTTCAGAAATTTTTACCCAATCACTATCTAAAATCATATCAGCTGGATTTTTATTATGAGAGTTAAAAAATAAAGTTATAGGTTTTCTATAGTCATAAGCAACAAGTAGTTGCTCGTATAAAAAATTCCACCTAGTGGATACTTCTTGTGGAATTTTTCTATAAGATAGTCCACAATCGTGACAAGTTTTTTTATATTCTTTTCTACGTTGTACTTTATTACTTTTAAAAATAAAGTTTATAGCAAATTGTATTTTACTAAGAATGTCTTCAAAAAGTGATAGACCATCCTTTACAATTAAGTTATATATATGGCACGCGCATTTTATATGAAAATGATCTGAAAAAGATGGAGTTAAACTATTTTTTAAAATTGTAATTGCGTAATTGTTAGAAGAAGTGTTATCTAATGTAATAGTCATAATTTTATCGGTTATTCCGTAATAATGGCACACTTGATAAATATTATCTGCAATAAAAGTACCAGTGTGCCTATCATCTATATATCTATACGCTACAATACGTTTTTGCATAGACCATTTATAATCTATCAAATGACAAGTTACAGTTAAATAATCATGGCCGTTAGTACTACGACCTATATCAGACGTGATAGATACTTTGCCATTAAAATGATATAATGAAAAACGTAAATATTGTTGATATTCATGTGCGAATTTAAATACATCTCTCTTAACAGTTAATCTAGGAAAACCGTTAAAAGCAGGATTATATATATCTCTAACGTAATGAATAAAACCGGGAGATGAAGGAAATGAAAAAGGCAAACCCTCCACAACAACTAATTTTGATATTGCTTCCCTATCTCTATGTTTATTGTATTTAGAGCCTACAATTCCCCCCCGTCATAGGGTTAATTTGACCATGTACTTGGTCCGGAACAGTATCAGTATGTGAACCTTGTCCCGATGGAGCGGGCGTTTGCGCACCCGATTTTGAAGCCTGGTATTGGGCATACCTAGGCTGGATGAGCACTTACTACGTGTCTAATTAAACCCCCGTCCCACCGTGACCTTTTCCGAGTTTTAAATTTTAAAACATTTTTACAAATTTTACATATAGCTACTTGATTCTCTACGTCCCTATCAAAAAATGTCCATGCATCTGATTTTAATGGTCGTTTTGCTGGACCTCGTCTCATACTAGGGGGAATATGAGGTATTTCGGTTGAAGGTGCACTAGTGGGTGTGTTGTCATCAACATTAGTGGGTGTATCATCTAGATCATCGTCTAAATTAAAGTCTTCTTGAGTTCCGAAAAATAGTTCCTTGTCTAAATCTAATGGTATTGTAGGAAAATGTTGAGTATCAACAAAATCATCCCGTGTGTAGGAATAAGATGACTAGAAGAAGTACCCTTGCCCTGGTTGCCCCTACTAGAAGAAGTCTTACCCTTACCCTTAAACATACCTCTAATTCCTTCCATTTTAATTATATGCTAACAAATAATTAAAGTAAATGAAATTAAGTGCGCTAAATAAAATAAACAGACAATAATAATTTAATGAAGGAACGAATGTACCAAACGCCGACGTAACGACGACGTGTAATCGAGAGGTTGAAAATTGAAACTTTGCTCGATGGAAGATCCTCAAGCTAGTTGCCAACTTCACTCCCAATTCCCAAATGAATAAATAAAATTGAATATTTAGCAAACAATGTAGACTTGTAGAGAGATATATTGAGAGATTAGAGAGATTGTAGGAAGATTTGTGAGAAAGATGAAGAGAAAATGAGTTATTTATAGTTGGAAAATTGGGTTAAAGTGTAAATATAATAACTTATGGGTTAAAAATAAATATTAAGGGGTAGGGGGTTGGGGGAGGGGGGGAGGCCTAAAATGGCCGTTGCCCAACGGCCAAAATCTAAAATGGTCGTTGGTACAACGGTTATATTTGCAAAGGGGAGAAATCGGGCGGGGTCGGGGTCGGGACGGGCTCGGGGCGGGCTCGGGTCTGGCGGGACGAGACATTGTCCCGTCCCGAGTTCGAGTCCCGCCACCGTTTTTTTTTTTTTACGCGGGGTCGGGGCGGGACCGGGACGGGACCGGGACGGGGTCGGGCCGTCCCGGCCCACTAGCCACCCTTAGTCATAACTAATGACACAAATTAACTCGTGTAAAAGCTTGGGTCAATTTGGATTAATTCTAGGGCTTTCAACTATTGTATATTCAAATTCCCAAATTGATCAAATTCATCTTGAGTCAAGTAAACTTTGAACGTATTTATTTTTAATTATTTGTTAGCTTAATTTATTTTGACTTGCCTAAATTTAGTGTAAGTCGCCCATTTAACACCTCTAATACCTCAGTCCAACAAACCACATGCGGTGAAATACACCAGTTGCTTACGTATCAAATGAACAAATCAAATACTAACACATGTAATTTTGAATTAAAAATCGGCACTTAAATTTTTTCAAGAAAAAGAAATACAATCTCTAAAACGCTCCTTTTCTTAAAGCAGACTCTTTTCTCGTCCCCCTTCTCATTTGCCCAAAAACAAACCCTTCCCCTCCGCAACTTCTTCTCCGACACCCCCCTCGTTCCAAAATTCACCATCCGTTTTCAAAACTTAACTCTAAAATCCTTACATAAAATAAAACACATATATCTGTTAAAGAAAATAATAACTGGCAAAAGAATATGTTAGAAATTTACTAATGTGGAATTAAGTTTATCTCATTATTTATGACTCGAACAATTGGGGCCCGCACGTTGGAAACGTAGTGCCAAGTATCGCAAATTTCATTAGTGAAAGAGATATTGGTACGTAAGTCATACGTTTGAGACATAGAATGATGGACGGTTATTGGCCAAATGACAAAGTATTCCACATTGGTAAACGAAGGAAGAAGTGTAAGATGAAACGAGTCGGAAATCGCCGCGGAGCCGAGAAGGGCCGCGGAGTCGAGAAGGGCAGTTGCGCCTCCTGGCGGCGCCGCGACGCCTGATTGGCAGTGAGCATCGTGAGTTTTTGGCTGAATTAGTGTCGCGACGCTAATGTGGCAGAGCCGCGACGCTTTATTGGCAGTGACTGCTCGACGGAATCCCAAAGGTTTGGCTGTTGAGGTGGTTTCAATGGCATTGAATCCACCCAATAATGGCCATTACTTGGACCATTATGTTCTCTGCATTACTTGGGGGTTAAATGTCATCCATTACATGGCAATTGAATGCCATTATGAGGCATTTGAAAGGCTATCTTGCACACCTATAAATTGAGGCATTTGGCTCAATACTATAGATGAACAGAAAGGAACAAAGATGAACATATGAACATACTTACAAGTTAACACCACCACAAAGAGATCAGTTTTTATGATAAGCAATCTTTCGCTTAACAATCTTCATTATTCGTGTTCTTCGCTGAGATCATTTGTGTAGGCTTTGCACATTTGATAGTTTGCTTTTTCATCTTGGGAGACTATTGTCCACACTTCCGTAAAGCCTATATACGGGGGCAATCTTATCTTAAAGACAGAGAGTCATCTCTTGACTCAGCCGATGGTGTTGTGATTATCTAATTGGTTGCTAAGTGTTTCAGGTGTGAACTTGATTCTCAAAGGACCTAACCGTTCGGATTCTCAGCGGATCTACAAGCCACAAGTGTAGAAGTTCATGTTCTTGTATTTCCGAATACAAGATCCATATCAGAAGTTCCAATTCAAGATCAAGTTATTGACTACTTCTTGTTTACATCTTTGTTGTTTATCCTTTTGATCACTGTAATAGTTATTTACTATTCCCGTATGTGCTTTACATATCCAACAAGGCATTGTATATATCCTTTGTTAGATCCCCTCGAGGATCATAGAATGCACCCCCCTATTGTTCATATACTTGTAAATTGTGCTTGGTCAAGGCCTTCTCTCCCCGCAAACAACATTATACTAGTGGAATTGGACGACATTAATAACAATGCGTTCTCTTATCTCCCTACTTTATATTATTTTTCACTTCAATATAAGATTGTTTGCCTTTACATTCCTTGTTCTGTAATATAAAGCAGATTGTTGCCTCTACAGCATCCATGAAACTAAGTAGTTCATGTCCGACATGCCTTGTTCAAATCAGTAAAGTCTATACATACTCATCATTTTCAATATTTTACGAATATAACTCCATTTGCTAACCAGTTAGGATAGCGTACCTCTCGAACGGACCCATTGTCGAGAGCTTCTAGACCTCCTCGTTCACAATTTATCCATTTGTGTTGTACCGGAGGGTAAGCTGGCTCAACTTCAGCGTATGGGTTATGATGTAGGGGTCTATCCCGATCATATCTTCATGACACCAGGAAAAACAATCTATATGATCAATTAATTGTTGAACCAGAGGGTAAGCAGGCTCAACTTCAGCTTATGGGTTATGATAGAGGGGTCTATTCCGACCATATATGCACGAGAACAAACAAAACAATCTATATGATCTATTAAAAATTGAATGTATTTACCTCTTAGGTCTTCAGAGAGGTCTCCAAGGTTTAATACTTTCTTCTTTGGATCGTATTGATCCAAAATGATTTGTTCAAGATCGTCTTCGTCCAGTTTATCTGGTTGGGATGTACCAGATGTGTGTAATTACTATTTGGCATCATCTTATGTGTTACAAAGTTGAAGGGTTGTCGCATAACATTCTTGGGCGACACGTTGGTCACCTTGGATCTCTTTGATTCCCCATGGAGTTTTGAATTTGATCATCTAATGATAGGTTAGTCCTACTGTGTGCATTCCTGCTTCATCCTTCATTTTGGTGAGCCTACATTTGATTGTAGGATCACATCAACTGTTTCTATCTTTTGTGTGGTTAGAATAAAATCGTAACTTTCTATACTTCATTCATGATATCATAGAGTTTCCGTAAATAGATTTGAGTTATACTTTGGATTATGAGTATTCATACAATATCGTGTTATGCTTGATGTTGATATTAGGTCACTAAGGACTATTTCCTATATTGAAATTCCATGTTGTGGAAAAGATGAAAATATTGATGCTTTAATTTCAAGAAGCTTGATGTGCATGCTATGTTGTGAAAATATATACAATCGTTATGAAATGAATTGTGAATAACATGTTGCATGTGAGTACAAAAAAAATAGAAAGTTTTCTTTATCTTTTTTCTCGTCTTATACTATTATCACCTTCTTCACCACCCCCACATATACCATTACCACCTCCTTAACTAAGTGGCCTAGTTCCCCGCCCCCCTCCCTCTCTTCCATTTTTCTTAAACCTTTTAAAAAATAAAAAAGAATGAATCATTTTCATAATTTCAAATATCAACCAAGCCGTAACCATCATCACTAATAGACCACAAAATCAGAAGTGGTACTTTTTTTTTGCTAGACAGAGGGATATTGTTGGTGCGTCGTTCTGGAAACTCTCCATTGCTCAACTAGAATTGTGTGTGTACACGAATTTTGCTGAGGTTTTTAGAAAAAAAATGAGAGAAATTTAAATTTGCCATCAATGACGGAACAAAGGGTGGCAAGTAGGATGGGGAACCTATATGGTGAGGACTGGGATAGTTGAGAAGATGAGAAATAAAAATTTTAAAATAAATCAAAAGTAGTAGTATAAGAAAGTTTGACGTACACTACTCTTAAAATGGGTGTTAGCCAGAAAAATGGCATTTGTACCAAATATTAATGTCCATAGAATCCCACTAAGTTAAAGATGGAAATACCCCTTTTAACTTATTAGAAATGGTTAAATCATTAGATCAAATTTGCTCCTCCTTTTACCTATTAAGATTAAAAATGCTCTTAACGTATTAGGAATAACTCAAAAATGCCCCCTCCTTTCAACTATTGGGTTAAATTTGGCCATAACATTATTTTTAAGCTTAAATTTTTTCTTCCATTAATAGCACAATTATATGATATTTAATAAATTTTAATTAAGCATGTGCCCTTTATTTAAAAGGGATTCTCAGATACCAAATTGTTGCTGTATTAAAATAATCCAAGAAGAGAGCTGGAATATAAGATTGATGAATTGTTATCCAAACTCAACTTTTTCTTTTACCCTCCTTGTCATTATAAAAAGGAAATGTCAACTGGTACCTGTTCAACATAATTATTTTTTGATTTACTTATCATTTAAAGTACAAGTAAGTTAACCCGATTTATAAACGAAAAAACTATAAGATATAAGACCTTATTAATCAATTGATATATGATGAAACTTAATTTATTTTAAAGAAAAATAGTACATTAGATTTTGGTTAACGTGGTGGATTTTATGACTTTTGTGTGTATAATCCTGCTTAAATAATCTATTTCCTAATTATAAAAAATTTGTAGTCTCTCAATATTATGAATACATCTGTTCAAATGACATATTCTAAATAATTGAATTAATTCATGTTAAAATATTTCCTTTAGGAATGTCTCTTTCTAATTTATATATTATAGTGAATTCAATTAATTATAAGCAACTATTATTGATAATTCTTTGTTTCAGCAAGAGATTACACACTACAAGAAAGTATAGAATTTAGAACAAAATTGTTGCTAAAAAAATTAAATGGCAAAAAAAAATTAATATTATGTTGCTAAAAAACGTAAATGACAACAAAAAACAACAACTTGTTGTTGCGAAAACTTTTCGCATCGGAAGTAATTGCAACGGCATGCAACAATTTTTGTTGTTGCGAAAAGTACTTTTGACAACAACATCCAACATATGACAACAAAAAATGTTGTTGGTAAATGTCTTTCTTCTTGTAGTGATTAGTCGCATGTACCTTCTTAGTAGTTAGGTATTACAAGAAGCACTTTGCTATTTTTTCATCTCAATCACGGAATGAAAGGGCTTAACAAGAAGAATCTTGTTAGGTTTAGCTGCGTTAATTTGACATAGATTTTGTGTTAGGTTGTGTCGTGAATAGTTCAGTTCATTTTGGGTTGTGTTAGAATTTTATGTGGACCAAATAAAAGCCACATGTTTAATTAAAATTTTATAAATGTTATATAATTGTGCTCTTAATGAAGAAAAAATTTTAAGCTTAAAAATAATGTTAGGGTCAAATTTAATCCTAGAAGGAGAGATATCTTTTAATAATTTCTAGTACGTTAAGGGCATTTTTTATCTCTATAGGTGAAAGGAGAGACAAATTTGATCCAATAGAGATAGATGTATATTTAAGGTAACTTAGGATTCTAATTGTATTAGGAACCAACCTTTGTAAGGTAAGTTAGGAATCATCCTTGTACAACTATATATATTGTGAATAATGAAAGGAATCCCCAAGAAAATTATTATATCTTTCATGGTATCAAAGAGCCTAAAACCTAAATCCCTTCTCTTCCTCATTCTCGGCCAAAATCAGCATTTTTCTTCTGATTTCACAGAATATTTTTTTTTCTGATTTCTTCCTCCCTTTCTCGGCCAAACCAAAAAATTCCCTTCCCTCGGCAGGCCGCAACCATCTCTTCCCCCACAAATTCCGGTTCATCCACTGGCACACTTGACAACCCCTCTCAACGTTCAGTATCTTCTTTTCATCCGGCATTCGCCGTTAATAACATCAAGAATTTTATCCCTATAATTCTTGACCAGGAAGACTGCCAATATTCCATGTGGATGGAACTATTTTACATTCATGCATGTGCATACAACGTGCTCGATCATATTGACGAATCTGTTCCTCGTCCCACCGATGTTACAGACTCAATCTGGCATCGTCTTGATGCCATCGTCAAACAATGGATCTACGACACCATCTCCAAAGACCATTGTGCACTATAATGAAAACAGGTGCTACGGCACGTGAACTTAGGGTCCGGCTAGAAGAAATCTTTCAGGACAATAAAAATACTCGGGCCATATATTTGGAAGGGCAATTCAATAATACCCACCTCGAGAACTTTAACAACATGTCCGAATATTGTAAGCAACTGAAACTCATAACCGATCAACTATCCAACATCGGGACTTCTGTTTCAGAAACCAAGATGGTGCTTCAACTTGTTGCGGATTTACCAAAAGGTGAATATGACACACTCGCAACAATGATTCAACAAGACGACCCTCTCCCAAGTTTCAACAAGGCCAGCTCACAACTATTGTTGGAAGAAACTAGACGTGCTAAACAAGAGGAACACAATCAAAAGGCCTTAGCCGTTGACGGGATGACAACACTGCGGCCGAAGCAACCAACGGATGCGGCGAGTCCAGCAAGCAGCGACGAGCGATGGCGGAGGTCGTGGCGGCGGAGGTCGCAACAACAAAGGCAAGGGCAAGCGGAAATGGCCAACGCAACCGGCGGCAGCAAGGCCAACGAAATCGGAACCAAGCGGCGGCGGGGCACAACCAAAGCGAGCGGCAACAAAGAACAACAACTCGCAAGCGGCACTGAATGCGGGGGACCGGTTCCGGCGGCGTGTCGATCGGCCTCTTGGGCCTGCCCCGCCACCGAGCCCAACCGCGATGCAAAAAGCCCACTGGGCAGTAGTCCAAGTGCAGCGGCGCCCACTGGCGGCGGCAAGCTCGCGGCGGCAGGCAAGCAGCAATCGCAGCAGCAGCAACAATAACACAACAGCTGGCCCCGAACGCTTTGGGCCAGGCCTACACCATCGTGAACCTTCAACAGCCCGACGACAATTGGTACATGGACACCGGAGCCACATCTCACCTCACCCGATCGTCAGGTAACCTATCTCAACTACGTCGGTTAAAGTGTCCTCAATTTATTACTGTCGACAATGGTCATCGCATTCCAATTGAAGGTTACGGTAACACACACGCCAAACATCCACACCCAACTTTCTCCCTAAACCACGTCCTATACACACCTAACATCATTAAAAACTTAATCTCTGTCAGAAAATTCACTAGTAATAATTCTGTGTCTGTCGAATTTGACCCTTTTGGTTTTTCTATGAAAGAACTCAATACGGGGAAAATTATTACACGCTGCATTAGTGTGGGAGACCTCTACCCATTCACTCAATCTTCCGCTGTCAGACCGCAAGCACCTCTATCCCTTGCGGCGATCTCTCCCTCAACTTGGCACAACAGAGACTCGGACACCCGGGAGACCCGGTTTTACTTTTCTTAGGACTTCTAAGCGTATTCAATGTAATAATGAGAAAATTTCCCAACACTGTTTTTCTTGTCCACTAGGCAAACATACTCATCTTCCCTTTATGTCATCAAATAGTGTTACTTTTTCTCCATTTGATATTGTTCATGCTGATTTGTGGACATCTCCGATTGCTAGCTCTTTGGGTCATAAATTCTAGCTAGTATTCTTGGATGATTTTTCATATTTTGTCTGAATTTACCCACTGAAATTCAAATCTGAAGTTTTTGCAAAATTCCTCGAGTTTCAAAAATTCATTAAGACACAATTTGAAAAACCTATTAAATCATTACAATGTGATAATGGATGTGAATTTAATAACTTGGTATTTCACAATTTCTGTTCTAAACAAGGCATGATTTTCCGTTTTTCTTGTCCCTATACTTCTTCCCAAAACGGAAAGGCTGAAAGAATTATACGTACCATCAATAACATGGTCCGCACACTTCTGGTTCATGCCTGCCTACCACCGCCTTTTTGGGTCTATGCTGTCAAAATGGTAGAATCCCTTCTAAATATTTTACCAACTAGCACACTCCAAAACAAAACCCCTACAGAAATCTTATACCGTAGGTAGCCATCATATGATCACCTACGTATTTTTGGATGCTTATGCTACCCCAACATAGCCTCCATTGCACCCCACAAACTTGCCCCTCGCGCTCTTCCATGTGTCTTCCTTGGTCTATCTTCTAATCATCGGGGCTACTTGTGCTATGACATTGCTACTCGCAAAATCATCGTCTCCCGTCACGTCACCTTTGACGAGACAACCTATCATTTTTCAAATCTCCGGAAATTTCAGACCACCGATTATATCTTTCTCGATGAACCAAGTCTGTCCCCGGTCATCCAAAATCTATACCAACAGCAGCCCACTGTTCCGACAATCTCGCCACTATCCGGCACCACCCCACCAGCTCCCTGCTCACCCCTACAGCCCCCAGTCGAGTCACCTGCACCACCATCGACACTGCTGCCCACTGGTCCAGAACTAGTGGACCAGCAACCTCACAGCCCCGACCCACCACCACTGCCCTCACATCGCATGGAGACTCATGCACAACACTAGATCTTCAAATCCAAGGTTCAATTCAATCTCTCCACACAAACCTTATCACCCATTCCAAAAAATCCAAAATTAGCAAAACTGGACCCAAATTGGAATGCGGCCATGTGCGAAAAAATTTAACGCTTTAACCAAGTAGAACACTTGGGATTTGGTACCTAGACCAGTGGTGTGAATGTTATCCGGTGTATGTGGCTATTTCGTCACAAGTTCAGAGACAGTGGTGACTTAGAGAGGTATAAGGCAAGACTAGTTGCCAATGTCACTAATCAGCAGGAGGGTATTGATTGTGGTGAGACATTTAGTTCGGTTGTTAAACCGGCCACTATTCGGACTGTTCTCAATATTGCTATGGGCATGCATTAGCCGATTCATCAACTTGATGTCAAGAATGCGTTTCTTCATGGGGATTTGAAAGAGACTGTGTACATGCATTAACCTCCTGGCTTTGTTCATCCGGTAGATCCGCAGTTTGTGTGTCATCTCAGGAAGTCATTGTATGGATTGAAACATGCACCCCGCACTTAGTATGATCGGTTCGCCAGGTATCTTCTGCAGATTGGTTTTGTATGTAGTAGGTGTGATACATCTCTCTTCACTTTTCACCGAGGTAGCAGAACTGCATATTTGCTATTATATGTCGATGACATTGTTCTTAATGCCTCATCTGACGGGTTGAAGAATGAAATCATTGCTCTACTTAAAACTGAATTTGCTATGACTGACTTGGGCAAGCTAAGATATTTTTTGGGTATATCGGTGACAAGATCTGCAGCCACTATGTTCCTGTGTCAGCGTAAGTATGCAGAAGAGATAGTATACAGGGCCAAGATGTCAAATTGTAAAATTATGCCAACTCCGGTGGACTCAAAATCCAAGCTTAGTGCCAATGACGGTGCGCCGCTTTCGATCCACTCTATATCGGAGTCTAGCGGTGTGCTCTTCGATCTTACATTTACTAGGCCCGATATTGCATATGCCGTTCGCGGTGTGTGTCTGTTCATGCACGACCCCCGAGAGTCCCATTTTGCCGCCCTCAAACGTATTATCAGATATGTTAAGGGCACACTAGACTTTGGTTTACATCTATACACCTCTGCCCCAACCAAGTTGCTAGCCTACACGGATGCAGATTGGGCAGGATGCCCCGACACACGTTGCTCCACCTCAGGGTACTGTGTATTTCTTGGGGATAATCTTATCTCATGGTCCGCTAAGCGGCAGGCCACACTATACCATTCGAGTGCTGAAGCAGAATATCACGGAGTTACTAATGTCGTCGCTGAGATCTGTTGGCTCCGAAATCTTCTTTTGGAGCTCCAGTGTCCATTACGCAAGGCGTATATAGTCTATTGTGACAACATATCTGCTATCTATATGTCTCATAATCCAGTCCAACATCAGCGGACTAAGCATATTGAGATGGATATCCACTTTGTGCGAGAGAAGGTTGCCCGTGGTCAGGTCAAAATTTTACACGTGCCTTCCTCTTATCAGTATGCAGACATTTTCACAAAGGGACTACCGCGACAGTTCTTCACCGACTTCCGATCCAGCCTTGGCATTCGGCCTCCTCCCGCTCCGTCTGAGGGGGAGTATTAGCGAATATTCTCAGAATATTCTCCGTATATTTTGTAATTATGATAGATGTATATTTAAGGTAACTTATGATTCTAATTGTATTAGGAATTAACATTTGTAAGGTAAGTTAGGATTCGTACCATATTAGGAATCAACCTTGTACATCTATATATATTGTGAATAATGAAGGGAATCCCCAAAAGAAATTATTCTATCTTTCACATTAGACAATTGAGGAAAAAGAGAAGAGATTGTAAAATTAAATATATACTTATTTTGCGAGAAATTCTCAACTCTTATCGATACAACTAAATTATAAGTTTGGTGGTATAATAATATAATTTCAAATTCATGGCGGAAAGGTCTAAAAAAAGTAGAGCAATTTCCGCGATGAGTTGGGTTTCCATGTTCATTTTTGAGTTTTGCTTGTGTGTAGCTAGCCAACTGTTGAGAAAATGAACCTTGTATTGGAAGGGGAAAAATCAATTATTCGCGATATATAAATTGTTTTAGTTCTTAAATGAGAAACTAAATGTCTTAGTCTTATGATACATGGATTATTTTATTTATGGACTAGAGAAGACACAAAAAATAGTAGATACATACTAGGAAAATCATATAAATACAGATATCGTAACCATAGTATGTAAGTAAGTTGAGTTAAGATTTCCTTCACTTGTCTTCAAGAGAATTTAGAATGATCGTCCCCCAAGGATATTTGTACCTACTTTTCAATGATATTAAGGAACAATCTTTCAGTATCTGGGCGAAGAAAACTAGTAATGGATCTAGGACAACGTTTTTCACATTAATAAATCTTTCTGTTCCTCTATGATCATTTGAGGGATGTGTTTCAGTAAATCAAAGTTTGTAGGGTTATATTCCTCCCTGAATTAATCAGAATAGCCAAACACCCCTGTGATCTTCTCCTCTTGCCAGTGACTTGTGCATGAAAAAAATTGGTGTTTCTATCTCTATCTGAAAATTATTGCATCCTGCCTTGTGCTTTTAAAACTTCTCTTCCACATCAAGTCAGCTTGTACTCTCTAAAGTCTCTCCCTGTTCAAATTCCTGCTCAAAATGGCTATTTGTTTGAATATATCTCTATAAGTATCTCTACTCCACTGCCTACTTTCTTTAATTTATTATGAAATTTCTAAAAAGGGTCAGAGCTATGCCATTCCTGTTAATTCAAAAAAGTCTAATTTTCTGTCCAGAAATTGAAGTATCTAAAAGACTTTTATCTGATCTGATATTAATGAAAAGTGGTGATCCTTATCCACTTCTAGACTCTGAAGGGCTTGATTCCCTAAACACTTATCCAGTCAGGTTGCATCTGATCTTCTATTCCACCAAGTATACATGCTTCTAGAGAATCCCAAATCAGTTAGCTGGCAAATGTCTGAAATATTCTATTTCAGCAAACTGGACTGGTAGATTTCTAAACTTCTCTGCTTTATCTGTAATCACATTAAAATCACCTCCCATAAGTCATGGTTAAGTCATATTAGTTACTATTTCATCTAGATCATCCTATAATGCAATTCTAGTGATCCTGTTAGTGCTGGCATATACAACTGTCACATAGAACTCCTGACCATCCACAAGATTAGTGAGTTTCAGTGATAATAATTGCTCAGTATTCATATGCACCTCCTGAAAGTATATTTATATCCTAGAGACAATCTATATTAGGACAAATGTACTTTACACATATTCGTATTATTATTAATGGAGATTAATATTTTGGCATTTGCAATTATTGAATTATTAATTGATTGTTTATAATATTTTATAATATGCATCCCTAGAGTTCTAGGTTACGCCGTTATTGATAATGTGAGATATTAATATTATAACATAACTCTTAAACTAGCCTCGACTAATGATCATCGAGAATGGGATAACGATGATATGTGATAAGTCGACACGTGGTCTGGATTACATCCTTAGAGGATGTAGTGTGTCTCACCTGCTACGAGTAATGGCTACTCGTGATGGACACATGGATACTTTGGAAGTATTGATATACCCTGCTGATTTACTGTTTGTTATACTTGTCTAAAGTATGATCAGCGTGTGGGAGATAGAAGTCCTTAGACTTGAGGTCAATACGCACCTTGTCTACAAAGTAATGTACTTTGATCCTGTCCTAAGCTCAGATGCCTTATAGGTTGAGATACGGCTTGTATTGGGTACATTATGATATGGATTAAAGGTGGTAGTTGAGCCAAGATTAGGATTCATTCCTCGAATGTATATTCGAGAGAACACTCAGATTCTCAGTGATATTAGGTTGACTAAGCCGTTGGCCAACGCAATAGACATATTTAGAATATGGTCTAGTTGTCAACTAATATAGATGTGATACAATGATTAAGCCATTTGGATAGACACTTGACAAATCCAAAGCTTGATCGGGTGTGTCGTGAATGAAAGGATTTTATCTTACCACATAGAGGTTAATTTTACTGGATTCGTGTAAACGTACTTCACATATTGAGTTCGTCTTGCGGCGCCGTCTAGGAGTTCCGCGTAGACCTTAATTTGATTAATGTCGATATCTGAAGGCCTGTAGGGTCACACTATGTCGATTGTCCTTTCGATCTAAGGATGTATTGAGAGAGTATTAAATATTCGATTTACAATAGGATACCACTGTAGGATTTTATTGGGTCCAAAACTCAGAAGTAAGGGTTGATGTCGAAGAAGGATATAAATGCAGGCCATAGTCAAGTGTACCCTAAATATATTGAATGATGCGTTTGAGCGCATTTATATGCTCAACTCTGGGATCATGCATAAACAAACACACCAGTTGTACATCATACGTAATATCTGGTCTCGTGAATGTAAGATACTAAAGGCCCCTTGCAAGACTGCGATATCGGGTCGGATCCTCGTATGGTGCGTCGGCCGCAACACTAAGTTTGGGCTTAGTATCAACGGGAGTGGAAGTGGACTTACAGGATGACATCCCAGCCCTCTCAATGATCTCAGTTGCATACTTCCGTTGAGATAAGAATAACCCACCTACATGACGAGTGATTGCAATCCCCAAAAAATAACTCAAGGGCCCCAAGTATTTCATAGCAAACTCAGAGCTGAGCATTGTCATGATAGACTAGCGTAAGGCATCGGAAGAGGCAGTCAAAATAATATCATCTACATATAACAGAATATAGGCCAATGACGAACCACGATGATAGATGAACAAGGAATTATCCGACCTGCTGTGAGTGAACCTAATAGTCAAAACATAGTCGGCAAACCGCGTATACCAGGCCCGTGGAGATTGCTTAAGCCCATATAAGGACTTCTTCAACAAGCAGACATGATGAGGATGTTTGTAATCCCTAAATTCCAAATGCTGATGCATATAGACTGTTTCCTTGAGATCACCATGAAGGAAAGCATTCTTTACATCTAACTGTTGAATATGCCATGCTTTCGAAAGAGCTAAGCAAAGCACAGTGCGAATGGTAGACGGCTTGACCACCGGACTAAACGTCTCACCACAATTCACCCCAACTTGCTGAGTCTTACCATCACCCACAAACCGCGCCTTATGTTGGGCAAATGAACCATCTGAATTTTTCTTATGAGCAAAAATCCACATAGACCTAATAATATTAATACCAGACGGATGGGGCACCAACTCCCACATCTTATTATCAATAAGAGCATTAAATTCATCGATCATAGCAATTTCCAATTCGGATCATTTAATGCAGACACATGATTACGGGGTAAGGGTGATTTAAGCACATTAGAATGTAAATTAAAATGTACTTTTGGTTTAAAAATCCTCGTTGACTACGAGTGACTGGTCTATGACTCGGGGTAGAGGCAGGTGGATTTTGGGAATTTTCGAAACTCGGGACGGATGGCCAACAGGCAGTGGGCCTGCTGGCCCAAATCGGGAACTAACGCCGAGGCCGGGGGCATGGGAACTGGGCAACACTGTCCCGAAACAAGATGCCGGAACTAGGTAGAATGGATGGCTGGACCCAGATTTGAAGATGACGCTCTTTGGGGAGGACTAGCGGGCAGTGGGCCCGCTGGCGGAGTTGGGGTGCGGGACACGTCCGAAAAATAGTGAATACGTTTCGGGGATATACCATCATTCAAAAAATTATACGAACTAGGCACGGGATTACTCTCCTTAGCAAACGGAAATTGGGATTCATAAAAAATGACATGGCGACTAATGATGATTTTATTAGAGGATAAATCAAAGCATATATAACCACGATGATTAGATGGAAAATCCAAAAATACACACGGAGTAGACCGGGCCTAAAGTTTGTTAATTGTGGTGGACGGAAATAACGGATAACACAAACACCCAAAGACCTTAAGATGAGAATACGAATGGGTCTTATTATATAGAGTTTGTAGGGGGAAAGAATATGTCAACTTTTGGAAGGAAGTATGTTTAGGAGATGTGTATCCATTTGTAGAGCATGATGCCAAAAAGATGGGGGTACGGAAGTATGAATCAATAAAGTACGGACAATGTTATTAATGATATGAATTTTGCATTCGTTTTCCCATTTTGTGAAGACGTATGAGGACAAGAAAAATGAAAATTGATCCCATTATTAGCACAGAATTCCCAAAACGCCCCATTTTCATATACTTTGCCATTATCACATTGAATATTTTTTATTTTCCGTTCGAATTGGGTTCTAAATGAATGCTCTAATTTTAAGAAGATGGAGAAAACTTGAGATTTCTTTGCTATCGGAAAAATCCATAAAAATTTAGAATAATCATCCAAAAATATAAAATAATATCGATGACTCAATGAACTAAGAACAGGAGACGTCCATAAGTCGCTATGAATAATATCAAATGACATTAAAGTATGAGAATTTGAGTCTACAAATGGCAACCTAACAATTTTTCCTAAAGAGCAAGACTGACAATTTGGAGTACTACGCGTACCCTTACATGAAATAAAATTATTTTTATCTAATGACGACAAAATAGAAGACCCCGGATGACCAAGGCGAGCATGCCACAAGGAAGGAACAAGGGCTGCAAACGCTGACGGCAAGACTTGACTAGATGGTTCGAAACCGGGTGTGATAGGATAAATATCTCCCCTACTATCACACCGCATGAGAGGATTCCCCGTCTTGAAATCCTTCACAGAGAAACCAAAAGGATCAAATTCAACAGAAACAGAATTGTCAGTGGTGAATTTACGGACATACACTAAGTTTTTATTCAATTTGGGGGCATGTAAGGTATTTTTCAAGATAAGGGGTGGATTGGGAGTGGGGGACAAAGTTTTATGACCATAACCCTGAATTAGAATAGTGTTACCATTGCCAACAATTATACCACGATGGTTTCTCAAATTGGAATAAACGAGAGAGTACCTTGATCGGATGTCATGGGTGTAGTCGCGCCGGTGTCCATGTACCAATTCGGATCCGGTTGTGTTAACCCAAGTGTGTGCATTGCGGCCTCAATGTCGGTGTGAGTAGGTGTGGGGCCCACTGCCGAGAATGTTTGTGTGAGCCGAGGCCCAAGAAATCCACCCTGCTGCCCCGGCCCAGTGCTGAAACGAGATGAAGAGGCCTGACTGTTGGGCCTGAACTGAGGCTGTCCAGCCCACTGCCCGTTGGAAGAACCTGGAAAATAGGGGTTGTTGTGCCACAACCCACTGCCATGGGCCCCACGGCTGAGACCAGTAGGGAGGTGGCCCACTGTTGACTGGATGGGGCCCACTTCCGAAATGTTGTCCAACCGGAACCGCCGCATTTGCCCCCGTGGTTTTTGCCATTATTCTTACAATTATTTTTGCCGCCACCATGAGCACGGTTTTGCCCTGAATTATCAACAAAACCCAAAGAATTTGTGGAGGACGTCATCATGACTACAGGGCTTGCACAGGTAGCCGCCTTCTTAGCCAAACCGACTTCTTTCAAAGTAAGCATGGAGCGGGCTTGATAAAAAGCGGGAAGTGGATTACTTTGACGAAGAAGAGTCCCAACGCCATTATAGGCCTCAGAAAGGCCGGCAACCAATTGTAGAACCAGACGATTATTTGTCACAGGTGCGCCAACGTTACGGAGTTTGTCTGCCAACTCCTTGAGTTTCTTGCAATATGGAGACACGTTTGGAAATTCTTCCATGCGAACTTGCGAGAATTCCTGCTCGAGTGTGACAACACGTGAATGTTGGTTATCTTGGAATATGTCACTCAATCTATTCTAGGTAGCCATAGTCGTAGTGTCCGGCTCAATGATCGTCTGTAAGAGGTCAACTGAAATAGTGGAATAAATTCACTGGAGAACGGTAGCATCAAGAGTAATCCATAACTGAGGATCCTCCGCGGGAATAGGTGTAGCGGGAGGAATTATGTGATGGATGACTTGATGGGAGATAGCGTGAATTTTAAATAATTCTGCCCACATTGCATATTGGACGTTTTTCATCTCAAGAACAATAGGGATGTTGTTCTTGATGTTAGAAACCGTGAGGGCACGATGAAAAGTGTTCTTAGACATAACGAAAGAACAAAGGGAGAGGAGGGAAAATATGGGAAGAGTGGAGGTAAAAAATATTACGAATTCCGGTGAAGGGGGACGGAAATCGAGGCAGTTGTGGCTGAGAAATGGCACAAAAACCGAGAGCAATATTTGGAGAACAGAGACGGAAGCAAGTTAGACCTAGTCTCTTGATACCATGAAAGAAATAATCCCCTTGATTATTTTCATTACTTGAAAGAGTATATATACAATTTACATATTTCCACAATAGGAAAATCATTTTTCTATTCTACTCCTAAAACCCTATTTTAGTAGTACAAGACTTCTATAACTATGGTAAGTGTACAATGCTAAGTAATACAATGATTCTACATTAATTACACTACTACAAACGGACCAAAATCCCGTGATATACACTATGTATATCGCGGGAATATACATTGTCTAACCGTTATTTTCTAAAAACCTTTTTACAAAATTAATTTCTTTAATTAAACCAAAGTCAAATGCAAATGGTACGTTTAATTTTCTTCTCTTATGGGTGCGGTGGGGAAATAATATGTGCTGTCAATCGAGTAAGGATAAGTATACAATTTGAAACTTTTAACACCTTTATTTCCACTTCTAAAAAATTCCACTCAAAATAAAGTCGATAAACAAGTACCTTTTAGCTACAAAAATTTTCTGGGGGAGATTGCATTCCATTTGATTCTATAGTGCAGAAACAAACCTAATGTAAAGATGACCTTTGCACTTTTCTTGAGCTCTTTAACACTATAAAAGTAACAAAAAAAAGAATATATTATGAAATTTCTTTCCTGCAGGTACACCATCCACTTGCATGTAGATGAAAATTGGCATTCAAACGTGTTGTGCAATGACATGAGCTAAGAATGTGCACCAAAAAAGTGTTTCATCCTCGTCAATTTATGTGAAACTTTTTATATCTAAATTCAGAATATGTAAAATTAGACCAATATTCTTTTTCTCCACATTGACATGAGAAGAAATGTAACGTATAGTACTTTTCATATATTTTTTAATATATAAATTTTAATTTTAAAATATTAAGTTGATCTAATCAAATTTAGCTTCAAAGATCAGTCAATGTGACAATTGACTCTCCGAAAATGAAAAGTGTACATAAATTGAGACGGATGGGATAGTTTTTAATGTCACTTGAGAAATGAAGATTCGACCAAAAATCTTAGCACACCCGTGAAATGGTTAATACTATTTTGCATTTCGTATCTACATCAAACTAAGTGATAAGAAAATGAACCTTAAATCTAACTCAATTCCAAATATCAGCTCAAAAGATGAGAATTGTCTGAGAAGATATAAAAACTAAGTCACCCTTAACCCACCGTTGTGGGAAGTCAACACTAAGCATTTAATTAACCATATTTAGCTAAATATTTAAGTGAGAATACTCTTGCTTAATTATGGTTAAGTAATGATAAATATATGCATATAAAAGACACATATCTTATAATTATCAATTTTGGGTACTATAGGGCGTTCAAGTAAATTTGTAACGAAATGGTCCACAACCTTCATAGCGCATTCGGAAGCAATTACACAATCCATGAGAGACTAGTTATTCTTGTAAAAAATTTCACCAGGTATTCAATATCTTTTTTGGGGCACAATTAATTTAAATTCGCGTTGAAAATATCATTTAAACAAGTTTTGTTACAAGAATATTAAAATAAGAGGTCAGTAAAATATCTCAAATCACATATAAGGTTAGTGTGATACAGACAAACTTGGAGGGCGGTCTCTGAATTTATCCCGATCTTTATTGGTACGTGAGATAATTACTAAGAATAGGTTCACCTATCCAATTAATATAAAGTAAATATGCAACGGAAGTTGCTAAAGAAAGAAAATTGTGAGATGCTCCAGACGAAAGGATTGAAATAAGTGGATTTTCAAGGCAAATTAGGATACTACTTAAGGTAACTAACAGCTTTATCGATTTTATATATTCTAGCTTTGAGAATAAAGAAACTTAACATAAAGAGGTTTTACTCCATAGGCCTGCATGATGCGAATCAGGATTACTTTGACAAATGATGTGCTAATAAAAGCATGTCTAGAATAAATATGGTATCAATCCAAGTCTAAAATTAAAATCTATGCAATCTGATTTCCATAATTAGGGTAACAAATGTTCTTATAAGTTGAAGAAATCAGCAAGAACCAATAAGTATAATGATAATACTCTTGACTTTGTTGCTCGGTAGAAACAACAATGAAATAATTGCAAAATGCAGATGGTAACATCAAGATAGAGGTATCTAATTGGCGGGTTATTGATCCGCCCAAAAGTTTCTTGGATTAAAATGGGCTAAAATGTGGGTCTAACCCAATCTGTCCAAATCATACTAAGTTTTATTTGCTTTATTTGAACTACTATAATTATTTAATACTTTATAAAATTATTATTTTTCTTTATTATGGCTATATATAACATATCCAAAAAAAAATTGTTTGAAAATATTTTGACAAGATTTCTCATGAGTTAATTTGGGCTATATATCAGCCCAATTTTTGATAGGCTGAAATAAGCAGAGTTATTAAATGGGTGGATCAATAACCCGCCCAAACTTGAGCGGATTATATTTTCATGAGCTCATTTTGCCACCTCTACTTAAAGAAATAAAGGAAAACATGAAAGTGCCAATGTCGATATATATCCTTTTCCATTTAACATAGAGAAGATTTCATGAAATAACGGTATATCCGTTATTATAAAACAACAAGACCATTAGAAATTGTAAAAACAAATTAATTAGGTACAGAATGAAAATAAACACAAAGAATATAGTACCAAATGAGAAAATGACGAATTATCCATTGCTATACATTAAAATCGAGATGGATACAGTTTCTATGTGCAATTTGATAAGTGGATTTGAGTCTAAGATATTTTGAAGTCTGTATCAAAAGTAGAAAAGGTCCAAAACAAAAATATCTCTTGAAGAAAAAAAAAATCTGTGAGTCTGGGACCTATTAGAGGACATATACTAATTTTCTGGGAGCCAATATAATTAGTCGGCTCTAAATCCCAATTAAAAAGGAGACTTGCGATAGGTTAGGTTAATGATCCGCATAAAAATAATTTAACTATTCTGACTCCTTTATATAATGGATTTATTGTTAGTGTCCACATATTTATGCATGTATTAAACTGAGTAGACCAGAAGGAATACGAATAACTTACGAGATTTGGTCAGGTGTACGTCTTCAAGGCTTAGAGCAATGATATAAAAGTTTTCCAATACGAAAGAGAAGAAATTAAACAGTAAAAAAGATATCCAATTACAATAGCCAGTAAATATCCTGTGTCTCCTAAATCTGTAACGTCAATAGGCATTAAAATAAAATGATAACATAACAGGACTTGGAATCGTGGTCACGTGTGGGGATGTATATGGATCGGATTGATTCGGATTTCTCAAATATCAAATTAAACCAATTGTGTCGAGTTTTAAAATTTATAAACCAAATCAAACCAATAAAAGTCGAATATTTCAACTTCGGGTTTGCGATTTTCTCGGATTGTTCGGGTTTTTTCTGGTAAAGTCTTCATACAAAACATATAACTTGTGTTTCGAATATTTCTTTAGTCTTAATAGATACAACTATCTAATTAAGGTGTTTCTAAGAAAATGACAAAATGTGAGATAAGTGATGACATTGTACTAAAATATTCAACAAAAAAGATAATGAAATCGCTAAGCAATAATGATCGTGATCATAATCTAAAAGTACTAAAAGAAAAAAATACGACTAATTATTAATTACATAATTATATATTAAAGAAAAACTAAATTAAATTATGTTTTTTCACTGTATAACCAATGCAAAACTAATAGGATGTAGTAATAGACCAACATTATTGTTATTCTTAGTGTTAGGATTGATTTTTTTTGTTAGCATTAGTATTGATTTGGGCTTTATTTGAGTTACTAACATCAATGGGCTATACAACTTATTGTACCATTAAAAATTCTAAATTTAAGGTTGAAATAATATGTTAAAAGACAATTACTATGAAAAAATTTAAGAAATATTTATAAATTACATTATAAATAAATTTTTTTATGTATAAAATATTCTAAAAATTGTATACATGTACTTTCAGGTTGGTTTGGTTCGGTTTGACTTTTTTTTTTTGGTTAAAATCAAACCAAATCACTTATGGTCGATTTTTTTTTAATATCAAATCAAGTCAAACCAAACCACTAGTCGGTTTTTTTTCTCGATTTGATTCAAATTATCAATTTGATACAGTTTGTCGGTTTTCTTTATACACCCCTAGTCACACATTAGTACTTGTTTTACGGTCATGCAGCTTATGCTGGGCACCTTTATACCTAGGGCTCTAGTTTTACAATATTCTAGCAGTCTAGCCTAACTCCCTACATAAGGCTAAAGCCCAAATATGTGTCCCACTCTTTTAGTTCTTGTTAATTATGTGTCTTAGTTGGAACACTATACTAGAGTTCCAAGTCTCAATTCCTATTTCTTTTTGACACATATGTCTTGCACTACTGCATTTTTGTTGTTGTCTGCCGCCTTCCAGTCTATCTTCTTTGTCGTCGACAACTCTCGTCCGCCTTATCAAGTGTTTCAAAATAAAAGCCTCATCACATATGATTTTCAGTAGCTTAAGCAATTGAAATGGTAAATATCGCTTCTTTCTCTTTATGTTGAATACTATTGATATGCGGAAAATATACTTGGATAGAATCTTAATACAGAGAGAATGTCGCAAATAAAGCTATTTTGACAGATACAATATTTAAAGAGGGAGAGTGAAAATCTCATAATGGACCAAACAAATTGAATCGAACTTCTTGAAAACTAAAGTGACCGACACCCACCCCTAATCTCATCCCCTCTTTTCTTGCTTGGTCCTTCTTTGATCTCTTATTATACAAACTTCCCTCGAGTATTAGTTGGAATGCAATTTCTTTTATTTGTTTCAACGCTTACACATACACTACTAATGTGTTTTAAAAGGTGACAAAGATCCAAGTGTTGCACTGATTGATTGTCAAAAGTATTGTCTGAAATTCGAGAACGATTGATACGATATCGGATGGGCTTAAGTGCTCAACTTTCTTTAGGTTCTTGTGCTAGAAGCTGAGTCAAGGACTTACAAGCCAAGTTCATGGACAATGAAGCTAGGAAAGCACTTGAAGACAACCATGTAGGGGCTTTCAAGCTATGGAAGATAACATGGAGTGAGTCATCGCAAGTGGGTCATATCCCCTTTTTCCCTAATGCCACTTTTGGGCTTAGTTGTTGCAAACGCCAAATTTGAATAGATTTTAAATACTTGTGGTTAGGAATGTAAAGGCAAAAACTATAAATATTTGCCTTAGCCTATTTCATTCCTTAGTTTTGAGATTGATGAAACTCTTATGAGTGTAGTTTCTCCCTTATTGAGCTTAAGTTTTTTTAGGCATTAGTGGGTGGATTCCCTTATCTCTTGGCTTAGAAACTCTCTTGGGCAATTTTGGATTGAATTTCTATCACACCCCAACCTTAGAGGATGTGGCCGGCACCCGATGCTTGAACGGGCCGAGCGTTCACCTGTGTGTCATAACCTGACACATATAACTATCTGGGCCGACAAAGCCTTAGAATGATAATCACAAAAGAAGTCTTGAATAAAACAACCTGTAACAATAGGCAGCTATAACAAGTGTACCAACAACTGACAAGGAGGCCGACAAGGCCGTACAAAATGACTATACATCAACCACTAGTCTGCAATCCTTTAGGAGTAATATAACACGTCATCAGGTCGGGACAGGGCCCCGTCATACCCAAAATAGATATAAATATGTGCGGCATAGCCTACTACTCTCTATACAGCAACTCCGAAAGAAAAAAAATGTGACGACCAACTGCAGATTGGATAGCCTACTGTGGATGTGCATCTGTCTGTCTACCTACACCTGCGGGCATGAAACACAACTCCCCATCAAAAGGGGACGTCAATACGAAAGAATGTACTGAATATGTAAGGCATGATAAAACGTAAATGTAGGCATCAATATGCAAGGGAAACTAAAAGAAACAACCTGTAACTCAGAAGTGTCATTGTGGACCATACTGAACATAAATAAGATATAATCGCATAATAATGCCATAGGCCTCTGTGAGAAATATCCCCTATATAGTATATTGCGTAAATAACGTCACAGGACTTTGTGGGCAATATCATCAATACCACAACCAACTGATCAGTGGTACCATACCTGTATAGATTGCGTATATAAAGCCACATGCCTCTAGGGCAACATATATACATAATACATATATATATATGAGAATCATCCGAAGAACATGAAATACTATTTGAGCTCGTTGGAGTGACGTAAGGTTGTTACACCTCTGACTAGCCTTATGCAGATAACATATCATTTTACTTTTCCATATGAATTAATAAGAAGTGATATCCTTCAATTATGGAAGAAATATAATTTTTGATACTCATACTTCCCGCACCATCGTGCTCCGCCGAGTGTTGTGCTCGTGACATACCATTTCTATCTTTCGGGAAACCAACAAGGAACCATACTATATCAATTTAGGAGAGATGCTATAAAGTGCGGAAAGTCCTCCCGACAAGGGACATGGGAACTCAAGTTATCAAGAATAGGAACATTTTTTAAAGACGTTTCATTTCATTTTCGTTCTTAACGAAGTCATGCCAAAAAAGATGGAGTAAGCCCTACATACCTTAACGCCCTAGCTATACGGATTCCACAAACCCTCATATGTTCTATGAGCGATTATCTACAATATATGAATAATTTGTATCAACGGCGAATTCATAACTCATAAGAAAACTCATATTAGACATTTCGCCGAACACTTAGCGTACATGAACTTCATGTCATCTTATCATGGTGATTACATACTACTACCTTCTCTATTTTAACCACAACACAACCAATATCCAAACCATCCACACCTTACCATTTTCTGCCATAAAACACCTCAAGGAACTATTCAAAATAGTCCACAAATCACAACACCTTAACTATGGAATTTAGCCTAAATTGTGAAAGTTTGCCTTACCATTCAACTAGTTAGACCAAGAAAAGCTACATAACATACAAGATTTAGCAAAACCTTACCTCAATCAGCAATAACACGTCTCCAAACAAGGTTGCCTTCTACTTCATGATCTTCCAATTCAACAACAAGAAAGAAGGAGCAAGTTATATGATCTTCTTGATCTTGTAGGGTTGAAATCACTTGAAAATCTTATGGAATCCTTCCTAGATGATGGATGAACTATTAGAAAGTGTTTAGGATCTTAAACAAATGAGAAATAAAGTCTCAAGTCGAGCCAAAGCGAAATATAAAAGCTAGAAAAATTCCACCGCCTCAATGTGCGGTTCAAGGTACGATCCATACTTCCATCGTATCTCATCACCAGAACTTGACTGAATTCCCTGAATATCATACGGCCATATGTCCATTTTATATTGTTCGTACATCAAAAGTACGGTCTGTACATTGCATGAGACGGCTGAAACTTTGTCAAACTTTGATGAAATATATCCTCTTTGATTCATTTAACTCCTATATTTTCCGACACTTCTATAAACAAGTTTTATACCATCTCTCCCCTTTCGCAAGGTCTCATACCTTCTCGGGATACTTAAGTTAATCAACGATATGATTTGACGTAAAACTATGGGGTGTAACAATTTCCATATATGAGTTCATGTTTTTCTTCTTTCTTGAATTGAATTTATCTTTTGATTGTTGATGATTAGGTGTAGGTATCAAGTTCTATGTTGACTAGTCACAATCATAGTTCATTATATCCTTTCTTTATTCTATCTAAACCCCTATTTCTTTATCTCATTTATTGATTTCTCTTATCATTAATTTCTGTGTATTTTACTGTTGTTTCATACTTTCCTAATTAGGATCATATCATTTGGTATCAGAGAAATAACTAAAGAGTTATTTCACAATTCTTAATACTTAGCTTGTCTTATTTTGACAATAAAAAAAAATGAAAATCCAAAAAATTTACAAAAACATATTTCAATTCTATCTTGTCTTTACTTTAGATTCATGTTTTCTAGTGTTGTTTGGGACCAGATATGAAATTTTAAGTTAATTAGAAGTTTTTATCATTCTTGGGTTTGAAGGCTCGAAGAACTTGAAGTTGGGTCTTGAGGAATTCGTGGTTGCTTGAACTTAAAAAGTGTTGCGGTTTTATGTCTAGGTGATAAAGAGTTGAGATATGATATTTGAAGGACTTTGGAGTTGACTTGGGCCTATTGAAAAATTTGAATGTTCATAGTGTTCTTCATATCTTGTTGAAGAAGAAGACCAAGAAAGTATAAGTTTGATCCAGAAACCTTTTGTGAAACTTGGAAAAAAAGTGTTTTGGTGAAAAAAGAGAAAGTTTCTAGGTCAAGTGGGCCAATAGGGATCCAAGAATTTAGAAAATATCATAAAAAGTTTGGTGCACGGTTCCCAAGAAAAAAAGGAAAAATTATGCAGAGTGGAACCATATGTGACTCAACCTGCGACCCACGGTTGTATCACATGGTGTGACAGACAACCTGAAGATTTTGGGCTTCATATGCGACATTATTTGTGGCTCTATCTGCGATTCACATGTTCAACTTGAGATAGACAAACATTTAGCGGGTCGAACATCTCAGATTTTTGACTCAAAACTCATTCCATTTCATTTTTTTCACTTTTATTTGATCATTCTAAGCTAATTAACTTAGTAATTTCTCCTATTTTGGTTAATTAGTTCTTATGTCCGTATTTCGTTCGTGCTAATTAATTTTGTATTTTTCTCGTTAATTCATTGTGAATTAATTGACTCTTGTCCATTGCTTTTACTAGTCTATTTCTTGGTGTGTCATAAACTCCATTCTAAAGCGATACATGGTTCTATCCTAGAACTTATCCGAGTTGTTGGTTTACGAGTTAAATGATACTCCTAGAGTGGTAAAAGGAAAGAGGGTGAGCACAGTTAAGTGGTGTTAGCCAAGCAAAAATAAAAGCAAACACGAGAGTTGGTGAGGAACATTTATTACTAACCTTGTGTGCTCATTTTGTCGTACATGTAGATGAGACATAAGGAAGAAGTTGTAAGGAATTATGTCGTCTATAGCTTCGGATCCTTGTGATGATGACATGGAAGGCTATTTTTAGTGATGAAGGTTATGGCCATGGTGATGGAGATTATGGAGTCGATAATGATCGTGACAATCATGAATAATGTGGTGGTGAGAACTACTACTCTGAAAGTGAATATGAGGCAAATGGTGCTCTTGGATCTTATGATGAAGATGGAGGAGTAGAAGAACCGTGTCATGACGCTTATGATGAAGATGAAGGTTCTCATGCTACACACTATGGATACGGAAATGACTTGAGGTATAATTTCTTCTTATACATACCTTATTAATAATTGGAGGAAGATCCTCTTGAAATGAGAAGTTGTGATGAGCTCGAAGCTTGTGCTTACATGCCTTGTGATGAATATATCCGTGAAGATACTGGATTCAAAAATATAATTTGTGAAGAGTCTTCTATTGGATATTCATGTGCATCGCTTTGTGATACTTCTTATCCTAAACAATGTGGTGTAAGTGTGTGTGCGTTGTAGTAAGTTGGAGTCGTCCTAGAATAGAAGGAGAATGTGCATTTCCTACTTCAAGAAATACAATATCTCATGCTTCTTATTCTAATACAAATGTGTCCGTCACAATCACTTTTAGGGACCGCGATGGCACCTACGTAAACCCACCGGTAGGCGAACCACTCCCAATTATTCACATGATATAACATAAATGAAAGTGAAAATTTAACAGAATACTACATAATCTCTCTCATGACATAAATGCGGGAAATATAAGTCTGAACATCAACAACATCCCCCAAAGATCTAGTATGTGAATACAAGAGCACTACAAATTCGAAACAAGTCTGAAATGGCATGCAGGGCAAAACCAAATACATAATCAAATAAGTCTAACATGTCTCTCGAGTAGCAAAATAAAAGACTGTAATAAAGATAGAACACCTAAGGGTATGATGAAGATAACATCCTCACCCTGAATGCTGGAGAACAACCGATCGGACTCAGAATGCGGTCCTGCACTAGTAGAAGGCACTGAATCTGCACCAGAAAATATGCAGCAAGTGTAGTATGAGTACACAACGTACCCCCATAGGCATCATAGGTAGACAATGATGGAAGATACGTAAAAAGAGATAAATACCAAGTTAAGACCAAGTAGTCCTATACTAGTAGTTTAATAACCCAATTACTGTCACATTAAACATAGAATAGTTCACGGAATCAACATAAGATAATGTTCATATAAGAGTTCATGATCACATAAGTCACCCAGCTCCAAATAGTTCAATAACAAGTTCCAAGTATCATTGAGTAAATATCATGCTTCCCTTTTATCCAGAAATTCAATCAAGTTATCAATAATCATTTCAACACTTGTTTCATCAACAGATAATTCATGAATGATATATGTATGATATGTTATGAATTCAATGCATATGCCAGGTACCTTGATCTTCCATTAAACAGGCGCTCAAGTATTTATTATGAGACGCATACCCATGGGGGACTCGCATAGTCTATATACTCATCCGGAATTTTCCATTAGAGACCAACTCTTGGCTAAATAGAATCATGTTGCAGGCGTGCAACCCGTCCCCTCGAATATCATCATTATTTTAGTATTGCCATAATCTCATAAGTAATTTCACCTTTTCGGTCTCTTGAACCCACATCAGTCCATACCACTCTCATATCAATATCTCATAACCATGAGTGTATGAATGCAAATGACAGTATATGGCAAGAAATCATGATGTAATGAGATGTAACCAAGTATAGAGATGAATATCACATACTTCCAAGAATTTAACAACACAACAATCCAAGTACAAATAAGGATATTAAATAGGAAGCAAATGTGATGAATAAACAAACAATTGCAAATATGGCGACAATCCCACATATGGCGACAAGTCTAATCAATCAGTAGTCGGAATCAGCATAAGGTCGATTTCCCAAATTACCCATCAACACAGTTCAACACCGGTACCCACTCAACCATTCATCACAACTGGCTGACTGGGACCCCCAAACACGTACACTACCCCTTAATATTTATAACTAATTACGTACTTCTATCAAAGTCTTGTGAAAATAAACCGTAGCCTACTTCTGGGACGAACAGGAACGCTAACCAATCAAGCCTCGGTGATCGCCTTGCACTTCGGCTACGCCTCGTGATAATAAAAATCTAATGACACATATAGTATTCATTAATAAAAAGCTTACACAACATACATGTATATAATCCTTAACAAAGCAAGACTTTAAATACCAACCTCGGCCCCATGTCACCAAAACTCAAACTTCATTACCCAAATACCAAGAACACATACTAGGTAATCATATCCTTAAATTAATTAGGAAACTAAATACATTTGAGCCTTCAATTGAATAATATACAAAACCCCCAATTTGGAAACCCTAGAATCCCCCTCTCCCTATTGGAATAGGTTTCTATATTCAAATTAAACTCAACAATATGGTAATCTAGTAATATCCATTACTAATTCATAATAATCAAGTAATTTGATCCATCAACATCATTTAAAATCCATGATTTAACTATCTTAATCTCATAAGAACTTACAATTCATCTTCCCCAACTTATAAACATACTATGTAACCATTAAAAGACTTAAAACATACAATGAAATCACAAGGGAAGGAAATCTTTATCTCTAGGATGAATTTCACTCTTGACATTTAGAATACTCTCCCTTGCGCCTCTAGGTTTGAGATATGCCATTTTGGGAAATGAATCTGACCTAGGGGATTAAATAGGACACATGATACAGTGATCCCGCCCTAGCGGAATTGACACAGCTGGAGCGGAGCCGCTACCGCGAACATGTACCTCGCTGGGGCGCACTCACTTGACAACTCGCCCCAGCGCCATGGCGAACCCGATACCATAGAAGCGGATTCGCCCCTGCGTACAAATCCTCCACTAGGGCGGAAACTCCATAACTTCTTAACTCCCGCTTATGTGAGCCAACCTCCCACCGAGAAAGACATACAAGAGTGAAAAGAGATGATGCCGAGGCGGACACCAGACACCAGATCATGGGCACAAACCAGACATGGTCGTCTAAGGTAAACAACGCTACAAACTCACTCGTATCCTCAGATTTTGCATCTGGCCAGGCTGAGGCATACGTTTCTAAAAAATCGTTCGGTAAAACCTAATATCCAAATTTCATAAATAGCACCACAAAATACATCCGATTATCTCGGAAAGCAAACCAATGACTCAACTAAGTTAGAAATGATCCTCCAAAGCTACCCAAAGCGAAAATCGAGAACCAAACCCATCTAGTTAAAAGTCAACTTTGAGTCAAACTATCCGACTCTAAGTTTCTAGTTTTGGATTTTTCATATGAAATTCATGTAAATGGACCTCGAGATCCGCACCACCCATCCCCGCACCACCCATCCACTCACATCACCAACCCCACACAGAGTGTACGAGAAAGGTAAAATTATCAAATAGAGGTCTCAGGTTAAAAACAATCGGATGAGTTATTATATTAGATACCCATTAAATAAACGTTCGTCCTGAAATGTAGAGAAATGAACAGAGGAAACATACTAGAAGTAGTAAACAAGTAAGGATATTTGCTCCCATGTCGGACTCTGTCTCCCAAGTCGCCTCCTCAACAGGACGATGCCTCCACTGAACCTTCACAAAAGCTATCTCCTTAGACCTCAATTTTCTCACTTGCCTGTCTAAAATAGCCACATACTCCTCCTCAAACTTTAAATTCTGATAAAGTAATATGGAATTCTACTGGATGATAGAAGAATCATCATCATGATACTTCTTCAACATAGACACATGGAAAACTGGATGAACGCCTGAAAGACCGGGTGGCAGAGCCAACTCATATGGCACCTCTCCAACCCTATGAAGAATCTCAAAAGGTCCAATATATCTCGGACTCAACTTCCCTCTCTTGTCGAACCTTATCACACCATTCATGGGTGAGACCTTCAGAACCTCATCGAACGATGTCATATTGATATTGGAGTGGTAATTGTTATTGTACACAAACTCTGCCAAAGGTAAGAACTGGTCCCAATGACCACCAAAATCAATCATGCAGGCTCGTAATATATCTCTAATACCTGAATAGTCCGCTCAGACTAATCGTCAGTCTGAGGGTAAAATGTTGTACTGAGATCCAAGCTAGTACCCAACTCTTTCTGCAAAGTCCTCTAGAAATACGAAGTAAACTAAGTCCCCCGGTCTGAGATGATAGAAACATGAACCCCATGAAGACAAACAGTCTCATGAATGTAGATCTTAGCCAACTTCTTTACATTATAAGTCGTCTGGATTGAAATGAAATGTGTGAACTTGGTCAACCTATCAACAATGACCCAAATAACATCAAACTTGCACAAAGTCTTGGGAAATCCTATAACAAAATCTATGGCAATCATCTCCCATTCCACTCAGGAATGGGCATCCTCTAAGATACACCACTGGGTTGTTTGTGCTCATATTTGACCTACTGACAATTCTGACACTGAGACACAAACTCCACAATGTCTCTCTTCATCCTATCCCACCAATAGTGCTACTTCAAATCATGGTACATCTTAGTAGCACATGGATGAATCGAATACCTAGAATTATGGGCCTCCTCCATAATCAATCTAGTTAGATCACCCACACGAGGCACATACAATCTACCCTCAATCCTCAAAACCTCTTCACTATCAATCACAACCTCTTTGGCTTCTCCACTCATCATCTTATCTCTGATTTTGCACAACTTCACATTATCATACTGGTGGTCTGAATCTGATCCAAAAGAGATAACCTTGCCTCTACACAAGTCATAATGCTGCCCTGATTCAAAATATCAAGCCTCACAAAATGGTTGGCTACAGTTTGGACCTCTAATGCTAAAGGATGCTCAGAAGCGATCAAACGAGCTAAATTTCTTATGCTGACTACCTTTTGGCTAAAAGCATCCGCCACCACATTGGCCTTGCTTGGATGGTACAAAATGGTCATGTCATAGTCTGTCAACAACTTCATCTATCGATGCTGCCTAGAATTCAAATCTTTCTGATTAAACACGTACTGAAGATTGCGGTGGTCGGTATACCACAATGAACACCATATAAGTAATGCCTCCAAATCTTTAGAGCAAACACAATGGCAGTCAACTCTGAATCGTGAATAGGGTAATTCTTCTCTTGCACCTTCAACTGTCTCAATGCATACGCAATAACATTACCCTTATACATCAACACACAGCCCAACCCAATCCTAGAAGTATCACAATATACAGTAATTCCTTTCCCTCCACCGAAAGGGATAAAATTGAGGTTGTGGTCAAAAGAGACTTGAGCTTTTAGAAGCTTTCCTCACACTGGTCGGACCATTGAAAAGGCACATCCTTCTGAGTCAAACGCATCACATGAGAAGCAATAGTAGATAAACCCTTGACGAACCAATGAT
Organism: Anisodus tanguticus; assembly: GCA_034509755.1. NCBI lineage: Eukaryota > Viridiplantae > Streptophyta > Magnoliopsida > Solanales > Solanaceae > Anisodus > Anisodus tanguticus. Next base: position 47,227,454 of record CM067542.1, on the reverse strand, counting down.
AGTAGCTAGCAAGACCCACAAAACTCCAAAACTCTATCATAGAAGTCAGTCTAGGCCAATCCCTGACCGCCTCTATTTTCTTTGGGTCAACCATAATCCCATCATTGGATACCATGTGTCTCAAGAATGCCACCGAACTAAACCAAAACTCATACTTCAAGAACTTAGTATATAATTTCTTCTCATTCAATAAACCAAGGACCACCCTCAAGTGATGCTTATGCTCCTCTCGACTTTTTGAGTAGATCAAGATGTCATTAATGAACACAATCACAAAAGAATCCAAATACAACTTGAATATCCCATTTATCAAATCTATGAACATTGTGGGGGCATTGGTAAGCCCAAAATACATCACCAAGAACTCATAATGACCATAATGACTACAGAAAGCCATCTTGAGAACATCCTCGACCCGAATATTCAACTGATGATACCCATACCTCAAGCCAATCTTCAAAAACACTGAAGCTCTCTGAAGCTGATCTAACAGGTCATCAATATGAGGGATCGAATACTTGTTTCTGATAGTGACCTTGTTCAACTGTCTATAGTCAATGCACATATGTATGATGCCATCATTTTTCTTTACGAACAAGACATGAGCACCCTATGGAGATACACTCAGTCGAATGAAGCCCTTACTCAATAAATCCTGAAGTTTTTCCTTCAACTCTCTCAACTCAGCTAGAGCCATACGGTACGGAGAAAAAGAAATGGGTCGAGTATTAAACCCGATATCAATACAAAAGTTAATATCCTTGTCTGGCGGCATACTTAGTAAATATGAAGGGAAAACCTCTGCAAACTCGCTAACTATCGGAACAGAATCAAAAGAAGGAGTATCCGCACGCATATCCCAAATATGAGCTAGATATGCCAAACAACCCTTGTCTACCAACTTCCTAACCTAAATGAAAGAAATAATCTTCTTAGGAGCAAGACTGGGAGCACCTCTCCACTCTAACCTCGGAAGTCCAGGCATCATTAACATAAATGTCTTGGAATAACAGTTCAGAATCACATGATACGATGATAGCCAATCCATCCCTAGAATAATATCGAAGTCAACCATGTATAATATGACCAAGTCTACACAAGTATCGTAACCTATAAAAGTAACCAAGCAATGCTGATAGACCCGATCTACAACCATGGAATCACTGACCGATGTAGACACACGAATAAGGACATCAAGCTTATCACATCACATATCCAAATCACTAGAAAAGTAGGAAGACACATATGAGGATGTAGACCCTGAATCAAATAACACTGAAGCAGACCGATGACAGACTGATATGATACTTGTGATAACCACATCTGATGCCTCAACCTCTGGTCTACCCAGGAAAGCATAATAATGAGTGTGTCCTCTCTCAGACTAAGTACTCTACTGGACACCTCGACCCAAATAAGCTCCGTCTCTCCCTGACTGGGATCCACCACAACCGGTCTGATGGCCACTACGGCCTGACTGAGATCCTCTTCGGCTAACTGACCACCACCCATAGATGGCTGTGCTGGGGTCCCGGGTGCACGGATATAGGGAAATCTCTCTTGAAATGCCAAATCTCACCACATGTGTAACAAGTCCTAGCAGCTGAGGGCTGATGACTAAAGATAGAAGAACCCAAACCACCATGATCAGAATACTGAGATTGAGAACCCCTCAAATATTGGCCCCCATCATAATTGCTCTGCCCCGTAGAGACACCATCGGTAATCTGAAGGGCTACCTGAACCAGTCGACTATGCTGCAACTACTTATATCTACCCTACTGCCTATAACTATGAGAAATAGATCCGATATACTGTCTTTGTCACATTCCCCTCTTATATGACTCATATCGGGGCATCTTGCCTCTAACAGACTCTACTATCTTCGTATGCTCAACTATAGTCTCAAAAGAAGTTCCAGCTGTAATATAGCCAATTGAATAGGAATACTCAAACCTCTAACAAAATATCTCACTTGCTCAGCCTCTGTCGGTAGAAATGGCGATGCATAGCGCGAAAAGGCGTAGAAGTGAGTCTCATAATCTGCAACTGAAGAACCCCTCTGCTCAATCCTCTGAAACTCATCACGCTTGCTTAGATGTAAGCTAAGAGGCACATACTTCTCCAAAAATATGTGATAGAACCTAACCCATGACAGTGGAGGTGACCCCACTGGTTGAAAGTCAATATAAGCTCTCCACCACTGTTTAGCATCTCTCAAAAGCCGAAGGGCAACAAAACTAACTATGTGCGACTCGGTGATACCCAAGGTATGCAACCTCTCACGGCTGCTCATAATAAACTCATAAGCAACCTTCTCGGGATAACCATAGAATACTAGAGGCTTCATGTTCTAAAAGTTCTCTCATATCTTCCGTTCAACGCGGGTCATAGTTGTCCCTGCAATTGGCCGGGGACCAAACTCTAAAGTAGGAACCTCATCAATACTGAGTGCTGACATCACCACTGGCTGACCCTTGGGAGTAAGAAACTCGAGAGTCTGAGTCTGTCCTTTTCCTACATGGGTCTGAGAACAACTCCGAGTAGTCGGATACATGCCCGCCTGGGCAAAACTATTTATAACACTCAACAATCTGACCAGCGTGTTCTGTAGAAATAGAGTAGCAATAAATCGAGGCTAATCCTGGGCTAGCCCCATCTCTTCCTCAAGCAACTCATCTTGAGGCTCAATAACCCGCTCATAGGAGACTAATCTAGCACGAGTCTGACTGACTCCTTGTGCCCTAACCTGAGCTTATGCCGCTCTTATGGCTCTACTTCAGCCCTGAGCATGTCCTCTACCGCAACCGCGCACTACATGTGTCTGTGCCGGTGCCCCCTCCATCGTTGCGTCGGCATGAGTCCTCACCATCTTTGAGAGAATATGAACAAAGGTGAGATACCAATTTGATTCAATTTATCATGAAATGAATTAAGAAAGTGAAATTTCCTAAATATCCTATAGCCTCCCGAAGATAAGTACGGATGTGTCCACACTGATCCGCGAGACTCTGCTAGATATTGTTCATATATTCTAGACCGTTTAACTTAAGGCTTTGATACAAACTTCATCACGACCCATTTTAGGGACTGTGGTGGCACACTACGTAAACCCACCGGTAGGCGAACTACTCCCAATCATTCACATAATATAACATAAATGAAAGAGGAAATGTACCAAAATACTACATAATCTCTCTCATGATATAAATGCGGGAAATATAATTTGGATCATCAACAACATCTCCCAAAGATATAGTTTGTGAATACAAGAGCACTACAAATTCGAAACAAGTCTGAAACGACACGCATGCCAAAACCAAATACATAATCAAAATAAGTCTAACATGTCTCTCGAGTAACAAATAAAATATTGTAATAAAGATAGAACACCCAAGGGTATGCTGAAGATAACATCCTCACCCTGAATATTGGAGAAACAACCGCTCGGACTCAGCACACAATCCTGCACTAGTAGAAGGCACTGAATCTGCACCAGAAAATATGCAGCAAGTGTAGTATGAGTACACAACGTACCCCCATAGGAATCATAGGTAGAAAATGATGGAGGATACGTAAAAAGAGATAAATACCAAGTTGAGACCAAGTAGTCCTACACTAGAAGTTCAATAACCCAATTACTGTCACATTAAACATATAATGGTTCACGGAATCAACATAAGACAATGTTCATATAAGAGTTCATGATCACATAAGTCACCCAACTCCAAATAGTTCAATAACAAGTTCCAAGTATCATTGAGTAAATAACATGCTTTCCTTTTATCCAGAAATTCAATCAAGTTATCAATAATCATTTCAACACTTGTTTCATCAACAAATAATCCATGAATGATATATGTATGATATTTTATGAATGAAATGCATATGCCAGGTACCTTAATATTACAGTATACAGACCCTTAAGTTTTTATTATGAGACACACACACATGGGGGACTCACAAAGCTCATATATTCCTCTGAAATTTTCCATTAGAGACCAGCTCTTGGCTAAATAGAATCATGTTGTTGGTGTGCATGCCCTCTCGAATATCATCATCATTTTAGTGTTTCCATAATCTCATAAGTAATCTCACCTTTTCGGTCTCTTGGACCCACAACAGTCCATACCACTCTCATATCAATATCTCAAAACCATGAGCGTATGAATGTAAATGACAGCATAGGGTAAGAAATCTTGACGTAATGAGTTGCAACCAAGTATAGAGATAAATATCACATGCTTCCAAGAATTTAACAACACAATAATCCAAGTACAAATCAGGATATCATATCAGAAGCATGTGTGATGAATAAATAAATAATTGCAAATATGGCGATAAGCCCACATATGGCGACAAGCCCAATCAATCAGCTGTCAGAATTAACATAAGGTTGATTCCCTGAATCACCCATCAACACAGTTCAACACCAGTACCCACTCAACCGTTCATCAGAATTGACTGACTAGGACCCCAAAATGCCTAATACCCCTCAACATTTATAGCTAATTATGCACTTCTATCGAAGTCTTGCGAAAATAAACCGTAGCCTACCTCTGGGCCGAATAGGAACGCTAACCAATCAAGCCTCTGTGATTGCCTTGCACTTCTGATGCGCCTCATGATAAAAAAAGTCTAATCACGCATATACTATTCGTTAATGAAGAGCTTACACAATATACAATAATATAATCCTTAACAAAGAAAGACTTTAAATACCAACCTCGGCCCCATGTCACCAAGACTCAATCTTTATTACTCAAATACCAATAACACATACTAGGTAATCATATCCTTAAATTAATTAGGAAACTAAATACATTTGAGCCTTCAATTGAACAATATACAAAACCCCCAATTAGAAAACCCTAGAATTTCCCTCCAATTGGAATAGGTTTCTCTATTCAAATTAAATTCTACAATATGATAATCTAGCAATTCCCGTTACTAATTCTAATAATCACGTAATTTAATCCATCAACACCCTTTAAAATCCATAATTTAACTCTCTTAATCTCATAAGAACTTGCAATTTATCTTCCCCAACTTATAAACATACTATATCACCATTAAAAGACTTAGAATTATATAATGAAATCACAAGGGAAAGAAATCTTTACTTCTAGGATTAAATTCACTCTTGACATTTAGAATACTCTCCCTTGTGGCTCTAGGTTCGAGATATGCTATTATGGGAAAAGAATCATACCTAGGGAATTAAATGGGACACCTGATACAGGGATCCCTCTCAGCAGAATTTACACCGCTGGAGCAGACCTGCTACCGCGAACATGTACCTCATTAGGGCGCAATCACTTGAAAGCTCACCCCAGCGCCATGGGAAACCTGATACCGCTTAGGTGGATTTGCCCCTATGGACAAATCCTCTGCCAGGGAGGAAACTCCACAACTTTTCAACCCCCGCTTCTGCGAGCCAACCTCCCACTGAGGCAAACACACAAGACTGAACAGAGCCACTGAGGCAGACACCAAAGACTAGATCATGGAAAACAACCTCAAACTCCCATCAAACACCTGAAACACTCCCAAGATCCCCCTAACACAAAAAACATGATCGTCTAAGGTAAACAATGCTAAGAACTCACTCGTACCTCAGATTTCTCATCTAGCCGAGCCAAGGTATACTTTTCTAAAAAATCATCTGAAAAAATAAACTATCCAAATTTCACAAATAGCACCACAAAATACATCCGATTATCTCAAAAATCAAACTAATGACTCTACTAAATCATAAATGACCCTCCGGAGCTACCGAAAGGGACAGAACTCAGAAACAAACTTATCTAGTCAAAAGTCAACTTTGAGTCAAACTATCCAATTCTTAGTTTTTAGTTTTGGGTTTGTAATCTAAAATTCATGTAAATGGACCTCCATATCCATGCCATCAATCCTCGCGCATCACCAACCCCACACAGAATCTATAGGAAGGGTAAAATTGTCAAATAAAGGTCTCAAGCTAAAAATGACTAAATGGGTCATTACAGTGTCATGTTCTTAATATGAATATGATGTTAAAGGTAGGAGGGAGAAACCAATAGGAAATGGAAGTAGAGAAAATCCAATATTTCAAGGGAGGATTGACTCGAAGAGGCAAACTCTTGAAACAAAAGTGAGTTTCTTTGATTGTCCATGATTCTTTCTTATACTTCATGATGATAGTTATACCAATTTCATTACTCCTCAAGCGGTTGAATGGTTGAGGATACCTTGTGTGATGAGGCGAAATCCTTATTATGATAAAAAAAGGTATTTGGTTGATAAGAGTTTGAAGGTGTTCTTTTCCCAAGGTGAATAACAAGAGGAGGTTTGGTGTGATGTGCTTCCCATGGATAATTTTCACCTGTGTTTGGGAAATACTTGGTTCCAAAATCATAGGATTCCATATGGGAAAGAATGGTATAAGTACGTCGTGGACAATAAAGAGAAACTTCTCTTTCCACCCCTACCACCTAAAGATGAAGCAAATGCAAGTGAACTACTTCCTAGAGTGAGCGATAGAAAAAGATACAAAAGAATTTCTAAATACTCATTAAACGCTTGACCAAGAAGAAACCATTAGAGGAAGGGAAGGCCACTCCCAGGGAAGCCAAATAGAAGATAGAAGTGAAAGGTTCACCTAATCCTTCTTAAGAAATTTTTAGCACTTGTCCCCGTTTCTATGAAATTGAAGATAAAATATTAAGAGGAGAAGGAGTAAAAAGTGACAATTATAGAGTGAAAAAATGAGAGGTTGTGAGGAGTGATGTGAGAGGGTTGTCACAATATTTTATTCTAACTCATATAATATTTCTTCTTTCTCTAGTTGTCTTGATACTTATGCAAGTATTCTTTGAAGCAAGCCAAATGTTGAACCTCAAACTATGAAATATAGTAAGGTAGTTGAAGGCTTTCTAAATGAGCCAATGTGCTCCAAAATTGTAAATCAAGGTAAAGAAGGTGATTTGTGTACGCTTTAAGGTAAAATAGCTAACCTCAATACTTCAAATATTATGAATAAGCATGTTGATTGAGTGTGAGTGATAGTTTACCCTTATGTGAGCTTAATAAATCTTTACCATGTGTTGAGTTTGTATCTTTAATGATTGTTGGCAATATTTTTTATGAGGGTGTTCCAACACTAGTTGATCATTTTGATGTTCGGATTGATTCTTATTAGAAGATCAACTTGTGTCCACCTAGTGTTGACACTTGTGATAAAAATATTAGTTCATTATCATGTGACGAGATTGCTCACACACTAGTTGATCCTATTGATGACCGAATTAATTATTCTAGCAAGATCAATTTGATCAACTTCTTTATGATGATAGTCCACTAATTGAGAATTTTTTAAATATGTTTAATGAACCTCAATTTGTGATAATGTTGATACAGTTGGTCATATGATTAAAAGTACTTTGAAAGATGACATTTGTATTTTTGAAAATAAATCTATATGCTTTGATTCCTCATCAGTCATTGGTTGTTCTCTCTTTAAAGATAATATATTATTTAATGATAACATGACTATTGAAAGAGATGTGCATAATGACAAAACATTGAAAATGTAGCCATCTTTGGATGCTACAAAGTTTTCGGTAATTCACTATGAGGTGATGATACCCTTTCCGATGAAAGAACTTCCTTCTTAAGGGATTGTGAGTTGATGCTTTTCATGATGAAAAGCATGGGGTGGGTGAAGTTGTTGGCACCCTCCTCGATGATGAAAAATCTTTCTTGAGGGGTTTGTAGCCCACTTGATGGACCAACATCGTGTTTGTAAAGGCTTTCAAAAGTAAAGAGTGCCCTTTAATGCAGGGGAGCAATTTGAAAGGAAAAGAGCATACTTTTTAGAAGGACTATGCTAGATCTTCTAACCTAAAGGGTGAGGGGATGTTACTCGAAGCTTGGCATAGGTTCGATGATCCTAAAGATAAAACTCTCTCTTTTGATAAACTTAGTTATTTTATTAATTTGTTTGTGAAGTTTCATCAAAGGAGGAGTCTTGAAGAGGAGTACAATTGGAGGAGATCTCATTGGGCCACAATTTGGTATAAATTCACAACTTGTACTTCTTTCAAGGATGGTTTGTATATGTGGCTCATGCTTATTATTGGGCTTTCTAAAGTCATGGAGGTAACATCTTTGTGTGATGAGCATGGTAGTAACACTTCTATTTATTTCATGTGATTATTTCTTAGTGTTATTACTTGATGAAATTTGGGTTTGCATGGAGATTGTTTGCTCATAGTAGGCCATTTAGTGTGTTGGTTTCATACTATACTTACTTTAGATATTATCATTTGCCTTATGATGATTACCTTGTGTATTTTGTGAGAGAGCATGTACTTGTTCTATTTTATATCTTGCAACATGGATTAGATGACGAATCCTTTTTAAGAAGGGGAGGATGATATGATATCAGATGGCTCAAGTGCTCAACTTTCTTCAAGTCCTTGTACTAAAGCCGAGTCAAGGAAAAAGTAATCTTTACAGGCCAAGTTCATGGAGAATGAATCTATGGAAGCACTTGAATACAACTATGTGGGGCTTTCAAGCTATGAAAATAGCATGATGTTAGACATTTTCAAGTGGGTTGCATCCACTTTTTCGCTAATGCCACTCTTGTGATTAGTTTTTGCAAACGCCATATTTGGCTAGATTTAAATACTTGTGGCTAAGTATGTAAAGGCAACAACTATAAATACTTGCCTTAGCCTATTTTATTCCTTAGTTTTGAGATTGATGAAACTCTTATGAGTGTAGTTTCTCCCTTATGGAGTTTAAGTTAACGTTTAAGCATTAATGGGTGGATTCCCTTATTCTTAGCTTATAATCTCCCTTGGATGATCTTAGAATGAATTTTCATGCGTGAGTTCAAGTTTCTCTTCTTCCATGGATTGGATTCATCTTTTGATTCTTGATTAAAAGGTGTAGGTATCAAAACCTATGTTGATTAGTCACAATTATAGTTGATTAGATCCTTTCTTTCTTCTATCTCATCCCCTATTTTTTCTATTTAATCTATCCATTTCTCCTATCTTTAATTTTCCGCGTATTTGATTACTGTTTTCATACTTTCCTAATAAGGATTGTATCAACGGCTCATTCCACCATAATGAATCACTTATAATGCTATCTACCAGTAAATTGGTTTAGGAAAGAAAACAAATGTCAATTAAGCTAATTGATAGAATATACACCGTATATTCTTTTGATATCATTAGTGATATTGTACATATGTAATTATGGTAGTAAGCTTTTGTATTAGGTAAGTGTATATTTGATTTCCGTAATTATAGCCTAGGATGACTATTGTATATCATGTATATAAACAATTTACATTAAGGAAATCGGTAAGAGATTATTCACTTTCAATTGTATCAACAGTCTAGGGCGAATTTTTTTCCTTCTCCACAAACTTCTGTCGCCCTCTTGCCATCGGCCATCCCTTTGATTTTCTTTCCAAAACCCTAATTCTCCTCTTGTTTCTCAATCATGTCTAACACAAAGAACACATTTCATCCTGCCATTGCAGTCTCCAATATCAAGAACAACATCCCTATCGTCCTTGAAATGGAGAACCTCTAATATGCGATGTGGGCGAAACATTTTAAAATTCATGCAAGGTCTCATAGAGTCCTCCATCACATCGTCAAACCAGAAAAAGGTTAGGAGAAGGTGCCTTCTATCGATGATGAAATAGAGTTGTGGGAAACTCTTGATGCTATGGTCCTCTAATGGATTTATTCCACCATCTCTACGGACCTCTTACAGACAATTACCGAACCTGACACCATGACAATGGAAGCTTGGAATAGGTTGCGTTACATATTCTAAGATAACAAAAAATCTCGTGCCGTAATCCTTGAGCAATAATTCTCTCACACAAAGATAGAGGATTTTCTGAATGCCTCCGCCATTTGTCAAAGGCTCAAGGAGTTGTCGGATCAACTCAAGAACATTGGCGCGCCGGTCACAAATGATCATCTTGTTCTTCAGATGGTTGTGGACCTCTTCGAGGCATATAATGAGGTCGACACTCTCCTTTGTTAAAGCAATCATCTTCCATCTTTCTATCAAACATGCTCCATGCTCACCCTAGAAGAAGCAGGGTTGTCTAAAAAGGCCGTAATCGGAACACATTCTGCCATGATGGTGGCCATGTCATGAGACACTGATGACCCTCAATCATTCTCTAAAATTTATAGCCAAAACCGCAACAAAGGTGGTTGACAGTGGTCGTGGGGGTGGGCCAATGGGAAGTGACCCATTCTACCTTGCCCTTTTCCCACATAAAATTGGGCCAAGCCCAATGGTAAGCAGCACCATCAGGCTCGACAGAACCAGGCATGGCAGCAGCCTGTCCTGCTTGGGCCTCGGCTACAGCAGGTCGTCACTGCTGCGGGCCCAATAGTCTCCCCGACACACACGGGGCAATGATGCATACACTTGGGTTAAATCCTCCAGATGCGAATTGGTACATGGACACTGGTGCTATTTCTCATATGACATCCTCACAAGGTAATCTCTCATCTTATTTCAATTTGAGCAATAATCATGACATAATTGTTGGTAATGGTCATTCAATTCCCATTCGTGGTTATGGTCTCACAAATTTGTCTCCTCAAAACCCGCCTTTAGCCTTGAAAAATGCCCTTCATGCTCCTCAATTAATTAAATATTTGGTGTTTGTCGAAAATTTACAACTGATAACTCGGTTTCTGTTGAATTTGATCAATTTGGGTTTTCTTTGAAGGATTTCTGGATGGGGATACATTTAATGAGATGTGATAGTCTGGACGAGCTCTATCCCATCACCACCACCATAACCACAAAAATCCACAACATTAACATTTGCTGATTTAGCACATTTCTTATGACATGCGCGTTTGGGTCATCCGGGAGCGTCTGTTGTTGCTTCCCTTAAAAACAATAAATTTATTGAGCGTAATAACACTCCTAGTGCTAATGTTTATCCTTCTTGTCCGCTTGGGAAACATATTAAATTTCCCTTTGTTGCCTCTACTTCTAGTACTATGTTGCCTTTTGATATTATTCATAGTGATCTTTGGACGTCTCCCGTTTTGAGCTCTTCGAGCCACCGTTATTATATTTTGTTGTTGGATGATTATTCAAAAATTTATGGACATTTCCTTCATCTAAAAAGTCTCAAATTTTTTTCACATTCCTATCATTTAGAGCATTCATCCATACTCAATTTGAACGGAAAGTTAAGAACATGCAATGTGATAATGGAAGGGAATTTGATAATGGGCCATTTAGAAAATTTTGTAGGATTAATGGTATATTTTTTCATTTCTGATGTCCTCATACGTCATCACAAAATGGGAAAGCCGAAAGAAAAATCTGCACCATGAATAATATTGTTCGTACTTTACTGGCCCATGCATCATTAACACCCTCTTTTTGGCATCATACATTACAGTTGGCAACTTACATTCTCAACATACTCCCTAGCAAAGGATTAACCTACCAATCTCCACTTAAAATTATTTACCAAAAAGATCCGTTCTATTCTCATCTTCGGGTATTTGAGTGTTTATGTTATCCTCTATTTCCCTCCACTACTATTAGCAAACTTCAAGCTCGTTCTACTACTTGTGTGTTTTTGCGGTACCCATCTAATCACCAGGGTTACAAATATTATGATTTATCCTCTAATAAAGTCATCATTAGTCGCCGTGTCATTTTTGATGAAACTCAATTTCCGTATGCTAAGTTGCATATTTCCGTGTCCAATCCCTATAATTTTTTGGATAATGGGCTCTCACCGTATATGGTCCACCATTTGGCCCAAATCGCACCACGAAACATAGACCAGCAAGCTCGGTCGGACCCACTGCCCGCTGGCCCCATTTATCCCAACCCACACATTCTGTCAGCACTGCCTGCTGGCCCAAGTCTCCCTATCCCACATATTCTGCCAGCACGCCAACTGCCTGCTGGCCTAAATTCCTTCGGTCCATCATCTCTACCAGTAGGCCCACTATCTACTGGCCCAACTGTCTCCGTCCCAAGTTTGCCAGCAGGCCCACTGCATGTTGGCCCATTAAATCCTAACCGCCACCCAGTCTAGGCCCAACCAACCCGAGTCCAACCCAACTCCAATGCTTCTGACCTAGGCTAGCCCACGATTTCCACTTGGATCCAGCCCACTACAGTTTCAGGTTCAGGGCCCGTTAATCGTAGCCAAAGGGGTATTTTTAAACCAAAATGACAATTTAATCTCAACTCTAATGGCACTAAATGTCCTCTACCGCGTAACCCCGTGTCTGCCTTTCATGACCCAAATTGAAAAATGGCTATGGATGATGAATATAATGCTCTTATTGAAAATAAGACGTGGGAATTGGTGCCATGTCCACCTGGTATTAATATGATTCGTTCTATATGGATTTTTACTCATAAGGAAAAATTTGATGGTTGTTTTGAGAGGCATAAGCCCCAACTTGTAGGTGATGGCAAAACTCAACAGGTTGTCTTGGATTGTGAAGAGACATTTAGTCTGATGGTTAAACTGGAAACTATTCGCACTGTTCTCAGTCTTGCTCCCTCCAAAGCATGGACCATTCATCAATTGGACGTGAAAAATGCGTTCCTACACGGGGAACTCAAGGAAATAATATACATGAATTAACCCTTGGGTTTCAGGGACCACACTTATCCTAATCATGTGTGCTTGCTGAAGAAATCTTTATATGGGCTAAAATAGGCTCCTCGGGCCTGGTACAAGAGATTTGCAGATAATGTGTCTACTATTGGGTTTTCTCACAGCAAGTCTGATCATTCACTATTCATCTACCATCATGGTACTTCTATAGCATAATTCTGTTATATGTGGATGATATTATATTAACTTCTTCCTATGATAAACTTCGCAAGTCTATCATATTTCTTCTCAGCTCAGAATTTGCTATGAAAGACTTGGGGCCAGTGAGCTATTTTTTGGGTATAGTTGTCACTCGTCATGCAAGTGGTCTACTTCTATCTCATAGAAAATATGTAGCAGATATTATTGAATAGGCTGACATGTCAGCCTGTAAGTCATCTCTTACTCCGGTTGAAACTAAATAGAAGTTGAGTGCTACTTTTAGCACACCATACGAGGATCCCTCCGACTATCATAGTCTTGTAAGGGCTATTAAATATCTCACATTTACGAGGCTCAATATTGCTTATGCAGTGTAGCAAATATGCTTATTCATGCATGATCAGAGGAAAGAACACATGCACACTCTTAAACGCATTGTGTGCTACATTTAGGGCACTCATAATTATAGTTTACACTTATATCCATCATCGGTATCTACTTTTATGTCATATACAGATTCTGATTGGGGTGGATGTCCAGATACCAGGCGTTCGACATCTGGTTATTGTATATTTCTTGGTGATAACTTGGTCTCTTAGTCGGTTAAACGACATGCTACATTGTCGCGCCCTTGCACGGATGCCGAATATCGAGGGGACGCCAATGTGGTGTCTGAGTCCTGTTGGTTGCATAACCTCCTCTTAGAGCTTCATTTTTCTATTCGAAAAACTACCTTGGTCTACTGCGATAATGTTAGTGCGATATATCTCTCGGGGAATTCTGTACAAGATCAGCGCACTAAACATATCGAGATGGATATTCACTTTGTTCGCGAAAAGGTAGCTCGTGGACAAGTACGTGTCTTGCATGTCCCTTCACATTATCAAATTGCTGACATCTTTATAAGGGCCTTACCTTAGTTTTGTTTGAAGATTTTAGGGACAGTCTCAGCGTACGAAAACCGCCCGCTATGATTGCGGGGGTGTGATTGAATATACACCGTATATTCTTTTGATATCATTAGTGATCTTGTACATATGTAATTATGGTAGTAATCTTTTGTATTAGGTAAGTGTATATTTGATTTCCGTAATTATAGCCTAGGATGACTATTGTATATCATGTATATAAATCATTTATATTAAGAAAATTGGTAAGGGGTTATTCTCTTTCTCTAATTTTCTCATCTAGATACCTATTAGTACTATAAAGCTAGAGAGTTCGCAACATTCTCAATTAAACTTTGAGGAAATGAATACTCTTGATAGTCAATGTTGTTGATGATAAGGGTATAAAGTCCTATTTGAATCAAAATTTCGTTTGTAATTAGCATATCATTGCTTGTATTAGCGTAATGTAGTGATTATCTTGACCCTCGAAGTCGGGTGTGCAACAGAAATTTCAAATACAAGAGAAGGGCGAACTTTCGTCTTAAAAACTGACCAAATAATATATACATAACTATTAGGTTAATACTTTAAAACTAAACTATATATGTTGTTGCATTTCATAATTAAATATGTGGTATTCACATTCCCTTTCCAGATTACAGTATTCTCATATTAAAATACCCCCAGTGTGTTAGATGTTAGGGATTCTATGTTCAATTTCTGAGGGGTGCTTCCAATGGCTAGTTAGGTTTAAAACTTAGTTTTCTTTTGTAATTTCAATGACTATAAGTAAATTTTAACCTTAATTATTCATTGGAATAATCCAAGTGGAGTCATTTTTATTCCCTTTTAAGTCTCGCAAGCCCCTACGAAACTAAACACAAATTCTCTATTAATTAGCATTCTGATCTGATGAGTGTTATAATATAAAAATATTGTAGTTCAAAGGGATAATGTCAATATCTCATAGTTTAAGTATGAAACTTATAAACTTCCGACGAAATTGCTCTTTTTAACCACCTAAAAGATATCATTTAAAACTTCATTATTTTGTTTAACAATTTCAGTTAGTAAAAAATCTCTATTATTTCATTGTATGTGATAATAAGAATGCAACAATTTTCCTTTTTAAGTTTTAAATTTTGTCGCATAGAGATTTGCCTAATATTTTTAGATTTTGAATTAAACTACTCGTATCTTTATATTAGTAAATAAAGCTTTTGATAACTGCGTCAAGATAGTGTATTGAAAACACATGACTAACATCTTGTTATTCCAAATAACCCTCATCAATAAAGTTTTCAGCCATACAATGAACTCCTAGAATTACACTACTAGAAATTAGTCGATTTTTTTCCCAGAGGCACAGGCGAGTTGGTAAGTGGCAAGGTGATTGGGGTACAACCACTCCGACGTCGCAGGTTCGAATCCGTGTGGTGACAGTCTTTGCTGAAATATTGCAAGGGTTGTTGTTGGGTTCGTGTCCCGTTGGTCCTCTCCCTTGTAGGGCTGCCACTCGCGCATATCTCTCGATTTATATCCCACCTGGCCAAGGGGCCTCTGGTACAGGTAGGGGGTTTCGCCTTCGGGACTTTCCCCTTCACAAAGAAATTAGTCGATTTTTGATGGATGTGTCCATCGGAAATCCAACGTCTGTAGGAAATATTACCTACCAGTGCTTTCGCTACAGATATCTGATAGAAGGCCCATAGGAAATTGGTTGATTTTTTGTAATGAGACTCCTCGGGCTAATATATTTTCCATTGAACATTATTAATGGAAGTGGATTGATTCTAATAGTTGTTGTACAATAGACTTTCACCGCGAACAACTTTCATCTAGTTTCAAGATGCAAATGTGAAATTCCTTCCATTAATGTTGTACGATAGGGAGAGGGACATGATCGTTTGACAACAATTTATGCCTTGACAAGAGATACTTTGACATCTTTAGTTCCAAATTAAATGCTTGATCATCTGAGTAAAAACCCGAATGGTACTCCAATGTCAAGGAGACGTCACCTGCAACCACTTTGGTTTCTTGTCGGTTTTTATTTAGACATATGATAATATACTTCTAAACACATATTAGATTGACTATATTCTACCACAACACTACCAAATGAGTTAGTATTGAGAAAAGAAAGAAATAGATACATACGTAATCAAGTTATATATGTAGCCTCCTTCAAGAAATCGTTTGCATTGTCTGAGAATTTAGCCATTTTTTAAGGAACATAAAAAAAGTTCCTATAATGTCTTTCTTTCTGTGAAAAAACATTAAAGATTTATTTGTGATATACCAAGATATCTTGACAGTAATTGAATGAAACATTGATGAATAAAAAGGATTCAAAGACAAATTATTTTGTATAAAATAGATTCTTGAAATTATCAAAATAGAAATTACAAATCAAACTAGAAAGAAAAGACAAATAATTGAATTACTATAAAGGACAAATGCCTAGATCATGAACCAATAATGCAAAAGATTAATATGTAACGTAAAATTCTAAAACTTTATATATATATATATATATATAGTCGGTTTGTTTCAATGATTTCAATTATGTTTTGCTTAAATTCAATTAAATTTTATCAGTTTTTAACATTTAAAATGAAAATCAAACAAAATAAAAATGTATTGATATTTTTCTTTTGTTTGATTCGACTTTTCGATTTTTGTTGCACCCCTATCTACAGCTATAACTAGCCCTCGTTATGGTATTTGAATATGATATTATGTTTTATTAAGACGTGTCATAACTCATATGACATTCAACTATAAGTCGGGCCAATTCTTTACCGCACAAGTTTGTAAATAATTTTAAACTGGTTTCCATATATCTATTTTGTTGATCGAACATCTATTACTTGATACATGTAGTTTGAGTACTCCTTAGTTCATGATGTGTTACTATTTTATTTTTTGTTGAAATGATGTAGGACTTAATTACTTGCGAATTGGAGAAACTAAAGATGTGCACGAAGGAGGAGGACTCCTCTATTTAATTATGCCCCTACAAGAACATCATCTAGATCAAATAAATTAGCGAATATTCTCCGAATATTCACAGTATATTTTGTAATTATGATAGTTGTATATTTAAGGTAACTTAGGATTCTTATTGTATTATGAATCAACCTCTATACAACAGCAGCGGGACAGTCACGGCGGAGGACGAGAAGGCAGAGGCCGGGGAAATGGCAAGCAAGGCAAAGGACGTGGAAGGGGAAACAGGGCCAACAGGCGAGCCCATCGCCTGTCCAACCATTCCAGTGGTCTGGTCCATCAGGTTGGCCCAATGCAGGAACTTGGGCCTCCCCAG
Organism: Anisodus tanguticus; assembly: GCA_034509755.1. Taxonomy (NCBI): domain Eukaryota; kingdom Viridiplantae; phylum Streptophyta; class Magnoliopsida; order Solanales; family Solanaceae; genus Anisodus; species Anisodus tanguticus. The sequence goes on along the minus strand of CM067542.1, from coordinate 47,210,398 downwards.
CATGTCCATATCCAACATCAGGAGCCCAATTCCAGCAAGCTTAGGCGCCTGGTCTCTTGGGCTCGGGTCCAGCACATCGACAGGCCCAACATGTTCACATTGTTTCAGCCCAGCAACTGTCCACTGGTCACAATATGGCCCCAACAGATTTGGGCCAGGCATTCAATGCTTTGAATCTTCAACAACCCGACGAAAATTGGTACATGGATACTGGAGCCACATCTCATCTCACCCGGTCTTCAGGTAATCTATCTCAATTGTTTAAATTAAAGCATCCCCAATTCATCACCGTCAGTAATGGTCATCACATTTCAATTGAAGGTTACGATAATACCCACACACAACCTCCCCATCCGCCCTTCTCCCTAAACCATGTCCTGTATGCTCCTAACATTATTAAAAATTTAATAACTGTTAGAAAATTCACCCATAATAATTCTGGGTCTGTGGAATTTGACCTTTTTGGTTTCTCTGCGAAGGATCTCTATACGGGGAAAATTCTAACGCGCTGCAATAGTGTGGGAGACATCTACCCTTTCACTCCATCTTCCGCTGTCAACACGCAATCTCATACCTCCCTTGCTGCAATCTCTCCATCAACTTGACACGATAGACTTGGTCATCCAGGAGCATATGTTTTTACTTTTCTTAGAAATAATAAGCTTATTAGATGTAATAATGGAAAGCTTGCCCAAAATTGTCTTTCTTGTCCGCTTGACAAACATAGTTGTCTTCCATTTATGTCATCTTTAAGTGTTACTTTTTCATCATTTGATATTGTGCATGCTGATTTATGGATTTCTCCTATTGTTAGCTCCTTTGGTCATAAATTTTACCTTGTCTTATTGGATGACTCACATTTTATCTGGATTTATCCACTAAAATTCAAGTCTGGTGTTTTTGCCAAGTTTCTTGAGTTTCATAACTACATAAAAACTCAATTTGAAAAATTAATAAAATCCTTTCAATGTGATAACGGTCGTGAATTCAATAATTTGGCGTTTCACAATTTTTGCACCACTCATGGCATGGTTTTCCGTTTCTCATGTCCCCACACATCACCTCAAAACGGTAAAGCTGAACGAATTATTCGTAACATCAATAATATGGTTCAGACTATTCTATTACATGTCTCCCTCCTCCCTTCCTTCTGGGTCTACGCTGTTAAAATGGTTGAAAATATAATCAATATTTTACCTACTAGCACTCTTCATAATAAAACCCCCAACGAAATTCTGTACTGAAGGACCCCGTCCTATGCCCATCTTAGAATTTTCGGTTGCCTGTGCTACACCAATCTTGCATCTACTGCCTCTTATAAATTAGCTCTACGAACCACCCCGTGTGTCTTTATTGGCTTTTCGTCTAATCATAGGGGCTATATGTGCTATGACTTATTCACTCATAAAATCATTGTGTCTCGTCACGTTACGTTTGACGAGACATGTTTCCCATTCTCCAACCTCCAAAATTTTCAAAACACGAACTACACGTTTCTCGATGAGTCAGCCATTTCACTAATCCTCCGATCCCTTCACTACCGTGACCACCCTGCTCCGTCACGAACTGCTTCGTCTCCGATCTCCGATACCACATCACCATCTCATTCGTCATCACCTATCACTGCATCTCCCACTCCCAATCCAACACCTCCAACTTCCGTTCTAGAATAACCAACACACCACCATCGGGTAAGTCTCAGCCCACTGATAAACAACTATCCCTCCCAAATCGGTAACCCAATATCAACACCAGACACCGGCAACCAACCACTGTCACCGAACCACCTCCAGACCCTGACACCGACACCAGACCCCAACAACTCACCTACTTGGACCTCGTCACTATTGTCACCGACAATCGACGACACCCAATAGAAAAGCCAACACCCAGAATCGGATATCCAGAATACCCATACCCACCAGCGTACCGACACAGCCCATTTACCCACCCACCGTATGGAAACTCATGCCCAATACGGGATTTTCAAACTCAAGGTTAACTTTAACTTATCCACACACACTATATCCCCAATTCCCAAAAACCCAAAATTAGCCAAACTGGACCCTAATTGGAATGCATCCATGCGTGAGGAATTTTATGCTTTAACAAACCATCACACTTGGGATTTAGTTCCTAGACCGGATGGAGTGAATATGATCTGATGTATGTGGCTATTTCGTCATAAATTCAGAGACAGTGTGACTTGGAGAGGTATAAGACGAGACTTGTTGCCAATGTCATTAATCAGCATGAGGGAGTTGATTGTGGTGAGACTTTCAGTCCGGTTGTTAAACCGCTACTATTCATATTGTTCTCAGAATTGCTATGGGTAAGCATTGGCTGATTCATCAACTTGATGTCAACAATGCATTTCTTCATGGGGATTTGAAAGAAACTGTGTACATGCATCAGCCACCTGGTTTTGTCCATCCTACATCCCCTCAATATGTATGTCGCCTCGGGAAGTCACTCTATGGCTTGAAACATGCACCCAGAGCTTGGTATGACCGTCTTGCCAGGTATATTTTGCAGATTGGGTTTATATGTAGCATGTGTGATAACTCTCTTTTCATTTTTCATCGCGATAGCAACACTGCTTATTTGTTATTGTATGTGGATGACATTGTTCTCACTGCCTCATCTGACGGATTGAAAAATGAAATCATTGCTCTACTCAAAACTGAATTTTCTATGACTGATTTGGGTACGCTTAGCTATTTCTTGGGTATATCAGTAACTAGATCTGCAGATATTATGTTTCTGAGTCAGCGTAAATATGCAGAAGAGATAGTGTATAGGGCTAAGATGGAAAAATGCAAGGTTATGCCAACTCTAGTCCATTCCAAATCCAAGCTTATTGTTGCTGATGGTGATCCAGTTTTTGATCCTACTCTGTATCGGAGTCTTGCAGTTGCTCTTCGGTATCTTACATTCACTAGGCCTGATATTGCATATGTTGTTCAGCAGGTGTGTCTATTTATGGATGCTCCGAGAGAGCCCCACTTTGCTGCCCTTAAGCTTATTATCAAATACGTTAAGGGCACCTTTGACTATGGATTGCATCTCTACCCTCTACGCCGAACATGTTGCTATCTTATACAGATGCAGATTGGGCAGGGCGCCCGGACACGCATCGCTCCACTTCAGGATATTGTGTATTTTTAGGGGATAATCTTATTTCTTGGTCCGCCAAGAGGCAAGCCACATTATCCCGTTCGAGTGCTGAAGCAGAGTATTGCAGAGTTGCTAATGTAGTTGCTGAGATCTGGTAGCTCCGAAATCTTCTTTTGGAGCTCCAGTGTCCACTGTGCAAGGCGTCTATAGTCTACTGTGATAACATATCTGCCATATATCTGTCTCACAATCTGGTCCAACATCAGCGGACCAAACATATTGAGATGGATATCCACTTTGTGCGTGAGAAGGTAGCTCTTGGTCAGGTCAACGTGTTACATGTGCCTTCCTCATATTAGTATGCAGATATTTTCACAAAAGGGCTACCGAGACAGTTATTCATCAACTTCAGATCCAGCCTTAGTGTTCGGCCTCCTCCCGCTCCTACTGAGGGGGAGTATTAGCGAATATTCTCCGAATATTCACAGTATATTTTGTAATTATGATAGTTGTATATTTAAGGTAATTTAGGATTCTTATTGTATTATGAATCAACCTCTGTACAACTATATATAGATATTGTGATTAATGAAAGGAATTTGTAAGGGGAATTATTCCAAACTTACAAAATAGAACAAACACCTTTTTTGGATTCATAATTTTTTAGCAGCTCATGTCTTTTTCTTCTATATTCATGTTGTTAATTATGGTGCCTGACCACATATTTGGAAAAATATTTATACTATCACTTCATTTTGATTAAAATAATATGTATTAGTGCATCAATTTTGCTTAGCCTTGATATATTAATGATTTGATGTATATATATTGGGTCCAGGTAAATTCTTTCCCCTTTTGAATCCACTTATTCATGAGTAAGATATCTTAGAATGCCTATTTCGTTATTATATTTATATTTATATTTATATTTATATTTATATTTATATTTATATTTATATTTATCAACAAAATATCTGAATTGGAATAGAAGACTACTATAAGCTGATCATCTTATTCTTTCATTCCGTGATTGGGTTGATTTTGTACGTGTTATTGATATATATATGCATTCTAGCTAACATAATATTTTCACATTTGTAGGGCCATATATACTCAATTTCTAAGAAAATCATACTCGTACGTAGTATAATTATTCTAATTTTGTACGCATTGTCACATTGAGTGGTGTGTATACATTACTATTAGTACTCTGTATCGATCGACTAAAAATCAAAATTTGCTTTCTGATATACGTGTTATACAATTCAAATGATTCAATCCAAGATCTATGCAACTTTTGATGAGATCAATTTTCTGACAGGAAACAATATCACTAGCCATCCAGTTTTGATCTCACAAAACTCTGTGCTACCTTTAGGTGTTGTGCCTGACGGGGACAAAATTCTCAAAAGTTAGAGTAAATATCTAAACCTCAAAAATAAATTGGGAATAATGCAAACAAATTTTGACTGCCGAAGTGCACGGATACTCGGTTTTGAGAGTATCGTTTAAACTATATTCTTAGTAGGCGTTTGTCATGAAAATCAAATATTATTCACTTTATTTGAAACTGTGAAGTTGGAATTGTGTTTAATTGATTATAGTTTTTGCAAAGAATATTAAGTTATTTGAATGCATTGAAACTGAAAAAGTGAAAAAAAGTTTTAGATGTTTTTCAATTTATTTGGAATTTTCATGGCCAAACATTGTTTTCCAAATAAAGTAAAAAAAAATCGGAGAAACGTAAAAAATTCTCATGGCCGAACGGGTCCTTAATGTCGTGTTTGAAGTTAGGTGAGACATAAAAGTATATTTATGTCCTAGAGACAATCTGTATTAGGACAAATGTACTTTATACACATTCATATTATTATTAATGGAGATTAATATTTTGGCATTTGCAAATTGAATTATTATTTGATTGTTTGTAATTATTCGTTAATGTGCATCCCTTGAGCTTACGTTGTCATTAATAGAGTGAGATATTAATGATAGAGCGTATCTCTTAAAATAGTCTCGACTAATGATCATCGAGAATGGGATATCGATGATATGTGATAAGTCGACATGTGGTCTGCATCACATCCTTAGAGGATGTAGTATGTCTCACCTGCTACGAGTAATGGTTACTCGTGATGGACACATGGATACTTTGGAAGTATTGGTATAACCTCCTGATATACTGTTTGTTATACTTGTCTAAAGTATGATCAGCGTGTGGGAGATAAAAGTCCTTAGACTTGAGGTCAATACGCGCCTTGTCTACAAAGTAATGTACTTTGATCCCGTCCTAAGCTCAAATGCCTTATAGGTTGAGATACAGCTTGTATTGGGTACATTACGATGTGGATTGAAGGTGGTAGTTGAGCTAAGATAAGGATTCATTCCTCGGATGTATATTCGAGAGAACACTCGGATTCTCAATGATATTAGGTTGACTAAGTCGTTGGCCAACGCAATGGACATATTTAGAATATGGTCTAGTTGTCAAATAATATAGATGAGATACAATGATTAAGCCATTTGGATAGACACTTGATAAATCCTAAGCTTGATCGGGTGTGTCGTGAATGAAAGGATTTTATCTTAACACATAAAGGTTAAGTTTACTGGATTCATGTAAACGTACTTCACATATTGAGTTCGTCTTCCGGCGCCGTCTAGGAGTTCCGTGTAGACCTTAATTGATTAATGTCGATATGAGAAGGCATGTAGGGTCACAGTATATCGATTGTCTGTTTCGATCTAAGGATGTATTGAGAGAGTAATTAAAATGTTCAATTTGAAATCGAGACATTTAAATGAATAATGATTATTTTAATTAAGTCAAAATTGGATTTTGGATTTAACTAAGAATGCACCAAAAAAAAAAGTCAAGCGCCGCGGCGCCCATACCCTAGTGTCGCGGCGCCGCCGCCTCAATTTTTGGGCCAGGCCCAAGGTCAAACCCTAATCCAATTTTGACCTATTTTTCAACTATAAATAGAGGCATTCACCTCATTATTCAACACACCATTTTCTGAAAACATTCTAAGCCTTAGAGACTTAGAATCAAGTACTCTCGAACCTCTGCCGGATTTCCTAGCTTTCCGAAAAAGAAGTACATTGAAGTTTGGAGCTTGCATTCGGAAGGGCAACCGCGTGTGCACCTTATAGTAGATAAAGATTCCAGATTGTTATAACTTGTAAGTAAATATTTTATGTTACAAGTTTCATTGTTGTTTAACCATACCAGAAATTATTGTTGGGGTAAGTAAGAAACAAAACTTTTAAGCTTCCGCTGTGCCTTACTTACGTGTTTTGTACCCAACAAAACCCTTCAGTGGTATCAGATCTCAGGCTGGTTAAATGGTTATATAACAATTGAATAGAATAATAATATGGGTTAAAATTAAAATTGGATTAAAATGAGGGTTTTTTAAATCCTATATGTCTTGAACGAATGTTGACCTTTTGGTATCACCCTAAATTATCTCCTACGCTAAATTGAGGAAGTCATTCCTCTCTAACTCGAACTAAGCCAAGTGCGTTGTCCGGCTCATTGCATGGTGCATGGCTAAGAACGAGTAAAGAACGGATGATGGTCGATATGAGCGTTATTGATAATGGTGGGTGATGATAAAGGATCTGTGTATTGATCCCTAAATTGGATTTAGGGTTGAACAGTTTTTTGAAAATCAACACAGAAACATTTGTAAAGACGTCGGCGTCGCGGCCCTGTGGTAGGGCGTAGCGACTCTGACTAGGGTTTCTAGGAGGCGCCGCGGCGCTAATGCTTCATTTTAAAATATGAACTCACTGGACAACAGGTGTCGCGGCTCCATGGTGGAGCGCTGCGGTGCTAATTCAATTGCAGAAGCAGAAATGTTACTGCCTCTGAAGCGTTGCGGCTCCATGGTGGAGCACCGAAGTGCTAGTGCATTTTTTCAGAAAATTGGGGTTACTGTCTCAGTGGCGCCGCATCGCTAATGATTAGCGCCGCGGCCCCACCTGTCCAGAAACAAACAAAAAAATTATGAGTTCAGAATGTTTAACCCAACATTATTATTACACAGTATATTATTTGATAAGTATACTGTTTATTTGCTAAATATCAAATTGTTTGTCATTTACATTTCTAGAATAATGTCCGCTATAACTGTCTGGGCAGGCGGCGCCCAGTGTTTGATTAAACCATCTTATATCATGCATATTGGGTTGACGGTTCCCAAACTATATGTGTCTTTAGTTTGCATGATGGTAAGATGTCATATTGGATATGGCGTAAAAGTGTTGATCTTGGTTAGAATCTAAAATTAAAATATTCCCCAAAACTTTAAATACAAGTCTAAATTAAAACGTGTCGTCTATTATAATTGTGCAAAATCATTTTCGGCGATACGAGTATTTATGTCAAAGCATTTGCTCTAAGTCTACGAGGATCCAAACTCTTTCATAGATGTGTTTTAATGTAAAGGTAAATGATAAACTTTTGTGGGTATTTACACCAAAGTGTTTGCTCACAAAGGCCAAATTTGCTTAGATACATAAACGCAGTCGTGTAATGGGGTTGACCTGCTTAGACAAATCTTGGCGCCAAAGTGTTAGACTAATCTAAGGATGCAAGATTAACTGTAATAATTTGATCAACCAAGAGTTGCGAATAAGTTTTGCAATTGGTTTAGAACCTACCAAGATATGTTATTGAAGTTATCAGCCAAAGCAAACGCGGAGATAGCATAAGCTTGGATCTTGGCCCATTATGAGCTCAATTAATATAGGTCCGTATTCTACCATGGGGTCGTAGAAGTATGTTAAAATACTAAAATAGTGGGAGCTAATTAAACAAAAGGCCTTGTTGATTAGCCTAAATGAATGTGTATAATAGGAAATAGATTTTGAAATTGATTTCCGGTCTATCTAATTCTTCAAATTATAAAAAATGTCGAGCTTGTCGTTGAAAATGTTGATTGAGATGAATAAACTTACTGGATCGAACTACCTTGACTGGCTAAGGAATTTGTGAATAGTACTCAGACAAGAGAAAATAGAATACGTGTTGGACACGGATGTTCCCAACAGTCCCTGCGACAGATTCTGAAGAATGTGCCTCTTTTGATAAAGATGCTTACCAGAAACATCTAGATGATACCATTTCGGCGCAATGCGTAATGCTGTCTTCCATGTCGATGGAACTTCAGAGACATCATGAGAACATGGGGCCCATTGAGATGCTCGAACACCTGAAGAGTCTCTATGACTCTCAATCCCAGACAATGGAATATGAGTTGCTAATAGAACTCTTTAAGTGTAAGCTCAATGAAGGGGGCCCGGTCTCGCAGCATGTGCCGAAGATGATAGGGCTGATAGAGAGGCTTGCTTCGATTGGAACGAAGCTTGAAAAGAATGTCGCTACCACCCTCATCCTAAACTCTCTCCCTCGTTCCTTTGAGAACTTCATAGTGAATTTCATCATGAATGGAATGAAGACGACTTTGCTAGAGCTGCAAAACATGCTCAAGACCTTTGAGTCCTCCACTTCCAAAGGCAAAGTTGTGTTCATGGTGAGCTCTTCTAGCCGACCCAAGACAAAAATCAAGGAATGGCAGAAGAAGAAGGGCAAGGCAATCGTTGCGCCCTCAGCTATGAAGCCCAAGGGATGTGTGGAGAAGAAGGTGAGCGCAACTAAGGATGAATGCCTCAACTGCCATAGGAAGGGGCATTGGAAAAAAGAGTGCACGACACCAGGAGGATGGAAAGAACCAGGTGCTCCTACCTTTGGTGGACAAAGTATGTACGTCATTGAAATAAATATGTCTATAAATAACTCTCATTCCTGGGTATTGGATACAGCTTGTGGCTCACACATTTGTACAAATGTGCAGGGGCTAACTGATAGTAGGAAGGTTGGACCGAGAGAGGTAGACCTACGCGTTGGAAATAGAGCACAAGTCGATGCTGAGCGCGTATGGACTTATAGATTAAATTTACCTTCCGGCTATTGTTTAGTGTTGAATGATTGTTTTTATGTTCCCCCGTTAACGAGAAATATTATTTCTATCCCAGTGTTGGACATGGACGGTTTTTCCTCGTATATTTATAATGGCAGTCACGTACTGTCTTTTAATAATGTTATATATGGAACTGCTCCTCTTGTGGATGGATTATACACACTGAACTGTAGTCGAGAGATATTCAATGTACAAAATAAATGAGCCAAGACAAGTAATAGAAACTCTACCTACCTATGGCACTGCAGACTTGGTCATATCAACGAATCAATGATAGCAAGATTGAGGAAGTTAGACTACCTCGAACCATTTGACTTGGAGTCTTATGGTAACTGCTAATCTTGCTTGAGAGGAAATATGACCAATAAACCACTTTCTGGGAAGGGTGTGTGAGCCAATGAGGTGCTTGAGTTGGTACATACTGATGTATGTGGGCCATTCTCGACTCAAGCTAAAGGAGGCTTCCCATACTTCATCACTTTTACTGATGACTTTACAAGGTATGGGTATGTGTATCTTATGAGACACAAATCCAAGGCTTTTGAGAAGTTCAAGGAGTACAAGTCGGAAGTAGAGAAGCAACTTGCAACAAGTATCAAAACCCTTCGATCGGATCGAGGAGGTGAGTACTTAAGCAAGGATTTTCTAGATTACTTAAAGTTACATAGAGTCCAATCTGAATGGACACCTCCAGGAATGCCACAGATGAACGGTGTTGCCGAAAGGAGAAACCGAACCTTATTGGATATGGTTCGATCCATGATGAGCTCCTCAGCTATACTGACATACCTTTGGGGACATGCTATACAAACCTTTATATGTATTATGAACATGGTTTCCTCCAAGTCAGTAGAAAAGACACCCTATCAGATATGGTGTGGCAAGAAGCCAACTCTTAAATATATGAGACCCTGGGGTGCCCTGCATATGTTAAGAAAATGCTCATTGACAAGTTGGAATCTAAAAGTGAGAAATGTTATTTCGTGGGATATCCAAAGGAAACTAAGGTATACTACTTCTATCTTCCTGGAGAACATAAGGTCATTGTTTCTAGGAATGCAACTTTTCTTGAAGAAGAATATGTCTACAAGGAACATAGCTGCATAGAGATAGAACTTGAAGAAATTCAAGAACCACAAGATAACACGGAAAATGAACCCTTGTCGAATGACCTAAACAAGGATTCAGTGGGAGTATCTGGTGAATATTGGATACTTAAAGTACGTCCTTCGGCCAATGGTAGTGTTGTGAGAGATAGTACAGAAATGCAAGGCTCTCATACACAACCAATGGAAGATGATACAATGGTTGTACCTCATTCCATTCAGGAAATACATGAAAATGACATTCCTGAAAGCTCTCAAGGTGATGGATTGTCCAACACACAAAGACCTTCTCATAATCAGAATGCAACAAACACTGAAACGCAGAGTACTCAACTTTGCAGGACCACTAGGACTCATCGTCTAGCTGAAAGACTTAATCTCCTTGTTGAAACACACAATGAGATAGATATTCCTGATGACGATGAACCTACAACCTACATCGAAGATATGTTAGACATTGATTCGCAGATATGGCAAGAAGCCATGAAATCTGAGATGGACTCGATGTACATAAATCAAGTTTGGAACTTGGTTGATTTGCCAACAGGGGTTAGACCCATATGATGCAAATGGATCTTCAAGAAGAAGATTGATGCATATGGCAAGGTACAAACTTATAAAGCAATACTGGTGGCTAAAGGTTATAATCAATGGCCTGGGGTCGATTATGATGAAACCTTTTCACCTATTGCTAAGATCAAGTCCATTCGGATTTTGCTTGCAGTTGCTGCATATTATGACTATGACATTTGGCAGATGGACGTCAAGACTGCTTTCCTCAATGGTAATCTAGTTGAGGAAGTGTATATGAAACAACCTGAGGGTTTTTCAATCGAGTCCAAACCAAATGTTGTATGCAAGCTACAAAAGTCCATTTATGGGCTTAAGCAAGCCTCGAGGAGTTGGAACATTTTCTTTGACAAGGCTATCAAGTCATTTGATTTCGTCAGAAGCAAAGAGGATCCATGTATTTATAGTAAACGCAAGGATGGGAATATTGCCTTCATTATAATATATATAGATGGCATATTAGTAATGGGAGACAATAAGACTCTTCTGCAGTCAGTCAAAGAGTGGTTGTCCAGTACCTTCATGATGAAGGATTTAGGTGAAGCCTGCTATATTCTGGGGACTAGGATCTATAGAGATAGACCTAACAGATTGTTGGGGCTGTCACAGTCAGTCTATATAGACAAAGTGCTTAGACGTTTTTCTATGGAAAATTACAAGAAAGGCGGTCTACCTATGGGACAAAACATCAAGTTATCTAAGAAGGATAGTCATTCTAATACTATAGAACTTGAACGTATGAAAAGGATACCATATGCTTCGGCTATAGGATCGATCATGTATGTCATGACATGTACTAGGACAGATGTGGCATTTGCACTTAACATGACTTGCAAGTTCCAGCAGAATCCTGGGGAAGAACACTGGAAGGCAGTCAAGAGTATTCTTAAGTATCTTAGACTAACTAAAGATTACTTCTTTGTCTATGGTGGGGAAGAGAAGTTAATATGTACTGGGTACACTGATGCTAGCTTTCAGACTGATGTTGATGACTATAAATCTCAATCAGGTTACACATTCATTTTCAATGGTGGAGCCGTTAGCTGGAAAAGTTCCAAACAAGCTACAACTGCTGATTCGACAACAGAAGCCGAGTACATTGTTGGATTGAAAACTGGTAAAGAAGTTGTCGTGATATCTGAGTTCCTGAAGGAACTAGGGGTTGTTCCAAGTACCACTTGTCCAATAACGATTTATTGTGACAACACTGGTGCGATTGCGCAATCTAAGGAACCAAGATCAACCAACAGAAATAAGAATGTACCAAGGAAGTTCCACATACTCAAGGAGATGGTGGAGACTGAAGAGATTAGATTAGACTATGTTCCCACAGACGATAATCTAGATGACCCATTCACTAAACCATTAAGCTTAGTCAAGCATACTGGTCATTTTGAGAATATGGGCATTAGATATGTTGGAGATTGGCTCTAGGCCAAGTGGGAGATTTAAAGTATATTTATGTCCTAGAGACAATCTGTATTAGGACAAATGTACTTTATACACATTCATATTATTATTAATGGAGATTAATATTTTGGCATTTGAAATTATTGAATTATTATTTGATTGTTTGTAATTATTCATTAATGTGCATCCCTTGAGCTTACGTTGCCTTTAATAGAGTGAGATATTAATGATAGAGCATAACTCTTAAAATAGCCTCGACTAATGATCATCGAGAATGGGATATCGATGATATGTGATAAGTCGACATGTGGTCTGCATCACATCCTTAGAGGATGTAGTATGTCTCACCTGCTACGAGTAATGGTTACTCGTGATGGACACATGAATACTTTGAAAGTATTGGTATACCCTGCTGATATACTGTTTGTTATACTTGTCTAAAGTATGATCAGTGTGTGGGAGATAAAAGTCCTCAGACTTGAGGTCAATACGCGCTTTGTCTACAAAGTAATGTACTTTGATCCCGTCCTAAGCTCAAATGCCTTATAGGTTGAGATACGACTTGTATTGGGTACATTACGATGTGGATTGAAGGTGGTAGTTGAGCCAAGATTAGGATTCATTCCTCGGATGTATATTCGAGATAACACTCGGATTCTCAATGATATTAGGTTGACTAAGTCGTTGGCCAACGCTATAGACATATTTAGAATATGGTCTAGTTGTCAAATAATATAGATGAGATACAATGATTAAGCCATTTGGATAGACACTTGACAAATCCTAAGCTTGATCGGGTGTGTCGTGAATGAAATGATTTTATCCTACCACATAAAGGTTAAGTTTACTGGATTCATGTAAACGTACTTCACATATTGAGTTCGTCTTCCGGTGCCGTCTAGGAGTTCCTTGTAGACCTTAATTTGATTAATGTCGATATGAGAAGGCATGTAGGGTCGCACTATGTCGATTGTCCGTTTTGATCTAAGGATGTATTGAGATAGTAATTAAAATATTCGATTTGTAATCAAGATATTTAAATGAATAATGATTATTTTAATTAAGTCAAAATTGGATTTTGGATTTAATTAAGAATGCACCAAAAAAAAAACGAGCGCCGCGGCGCAATGCAAGCGCATGCCGAGCGTCGTGGCGCCTCTGCCTCGATTTTTGGGTCAGGCCCAAGGTCAAACCCTAATTCGATTTTGACCTATTTTTCAACTATAAATAGAGGCATTCACCTCATTATTCAACACACCATTTTATGAAAAACATTCTAAGCCTTAGAGACTTAGAATCAAATACTCTCGAACCTCTACCGGATTTCCTAGCTTTCCGAAAGAGAAGTACATTGAAGCTTGGAGCTTGCAATCGGAAGGGCAACCGCGTGTGCACCTTATAGTAGATAAAGATTTCAGATTATTATAACTTGTAAGTAAATGTTTTATGTTACAAGTTTCAGTGTTGTATAACCATACTAGAAATTATTGTTGGGGTAAGTAAGAAACAAAACTTTTAAACTTCCGTTGTGCCTTACTTATGTGCTTTGTATCCAACAAAACCCTTCAAGACAAACCCTAACTTCAGACAAAATATCTAAAGTTTCATATGTCAGAAGTTCAGACACATAAAAGTGAAGTTCAATCATTTTTGTATGAAGTTGATTCATTTTTGCATGAACTCCAGTTATATATAACTTCAGACATTTTTGTTTGAAGTCATATGCTATCGTTAAGCTTGACAAAGCCTGACTTCAGACACCATATGTCTGAAGTTGTTCGAAAATTAATAAATGTGCAAACAATTTTAAAAATTAAATATAGATTAAATAACTGTATCCAAATAAAATACCCCTGAAATATTTACCATGTTAACAGTATAAACGTTTAACCATGACATATATATTGGCTGGAATGGTTGAATTTCAAAAGTAAAATAATTAAATAAAGGAAAATAGTATCTTGGGTTGCAAAAAAATATCATTGAGCTGTTAAAAATTGAATGCTGATTAATATGCGTTACGGTAACGGACCCTTTAAGCTGCAATCTCGGGGCATTTGCAGGAACTCGTGTATTTCCAATATAAGGCTAATTTTAAATTAAGTCAGCCTATTCTTGGTCAAAATATTACTCCTATATGTTCAATTTAAATGTCTTACTTTTTTTGTCTAAAAAAAAGTGTTTCTTTCTATATTTAAAAAGTTGACAATTCAAACATCCTACATGTCAAGTTTAAAATCACAAGATTCAAATGACATTTTAGTACATTACACACATTTTTAATTCAGGACCACAAAATTCAAAAGTCTTCTTTTATTCTTTAAATTTTGTGTCATATAAACTAAAATACTTAAAATGAGACGGAGGGAGACAACCTATTCTTAAGCCTTTAAGATTCATTGATATTTCGAGATATATACAGCTTACAATTCTTGATTTTTGCATATATCATGGATTTCACAACTTGGAGGGTGATTTTGCCTCGTGAATAGTCCGGTACAGTTTTGACTATAGGGTGATATCTTAAATAAATGTTACGTTGCATTTGAGTTAAACCAAACGTACGTGACTAAAGGTTGTACCTTTTTTTTATGATTGAAAATATTTGAGTGATATTACAAGTCAAATATTTTAATTTTAAAATATGACAGATCTCTAGAAATCATAATTAAAAGTTTTAACGACTGTTAAATTATCCAAAAATATGTATAATTATAATTATTCTTTTTTTGCAAAGTCTTTTTTCTTTATAATAATAATAATTATTATTCTCATATAAATAAAAAAGAATTTGCTAATCTAACTTTTGGAAAATTTTTACTATGTGCCACATCTTACATCTTTGTGTCCATAAATTTTGGTTCTATTTTTTTCTCTAACAAAAAATAGCTTCACATAACTAATGTCATTTGTTGTGTGAGGCACATTTTAAAATGTTTCTAACTTTTGGATAGCACAACTTTGGTACACAAAGGCATAGAAAGGAGCAAATAAGATTTTGGGAATTTAACCATTGGCTAAAATCACGGAGAGAAGGAAAGTATAAAAGAATAGTATTGATTTATAGAATAAGGAGCCTTGAACTTGAAGGAAATTTTACGATCCCCATAAATCTGTTGGCTACTTAGCAAGGTGCCTTTTTGGCTATTTTTTAAACACGTGATGTGCAAAGTAATGCAAATCTTCAGAAAAGAATAACTTGCAGTGAAGTAATGAATCTCAGAATGTTCACCGACTAACAAATCTTTTAACGTACTACTAAAGAAAGTATACTGTTTTGTGAGGCCATGCAAAATTAGTCAGATTTTACAAATGTTGTCTCTCAAGAAGCTGCAAATATTGCCTTCACTTTTGTCTTCTAATTTGGCTCTTTTGGTTTTCATCCCTTTGGTTATTGTTTCAGTTCTTGCTTGTGCATTAATAGGCCCACAAAGTAGTTTTTTTGTGTCATTTTCTTCTTCTTGGAAATGGAAATCTGTTGGAATTTTGAACTCTTATTCTTTAAGATCTTTAGGTAGTTATGAAGAACAAGATGATGGCCATTTGCAAATAGTTGGTCTTGCTGAGGCTTCATCTTTCACTTCTTTCAACAACTCATTTCATCAGAATTTGGTAGCTGAAGATTCAAATATTCCTCATCAACCTCCACAAGTAAAGCCCACTATTCCCTTGTTTTGTTCTTTTACTTTTCTTTTTTTATGTGTATACCGAGGACTTAAGTTATATACACTATCAGTGTTAGTGTAGTCCACTACTAAAAATATGCCCAGAACCGACGTCGGTCAGTTTCTCCCAAAAATCGAGCAAATCGGTTTTGGGCCTTCTTATAGTAGTGGTTTAACCTGTGATAGCATATTAATTACTGTTTTTATCTCATAAATGACCTGATTGTAGTCTCAGTATATACAACTTAAACTCGTATGTTGATCTATTTTCTTCTTTTTGTGTGTTTGCTAACTTGTCAATAAAAGGAAGGAGGAGGAGGGATTGAGAAGGATGAAACAAATGAAGGAGAAAGAGAGATTGATAAGGATATACCTAATGAAGGAGAAGAACATGGTAATTATGCAACTAAAGGGGTACTTAAAATGTATAGCAGGTTAGAAAGGCTTGAAGCAATTTTGGCAAAAACCAGGTCATCTATAAGAGAAGCTGCTAGAAATAGAAGTATGATATCTAACCATCATGACCCTGATTATGTTCCTCAAGGACCTATGTATCATAATGCAAATGCCTTTCACAGGTACTAATTCTACCTCACAATTGATTAAGTTATATATAGTGACAATGAAAATATCTTTTACATAGTTTAATGATCAGTGATAGAAAATTAGTTACCATTTTTAACATGTGATTAGTTAATGCTTATTATAGAGATTCACTTATTATAAGTGGCCTGATTGAGTATATACTTTTATTGCGCCAGTGCATAGAGCTTAAACTAGATCTACAGTAATGCTCGTATTCATTTTACATCACTACAAAAAAATTGGAATTAACTGCGGATATATTTTGTAGCTAAACAACAAAATTCATCGTTAATCCTATTTAACGATGGATTATCAAGAAATTCTGTTAGCTATGAGCAGTTTAGCGACATATTAGTGACGAATTCGTACTCATTCCAGCATTTTTTTTATAGTGCATTAACATTTATATCTTTCGTGACAATGTTGTAGGAGCTATCTTGAAATGGAGAAGAACTTCAAGGTATATGTGTATGAGGAAGGAGAACCTCCAATATTCCATAATGGTCCATGTAGGAGCATATATTCAACAGAGGGAAGGTTTATACATGAAATGGAAAAAAGGAATCTCTATAGAACAAAAGATCCAGATGAAGCCTTGGTGTATTTTCTGCCATTTAGTGTGGTTGTGATGGTTCAATACCTCTATGTCCCTGGTGCCCATGATATGCATGCCATTGGTAGAACTATTGCTGATTATATCAAAGTCATTTCTGAAAGACATTCTTTTTGGAACAGAAGTCTTGGTGCTGATCACTTCATGCTTTCTTGCCATGATTGGGTAAGCAAGTTCATAAAGAGTCCAATACGTGTGTTATTATCTTATAGCAAAAGTGGTAAAATTAGCCCATGAAAACATGATTTGTCCAACCCGTTCAAGTTTGGGTGAATCATTATCGACTTAGTCTATTTTGACCCGTTCAATCAATCCATTTTAAAATTGAGCTGATATGTAGCCCAAATTGACCCTTAAAAAACTTTTTAAAAGTATTTTCAAAAAGACCATTTGTTTTGTTTGATATGTTATATATAGTCATAGTAAACAAAAAAGAGTTTTATTAGGTACTTAAGAAATTATTACAAAGAATATAAAACTTAAGAATTGGACGGGCTGAGTTATGATCCGCTTTTTAACTTATGGGCGGGTCATGACCCAACCTGTTTTTTAGCTCATTTTATCATAATTTATTTCAGTCCAAGTAACTTTTAGGCCGGTCACTTTATTAACTCATCTCATTCTAACTCGCCCAAATTCAGTCCAACCCGCCCATTTGATACTCCTATCCTATAGTATAATCTTGTAGTGATACGTTGAAAGGTGACACATTTCATATTATCCTATTATCGACTCCAACTAGTTTCGCACTGAGGAGTAATTGATAGTTTGATTGACAATGTCATCAAATTTGACTTATGTCATCAAATTTGACTTTTTGATGAATGACTTTTCTATTTATCTCCAGGGGCCACATTCGACTTCATATGTTCCAAATCTCTTCAACAACTCCGTAAGAGTTCTATGCAATGCCAATACCTCAGAAGGTTTTAATCCTCTAAAAGATGTATCCTTACCGGAAATCAATCTCAAGACAGGCGATATCAAAGGACTAATTGGAGGTCCCTCGCCATCAAGAAGATCAATTCTAGCATTTTTTGCTGGTGGTTTACATGGTAACATAAGGCACCATTTGCTAGAACAATGGAAAGACAAAGATGAAAATGTGTTGGTTTATGATAAAGTTCCAAAAGACAAAAAATCTTATGAATACATGTTGAAGAACAGCAGGTTTTGTTTGTGTCCAAGTGGATATGAAGTTGCAAGTCCAAGAATTGTGGAAGCAATATATGCTGAATGTGTGCCCGTCTTGATTTCAGATAGCTATGTGCCACCATTTAATGATGTCCTAAATTGGAATGCATTTTCAGTGACTGTAGCAGTGAAGGACATACCAAATATCAAGAAGATATTAATGAGTATTTCTCAGAGTCAATATTTGAGAATGCATAGGAGAGTGAAACAAGTGCAAAGGCATTTTGTGATCAATGGATCTCCTAAAAGATTTGATCTTTTCAACATGATTGTTCATTCCATTTGGCTAAGAAGATTGAATATAAGAGTTCAAGAATAGGAGTGCTCTTTCTTTTTGGTCTGGGGCACTCCATATGTCTTTTGGTCTTGATTTGAGCACTCGTCTAATTACTAAAAAATTAAAGCTCGAGGGACCTTTCCTTCGAGTTATTGTTAACACACTTATTTTCAAGAAGTTAAAGAAGAGTAACCTTCCTTCGAGTTATCAGGAGGAGCTGTAATCCTCGCAGAAATGGACGGCCAGAAGTGGCCCTTAACTCAGACGCTATCAAACTACGCATGAGGACATGTCTTTCAGTTTGTAATCGCTCCTTACTTATACGCATTTCTTTACTTGTAATTGTATTTTCTCTACTTGTAATTGCAATAGAAAAACCAAATGACATTTCCTGTAATATGAATTACGTGATGACATGATTCCTAATGAGGGATATGTAGGCGTCCATTCAAGACTCGATCGTATTATTATAAAAATCAACCATCTTTTTTCTAAACTACGTTCGACCTGATTCCTAAGACAGGATACATATGTGCTTTTCGAGCTCGGTCTCACCAAACAAAAAACCAAAGAAACCCCTAGGAAGCCTTTGAGACATAAAGATTTATAGGATCGCCTCATAAAGTACAAAGGTCCTAACTTACAACTGGGGCAGAATTTTTGAGATCCCCTCAAAAATTCCACCAACAAACTCGGCACAAAGGATCAGTTGGCCTAAATTTTCAACTGGGGAATAATTTTTTAGAGGATCTCAAACATTCCACCAACAAATCTGGTGCAAAGGATAAGCCGGCCCAAATTGTCAAACTAGGGCATAATGTTTCGACAAGAGTCAAAATTCCACGAGCAGCACCGACACAAGAGTCAACCTGTCTAAAACCCTCAACTGCGGCAGATTTTTTGAGAGTCTCAAAAATTCCTTCGCAACAATTCGATAGGAGAGTTCGCTACAAGACAACTTTCAACTGGGGTAAATTTTTGAGGGGGTCTCAAAAAATTCATCAAGATAAGCAAAAGCACGTTCAGAGTGTCAGAGACAGTCAAAGAGCCTCGCTCAAAATACACATGTCATGACATTAAGGTTAAATATTTTTAGTATAATCAAATGTTTAGTCAAAATATGTTTTACGATCAACGTTCCAAATATTTTTAAATTTTGACTTAAAATGTCATCTCTTATAATATCGAGCCCCAAAATGGGGTCGATGCTGGAAAAGCATAAAAACAACGTAGCGGGAGTAGGTATCACGGATCGACTCCATAGGAACTAACAATTTTTCTGTGTTTGTAGGTCCCTAAAATGTCATCAGGAGGACGACATGTTTTTCTACTAACTTATTTGTTCATACATGAGGCAGGTATAGCAAAGAAGACACCCTGACACTGAAAGAGGACAACCGCACCATAAAAGTCATAAACAGGCAAAGTTCCATCAACGAGACACACGGCCATGAGAGACATGAAAAGAGAGAAGTATCCAGCCATGAGAGCCATCTAATGAACAAAACAGTCATTTGACTAAAAGGGTCATGTGCCGACAAGAGACAAAGAAAAGGAAATCTAACCGAGAGGGTCACATCCAATCAAAAGAAAAACGACAATCTAACTGAGAAGGTCACATCCAAAAATGGACAAAATGTAAATTCGGCCGAGAAGGTCACAACTAATCAAAAGGATGAAGAAGTACAATTCGAAAATGAGAGCCAAATAAAGGACAAAATGGCAATCTGACCTAGAGGGTCACGGTCGACACAAAGAATGAAAGAAAGATAACTCAACTAAGAGGGCCAAATTTGTCATTTTACATGCCAAAAGGGTCATTCATACAAACTACTGAGAGGGTCATTCATACAAATTTCATACGGAGAGGGTCATTCATACAAATTGTATGTCGAGAGCGCCATTCATATAAATTGTATGCCGAGAGGGCCATTCATATAAATTTCATATCAAGAGGTCTATTCATACAAACTGCATGCCGCGAGGGCCATTCATACAAACATTACCGAGATGAACATCCATACAAAATGTATGTCGAGAGGGTCATTCATACAAATGTTGCCAAAAGGACCATTCATACAAACACTGCCAAGAGGGTCATTCATGCATACTGCCTAGAGGGTCATTCGTACAAAAGCCAGATGATTTCGCAGGTGGCATTCGTTTAACAAAAATACACATGAGGCAGAGGATGTTGGAAGGGCCATCCTCTTAACAAAAAATGTACAAGCCAGACGATGTCAAAAGTGGCATCCACTCAACAAAAAATGCACGAGCCAGACGATGTCGGAAGTGGCATGCGCTGAACAGAAATATGCACGAGCCATAAAATCTCGAAAGTGGCATCTGATTAACAAAAAATACATGAGCCAGATTATGTCGTAGGTGGTATCCACTCAACAAAATATGCACGGGCTATACGGTGTCATAGATGGCATCTGCTCAACAAAGTCCCATGAGCAATACGGTGCCAAAGGTAGCATCCACTCAAGTCAACATCCATGTGATCCAGACGATGTCAAAGGTGGCATCCTCTCAAATCAATAAAGTCATAAGAGCCAGACGTTATCAGAAGAGGCATCTGCTCAAATAATATTTAACTAAATGGGTCATACGAGACAGACGGTGTCGGAGGTGTCACCCACTTAGAACAATCCCCTAAGAGGTCCCAACAAACACAGACATATAGGTATGGCCAAAAAACAATCAAACATATCAGGTCTTAGCATATGTAAATAGATTGGAAGCTACCGAAAGAGGGAAGTAAGCAAACCAAATCCAAATGCATGCGGAGCAAATGTGGAATCTTGTCTTGGGCATCCAATCAAAATAATGTACCAATGAGAGTCAAGCTCTCTATACTTGGGCTTGAAGTATCACTCCACTCCGCACTCGATCACAAACAGTAAGGATAATTTTAGTTTTAAAACCCTATGACCGGTCAAGCGACCACCGAAAAGGTTTTTCAAAATCGTCGAAGGCATTCCTGCATAAGGGATACTCTTTTTTGGTCATTGATTCAAAATATAAGTGACCTAATTTTTTAAAACCAGGGATATGTAGGCCACTCAATATCCGAGGATCGGTCACATTCCAACAAAATCAATCAATGACTCTAGTTCTGAGATTTTGCCTTATTTTCACCTACTTTAGCGATCTAATCAAGACGAACTATAAATGGCATGAATTCTCATATAGCCTGAGATATGTAGTAAACCCTAAAACCAGGGTTCGGCCACATTTTTTTTCAAATTGCGTAAAAACGAGAAGTACTTTTCAAATTTGTCAGCTAAAAACTAGGTTTGTCAAATTTCGTTGCTCAAGTATGGTCCCACCATCCCCAAACAACAAAGGGGTAGTTGTTGACACCTAATTTTTACTCTCTAATAATTTTATTTCATTATTCAGGATTTCCGAGTCACAGACGGAACAAAATATACCTCTTACGGGATGAAAATGATTTTACAAAATTATTAAAGAGATATTTTGTTGCTATTTTCAACAATATATAAGGTGGTATATGCATTGTATATCATATAGTATTTTCACATTTATTTTGATAACTAATTGCACTTTTTCAATTTATAAGTGAATTGTACAAATCATACAAATTATCATTTTTAAGGAAATTAATATTTTATTCCATCAAAGTCAGAAAGTTTGTTTAAATTAAATAGGATAATAAATTTACATCTCAATTTTATGTTATTTTAAAGGTATTTGAAAAGGTTTTACATTCTTACTGCAATTAAAAAGGTCTGCTTTTCAAAATAGCGTTCATCTACTCTTTAAGTGAAAATTTTAGCTGATAAGGTCATAATTTATATGAATTTTGTTTAACCTTTTTATTTAAATCGTAGCCACATTTGTAAAAAATTTAATCAAGTCCTCTTAACCTATTTAAAATCACGAATTTTGGGACTTTCTTATTTATTTCCGATCTAACCCAAGTCACAAAGACGCAGACCCGGCCTAATGCTCAATTCGCACGAAAACAAAGCACCGAAAGACCCCTCAACCCTCTTTCCTCTTTTCATTTCACGACCGAAGCCCTAGCAGAGCTCGTCGTCCTCTCTACGCCAAAAATGGCAAAGACGTGCGTACATTGCTTTTACACAAGAGATGTTGATTCATTTTGCGAAAGAGCATTAAATGCTCTTGCCCTTATCTCGTAGAATAACCACAGAGACACCACCCCCTACCACGGTGAGGTTGCCCCTCTCTCTAGCTTTATCTGTGTGATTTTATTGTTCTTGTCTCATCTGAGTTTGAATCTTTGCGATTAGATTGGTCGATAACTTATTGGAGGGAGTTTACCCCCAATTTTATTCTCTCACATCTGTCCAATCCAAAAACCTAGGGTTTTAAGGGCTTTATAAATTGAACCCCTCTCCTCATTGTTCATGGTCGGCGATTTGAGCTCTAAACTTGTTATTTGCTGAGTTTTGATCTAATTGCCTAATTTTAAGGACCTATTTGGATTGATTTGGGTTCTAAGCCCTTTGGTGGAACCCTAAGTGTCATGTTAGGTTTGTCAGTTTTAAAATCTTTTTCTTGTGTGAGCTTAATCGAGTGGAGGAGCTAAAGATTCAAGCCCCAAACCGACTCAGCTGCCACTACAAAAGGTAATTCTTGATCCTTTTGTGTTTTTAGTTTGATTTTAGTCAATCTTAGATCAATAGAGAATGTAGACCTGTGTTATATGATGTTTGAGTAGTTATGTAGTATTGCAGACTATTTAGAACTTGTATGATGATTATAACTAGTATGTATAGTTAAGGTGATGCATAATGTACCAATTTAAGGTTTGTTTAGTTAAGTATAGATTGTCTAAGCCAAATGATGTTAAAAATGGTTAGTTCAAGACTTGTTTAGTCATGTAAACCAAGCCAATATGCCTAATGTGT
The DNA here is from genome assembly GCA_034509755.1 of Anisodus tanguticus. NCBI lineage: Eukaryota > Viridiplantae > Streptophyta > Magnoliopsida > Solanales > Solanaceae > Anisodus > Anisodus tanguticus. The sequence continues at coordinate 47,186,964 of CM067542.1, read as the reverse complement.
GAATAAGAAGCATGTTTAGCTAGTATATAGGCTTCTCAAGTTTAAAATGATACTAACATGGAAGTTTGAAACTAGTTTTAGTCATTTTAAAACTAGTTTAAAAATGGCTAGTTCAAGACTTGTTTAGTCATGTAAACTAAGTCAATATGCCTAATGTGTGAATAAGAAGCCTGTTTAGCTAGTATATAGGCTGCTCATGTTTAAAATGATACTAACATCGTAGTTAGAAACTAGTTTTAGCAATGTAGAGACTGATTAGTCAATATGGTGCTCAATGTGGTAGTTTGGAAGCTTGTTTAACTAGATAAATTGACTTAAGTTGATATGTGTTGATTTTAGGTGTTGTGATAACTTAAACTAGCACGTGTAGTTAAAATAGAGCATGGTGTATTAATTTCAGACTTGTTTTAATCATATATATGTAGTTTTAGTTTATTTAATACCTAATGTTGTTAACTTAAAGTTTTGTTTAAACATGTGTGACTGTTTGGATTGGTTAAGTTAGTATGGTGTCTAAACTGATAGTTTGAAACTGGCTTGGTCATGTACACTGATTTGAGATACCTGATATGTGATGTTTGAAGCTTGTTTTTGTTATGTGTGGTCTATCTAAGTTATAATAGTAGCTATTGTGTTAGTTGAAGCTTATCTTAGCCAGGTATGAGTTATCTAGGTTGATATAACTTGCCTTGATATCACGTAATGTTAGATTAAAACCATGAGAATAAACTAGATAGATTGGTGTTTAGATTAGTTAATGCATTCCTGCTCCTAAAAATGAATATTATCTTTGTTTTATATGTTTATTATATTTAAATGAAGATGTGGGGTTAACAGGATATGAAATTTGATATTAGCATCACTTGGAAAAGGTTTTTGGATCCCGATTATAGTTTCAAAAGGGGATCTTCTCACTAGATTGTTTCAATACTCTTAAAGACCATTTACGGTGTGCTAAGCTAAGTTTAAGCTCTGAATGAGTTAAACAATGATGTGTCCTTTCCCAGTACTAGACATATGTGCCTGAATCTTGTCTTCCTTGTTACATAAGGTTGAGTTTGATCTCTTTGGCTTAAAAGAAATGATGTCATGTGTTCCCTTGAAATGGAAGTCCATTTTGAATCCTTCTATTTGATATATTTAATGTTGTGGGTATGTTTGAGGGGTCATAGGATTGGTATTTGATAGTATATATGTCTAATATGATTGTTTCCATCACATGCTAATTTGCTCACTATTTACTCTGCCTCTGAATATGTTTTGAGTAGGGATGACCCTAAGGGATCTCTAGTGTTCATGACACCTTTTAGACATGATTAGTAATTGCTTATCTAGACCATGATAGCATGTTGTGAAATATGTGGCATGTATGTAACTACATGAGAACCACGACTAGAATATCTCTTTTACCTGTTTAAATGTCATCTTGCTAGGTCTATAATTCTATGTTTTTTAGTCAGGACATACATAATGTGCACAAGTCAAGTTATTTGCATTTAGTTGAGTTTATCATTGAGTCTGCAGTTAAGTAAACTTATCATGGATACTTAAGCACATTCTCCATGTATTATGTGTCACCCATGCCCACAACATGATCCCAATAGTCTTTTGAATGCCCAACATGACTTGCTCCTATCCATATGATGGTTGTCTGAATACATCTGTGCTAGCCTTATTTCTGAATTGCCATAATGTGTATTTGAATGATAACATGCTCTTATGCATTCATGCTATGATTAAGGATATAAGATCTATAGACCATGAAATTTGGCATCTGTTTAGGAAGAAAACTTGAGATTCTAAGTTGTTTAACTTTGTGTCTTGTCAAGATAAGAAAGAAAAATTGATTTTGAAGCATATTTGTTTATCTGTAAACTAAAGAAAGTTAAAACTCTACAATTCGATATTGTATAAGCACTCTCACATTCTCAAGGTTATAACAAGGTTTAGGCTAAGCCCCACTCAGGGTGTCTAGATCCATCAAGATACTCCACTCAAGTCTTACAGTGATATAAGCGTAATCTAACAATATTTCTTCCATCAAACCAAAAGAGTAAGTATATCAAAGATCAGCACCGAGCACACATAGCACCAAATACATATTAGAATATGAATGTAATGCAATGGTCATATGTACCCGGTATACACACGTTGATGTAGTAGCTATCAAGTGACCCATGGAAGACTTATGAGGTTCATATACCCATTCGATCCTATCAGATACCAACTCTGTGGCTGAAGTGTCATCATCAGTCATCCCTCTCGTGCCATGTACCATATCCAATAACCAGCTTCCCAAACCTCTCTCAGTAATATTTCAATAGTTCAATGCCAAATATAGAATGTATGAATGATATGGATATGTGTACACCATGCAAACAACATAATCAGTATGATCAGATTCTATTCAAGTGTTTAGATGAGATGTAGAATGATGAATGCATGACAAGTTAAATCAAGAATATCATATAAACGTGGCTACAAGTCCAAGTAAACAGGAATCATACCAACCTAAGCGGATTTATGCATCGCGTCCGTGGCCCGAAGCCTAAACACAAAAACTCCTTCACATGCATCATGCTAGTTCATTAATTACCCACTTAAGTTTACCGGTACCCGTATTAGTGCTCGCTACCTCACTAATACGGGACCCCCAATTCCTCATTACTCCTATTAATTAATTAACAGCGTACCAACACATAAACGCTATACTAGAGTCTAGAAAGTCTCAACTTGCCTGATTGAAGCCGAAGAACTCATGGGATAGCCTTCCCCTTTCGTTGAGCCTCCTCACAAGCCCAATCTAATCGATCATATCAATTATATGAGATTACGGTCTAATGGTACTCATAATACCCAAGCTAATTTACAAAGGAACCCTGGGACCACGTTATCAAAATACGAACTTTCCTACTCAAATAGTACCAATACATGCTAGATAATAATAATAATAATAATCTCATGTTAATTTAACAATAAAGTCCAATTGGATACTCAATTTTCATGAAATGGGCAATAGCCCCAATTCTAACCGTAGAATCCAAATTCCCATTAATCATGCAACTGGTCAAGTAATTATCATCTACTAATCTAACACATCACTATTTTACAATATCATCAACAATAATCCTATAATCAACCTCCAACCCCCAATTACGACTCTCTTATTCTCAACAAGGCATTCCTCTCATTTCCCCTATATGGAATCATTCTTAGAATGAAGATTAACTACAACACATTAGTGGAAGGGAGAAAGGTTACCTTTAATGATCAAACCCTCTTGAACCTTCAAGAACACCCCTATGCCCAGCTCTAGTCCCAAGGAGAATATTTGGGAAATGAGAATAGAATTCTAGGTCTTCAATTCTAATAATATGAACAGTGTTTCTGTTTCGGTAGGATTGATTCCGCTGGAACGGAAACCCTATCTGTTGGGGCGAACCCAATTAATAACTCGATAACCCGCTAGGGCAAAGGGAAAAGCCATTGAAGCACTCCCGCACTAGCGGGACCTACCAACTAAGGCATATCTTCAGCTTACAGGCGAACCTTGCTTCGCGAGCCAGGCCTCCCCTGAGGCGGACATGCCGAAGCAGAATCAATGACGCAGGGGCAAACACCAGACACCAGTAATGCCCAATTCTTCCCAACTCTCTGTCAATCACCCGAAACCCGAAACACTCCCGGGACCTCAGATGTCCCAGAAAAGGTCTCTAAGGTTCAGATTTGACTAAAGTCAACTCTTAAGTTTTAATTTTACAACCTAACCTTTAAAACTCACCCCGCTATCTCGGAAACTAAACAAAGGGATAGACTAAGTCATAAATATTGTTCCGGAGCTAATGGAACTGATGAAACTGTGAACGGAGCACGTTTACCCAAAAGTAAACTATGAGTCAAACTCTTCTATCCTCTTAACTTGGGATTTCTCAAACCTATTAAAATGGGTCTAAAACTTATCTGATCACCTCGGGAACCGTGTCACCCATCCCAACAAGTTACAAACAAGCTAACAAAGACTCGGGAAGGGTAATTTAGGAGTTTCCAAGAAAAATAACTAAACAACTTTTCGAGTTGTTACACTGTGGCTCTTCTCATTGGTGAACATGTATTATCTGAATACTAGAATGAATTGGTGAACCTAGGTGGGTGCTTAGGATTAAATCTGAGTTTTTATCCGCATATGAGGTTTGAAAGTATGTTGTGTTGTATGTTTGTATATCCAATCCTGTCTGCCTACAATTACAACCAAGTCTTTGCTTAGATTATATATGTGATATGCACAAGGACATACAAACTATATACAAGGTATACTCAGTATACAGAGTATATCTCTCTTGTATATCATTCAGAATTCTCTCAAATGTGTGTTTGCTGGGCTTTGGCCTATGCTTCACTTGTTAGGTCTCTTTTCTGGCTGATTAATGCATGAGTATGGGACTAGCCCATTTTCTCCCATTTCCACATCTTGATTATTTTGTTACTGTTAGAAGTTGCTTGGCTGGGCCCTCATGTCTTTAATTCTATTTGCATGTATCTTATTACTTGTTTAGGTTGGGCTTAGCCTATTGTTTGTGGTTTTTTCCTTCATGTTACTGTGTAATATTCGTTAGGCTGCACTATCTACACTATTTCATTTGGCCCATGATTATTATTGGATTGCTCTACTTATTTAAGTTATTTGTATGGTATATGATAAGCTTAGATATATTTTAACTTGCATCTTTATTTTCCCCTTTTCTTCTACTGCCGAGGCACACCGAGACGGGCCCTTTTGGGATTGTCAATTCTCTTCAGCCAGCTGGGCCAAAGCCCAACTAGAAATTCCTTTGATTAATATATATATATATATATATATATATATATATATATATAAATACTTTGAACACATTATTGGAACTTTATTATGGTTACGAACTTAGGATAGACAAATGATACGTACATCGTTAAGATTAGAATCGCTAGAAAAGAAATGAATTTCCAAAATTGTTAACTTTAGAATTCAAAGGGAAACAGACTGTTTTTCGTACTTCAAAGAAAATTGGAACAAAAATGGACTTTGAACATAGATTAGATTCTTTAGAAATCAATTGGGCTGTTTTAACATAAAATGAAAATTGGAGCTGTTTTAGGGCTTTATTTTTATGGGCTGAAAATACCCTAAGTAGACCGGGCTTTCCTTTAATAAATCTGATTTTGAGAAATGGACTTGTTCGAGAAAACAAAGCTGATTTGGACTATTTTGGACTAAGAAAAGCCCAAATTGATATTTGAAAATTGATTTTGTGGGCCAAGACCAACTCAAATGATTTTGGAGTACTTAAAACACTATCTTGGACTTGAGTTGGATATGGATTTTGGAACATTGTAGAATATTTTGACTTTGGGAGATATAGCATGGAAAGAAAACACTTGTTTTCTACTCTCTTAAACCAAAACATGTCATTCCAAATAATTATATTCTTTTCAACTTTAAAAGGTGAAAGTGACATTAGATAATTTATTGGACTAATAGTGAAGTTTACTCAAATTAATCATTGAGAGTTCTTAGTTCGTAAATAAATTGACCAAAATACCCCTGTGCAAATCATTTAGGTAGAAGTTTAACTCTTTTGTTTTCAAAAATATACCTGTCCACCGGGTCGGTGACCCGCTCGGCCGGAAAAAACTAGGGGCAGGGTCAGCTTTTAGCTGACTCGAGAGCCACTCGACCCGAAAAAGCGGGGACACGATCAGGGTCGGGCCAGGATTAGAAAATTTTACCCATCTGACCTGGCCCGACCCGACCTTGGCCCGACCTCGACCCGACCTCGACCCGCATATATTTTAATATAATTTATATTATTTTTCCTTCATTAATATTTATTTTGTACTTATATATATTTTTGTCATTAATAAGTGATATAATGCATGTTTATATATATATATATATATATGTATTGCTCTAATCTACATTTAGCTCGACATAAAATAAGATAAAAACGGTAGCTAATTATTAATTATATATTTATATTATTAGTCGTTTTGTTAATATCACGGAAGCATAATGTAGGGAGAGAAAGTAGTTGTAAATTGGTGAAACTTTAAATGGTCATAACTCTGCGCTTGGATGTCCGTTTTACTCGATTTTTTTTTTGATTTTGCATATTTTTTCGAGACAGGGCCGGTCAAACAGCCATAAGGCGGTTTGGCACAGCCAATTTTTAGAAAACCATCTATTTTTCAATCAATTGTGTTTTTCCCCAAATCAGTTTCTAATTTTCTTTAGTCAAGATCTCACGATATACAATACATTTCAACGTCGAAATTTCGTGGTAATGTAAGGGTGAATTCCAATTTCAGTTTTGGAAATTCAATTTTTTTTAAAAAAATCATCGACCCGCCCCGACTTGACCCGACCCTGGACCGCTAAAAAAATTCCACGGGTCAGGGCCGACACATGACCCGTAGGGTCCCCGAAAGGTCAGGGCCAGGGTCGGAATTTTAAAAAAAATATAGGGTCAGGGTCGGGCAAGCAGGAAAAAAAAGCCACCCGACCTGGCCCGACTCGACCTTTGAACAGGTCTATTCAAAAACTACTTTGAGTTTTGAAAATAAATGAATGACAAGAATTTTGTGGGGATTCAAACACATTTAAACAATTCACATAATTTAAACATGCTATAGAACCCGAAGGTCAACAGTATTCTATGAATCCTTAATATCGGGGTGTTTAACATCTTTTCCGGGGGATCACTAGAACCCTTACCTTGATGCTGGTTAGATAAGAGTTTTTATTAATTTGAATAAACTCTTTCAAACTGAATTTTCCTAATTTACCTATAAATTAGGTGGAGTCTTTAAAAAATATTATCTGACTTAGAGCACCAACAACCTCTTAGTAGCTTTTATGTCTCATGTAAAAGTGAACTGTAATAGCTGAGTCAGGTCCATGTCAGCTTGAGGCGATATCGATAAGACACAAGTAGGGCCGGAGGTGTCGTACATATACATGGTGTCGGAAAAGCAAAAGTTAGGTCAACTGTTTGAATTACAACGGCCGGTCATTACTGAACCGATCATACATCTTCTAACAGCGCATTAATAAGAGATACTAATTATCCATTTATTACGGCATTCATTCTATTATATTTATGAAAGCATATATCGTGGGGTGTGTAGCCGTGAGCTCATATATAAATAGACACATAATTTCGTTATAAATGATCATCTGTAAGTTAATACAATATACTCTTTAGCATTTATCTTGATTCTTACGCTTTCATACTAGTCACAGAGGCTTTGTCGAGAAACTAGCATAAGACTCAAGCTTATTATTTCGTTACTATCTTAATATTGTTTACTAATTTAGTATTTTGCATAATATTATTGTCAGGTCTGTCACTTGAGATCCATGTGTCCTTGACCACGTATACAAATTCAACTGTACCGTTTTATGGATAAATAGTTTGGCGCCCACCCTTGGGGCCTGAGCAATTGTGGTGTCACAAGTGACCCCTTTTTCTACTAATTAATCTTTTCTTTGAGTCTTGTTTTTTGTTAAAGCAAATAGATGACAGGAAAAGAGGAATTCGAAGACAATCGCAGCATTGGGGATAACACTAACAATCTCCCCATCGGACCAAATATCCTATCGGTAGAGGATCCGGTGCCAAGAAATCTAATTGTTGCATATGGAGCCACTTCCAGAGGTGGACGAATCCAGGAGGAGGATGTTCCCAATGACGAAACACGTGAGGAAGCCATACAAAATCTGAGGGCGCATAACGCCGCTATGAGTGAACAATTGGACAACCTGATGCGGTTCTATTCAGATTATATTTCCAAAAATGTTGGCGGTACTCCAACAGATGAATCGGTACCTCCACCAAATACCACCGGAGATGCTAGAAATGATCAGAATAGATCAAGAATTGATGGTGCTTCAGAAAGAGAAACCGATACTGAAAATTCATTCCAAGAGCAAGTTTTGAAATATATGAAAGACATGATGAACAAAGTGGACACCAACGCAGAGAAGGTAGAGAAAAATGCCAAGGAGTTAAATCAAATATCGGGAGCCCCACTTATGGTTGAAGGATCATATGCAAGGAGATATATTCAGTTGGTGTATAAGCTAGAGGCTGCACCCAAATTGATCCCCAAAAAGTTCAAAATGCAATTTATACCTAAGTATGATAGTTGGACTACTAATCCACATGAGCACATATCGGCGTATACTACGGCTATAAAAGGAAATAATTTAAGGGAACCCGAGATAGAATTGATTTTTATCAAAACGTTTGCTGAAACGTTCACTAAGGGAGCCTTGACATGGTATTCACTTCTCTTTGAGCATTCAATCGGGTCATTCGCCTAGCTTGACGACATGTTCATAAAAGCTAATGCGGGGGCACGAAAGGTGATGATGAGGAAGGTGGATATTTTCCGTATTGCGCAGGGAGAGACAGAGCTCCTTAGAGACTTTGTTACACGGTTCCAAAAGGAACAAATTCTACTATCCACAGTCCTGGACGAATAGATTGCAGAGGCTTTCACAAAGGGTTTGAATCCTTTGAGTTCGGATGCCTCATGAAAGCTCAAGGAATATTTATTAGAATTCCAAGATACAACCTGGGAAGGTGTGCCAACCGATATGAGTCCAAAATATGGATAAAAGATGATTTACTGGGGACTTAGGGCTGAAGTATTTTTCAGAAATCATACAAAGGAGCCAGAGTAGATCGGAACTCCTCGAAGAATCGCTTCCAACCTTATCCCGCTCTCGAAAAGTCAGGAGGTGGACATGGTTTTCTCTCACTTGAGAAAACAAATAACAAAGGAGGCTCCGAAAAAAGCAACCAAGGACTAGTGAATTTTGACAGGGAAAATTCATATAACTCCTCTACAAAGGGTCCCAAATACCCGAAATTATCCAAGTACAACTTCAGCATCAATGAAGAATTTCAGTTATCCAGAAGAAGAGATTCCGGGAGTTACTAGATGAACATACTATTAGATTTGCTAAGGAAAATGCTACCGAAGTAATCTTCCCCCATAATGACTGCTTCTAGGTGAAGATAGTTTTAGTTGATCCCGGGAGCTTAGCTAACATTATCCGGATGAATGTTGTAGAAGAAAAGAACATGGCTCACAAGATCGTTTCGGTTGCCAGAACCTTTTCAGGTTTCAATATGTCCAGCGAAACCACAAAGGCAGAAATACTTACCGGTGGGTTCTATGGAGTCATAAAGGTGGCTAAGTTTTATGTCATGGACGATGACATGAGGTACAATGCTATATTCGGGAGGCCATGGATACACGATATGAAGGCAGACCCATCAACATTGCATCAATTGGTGAAATTCCCGACATCGAAAGGGATCCCGCAAAGTCAAGGAGAACAACCCACTTCTAGGGAGATGTACGCCATAGAGGAACCAGAGGCAGTGGAAGACCCTAAATAGCAATTACAAAAAGCGGAGCCTGCATTAGAAGATGTTCATCAGGCTCCACCTACAAAAACAGAATCAACCTATACGGAAGAAGAGTTTTTAGACCGGTATCAAGTACCCAGATATTTTCAAGTACCAAACGAGTCAGACGCTACCAAATCCATCGTCGAGGATCTCGAGAAAATAGCTTTGCATGAGGAAACTCCTGATCAGAAGGTATACCTGGGCACGGAGTTAATCCTAGAGCTCAGGGATTTAATTCTTAGTTATTTGCAGCTAATAGTGATTGTTTTGCATAGTCATATAAGGATATGACAGGCATCCCTCCATAAGTCGCAACTCATAGGTTAGGCTTTGATCTCAGTTTTCCTTCCGTACTGCTGAAGAAGTGGCTTATAGCCGAACACTGTAACAGGTTTGTAAAAGAAAAGGTAGCTAGATTACTTAATATAGGATTAATCTGGGAGGTAAAATATCCGGATTGGTTAGCAAACGTAGCATAGTACCTAAAAAGGAAACAAATTTAGGATGTGCATTGATTATAAAGATTTAAATAAAGCATGTCCAAAGGACTCATTCCCATTGCCAAACATAGATCAAATTATCGATGCTACGGCCGAACACGAGATAATGAGTTTCCTCGATGCATATTCTGGGTATAACCATATAAGGAAGCACCCGGAAGACCAAGAGAATTTTTTTTTTATTACTTTCGGCACTTATTGTTATAATGTTATGCCTTTTGGATTAAAAAACGTCGGAGCTACTTATCAACAGTTAGCGAATAAAATGTTTAAAAAATAAATAGGAAAAACTATGGAAGTATATATAGACGATGTGCTTTTTAAGAGCCTTCGTGCAGAGGATCATTTAAGTCATTAGCAGGAAACTTTTGAGGTGCTGAGAAAGTATAATTTGAAGCTCAACCCTGAGAAATGTGTTTTCGGGGTAGGCTTCGAAATTTTTTTGGGTTTCTTGGTCTCTCAAAAAGGAATCGAGATAAACCCTAAAAAAATAAAGGTCATTGAAGATATATCGAACACACTTGAAGATGTAAAAGCAGTACAACGGTTGACCGAGCGAGTGGCGGCTCTCAACAGGTTTATATCATGGTCGTCAAAAAGTGCCATAGGTTCTTCTCGCATCTAAAAAAGAACGATTTAATATGGATGCCCGAATGCCAATAAGCCATACGGGACTTGAAATCATATTGTCCAGTTCTTCGCTCATGTCAAAGACAAAGGACGAAGAACAACTTCTCATATACCTCGATGTCACAGAGGTGGCGGTAAGTGTGGTCTTGGTACGGAAAGAAAAAGGTACGCAATTCCTTATTTATTATGTAAGTAGAGTAATGTCAAGGGCTGAAACCTAGTACCCGTTACTCTAAAGATTGGCTTTTGCTTTAGTGATGTCATCACGAAAGCTTCGACCATATTTCCACTCCCACCCAATTGTTGTAGTAACCACGTTTCCACTTAAAAATGTGTTACACAAGACCGAACTTTCAGGGTGTTTAGCCAAATGGGAGGTAGAATTAAGTGAGTTTGATATTGAATACAGACCCCGGACTATGATAAAGTTGCTTGTCCTTGCAGATTGTATGGCTAATTTCAGTCCGGGAGTAACCCCTCAGGCAGAAAAATAAGCTATTTTGGTCTTAGGGACTACCCCCATTATCTGGATGCTCTATACAGATGGTGCCTCCAACATCAAGAGGACCAGTCTGAAAGTAATGTTGCATACTCCCATCGGGGAAGTTCTAAGACAGGAAATTCATAGTTCTCCTTTGACTAACAATGAAGCCAAGTATGAGGCTTTGGTTGCAGGTCTATAATTAGCCAGAGGCTTGTGATTCGCTATTAGTGGTGAACCAAGTTTATGGAGTGTTCGAGGCCAAAGAGGAACATATGTCGCGGTACCTTGAGAATGTTCTGAAGCTACTTTCCAGGTTCTAAGAATGAACAGTGGTACATATACCTCAAGAGGAAAATATAGAGCAGATGCACTCTCAAACTTGGGCTATAACACGGAAGCAGAAGGTCCTAAAACTGAGTTGGTTGTTCATTTGTTGCATTCGTCTCTTGATTAAGAAAGGTACGATGAGGTGAACTCGACCATCCTAACTTAAGACATGATAAATGAATTCTTAGACTACCTCATCAACTGAAAGCTCTTAGAGGAACCAAAGACATGCAGAGCTTTGAGGACCAAAGCCGCTCAATACTGTATTGTACATGGAAAACTTAGCCCGGTGTTATTATGGTCCCTTAGCTCGGTATGTAGGCCCAGAAGAGGCTGATTACATGATGAGAGAGGTAGATGAAGGCATATGCAGAAATCATTCGGGAACATAGTCTTTGATGAGGAAACTCATGAGAGCCAGTTATTATTTGCCCCGGATTGAGGAAGATAAACATTTGTGAAGAAATATAACAAATGTCAACATCATGCACAACTGCTACATCAATCAGGAGAAGAATTACATCAGGTTGTATCCCCATAGTTGTTCATGATGTGGGGACTGATATAGTCGGACCCTTGCCTACAACATCGGGACATGTATCTCAAATTATATTTATGACTAACTATTTTTCTAAATGGGTTGAAGCAACATCTTATACGAAGCTCCAGGAGAAGGAGGTGATTGACTTTATTTGGCAACACATCATTTGTTGTTTTGGCATTCCAAAGGAGATATCTTGTGACAATGGCTGGAATTTCATCAATGCCAAAGTCACAAAATTCCTAGATGAGTCAAACATTAAGCGTATCACCTCCACTCCCTATCATCCCAATGCAAATGGTCAAGCTGAGTCAACAAACAAGACTATAATCCAGAACATAAAGAAGAAGTTGGAAGAAAGAAAAGTCAACAAGCCTTCCATGCTACCAGAAATATTATGGGCGTATAGAACCATGATAAAAACAAGTACAAGAGAAATTCCTTTTTCCTTGGTCTATGGTGCAGAGACCTTGATTCCGGTAGAAGTGGGAGCTCTAAGCTTAAGGTATCTCCGTGAAGAGGAGCAAGATAATTTGAAGTCAATGTCCATGCATCTAGATTTACTAGAGGAACGTCGAGATCTCTCATACATCTGGATGGTTGCCCAGAAACAAAGAATGAAGCGATACTACAATCGGCGCACAAATCTCCGAAACTTTAAATTCAGGAACTTGGTGCTCCAGAGGGTTACTCAAAGCGCAAGAGAGCATAATGCCAGAAAACTAAGAACAAATTAGGAAGGCCCATATACCATAACTGGAAATGCTGGTAAAGAAGCTTATCAACTGATAAATCAAGAAGGTAACAAACTTCCTATTTACTGGAATGTGAGTCATTTAAGGAAGTATGTATAGTAAGACAAACATGTGCTACACTCTTTTTTTCTTCGTCCGATTTTTGTCCCAATTATATTTTTTCGGTAAGGTTTTTAATGTGGCAGCACTGATAAAAAGCGTTTTTATAGTCTTGCTACCAAGGAAATGCTATCTAGTGTCCGAATCCTCATAGTATGAACACACAAATACTGGAGGGCCATATACACCCGCATAAGAGGGAAGATTCAAAAATTCAAAGCTTCAAAGAAAAGCACGATACTAGGGACTTCCCAGATTTTCAAACTAAATGTAACCGTACTGACGATACTATATGGCAGCCGAATTATTCTTGCACTTGTTTTCACATTTGTAAGTTAAAGGAAATCAATTTTTTTCCTTTTATGATTAAATATTTTTCCCATTAAGAGCATAAAATGTGTGTTGTTATAAATATATCAAAAAATTCATGTCATAATGAACAGGAGATGTCCTCTTCTACAACACCATTAAAAATAAGGGTCCTCTCTTATTAAAAACCTTAAGAGAAAGTTAAGGCTCCGGATACTTAATGTACCGGAGTTCTAAGTTGGCCGGAACAAAGGCAAGCCCGAAACCAGATACAAAGGCCATGTAAACCCTGATGGAGGTTGATAAAATACATCTTTCGAAATACATTTAAATTTGATGGAAAGTTATTAAAAAGCTTTCAAGGCTTAGTATTTACCAACTATAAAGTAAGCTTTAAATTATGGCTTAGTTTATGAAATGATGAAGTCATAATCATCAGTTAAATTTATGGAAGAAATAGAAATTTGCTTCTATAAATAAAGAGTACGAAATGAAAACCTTCAACAAATTGCAGAAAAAAGAAATTTATTCATTCAAATTTTCCATCGGACTGAAACCAGTCCGTCTACGAAAGGATAATAATCAGGCTCAAAAGTGACCCGGTGATATTAAAAAAAAAAATAAAGCCAACGCGAAAGGTCATGATACGCTCTCTCCATAGTCTGCTGGGGCTGTTTCCAGAAGTAACCAACAGTAACAAGTTTCAAGAAGTTATGGTTGAAGAAGGAAGCTCTAAAGCTAATGCTCCGGGGGAATTGTCTGAGGCAAATGGCACATTCACTTGGGAAGGAGAGGCTTCAACTTCTGGGGAGACTTCAACATCTCCTCCCCCTCCTGATGATGTATTGTCTTCTTCCATTGGGAGGGGACCTTCGAGACTATCCGCTGAAGCCAACTACAACTGCTGGCCTTGTTAATCTCTACATCAATGTCGAAAAGCCCAGCCTTCACAACTTTTAACGCTTTCCAGCGCATCATGTAGCCATTTCTAACCATAGACAAGGTGTAACTATCGATGGTATCCTAGATTTCCTCTTCTGCTGAATAAATGGATTGGGTGAGTTCGGAGCTAGTTGACTGAAGGAGCTCATTGTCCTGAGTCAGTTCGGCAATGGCCTCCCGCTACTGCTCATTTTGAACAGTCATAGCAGACAGACGGGACCTCAAGGATTCATTTTCCTTCTTGAAGGCCTCTATCTCTGTTTCGTTGATCTGGTGGCGCTCAGCAAAGGTGCTCAGATAGGCCTCAAGCCCAGATAGGCGCATTATCATATCAGACATAGTATCCGATGCCTCATTCCATTTTTTTTGCCAATCTCCGACATGGTCTTCATGTAAAGTGGCATGTTGCCTGTATGCCTCATTTTCCTCCTCAAATTGCTTAAATTTTCCCCGTAGTTCATCAATCTAGGCAAGTTTCACCTCTGGCATGGACAGACGGTGAGCAACATTGTCTCTTTCAATTACTAGAGCGGTCTTCTCCTTAATCAATCGCTGAAACCCCTCATTTCATAAAAAGTTGGCCTAAATGGTGATTCTATTGTTAGAAGAGGATATTCAGAAGTTGAAAAGAACAATAAATTGAAAAGAAATTATACCTTGGCTACAACGTGCATACCCTCATTGATGACACATTTTGTAGATACCCTGTGAAATTTTTTCTGTCTTTGTCCAAAGTCACGTTATTCATGTAATTAGCCACTCCAATAGGCTTGGACAATATATAGGCGTCGGAAGGAAGCTATAAGGTTATGGTCCAGAATTGTGCAGGTTGAGCCACCGGGGTTGGATATTCATTTACTAGTTCCTCCCTCTGTGGAGATGAAGCCTGGTCTGGTGAAGACGGAACATCTTGGTAGTCCTCTTAGGCAATAATTGGCAGAACTGGGGACTCAGGGTTTTCATGAATTGGTGGAGGAACGGAAACAGTTGGCACATATAAGGGTTGGCGAACAACAATACTTGTACTCATCGGGGCAAAAGATGCATTGGTATAACTTACTCCATGGTTGGAAAATTACATTTTTGCAAAAAGTTGATGGACTTTCTCTTTTCCTTTCTAATGGATGTTCCTCCTCGAGACCTTCATCATCTAGGTCCACCACGGGGAGAGAACCAATTGCCAAATCGGTCAAACCAAGGACGCTAGGAGGAGTACGGTCGCTGCGGTCCAAGATTCTCCTCCTTGAATGCTTTGGCCCCCATCGGGGACTCGCAGAAGATTCATTACAGAGCTTTTTTCGCTCTTGAGTTTGTTAAACAATATGGGCTGCTACATCTGAATTTTCTATATCTTCTATGGGAAGAGCAGTAGAAATAGAATTAGAAAGACTTAAAGGAACAACTTAATATAAGTAATTCTTAATAGGCAAAAAAGGGCAAAAGAAAAAAAGGGAAGTGAGCATACCATGGTTGCAAGTGACCCAATTTTGGTCATCTGGCAAGTTTTTCCATGTCCGAAGTTCTGGGGTAGACACATCAAGAATTGCTTGGATCCAATCTTCGAGATTGGGTATCTCTTGCAACTCCCATGGGGTGGCTAAAGAAAGAGAAAAAACCTCATCAAAGTATGAAATGATGCATTATATAAAGTGTACCAAGTTTAATTTAGTATAAAGAGACTTACAGTGAAAATTCTATCATTCCAAGATGGTGCGACTTTCCGTGGGGATGAGATCGACGGTGGAGACAATAACGTACCTTTCCATCCACCATACGATCATGATCTTCATCGAGATTAGTAAGAATAGCTTTGTTGCCTCTTAGGTGCAGGTTTATGACTTTGTCATAAAAGATGCGTGGAGAATAAAGGCAAATAAGACGGTCCCGGGTAAAGGTAACGTTAGTCTCTTAAGAAAAATGTCAGAGGCATGCAACTGCCTTCCAAACTTAAGGGCCCACTTAATCTATACAAACTTTATAACAGTGGCAGAATTCCAAAATAACGTCATCAATAACTTCCCCAAGTTTCATTGAAAAAGGGTAAGTACAGATGAATGAATACCCTTGCCGATAGCAAGTTATTCTTTCATTTTCATTAGGAATTGAAACTTCAATGGACATCCAATGACAATTGGTTTTTACCGTTGGTAGAATGTTGGTGGTGTTTTGAGTTTTATAGTCACCGGCGGGAGAATCTCGACTCCCGAGCAAAACCCTAGAGGCTAGTTTTTCTCAAATATCATGGTCAAACTACCATGTCTTCAGCAGAAAGGAAGAAGTTAGAGGATTCCAGCTAGGTGGTTCTTCTTCTTGGCGGTTAGGATTCCCCCTATTTGAAGGAATATTTTCACTAGTATAGGGGTTAGACATATTTGCAATGAAGAAGGAAGGAAATAGCAATAAAAGATTCTAAAGATTTTGTACAAATGAAGGTTGGATGGCAAACTCACCACAAGAGGTGGTATTTATAAGAGATGAAAAGTTATCATTACAGCAAGGAAGCGATGTGATGAATGTCAATTTATAGTTGCACGTGCGTGTCAAAATAGGTATGATGAAGCGACACGCCTCAAACTGACTCTGTAATCTTCCGTTAATTGAGGAAAGCTGGAAAGTTGCCATCATTTAAAAAATATGATGATTAGAATGGAAATATGAATGGATGGCATTTTTCAAAGTATCCCGCCAGTTTGAAGAGTTTTGATTGTTTGATATTTTAAATCCACTTTACAAGCGCGTAAGGAATACACTTGGAAAGTGCGAGGACTATATATATAGGGAAAAATTCATATAAGATAGTTGTACAAATTATGATGTGACACATGGCAGATGGTGTTGAGTCAAGTCTATATCAACTTGAGGCTCTACCAGTAAGATGCAAGCAGGGCTAGAGGCGTCTCACGTATACATGGTGCCGGAAATGAAGAAGGTTAGTCAACCGTTTGAATTACAATGCATGATCGTTACTGAATCGATCATACATCTTCCAACAGAGCATTAATGGCATTTATAAAGAAACTAATTATGCAATTATTACAACATTCATTTTATTGTATTTATGAAGACATATATCGTGGGGTGTGTACCTGTGAGTTCATGTATAAATAGGACACATAGTTTCATTAAAAAAATCACTTGCAAGTTAATACAATATACTCTTTAACATTTCTCTTGATTCTTACGCTTTCATACTAGTCTAGGAGGCTTTGTCAAGAAACTGGCATAAGGCTCAAGCTAATTATTTCTTTACTTTATCTTAATATTATTTACTACCTTAGTATTTTGCCTAATATTATTGTTAGGTCAGTCACTTGAGATCCTCGTGTAACGACAAAAAAAGTCATTTTGCTTTGCCTAAAAACCTTTAAATAACCCTTCCCGAGCCCTTATTAGCTTGCTTATGACTTGCGGGGATGGGTGACATGGTTCCCTAGGTGATCAGATAGGTTTCGGACCCACTTTGTTAAGTTTGATAAAATTCAAGTTAAGAGATTAGAAGAGTTTGACTCATAGTTGACTTTTGGGCAAACATGATCTGTATGTAGTTTCGTCGGTTCCATTAGCTCCAAAATGACGTTTATGCCTTAGTCGAGCCTTTGGTTCGGGTCCCGAGGTAGTTCGGTGTGTTTTGGGGATTGGTTTGTCAAATTGTGGAATTAGAACTTAAGAGTTGACTTTACTCAAACCCGAGCATTAGAGACCTTCCAGGAAATCCGAGTGCGCGAGTAGGTCTAGAATGTGTTTTCTAATACGAACGCATGTTTGGTTTGTGTTCGGGAGGTCTTGGGAGTATTTTGGGTGGTTGACGGGGATTAGATTACTTTGAATTGCTGCTAGTTCCTGGTGTCCGCGCTAGTGACCAGGTGTCCCCTCGGAAGGTCTACCCAGTGGGGGTTAGGCTCGCCGAAGTGGCGTTGGACTGGTTGGTGTATTTCTGCTTCAGCGGATGGTTTCTTCGCAAGGGCGCATGCGCCGCAGCGGAGCTTGTCCCGCCCCAGCGATAGTCGGGTGTTTAAATTACTTTAACCCTAGTAGATAGGCCTTCTACCAGAGCGAGTCTGCCCCAACGGAATCACTGTGCAGATTTAAATGAGTTTAAGACCTAGAACTCAATTCATTCCCCAAAAGTTATTCCCCTTGGAACTCGAGCTTGGGCAGTAGAGTATAGAAGAAATCAAGAGGATTTCATCCTTAAGGTAACTATTCTTCCCTTAATGTGTATTAATAGCATTACATCCTAAGTATGTTTCTTAAGTGGGGAATATGGTAGAAATGCCTTGTTGAGAATAAAAGAGTTGTAATTGTGGATTGAGTATTGATTCTTTGATGCTCATATTATAGACTATTGATGTTTTTAACTAGTATATGATCAATAATTGACCAATTTCATTCTATAAACCCTTTTTGGGAATTGGGGGAAAATCTTGGGTTAGAATTAGGGCTTTTACCAATTCATGAAACTGAGGACCCTTTTAGGCTTTGTTTGTCAATTAAGTTGGGATTATGACTATCAAGCATGCGTTAGTGCTAATTGAGTACAAAAGTTAGTATTTTGATAATGTAGGTCTGAGGTTGCTTTGTAACCTATCTTGAGGGATTATGGGTAATGTTAGACCATAATCTCATGTACTTTATGTCATTGATCAGAGTGGGCTCGTGAGGAGGCTCAACAAAAAGGAAAGGCAGTTGCGTGAGTCTTCAACTTCATTTAGGCAAGTTGAGACTTTCTAGACTCTAATGTAGTGTATTTGTGTTGGTATACTTGTAATGAACTAAATGGAGTAATAGGGACCTGGGAGTCCCGTATTATTGAGATGACGAGCACTAATGCGGGTACCGGGTGAACTTAAATGGGTAATTAATAAACTAATATAGAACAAGTGAATGAGTTTATGTGTTTAGCCTTCGGGCCACAGAGCGCGGTGCAAGAGTCCACTTAGCTTGGTATGATTATTGTTTACTTGGGCTTTTAGCCATTTGATATGATATTCTGATTTAACTGCCATGCATTCATCACTCTACATCTCGTCTGAACACTTGAACATAATTGATAAATACTGATAAACTGATTGCATGGTGTATTCATATGCATCTCATTCATACATTATATATACTTGGCATTGGATTACTGATAAATCACTGAGAATGACTTAGGAAGTCAGATTAAGGGATATGGTACATGGTTATGAGAGTGATGACTGATATGACATTTCAGCCCTCGTGCTGGTATCCGATGGGATCAGATGGGTATATGGACCTCATGATTCCCCCATGGGTCACGTGACAACTACTGCAACACTGTGTGTATATCAGATATATATGGCCATTCTCACTCACATATATCATCCTGCATTATATTCATTTATATCTTGATATGTGATTGATGTCGCATGTGCCCGGATTGAACTCCATTACACTTGTGATGTATATGCTGCTAGAAGGAATATTGTTAGTTTATGCTTAACCTTGTTGTGAGACTTGAGTAGAGAATCTTGATGGATCTAGACGCCCTAAACAGGGTTTAGGCTGGACTTGTGCGATGTGTGACTTGAGAGTACTTAGTACTTATGCTTAATTGAAATATAGTTTTAATGTAGGTTGGTTAACTGAATTATTCTTATACTTAAGTAACTGACTAGTAGAGAGAAGTATTGAAAAGTACCAGCCCTCGCCACCATTATAGCTAGGGTCGATCGACGATGATTTCTAAGTACATGTGTTTCCCGTACTCATTTTACGCTTGCTGCACTTCATGTGCAGGTACTGATTCATGTGATGATACCAGAGCCGCTTGATCTACAGTTCGGAGAGAGAGATCATTGAAGTCTAGGGTGAGCCGCAACTTCTTCCCCGGCACTGGAACTCCTTCTATCCTTATATTATGTTCTTATTATTTTTTTACGGTGATGTATTGCTACATTCAGACAGTTCGTGTATTTCTATTTCATCATTGTATTATAATATTTTTAGAGTTTGTACTCATGATTATCGGATCTAGTTGGGAGTTCTCTTGTTAGACTACGCCTTATTTAATAGACTTGTTTAGATATTCCCTTTCTACTTATTTATTTTTCGCATTTGATTCCGCTTATTCGTATGACTGTATGTTGGGTTCGCCTACGGGTTAGGGTAGGTGCCCTCACGGCACAAATGAGATTTGGTGTCGTGACACCACATTACCGTAATCATGTATACAAATTCATCTGTACTGTTATATGGGTAAACACAAAGAATATACAGAAGCAATGAACTATGTCAAAGCAAAATACCATTGATAATACAACAAATATGAAACGAAATAGCAGCTTAGTCAAGGGTGGCTAGAAATTGAGATGATGAAAAGTAAGGAGATGGTATGTTCGTGTACGACGGAGAAGAAAGATAATTTGTTTTTTAAAAGAAAATGAAAAGTTCCAATTTCGGATCCGTTCACGCGCTTAAGGATGGTGAGAAATATTTGTTTTGGCATGTCTGAAAGTATATTTATGTCCTAAACACAATCTGTATTAGGACAAATTTACTTTATACACATTTGTATTATTATTAATGAAGATTAATATTTTGGCATTTGCAATTATTGAATTATTAATTGATTATTTATAATATTCTATAATATGCATCCCTGGAGGTTACGCTGTTATTGATAATGTGAGATATTAATATTATAACGTAACTCTTAAAATAGCCTCGACTAATGATCATCGAGAATGGGATATCGATGATATGTGATAAGTCGACATGTGGTCTGCATCACATCCTTAGAGGATGTAGTATGTCTCACCTGCTACGAGTAATGGCTACTCGTGATGGACACATGGATACTTTGGAAGTATTGGTATACCCTGCTGATATACTGTTTGTTATACTTGTCTAAAGTATGATTAGCGTGTGGGAGATAAAAGTCCTTAGACTTGAGGTCAATACGCACCCTGTCTACAAAGTAATATACTTTGATCCTGTCCTAAGCTCAAATGCCTTATAGGTTGAGATACGGCTTTGTATTGGGTACATTACGATGTGTGGTAGTTGAGCCAAGATTAGGATTCATTCCTCGAATATATATTCGAGAGAACACTCAGATTCTCAGTGATATTAGGTTGACTAAGTCGTTGGCCAACGCAATAGACATATTTAGAATATGGTCTAGTTGTCAACTAATATAAATGAGATATAATAATTAAGCCATTTGGATAGACACTTGACAAATCCTAAGCTTGATCAGGTGTGTCGTGAATGAAAGGATTTTATCTTACCACATAGAGGTTAAGTTTACTGGATTCGTGTAAACGTACTTCACATATTGAGTTCGTCTTGCGGCGCCGTCTAGGAGTTTCGCATAGACCTTAATTTGATTAATGTCGATATGTGAAGGCATGTAGGGTCACACTATGTCGATTGTCTTTTCGATCTAAGGATGTATTGAGAGGGTATTAAATTTTCAATTTAGAATCGAGATATATAAAGAAATAATGATTGTTTTAATTAAGTCAAAATTGGATTTTGGATTTAATTAAGAATGTGCGGAAAATAAATCGAGATGGTGTACGGCCACGTCGAGCGCCGCGGTGCCCACACCATAGGGTCGCGACGCTAATGACCTAATCTGTCTCGATTTATGGGCAAGGCCCAAGGTCAAACCCTAATCCGGTTTGACCTAAATTTTTACCTATAAATACATACATTCATTTCATTATTCTATACACTAATTTCAGATTATTATTGTAAGTCTTAGAGACTTAGAATCAAAACACTCTTTCGAATCTCTGCTAGATTTCCTAGCTTTCCGAAAGAGAAATACATTGAAGCTTAGAGCTTGCAATCGAAAGGGCTTTCGCGTGCGAACCCACAGTTGATAAAGACTACAGATAATACAACATGTAAGTGTTCATGTTTCATGTTACATGTATTTGATTGCATATAACCATACTAGAAGTAATTGTTGGGGTAAGTAAGAACAAAATTTTAAACTTCTGTTGTGTCTTACTTATGTGTTTTGAACCCAACAAAACCCTACAATGTCAGCATATAGTGTTCAATAGGAACACATTAATTTAGGTTAAAGTGTCTAATTGAAACAAGTCCTAGTTTAAGTGTCAAAATGAAAAATTATGACAACTTTAAGGGGTTGCTTATGTATTCGTACCAATTGTCACAAGAGTGTCGTGAGTGCAGTGGTACTTTGTATCTGGCTAAAAATCCTAATCCACCTTTGTGCTCAAGTGACAGTGACATTGTTATGATGTTTCCTTACTAGACCTGATATGATGTAAAATCTCTTTCAGATACAAGTTTAACTAGTGATAACACCAACTATCTCACACGCTCTCTTTCTCAAATCTAATCTTAATATGTCAATATGAGGAGTTGTACACATAATAATATTTTTTGGGTGAGATTTTTCTAAAGACAGACGACCCTAAGAATTGTATCTCAATTGGGTGGACCGTTGTCGAAAAAAAGTACTATTAGATAGATGATTCCCCTCTTTCATTCTGTAAGATAGAATAATTTCTCTTAGGGATTCCTTTCATTATTCACAATATATATATTTGTACAAAGGTTGATTCCTAATACAGTACGAATCTTACCTTACCTTAAATGGTTGATTCCTAATACAATAAGAATCCTAAGTTACCTTACATATACATCTATCACAATTATAAAATATACAGTGAATATTCGCTAATACTCCCCTTCAGACGGAGCGGGAGAAGGCCGAACGCTAAGGCCGGATCGGAAGTCGGTGAAGAGTCGTCTCGGTAGTCCCTTTGTGAAAATGTCTGCATACTGATAAGAGGAAGACATGTGTAATATTTTGACCTGACCACGGGCAACCTTCTCTCGCACAAATTGGATATCCATCTCAATATGCTTAGTCCGCTGATGTTGGACCGGATTATGAGACATATAGATGGTAGATATGTTGTCACAATAGACTATAGACGCCTTTCGTAGTGGACACTGGAGCTCCAAAAGAAGATTTTGGAGCCAACAGATCTCAGCAACGACAGTAGCAACTCCGCGATATTCTGATTCAGCACTCGACCGGGATAGTGTGGCCTGCCACTTGGCGGACCATGAGATAGGATTATCCCCAAGAAATACACAGTACCCTGAGGTGGAGCGACGTGTGTCGGGGCATCCTGCCCAATCTGCATCCGTGTAGGCGAGTAACTTGGTTGGGGAAGAGGGGTAGAGAAGTAATCCAAAGTCTAGTGTGCCCTTAACGTATCTGATAATACGTTTGATGGCGGCAAAATGGGCTCTCGGGGGTCGTGCATAAACAGACACACCTATTGAATGACATATGCAATATCAGGCCTAGTGAATGTAAGATACTGAAGGGCACCTGCAAGACTCCGATATAGAGTGGGATCAGAAACTGGCGCACTGTCATTGACACTAAGCTTCGATTTGGAGTCCACCGGAGTTGGCATAATTTTACAATTTGCGATCTTAGCCCTGTACACTATCTCTTCTGCATACTTACGCTGACACAGGAATATAGTGGTTGCAGATCTGGTCACTGATATACCCAAAAAATAACTCAGTTTGCCCAAGTCAGTCATAGCAAATTCAGTTTTGAGTAGAGCAATAATTTCATTCTTTAAACCGTCAGATGAGGCAGTAAGAACAATATCATCGACATATAATAGCAAATAAGCAGTGCTGCTACCTCGGAAAAACGTAAAAAATTCTCATGGCCGAACGGGTCCTTAATGTCGTGTTTGAAGTTAGGTGAGACATAAAAGTATATTTATGTCCTAGAGACAATCTGTATTAGGACAAATGTACTTTATACACATTCATATTATTATTAATGGAGATTAATATTTTGGCATTCGCAAATTGAATTATTATTTGATTGTTTGTAATTATTCGTTAATGTGCATCCCTTGAGCTTACGTTGTCATTAATAGAGTGAGATATTAATGATAGAGCGTATCTCTTAAAATAGTCTCGACTAATGATCATCGAGAATGGGATATCGATGATATGTGATAAGTCGACATGTGGTCTGCATCACATCCTTAGAGGATGTAGTATGTCTCACCTGCTACGAGTAATGGCTACTCATGATGGACACATAGATACTTTGGAAGTATTGGTATACCCTGCTGATATACTGTTTGTTATACTTGTCTAAAGTATGATCAACGTGTGGGAGATAAAAGTCCTTAGACTTGAGGTCAATACGCACCTTGTCTACAAAGTAATATACTTTGATCCTGTCCTAAGCTCAAATTCCTTATAGGTTGAGATACAGATTGTATTGGGTACAATACGATGTGGATTAAAGGTGGTAATTGAGCCAAGATTAGGATTCATTCCTCGAATGTATATTCGAGAGAACACTCAGATTTCCAGTGATATTAGGTTGACTAAGTCGGTGGCCAACACAATAGACATATTTAGAATATGGTCTAGTTGTCAACTAATATAGATGAGATACAATGATTAAGCCATTTGGATAGACACTTGAAAAATCCAAAGCTTGATCGGGTGTGTCGTGAATGAAAGGATTTTATCTTACCACATAGAGGTTAAGTTTACTGGATTCGTGTAAACGTACTTCATATATTGAGTTCGTCTTGCGGCGCCGTCTAGGAGTTTCGCGTAGACCTTAATTTGATTAATGTCGATATGTGAAGGCCTGTAGGGTCACACTATGTCGATTGTCTTTTCGATCTAAGGATGTATTGAGAGTGTATTAAATATTCGATTTAGAATCGAGATATTTAAAGGAATAATGATTGTTTTAATTAAGTCAAAATTGGATTTTGAATTTAATTAAGAATGTGCGAAAAATAAATCGAGACGGTGTTGGGCCACGTCGAGCGCCGCGGCGCCCACACCATAGGGCCGCAACGCTAATGACCTAATATATCTCGATTTATGGGCTAGGCCCAATGTCAAACCCTAATCCGGTTTGACCTAAATTTTTTACCTATAAATACAGACATTCATTTCATTATTCTATACATTAATTTCATATTATTATTGTAAGTCTTAGAGACTTAGAATCAAAACACTCTCTCGAACCTCTGCCGGATTTCCTTGCTTTCCGAAAGAGAAATACATTAAAGATTGGAGCTTGCATTCGAAAGGGGTTTCGCGTGCGAACCCACATTTGATAAAGACTCCAGATTATACAACCTGTAAGTGTTCATATTTCATGTTACATGTCTTTGATTGTCATATAACCATACCAGAAGTAATTGTTGGGGTAAGTAAGAACAAAATTTTAAACTTCCATTGTGCCTTACTTATGTGTTTTGAACCCAAGAAAACCCTACAGTGGTATCAGAGCTCAGACTGGTTTAATGGTTATATAACAATTGAATAACATAATAATATGAGTTAAACGTAAAATTGGATTAAAAACGAGGCTTCTTGAAATCCTACATGTCTTGATCGAATGCTAACCTTTTGATATCACCCTAAATTATCTCCTACGCTAACTCGAGGAAGTCATTCCTCTCTAACTCGAACTAAGCCAAAAGTGCAGTGTCCGGCTCATTGCACGGTGCACGGCAAAGAACGGGTAAGAACGGATGATGGTCGATATGGGCGTTATTGATAATGGTGGGTGATGATAAAGGATCTGTGATTTGATCCCTAAATTGGATTTAGGGCTCGAACGATTTTGAAAAACCAACACAGAAACATTTTTCAGGACATCGGCACCGCGGCCCTATGGTAGGGCGCCGCATCGCTTGCTAGGGTTTTAAGGCGGCGTCGCGGCACCATGGTGGAGCGCCGCAGTGCTAATGCATTTGCAGAAGCTGAAAGGCTTCTGCCTCAGTGGCGCCGCGGCCCCACCTGTCCATAAACAAAAAAAAATGGAGTTCAGAATGTTTAACCCAAGATTATTATAATACAATATATTATTTGATAAGTATGTTGTTTATGTGCTAAATGTCAAATCATTTGTCATTTAAATTACTAGAATAACGTCTGCTATAACTGTCTGGGCAGGCGGCGCCCAATATTTGATTAAACCATCTTATATCATGCATATTGGGTTGACGGTTCCCAAGTATATGTGTCATTAGTTTTGCATGATATTAAGATGTCATATTGGATATGGCATAAAAGGGTTGACCTTGGTTAAAACCCTGAATTAAAATGTTCTCCAAAATTTGAAATACAAGTCTAAATTTAAAACGTGTCGTTCATTATAATTGTTAGAGTGCAAAATCCTTTTCGACGATACGAGTATTTATGCCAAAGCATTTGCTCTAAGTCTATGAGGACCCAGACTCTTTCATAGATGTGTTTTAAATATAAAGGTAAACGATAAAATTTTGTGTGTATTTACACCAAAGTGTTTGCTCACAAAGGCCAAATTTACTTAGATACAAAAACGCAGACGTGTAATGGGGTTGACTTGCTTAGACAAATTTTGGCGCCAAAGTGTCGGACTAATCTAAGGACGCAAGATTAAATGTAATATTTGATCAACCAAGAGTTGCAAATAAGTTTTGCAATTGGTTTAGAACCTACCAAGATGTGTTATTGAAGTTATCAGCCAAAGCAAACCCGGAGATAGCATAGGCTTGGATCTTGTCCCATTATGACCTAAATTATTATAGGTCAGTATTCTACCATGGGGTCGTAGAAGTATGTTAAAATAGTGGGAGCTAATTAAATAAAAGGCCATGTTGATTATCCTAAACGAATGTGTATAATAGAAAATAAATTTTGAGTTTGTTTTCCAGTATATCTAATTCTTCAGATTATCAAAGATGTCGAGCTTATCATTGAAAATATTGATTGAAATGAACAAACTTACCGGACCAAACTACCTTGACTGGCTAAGAAATTTGCGAATAGTGTTGAGACAAGAGAAAATAGAATACGTGTTGGACATGGTGTTCCCAACAGTCCGTGCGACATACTCTGCTGAATATGCCTCTTTTGATAAGAGCGCTTACCAAAAACACCTAGATGATGCCACTTCAGCACAGTGCATGATGTTGTCTTCCATGTCTATGGAACTTCAGAGACAACATGAGAGCATGGGTCCCAATGAGATGCTCGAACACTTGAAGAGTCTCTATGACTCACAATCCCAGACTATAGAATATGAGTTACTGATAGAACTTTTCAAGTGTAAGCTCAATGAAGGAGGCCAGATCTCGCAGCATGTGTTGAAGATAATAGGGCTGATAGAGAGGCTTGTTTCAATTGGAATGAAGTTGGAAAAGAATGTCGCTACCACCCTCATCCTGAACTCTCTCTCTTGTTCCTTTGAAAACATCATAGTGAATTACAATATGAATGGAACGAATGAGAGTTTGCCGGAGCTACACAACATGCTAAAACCTTTGAGTCTTCCACTTTCAAAGGCAAAGTTGTGCTCATGGTGAGCTCTACTAGTCGTCCCAAGTCAAAAGTTAAGGAATGGCAGAAGAAGAAAGGCAAAACAGTCGCTGCGCCCTCAGCTATGAAGCCTAAGGGAGGTGTTAAGAAAAGAAGGTGAATCTGGGCAAGGATGTATGCCTCAATTGCAACCAGAATGGGCATTGGAAGAAGGACTGCACGGCACAAGGAGGAGGAAAAGCACCAGGTGCTTCTGCCTCTGGTGGACAAGGTATATACGTCATTGGAATAAATATGTCTATAAATAACTCTCACTCCTGGGTATTGGATACCACTTGTGGCTCACACATTTGTAAAAATGTGCAGGGGCTAACTGATAGCAGGAAAGTTGGACCAAGAGAGGTAGACCTACGCGTTGGAAATGGAGTACGAGTGGATGCTGAGCGCGTAGGAACTTATAGATTAAATTTGCCTTCTGGCTATTGTTTAGTGTTGAATGATTGTTACTATCTACCCTCGTTAACGAGGAATATCATTTCTATCCCTGTTTTGGACATTAAGAGTTTTTCCTCATATATTTATAATGGCAGTCAAGTGTTGTCTTTTGATAATGTTATATATGGAACTGCTCCTCTTGTGGATGGATTATATACACTAAACTATAGTTGAGAAATATTCAATGTATAAAATAAACGAGCAAAGATAAGTAATAGAAACTCTACCTACATATGGCATTGCAGACTTGGTCATATCAATGAATCAAGGATAGCAAGGTTGAAGAAGTTAGACTACCTCGAACCATTTGACTTGGAGTCTTATGGTAACTGTGAATCTTGCTTGAGAGGAAAGATGACCAATAAGTCACTTTCTGGGAAAGGTGTGCGAGCCAAGGAGGTGCTTGAGTTGGTCCATACTGATGTATGTGGGCCATTTTCGACTCAGGCTAAAGGAGGATTCTCATACTTCATCAGTTTTACTGACGACTTCACAAGGTATGGATATGTGTATCTTATGAGACACAAATCCGAGACTTTTGAGAAGTTCAAAGAGTACAAGTCGGAAGTAGAGAAACAACTTGCAACAAGTATCAAGACCCTTCGATCGGATCAAGGAGGTGAATACTTGAGCAAGGATTTTCTAGATTACTTGAAGCTACATGGAGTCCAGTCAGAGTGGACACTTCCTGGAACACCACAAATGAATGGTGTTGCCGAAAGAAGAAACCGAACCTTATTAGATATGGTTCGATCCATGATGAGTTTCTCAGCTCTACCGACATACCTTTGGGGACATGCTATACAAACCTCAATATATGTTATGAATAGGGTTCCTTTCAAGTCAGTAGAAAAGACATCCTATGAGATATGGTGTGGCAAGAAGCCATCTCTTAAACATATGAGACCCTGGGGTGCCCTGCATATGTTAAGAAGATGCTCACTGACAAGATGGAATCCAAAAGTTAGAAATGTTACTTCATGGGGTATCCAAAGGAAACTAAGGGATACTACTTCTATCTTCCTGGAGAACGTAAGGTTATTGTTTCCAGGAACGCAACTTTCCTTGAAGAAGAATATGTCTACAAGGAACATAGCTGCACAGAGATAGAACTTGAAGAAATTCAAGAACCACAAGATAACATAGAAATTGAACCCTTGTCGAATGACCTAAACAAGGATTCAGTAGGAGTATCTGGTGAAGATTAGGTACTTAGAGTACACCCTTCAGCCAGTGAAAGTACTGTGAGAGACAGTGCAGAAATGCAAGGCTCTCATACACAACCAATGGAAGGTGATACAATGGTTGTACATCATTCCCTTTAGGAAATACATGAGAATGACATTCCTGAAAGCTCTCAAGGTGATGGATTGTCCAGCACACAAAGACCTTCTCACAATCAGAATGCAAACACTGAAACACAAAATAATCAACTCCGTAGGACCACTAGGATTCATCATCCACCTGAAAGACTTAATCTTCTTATTAAAACACACAATGAGATAGCTATTCCTGATGACAATGAACCTACAACCTACATCGAAGATATGTTAGACACCGATTCACAAAGATGGCAAGAAGCCATGAAATCTGAGATAGACTCGATGTACATAAATCTAGTTTGGAACTTGGTTGATTTGCCACCAGGGGTTAGACCCATATGATGCAAATGGGTCTTCAAGAAGAAGATTGATGCATATGGCAAGGTACAGACTTATAAAGCAAGATTGGTGGCTAAAGGTTATAGTCAACGGCGTGGGGTCGATTATGATGAAACTTTTTCACCTGTTGCGAAAATTAAGTCCATTCGGATTTTGCTTGCAATAGCTACATATTATAACTATGACATTTGGCAGATGGACCTGCTTTTCTCAATGGTAATCTAGTTGAGGAGGTGTATATGAAATAACCTGAGGGTTTTTCGCTTAAGTCCAAACCAAATGTTGTATGCAAGCTACAAAAGTCCATTTATAGGCTTAAGCAAGCCTCGAGGAGTTGGAACATTTGCTTTGACAAGGCTATCAAGTCATTTGATTTCGTCAGAAGCAAAGAGGATCCATGTGTTTATAGTAAACGCAAGGATGAGAGTATTGCCTTCATTATCATATATGTAGATGACATGTTGATAATGGGAGACAATAAGACTCTCATGCAGTCAATCAATGAGTGTTTTTCCAGTACCTTCATGATGAAGGATTTAGGTGAAGTCTGCTACATTCTAGGAATTAGGATCTATAGAGATAAACCTAATAGATTGTTGGGGCTGTCACAGTCAGTCTACATAGACAAAGTGCTTAGACGTTTTTCTATGGAAAATTCCAAGAAAGGCAGTCTATCTATGGGACAAGGCATCAAGTTATCTAAGAAGGATAGTCCTTATAATACTATAGAACTTGAACGCATAAAAATGATCCCATATGCTTCAGCTATAGGATTGATCATGAATGCCATGACCTGTACTAGGCCAGATGTGGCCTTTGCACTTAGTATGACTTGTAAATTCCAGCAGAATCCTGGGGAAGAACACTAGAAGACAGTCAAAAGTATTCTTAAGTATCTTAGACGAACTAAAGATTACTTCTTAGTCTATGGTGGGGAAGAAAAGCTAGCTGCTACTGGGTACACTGATGCTAGCTTCCAGACGGATCTTGATGTCTACAAATCTCAGTCTGGGTACACGTTCATTTTCAACGGTGGAGTAGTAAGCTGGAAAAGTTCCAAACAAGTTACAACTACTGATTTGACAACAGAAGTTGAGTACATTGCTGGATCGGAAGTTGGTAAAGAAGTTGTCGCGATTTCTGAGTTCCTGAAGGAACTAGGGGTTGTTCCAAGTGCCACTTGTCCAATAATGATTAATTGAGACAACATTGGTGCGATTGCGCAAGCTAAGGAACCAAGATCAACAAACAGAAACAAGCATGTACCAAGGAAGTACCATATACTCAAGGAGATGGTGGAGACTAAATAGATTAGATTAGACTATGTTCCCACAGACGATAATCTAGCTGACTCATTCACTAAACCATTAAGCTTAGTCAAGCATAATGGTCATTTTGAGAATATGGGCATTATTTATGTTGGAGTTTGGCTCTAGGCCAAGTGGAGGATTGAAAGTTTATTTATGTCCTAGAGATAATCTGTATTAGGACAAATATACTTTATACACATTCGTATTATTATTAATGGAAATTAATATTTTGGCATTTGCAATTATTGAATTATTAATTGATTGTTTATAATATTCTATAATATGCATCTCTGGAGGTTACGCTGTTATTGATAATGTGAGATATTAATATTATAACGTAACTCTTAAAATAGCCTCGACTAATGATCATCGAGAATGGGATATCGATGATATGTGATAAGTCGACATGTGGTCTGCATCACATCCTTAGAGGATGTAGTATGTCTCACCTGCTACGAGTAATGGCTACTCGTGATGGACACATGGATACTTTGGAAGTATTGGTATACCCTGCTGATATACTGTTTGTTATACTTGTCTAAAGTATGATTAGCGTGTGGGAGATAAAAGTCCTTAGACTTGAGGTCAATACGCACCACGTCTACAAAGTAATATACTTTGATCCCGTCCTAAGCTCAAATGCCTTATAGGTTGAGATACGGCTTTGTATTGGGTACATTACGATGTGTGGTAGTTGAGCCAAGATTAGGATTCATTCCTCGAATATATATTCGAGAGAACACTCAGATTCTTAGTGATATTAGGTTGACTAAGTCGTTGGCCAACGCAATAGACATATTTAGAATATGGTCTAGTTGTCAACTAATATAAATGAGATATAATAATTAAGCCATTTGGATAGACACTTGACAAATCCTAAGCTTGATCAGGTGTGTCGTGAATGAAAGGATTTTATCTTACCACATAGAGGTTAAGTTTACTGGATTCGTGTAAACGTACTTCACATATTGAGTTCGTCTTGCGGCGCCGTCTAGGAGTTTCGCATAGACCTTAATTTGATTAATGTCGATATGTGAAGGCATGTAGGGTCACACTATGTCGATTGTCTTTTCGATCTAAGGATGTATTGAGAGGGTATTAAATTTTCAATTTAGAATCGAGATATATAAAGAAATAATGATTGTTTTAATTAAGTCAAAATTGGATTTTGGATTTAATTAAGAATGTGCGGAAAATAAATCGAGATCGTGTACGGCCACGTCGAGCGCCGCGGTACCCACACCATAGGGTCGCGACGCTAATGACCTAATCTGTCTCGATTTATGGGCAAGGCCCAAGGTCAAACCCTAATCCGGTTTGACCTAAATTTTTACCTATAAATACATACATTCATTTCATTATTCTATACACTAATTTCAGATTATTATTGTAAGTCTTAGAGACTTAGAATCAAAACACTCTTTCGAATCTCTGCTAGATTTCCTAGCTTTCCGAAAGAGAAATACATTGAAGCTTAGAGCTTGCAATCGAAAGGGCTTTCGCGTGCGAACCCACAGTTGATAAAGACTACAGATAATACAACATGTAAGTGTTCATGTTTCATGTTACATGTATTTGATTGCATATAACCATACTAGAAGTAATTGTTGGGGTAAGTAAGAACAAAATTTTAAACTTCTGTTGTGTCTTACTTATGTGTTTTGAACCCAACAAAATCCTACAATGTCAGCATATAGTGTTCAATAGGAACACATTAATTTAGGTTAAAGTGTCTAATTGAAACAAGTCCTAGTTTAAGTGTCAAAATGAAAAATTATGACAACTTTAAGGGGTTGCTTATGTATTCGTACCAATTGTCACAAGAGTGTCGTGAGTGCAGTGGTACTTTGTATCTGGCTAAAAATCCTAATCCACCTTTGTTATCAAGTGACAGTGACATTGTTATGATGTTTCCTTACTAGACCTGATATGATGTAAAATCTCTTTCAGATACAAGTTTAACTAGTGATAACACCAACTATCTCACACGCTCTCTTTCTCAAATCTAATCTTAATATGTCAATATGAGGAGTTGTACACATAATAATATTTTTTGGGTGAGATTTTTCTAAAGACAGACGACCCTAAGAATTGTATCTCAATTGGGTGGACTGTTGTCGAAAAAAGTACTATTAGATAGATGATTCCCCTCTTTCATTCTCTAAGATAGAATAATTTCTCTTAGGGATTCCTTTCATTATTCACAATATATATATTTGTACAAAGGTTGATTCCTAATACAGTACGAATCTTACCTTACCTTAAATGGTTGATTCCTAATACAATAAGAATCCTAAGTTACCTTACATATACATCTATCACAATTATAAAATATACAGTGAATATTCGCTAATACTCCCCTTCAGACGGAGCGGGAGAAGGCCGAACGCTAAGGCTGGATCGGAAGTCGGTGAAGAGCTGTCTCGGTAGTCCCTTTGTGAAAATGTCTGCATACTGATAAGAGGAAGACATGTGTAATATTTTGACCTGACCACGGGCAACCTTCTCTCGCACAAATTGGATATCCATCTCAATATGCTTAGTCCGCTGATATTGGACCGGATTATGAGACATATAGATGGTAGATATGTTGTCACAATAGACTATAGACGCCTTTCGTAGTGGACACTGGAGCTCCAAAAGAAGATTTTGGAGCCAACAGATCTCAGCAACGACAGTAGCAACTCCGCGATATTCTGATTCAGCACTCGACCGGGATAGTGTGGCCTGCCACTTGGCGGACCATGAGATAGGATTATCCCCAAGAAATACACAGTACCCTGAGGTGGAGCGACGTGTGTCGGGGCATCCTGCCCAATCTGCATCCGTGTAGGCGAGTAACTTGGTTGGGGAAGAGGGGTAGAGAAGTAATCCAAAGTCTAGTGTGCCCTTAACGTATCTGATAATACGTTTGATGGCGGCAAAATGGGACTCTCGGGGGTCGTGCATAAACAGACACACCTATTGAATGACATATGCAATATCAGGCCTAGTGAATGTAAGATACTGAAGGGCACCTGCAAGACTCCGATATAGAGTGGGATCAGAAACTGGCGCACTGTCATTGACACTAAGCTTCGATTTGGAGTCCACCGGAGTTGGCATAATTTTACAATTTGCGATCTTAGCCCTGTACACTATCTCTTCTGCATACTTACGCTGACACAGGAATATAGTGGTTGCAGATCTGGTCACTGATATACCCAAAAAATAACTCAGTTTGCCCAAGTCAGTCATAGCAAATTCAGTTTTGAGTAGAGCAATAATTTCATTCTTTAAACCGTCAGATGAGGCAGTAAGAACAATATCATCGACATATAATAGCAAATAAGCAGTGCTGCTACCTCGGTGAAAAGTGAAGAGAGAGTTATCACACCTGCTACATATAAAACCAATCTGCAGAAGATACCTGGCAAAACGATCATACCAAGTGCGGGGTGCCTGTTTCAAGCCATACAATGACTTCCTAAGATGAAATACAAATTGCGGAACTGCCGAATGAACAAAGCCAGGGGGCTGATGCATGTACACGGTTTCTTTCAAATCCCCATGAAGAAATGCATTCTTGACATCAAACTGATGAATCGGCCAATGTATGCCCATAGCAATACTGAGAACAGTCCGAATAGTGACCGGTTTAACAACCGGACTGAATGTCACACCACAATCAATACCCTCCTGCTGATTAGTGTCATTGTCAACTAGTCTTGCCTTATACCTCTCCAAGTCACCACTGTCTCTGAACTTGTGACGAAATAGCCATATACACCGGATAACATTCACACCGTCTGGTCTAGGTACCAAATCCCAAGTGTTCTACTTGGTTAAAGCGTTAAACTCCTCGCATATGGCCGCATTCTAATTAGGGTCCAGTTTTGCTAATTTTGGATTTTTTGGAATGTGTGATAAGGTTTGTGTGGAGAGATTGAAGTGAACCTTGGGTTTGAAGATCCCGTGTTGTGCACGAGTCTCCATGCGATGGGAGGGTAGCTGTGAGAGGTCGGGACTGGGAGGTTGCAGGTCTACTGGTTCTAGACTGGTAGGAAGCAGTGTTGCGAGACTGGTAGGCTGCGGGCTTATGGTGTCTGGACTGGGGGTAGCAGTGCTACTGGGGGTGCAGGAGACACCGTTGGATGCAGCAGGGGTGTTTGACCGAGAGCATGGATCTGGTTGGGTGGTGCCAGACAGTGTCGGGGATGGGACTGTCGGAACAGTGGGCTGTTGTTGGTATAGAGTTTGGATAGCCGGAGATAGACTCGGTTCATCGAGAAAGATGTAATCGGTGGTCTAAATTTTTTGGAGATTTTAAAAAGAAAAGGTCATCTCATCAAAGGTGACGTGACGGGAGACGATAATTTTGCGAGTGGTAATGTTATAGCACAGGTAGCCCCGATAAGTAGGAGATAGACCAACGAAGACACATGGCAGAGTGCAAGGGGCAAGTTTGTGAGGTGTATTGGAGGCTATGTTGGGTAGCATAAGCATCCGAAAATACGTAGGTGATCATATGATGGTAGCCTACGGTATAAGATTTCGGTAGGGGTCTTGTTTTGGAGAGTGCTAGTTGGTAAAATATTAAGAAGGGATTCTACCATTTTAACAGCATAGACCCAAAAAGGCGGTGGTAGACAGGCATGAAACAGAAGGGTGCGAACCATGTTATTGATGGTACGTATAATTCATTCAGCCTTTCCATTTTGGGAGGAAGTATAGGGACAGGAAAAATGGAAAATCATGCCTTGTTTAGAACCAGAAATTGTGAAATGCCGAGTTATTAAATTCACGTCCATTATCACATTGGAATGATTTGATAGATTTTTCAAATTGTGTTTTAATGAATTTTTGAAACTCAAGGAATTTGGCAAAAACTTCAGATTTGAATTTCAGTGGGTAAATCCAGACAAAATGTGAAAAATCATCTAAGAATACTAGATAGAATTTATGACCCAAAGAGCTAACAATCGGAGATGTCCACAAATCAGCATGAACAATATCAAAAGGAGAAAAAGTAACACTGTTTGATGACATAAATGGAAGACGAGTATGCTTGCCTAGTGGGCAAGAAAAACAACGTTGGGCAATTTTTCCATTATTACATTGAATACGCTTAGAAATCCTAAGAAAATTAAAAACTAGGTCTCCGGAGTGTCCGAGTCGATTGTGCCAAGTTGAGGGAGAGATCGGCGCAAGGGATAGAGGTGCTTGCGGTCTGATAGCGGAAGATTGAGTAAAGGGGTAGAGGTCTCCCACACTATTGCAGTGCATAAGAATTTTCCCCGTGTTGAGTTCCTTCACAGAAAAACCAAAAGGGTCAAATTCGACAGACACAGAATTATTGCGAGTGAATTTTCTAACAGAGATTAAATTTTTAATGATGTTAGGGGTGTATAGGACGTGGTTTAGGGAGAAAGGGTGTGGATGTTTGGTGTGTGTGTTACTGTAACCTTCAATTGGAATGCGATGACCATTGCTGACAGTAATAAATTGAGGACACTTTAACCGAAATAGTTGAGATAAGTTACCTGACGACCGGGTGAGGTGAGATGTGGCTCCGGTGTCCATGTACTAATTTTTGTCGGGCTGTTGAAGGTTCACGGTGTTGTAGGCCTGGCCCAAATAAGTGGGGGCCAGGTTGCTGCCTTGCGGTTGCTGCTGGACCGAGACACAGTGGGCCTGCTGCTACCGCCGCGGGGCTCGCCGGTGGCCGGGGCGAGTCCAATAGGCCGTCGACCATGCAGGCTGCTGGAACTGGGCCCTGTAGTTGGGTATGGGCATGCAGGCGAGGCCCAGTTCTGCTGGTTGGGCCATACTGGCTGCTGTCCAGCCCGCTGGAAAGAGGCAGGATTTGGGCCTAGTTGCTAGTTGCTAGTTGCGTTGGCCCTTGTCGCGGCCTCTGCCGCCACGACCTCCGCCGCAGGATTGCTGCTGATGGTTGTCTTGCGGTGGTGGCAGGGTGGTGTTGGTCGCCGGTGATGCCATCCCTTCAACGGCTAATGCCTTTTGATTATGCTCCTCTTGTTTAGCACGTCGGGTTTCTTCCAACAATAGTTGTGAACGTGCCTTGGTGAAACTAGGTAGTGGGTCGGCCTGTTGAATCATCGTTGCAAGTGTATCGTATTCACCTTTCGGTAGACCAACAACTAATTGAAGTACCATCTTGGTTTCAGAAACAGATGTCCCAACGTTGGAAAGTTGATCGGCTATGAGTTTCAGTTGTTTGCAATATTCAGACATATTGTTAAAATTCTCGAGGCGCGTATTGTTGAATTGTTCTTCCAAATACACGGCCCGATTATTTTTGTTGTCCTGAAAAATTTCTTCCAACCGTACCCAAAGGTCACGTGTGCCGTGATACCTGTTTTCATAATAGTACACAACATGTCTTTTGAGATGGTGCCGTATATCCACTGTTTGACGATGGCGTCAAGGCTACGCCATGTTGATTCGACAATATCGGTGGGACGAGGAACAAAGTCATCAATATGGTCGAGCACGTTGTACGCACATGCATGAATATAGAATAGTTCTGTTCACATGGACTATTAATAGTCTTCTTGATCAAGAATTATAGGGATAGAGTTCTTGATGTTTGTAACGGCGAAAGCCGGGTGAAAAGAAGACGATGATCGTTGAGAGGAGTTGTCAAAAGTGTCAGTGGAGGAACCGAAATTTGTGGGGGAAGACATGGTGCCAGTTGGTCTTGCCGTCGACCGAAGGGAAACTCGAGAGGAAGGGGGGGTGTGTCGGCGGCTGTTTTGAGAGAGAGGAGAGTAGGGATTAGGTTTAGGCTCTTGATACCATGTAAGATAGAATAATTTCCCTTAGAGATTTCTTTCATTATTCACAATATATATAATTGTACAAAGGTTGATTCCTAATATAGTACGAATCCTAACTTACCTTAAATAGTTGAATTCTAATACAATAAGAATCTTAAGTTACCTTACATATACATTATCATAATTACAAAATATAGGAGAATATTCGCTAATACATTCAAATAGGAAAACAAGTATCCATGTTGCTACCGCCCTATAGGAGAGAAATGTACTGAACTATAAAAGCAATCATTCATATTTGAGAGAGAAGTTCTAGAAAATTTAATTATATATAGTGTAGCCTGTTTCTGTCAAACAGCTATAATCTACAAACCTAAAAAGTAAGCGACATATATATCCTACATTTTGTATCTATAAGTGCTAAAATCAGTAAAACATGAACACAATCCTTCCAATCCCCCCACTATGTTTACAGTTTTCCACCTTCCACCCCCCAAAAAAAACTAGTCAACATATCAAGCATCAGCACATCTTGTTGGTGCATATCCCAGCCTGGACCTTTTCGTATCATACAAGATATGAAAATTTTGTTGTTGGTAGTTACCAATTATTGACATGGAAGAATGAGGAGTACCCAAAATTGCCAAACAAACAATGTCCTCTGGTTCTAGTTTAATAAAATAGTTCTCGACTGGAAAATTCCATATAGCTCCATCACCAAAAACTATCCCGAATGAGGGCAATTCAAGATTATCTACTCCAGACACATTGTAACACGGTCTAAGAATGGGAAAATCTTCAACAACAGGATAGCCCTTCACCTTGTTAACAAATGCGTCTTTTATAACCTCATATGCTGGTTCGGCAAAATAACTCAAAGTGGTTCCTGAATCAATGATCGTGCCACCAACACCTTGTGAAGACAAATTCCATGTCTCCTCGGGTATTTTTAACACTTCATCTCCGACTATGACTGATTTAATCTGTACATAATAGAACGTTTCTGCGGGATTTTCTTTACCACCAACAAGTGAAGTGAAGTTCAAGTTTGGATGTTGCAAGAGCTCCTTATCTTCGCCGAAAATCAGTTTGCTACTGACACTCGAATCGCTATTCCTATTGACCAAACAATACGAAAACGAATGGCCATATAAAGATTGTAACTGAGACGAAAACGAAAGTGGTCCCCTACCAAGTCCTAGCAAACCTGCAGCACCATGAAACAAACCTCTATTCCAATGACCACAACCAAACATCACATTTTCCACCTTCTTGATTTCGGAGTTCCCACTAGGCATCGTTAGATTAACCGAGAACGTTTCAAGTGCGAAATCACCAGTCGTATTCGAGCTGTCTCCGTACCAATAATAATAAGGGCATGTCTGATTTTCAGTCTTGCAAGGCTGTGGAGGGTCAGGTGATGAAACAAGGTGACACTTTGGATCATGACAACTTATATTACTGAAAGAACTCGAGTCTTTCGGATCATAATATGGACCATTTTGTTCAAAACAATCATAACAAGGTACACATTGAATCCAATTAAGATCACTACCAGTATCAAGAATCAAAAAGAAATGTTTAGGAGGTGTACCAATAAAAACATCCATAAAATACTCTCCTGATCCATGACTTACCCCTGATTCCAAAGTTGCCATTAACTTACCTGAGAGTTCAAATGAAGATGACTCTTTTTCACTATTTTTGGCCAATCTTGAAATAGTGTTTTGATTCTTTTTCTCTATAATTCTTGTATGTAATGTTTGAATTCTACCTAAGTCCCTTGATGTGGACTCAAAAACAGAGTCCCCTGTTCTATGCCTTAGGTGAAACTTGACTGCTTCTATGACATTTTCTTCATCCTCTCGTATTTCTCCATAAAAAATCTCGTCTTTTTCGGTTAATATGGAATGAGTGGTTGTTGATTTCTCGGAATTTCCTTGACTGCAACCTGAGTTAGCAGAAGAAGAAGAAGAAGAAACAACATTGAAACTTGGGTGTTGAGGGAATTCAATACCAGTAGCAATAGAGTTATTCAGATTGATCTCAAAATTGTGATGAAGTTCCCTAGAGGCTAAAAAACTAAATGAAAATAACCTCAAGAAAACCAAAACAAAAATACTAAACTTTGTCACCATTTAGTACTACTAGTGTGGATTCTTTTCTTTCAGATTCTGCAAAAAAAAAGACTACATAAAAGGATTCAAGCTTCTTGATTTCAAAATTGAAAGAATTGGATTAAAAGTGAGAAAAATGTTGGTACTATTTGGGTAAGAAGAGAGATGGGGAGAGAAAAAAAAAGTCAGGGGAATTGGTTTCATGTATTTAGCTTTGGTAGAGAGCTTTTAAATGGAGTATGAGCGACTTTGAACGCTGGCTTTTCAGATGGCCAGTTTTCCTCTTCACGCGGTTTCTTCGTAGGTCGAGTTTTTTCTTCTTTTTTTTTAAATAAAAATTATTCTCTTACAACTACTCCTAATTAAAAAAGGACAAAAAAAACATTTTTTTTTTCTCTTTGTTGGTCCAAAAGGTGGAATCTCCCACCACAGGAGCCCTACACCCCGGTCCGACAGATCAAAATTGTGGTAGGGTAAATTTTTTAAAGTGACTGGTCCCACCGCATTACGGTCCCATACCCCAGAAAATCCCACCTCCGGCCTGGCCCTACGGATTAATATACACCGCTTGACCCTACGCGTATGGAAGAATTTTTTTTTGGGGAACACAGTTCCACTCTCGCTGATCAGAGGACTCAAACACGGGACCTCACACATCAATACCCTAAAGTATTGACCACTGGGCCAAACACTTTGGATTTTTTTTTCTCTTTGTTGATCTATTTATTTTAGAACTCTCTCTTTGGTTTTGTTTTTTTTTTTTGAAAATATTACTACACACATAAGGAGAGATAAGACAAATTCATTATTCACATGTAGGGCAGTAAAATAGATTAAAAATATGAATATTAATTTCACTCGACTCATTTAAAATGAGTTAAATATTCAATTCATTTAAAATACGGTGCAATTATATGGATATACTCATATTATTTAATTTAATTAGTAAAATTGACAGCATCCTTATTTATTCATAAAGAAAGACTACGGCGCGCGCAAGCCCCTTCCATCAAGAAACACTGTCCAGGCTCCGGTGAGTCTCTGTCTCTCTCCCAGTTCTATTTCTGTCTCCGACTCTCTCCTTTCTCTTTTTCTGTTGTTATTCTCAACACTGTCCGGAATCCGGTGACTTCTCCGGCGAGAGGAAAATATACCATTAACTGATTCCTATTCCCTGCAACTCTTTTTGTTTTGGTTTTTGGTTTTGAGTGTTCAAATTTGCAAATTTCCTCTGTTATTATTTTTAATTACTAAATATGTAATTGTTTATTTAGGTAGAGATGTCAATGGAAGATAATGCGGAATCTTGTGAACATAGTTCTTCAACTTGGTTAAAACGAGCAAAAAGGAAAACTTTTGTTGTTTGGTTTTAAAAGGCTTAAGCCGAATATTTCTAGTGATGAAAAGTATAAAGTCATTTGTAAGCTTTGTGAACAAGACTACATAGTGAACCCAACAACTGGAACATCAAATCTGAAACGTCATTTGGAGAATAAGGACATTAGACACATTCCGCGACTTATTGGTAGTAGTGCTGAAGGACCGGGACTACTATCTCTAAGAATAGTCTGCCGTAAGCCGGGAAGCTGGATATCAAAAAAAAATATATGATTGATCAATATAATTCATCTTGCTTACAGGTTACATCCTATTGTGAGGAAAGGACCTATATTTAAGGAATTTAGTTTCTTTATTTTGAGAGGAAAGACGAGTTCGAGTGACTATTTATTATTCGGATTTTAAAGAAACCTCTTATTTATTTTATGTGTCCTAATTTTATTGAATATGAAGTTTAAGAAAAAATAATGCAGAAAAATAGCCACGCAATACGTAAAACTAGTAAAATGAATCCAACATCTTTAAAGTAACTTTGAATAATATGGATATTCATATTATCCGTCGGGATTTATTTTTTATCCGTGTTAAATATGGGGGGTCGGATAATTGATCTGTTTTTATTTAACCCATTTTCGATATCGGGTTGGATATGGGGGGTCGGATAATTGATCTGTTTTTGTTTAACCCATTTTCGATATGCCCATATCCAACCCGACCCGCCCGTTTGTCACCCCTATTCACATGCAACAAGAACATCATACCTAGTATAACTCCGCAGGTGAGATCTGAAAAGGATAGAGTGTACGCAAACATTTCCCCCTACCTTGTGACGGGTAGAGAGGTTGTTTCCGGTAGACCTCCGTCTCAAGGAGAGATGAAAAAGCAACAACAATAATAAATTGTAATGGCAGCAAGATAATAAGATAACAGAGTAAAAAAATAATTAGATAGTACTAAGGCTCTAAGAATAAACAAATGTAACAAATTCATTATTCACATAGATACTGAAATTAGTATCACTTAGGATTGAAGTTGAATCCACTGGGATGGCCAAGTTGGTTGAGTATGTGATCTTTCAAATGAGGGATTTTCATATTTGAAATCTTCTGCATGTTTTTTCGGTCGAGATCAGAGTTTACCTTGTGCGCACTCAAAGAATAGCGACTGCGGATTCTCTTGTCAACCGAAAAAAAGGAAAGGGGCAATCGAATGCTTACAAACTTTTTCTATGAACCACGTAGCGAGAACATGACAAAAATGGTCCTTTATAATTTTAATTTTTTTGCTATTTTATATGTTTTCAGTGTCTAATGCAATTTTTTTGTGTTTCATATTTTAGGTTTTGATAGGACTTTCTTGGAGTTTATAATTTAAAAATAATCCGCCATTATTTTTGTCAATTGTAACAAACATAAATTGTTAAATATTTGACGAATAATATTAAATTTTAACATATTTAAAGGAACTAGATTAATAAATACATACTTAAGAGACTATTTTTTGAACCTACATTCAAACAAATGTAAGAGACCGTATCCATCTTTTTTCATACACTATTCATGAATCAATCCCATCTCATAAATATCTTAAAATAAGATAAAAGATAAGTAGCTTCAACCGACGTCTAATTTCTATATTTTCATTTATCATGCCTTCGAACAATGTTTCTTTGTTCAATATTTACCTAAACTAAACAGTTTGAACCAAATAAAATGAAGGTAATTAATAACCAAAATAATTTATAAAGATGCATCTTAGTAAATTTTCAAACTTTAACTTAAAATAGCCATCCTTATTTTCATGGTGTTCTTGCGTTTACATCTCTCAATGTGTAGAAATGGAAATTCACTGCATTACCTACGTGGGCACATTTAATATCAAAATTCACAACTACTTTTACAGTCCATCAAAAGAAATTGGTGTCACACTTGTCTGTTTTAAGTTAATTTCTTCTTTTTGTGTGCTTTCATTTTAGTCATACAACACGTTATAAATGGATACAATTTCACATTATAGACTTTCTTCTCCAAATTCCGCACTAGCACGCATTCTTTTACAACTTACAAGAAATGTTGATGAGTGCTATTTGAATATTGTAGTATGAATAAATTAAACTTACCAGAAATGGATAAGTTTTCAATATTTGTTATCTTTACCATTTTATGTTGTCTTATATTTTTGTCCAGATCTAGTGTTCCTTGAAGTTCATACCTAAAACTTTTCTGTTTTTCCTACATTTCCATTCTCTTTTTCCTTTTTCTTTTGCAAGTAGATAAATATATTTTGCAAAAGGAAAAAATGGGAAACAATATTAATTTGACACTATCTAAACCAGATGCCATTAATACAAATTTATAAAGAATAGGAAAAACACACGCTACAAAAAAAAACTGGAATTAATTAGTTTTGAATTTCGCCGTTAATTCA
Organism: Anisodus tanguticus; assembly: GCA_034509755.1. Lineage (NCBI taxonomy): Eukaryota > Viridiplantae > Streptophyta > Magnoliopsida > Solanales > Solanaceae > Anisodus > Anisodus tanguticus. The sequence continues at coordinate 47,143,466 of CM067542.1, read as the reverse complement.
TTGATAAATAGTTCATAGTTTTAGACATAGTTTTATGATTAAAATTATTAAATTTCTTGTTGATATATATGGGGTGATCACAAAACCAAGAATAGAAGTATGAAAAAGTTGATGTTTGTCTGCCATTAACATGTCTAGAATATTCAAAATGCAGAACCCTAAGTCCCATGAAAGGGAGATAAAGTAGGACCATGGACAATTGTGTGTATGGAGATTAGACAAAAATAGGAAAGTTGGTTGAATTAGGAGCAGACAATTATGTCGTTGCAGCCATTTATATTCGCCATTTTCAAGTTAATTATACTACGAAAGTTAAATATTACTAAAAGCATTGGTCGTAGTGGTGGACTTGGACAACATGAAACCACCCCTACCCCCAAAAAAGAGAAAAAAAGAAAATTGTAAAAGTTTGCAGTTTTCTATATTAAAGAATTTAATTTGACTAGTAGCTTGAGGGAAGAATGTTAAGATTATATTCTTTTACAATTTCGACAGGTATTTGTCATACTAATGAGATTTATAAAACTTTTTCAAAAGTTAAATCCTTATATAATTCTCAAAATTAAGAAGATATACAACAAATTAACCATCCACCTTTTAGCGCAAGAATATCACCACCTGTTAGGGCTAGTGTAGCCAATTTTCTTAATACCAACGATTTATATTGAGAAGATAATTAAAAAATAAATAGTACAATAATAACAACATACTCAATGTAATTTATAAGTGGGGTCTAAGTAGGGTAGAATATACGCAAACTTTAACCCCTATGTTAAAAGATAGATAAGTTATTTTCGATAGACTATTAATTAAAAAAAATAAAAAATAAAAAAAGAAGAAGAGAAAAGTAAGAATGGGAAAACAAAAGAAGGAAAGAATAAATTAAAGTATGCCATTGGTAAAGGGTCAATAACCACTCATTTGGATTTATTTGAACAAGATTAGTATATTACCATTGACCGTAGAAAAAAATACTGTCTCCATCGCCTATTAATTAGTCTTCAGTTATCGTATTATTATTATTTGTTCTTTTTTCATGAGGTGGATATCATATCAAGATAATAAGACAAAAGTGAGTACAGAAAGTTTGATAGAAATGGATTATTATACTTCTAAAAACAACGAAACAAGTGAGTTACGATTCAATTCTCGCAGACGCGCCCTAAGTTACTGTCATACCCCGAATCATGGCCGGGGCAAGATACGATACTCAGTGCCTGACTGTATGTGACTGAGCGAATAACCACATGGCTTGCTGAGTCAACATGGACATCAAAAGCATACAATAATAATTTAAAATATGTAAAACTGAATACTGTAATTATAATCTGAAAATATAATTGCAGAAATAAATTCGAAAATGTAATAAGTTGGATAACAGAGCCTGAACATGAGTCTAAAAACTAATTGTTTATAGGGACAATTAGCCCCCGACATACCTCTATTGTATGACATGACATGAATATAAAATAAAGATAACACATGAATGAAATGGGGCTCACCAATAGCTGATATGATGAGAATCCTAGCGAGCAGATCCGTCGTCCAGAAACTCTGCACCTGCACCGTGAAGTGCAGGCCTCGTGCAAAAGGGACGTTTGCACATTTGACATAAAGTGTGTTTGATCTGCGATTCATCACACCTGTGGTTAGCATGTCACGTGCTGCTATGAAAGCCCAAATTGTGAAATTTTTGAAAATTATTCATTCCACTTCATTTTTTGCCAACTGTTTGAGGAAAAAATACCCTAGAACTTCCTCAAACCTCCTAAGGTGAGTTATTCCTCGAATCCAAGTATTATTCCATCACATTATCAAGTATTAACAAGATTCTACTCTACAATCCTAGGATTTTTCAAGAAAACCTTTCTCGAGGATTCAAATTCAGATTTTTGGGATTCTTCTTCAAAGTTTGGATTCTTCTTTAGGTGTTGAGGAGCGATTAAGTTATCTAGAGCTTCTATCCACGTGTGTGAGCATCATTGTTCTTCCCCACATCACGTTTATCTATAAAATACAAAATTCTACAAGCTTAAGGTTTTATTCTAAGTTCATGATAACCCTAACTACATATATTATTGTATGTCCTGTATATATTACCAATTCGTTAATTGTATTCATGTATATCATTACGATTGTCATGAACCTGTCCATAATCCATGTATGCTTGTGTTATCATTTTCATGAGCTCTCAGATATCAGTTATGAACTCAGGTTGTTCCACTTCAGGGATTTTTACATGTTTTTATGTCTCAAGAACTATAATATACTTGTACAGATTTTCATGAAAACTATGTTATGTCTACATGTTATAAACTACATTATGAATCATATTTTGAAAACAATGGACATATATGCCACTATTATTCATGTTCACATTTTTGGGAGTAGCATAGGTTTACCGAGAAGGTCCAGATACCTGAAACTACGTATGCTGGAGTAGCGTAAGGATCACTCCACCCAGATTAGGATATATCTTCAGACTATTGATTGGATCCATTCATGTTATTTTTATGTCTCATATCCCGGCAAGGTTTGAGATTGCTCAGCTGGACTGACCAGATATAAGATTCCACATACTTTTGTGGTGATTTCATGTTGTCGGTTATAGTGAGCTCTCCCACTTAAAAATATTTTACTCATGTTACAGCTTGATCATGCATATCATGATCATGTCCAGGCTTCAGTTTCATATTACAATATTCAGTTACAATTTACAATTCACAGCTTCAGTTACAATCTACATTTACAGTTTCAGTTTCGTGTTACTTTATGCATCCATGCTATTGATTTGGGTTGTCCATTCCACGAGCCCCCCACTTACTGTTCTTTTATTCAATTGCTTTAGATACGAGTACAAGGATTCAGTTTTTGGTGTGCGATGTGTGTTTCGCAGGTTGCGTTGCAGCCTGAATCACAGGTTCGTAAAATGACCATAACGTTTTACTCACATATTCGTTTGAGCTCCACGTCATATATTTAGAATTGTATTTCAAAGGGATATAACTTTCATGTTTTGATTTTTCCCAAACTCACAACTTATAATAGTGTTACGCTCGCTTGAAGTGTGGCCTCGTGAAAACTCACTTGAAAACATACTTCGTAGGGTAGCTTCCGACTATACTTTCCCAAAGTCTCTTCTTATACCTTGATTAGTTTTCAAACACTTCTTACACTCCTCATCTTAGTCAATTATGATTCCATCGTATGGGTAAAACCTTAGTCCGAAGGTACAAGGTGTTACAATATCTCCCCATTGGGATCATTCGTCCTCGAATGATGGATCATGGTTAGGAATGCAATTAATTCAAGAACTTATGGACATGACATAAGTACATGAACGTGAAGAAACATTACATGGAACATGAGGGCTGAATGACATGATTACACAAAAACATAAACACGGGGAAATGAGACATGAATAGTGAATACATGAACGTGAATCATGAGACATGGATCATTTATCCTCGAATGATGGTCGTGGCTAGAAATAGGACTAACTCTGAAATTGTACAGAATTTCGACAGAGTTTCCTTTATAGTTAGGACTATCCCAACATTTCTCAAACACCTGTCAGTTAACCAGAGCACAACACAAGCCTCGCAGGGCATCATAACACATGTGACATTACATAACAGGATAACTGAAACATGAACATGGCTAACATGAATTCTAAACTGATATGAATACGTGAATACTAACTGTCATGGATCCCGGTCTGATATGAACACACAAATATTGAAATAAATGAATACATGAATATTATACATGGTATTTGAGAAAGAATTCGTAGGCGCGAAATGACATGCGTACCGAAACATGAGCATGAACATGGCACAATTTGCATGGACGACGTGAGGAGCATAAACATGGAATATGAATACATGAATATTGGCCGACGTGGCTACATGATTGTTGAACTGATATGAGATCTGAATATGTGAAAAATGGATATCATAATATAAGATCAGAATGTAGAAAACATGAAGATTATAATAGGATATCTGAATGCTGAGCGGAGATGGGAACTGAACACTTAGAGACCTGATCATAGATGTTCATATGTCACCACGGTAGACATATGAGATAAAAGTATGACTTAGACCTTGAATAAAAGCGCCACTCGGTGCGAATGAGACATACATGTGTCATGGAACAGGAGTAGGATCCTAATATATATCATGAAGCTCGAACATAGGCATGACATGAACACGTCAAATTTGAGTAGAATACTTCTGAAATAAGTACCACATGGTATATGAAAGGAACCCCTTTTTAAATTGGAACGTACATTATTTTGAACCTTATCTTGTTTGCACTGAAACTTAGATGATAATACCTTAGATTATCTTGATTTTCGTTCATCAACTCTATTATCGTGAGTGGATCATAAAGGAATAGGTGGAAAGGAATCATAGGTATAAATTATATGAGACATTTCATTTTAAAGTATAGACGTGACATGAGTACATTGAACATGAAAGACATAACATGGAACATGCATATATGGAAACATGATTAATATGACATAAAATGTGAATATGTGAATAGCATGACATGGGACATGGGGACATAAGCAACGTGACATTTACATGAGTACATCTAAGCTGCACACCCTGGTGTTTGGACATTTGTTCAGGAGTATTGAAGTGGGAATAAGGCATAAGTGTAACTTGCATGGAGTACAATTGTAGGCTTCACTCTTGGATTCTCAGGGACGTAGGGCGTAAATAAAGCATTGCCTTTAGAAATTAGATATACTGAAAGAATGGGACATACTTTACTCTTATCACTGTAAGTCAATACCATCGTCATAAAATAAAGCGCATAAAGGAAAGAATCATAGGCATGAATACTTCATTCATCAAGAACATAAAACATGAGTATAAAGTCACTTTGAACATAAACAGGGCATAGGTACTTAGTGAAAGAAAAGAGCATCCTTTGTGCTAAGATAGGAGATAGTTTTAAAAAAAATTCCCTTGGAGATGAAACTCCGCATTACCCCACATCTCCTTCTACTCATAACCTTCTCTCATAAGTGATTATTGTCATCATGATCATAAAACATTATCCTGAGGAACATAAGCACGAATTACATAGAATCGTGGGTAGGACATCTATCTTGACTTACTTTACGCATTGCCTATCAACTCATTGTTATGATATCGCTATAAGTGGATGCGTGAAGAGATGGATCGTGGGCACGAGTACGTGAAAACATAGATAGCATAACATTGGAGTCAAAATAAGACATTTACCTTAGGCATTCTCCTCTTATCCAATCAATAAGTATCCATTCCATAGGATCTTTTTTAACACTTACATTACATTCTCCTCGATCATTATCAAAATAAACATCATATTCGGAAAGCACTTAGAGTTAGAACATGGACATGGGTATAAAAGCATGATATATACGTGGGATATGAATGTTGTTTTTAACTTTAGGCATGAATATAACCTGATCTGCGAAACATGAAAGAACATTTCTTTTGCATAGCTTACTATCGTATGGAGTCTTAATTCTTGAATAATGTAGAGTGTAAATCTCTAACATGGGCATGATATGGGTACGTAAGTTATGAGTAGAGTATGTATGGGCATAAGTACCAACATAGTACATGGGTTATTCTGGATTTGGAAACGTAACATCACTTCAAACTTTTCTTTCTTATTCTAAAACTTGCTCTCATAACATCTTTACATTTTCCTGCAGATTTATCTAATACTAGATCTAAAAAGGCACAACAAAAGATGAATTCTCCCCACCTTACCATAGTTACGTGAAACCGTGATCCTCTGCCATAATCTTTCTTAACACTTATCATTTTATGAAACACATAATCTATATCGGCATCTTATCATACGATATCCTCTTTAGTTTGAAGCTGACATTTAAATCTTATGGATCCCTTAAGTTTAGAGATAAGTGGTCATCTAATTGTTCTACTGATTGTTTTTCTTAATTTCATTCTGTCTCTAAGACTATCACCATAAAACATGTCTTTTTATTTCCTTACCTACCTTCTTTATTAGCAATAAAAATAATATTCTTATGACAACTTACTAACATCATGCCCTCTAATTCAGCCTAAACCACTTAAACAAATTAGAACTATGTCAGGAGACTCGACATCATTTGATCATATCTTCTTATCGAACACTACCTTCTTTTAGCCATGTACACAATTACACTAAAGTATGTCTACATCCTTAAGGAAAGAATTTAAAATACTCTACTCTAAACTTTTAATCGCATGATAACCACAGAAGAAACATTAGATCTAAGGGCACACCATCTTATACCTATCAAGAAGGAAATATTATCGGCATACCTACGAAAACATGTGGTGACGCCTCTGAATCCTAGTGTCCTACTATACAATGATAACGTGTTTGACTCCCACTTGATCCTAACACTTCACCCCTACTTGTGCCTCGGCCTGCTGATGCACAATTGTCATAGGTTGCGAAAGATGCTAGTGAATTGGTTGTTGCTGATCCAGTAGGATGAACTGCACCACCACCTTTGTTGGCATTACTATACCTGGCCGAAGGGCACTCTCTATGCATGTGTACTCGGAGACTATAATTATAACACATATCCATACCCATACGACACTCTCCTGCATGTCTTTTGATATATTTTCGGTAAAGATGATACTGCTGAAACTCAGAACCCATATAGTTATTAAATTGGGGGCATTCTTTTAGTACATGTCCCAATCTTTTGCAAACAGAGCATTCATGGGAGTCGTTATGATAAGGAGTTGAGTGGAGTTTCCCACGACCTAACTTGGTTCACTTGGTCTGCTTGTGGCCCCTCTTACCACAACGGTAGCATATTTCAAGTCTCATGCGGCATTCGCCCAAGTGGTGCTTCCCACATGTAGGGCAATCTAGTATTTTAATATAAACGTCGCTCTTCTATCTTTTTGTCATACGAGCTATTCTATTAAGAGTCAAGGTCAGAGATATATTACCAGGATGGGGAATAAAAGCATATCCTCTCGAAACAAGAGCTTCAAATGCACCAAAAGCTCGGTCTGTTCTTCCCATGAGTTACTGTGCAAATTGCTCCATTCATGACGACTCCATCTGAAAGTAAGACATCAATTATGATTATCTTTACATCTTCTTCTTCCTTTAGAGATGAGGCGTATTTTGTAGAAAGGGAACAACACATGAACGGTTTCTTACAACATAGCTCTATGGAACGGTCTAGAGTTGAAAGAATGGTAATTTCCTAGATGTCATGTAGCCGCCCAATTATAAGTGTGGAGCGCTTCACACCCATAAATAGGACTCTACTAGACACTGTGTCATAGACTCCCTAAGACACTTGAACCTAGGACTCTGATACCAATCTTTGTCATGACCCGAACCATGGCGTAGGCGAAACACATCACTCGGTGCCTAACTGTATATGACCGAGTGAACTACGTGGCTTGAGTCAACATGGGCATCAAAAGCATGCAATGATATTTTAAAACATGTAAAACTAATTACTGTAACTATAGTCTAAAAGTATAATTGCGGAAATAAATCTGAAAAATGTAATAAGTCTGGATAACTGACATGACATGCTATACTAGTCTATAAAACATCTGAACATAAGTCCGAAAAATAATTGTTTACTCGAACAAGGCCCCGACATACCTCTACTGTATGACATGACATAAATATAATACCCTGAATCAAATGGGGCTCACCAATAGCTGATACGATGAGAATTCTAGCGAGCATATCCGTCGTCCTAAAACTCTGTACCTACATCGTGAAGTGTAGGCCCCGAGAAAAAGGGACATTAGTATATTAGAATTGTACTAGTATGTAAAGCAACTGAATAAAATAATAATAAGTGGGGTGCTCGGGGAATGGGCCACACAAATCAATAACATGGATACATAAAGTAACACGAAATTGATACTGTAAATATAGATTGTAATTGAAGTTGTGATTTGTAAACTATAACTGAATACTGTAATCTGAAATTGAGCCTGGATATGATCATGATCCGCATGATCAAGCTGTAACATGAGTAAAATATTTTTAAGTGGGAGAGCTCAGTAAAACCGACAATCTAAAATCACCACGTAAGTACGTGAAGTCTGGTACATGACTGACCAGCAAAGCAATCTCATACCTAGCCGGGGTATGATACATGAAAATGACATGAATGGATCCAATCATTAGTCTGAAGGTATCCTCCTAATCTGGGCGGAGCGATCCTTACCCTATGCTGACATATGTAGTTTCAAGTTATCTGAATCTTCTTGGTAATCCTATGCTACTCCCAAAAACATGAACATGGATAATAGTGACATCTGCACCCATGGTTTTAAAAAAATGACTCATAATGTAGTTTATAACATCTAGACATAACATAGTTTTTCATGAAAATTTATATAAGTGTCATAACCCAAATCACGAGCACCTACACTATCCCCCTGGTAGGCGAACCAATCCCAAAACACTTTACAAGAAGGTCAAGATTATGCGAAAGAAAACAAATGAGTGGTCTACCTTTTACAACAAACTTCTTTTTCTAAAACCTGGTCTGACTTATACCAGGACTCTAAGATACAATAGAGGAATGAAAAATACAACAACACTGCTCCGAATGAAAGAAGGAAGTCTAAATAAGATGGAAACTAAGGCCACCAGAATGAGTGGTCTTCCTCTACTTCCCGTGGTCCAAACTGCAACATGATAGACCGAGTACCTTTATCCACGTAAATGATGAAACAAACGTAGTATGAGCACACAAAGTGACACACGCCCTACGTTAACACTCAATTTCATGGAACACCATAGAATCACATAGAAGGTTATCAACCACCAAAACATCTAATACTCATAAAGGTTCGCAGATCCTAAGTAACAAGTTTGACCTCACACTTCCAAATTGAGACACGCCCTACATTAACACTCAATTTATTATACAGATGCCTTAGACATTCCACAGTTCACCTTAAGTATAGAAAAACCCGGCTAACACCCTACTAATTCCAATCCCTAGCCTTAAGTATAATCACACACGGCACAAGCAAACATGCATTGATTCATTAACTCTATTAACTGTCTCTAGTCTTTAACCCCCAACTAGACTTCATACAAATATGTTTTTGATGCATATAGTGCTTTAAATTCCCCTCATTAGACCATAAATATTTACTTCATTACACACCCCTTTTATTAAGCAAGGAACCCCACACCCATAAGACATACCAGACAAACACTACTTGACAACAATTCCACAATTCCTACTGAACTCCTTAGCAAATAACAATGTTAATCATCAAACAATACAGACTAATAGAATCCACCGACCACAATAAAGTCCAACAATGAGCATTCAAACTCATAAAGGTGTAACCATACAGTCCAATCCATAGAAAATAAGCCAATCATGGCAGCCATATGTGTCCAATATTATCAATTCAATCATATAATTCCATTTAATCAAGAAATCACCTAACAAGTAATCAATGTATGAATGAATGTATGTATGGTATGAATGTAATACATATGTCAGATACCTTTATCATCTAGTACACATGCGCTCAAGTTTTTATTATGAGACGCACACCCATGTGGGACTCGCTAATTATGAGACGCACATGGGTGTGGAAATTACTTAGTTAATTAGTCTTTTACATATTGCAATAATTATGATAAGCAAGACAACCTTTGTGGAAATTACTTGCTTAAGTAGTGGTAATAGTGAACTCTAGTTCAATTGTTGATCATAAGTTTCTGTGGGTATGATATCCGACTAAAATAAATCACTATATTACTTAGCGATCACGTGCGCTTGTGTGTGCGTTTGGGAGCAATACCTTAGCATTAATCTGATTATATTCCATTATTTTCTTGAGCATCTCGGTGATACTCTCTTCGTCATGTTGTGGTGGTGGATGTTGATAGTTACCCTATGGCATGTTACCTCCTGAATTGGATTGGTTAACCCCGAATCAAAATTAGGATGGTTCCCTCAATTAGGATTGTACATATTACCGTACTACACATTATGGTTCATCTGCCTCTAGTCCGGCTGTCCCACATATAATACCTACTATGGATTGACCAAGTACTAGTCATAGGACCTTCACCACAAATCTAAAAATGTAGTCATATATTGTACCTGGTGCATAGGTAAAATATTTTACTGACTTGATTAATCAAATAAAGACATATCAACTAAATGACGCCAATGCATCCACCTCTAATACACATGCTTTTATGGAAATAGCAGATCTTACCTCGCCTTGCCAGTTCTAATTATTTATGTAACCTTATCAAGCAGTGCCTGAATTTCATCAAACATTTTCTCCATGCACTGCCCTCCACAAGTAAAATTGAGAAAATCTTTGTGTCATCATGTAAACGTTTCAAAAACATGTGGCCAAAGATTTTATTAGATTGCCCGTGATAAGGGCAACTGTTGAGCAATTTCTTGAATCTCTCCTAGGCTTCATATAATGATTCTCAGTCTTTTGTTAAAACCCCACAATTCTTCTCCTCAAGGTCTTAGTCTTCCTAGACGGGAAAAACTTTATTATGAATTTTCGAGGAAGATCTTCCGATGTCCTAATGGAATTTACGGGCTCCTTCTGCTATCACGCTAGCTTTAGCTTTCCCCAATAGGAAGAATGGGAACAAAGTCAACTTGATATAGTCTAAAGTCATGTTTATGAAATTATACGTGACAGTAATCTCCAAAAAGTTTTGAACATGTTGATGTGGGTTTTCATACAGGTTACTTAGAAACTGGAATATAACAATTACACCATATTCTATTTCAGCTCAAAGTGACCGGTGATAGTAGGCTTGGCGATAGCGTGGGTCATGTTCTCAATACTAGGCCTATTTGCCTCTATCACCACCCTTTCCACATATTGTGCCATAACGACAGGTGTTCATTCATCAACAACGACTATGGTAACACCGTTTGGGTTATCCTCCGTCTGTTCTCAGCCTCTTTAGCCTTTTCAACCAATTTGTTTTCTCTCAATTTCTTGAGAAGTATCTTTTCAGGTCCAGCGTCTGTCTCTACTACTACCTACTTATCCCGAGGGTTTTCCCTTAACATTCCGATCAAGTATCTGATGTTTATCACAAAGTGAAGAACGAACGTTATAATTTGAATAAATAAAATCAATCTAATCTAACATAAAAGTTAATACTAAAGTCCCCGACAATAGCGTCAAAAAATTGGCCGAATTGACCCCTCACATAAGAGTATGTGGTCGACAAGTAATTTAATGATAAGAAAAATATTGTTCTGATGAGGACTTTCTCGATTAAGTTTTCGAATTAGTGTTACGGTTTACCTTTACGCAGAGCATAAAGGCTAGTTCATAACTTGTGAACTCTTGGATTTATTTATTCATTTTAGATTCGCCACCTAATTTATAAGGAAAACTAGGACAACCAAAGTAAAAAGGGTTTTTTCAATTTATTTTTAAAAAGAAAAGAAAAATCATAATAAACCAGAGTTCGAGGTAAGAGTTCAGATGATTCTCAGGGGAAGGTGTTAGGTACCCCGATATTAAGAATCCGCGGAATGCGGTTGACCTTGGGTTTTAAAATAATATAATTTCTTTTATTTGCTTTGAAATGTTTAAAATTATTATAAATATATTTTTCATTCAAAATCATTTTCTATCAAAAAAGAAAAGTTTTTCACACACCCTTTTCCAAATGCTTTGAAGAAATCCTTTCTTTTTTTTAATATAATTTTTTTTTTTCAAAAAGATAATAAACGTTTTGTTTCTTTAAAGATATACAACTTTATACAAATAGAGATTTCAACTAAAATATAACTTCAAAAAATAAACCTTTTATTTATGAAAAGAGGTCAACAAACATTCTTTTATTCCCCCTTTTCCCAAATTCTAATTATAAGAAATTATTTAAGAGGTTCAAGTTTTTAAGGAAAATATTTAAACTTCAAACATTTTTTATTTCAAGAAAACTTATTTTTAGGACTTAAACCATTTTCACCTTTTTGTTTTGAAAGAAGCCAAGTTAATAGAAAGATCCCTTTTTTCATAAAGAAACTTGATCCAAATCCTCTTTGTTTTTTTTCTTCAAATTATTGCAACTTAATGAAAGAGATTAAATTAAACGGACATATAATAAAATAGCCGAAGTATCAAACCAACTTTTATTAATTAACCGGATAAAGTCATAAAAGTGATCCCATTTTTATTTAGAAGAACAGATGTATATTAAAAATGATATTTAAATAAATTCCAATTAGTTTCATACTTAAAGATTCCAATAATATTAATGTCTTACAAATAGCATAACACAACAGATAAATAAAAAATTAACAAAGAAAAGCGGGCTTGTGGGTATACCGTCCCACCAGTTTCCCGCAAAAATAAAACATCTATTTTCTAGGCCATTTTCACCCATGGCTGGGCCTTCTACAGCTTCCGGACTCAACAAAAATATAGAAGTTGGGCCTCAGACTCAACAGGCCCACGAGTCATGCAAAGAGGAGGGGAAAATACACAAAGGAGTTAGAAAATGCCTAAATTATCAAAATAGACAATGTAAATGAATAAAACTAAAACACATGTACACACATACATACTCGTATTAACAACTATGAACTAAACAGCCCAAAACCTACAACTAAGGCCCAACACAGACTGCCTATAATTGGAGGATATGGGCCTTGCCCCAAGAAAAAAAATGAAAAGCAGAGACAGGCCCAAACTCAGAGAGTCAAGATCAGGAAAATACCAAGCCCATTTTTTAAATATATTCGATCAAACACATAAAATCCGATATACACAAGATATTTCAAATATATATGATATATTCGGAGGTATACAAGGGCATACAGCCTTGATATACGTCTGGTGTATACCTAAGCCTCTACACCTTGTATACCTTGAAATATATCACTGTATACAACAGCTCACATAGGAAATACAATAAGACAAGGCCAACATAAGCAGATACCGACCATAAAATGCTGAGTAGATACCACCACACAGAACACACTTAACATGTATAGAAATGAAACACACCCATAAGACTTATCTAGCTTGATACAATGGTTATCTAATTCAAAACAACAAATCTGGACAGGCAAAAGCAGATGTAAAAGCAAAGCCCAAGTTCACTCATTTTACACATAGGGAGACAGACGCAGATTCTTCCCAAATCAAATGAGAACCACAAACATTCCCAGACTTAGGCTTAAACCAGAATAAGAGGCATTGTATACTAGTCATACAAGGGCACACATATACTAAGTCAAGTAGCATATTTCATGAGGTTAGGGAGAAATCTAAATTAAAGACTTAAAGGGGATAGGCTCAGTTCCTGCAATCAATCAAAGATCACATTTCAGTATGCACTTCATTTATATAACAGGTTTCCCAAATTAATACAAGGTGTCATGCTATCAACCAGAGGTGACAAAGAGAAGGAGCCTCAAGATTCCTCTCAGATTTCACACAAGACTAAAGGGATGGGGATATGGATCTACATTAGACTAAGACACCCTATCAAGAGGTCAACAAGGGGCTGGAAAATAACAACATAGCAAGACTACGACCATTTCCAATATACACATGCTCAACAACTAGTAGACAGATAGATTCAACATGAACCATTTCAGCAACCAAAGCACAATGAATACATACTTCTAGCAGAAAAAACTTAAACATATGTATGAATCTTATCAAAGAGAGTAGATAGCTTGAACCACACAAGAAGCTTAATTAAAACACTTCTACTCATCCCTAGGTAGTTTTTATACTCGGTGATATCCTATACATGCTCACATGGAAATATTTATAAGGTAATTGCATGCTCAATCATGATACAAATTGGCTCAAATAATGCAAGGTGCTATCACATTTATGGTCAGATAAAGCATGACATAGAATGACCTAGGAGGTACTATAATGCTAACATGTGAAGGATTTCATACTTAGGTAGACAAAGTAGGCATGTGATTAGTTTTAAAAAAAATGTGAGGACCTTAGAGTGTACAAGATCATTCAAATCAAAACCAAATGTACAGAATACCATTCAGACTATACTATTAGGCATGATGACACTTAGATAGGTAGGACATTACATAACCAGTTGGCAATCAAGCTTAGAGAAAGAAGGTAAACAAACAATCAGACAACAGGGTCTTTTCTTTAGTAGGCAGAACCCTTTGACTTAAACTAGACACACACATGCTCAGATCAATATTAAACATAGTGATATTCTTTAAATAGTTATGACAAAGTTGACATGGTCATTAATTACGCATTAAGTTTGATAATTATCATTCAAGACATGTTGAACTAAGTATAGGGATCCAACATGATGGTCTATTGTGACACATTGATTTAGAATCTCCCTAGCAATTTAGAAAATCAACAAGTATACATGAGGCTCACACTAACCAACTCAGACTTATGTCCGCAGATTTCATGCTAAACAGTTATTCAAAGTAAGAACTAAACCATATTACTTTCTAAACCACAGAGAGATATGCAAAACAGACCATACCAGCATGTCTCCAGTCTTATAAAATAATTACTCCTTGCTATTGTTTAACAAAAGACTCAAATAGATGAGAGATCCACATGTCAACAACATTCAGAACATGACATGGCATAACATGGACTTTAAACAAAAACAACCTACATTCTAGCTTATTCATGTACATAGATTTCATTCACATAGACATATACATCACAAACAGTTATGTCTGGATCCTAGTAGCACATTTGATCCTAACTGGACAACTTATCAAGCACAAAAAATCCTAAAATATATCATAACCTTTCTAAGAGTAGAGTATGCTAAAAATTGAGGCTAAAGAGGATCTCATTCAAACAATACCACATCATATGAATATATAAAAACCTTAAACAAAATCTACATCTCAATTAAGCACAACATTAAACAAAGCATAAATTAGCTAATCACTTGGTCATAAATATCTAAGTACACTGCAGTTAAACATATGTGACCTAATGATATATTGAAATTGGATCCTAAGAGGTCTATTCCCATTTACACTTATAGCCCATACAGTATTATACATATTAAACTAGAAAACACACATAATATCATTAATGTAAACTACATAAACTAGACAGAACTACCACACTTCGAATTAACAGCCATGAATTAAATTGATAGCACAATACAACACATAAAAATGCAGAAAATAAAATACAAGAGGAATTTGGGCTTACCTTCTTTGACTGCAGCTGTAAACCGAGATCCGGAGTGGAAAGCTTATCCTCCAATCCCACGAACTCAGACCACACAAGAAAATCAGGAAAAAAGTTTTAGACTACAAAAACTTCAGAAAAATACTCTAGCGTTCTCAAATTTGCTCAAAATATGAGTCTTTTTGCTCAAACTTTGGGATTCTCCACTGTCCGAGACTTGTTTTGCCAAAAATAGGCGCACAACTATTGCAAAAGAAACGCGCCTCTGAAATTTTGTCGATTCTGGTAAGTATGACGTGAGAGAGAGAAGGCGGCTAGGGTTTTAATCCTTGGACTGGGCCTGGCCGGAAATAAAAGACCTAAGACCCAAATTGAAAATAAATAAAAGGAGTTGGGTAATGTACGATGGATTTTACAAATGTGGTTACGCAAATATTTAACATATGGCCACTTTGACTTCAAATGGGGCCTAATTGACCATAAAAAATCAATTGAGGCTAGAATAAAAATAAGTAGTTTAAAGGAAAACCATAAAATATAAGTCTTTAAAGAATTGAAATTAAATTAAGAAATTAAATTGATATGCTATTTGAAACTCCTTTTAATTAATCAATTTCCTAATTTTCACAGAGTAAAATATTAATCAATTAAAAGAAATTGAGATAATTAATTAGATAATTTTCCTCATTAATTTATAAAATTGATAAATATATTTCAAAAATATGTAAAAATATGCTAATGATATACAATAATATACTTGGTGATATTTTTCCAAATAAGATGGAAAATGTCACCAAGATAATTTTGTAAAATCCATTTTTGACTTGTGAAGTGCATATTTCACTCCGTTCATGACTCAAGAACTTTAAATAATTAAATAAAAGTATTGGAGGGTAAATATTAGGTGTCAACAACTACCCCTTCATTGTTCGGGGATGGCGGGATCATCCTTGAGCAACGAAATTCGACAAACCTAATTTTTACCGACCAAATTAAAACTCTTCTTGATTTTTTACACAATTTTCTAGAATTATCGCCAGACCCTGGTATCTGGATTTCCTACATATCTCAGGTTATGTGAGAATTCATGTCATTTATAGTTCGACTTAATGAGTTCTAAAATAAAGTAAAGTTAGAAAATGACTTTTGTTAGAATGTGACCGGCTCTCTAGTATTGAGTCCGCCTACATATCCTAGTCTCTGGAATCAGGTCACTTGTAGTTCAACACAATCAGACCGAAGAGGCTATTCCTTATGCGGCAATACCTCATAAATAAAAGGAAAGAAAAAGCAAGTATGGATGAGCGTGGTATGGAGTGGCTTTCAACTCTTTTCTAGAGAGCTTGATTCTCATGGCACCCTGTCTCGGCCAGCTGCACAAGAAAAAGTTCCACGTTTGCTCCGTATGTCTCTGGATATGGTTTGACCGACTTGCATTCTTAGCAGCTCCGAACCTGTTTTTCATTTGCTTGGTAACATTATGGACTATATGGTGTCAATGTTATACTCATTCATCTTGACATTCTAAGCAGGCGTCCTCTCGACACTACTTGGCTCATACTTTTTTTGAGAGTATGAAAGATGACTTCCTCGCACTTTGTTGTGAATAAATGTCTCTCTCAGCATTTTTTTGTTTGGATGACCCTCTCGGCATTTTGTCTAAATGAATGCCCTCTTGGTATTTTGTTTGAATGAACAGACCTCTCGGCATTTGTTTGAATGAATGGTCCTCTCGGTGGTGTTTGTAGAAATGGCCCTCTCGACAGTGTTTGTATGAATGACCCTCTCGACAATGTTTGTATGAATATCCCTCTCGGTAATATTTGTATGAATGACCCTATCGATAATATTTGTATGAATGACCCTCTCGGCAGTTTGTATGAATGACCTTCTCTGCATGCAAATGACAAATATGGCCCTTTTGGCTTAATTGTCTTTCTTTCATCCTTTATGTCAGTTGTGACCCTCTTGGTATGATTGTTATTTTATCTATTTACCGATTGTAACCCTTTTAGTCGGATTTCCATTTCATCTATTCATTGGTTGTGACCATCTCGATTGGATTTCCATGTCATTTATTTGTTGGTTGTGACTTCTCGGTCGGATTACTATTTCATCCGTTTATTGGTTGCGAACCTCTCGATCGTATTTCCATTTCGCTCATTTATATAACCCTATTTGGCTTGATCATGTTGCCTTGTGGTGCTTCATCCCCTCGTAGCCCTCTCGGCTAAATTATGCCGCTGTTGCGGTGCTTTGTTCTTCGTAGCCCTCTCAGCTAGATTATGCCGCCCTTGTGGTGCTTTGCCAAATTGGAGTTCCTCCTAGTCCATTGGTTTTTCCCTGTTTGACCTCATGAACAAAATGGGTTAGTGAAATAGGCTACCGCCCTTTTGAAGGCATATTGGAACCTGCATCCACATAAAAATTGTCAATTTTAATTAGGTGAGCTCGTGTCGTTGATTCTTCTGCTCTCCTTTCATCGGATTGTGGTATTTACTCCATCCTGACTTCCATCTCTATAGCATGAAGATTTGAGGTATAGTAAACAATTTTCAAAAATTAGTTTAAAACATGTTGATCAAAAAAGACAAAGGAATATTTTCAAAAACTCTTAATTTAATTTCATGACATGTGCATTTGGAGTGGGACTCTGCTTCTAGATTTGTGATGTCCTGTCCTAGTTTGAAACTTATACTGTCAAACTCTCGCGATGATTCGAGATGAAGGAATTTTCTAGATCCTCATGAAAAGTCTACCCCAGTTATGAAACCTCTATCGATTGGCATTCTTCAAACCTTGTTGAACAGAATTTTTGAGATCTTCTCAAAAATTCCGCCCCAGTTGAAGTCGTGACGATGATCATCTCTCATTGATTCTGATTTTGAGAATTGTTTTGAGATCTTCTCAAAACTTCTGCCGCTATGGCTTCTTATGGGTTTCTTTGGTTTTCTATTGGTGCAACTGAGCTCAAAGAGTGCCTATGTATCATGTCGCAACAGGAATCAGGTCGAACATAGTTCGAAATAAAACATAATTTATTTTTCTAATAACGTGACCGAGTCCTAAATGGACTGCCTACATATCCCACGTTGGAGAAATTAGGTCATCACGTAGTTCATATTACAAGAAAATATCATTTGGATTTTCTTTCTACTATAAGGAAAAAGATTGAAACCCGACCTGGGTTCCTCTACGTATCTCTGCTATAAGAGATAGATCTTGATGTAGTGATTACAAGTAAAGAAAAAATATGATTAAAAATTGAAAATATGATCTTACGCGTAATATCTCTTGACTGCATTGTAGCTGATGGCTTTGGGCCACTCTTGACAGTCCATTTCGGCTAAGATCATTGCTCCTCTAGAGAGTACCTTGTGGACCATGTGTGGTGCTTGCCAATTAGGTGCGAACTTTCCTTTGTATTCATCTTGGCGGGGAAATACCATATTGAGTACTAGTTGATCCACTTGGAAACGTCGAATTCTGACCCTTTTGTTGAAGGCTTGGGTCATTATTTGTTGACTCCGGAATGCCAAATCGATAGATGATGTTGTTCTTTACAAAATCAGTTACAACTTTATTGGTCAATGACTTGTGTGAGGTGGCTTTGACCCACTTGGTGAAATATTCTATGGCGACCATGATAAAACAATGTCCATTGGACGCTGCTAGCTCAATTGGTCCAATGAAATCCATGCCCAAGCAATGAACGACCAAGATGAACTTATGGCATATAACTCGTTTGGTGGGACTCTGATCAAATCTCCATGTATCTGGCATTGGTGACATCTTTGCATGTATTTGGCGCAATCAGTTTTTATGATCATCCAGTAGTAATTGGTTCACAAGATCTTCTTTGCCAAGACAAACCCATTCATATGGGGTCCACATGGCCCATCATGTACTTCTTCCAATAGCTTGGTGGCCTCTGTGGCATCCAGACATTTGAGTAACCCTAGGCCTGGTGTCCTTTTGTAGAGCATATCGTTGCTTAAAAGAAACTGTTGGCCATTCTTTGAAGAGTTTTCTTCTGATTTCTTGTATTACCCTCGGGATATTCTCCCCTTTTAAAATAAGCTTTCATATCGGTATACCATCTCTTGCCATCAGGCTCTACCTCTACATGAGAACAGTAAGCAAGTTCTTCCTTCAGACTTATCTCAAGTTGGTTTATGTGACTACTTTCTGGATGATGTATCATAGAAGCTATAGTATCGAGAGCATCTACGAACTCATTTTACGCTCTTGGCATGTGCTTGAAAATAATCTTCCTGAACCTCTTTCTTAATCTCTGGATGAAGTTGATGTATGGCAGGATCGTAGCGTTCTTCATCGCCCATTCCCCTTGTACTTGGTGAATCAGAAGATCTTTATCACCTATCACCAACAACTCATCTAAGTCTTTATCTAGCGCCATCCGGAGGACCAAAATTCAAGCTTCATACTCTGCCATGTTGTTGGTACACCGGAATATGAGCTTAGAAGCCATTGGATAGTGTTTCCCTATTTCTGATACCAACATTGCTTCGATTCCCGAACCTTGATAATTGACGGCACTGTCGAAGAAAATTCTCCAACCTAAATAGCCTTTATATTTACCTTCTTCTATCATGAGTACCTCATCATCTATAAAGTATGTTTTAAGTGGCTCTGCATCATCATCCACCAAGCTTTCGGTGAGAAAATCGGCCAGTGCTTGCCCTTTGACGGCTTTCTAAACCACATACACGATGGCAAATCACTCAGCATCATTTGCCATTTGGCCAGCTTTCCCACAAACATAGGCTGGTGGAGGATGTATTTCAATAGATCCATTCTGGAGATGAGGTGGGTAGTGTAGGATGACATATAACATCTCAGCTTCTGGACTATCCACGTGAATTCACATGTTTTTTCTACCAGGGTATACCGTATTTCACAGGCTGTGAACTTTTTACTCAAATAGTAGATATCATATTCATTCTTTCCAGCCTCGTCTTGTTGTCCTAACCCGCATCCGAAAGCTTTCTCTAATACGA
Organism: Anisodus tanguticus; assembly: GCA_034509755.1. Lineage (NCBI taxonomy): Eukaryota > Viridiplantae > Streptophyta > Magnoliopsida > Solanales > Solanaceae > Anisodus > Anisodus tanguticus. The sequence goes on along the minus strand of CM067542.1, from coordinate 47,123,233 downwards.
ATAGATACAGTAAAAGGGGACTTCTCGGCCTTAGAGGGAACCAAAACGGGAGGATTGAAAAGATACCTTTTATCGCATCAAATGCTTTCTGACATTCATCTTTCCATTTTGTCAGTGCATCTTTCTTTAAGAGCTTGAGTATAAGCTCTACAATCACTGTGGATTGAGCGATGAAATGACCAATGTAGTTCAACCTTTCTAGGAAACTCATGACCTCCTTCTTAGTTTACGGAAGAGGAAAATCCTGTATGGCCTTGATTTTTGATGAATCTAGCTCTATGCCTCTCCGGCTGACTATAAACCCAAGCAGTTTTCCAGTGGGTACCCTAAATGCGCACTTGTCCGGGTTTAACTTTAGATTAAATTTTTAGAGTATATCAAAGAACTTCTATAAGTGTGTGATATGATAAACGCTTTCCTTTGACTTAATGATGACGTCGTCCACGTATACTTCAATTTTCTTATGGATAATATCATGAAAGATAGTCTCCATGGCTCTCATATAGGTAGCGGCGACATTTTTTAGACCGAACGATATTACCCGATAGTGATACACTCCATATGGGGTAATGAAAGTTGTCTAGTTTGTATATTCATTTTTCATCAGGATCTGATGGTATGCGACAAAACAATCGATGAATGACTGCAACTCGTGCTTGGCACAGTTATCAATGAGGATATGGATATTCGGGAATGGAAAATTATCCTAGTAACTTGCTCTTGTTAAGGTCTCGATAGTATACACATATTCAGATCTTTCCATTCTTTTTAGTACTGGCACAATGTTGGCTAACCACGTGGGATACAAGGTTACCTCTACCACTCCAGACTCAATTTGCTTTCTGACCTCATCTTTGATTCGCATGCTTAGTTTGGGCTTGAACTATCTGATTTTCTGCTTTACCAGCATGAAACCATGTTTGATTGGTAATTTATGCGCCACTATATATGTGCTAAGGTCGGGCATATCGGTGTATGACCACGCGAATATGTCCACATATTCTTTCCACAAATAAATTAACTCTTCCTTCTGAGGTGATCCCAAATGTGCACTGATTCGCGTCTCTTTGATCGACCCTTCACACCCTAAGTTGATCACTTCGATTTCATCTAGATTAGGTGTCTATTCATTCTCGAGATGTTCCATTTCCTCTACGAGACCCTCTCGTATCATTGTTTCCTCATCATATTCTTCGTACTCTTCTTCTTTTCCCACACTTTACTCAATCGTTTCACGACATGTCATGACATTACAAGTTGGTTTATTGTTATTACTAAAAAACAAGGCAAAGCATGCTTAGTAATACAAAGTTAAAATAATTAAATATTATTTTCAATAAATTGAGGCTTTCATTGATTTGTAAAGTAAATACAAACTATAGTCCTGACTCAGATTAACATCAAGTCATTCCCAATTTGTCAACAAACATTACGAGGCAAACATATAAATGGTGAGTAGCCGGGCCTTGACCGTATTACACTGATTTTCAAAAACTAGAAAATTTCGTCATTACTACTGAGGAACCAGAAGTGGAGGTCCAGTTGTAGAACTGCTCATCGGATTGGCATTGCGAATTGTGGCCGCTTCAGTGCATTCTTCTAGGACTGCAAGACATTCTTCTTTCGAGAACAACATCCATGTCCCTTCCTCGACATCATCCACGTTTAGCGTCGGCATCCTGACTGGAAATGACTAGTATAGACTCATAATTGGTTTTTACAACTTTGGAGAATCTTTTTTTCTCTTACCTTCTTCTAAGGCCTCTTCGAGGCTGGGAATATATCCGAGACCATAACAGAAACAATTTTCAGGGATTACAATAGGCTCTGTAATGCTGTGTAAATCTTTCCCGAGACCTTTCCTTGGCTTGAAACCATTCTGCAACATTGTGGAGGCAATCATTTTGTATAGATCCAACATTGGGATTAGGAGTGAGCGGGTCTGAGTACCCTAAATTTTTTGAACTGCCTAGACCCTATCTAGTAAAAGATTGGTTCTTAAATTTACTACCCGGAACCTACCCGTAGTAATCATTACCCGGAACCTACCCGGACCCTGCGTTTCCGGGTAGGTTCCTGGGTACCCGGAATCGGTGTTTCTTTATGCAAAATAATGCCTTCGAATAACAGCTTTGGTTTAGGAATAAACTTGTCTACTTATCCTCTGAAATCCAACGCCACAAAACCCGTAAAGAATCCTTTCGGAGCAAATATCCCAAGAATGTTTCAAAGATTTGCTTTGGTTTTCGTTTCAACTTTCTTTTTCAATTACTTAAAGGAGTACATAGTTTTAAAAAATCAGTTTTTCAGTTTTCTACCGCTTTTGGCTTTTTCTCTGCTTATGATTGTCACATTGTACTTGATGGTGAAAGTGATTGTTCTGCATTTGGTTTTCCCCCTTAAATGGTGTACTAAAAGTATGATATTTTTTTTCTTTTTTTTATTAACTAAAAATTAATGGAATTTAAAAAGAAATATTTAATATTTCATAGGTTTCGGGTATCGATTTCGGGTCCAGGTACCCTATCTCTATTTGTCGAAACCGGACCCGACATTGATCAGTTCCTAATTTTACTACCCGGAATCTACCCATTATTATAATATATCTATCCGGAACCTACCCGTTAGTGTCGGTTCCGATCGGGTATCTAGGTACCTTGTACCCGTGCTCACCCCTAATTGGGATTTGTGAAACAACTTCTTCATATGCGGCCCCCACCAGTTCGACCACATAAAATTCCGTTCCTTTATGAGCCTCCTCAACTACCGGAACAAATTTATTGGAATAGTTATGAATCCTTTATTTCTCGTGTATCACAACCTCTGTCATGACCCAAAATCTCATTTGTGTCATGAGAGGACCTACCCTAACCCATAAGCGAACCACTAACAATCAAACAGAATAACATAGAGATAAATACGAAAAAGTAAGGAACAACAGAGGTATTATCAAGCTATAATACTTAATACAGAATCCTTGAAATGAAACCCCCAAAATCTAGTACTGACGAGTACATACTACTAGCTTAGAATACATGTCTGAAAATGAAATACAAAGTACCATCTGAATAGTAAAGGACATAATGTAAATGATAAGAGTGTAGTTCCAACGCCGGGATGGAAACTGGGGCTCACCTTGGACTCCAAGATGAATCTCCAAGCTCAACATCAAGCTACTCCGCTATTGTTTGGCTCAATACCTACACATAGAGTGTAGCAAGTGTAGAGTGAGTACGGGAAACATGTGTACCCAACATCATTGTCGATTGACCCTAACTATAATGATGGCAAGGGTTGGTACTTTCTGATACTTCTCTACTAGTTAGTCAACTAACTATAAAAGAGTTCAGTTATCCAATCTATCAGGGCTTCCTATAATTCAAACTATTACAAGTACCATCAAACTCATGAGTCTTATCACACTCTCCAAGTATATACTAAGGTTATGCCAAAGCGATATTGCCAAAATCAACCTAAACTCCATTTGGGTGTCTGGACCCATCAAGTCTCACAACTTAATCTCGTAATAGGTATGCATCTCAAGTATTCAATAGTTCTTATATCAAGAGCCATAAGATCAAAAAGTCTACCAGAAATCATCATCGAGCACACACATCACCAAATACATATCAATAATATTAATAAATGCAATACAAATGATATGTATGTGTGCAATGGCCATATGTATTCGGTATACACACGCTTATACAGTAGGTGTCATGTGACCCATGAGGGACTCATGAGGTCCATATTGTCACACCCCAACCTTGGGGGGGAGGGGTCGGCACTCCACACCCTAAGGTCTGAATGAACCAACTACAGTACCTGAGTTCCCTAACACAAATCCTAGGCCAACAAAGCCTCCGAATAACAAATACAGGATAGAAAGCAACAAGTAACATGCACGCAGAAAATGCCCAATACAACATATATACATAAACTAAGTTAAGGCTGACAAGGCAGTCACAAGTATACCAACAATTGACAATGGCCGACAAAGCCATACAAGACATGTGTACAACAACCTCTAATTTGCAAGTCTCTACGAGTACTAACATACATCTTCAAGTCAGAATAGGGCCCTAACATATAAAAATAACCATATACATATGCAATACCGCCTACCGAATTTGTAAAGCAACTCCGGAGAAATGGAATGCGACAACTAAAATCTGGAAATAAGTACCCTACTGAGGAGGTACGTCAGCCTGTTTATATGTACCTGCGGGAATGAACACAGTACCCCAGAAGAGGGACGTCAGTACAAAATATGTACTGAATATTTAAGGCATGTAAGCGTGTAAATAAGAGATGAAAAACCAGAGAAAAGGGTATAAAATAAACCTTAAACTCAGAAAACGGCCACTGAGGGCATGCAACTGATACAACAATGCACATATGCATGAAAGTAAAATCAAGCCTCTTCTTGGGACTATATAATATAATATCTAGTCCATCTGTGGGGTGAGCTCATCATAAACTTCCCGGCCATATAGGACACGGTAATATATGCCAACTAATCAGTGATATTCACATATACGTGCCTTCCCAACTGACTATAGCACGGAGCAATATGAAAATAGCTACATATATAAGTGCAATGTAATACTGACCTCAAAGGACACTATGAAGAGAATCGTAGTGACCTAGGGTCGTTACCTCCCGACTATCGTTATTAGTGTTACGTTCTTCAACCTTAAGCTAGTTATCAGGAGACATATATAATACAAAAAAGTGTGATTAATGAGGAATACATGGTGATCTGGAACTTGTCTAAATAGAATCATTTCAAGAAAGTGTTTATATCAATCATGCCAAGGAAGGAAGATTATCCCTACATACATTATCTATGAAGCTATTCAAGTTCCATGAGCTTCACACATTCTATGGATGATTATATACATTATAAAAATGATTTGTATCAACCTCGGGTTCATATCTTATAAGAAAGTTCATTTAGGCATTTCGTTGAGCAACTTGCGTGCATATGTTCATGAGATCATTCATAGCTCAAACACTGCACATAATATCGCAACAATCTTTATTATTACTTATACTCACTAACACAACTCTATCCACAACTCCACAACTTCATATAGCACCTTAAAATCATGTAAAACAGCCCACAAGAACAAGTCATAACTTTAAGATCTTATAGATACTTGTTCTTTAAGAATCTTCCAACAAATCCACCCTAAACACTTGTAAACTCTTAAGAAGATCATGTAAAAGATGAGACTTACCCTAGGTTGCAATAAACACTCCAAAACAAAGCTTGCTTCATGTCTAAGAATCCTCCAAAGATCACTATGACAAAGAAGAAGACGATTCTATGATATACAAGATGCCTTACGTTGGATTAGCTTGGTTCCTCTCTACTTTTAGTCTTGAACCATGGGAGACTTATTTAGAGAGAATTTAGGGTCTTTTAGGGTTAGGAAAATGAAAGAAATGAGCTCAAATTCGTGGAAGAAATCTATTTATAGGAGGAGAAAAATTGGCCACCAACCTATCCTAGGCACTTCCTGCGAATCGCAGGACTGTCCTGCATCTCACAAAAATGCCTCAGGAGATGTCCTAAGCATGAAATCATTTTTTCAGTTCATGTGGTAGTCCTGCGTCATTTAGGAACTTATTTTGAGTCACAGGTTATGCCTCGCAATTCGCAGAAGGCTCTAGGAGGCGACATATTAAAGAACTTTCGTTGAAACCTATTTCCGTTGATCCGATGAGTCTTAAACCTTCCCAAAACTTATGTAATACATCTATAAACTTTCATAAACCTTATAGAGGGGTCTTACCATCTTTGAGCCTATATTTTCTACAATACACAAGCAACGACGCATGAAAATACGAGGTGTAACATCCTTCCCATTTTAAGAACATTCATTCTCGGGTGTTGAGAAATATTATAACTCTTAAGATTTCTGAAATTTTTGACAGAATTTCCTCTGTAAACAGGATTATCCAAATCTGTCAAGTAGTTGAAACACATATAAAATACCTCACGGGGCTATAGAATAACATAACAACATCATACCGGCCCCACACGATCTCCTATTTACACAAAAGATAAAAGGGTTAGCCATAACGTACCTCAATTGTCATCTGCTAGAATATGTATTGCACCTGCCATATCTGTCTCCGCAATATTACCTAAACAAGAGGTATATATTAATCTTGATAGGCATAATAGGAATAAGGGAATCGTATCGCATGACTATCAATGTAAACCTAAAGTTTTAAACGAATGACGATATCTGGACTTCATATACTCTTCGGCCTCCCATGTCATTTTCTCGATGTTATTATTCCTCCAACGTACCTTAACTGAAACTACTTCCTTGGTCCGCAACTTACATACCTGCCGATCTAGAATAGCAACAAGGATTTCCTCATATAATAGATCTTTTGTGACCTAAACATCTTTAATGGAGGTGATGCGGGAAAAGATTCTTATGCATTCCTATCCGGGATTTTTTATGTCCTGAAGGTAATTCGAGTTTATAGGTCACCTAGCTAATTCTCTGAGTAATCTCATCTACTGGAGGCTAAGCTTGCTCCTTCTTTCGATTCTCAGCACGCCTCTCCTGGACAACACTTCTAAGAATTTGTCGAGTTATGTTTCTTTCAATCTAATTGACTTCTAGACTTTTGTCATCCCTTCTTACTACCCTTACATGACATATGACACCCTAAAAAATGATCTTAAGTCCTCAGAACTCAAATCGTCTACTACACTCTCACTTGCATATAAAACTATGAGGCCACCACCCTTTTGCCGAGAGATTCTATCTGCTTTACGACTTAGTACCTTAAATCAAATCCCATTGTATTTGGCTGACTTAATTCTAACCATTTTATAGGGGTTTAACATCTTTGCTCATTCAGAGTTTCATATGATATTATTCCAATGCTCAATACCACTACCATTATGGCACGCATTTTACAAAGGAATAGGTGATCATCTAGATATATTTTAACGTATCTTTAATCATCTAGCAGGGAACAGTAACTCGAAAAGTGATTTTATGGTGAATAGTGTTTTCTAACAGTGAACAATACCATCCGGCAGTGAACAATAACTTCTGGCGGCGGTCAAGTTATATTCACCTAGAGTTGGTACCTCCGGGTACCCATATTCACTTATTTCCCTTTATTAATGTAGTTGAATTTTGCTTGTCTCACTTTATTAAATCGTGACGTTGCATTTCTTGCCTTATTTTTCTTATTTTTAGACATATCTTTCTTGTTGTAGTAGTCCGACTTGCTGCTAGATTCTTTCTTGTGTAGTAGTATTGGTTTCCTTGTCTTACGTATCTTGACTAGTTTTATTTGCTTTAGTGGCGTTGGTAAATAATGGTAGACTAGGGTCATATTGTCTATCAGGGACAGGGGCAAAAGGTAGGGGGTAAGTGGGCTAAGGGTGTGTTTTAGGATGAGAGTAGGGTTTTGGAACATTGGGACTTTAACGGAGAAGTCCATAGAGTTAGTGAAGATTCTTAAGAAGAGAGATTAATATAGCGTGTGTCCAGGAGACCAAATGGGTAGGACCTAAGGCTAAGGATGTGAATGGATATAAGTTATGGTTCTCAAGTAAGTCGAGGGATAGAAATGTGGTAGGTATTTTAGTAGATAGTGAGTTAAGGGACCAACTAATAGAGGTTAGGAGGGTCAATAATAGGATGATGACGATTAACTTGGTCATTGGAGGGTTCACTTTGAACATTATTAGTGCTTACGCGCCACAAATGTGCTTGGATAAGGAGGAGAAGAGGTGTTTTTTAGAGGATTTGGATGACGTGGTGGGAGACATACCGCCATCTGAGAAGTTTTTTGTCGAGGGAGATTTCAATGGACATATCGGGTCAATGTCAGGAGGTTATGACAACGTGCATGGAGGTTTTGGCTTTAGAGACAAGAATAGTGGAGGAGTTTCACTTCTAGATTTCACTAAAGCTTTTGGATTAGTTATAGCCAACTCGAGTATCGCGAAAAGGGATGAGCACTTGGTAACCTTTTGTAACTTAATGGCGGTGACAAATATTTACTTTTTGCTCCTTAGGAAGGATGATAAATGTCTTTGTAAAGATTGTAAGGTCATCCCGAGTGAGAACCTTACATCTCGGCATAAACTCCTAGTGATGGATTTAGAGATTAAGAGGAATATGAAGAAGAGGGTCATGGATGAACGATTGAGGATCAGGTGGTAGAGTTTGACCGTGTTTAGTAGGCAGGAGATAGGGGAAACGTTTATGGCTATGGGGGATTGGGATAGTAGGTGGATGCAAGCGGTATGTGGGATAGGATGGCCAGTTGTATTAGAGAATAAGCTAGAGATGTACTAGGGGTCTCGAGAGGTAGGTATGGCGGGCATCAAAGGGACTGGTGGTGGAATGGAGAAGTCCAAGGGAAGGTGGAGGCAAAAAAGGTGGTGTATGAGAATGTTATAGATAGCAAGGATGATGAGCAGAGGCGGACGAACAGGGAATGATATAAGATGGCAAGAAAGGAGGCGAAGTTGGCAGTTTTAGCGGCAAAGACGACAACTTTTGAATGCTTATATGCTGAACTAGAGGACAAAGACGGTTATAAGAAGTTATTCAGGCTTGCCAAGGCAAGGTAGATGAGGACACGTGACCTAGATCAAGTAAATTGCATCAAAGACGAGTATGGAAAAGTATTGGTGGAGGAAGCTCTCATTAGGAAGAGGTGGCAGTTGTACTTCCATAAACTCTTGAATGAAGAGAGAGACAGAGACATTGTGTTGGGAGATTTGGAATATTCCGAGAGGCGTCGCACATTTTGGTATTGTAGGAGTATTAAGATTGAATAGGTTAAGAGTGTTGTTTGTAGGATATACAGGGGAAGGGCGACCATACTTGACGAGATTTTTGGGGAATTTTGGAGAAGTGCAGGCAGGGCAGGTTTGGAATGGCTGGCTAGGTTGTTTAATGTCATTTTTAAGACGGCGAAGACGCCAAATGAATGGAGGTATATTACAATGATTCCTTTGTACAAGAACAAATGCGATATCCAAAGTTGCAACAACTATAGAGGTATCAAGCTGCTAAGTCATACTATGAAAGTGTGAAAAAAATGGTGGAGAAGAGGGTGAGGAGAGGCGTGTCTATTTCAGAGAATTAATTCAATTTCATGTCGGGGTGCTCAACCACAGAAACCATTCATCTTTTAAGTAGATTGGTGGAGCAGTATAGGGATAGGAATACAGACTTTCACATAGTATTCATCGACCTGGAAAGGGCTTACGACAAAGTGCCAATGGAGGTTCTATGGAGATGTCTGGAGGTTAGAGGGGTACTTGTGGCATACATTATGGCGATAAAGGAATTGTATGGTGGAGCCAAGACCAGAGTAAGGACAGTGGTAAGAGACTCAGAGCACTTCTCAGTTATGATGGGGTTGCACTAGGGATCAGCCATTAGCCCATTTTTATTTGCCTTAGTGATGGATTAATTGATGCGGAAATTTCAAGGTGAGGTGTTATGGTGTATGTTATTCATGGATGACATAGTCCTGATTGATGAGACACGCAACGAGGTTAACTCTTAGCTGGAGGATTAGAGACAAACTCTGGAGTCTAAAGGGTTTAAGTTGAGTAGGACCAAAATAGAATACTTGGAGTGCAAGTTCAATGACGTACTACGTGAGGCTGATATAGTAGTCGGGCTTGGTACACAGTCTATCTAAAAGAAAGACAGTTTCAAGTATCTTGGGTTTATTATTCAAGTAAATGGGGAAATTAATGATGATGTCATACATCGTATTGGTGTAGGGTGGATGAAATGGAGGCTTGTGTTTGAAGTGTTGTGTGATAAGAAGGTGCCACTAAAACTTAAAGGCAAGTTCTACAAAGTGGTGGTTAGACCGACCATGTTGTATGGGATGAAGTGTTGGCCAGTTAAGACCTCTCATGTACGGAAGATAAAATCTGCAAAAAATGAGGATTCTATGATAGATGTGTGGACACACTAGGAGAGATATGAGTAGGAATGAGGATATTCGGGATAAGGTGGGAGTGGCCAATATGTGGGAAGAAAGACTGAGATGGTTTGGTCATGTGAAGAGGAGAGACACGGATTCCCCAGTGTGGATATATGAGTGGTTGGCTATGGATGGGTTCAAGAAAGGTAGAGAAATACTAAAGAAGTATTAGGGAGAGGTGATTATATAGGACATGGCGTAGTTCCAACTTACAAAGGATATGATCTTAGATAGGAGGTTATAAAGGACACACATTAGGGTAGAAGTCTAGTAATAGTCCCATTTATCCGTTTATACTAGTAGTCGCAGTATGGCACTATAGTTTCTTGTCCTTTGATCTCTGCTATTATTTGTTATTTCTTGTACTTTGATAACTTGTTGCTCTATGGTAGCTACCGCTCCTTTCTTTTCCATAATGCTTATTGACTGTCGTTATTTTCATTTTCATATTGCTTTGAATTGCTTATCCTTCTCTGACCTTTTTTTTATGTTTTCTCTTGAGTTAGGGGTCTTTCGAAAATAACCTCCCTATCTTAGGGGTAAGTTTTGTGTATAATCTACCCTCCAGACCCCATATTATGTGATTTTACTAGGTATGTTGTTGTTGTTGTATCTTTAATCATCCGAATCATATGCTCGATCCGCATATTTATCTGAGGGTAGGGCTAACTGGAGTGCCCTAAAGTATTTGTGATCCACTTTTTAAACTTAGTCATAAATTAAGTACACCTTTTAGAAGGCGTACAATCCAAGAAACTAAGGAGATGAACCATAATCTCAATTATACTATCTCGTGTAGTCCTCAGTCGCTTCGATAGTTCTGATTGGCTAAAAGTGAACTGGCTAGTTGGCTTCAGGTGCGCAATATTTTACCTTCCAACCATTACCATGCTAGTTATAAATCATGTGGGGTTCCTTTTTCGTGTTGTCCCACTAATACATCCCTTCAGCATCGCAGTATTGCTTAGTACATCTTTTTTTAATACTAGTGTAGTGATCAGAGGGGCTTATGGGTAGTCTTGTTTCATAGTTTTCGTTAGGTTAGGAGTAAATAATGATTGAAGTACTTAAGGATCCTCTTTTTATCGTTAGGCTCAAGGATTGTGGTTTCTTGTTGCGGATATACCCTCTAAATTTGCACAGATAGAATCTTTATCCTGTCGTTTCTTATCCTCCTCTACGATGGACAACTTCATTGAGTTCTACATCTTAAAAGCTCCATCCTCTAAATTCTTTCATCGATTTCCTCTTGACTTATTCATATACTCCTTAGACTACCTCCCTCTGTTTAGCTTCCACACTAATCAATATATGGCGGTTACATTGTTGGTTGATGAACTACCATACTTAACTTCAGTGATATCAGACTATCGGTACATAGGACCCTTAAGAATACTTAAACCCTTACTCCTTTTGTAAATTTGACCTCGTTCAACGATCATTACATTTGAACTCTTTAGGACCGACAATGTCTCAGCCACGATTACTCCACAGATAATACCATTGAAATTCTCATTCAGGAACTGGAAGAAAACTTCCTCGTATTTTCTCATTATTCATAGTTATAGGCGACTTTATTTCCTTACTTTCATTTACACTTGCCTCTTGCCTCTTGCATTCGCTTACTCGTCGTACGTTATTCATTCTGAAATAGTCTAGCATATAGCCTCCAACATTATTGTTGTTTTCTTATTTGTGATGATGTTTATCTCTTATAAGTTCAACTAGACTCTCAAAGGTTTAACACTATACGACATTACCTAGTTACCTCTAAACTCGGTCAGTGTACTTAGATCCGAACTTCCTCCCTAGCCTTATGGTTAAGATCTTTTGCTAATGGTATTTAGAAGGAGATTTCCTTAACTATTTTGAGTTGTAGGCTCACAGCCCATCTGTTTATTCAATTTTTATAGGCTCACATATATCTTTACTTGCTCAACATTCCATTTTTCCTTGTCGGGTTACCACTCCTGAACGTTCCTTTCTGACACCTTTCTGACATTCTTCATCTTATGGCCCCCTTCCTCCTAGATATTTATATGAGTATCTTGAGCTCTACCAACCGTTATTTCTATCTAGATACTTTTTGCAAGTCATTGCACATTACAATCCAATTTGTAGCGTTATATGGTCTGATGACTTTTCTTAAATCTCTTTGTCTTGACACCATCAACTCATTCCTCACCCAATTACTTAACCGTCTTACTTTTACCTTTCTAATTCATGTTATCTGGGGGGTTCTTGTCTTTGATATACTTCTCGTACCGACTTGTCTTACTATAGATTCTTACATTGCCTTGGCACAACCACATCTTAACAGGACCTATATAATCGTAACTTCATTCATTTTTACCCCTTTGCTCAAAATATGCCTTGGCACCACCACATCTTGCCTTTGCTCAAAATATGACTCTTTTTGCTCAAAATTTGGGATTTTCCACTGTCCGAGACTTGTTTTGCATTGAAGTATGGGGTTCTTTATATAGAATCCCAAAAACCCCAAGATTGCTTTGTCAATCGACTTGGGAAAATGGATTTTCAAGAATTTTGATTTAAATTCTTGAAGAATAATTGACTCACTAATGAATACTCGTGTACGAAGTGATAATCGGATAAAACTCATTAAGAATTTGTATAGGTTTACAAAGAAAAGCAAAAATGAGGGGGGGGGGGGTAAGATCTTACCTCGCTGGTAGTGCCACGATAGAGGGGAGAGAAGGTAAGAACATTAATTGTAGAAATGGGCGTCCAACTACTGCAAAAGCAACGCGCCTTTGAAATTTTGTCAATTTTGACAAGTATGAGGTGAGAGAAAGAATGGGAAGCATAGAGGCGGATAGGGTTTTAACCCTTAGCCGTTGTTTGAAGAGTAAAGGATATAAGGTGTAATGCCTCTTTTAAGTCGTGATTGGGTCGGGTCGGGTCTTTTTTGGACTGGGCCTGGCCGGAAATAAAAGAGCTAAGACCCAAATTGAAAATAAATAAAAGGGATATATTTTGCAAATGTGGGATATATTTTGCAAATATGGCTACGCAAATATTTAGAATTTGGCCACTTTGATCAAATGTGGCCAAATTGACCACAAACAATTAATTGAGGCTAGAATAAAAATGAGTAGTTTAAAGGAAAACCATAAAATATAAAAGTCTTTAAAGAATTGAAATTAAATTAAAAATAAAATTGAGATGCTATTTGACACTCTTTTTAATTAATCAATTTCCTAATTTTTACGGAGTAAAATATTAATCAATTAAAAGACAATTAATTAGATAATTGTCCTCATTAATTTATAAAGTTGACAAATATATAGTTCAAAATATATGAAAATATGCTAATGATATACAATAATATACTTGGTGATATTTTGCCAAATACGATGGAAAATGTCACCGAGATAATTTTCTAAAATCATTTTCGACTTGTGAAGTGCATATTTCACTCCGTTCATGAATCGGGAACTTTGAATAATTAAATAAAAGTATTAGAGGGTAAAAAATAGGTGTCAACAACTAGATTAAACAATTATAGTAATTTATCCAAGAGTTCGTCAAATTTGAGTGTATTGTCTAAAATCGAAATTGTAAACTAAAACTAAAAAGATTTGAGATTATCATAAAGAAGAGATATTTGTAATGACCCGTCTGATCGTTTTTGGCCTAAAGCCCTTACTTGACTATTTTACCCTTCCCGTAAACTCTTTGTGAGGTTTGTGATGCGCAGGGATGGGTGGTGCGGAGCTTGAGTTTCATTTATGTGATTTTCGGATGGAAAACCCAAATTTAGATCTTAGAGTTGGTTAGTTTGACTCACAGTTGACTTTCAAGTATATGGGTTCGTTTCCGAGTTTTATTACTTTCGATAGTTCTAAAGGGTCATTTGTGACTTGGTTGAGTCATATGTTCGCTTCTCGAGGCACCCAAATATATTTTGTGGCCTTATTTGTGAGTTTATGAAATTTGGTGGTTTGGGCGATTCTTTAGAAAAGTATGTATTAGCTCGATTATATGGAAAATCCAAGGGCACGCGCGAGTTTGTAGAACCTTTTACCTTGGGGTAGCATGTTTGGATTGTGTCTGGGGGGTCTCGGGAGTATTTTGGGTGTTTAGTGGGAGTTTGAGTGGAATTCCTTATTGTTGGTGTCTGGTGTTCGCACCAGCGGATGGTTGTTCACCCCTATGTGTCTGCATCTGCGAAGGTTGGTGCGAGTTATGAGAATCTGTGAGTTTCCCGCCCCTGCGGATAATTTCTCACGGAGGCGAATGTGCGTCTACAGATTTGGTTTTGCTTCTGCGTTGAGGCGGGTGTCCAGTGACTGCGTCATCGAGCTTCTTTTCCGCTGGAGCGTGACAGCGCCTGCGGAGTCGATTCTGCAGGAGTGAAAATGTTATAGCAGAAAGTCTCTTAAATGCCTTAGGTCGAATCACTTTTTCCAAAACCTCATATCTCGGTTCTTGAGCTTGTGGAGGGGAGATTTTCTTGGGGAACTCTTTTGGATCATCTTCTAAGGTATAATTTCACCACTTATGATTATTGATGCCTTTTTAAATACTAGTTTGGACCTTATTTGTGGAAGAAGGATTGTAGGGCCCCATGGAAGATTAAGAGAGCTAAACCTTTGGTTTGTGGTTGAAATATGGATTAGATGATCCACCTAGTTTCTCTCTCATTATCTGCTCATCTTCTTCAAACCGAGGAAAGAAATTGAAGTCATATGCATGAGAGTTAAAATCTCATTCTCTTTCTTCGTTAAATACCACATCTCGACTAATCACACTTTTCTTATTGTCTGGATTGTACAACTTGTAGCCCTTCGAATTAGCATCATAGCCGATGAAGATAAAGCTCTCAATTTTATCATCAAGCTTCGTTCTTATCTCGTCTGGTACATGAACATGGGCTATACTTCCAAAGGTTCTCAGGTGGGAAATGCCACGCTTTCTTCCACTCCATGCCTCTTGCGGTGTCTTTCCCCATACACTTCTTGTTGGAGATCGATTTGACAAGTAGACTGCACACGTTACTGCTTCAGCCCAAACTCCTTGGGAAGTTTCTTGCTTTTTAGCATGCTTCGTGCCGTGTCAAGGATTGTTCTATTCTTTCTTTCTACCACGCCATTTTACTGGGGGGATCTAGGAATTGTCATTGGTCGACGAATCCATTTGCTTCACAGAACTCTTGAAACTCCCTAGAAGTAAATTCTCCACCTCGGTCAGATCTCATGGCTTTGATCTTTCTATCGCTTTCTCTCTCCACTATAGCTTTGAACTTCTTAAAAACTTTGAAAACTTCTGACTTCTGTTTTAAGAAATATACCCATGTTTTTCTTGAAAAATCATCAATGAAGAGAAGAAAATAGTTATTGTTACCGAGAGAGCTAGGCTTGATCGGACCACACACGTTAGTATGGATGAGCTCGAGTGGCTTCTTAGCTCTTGACTCTGACTCTTTTGGAAAGCTTTTCCTGAATTGCTTCCCGACTAGACACCCTTCACAAAGCTGATCAGTATGGTCCCTTCTTAGATAGCAGCTCTAGACCTCCAAAATTGAGATGCTCAAATCGAAGATGCTAAAGCCACGATGCACTCTCTGGAAAACTTTCAGGCACTTTGTAACATCGTTTTGTATGTTGATTAGGAACATTCTATTCTTTGACATTGGCACTTTAACAATGAAATTATTCTTATCATCTTTTATAGAATGATTATAATCCTTCATATGAATATCATAACCTTTCTCTAACAGTTGTCCTAAACTCAAGATGTTACTTTTCATATTGGGCACATAGTAGACATTGGAAATAAACTGATGTCTCCCATCTTTCAAACAGAAAATGATGTTATCTCTCCCTTTCACTGCTATTGTAGAATTATCTCCAAATGAAATATTTCCGCTTATTGACTCGTCTAGCTCCACGAACATGTATTTCTTTCCACACATGTGATTGCTTGCATCACTGTCAAGGTACAGAGAATTTGCTTGGCCACCATCATTTTCCTTTCGTGCTAGAAGAAGAGTTTCTTTACTATCTGTTTTCTCTTCCATGTAGTTGGCCTTCTCCTCAATTTTGTTGTTGGGAGCTCTACATTCTGAAGCATAATGCCCAAACTTCTAACAATTATAACATCAAACTTGAGATTTGTCATTCCTTGAGTTCAGATTGATTCTTCCACGACCTCATGTTGAGCTTTCTCCTTTCTCATAGTTGTTGTTGGAATTGTTGTTGTTGTAATTCCAACCTCGTCCACGACCGTGACTTCCACCTCGTCTATGGTCTCTACCTCTGCCTCGGCCACGTTGGTTTCTATTATTGTCTTGGCTTTCATGCATATCCTTGAGTTGCAGCTTGAGGAGTTGCTCAGTAAACCCTTGCTTCTTCTTATGCTTCTCTTCGTATGCTTGCAATAATCTTTGGAGTTGCTCGATCGTCATTTCTTCCAAGTCTTTAGTTTCTTCAATCGTCACAACGATGTGCTCAAATTTGGGATCCAATGAACGGAGTATCTTCTCTATTATCCTCACATCTTCTAACTTTTTATCATTTCTTTTTAATTGATTAGAAACAGCTACTACTCTTGAGAAATAATCCGAAATAGACTCATATACTTTCATGTGTGAGGATTCGAATTCACTTCTTAATGTTTGGAGACGGACCTTCTTCACTTGCTCGGATCCTTTGTAAGAGGTTTTTAGCTTCTCCCACGCTTCCTTGGTAGAGCTTGCACTCAAAATCTTTTCAAAGTCATCATCATCTAATGCTTGGTAGATGAGGTAGAGAGCCTTCTTGTCTCTCTTTCTTGAATCCTTCGAAGTTGTCTTTTGATCTGGTGTAAGAGCAACAAAAACATCATTATCCGCATGCTCGTTATAGCATTTCTCTATGATATCCCATATTTTGTGATCTAAGAAGTGCTTTCATTTTGATACTCCAATTGTCGTAGTTGTTGTTGTTGAGTGTCGAGACTTAGAATGGTGCCATACCATTTGCCATATCTCTCAATATAATGAGAATTTTCAAAATCCGATTGCGCGGATGAATCCGAAACGCCGAAAGACCTTGGGAGGGACCTGGTCAAACTTTCAGTTTTCGATCAACGGTCAAAGTCAACCCTAACCTGATCAATGGTCAACGACTTTGATGGCTCAGTCAACTCGGCTTGGATGGCTCGGTCAAGCGGCTTGGTCAACAGGCTTACGGCTTGTTAACTCGGCTCTAACTCGGCTGACTCGGCTCAACTCGGTGAGTCAATTCGGTTTTCTGACAGCACTCTTCTGGTGGCGCGTCTGAACTCCGATCGGGGAGATTCTGGCAGCGGCGAATTCCTATCGTCGAAACCTTCGATTTGATATGCAATAATGTATACTTTTCAACTGGCTCTGATACCACTTTGTTGGAAATGAAACACTCTCACAAGTAACTTTTATTCAAACTCAAACAAATATCACAAGAGCACTCTCACTCAACAACAAGATACTACAACTCACTCTTATAAGACTATATCTTTTCACTCACTTAGACACTCTTAATTTTCTTGATACCTAAACTAAAATGGGAATGAGTATTTATACTACTTAAGAACAATCCTACACCACACAAATAAACTAATCAAAAATTACAATAACTATACACCTCATTTTTCTCCATCATTCTAACAATATTTTAAATTACCAAATGATTCACATACATAATTATCACACCCTAGAAAATTTTAGGTAAAAGGCTTATAGTTTTGGACCTTGATTATGAATTTGGACTCCAATTTTATTAGGTTTGGATTTAGGCTCCCATAATGGATCAAGTTTATAATCCAACATATACATGATCCTAATGATGCCACCACGGGAGGCTCTCTGGCAAGTTGTGTATCACTTTACTTACTGCGTCATCGCCCTTCAGCTTGACATTTTAGGTTGACATTCATCAATTCCGTAGGCCCTGGCCTATTACTCTTTCTTTTAGTCGGTAATGCATTACTTTAACTTTACTCGAAGATTAATTACCTCACCCGTCCTTTCTTTTTTTCTCTTCATGGGTGTAAGATAGATATTGATCTCCAAACCACAATTTTAAATGGAGAAGCCAGATATATGACCCCGGGGGCTCTAATTGAAGCTTTCCAATTTTATTTGGTTTCATAGAATTTAAGCAGGTGTATCCTCAAACAGTTGTAAACTGAAAAGCTGATGCAACCCTAGAAAAGTTATGGCCCTTTGCTTATACAGTTTTTAGGGTATTTCTCTACAATGTATCGTTCTCCAGGGGATAGTTAAAAGTACTTATTTGTGATCTGTAGTTGACATCATATCTTATGGAAAAAGCCACAGGTTATAACCTTATTCATGTCTGACTTGTTTTTTTCCTGCCTGGCTTTTCCTGAGCCGAGGGTTTCGCGGAAACAGCCGCTCTAACTACTAAGATAGAGGTAAGGTCTGTATACTTTATCCTCCCCAGACCCCACGTTGTGGGACTTCACTGGATATGTTATTATTGTTGTTACTTTTTATCTCTGTACTATTTTGGTAGGAATACGTTTCTTGTTAATGCGTCTAGTTAATGTTATTTATCATTCAGGTTGGCAGCATATGGCCTTGCTGAATTTCAAATTCAAGGAGATGGGATGGCATAGAGTTTAAGAAAGAAAGATTTTTAAAACTTGTGATCTATAACAAACTATAGACATTTTTGTGGCTATAAATCATCTCATTACAAGTAAAAAGTGTCTGCTCCGTCCTTTGACGAAATGGATGTTGTAGGAGAGGTTGGAAAGGAGGGACTTCAAAGGTCTAAAGTTAAATTGTTTTTAAATAAGTATGACATTCTTTTCGGGATAGACAAAAAAGGAAAGCATGACATGTAAATTGGGACAAATGGGAGTAATAATTAAGAAATGTTAATGATTAGGAAGAGTATATTATATACTCCCTCCGTCTCAATTTATATGATGTTGTTTGACTTGACACGAAATTTAAGAAATAAAAAAAAACTTTTGAATCTTATGGTCTAAAACAAATCAAAGATATTGTGTGGTTATGGATCATCTTATTAAGCGTAAAAGGTAAATTTTAAAGTTTAATTGTTGTCAAATAAGAAAACGTGTCATTTTTTTTGGGACTGATTAAAAAGGAAAGTGTGTCACATAAATTGGGACATAGGGAGTGCTTGTTATGAGAAAATCAGTTGCTGATTTAAATTAGAAACTTAAACTTGTATTATTCTATTTGAACTAGAGATTTGAAATGGCTTTTGAACTTGATTAACATGGTTTTTCCTTAATATAAATTCCACTCGGTTACCAGGTTTTCAATTCCTTTGACCAAATTATTTATTTTGTAATCCTAGTTATTTATTCCTTACATTCCACATACAATTTTATATATTTTTTTTCATCTACGCCTCTTCACTAAAAGACATGATGTAGTTGCACTTTGCACCAAGACCTAGCAAAGACGTAGCGCTTTTTTGCTCCTTTCACCTTTTGACATTATTCACGCTTTTCTCCTTTGATAACACTCATCAGCTTGAGGATATCATCAATGAGGTCTGAAAAGTCATAAAAATCAACTCATAATTCACTTTCAATCCCAAAGAACAGGATTTCAACCTTTGCCGAACTATGAATAGGTACCTGTTTGGGACAATGTCAACCCTATTAAATCCAGATTTAGCCACTACTTTATATCATTGTCTTACCGCAGTGCACGTACCTGTTTGGTTTTCGACATTCCTTCTAGTATAAGAACCAACTTTTCTTCCTCTCGAGTATAACACATGAATATTTAATTTTAGAAGTATAAGTTCAGATTGGTGAAATTGTTGATACTCTATTGTACTTTATAAAGCAGTACGGGAAGTAAATAACTATTAGAAGTATTCGAAAGGATAAACAAATATTCAATATTCAGAAATTGAATCTTGTTGAACAAATATGCCAATCTTCAAAACTGCTGCAAGCTTGTTGTGTCTTGAATCTTGATAACCTGAAATCAAGAAACAACTAAATCTGGATGGTTACAACGTTGTGTGTTGAGTCGAGTGATAGCCCTCTGTCCTTAAGACAAGATTGCCCCGTATATATGCTTTTACGTTAGCGGGCAATAGTCTCCCAAGATAAAACAACACTTTAATCTCAACGCTACAAAGCCAAAAGGTTGAGCCTGACGAAGAAAACAAATATGAATCGACTTGCTGAAGATACGGAAAAGGAAGGAAGAGTTTTTGTCTACTCTTCTCTTTTGTCTCTGTGTATATAGTATGTCTCTGTTGTGCATATCTTATGTATATGTGAGGATTTGCTCACTGTTTTTCAACACAATTTTGCTCACTGTTTTGTAGTCTGTTTGTGCTATTTTCGTGACTGTTTTTGTGCTGAAAAACAGTGACTGTTTTATTCTGAAAAATAGTGTATATTGCTGTTTTTCTATCTGTTATGCAGTCACAAATTAAGCCAACAACATCTCAATATATATCATGGAAGAGGGCAGCCCAACAACCACAAATAAGGCTGTAATGGCCATTAAGTGAGGGTTGTTAATGACATTAGAGAGGCTGATTTATGGTCATGAATGAGGCTGCTCAACTGCCCAAGTAATGGGTTGTTAATGGAGGAGTTAATCAGATAAGTAATGGCTGGTTAATGCTCCAAAACACAATCCAACGGTAGGCAGAAAGTTTTCTGCCTTCCGTCACCACAGCCCACAGCCCACGACCCACGACTCGTAGCCCGAGCCCGAGCCCGAGACTGGATCGGACGGGATGGGCGGCCGGCGGCGGCGCGCATGTGGGCTTAGCCTTGAACCTAAGCACATCTAGGTCCTCCCTCCTTTAAACACATGGGATACCCCTTGGGGTCCCAAACCCTTTACCAATTAGAGACTTATATAGAGAGCAATTCTTCATATTCCCACCGATGTGGTAGATTTTTCCCACACCACATTTTCATGCCTCAAACACCTTACTTCGTGGACCAATATCTCTTTCATTTCTCAACGAAATTGGACGATTCTTGGCCCTACGCAGGAGGCTGCAGGGCATTTAGGATTGTTTTCTATTCTTTCATCTCTTAGATCGTGCAATAGAACTATGTTATTAGGATAATCCCTTTCTGACGACTTACTATGTTTATAACTATGCCTCCGAAGAAGGCGATAGCAGCCCCGAAGGGCAAGCCTACAGCGGGAGATACTAGTCGGATTCAGAGAGTTACCAGGTCCCGTACTCGTCTATGCCGGAGACTGTGCCCCAGTCGCGGCGAGCTCTGCTTCGTCGCCACCACCAGGGGCAACATCACCACTTTTCGAGGCCCAGCACCTGAGCCTCCAGCTCCTCCGCCGGGGGCAGAGGACAGAGACATGAGAGATGCAATTCAGCTGCTGACTAGATTGGTGGCAGGGCAGAATGAAAGACAGGGACCAGGAGTCGACCCTAGGTCTGACAGTTTGAGGGTTCGTGATTTCTTGAGTTGTAACCCTCCAGAGTTTTTCGGGTCTCAGCCCGAGGAGGACCCGCAGGAGTTTATCCGGCAGATGCAGCGTACCTTGAGGGTAATCAGGGCTTCAGAGAATGAGTCTATGGAGTTGGCTTCATATAGGATGCGGGATATAGCTACAAACTGGTATGATTCTTGGGAGTTGTCCAGGGGAGAGGATGTTCCTCCAGCTACATGGGATGAGCTTAGAGAGGCCGTCCTTGGTCACTTCTTGCCTCCAGAGATGAGGAGAGCTAGAGTGGACAGATTCTTACAGATGAGGCAGAGTGGAAGGACCATTCGTGAGTATAGCCTGGAGTTTGATTCATTGGCCAGATACGCACCCACTATTGTAGCAGATATGGCAGACAGGGTGCATCGCTTTGTGATGGGGCTGGACCATTATCTGATCGATGGTTGTATGGCGGTGGCTCTTCAGCCGGGTTTGGATATTGCTCGTATCCAAGCATACGCACAGGGGGTTGAGGACCGACATAGAGGGCGACAGCTAGACAGAGGTCATGACAGGGACCAGCATAAGAGGGCTAGGTCGGCAGCTTTTTCCGGTGAGTCTCGAGGCGACAGTTCCAGCAGCAGGTCAGACATTCATCTCAGTCAGCACATAGTGCTCCTCTACAGTCTACGGGTAGGAGGTTCGACCGTCCCGGGTATTCAGGAGCCGGCCAGAGCTTCAGGGCTTCGAGTTCTCAGCGGAATAGGGGCTCTAGTCAGTTGAGGCCACCTTATCCTCGGTGCTCTTAGTGTGGTAAGTTTCATATTGGGGAATGTCATTCGACCACAGGTGCTTTCTTCTCTTGCGGCCATCAGGGCCATATGATGAGAGAGTGTCCCAACATGGGTGGTTCAGGTGGAATGGCTCAGCCGACGGGGTCGGGTGCTGGTTCGTCATCATCTATAGCTATGCGCCCCACCGGGCAGGGTATTCAGACACCAGCAGGCCATGACAGAGGTCGTGGCAGAGTTTCTAGTTCCGGTGGTCCTTCGAACCACTAGTTTCTATCAGTTTTTTTATGTAATGTATATGCTTTGATGGATCCAGGTTCCACCTTGTCCTACATATCCCCTCTTGTTGCTAATAGAATAGGGATAGAACCTGAGCCGATAGAACCATTCGAGGTAGCTACACCGGTAGGAGATTCGGTTATAGCTGAGCGTGTGTATAAAAATTATTCAGTGGTGATATATAGCCATCATACCTTAGCAGATTTGATAGAGTTGGATATGGCCGACTTTGATGTCATTATGGGCATGGATTGGTTGGCTTCTTATTTTGCCAACGTTGATTTTAGAGAGAAGTTGGTTCGATTTCAGTTCCCAGGTGAGCCAGTTATAAAATGGAAAGGGAATGCGGCATCGCCGAGGGGTAAGTTTATTTCATACCTCAAGGCAAGGAAGATGGTCAGAAAAGGTTGTATCTATCATTTGGTTCGGGTGCATGACACAGAAGTGGAGGTACCTGCTCTTCAGTCAGTCCCGGTAGTTAATGAGTTTCCGGATGTATTCCCAGATGATCTTCCAGGACTTCCTCCAGAGCGGGAGATAGATTTCAGTATAGATGTATTGCCAGGTACCCAACCTATATCCATTCCTTCTTATAGAATGGCACCTGCAGAGCTGAAGGAGTTAAAGGAGCAGCTGGGAGACTTGTTGGAGAAAGGCTTTATTAGGCCGAGTACATCTCCATGGGGAGCACCAGTGTTATTTGTGAGAAAGAAAGATGGTTCGCTACGGATGTGTATTGATTATAGGCAGCTGAACAAGGTAACCATCAAGAACAGGTACCCCCTTCCCATGATTGACGCTTTATTTGACCAGTTGCAGGGTGCTAAGTGCTTTTCAAAGATAGACTTGCGGTCAGGTTATCATCAGGTGAGGGTAAAGGAGGCAGATATTCCAAAGACAACATTCAGAACCCGATATGGACATTATGAGTTTAGGGTGATGTCTTTTGGACTGACCAATGCTCCAGCAGTGTTTATGGATTTGATGAACAGGGTATTCAGGCCGTTCTTAGAAATGTTCGTCATTGTATTCATTGATTATATCTTGGTTTATTCCCGTTCAGAGCAGGAGCATGCAGACTATTTGAGGACGGTACTTAGGGTCCTCCAGCACCAGCAGTTGTATGCCAAGTTTTCCAAGTGTGAGTTCTGGTTGACTTCAGTGGAATTCTTGGGGCATATTATCGGGGCTGATGGTATACGGGTGGATACACAGAAGATTGAGGCGGTAAAGACTTAGCCCAGACCTACAACACCTACTGAGGTACGCAGTTTTCTGGGGCTAGCAGGGTATTACAGAAGGTTTGTGGAGAAGTTTTCTTCGATCTCAGCGCCTTTGACTAGGCTAACCTAGAAGGCAGCTAAGTTTCAGTGGACGGATGCTTGTGAGCACAGTTTCCAGTTGTTGAAGGATAAGTTGACTACGGCTCCAGTTCTGACTCTTCCCGAGGGACCGGATGGTTATGTCATCTATTGTGATGCTTCAGGTATTGGGCTAGGTTGTGTGTTGATGCATCATGGCAAAGTTATAGCTTATGCCTCCCGACAGCTCAGGAAGCATGAAAAGAATTATCCCACTCATGATTTGGAGCTAGCAGCGGTGATTCATGCCCTGAAGATTTGGAGACATTATTTGTATGGGATTCATGTTGATATTTATACAGATCACAAGAGTCTCCAATATATCTTTAAGCAGAAGGAGTTGAACCTACGACAGAGACGGTGGTTAGAGTTGCTAAAGGACTATGACGTTGATATCTTGTACCACCCGGGGAAAGCCAATGTTGTGGCAGATGCTCTTAACCGTAGATCCATGGGTAGCTTGACGGATGTGCAGTCAGACAGAAGGGAGATGGTTCGTGATATACATAAGCTAGCTAGTGTTGGAGTCCGGTTGGCGGATTCAGGAGATAGCGGGGTTCTTATTCGGGATGTTGCTGAGTCCTCTATCATGGAAGAGGTAAAGAAACGTCAGTATGAGGATCCTGTTCTGGCCCGGTATAGAGATGCAGCTCTCCGAAAGGGAAAGACTTTATTTGAGGTTACACCTGATGATGTGCTGAGGTATGAGGGCAGATTATGTGTACCTGATGTTGCAGGGCTACGACAGCAGGTTATGGGAGGGGCACACAATGCCCGTTATTCCATTCACCCAGGATCGACGAAGATGTACCATGACCTTAGATGCTTGTATTGGTGGGATGGCATGAAAAGAGACATCGCAGAATTTGCTGCCCAGTGCCCGAATTGTCAACAAGTTAAGGTTGAGCATCAGAAGCCTGGTGGATTATTATAGGAAATCGAGATCCCGACTTGGAAGTGGGAAGTGATCAATATGGACTTCATTACAGTCTTACCTTGCACTCAGCGGAAGTGTGATTCCATATGGGTTATCGTGGATAGGCTGAAGAAATAAGCCCATTTTCTTCCAGTTAGGACTACTTACTCAGCTGAAGACTATGCTAGGTTGTACATCAGGGAGATAGTGAGACTGCACGGGGTTCCCACATCTATTATATCAGACCGATGAGCTCAGTTTAATGCTAACTTCTGGAGATCATTCCAGAAGGGATTGGGGACACAGGTGAGTCTCAGCACAACATTTCACCCTCAGACGGACGGGCAGGCAGAGCGTACTATCTAGACATTAGAGGATATCCCGAGGGCCTGTATTATTGACTTCAGAGGTAGTTGGGATGACCATTTACCACTCATTGAGTTTGCTTATAATAACAACTACCATTCTAGCATCCAGATGGCACCGTATGAGGCTTTATATGGGAGGAAGTGCAGGTCACCTATTGGTTGGTTTGATGTAGGTGAGACTAAGTTGATCGGCCCAGACATGGTTCAGCAAGCTGTTGATAAGGTGAAACTCATTCAGGAGAGGTTATTAGTAGCACAAAGTCGACAGAAGTCATATGCTGATAATCGACGTCGACACTTAGAGTTTCAGGTTGATGATTAGGTGTTCCTAAAGGTGTCACCCATGAAGGGTGTGATGAGGTTTGGCAAGAAATGGAAGCTTAGCCCAAGGTACATCGGGCCTTACCAGGTCATTTTTAGGATAGGCAAGGTTGCCTATGAGTTGGATCTACCATCTGAATTGGAGGCGGTACATCCAGTCTTCCATGTATCTATGCTGCGTAAGTGTATTGGTGATCCTTCCAGAGTCTTCCCAGTAGATAATGTCCAGGTGACAGAGGGGCAGTCTTATGAGGAAAATCCCATAGCCATACTTGATCGCCAGGTCAGGAGATAACGGACGAAGGATGTGGCTTCCGTCAAGGTGTTGTGGCGAAACAACAATAGGGAGGAAATGACTTGGGAGGCAGAAGATGAAATGAAGAAGAAATATCCTTACTTGTTCCCTATGACTCCAGGTAATGTAATTTAACTCCTTATTTGATTCTGATAATTGGGAATTGTATATGAGTGATATATTGTGGCCCTGTGTGGCATCTGTTGGTTTACTGAATATATGCGGATAGGCATAGTTATAAAGGAGACTCTGCCGAAATTTTTCTAGCATAAGACTTATTATGAACATTCGAGGACGAATGTTTCTGAGGGGGGAAGAATGTTACACCTCGTAAGATTAAGACGATAATTAAGAACGTCATTAAGGAAGTAAGATTCGGATATTGAATATAAGGAACACTTACATATGTTAATACGGGAAATTAGTGTATAAGCGGATGTTATCCCGGAATAGTTTTTCTTTAGTGCTATACATGTGACGACGAGAATTAATCCTAGTAGTTGAATTTATTCCAATGGAATTATAGAATAGTATTGTATTATAAAATTATGACATTGAGGATACGAGGCTTTATGAAATTCTCGAGAATTAAAAGAGGTGGGTTTAAGATTTATTAATTGAAGAACTTGGGGGCCAAAGTGTAATATTAAAAATCCAATTTTTTTTCCTATTAACCTACATTCTTTCATCTTCTTCATTCAAAACATAAAACAAATTCTCCTCTCCTCCCCCATACCCCAGCCGAGAACCCCCCAACCCCATAGCCAAATTTGAGGTTTTTATCTTCTCTTCCTAGACTACATTTTTCACCAAAAATTAGAAGCAAAACAACATCAAAAATAGTGGCAAAAACAGCCACTGCTGGCCGAAACTCTAGCCCAGAAATTTTGAGATTTTGGATGAAATTTTGGAAGAAAAACGTGTAGGGATGATGGCTTAACATTGTAGAACACTTGCATGTCAATCGGAGTTGAAGAAGTGAGCAAAAAAGAGGAGAAAAATTACAAAACAGTGGGGATTTTCGGACAAGCAGTGGGCAGAAAATTGTGGACTGTTTTGGACGAAATTTGAGGTATAAAATTCTTCTTTCTATAATATAATTGGAATGCATGTTGTTAGAATTAAGGATATGACTTTGTGTTAAGGAAAAAATGGGATTTAAGCGTTGCATGTGACAATTTTGGGCTAGTTGCCGATTTGGGACAGATTTTGGTGTTATTGGATTCGTTGGTTATTGTTGTTATTATTGTCACTAATTGCATGATGAAATTGAAAGGAAACATTGATATTTAGTTGGAATTAGTTATATGGAAGTATTGAAATACGAAATTGGATTTTAGGAATTAAGATAAGAGTTATGGAATTATGACATGTTGTGGCCAAGAACTTGCATGAAATTGTTGGACATGTTGTGATGTATATGAACTGTTTTAGGGACTGTTTTGTGGTGTTATAATGCTGAAAATTTAGTTACCATTATGCATGTTTAAGTGTGGTAATTGCTAATGTAAGTCCTAAAGGAATAAAGGTGTAGAAAGGCTTCACATTCTACCCTCGTTATTGTTGGAACATGGACTGTTTTGTGAGTTGTTTTTAATGTGGATTAAGAGGCTAAATTTACATGAGAAGTGGGTGTGTAAATTCCCTTTATTGTTGTTTTGGTTGTGCCCTTAATTGGTGCTTGGTTATTGATGTTATTAGTCTCGTTTGGAAGTTGTGGAAACATGTATAAACGGGGGAAGTGCTACCCGAATTTTTATAGAATAAGAAGTCGTTATTCGATATAAAGTATGCTAGTAATCATAGAATTAACGAACGTATTACCATTATTATAGGTTGAAGTTCTATAACGAGGCATATTCTAATATTGGGTGGATTAGTTCGTCTAAAAGGTATGTGAAACCCTTACTTCTTTCTTTTGGCATGATTTAATGAAAGTACGGCGGACGAACTTGATTCTTATACAGTTTAATTCCTAAAGAGGATTGTTATGAGAAGTGCCTATGATTTTTCAGCAAAGAGTTTATTATGACATTATTATAATGATTTTATTGAGAGTCAAATGATAATTTTTACTTGCATATGGTTACTCATGATATCTACTCGTGCTAAGTGTTACTACTTCACCTCACTGAGTCCTGGGCCAGGTTACATTCGTGCACAGCCTTGCATTTTTCACCGAGACTGTCACTAGAGGGTCGGGTTAAGTAGGATGGATCCATAGATGAGATATGACTTTACCGAGTCCCAGCATGGGTCGGGTTACGATATGACTTCACTGAGTCTCAGTATGGGCCGGGTTATGATATGATTCCACCGAGTCCCGCACTAGTGGGCCGGGTTACGTTAGATATATATATATATATATATATATATATATATATATATATATATATATATATATATATGTATATGACAGCACTCATGTTTTCTTGACTTGACTCTCATTTTTATAAGGCACAAATTTCGACTTTTATTATTTATGGCGTAATTGGATTTGGATCCCGATTTTTATACCGATCTCCTGTTTTCTCGTTGGCCACTTATGACCTCTTTTACAAAGCATTTCATGTTTTACATACTCGGTACATTATTTCGTGCCGACCCCTTTCCTCGGGGGGCGCGTTTCATGCCCGCAGTACGGGTTTTCGCTTTGGTGAACCTCGGCCTAGGTTCCTACTCGGCGAGTTGGAAAGCTCCTTTGATTCGAGCTTTGTCATTTTGGGTACAGAACCCTATTATTTTGACTTTTGTATATTTAGGGGCACGACGGGGCCCTATCCCGTCATATGTCGTTATCCTTCTTGTAGAGGTCTGTAGACAGTTGTGGGTTGTACTTATGTAAGGGTCATAACTCTGTTTTGGTCAGTCATGCTATTGTACTCTGTGTTGGGGTGTCCCCGTGTATATATGATATTATCTAGTGGCAGCCTTATCGGCTTGCCTATTGTATTGTGTTGGCTAGTTGTGACTCCTCAGGAGGCAGGTACATTCGGGGGTAAAGGCAGCCTTGTCGGCTTGCCTGCCCTGGCATATGTTGTTATTGCAGCGTTATGCTGCCGAATTTCAGACTCATTAAGTGTTAATTGGATTATGTGTGACAGGTTAGTATAATGACGTCATTAGGGCGATTAGTCGCGGCCCGTCGGGTCGGGTCGTGACAATAATGTTAGTGCCAAGTATCGTCAAATTTCATTAAGAAATGAAAGAGATATTGGTACACAAAGTAAGGTGTTTGAGACATGAAAAGATGGAGGGTCTCCAAAAATGACAAATCTCCATCATTGGTAAAAGTAGGAGAGTTTATGCAATATATAAACTCTAAATTTGAGTAAGGGTTTGGGACTCCAAGGGTAACCTATGTGTTTAGAAGAGAGAGGACCTAGGTGAGCTTGGGTTCGGGGCTAAGCCCCACACGCGCGCCGCCGCCCGCCCTTCCCGTCCAGTCCGGTCCAGGATCGGGTTTGGGTCATGGGTCGTGGGCAGTTGGGCTCTTCCGGAATTTTCTTTTTAGTTCCTGAAATATTAACTATTTATATTTTGGTCCCTGAAGTTTAATGGTTCTTGAAGACACCAATAGTCATGACTGTTCAAGAGAACAGATACCAACAGACATGATTTTTTGCCTCCCTATGACTGTTTGTCTTCCTTTTCCACTCTTATAAATTGAATGTTTCTTTTCAATTCTTAATGACAGAGGACAGAAAAAGAGCACGAATCAGGGAATATAGAACACACAACAATTTACTCAAAGTTTTCCTTTATGTTATAATCGACACACAGAAGCAGAAAATGAGAAGTCTGTTCTAATTTGTTCCAGAAACAAAAAGCAGAAGTCCTTCTTCAGCAATATGTTCTTATTTATTTTCTTCGCTAGAATCAACTGTATTTGCTTTGTACAATTGATTAGTTGTTGTTTCATCTTGGGAGACTATTGTCCAATACCGTAAAAGCATTTATACGCGGTAATTTTGTCTTAAAGACAGAGAGCCATCTCTTAACTCAGCGTTCTCTTTGTTTAACCTTTCGAATACACTTTACCCCATTTTTTACCTACAATTTTAAGACAAAAACTTACAAATTTAGAATGGGCATTACATCTAATATGTAAGAACTTATTTCCTAATATTACTCTTCTTTGGTCTTCAATCCTTACTTTCAAATGTTCAATGGTAACATAATAGCAGTTACATTATGAAAATCAATGTGAATTAAGTTCTCAATCTAACAAACATGCCTCAATTCCCTTAGCAATTGTTTCACCTTTGTAATTTGGAGTTTGAAAAAGTTAAGATTTTTTCTTGTAAATTTCATCCATCATCAATCTAGTGAGCAAGTAATAAAAATATAAGTCAAATTTGCAATGATGTCCGTGTATCATTATTAAGATATACACGCTTAAGATTTTTAAGCTTTCTTTCTTCTCTTCATAAATTTTCAAACAGTGTGTTGCAACAGTCACACAAAGAGGTATATCAAAATTAGACAAAGCTTTATGCTTTTAATCTCATAAATCCCTCCCCCCCCCCCCCCCCCCAACAAATCTAAATGGTTGTTGTTGGTAATAACAAATTCAAAAATGGTGGTATATGTGGAGGGGGGGGGGGATGTAAAAGATTTCCCTTTAGATCTATTGACAAGAAGCAAACGACAATTGATCTTAAACCACCTTTTAAAGGAGGCACAAAAAACTGGTATAAAATTCTTCTGTTGAAATGGTGGTATATATTGTGGATGGCCATTGTTGAATTTGTTATTATTGATGAGAAGACGTTTGGAATGGTTTAGGGGGAAGGACTTAAGAGATTAATTAGCTAAAGCATTGCCTAGTTTTGATTTATCTTTTTATGCGACTTTCGAACGACACTTTTGAAAATTTTAAAAAAAACTTATCAAGAACCAGCATATATGTCTTTCTAGTGATACATGGACATCATTCTAAAACTTGACTTATATGGTTGTCAGTACTCATTGAATTGATGGTTAATGTAATTTACAAAAGAAAATTATTACTATCTTTTTCGGAACTCCAGGTAACAAGGGTGAGGCAGTTGCTAAGGAAATTAAAGCATGTTTGCTATATTTTGAGGAAATGAGAACTTACTCACATTGACTTTGGATTGTGAAACTGTTAATAATGTTGTCATTAAGCATTTGAAAGTAAGAATTGAGGATTAGGAAGGAGTAATCTTGGGAAATGAATTCCTACATGTTAGATGTAATCCACATATTCTGAATGTGATTGTAAAAGATGGGTTTGATGAACAAATTGAGTCAATTTCAAGTGTAAAGAATATTGTAAAATATGTCAAGTCATCTCCCCGGATATTTACTTGTTTTAAGTCATTTGTTGAGAAGACCAAGAAAGACATTCGTGGTACTTTAAGTCTAGATGTTGAGACGAGGTGGAACTCTATATATACAATGCAAAATTTGAAAAGGATTTTTAAGAATGTATATTGAAGACGAGAAGTGTTGTATAGAAATTAGTGGAATGGTTGGGCACCCATCTTGGGTGATTGGAAGAATCTGAAAGTTTTTATAAAGTTCATTAGCATTTTACATTGAAAATTTCATGAGGTTCTATGTTAGTTCTAATTCTTTCTTTCATAAGTTTTTTAACCTTCATAAAGTTATTCTTGAAGTGATGACCTTGTCTTGTGTGATATGGCTGGAAGGATGAAAAGTAAGTCTGATAAATATTGGGGTAAGTGTGAATATATGAACATGTTATTATTTGTTATTGTTGTGTTTGATCTTCGATATAAGATTAAGTATGTGAAGTTTATTATCAAATCTTATAATGAAATCAAATCAAGTGATAAGTGTTTTGATTCGCTTGTATAATTACTACAATGATTTTTTATCTGAGATTTCTTATGAGTATTGAAGATAACATTAAGATGATGGACAAAATTTGTGACATGTGGCAATCTCAATGGGAGAAACATTTGGAAGACGAGGGAAATGGAAAAAAGAACGTCTGATATTGAGAAATACTTGATGAATGAGATGATCTAGGCATCTTGGCTCACTGAAAAGTTTGAACTACTCCCTGTGTCCCAAATTATGTGTCACCAATTCCTTTTTTGTCTGTCCCATAAAAAATGTCACATTTCTATATTTAGAATAATTTAACTTTATGAAATGATTTACAGCCACACATTTATATAAGATTTGTTATGGACCACACATAAGACGTCACACACCCAAAGGATGAGAGTGGCGGAGATGAGAATGCTGAGATGGATGTGTGGGCATACAAGGAGGATATGATTAGAAATGACGATATCCGGGGCAGAGTGGGAGTGGCATCGGTGGAGGATAAGATGCGGGAAGCGAGGTTGAGATGGTTTGGACATGTAAGGATGAGAGACACAAATGCCCCAGTGCGGAGGTATGAGAAGTTGGTTATGGACGGGTTCAGGAGGGGTAGAGGTAGGCCGAAGAAATATTTGGGAGAAGTGATTAGACAGGATATGGAGCAGGCGAGACTGACTGAGAACATGATCTTAGATAGGGGGTTGTGGAGGTCACAGATTAGGGTAGGTGAGTAGTAGGTAGTCGATCGTAGTCCTACTTACGTTTACAAACTGGTAGGTGTAGTGTTATTACTGTAGGCATGCTTAGCATATCATACAAATAGGCGTAGTATCGCTCTATAGTCTTCTGTAGTTTTATTTCTTCTGCTATGCGTTCTTTAATGTACTTGATTTATCTCATTTATCTAGGTAGTTACTGCTTCTTTTTAGGATGCGCTACTATGGCGTATTCACGTTTGCTATCAGCATTTTCTTACTGCTTTAAATTTTTTACCAGGTCTGACTTGTTTTCTCTATCTTGCTTGTCCTAAGCCGAGGGTCTCTCAGAAATAGCCGCTCTACCTACCAAGGTAGAGGTAAGATCTGTGTACACTCTACCTTCCCCAGACCCCATGTTGTGGGACTTCACTGGGTATGTTGTTGTTGTATGGACCACACATTTCAAAAGTCTTCATTTCTTTCTTAAATTCTTTGCCAAGTTAAATGGTATCACATAAATTGAGAAGAGGGAGTCATAGATATTCAATTGTCTCAAAAATGGCAAGAGTGTACTATCTATTACTATTGTTTCATTTGAGTAGACTTTTAGTACCGGAGGTCGAATTCTTCACTCTTATTAAAGTTTTGTGTCGACAAAGACGGTAGAAGTTCTTATTTACAATCAGCGATGGATACGGTCAACTTCAAAAGAATACAAGCTCCAAGACATTTTAGAGGATGTTAAAAAAATATTAAAAGTTGAAGTAGGTAATCTGACATATTCATTTTTGTCACTATTTTTTACTTTTATATTGGTTAACACCTAATATTTAAACTATTCTTTTTCTCTTCAGAATATCATGGTATGTCTTTGAGTATATATTTGTTAAGATGAAGAAAAGTATGTCTTAGTTTTTGAAGATTTGATAGATTTCATTCTGCACAAGTGTTTTGATGAACTTGGTTGAACAGTTCAAGCACTAGGTTAGCTTTATGTAGTATGGTTATGGTGCATGTCATAAATCAGATGCACAAGTATTTTGTAATGAGCCTATGATATGTTTATGACTATTTTACCTATTTGGGGTAATTAGTACTGAGAATGTTTTGTCTTTTCTTATTAAGTTTTGCATTAAGTAATTCAATTTTCTACTTTTAAGAAATTTGATTGAATTTGTTCAGGAATTATTATGCTTGTCAGTAACTGTGATTGAATTTGTGCAGGTATTACCTGGCATACGGTCTTGAAAAACGTTCATAGAAAATGAAATATCGCATATAGTGAACAAGGTTGTGACTAAGAATTCCTTTTAAGTGTTTTAGATTTATTCATCTCCTTTAAAAACATTCAATCATCATATTGTCAATCTTGACAATTGGAAGTGATCTACATAGGAGACGACCTTGTTCACTATATGAGGTCTACAATCTGTTATAATTAATGTGGAATTTGTGAAGAGTAAAACACAAAGATAGCAAAGGACCCATTGTGCTGATACCAACCAATTTGGAATTAAAGCTTAGCTTTGTTACACTTATATTAACCACGATGTAGTAGGAGTTTTAAAAGTTTGGTTAGAGATTGTGTGTAAGTGTAGGGATAAGTGTGGACTTTAAAGAACCTTTAGTTTTAGAGAACATGTAATTTGTCAAAAAAAAAAAAAAGACAACCACAATTCGAGATTGGAGCTTAGTGGGTTATTATAACAAAGATTTTCTATCTATCTTCCCTTCATGGTGAAAGGATAGTACTCCGAAGAAATCAATTCCCAAACAAAAATGTTGAATCAAGACAATAAATGTAGTTTATATGGTAGATGTCTCTAGATTAATATGTCTAGATTTACATTATATTTGATTAGGAGAACATTATAGAATACATTATATTATATTCTAGGAGCCCTTATTGTGTAATGTCCACAATCAAGTCTTCAATATATCTTCTCTCCTTATCCCCTTTACACAAACAATAGAAAACCGTCATGGGATCAAGTATAAAGCTACTCGTAAGAACTACGTCTTCTAGCTATTTCTTTTCCTAAACCCCACCTTGTGTGGATGCAGGATTTGGAAAATGCCAACGTGTTTATTCATGCAGCAAAAGTTACAGTAAATTTTGGAGAACATAGAAAGTTCGAGAAGAAAAGGTCTACATTATCAGGGACCTATGATGGATGTAAAGAAAGGATATTACATCTTATCAAGTTCTATAACCCTCTGAATCACTAGGTAGATTAGGACATTTTCTGTTGGTTATAAAGGTGCAGGAAACAGAAATTACAAATAACTGCTAAGACTTACAAGAACTGAAATTATAATTCAACAACAAAAAACTGAAATTACAAAGATGTTGAACAAGAAACTGGAACTGTTTTTGTGTATGCTGAGTCGAGTGTGGTACTCGGTTTTTAAGACAATATTGCCCCGTATGTATCCTTTATACGTCCTGGACAATTGTCTCCCAAGATAAAACAGCAATGGAACAATTGAGCAAAGGAAACTCAAGTGCTACCGTGAAGAATTTTGAGTAATGAAATGATGCTTGGAAGGTTGTAGGAAGAACTGAAATTCGTTTCTGTTTTTCTGTTTTGTGTCTAGTGTAAAGTGTGCTCAACAATGGTGACAATGGGGTCTTTATATAGTAGAAGGAGGGGCTGATGAACTGCCTCCATAAGTGTCATTACTGTCAATTCTGACTTTCTGGAAACTTCAGGGACCAAACTGTACATCTTGAAACTCCAGGGACCAAACTGTACATATGAAAGAATTCTGGTCCAAACTGTACATATGAAACTTCTGGGATCAAACTGTACATCTGGCAAAGTTCTCTGGCCCAAAAAGATAATATCAGAAGAAGCACAGCCCGTGACCCGTGACCCGAGAACCCGGACCTGGACGGGGCGGGCTTTCCTCGAACCGAAGCACATCTAGGTCCTCCCTCCTTTAAACACATGGGATACCTCTTGGGGTCCCAAACCCCAAACCAATTTTGAGTCTTATAAACAAAACAATTCTTTCTTCCTCCACCGATGAGGGAGAATTGATCCCAAACCACACTTTTTCATGCTTCAAACACCTCACTTCGTGGACCAATATCTCTTTCATTTCTCAACGAAATTTGATGATTCTTGGCCCTACGGTTATCTACGTACTTAGTAGATCATGCATGTGTGAAGAACCGGATTCTCCAACATGCGTAACACTAGTGTTTAAGCCGTTAAAGTTGGTCGGTCGCAACTCCCGCCAAAGGCAAATTTCCAACATTTTCTACCTAAAGGACGCTTTCGCTATGGATCCGGTGGGTTCCCTTAACCAAGCCACTGCCTATGAGTGATTTCTAGACTCATGCTTTCTGAGAACTGCTTTACCTGTTTCTCCTTTCTTGTGCTGCTTATGCTTTCCTATCCATATGTCGTTTTATTTTATTTTTTCCCTTTTTACGTGCTGGTGTTAACTCTTTGCTTCTGTTGGATTTTTATTGCAGTATGGAGTAAAAATATGTTTGGTTACATCTTTTCGCGAAAATGGCTATATTGAGATCCTTCCCAAGGACATACAGCCTTCTAGAGGTACATACATCTTGTTTGTTATACACACAAAGACACCCACACATGCATGCATACATTCGTATGTGTATGTGATAGAGAATAAATATATATATTCTGTAATTATAATTCTAGTGTAATTAGGTAAAGTAGAGATCCTTATACAATTTAGGTTTGTAATTGTAAATATCTATATATATTATATATATTACATAAATAAGAAGCCTCCAACCAAGGAGAATTACACTATTCTACATGGTATCAGAAGTCAAACCCTCCATGCTCTAAAATTATACTCGGCCGCCACCCCCATCTCTTTTTTTATTTTCCGGCAGCAACCCCCTCCCCAAACCCTAAATATATTCCGCTACCACCCACCTCTCCTTCATTACTTCCGGCGGCCACATGGCTTCTCCCGCTTTCTCCTCCTCCACCCACGACGCCACACATC
Source organism: Anisodus tanguticus (assembly GCA_034509755.1). Taxonomy (NCBI): domain Eukaryota; kingdom Viridiplantae; phylum Streptophyta; class Magnoliopsida; order Solanales; family Solanaceae; genus Anisodus; species Anisodus tanguticus. The sequence goes on along the minus strand of CM067542.1, from coordinate 47,086,964 downwards.
CTCCTCCTTATCCCCCTACTAACGCCTTTCATCCGGCCTTTGCCGTAACGAATACCAAAAATTTTATCCCTCTAGTTTTTCATCACGAGGATGGATAATACTCATCGTGGGTTGAATTATTTCAAATACATGCTTGTGCTTACAACGTCCTTGATCACATCGATGCCACCACTTCCCGTCCACCCGACATCGACAATATGACGTGGAAGCGGCTCGCTGCTATCGTCAAATAATGAATATATGCCACCATATCCAAGGATCTACTTCATACTATTATGAAGACAGATGCCTCGGTTCACGAATTATGGACACGGCTAGAGGAAAACTTTCAAGACACAAACATACATGTGTCGTCTATTTGAAGGAACAATTCACCAACACTCATCTTAAGAAATTTGCCAACATGTTAGACTATTGTAAACAACTAAAATTGGTTGCTGATCAATTGTCTAATGTTGGCACTCCGATTTCCGAAACAAAGATGGTTTTACAACTTATCAATGGTTTGCCGAAAGGTAAGTACGATACACTTGCGACGATGATCCAACAAGTTGATCCCCTCCCTAGCTTCAACAAGGCCCGGTCACAATTGCTGTTGGAGGAGACTAGACGAGCCAAACAGCACAAGCACACTCTATAGGCATTGGCGGTTATCGTAACGCCAACCGCCAACACACCCACCGGTCCTCTGCAACCTATGGACCACCAACCTCAACGTGGGGGCCGATGAAGCGGAAGGGGAAGCGGCTGCGGAAGGGAATGACAATCGCATTCCAATTCAAGGCTATGACACCACTCAAACACAACCACCTCACTCACCATTTACCCTAAAAAAATATCATATATGCTCCTAACATCATTAATAACTTAATCTTTGTTAGGAAGTTTGCTAGTGACAACTCCATATCTATTGAGTTTGATCCTTTTGGTTTTTCTGTAAAGGACCTACGTACGGGGACTACTCTTACGAGATGCAATAGTTTGGGGGACCTATATTCTTTCTCATCAAATTCCGCTGCAGGTGTCAATCCACCAACCTCTCTAGCTTGTCATATCTCCATCCACTTGGCACAATAGACTCGGGCACCTGGGAGCACCAGTTTTTAATTTTCTTAGAAGTCAGAATTTCATTCAATGTAATAACGATAAATTTACCCCCTCTTGCTACTCTTGTCCTTTCGGAAAGCATGTTAGACTTCTTTTCAATCTTCATTAAGTGTAACATTTTCTTCTTTTGATATTATTCATGCGGTTTTATGGACATCTCTCATTACTAGTAAACTGGGTCACAAATATTATTTGGTGTTTTTGGATGATTTCTCTCACTTTCTTTTGGATGTATCCTCTAAAATATAAGTCTGAAATTTACACAACTTTTCTTGATTTTCAAGCATATGTTAAAACCCAATTTGAAAATACCATCAAAACTTTTCAATGTGATAACGGCCGTGAGTTTGACAACCTTCCCTTTCATAAATTTTATGCGGACCACGGCATGGTGTTTCTATTTTCTTTCCCCCATACCTCTCCTTAAAATGGTAAAGCCGAAATAATTCTACGCACTATTAACAATAAGATCCGTACTATGCTCTTCCATGCTTTCATCCCCCCTTCTTTTTGGGTGTACACCTTACACTTGGCGGCATACCTCCTTAATATATTACCAACACGAACACTTCAAAATAAAACTCCAATCGAAAATCTCTTCCGTCGAATCCCCTCTTATGATCACATTCGGATTTTTAGTTGTCTATGCTATCTGAATCTTGCCTCCACGGCCCCTCACAAATTAGCACCTAGAACTACCCCTTCCATTTTCTTAGGTTTTCCGTCAAACCATAGGGGGTACTTATGCTATGATTTGAATGCTAGTCTCTCACCATATCACATTCGAGAACATTTTCCATTTGCAAACATCTAATAATTGCAAGTCCCTGATTACGGCTTCCTTGATGATCTGAACACGTCCCCTCTGATTAAAAATACCATACATCGTGCCACCCATCCCGTCCCATCACTGTCCCAACCCACTGCCCTACCATCGACTACCCCCCAGCCCCCGATGACTAGCCCTCATCCCGTCACTACCCCACCGTCGACCACCCATCGTAATCAGCCCCACCCTCAATCAGTCACGAAAAATACTGTGTCCCAAACCACCCCACTGCTCGTGACCCAAATAGTCCCGCTTATGACCCACCGTATGGAAACCCGTGCCCATCACAGGATTTTCAAATCAAAATTCCACTTTAACCTCTCCACTCAGACTATCTCACCTATACCTAAAAACTTAAAATTAGTCAAGCTTGACCCCAATTGGAATGCGGTCATCCGTGAGGAATTTAATGCGCTCACTACACAACGCACTTAGGATCTTGTCCCAAGACCAGAAGGGGTGAATGTGATTCATTGCATGTGGCTATATCATCACAAATTCAGAGATAGTGGTGAGCTTGAACGCCATAAGGCGAGACTTGTGGCAAAGGACATGGGACAACAAGAGAGGGTTGTTTGTGGTGAGACCTTCAGTCCAATGGTTAAACAAGCCACCATTCGCACTGTTTTGAGCATAACTATGGGAAAGAACTGGCCGATTCATCAACGTGATGTGAAAAATGCGTTCTTACATGGAGATTTGAAAGAAACTGTATATATGCATCAACCGCCTGGCTTTGTGCATCCAGAATAGGGCTGGCCAACGGGGCGAGTCGGCCCGGTCCCGACCCCGCCCCGTTTAAAATAATATCGGTAATGGGATTCGAATCTGGACGGGACCTGGGCTCGTCCCGCCCCAGTCCCAATATCCCCGTCCCGTCCTGATCCCCTCCTCTTTGCACAAAATAACCGTTGCACAACGGCCATTTTATATTTTGACCATTGTGAAATGGCCATTTTTGGCCTCCCCCTCTCCCTTAATATTTATTTTTAACCCCTAAGTTATTATATTACACTTTAACCCAATTTTCCAACTATAAATACCTCATTTTCTCTTTATTTTTCTCACAAATATTCCTACAATCTCTCAATCTATCTCTCTACAAGTCTACATTGTCTACTAAATATTCAATTTTATTTTTTCATTGGGAGTGAAGTTGGCAACTAGCTTGAGGATCATCCATCGAGCAAAGTTTCAATTTTCAACCTCTCGATTATACGTCGACGTTACGTCGGCGTTTGTTACATTTGTTCCTTCATTAAATTATTATTGTTTTTTTATTTTAATTATAGTAATTAATTTCATTAACTTTAATTATTTATTAGCATATAATTAAAATGGAAGCATTTAGAGGTATGTTTAAGGGTAAGGATAAGGGTAGAGCTTCTTCTAATAGGGGTAACAAGGACATGGGTACTTCTTCTAGTCATCTTATTCCTAGATATGATGATTTGCTTAAAAATGATTTTTTTCCTGAAATACCATTAGATTTAGATGAGGAGATATTTTCTATAACTCAACAAGACTTTAATTTAGAAGATAATCTTGATGACACACCCACTAATCTAAATGACACACCGACTAATCTATATGACACACCTACTAGTGCACCTCCAACTAGAATGCCTCATATTCCCCCTAGTATGAGACGAGGCCTAATAAAACAAAAATTAAAATCATAAACATGAATTTGTTTTTATAGGGACGAAGAGAATCAAGTAGTTAGATGTCAATTTGTAAAAATGTTTATTCAATTTGCGATTATTATGACATAACTGATAAAATGATTATAAATGATCTATGCAAAAACGTATTTTAGCGTATAAATATATAGATGATAGGTACACTGGTACTTTTATTTCAGAAAATATTTATTCAGTTTGCGATTATTATGGCATAACTGATAAAATTATGACTATTACATTAGATAATGCTTCTTCTAATAATTATGCTATTAGAATTTTAAAAGATCTTTTAACTCCATCTTTTCCAAATCATTTTCATATAAAATGTGTGTGCCATATTTATAACTTAGTTGTAAAGTATGGTCTAACACTTTTTGCAGACATTTTTAATAAAATACAATTTGCTATAAACTTTATTTTTAGAAGTAATAGAATACAACGAAAAAAAGAATATAAAAAAACTTGTCACGATTGCGGACTACCTTATAGAAAAATTCACGAAGAAGTAGCGACTAGGTGGAATTCTTTATACGAACAACTACTTGTTGCTTATGATTATAGAAGACCTATAACTTTATTTTTTTAACTCTCATAATCGAAATCCAACAAATATGGTTGTAGTTAACGATTGGGAAAAAATATCAGAACTTATTGCATTTTTAGAGAAATTTTTTCAAGCAACAAAAGAATTTTCTGTAATATATTATCCTACTATTTCTACTATGTTGTTTTATATAGCTCTAATATTTTTATTACTTAGTGAATATATGGAAAAACCCACCTTATAAGGCACTTATTAAAAAATGTTTATCAAATTTTAAAAAAATATTTCTATTCCCACTATTTATATTATTGGTGATGTATTAAATCCGACTATTAAAATAGACGATTGTAAATCACTAATTGAAACTATTTATGATTGTATAGCAGTACTTCCACCTCCAACTCCAAAAAATCTAAATGACCCACCACCTATTGAACAAACTAAAGAATAAGTTTTGTCTAGAATAATAGATGAATGCAAAAAAGTATATAGGCATTACCAACAAGAAAGTGCTAGCAACCAACCGGCTTCCATACCATCTTCTTTTTCTTCAACATAACCTCAAAAAAGACATGTCATTTATAAGGCTAGTATTGAAAGCCTTAGACATAGAATGTACAGTGGTAACACTACTAACCAAGTTAGCGAGTTTGATGTTTTTGTTTTGCAGGGTGTTGTACCATATCAAGCAGTTCTCAATGAAGAAGGACATGAAGACTTGCTGAAATTTTGGAGGGAGAATGAGAAAACATTTCCGACACTGTCAAAGATGGTCCAAGATGTGTTGAACATTCAAGCGTTATCAACAGCGTCTGAAAGAGCTTTTTTTGCCGGCAGATTTCAAATAGGAGAGCACAGAAACTCATTAGCAAGAGACAACTTAGAGATTGCAGTATTATTCAGAGATTGGATAAGAGCGGAGCGGAGAAGGTGCGGCCAACCGGAGATCAACGAAGAAGAAGACGAAAACTACAACGACATCTTATCCGACGGAGGTGAAAGAGACGTCGAGCAATTTGACCAACAAATATCAATTCCAACTGAAGAACCACAAGAAATTATAAAGAAACTAGAAAAGGTGTTTTTAAATATGTAATTTTTTTAATTGCAATTTTACTATCTTATTTGCAACTTTCAACACCACAAAGTTGCAATTTTGACAATTGTATTATAAAAAAATCATATTTCTATTGAATAATATAAGAGGCACAAAAACGGTCTTGAGATATTTTTATTACACTATCTTGTTCAATTATTGAGGTGTATCTATATATATTATTTTTTTAAATTAAGTGAATTTTTTTTTTGGAAAAACCCGATCCAGTCCCGCCCCGACCCGATACCGGTCCCCTTTTCCAATGGGAACGGGACGGGACATCGGCGAAGCCTGCCGGTCCCGGCTCGCTGGAGACCCAGTCCCGCCCTACCCCCAATCCCGCCGGGACCCGCCCCGCCCCGTTCGCCAACCTTACTTCAGAGGCTCCTCAGTATGTCTGCCGTCTTCGAAAGTCACTCTATGGCATGAAACAAACCCCAGGGCTTGATATGAGCGCTTTGCCACTTTCATCATATAAATCGGGTTCGTGTGCAGCAAAAGTGATAATTCACTTTTTTATTTTTCATCTAGGTAATGACACTGCATACCTTTTGCTCTATGTCGATGATATTGTTCTGACTGCCTCATCTGATGTGCCGAAACACGAGATCATTACCCTGCTCAAATCTAAATTTGATATGACAGACTTGGGTAAGTTGAGTTATTTTTGGGGATTTCATTGACTAGATCCGAAAATGCAATGTTCTTGTCAGTGTAAGTATGCCGAAGAAATTATTTACAAGGCTAAAATGGCAAACTGCAAGATCATGCCCACTCTAGTCGACTCAAAGTCGAAACTTAGTGCCGATGACGGGGATCTGGTGCTAAATCCTTCTCTTTATAGGAGTCTTGCTGATACACTTCAGTATTTTACCTTCACTAGGCCCGATATTGCCTATGTCGTTCAGCATGTGTGTTTGTTCAGGCATGCTCCCAGGGAGCCTCATTTTACCGCTCTTAAACTTATCATTCGGTACGTTAAGGGTACTCTTGACGACAAATTACATCTTTATCCATCTGCACCGACCAGGTTGTTATCGTATATGGACGTCGATTGGGGCGACTGTCCGGACATACGTCGATCTACTTTCGGCTACTGTGTATTTTCTGGTGATAATCTCATCTCGTGGTCTGCCAAACGACAAACCACACTTTCTCGTTCGAGTGCAGAAGCAGAATATAGAGGCGTTGCGAACGTTGTTGCCGAGATCTGCTGGCTCATAAACCTTCTTCTAGAGCTTTATTGTCCCTTACGTAAGACATATCTTGTCTACTGTGATAACATATCTGTTGTTTACTTGTCTCATAACCCGGTTCAGCATCAGCGAACCAAATATATTGAGATGGATATTCATTTTGTTCGTGAGAAGGTTGCCATGGGCCATGTTCGGGTGTTACATGTTCCTTCTTCCTATCAATACGCATATATATTTACTAAGGGACTTCCTCGACAACTGTTCCTTGACTTCAGATCCAGTCTGAGTGTTCGGCCTCCTCCCGCTCCAACTGAGGGGGTGTGATAGAGAATAAATGAATATTCTCTTTATATTCTGTAATTATTATTCTAGTGTAATTAGGTAAAGTAGAGATCCTTATACAATTAGGTTTGTAATTATAAACACCTATATATATTGCATAAATGAGAAGCCTCCAACCAAGGAGAATTATATTATTCTACGGTATGATTGCACGTAGTTACATAGATAGCTAACTAGCTGTTACTACCAAGAGACATAATTCTATGCAAACAAATTAACATCAGATGATGTATTGTGCTTGATAATTCTTTTTATGTACTATAGTAACTGAATGTATTCTCTTCCAGAAATTCAAATGTAGATCATATTTGAGGATGCTCTTGAGCTGATTTTCTTTAAATAGGAAAATATCTTTGTTTGTGATGATCTAGGAAAAAACTAATTAAAATGTTGTAAGTAACCTTGGCTAGGTCAACAACATATCCAAAGGTAATTCCATAGGTGGAATATGAGGAAGGTAGAGTGTACACAGATCTTACCCCTACCTTGTAGAGATAGAGAGGTTGTTATCACTCGGCTCGAGTAAAGCATCTCAAAGCAATTTGAAAAAAAAAATACGAAAATGAAAGCAGTAACAACAACGAATAATAACCTTGGCTAGGTTCAAGAAGGATTATTGTTTGTTTCAAATGCATTATTCAAATACTTACCATGGAAGAACCATGTAGTAGTCGAGCAAATTTACATGTGAGGGCATTGATTATAAAAATAGGACGTCTTCATACTCTTGTTTGCATTCTCAATTTTGTCTTGGGTTTTTTCTCATCTCTATATCTTCGTACTTTTAACAGCTTATTCGTAATGTTTAGAATTGTGGCTGTGTTTCTGGAGTGAAGTGCACTACAATTCGCTATACGAAATTGGGGAGGTACATCATACATGTCTTGCTCTCTGAGACAGATCCATTATTTAACCTCAATGGGTGCAACCTTTATTTCTTACCACTAAATCCATTACACTTTTGAAATTATGCGTTTGTAATTAAATATTTGTTCAAATCGTAGTGATTTTTCACATATTTATCTAATGTTCCATGTCATAATTGGTGGCTTTAGTTGAACCCATTGACTCCATAATCCACCTGCCTCTGTCAGCTGTGCTTCTATTCTCCCTTAAGAATATGCCTCGGCTATCATTGATTGCTGATATATTGGTCATCTTCTTAACTTGACGTGCAACAGAGGTGCCTGCTAGAGTGCACCGAAAGAAGCATTGGCTTTTCTGAGGCTTTCACCAGCAAAAGTATTGAGAGCTGCATTCAAGTGTACTGCCTCAAAGAAACGCATTTTACATAGAAGAGATCCAAGATTTCAAGTCAATGTACTGCACTCAGTAATCTTGCTCTTCTGCGGCGATGACTGAGAACTTGATAGTTGATATATGTTTCAACAATTCATATTATATACAACATATATTTACTCTATGTGAAACTGTAGCTGGTCCGTGCCTGGATATCTGAAAAGGGTTACGACCAGCATAAAGATAGGCAAGCGTAAGTCGTAACATATAATGAGCTGCATAGGTATAGAGAATTCATGTGGTCTACCTTGAGATTGAGGCGTAATGATACATATATAGTTTGAATACAAATGCAGAAGATTCTACAAAACAGTGCATATGGCAAATTTCCTCCTTTTGCTCCCGGTATTCCTCTTTTTTCTTGGTCACTATTCTCAATGTGTAGTTATTGTTAGACAAAGTATATACCCGTGTTATACACTTGATATATACTGTCTAACAATAACTACACATTGAGAATAGTGACCAAGAAAAAAGAGGAATACCGGGAGAAAAAGGAGGAAGCTCAGAAATTCCAGTCCCAGCAGTTACGGCCCAGGACAGTTCAGTTCTGGGCTTCTTGGGCCCCGGCCTCCGCAAGCTCACCACGCAGCTGGCCCCACTCAGACCGATATCGAGGCTGCGATGCACACACTGTGTTTGACTCAACCGGACCCGAATTGGTATATGGATACCGGTGCCACTACCCACATGACATCCGATTCAGGTACTCTCTCATCTTATTCCAATTTGAGCAACCCTCGGGGCATAATTGTCGGTAATGGTAACTCTATTCCAATTCAGGGTTATGATCAGAAAACTTTGTCTCCCCCCAATCCACCCCTTATCTTGAAAAATACTTTACATGCCCCCAAATTGATTAAAAACTTAGTGTCTGTCCGAAAGTTCACCACTTACAATTCCGTTACTGTTGAATTTGATCCTTTTGGTTTCTCTATGAAGGATTTCAAGACGGGGAGCCCTCTCATGAGGTGTGATAGTAGGAGAGATCTTTATCCTATCACGCCCGGTTTCAGTCCATCGAGTCAAGACTTGCTATCAGCCTTTGCAGCCATTTCTCCTTCCTTGTGGCATGCTCGCCTTGGTCATCCGGGATCATCTATTTTGTCAGTTTTAGATAAAAATAGTTTTATTTCATGTAAGGGTACGAGTCGTACTCCAATTTGTCAATCTTGTTCTTTAGGAAAAATTGTTAAGTTGCCATTTGTAAACTCAAATTCTCATACTTCAATGCCATTTGATATTATTCATAGCGACCTATGGACGTCTCCTGTTCTAAGTTAGTTGGGTCATCGGTATTATGTTCTCTTTTTGCATGATTATTCTAAATTTTTGTGGACGTTTCCAATTGCAAATAAATCTCAAGTGTTTTCCGTCTTCGTAAAATTTAGAGCTTTCATTAGAACCCAATTCGAAAGAGAAATAAAAAATATTCAGTGTGATAATGGAAAAGAGTATGACAATAGGGTGTTTCGAGAGTTCTGTGCTAATAATGAGATCTATTTTCATTTTTCTTGTCCTCATACATCATCACAAAATGGGAAAGCCAACGCAAAATTCGTTCCATAAATAACATTGTTCGCACTCTCTTAATTCATGCTTCCGTACCCCCATATTTTTGGCATCATGCTCTTCAAATGGCCACATATCTCCTTAACATAATTTCTTCCAAAGGTCTGACATATTCTTCCCCCCTCCGAATTTTATATAATAAGAATCATTCTTATTCTCATCTTCGGGTTTTTGGGTGCTTGTGTTAACCGTTATTCTCGTCCACCACAATTAACAAACTTCAGGCCTGGTCTACTCCGTGTGTGTTCTTGCGTTATCCGTCTAATCATCGTGATTACAAATGCTTTGTTTTATCCTCCAAGAAAATCATCATTAATCGCCATGTAATTTTTTATGAAACTCAATTTCCCTTTACGAAAGTTCATACTCCCGACGGGCCCACTGCCCGCTGACCCTACTATTCCGTCGCAATTTCCCGTCACTGGATCAGTTCCAGCGATTGGGCCGATCCGGCCACCCACTCGGAACCGGTCCAGTTCCTGCTCCAGTTTGCCGATTTGGGCCAGCAGGCCCACTGCCTGCTGGCCAGTCCGTCCCTAGCCCAGAAAATTCTCAAAATCCGGTCACTTCTTCCTCGAGTCATAGACCGGTCACTCGTAGTCAACAGGGTGTTTTTACACCAAAAAGACATTTTAATTTACATTTGAATGTCTCTAAATCCCCCTTGCCCCGTAATCCTGTGTCTGCCTTAAACGACCCGAATTGGAAAATTGCTATGACTGATGAATATAATGCACTTATTGTTAAGAAGACGTGGGATTTGGTGCCCCGTCCATATGGTATTAATGTTATCAGGTCTATGTGGATTTTTGCTCATAAGGAGAATTCGGATGGTTCATTTGCTCGACATAAGGCGCGGCTTGTGGGTGATGGTAAGACTCAATAGGTTGGAATAGATTGTGGGGAGACGTTTAGTCCGGTGGTCAAGCCGGCTACCATTCGCACTGTGCTTAGCCTGGCTCTTTCGAAGGCATGGCCTATTCATCAGTTGGATGTCAAGAATGCTTTCCAATATGGCGATCTCAAGGAAACAGTCTATATGCATCAACCGTTGGGATTCAGGGATCCCAAGCATCCTCATCATCTCTGTTTGCTGAATAAGTCCTTATATGGGCTTAAGCAGTCACCACGGGTCTGGTATACAAGGTTTGCTGACTATGTTTCGACTATTGGGTTCACTCACAGCAGATCAGATAATTCGTTGTTCATCTACCGTCATGATTCATCCTTGGCCTACATTCTGTTGTATGTGGATGATATCATTTTGACTGCCTCTTCCGATGCCTTACGCCCGTCTATTATGACCATGCTCAGCTCTGAGTTTGCTATGAAAGACTTAGGGCCCTTGAGTTACTTTTTAGGGATTGTCGTCAATCGCCATTCAGATGGATTATTCTTGTCTCAACGAAAGTATGCAGCTGAGATCATCGAGAGGGCTGGGATGTCATCCTATAAGTCCACTTCTACTCCAGTTGCTACGAAGCCCAAGCTTAGTGCCGCATCCGGCACACCTTACGAGGATCCGACCCGCTATCGCAGTCTTGTAGGGGGCCTTCAGTATCTTGCCTTTACAAGACCAGATATTACGTATGCCGTCCAGCAGGTGTGTTTATTTATGCATGATCCCAGAATTGAGCACATGAATGCACTCAAACGATCATTCGGTATATTCAGGGTACACTGGACTATGGTTTGCATTTATATCCTTCATCGACATCCACACTTGTCTCATACACAGATATTGATTGAGGTGGTTGTCCAGACACCAGACGGTCTACGTCTGGCTATTGTATGTTCCTTGGCAACAACTTGGTCTCCTGGTCTGCGAAGCGTCAGGCAAGTCTATCCCGCTCAAGTGCCGAGGCTGAATATCGGAGGGTAGCTAATGTGGTCTCAGAATCATGTTGGTTACATAATTTGCTTTTGGAACTTCATTGTCTTATCCAGAAGGCAACCTTAGTGTATTTTGATAATATTAGTGTCATCTACCTTTCAGGTAATCCAGTTCAGCACCAACGCACTAAACATATGGACATTCACTTTGTCCGTGAAAAGGTTGCCCGTGGTCAAGTTCGCGTATGCCATGTCCCATCCCAATATCAAAGTGCAGACATCTTTACAAAGGGTCTACCCGCGGTCCTTTTTGAAGATTTAGGGACAATCTCAGCGTTTGAAGACCGCCCGCTATGACTGCGGGGGTGTGTTAGACAAAGTATATACCCGTGATATACACTTGGTATACATAGTGTATATCACGGGTACTGTAGGAACTGTTCAGCCCATCACTGGCTTTAGCCCATCTCGGTAGTGGCCCATCTTGGCAGTGGCCCTCTCGGTTACAGCCCTTCAGCCCATCACGGTAACTTGTTTATTAGGAATGTATATTGATGTAATATTGTAGTGTGAAGGTTACCTTAATTAGTCTTGTACACTTACCATAATTGTATAGTTAGAATTATGGTAGAATAAGGTTTTAGGAATAGAATAGAAATAAGATTCTCCTATTATGAAAATATGTAACTTGTATATATACTTTTTCATTAATGAAAATAATCAATGGGATTATTTCTTTCCGTTATTAATTAGCTAGTTGGTATAGCAATCTAATTAAGGAATATGTACTTTCAGGGTAGTCTTTATTCCATCATATATGGTCATTAAAGGTGGTTCTTGGATCTGGCACTGAACATCACGTGTATTTCCATTTACTCAGCACTAAAAGTTTGATTGGTCCAAAGGAATAAAGTGCACCTGCCTATGGAAGACTCTTAAGCAACGCACCTTTTTATAATTGAAAGGATTTCTCTAGCATTTATAATTTTGGAAACGTCTCTCTTCCTACTTAAACTTATTGCATGAACCTCTTTGTTCTCTGTTAACCTCCATTGGCTTATGTTAAGCATTTCTAGATTATAAATTAACTTATTGCATGAAACCTAGTAGTTTTGGTTCGAATCATGGATATATATTTAAGATTTTACTAAACAAGTACAAAAGATAGACTTCGAACTCAATAAATGAAATGAATTTTGTAGTAAAATTTTAGAATCGAACATATAATGTTTAAATTTTGGATTCATTTCTGGAAGGGAGGGAGTTCAACAAGTGACCTAGTCTTCAACTCCACACAAGAAAGGCCCTTTAGTTGAACTTACCTCGTACCATTCATCTTTTTTTCTTGAATTCTATATTATACTGTCTTCTAAAATCTTAGCACTAGTTTATTTCTTGTTTATTGTAAGGGTTGGCCTAAGACAACTTATGTAGGGATATTGTCACACCCCAACTTTGGGGGTGGCCGGCACCCGATGCCCTAAGGTCCTAGCGTACCAGTCGTGATATTGTAGCATACTTAATAACACATGAGCTGACGAGGCCTCAAACCAGACTATACGTTTGAAAGACAAATCAACTTGCATACAGAAGAGGCCTAACAGACATATATAAACATACTAAGGCCGACAATGCCAACATAAGTACTACGGATCAACTAAAAGGTCGGCAAGGTCATACATGACTGCTATGCAAAAGACAACTATCTACAAGCCTCTAAGGAGTACATGAACATCATCAGATTGGGACAAGGCCCCGCCATACCCAAACTATACACATATGCACAACAACCATTACTTACCAACTCGCTAGACAACACCGTAAGAAAGGAATGAGACAATCAGCAACTGGATCCGGGCACCTATTGTGAGGGATCGTCCGAACGTCTATCTCTACATGTGAGCATGAAATGCAGCGCCCCCAATAGAGGGATGTCAGTATGAAAGAATGTACTGAATATGTAAGGTTGAATATGTAAATAAGTGCAATACTATGAATACGGTAAGAGAGAGACAACATATATATATATATATGTCACACATTGGGGCTATCTCATTATCATTACGCCGCTCTTTGGGCCTATCATCATCATAAACTATCCAACTGCAGTGGTGTGCACATATAAGTGTCTGCCTGGCCGACTGTAGCGCGGGTCGGTGTCATAAAATAAATACATATGCAGACAATGCATGAAATAACTTAGAAGGACCTCATAAACCTGATCGAAATGGCTCCATCAAGATTCCGAACTTATTTCAACTTGAATTCAATCAAAACAATCCAACACAAAGTAGCAACAATAAGAACCATTTCTACATATTTTCTAGCCTCTTCTCCTTTTAGCTTAAGATGTGATTTTCAATCTTCAATTCCAATACTTAGACAAGCATAAAAACACCATACACAACAAAAAGTTACAATTATTGGTTAAAAACAATCCAACAACAAGACAACTATATCTCATCTCTCCTTCAAGCTCTAATTCATGATTCTCCATTCAAACAACTCATCTAACATGAAATTAACCTCAAGTATAATTAAGAGGATGTTATACTTACCTCAACCAGAAGACACAACTTGAAATCCAAGCTTGGCTTTGCTCTCATCCACCTTTGATCAATCTACTACACCATAGAAGTGCCATCTCGTATCTAGGCTATCTTTTGGTGTTGTAACATGATGGATTCACTTGATAATCACCCTTGAACCTTTAGAGAATGTCTAGGGAAGGTTTAGGTGTGTTAGGTATCTTTATAAGTCGAAAATATGACTTAAATGAGCAAGTCACCGCTTAAATAAGCTAAGATGGTCGGCCACTGCCTCTGATGTGTGATGGCATCTGCAGTGCATATGCCATATGAGGCCGTAGATCCAAGGTCATATCAAGGCAGTGAGCTGTACTTGATTCCTTGTCCTTTCTTCACCCCTGTCTACGAGGCAGACCTTATCTGTGACTCGAAATGCTTAGCGTATCGTGCTAACTTCATCGAACTTCATCGAGGAATGGTTCCTTCAATCCCAATGACCTCCAAATTTCTGTATACCTTCTTAACATCCATCTAAGTCATATGGAACCCTTGGAAAGGATTTCGAGTCACCGGGGCTTAAGTCGACATATTCCTCTCTCATGTGCATGCAGAATACGGGGTGTAACATCCTTCCCCCTTTAGGAACATTCATTCTCGAATGTTTGTTCTGGTAGCTTAAAATCCAACTCACAGACCTTTATATAAAACCTCAATAGGGCTTTTTTTAACCATAATATTGCCTCGACCTGTCATGTAACTAGAGAGCACAATTGTTGCCTTACAATGTCCTACAATGCAATACATGTCACAATGTTGGCCTCATTTGGCCGTATCTTTATCCATAAATATAGTAAACCATAACTCACTCTCAGTGATTGACCTCTATTTCCGGATAGCATCCTCGTCCTTTTATCACAATTATCTCCTCTGTGGGGTATGTAGGATAGTTCGATTGGTAGTAAACGTCGGTAGAAAAGATGCTCTCACGCGATTACTTGAAAAGGACAGGGACAGTTATATCTCATGTCTTCCTTTGCCTTCCACTTCATTTCTTCCATCTTTCTTACTTCAATCCTTTCTTATCTCTGTTGTAATACAATACTTGTGTCCAAAAACTGTAACTACTTGTACTTAACTTGCTGATCTTGGGACTCTTCATAGCAAGCTCTTTTCAAATTTGCGCCTTCGCCATGGGTAGGATCCGAGGAGGATTCCTAATATACTTTCTTGACATTGAGACCCAATAAGTAGGTACTAACATTAAGAGTACACCCAACCCATAAGTCACTTAACTTCTTTATTGAGTCTAGGTCCTTCACCAAGTCTTTCATAGACGTAATCTTTAGGGGTATCCCATCCCTAAACTTAAACCATTAATCCTCTCGTTACGTAGTTAAATACGGTTTCCTAACGATTTTGAGAGGTTGTTAATTACTCTTGAATAGTTTTATTCTCGAGTCCAGTTTCATCAACTCTAGTCTGCTTACCCTTGCTCGTCCTACTACTCTATTTATACTTAGCATCATAGCCGTCATTATAGCTTTACGTAGAGTCAAATACACAGTTCATAACATGTCCTTGTGAGTTTACATCATACATTTGACTTATCTTTTTGTCTGAGGGGATCTAACTTGAATGCTTAAAAATCCCTCTAGAGTAATTCCTAAAAACATAGTTGTAATTGACCATGTTCCTGAAAGGTCATACGAGTGGAAATATCATGAAGACACTCAATCTTTTTATCATACCACTTTACATAGTTCTTGACCATATGAGTGACTTTAATCCTCAAGACATAAATAAGAGGGCCAGTTTGTCAGTAATTATCTAGATAAAATCATCTTATGATGATAGTGAGGCAAACCCTTAGCGAATTTCATCTTAATCACTTTATATCTTTCATCGGCTATTTAATGTTCCTGAATCAATTCCCTTGGCTTCTGGTGCCTACTCGTTCGCGTCAACGAGCACTACAATTACGACCTCACTCTTTCCCATGTTATTCTGCTAATACATTTGCTTAACTTCATGATGTACCTTAGTAGATCCGAAATGGACGGAATTTTTGCGAATAATGAATCTCAATCGTAACTTGTCTCATAGCTCCTACACCAGAGATATACAAATGACCTTGATACATATGAGGGTTTCCTCTTCCTTTAAGCTCAGAAGCTGCAATTCTTTTGTTTTCTCTAACGTTTTCCACTAGACGTTATGCTAGAATCTCTTATATCTTTTAATACTCTACTCCCAAATACTCTACAGACGATGCTACCCAATTGGATGTGCACTCATTAGTACGATTAATTTGCTTTGTGCTTTCCTTTATTATTGGTTGTTACCAGTAACTTTCCTTTTATAATTTATTCCTGAATTTCAGTCATTTACTGTCTATGTGTCTCAATCATGCTTCTTTTGAGATATCTTGGTACATACTTTTGATCCCAAACGTTACTTCTGATTCCAACCCATGGCGTTATTACTTGGTTAGGTATAGGTCATTAATTCATTTCGTTGTTAGGTATGTATAGAATTATGAGGGTTCGACATTGCAAGATATTGTCCTATTGTCCAAACCCGATTGTCATTCTTGGATTAACATTCCTTCCTTCATCTCGTGGCCTAGGCCCATCACTCAGAGTGCTTTTGTAACAGGTTTAGTGGACCTCGTTCGACTTTATGCTCATTACATTGTATATCACGTGGAATCACTAGTCAACCCAACATGATTAAGGCTTACCGTTATTAATTCATTCCCATCTCCAACTTATCGTTCATACTTCTTAATTCACCCCTTTAATATTCCTCTTGTACCTTTAGACTCATCGATTGCCCTATCGCTTCCTTATGTGCTCACATTGAGCTATTACTCGTCATTACCTTCATTTACCTATTTCGGATGTCGTGATGGCATTTGCGACGGAATTAATGCCTTGTATATTCAGGTCCAACACATAACTTAGTCCACTCTTGTGGTTCAAATGAGTCTCCTTACCTTAGTCTTACTAGATCTCTTATTACTGACCGCCCAATAATCTTACCTTCATATTTCCAAATTTGAATTTACTCGAGGGGGAGGGTCTCTTGCCTTATTGCACTTTTTAAACTATCATTTCTGGACGTCGAAAGTCTTACCCTTTAGATGATAAGTTCTGGGTATCTCTCATTTGTTGTTGCCCTTAAGCCATTTCAAGGTAATCACACGATTACAGGCTTCCCATAGTCTTATTTATTTGTATTTTTCTTGTCGCGGTTCTCTGCTTGTCGGTTCTTCCGCCAAATATCCTTCAATCTTAGTGCTTTGTCATAGAATTCCACTTGTGTTTACTTATTGCTTATGGTTATTCCTTAATTGATTCATGGTCCTTATCGCTGATTGCCTATATCTAGATATCATTGTCCCATGGGCGCTAAAAATCACTTCGCACTATACAACTTAACTGAAGACAATGTTTAAATCCGATGATCTCTTACTGCCACTATCGCGTGTACTTCCAAATAGCAGACAATCATAACTCTGTCCAAACAGACGGGAAAACTCGTCCTGTCTCCTGCCATTATAGACAGTCCAGTTATTGCAGACGAGTTGTGAGTCATTATATTAGGCGTAGCATCTTCCGTAATTCCTTTAAACACTTCGCCAAACGATTCTTTATATGACACAGTTTCGAAAATTCATCTTTATTGGCGATAGTCTGGGTCACTCTTAATTCCTTAAGCCAATTGTTATAACTCAGATCACATGTTTATAGCGGACCCTCATAATCGAATTAACATATGTTCCATAAAATGAATGAATTCTCATAATCTTTTTAACCTTTCAATGATACTGCCTATATTCTCTTGTTACATTCTTTTCGTCAACTTGTCATTTTCCTCAGGAAGCCTAAGTCTCTCATACAGTCGTTGAGTAACATAACATCATAAATTCAGGGGTTATCTAATAAAATCACTCGAATAACATCCTACACATTCTGCCGCTAGGTCCGGTATGAACTCCAAGTTCTTTAAATCTACGACTTACATTTGTCGTTTAGTCACCAGATGGGCTAGAAGTCCCCCTTCTTAATTGATACCCCTATATTTCAGGCTTATTCTTATCGAAATGTTTTATCCCACGAGTAACATCATAGAAACCAATTTCAAAATTGGGGTCAATATTCTTAGGTATAAAATAGGTCTATAATAAGTACGTAAGAGGTAGATGGATTCACGATGAAAATCAATAGCATACATATGTCAGTCTGCTCACATTGGACAACATCAGAACTCGAGGCTCCATCCTCGCTCTCGCCTTCTTCCCTGCGCTCTCGATTTCTACATGTTTTCTAGCCTCTTCTCCTTTTAGCTTAAGTTGTGATTCTCAATCTTCAATACTAATACTTAGACAGGAATTACAACACCATACACATTTCTAAGTTACTCCTCATAAATCCTAACTTCAACAAGTTACAGTTATTGGTTCAAAATAGTCCAACAACAAGACAACTACATGTCCTCTCTACTTCAAGCACTAATTCATGATTCTCCATTCAAACAACTCATCTAACATGAAATTAACCTCAAGTACAATCAATGGGGTGTTATAATTACCTCAACTAGAAGACACAACTTGAAATCCAAGCTTGACTTTGCTCACATCCACCCTTGATCACTCTACTACACCATAAAAGTGTCATCTCCTATCTAGGCTAGCCTTTGGTGTTGTAACATGATGGATTCACTTGATAATTACTCTTGAACCTTTAGAGAATGTCTAGGGAATGTTTAGGGGTGTTAGGATCTTTCTAGGTAAAAAATATGACTTAAATGAGCAAGCCATTTCTTAAATAAGATAAGATGGTCGGCCACCGTCTCTGATGTATGATAGCAACTGCGGCGTATATGGCATATGCGGCCGCAGATCCAAGGAAATATCAGGGCAGTGAGTTGGCCTTGATTCCTTGGCTCTTTTGCACCCCTGTCTGCGACGCGGACCTCATTCGCGACGCAAAATGCTTAGTGTATCGCGCTAACTTCGTCGAGTTCCTTCAATCCCAATGACCTCCAACTTTTCGTATACCTTCTTAATGCCAGTCTAAGTCGTAGGGAACCCTTGGAAAGGATTCAGAGTCACCGAGGCTTAAGTCGAAAGATTCCGCTCTCACGCGCGTGCAAAAGTACGGGGGTAACAGATATAATGATGGTATAATTAATGATAGTATTAGTAATACACGAATTTTGATATTAAGATTATTTCTTGTTGTACATTTAGCTTAATATTTTACAAATTAGAAATACAATATATTTAAAATATGTATTTATGTTTTAAACCAAGTAATTTCTTTTTTACTATTATAAGGGTTAGTTTTGTCATTTAAATATTTTAAATTCATATATTACTATTACCGGCATTCTTATTCCACATTCTTTCCCGCATAAATTAATTGATATATTCTTGCATAACTTACACATGTATTATTTATGAGGAAAACAACTATATGTAACCAAATATGGTATAAAATTGTAGCACCCAGAAATTTTCCGCTAAGTATGACATCCATGTTTATGCTCAGAGTTGTGCATAATGGTGTTTAACAAGTCCAAAAAGCATGGAATGACTAAATCTCACGTGTTGGAAAGTTATGCATATGTTTGGAAGTAGGGGGAAGTAGTTTGGAGCAAGTTATAAATGATGAGGGAAAAAACATAAAAAATGATCACTAATTATACTCAGTTTAGATTCATACACAAGCTATAAAGCGGTATGTTTTTAGTAGACCGTATATTTTTCTTAATAAGTAAAGCGTATAATTTTTTTAATTGAATAAAACATATAATTTGCTAGACACATAAAATACACAAAGTATGTGCCGACTTTTCATCTATGGATCAATTTTAGTTGCTCAATGTGTTTTGGGAATAGAAATAAGTTATTGTATTTAGGCTAGTGTGTTTTGGAGGGAAACTTGTTGAGGGGAAACATTAGAAAATCCAAATAAGGTTATGGTAGTCTTTTCACAGGTGTGGCCATATTTGGGCCAAATTTGTGTGGTTGTTTAGAAACTCTCTGTATGTTATTGTTATGGAGTTGAGATATGAGTGCGAGGACCATGTGAGTCCAATTTGAGATATTATGGAGACTATGTGAGTCCGAGTTGATATAGAGACGTGAGACTATGATGCAGGATTGTGAAAATAATAATGGAGAATTATTGAGTCCGTGAGATCATAAATATAATCATCAGCGCGTCTCGTTTCGATATAAATCTGTCCCTAAAAATTGCAATTTGTGAATAAATTAGGGTTTTTTATGTATTAATCTTAGTATACTTAATCTAACATTTTGATAATCAAATTTGATCATTTGCTTTGTATTTTGATATTTTGCTGTCTTATTTTTCATGCAACCTGTATTGATTACGTTTCTTTTAGGCTGATGGTTATCAGAAAACGCCTTTCTATTCCGCAAAAGTAGATGTAAGGTCTGCGTATATTCTACATTTCTCAAATCACATTTGTAAAATTATACTGGATATATTATTGTTGTTGTTATAATCAAATTTGAACTCATCCCCCAATACTGTACGAATATGATTTATGACCTCATGGCAAGTGAACTTGGAGAATGTCATAATACATTTGAGGATGGGTGAGGAACATGTGGGAAATAGAAGAAAACTTGGAGTGAAGTTTTGTGTAATTTATCTACCACACTCGTCATAATCATAACACTAATATAATTCCAAATTACCATATTTTAAGTGATTAAAGAAAGCTAAATAATTAAATCCCTCTCTGTCTCTTTCTATGCACTCTCACTTTCAATTCAATAAAACAAAAACACTACCAATTCTATTCCCCTCTTCATACCTATCCATCACTCCCCCCACCCCCCACACACGTAGACTATGTAATACGCTATGTCTCTTCTCTCCCCTTTTCGTCTCTTTCCTTGAAGACCCTAGAAATCTCTCAGGTTTTTAAGGAAAAGGGGTTTTTTTATTCGGTGGAATTTTCACCCTTTTCTCGTTCTTTTTTGGTGTATTTATGGGGTTATATTTGATCGGCTTGTTGCGAATTTTGTAGAACTTTTGGTTGATGTTATGGAGAGATCCAATAGTAGAGATTTCAAAGACTTGACAAGCTCCTCTAGCTCCATCTCAGGTAGCTCACTGCATTCTTGAATCTCCAGATCGATTTCGATGCTTTTTTTTGTTAAAAAAACATTGTTTGAGATTGAGCTGCAAGGATTTCACTTTTTGTTTTATTTTTGGCGTAAAATTTTGAGATCAAATAGGTGATAGAGCGTAGTAGTAGTAGAGAGAGAGAGAGAGAAAGGGGGGGGGGGTTATGTGGCTGACTCAACTAGTTTAGGATTGAGGTGTAATGATTTGTGCGTTCTTTTGCGTCCAATGGTGTGGTGTAGTGGTCAATGAAGTAGGTTGAGAACTATGATGTATTAGATTCAAATTCGAGACAAAAACACTAGGTCTTCCCATATGTCCTGTCCTGGCCTGGCCTTGGTGGTGGGAGGTGTCAGGTACCAAGTGTAATTAGTCGAGGTATTAAAAAAATTCTTATGCCAAGGGATTCAACAACTTCTATGTTATGCAAAAAGATAATATTTACCCTATCTACATAGTATAATTTTTCTTGAATCTGCAGATCTATTTTGATGTTTTTTTTGTTAAAATAAATTTACTTACCAGTATTTGGATGTAACGCAACGTAAGGGAGGATTTTATATGGCTGACCCAAACTAGTTTGAGATTGAGCTGTAAGGATTTCACTTTCTGTTTTTTTTTTTTTTTTTTTGTGGGTAAAATTTGCTGTGACTCGTTATTTTTCTCTATTTATCAGTATTGGAATCAAATGGGCGACAGAGCGTAGTATAGAGAGAGTTTTATGTGGCTGACCCAACTAGTTTAGGATTGAGGTGTAATGATTTGTACGTTTCGTTTGCATCCAATGGTGTGGCTTAGTTTTCAATGAAGTGAGTTTGGAACTATGAAGTTTCAGGTTCAAATATGAGACAAAATCATTAGGTGATTTCTTCCCATATGTCCAAGGCAGGACAGAGTTACTTGGTACCTTGGTAGGAGGTGGCAGGTACCAAGTGTAATTAATCGAGGTGCGTGCAAGCAGTGGCGGAGTAAAAAATTTTAAGTAAGGGGATTAAAAAGAAAGTTCTTATGCCAAGGGATTCGACAACTTATATATATGCAATTTTTTTTTTACTCTATCTACTTTTTCTACAAAGGGGATTCAATTGACCCCCCTTGCTGCAGCCCTTTGGTTCCGCCCTTGCACGCAAGCTGGCCCGAACACCACGGTTGTAAAAAAAAATGATTTGTACGTTCTTTGTTTTAGGGGGCGGGGCGGGGCGGTGGAAGTTGGGAGTTTGAAATGTGCTTTCATTCATTTGAATGAGATGAGTCAAATTAAAGTGGAATGGATATAGGGAATTCATAAACTGGATCCTGACTAGTTCGGCGTGGAGTTATAGTAGTACTTGATGTTGTTCTTCTTCAATACCTTATTTTACATTCTAACTTTTCTTGATTTTCCTTGTTTTACTTGTGTTAGTAGTATGGGAAAGAAGGTCAAGATTTCTATTTTTGTAACTGTGTAAGGTATGTGGTAGAGTTGACTGCTTATAAATGGGTATGTTGTTGTTGTTGTTGTATGCAGATGGTGCCCTCTTTGATGCATCACAGTATGCATTTTTTGGGCGAGATATAACAGGGGAGGTTGAATTGGGCGGTTTAGATGATGAAAAAGACAATAGTGATCTGACTGTCAGAGGTGACGACGAGATACAGGAGTATCATTTATTTGAGAAAGACGAGGTACAATCTGCTTTTACTTCCGTTGGACCTTATATGAAATATTTGCTGCTGAGGCTTGGGATTCCAATCAACATGTTCTCCTATTGTGGACTGAAAGTTTGAGGACCTGTTTAACTTATAAAATCCATCATATCATCTATGCTACCGACAGATGGAGATTATTTTCATTTAGAAAATATAATGCTGTAGGCCATGACATTGGGGAAATTGGTTAAAAATTATTGTGCATTTGACACATGATTATACAAATGTTTTGCTAAGCATTTTACAATATCCCTTTTTTCAGTTCACGTGTTTTTGCTCAGCACTTTCAGTTTTGATCTTGTACGAAACGAGCTAGTTTAGTTGTTTTGGTAACGGACTCACCAAATAGAAAGGAAGTTTTATAGTTCTGCTGCACCCTGATCCCTTCTTTTGTTGCTTTCTCACTTTAGTACCCTAAAACGCTCCCCCATTCTAATCTTAAAAGTTACTCCCCCTTACTCTACAATGATGAGTCTGCCCCATCTGCAGCTCACCATAACTCTAAGTGGCTACTGGGTTTTGACCATGGTCTTATCAAGGCAATGGTCTAATTTTGCAAAGTGTGATCCCTTATTATGAGTTTTATTCAAAATGCTATGGCTGCCACGAGGGTGTAGTGCTCACTCATCAAACAGATGCCAGGCATCTTCACTGATTTGTGCCTTTGTTTGTTAAGTATCGTGCTTGAATAAAATGTTGAAATTTGTGGAGTTTGCTAATCTAGAAGAAATCCTACTATGGAATAGGAAATTAAATCATCCGTCAATCTTATCTTTTTTTTTTTGAAACTGGTAACATGTATTCCTCAGCAAAAAAAAGTGAGATTACAAGGAAAAATTAACTATGAATCTCCTAGGAAGTCCACTATCTGTACTTCATCATCTATAAATTGTTCTTTACACCAAAAACATAGAGAGGTAATACAATTCCATTTGATCTTCTGGATGGAGTTGGATCTGCCTTCAAAAATCCTTTCATCTGCTTATTGTGGTGGGAATCTTTTAAAATCTTCTCCAAACTTAGGGTGTTTTTCATGCCTCTATTGAGGTGAAGGAAATATACTTATCCAAAAGAAGAAGGGAAAGGAATTATGGTCTCAATCTGTGCAGATTGCAGTCATTAAGTCCTTATCAAAAGAAAGATTGCAGTCATTAAGTGATTTACTAGTAATTGCAGCTTAGGCTTGTTGTGGCGCTAGGTACTTGTATTGGTTGAGACATAGATTAGTAGCAAGATTTGAAGTGTTTGTGATTCATTAGTGATTGCAGCTTAAGGTCTGTGTGACAGTAGGTACTTGTATTGATTGAGACACTGATTAGTAATACCAAACTTTTGAAGAGTTTTAAGATAAGTGAAGGTTTGTGCTGGTTCTGGCAAATGATAGAAGAAATGTTTAGGTGTAGCTTAAGGAGATGGGTCATTTGAGACGTTGGTTAGTAGTAGCAGGATTTTGAAGAGCTTTAAGATAAGTGAAGGTTTGTGCTGGTTATGGCAAATGGTAGTAGAATTGTTTAAGGGCGGCAAAAGGAGATGGGTCATTTGGTTTATGTTAGATAGGTTCATTGGTCACTAGATTGTATCGTTTCTCTTAGTAAAGCTTGAATTTATTTAGCGGAATAGAACAAGTTTCTTAGAAGTTGGACTTCAGCTATACTTTTAGGGAAACTGTTACCTATTTTTTTTAAAAAGCTATACTTTCAGGAAAAAAGATTGCCCTCTTATCAGTTTCACTTGTTAATTCTGCGAACTGTTCAATTTGCCAAGACCTGAGAATTTATGTATCTCAGCACCATCAAACAGGGCCATAGAAGTTGGCAGGAAAGATCCTTTGACATATTTTCTCTTCTTCGATAAATAGCCTTGGGTATTGCTTAGATTAGCTTTGCTTTCCTCTCTCTCTCTGTCTGTCTTCCTCTCTTCTAAACTATATGCTCCACTTTATGTTATTTTGAATAAATGGTTCGTCAGTTGGTGCTGGACTGCTAGTGACCTGTAAATTTAGTTGAATAATCTCCAAACAACTTCATTACGATTTATGTTGTGAACTTCTCCTTGATGTTGTAAGTATGCTATATTTGCTGATTACCTTGATAAATCGCAGGCATAGGCAATTTTTCCGTTTTACTGCTTCTAATTCAGTGCTTTATTTCCAGGGATCAGTCTTGGGCTCTTTATCAGATATAGATGATCTAGCAACGACATTCTCAAAGGTCAGCTGATGCAGTACCTTTTTAAGTGGCAATATTGATTTGCTACCTGATGTTGCGAGCTGTTTGGCTTTGACTCTTTTTACTTTTTTCTAACCGTGTACCTTCCTAGTAGCATGAGTCTTTTCTTTTTCCTGTCTTTTTCCGTGAGGCAGTATATCTTAAAGTAATTGATTCGTAACAGATAAGATGCCATACAACTTATTTTGTAGTGAAAAAACATCTAAAGCACTTATTGTGGTGGTGACTTTTTACATCTTCTCTACAGCAGCGAATATCTACTTGTGCTGAATCAATCTGAATACTTTTCTTTCCTTTTCTCCAGTTGAACAGAAATGTCACTGGACCAAGGCATCCTGGTGTTATTGGTGACCGTGGATCAGGTTCTTTTTCAAGGGAAAGTAAGTGCACATATTGATTCATCTTTAGTCCTTTCCTGATTTAGGTATCTGAATATTTGATAAATCTCTTGGACTAGTTTCTGTATTGCCTGAAATATAATTTTACTTGTTAACTTGCCTGAGGTTACTTTGAGATAGAAGCATGCCCCTTCATTGTTCTATCTGCCCATGCACATTTTGCGCCACTAGTCCCAGATTTGTGAATTTCTGTAATATCATATATAGGCACCTCAAACTCAGACAATTATGGCACTAGTCCTATATCTCTTGATCTTTCAGATATCATTTAAAGGAACTTGATTTCAGACCTTGATAGGAACAAGTTGTAGTCTTGTAGATAATACAAGTTTGTTTCATCTTCGTGCTTTATTAAGGTCATCGGTTATTCTCCCTTTTGGAGACTGAATATTTATATGTGCATGGTAGATGTCTTGGTTTCCCCCTTGCTATTACCATTAGAAATCACTTGAGACTGGTGCAATTAATGCAATATAACTTCAGTGTTTCTGGATGATTACGAGGGAATTCTACCCCGGCATGTGCCTTTTGGGCTGCTAGAGTGGAGAGCTTGAAGAACTTCATGAAATGATTTATTATCTTCATTTATATGTATATGTCCTAGTAGGTGATTTGCTTAGAAGGTGACATGTAAATTATTAGGTACATAGACGTTATAGCCATATCTATTGTGTTTGTTGAAATGAGATCAACGTCTCAATTCAATCTTGTCCCTTTTTTTTCCTCCTGTTTTAGCTTGTTTTTCCCTTTCCACATTTCCTTCCACTTGCTGGGATCTGCCCCTATATTGCTTTGACGGGCATGTTTTCTTGTGGCGTGCTTTCCAACCCCGAGTCCATCTTGTGCCTCCTTTTAGGCACACAGTTTGTTGATCACTTGCTGATGTGATATTCTGTATCTGTGAGGTACAAATTCTACTGTTTGACTTGCATTCTGTCAATAAAATATGTCATCTGGATTGCCACATTCAGAACATAATTCCCATTTTTTACTTTCCAGTTCTTAGTCTCAAGTTGCAGTTTTTTAACTATGCTATACCAAGATGTGCTTTTAGAGATGTCTTTAGGGAGATGGACATGTTCACATCCAAAAAAAGGGTCCATGTTACATGGCATATTAGCTTTCAGATAGTACAAGGCTAATGTTTAATTTTCATGGGAGTCCTCTCTGAATTAATT
This sequence comes from Anisodus tanguticus, assembly GCA_034509755.1. Classification (NCBI taxonomy): domain Eukaryota; kingdom Viridiplantae; phylum Streptophyta; class Magnoliopsida; order Solanales; family Solanaceae; genus Anisodus; species Anisodus tanguticus. Next base: position 47,060,274 of record CM067542.1, on the reverse strand, counting down.
CAAATTTGACAAACTTGAATGCCAGTTTCTCGTCTTCTTTTATGCCTAGTTTAGTATTATATGTTGGATGCTTACATTCTCCTTCCGTTCTATTTCACATGACATTTCTCCTTTTTGGCCAGTACTGAAAAGATTAACATGTTTATGTATTTGAAACTCTTTAATCTTGGCATTTTTATTTTTCTCTTAATGATATGCCCTAATGAGAATGAAATGGTATGTTGAGAATAACAAATACTAATATGTACTTGCACATATAGGTTATGTGCCAAATTCTATTGTGCTTGAACTCTGTTTCAATCCAACGCCATCATATAAAATAAAATGAAACGGAGTACATTTATTCTCACAAGCTCACAGAACAGGGACAGAGACATGCACCAGTCCCAAGCTTATATGCTGCTAGATCTTATAATATACCCTCAATTTTTTCCCCTTACCAAAGAAAGAAATGGAGGGCATATTATAAGATCTAGCAACATATAAGCATATAATGCGTAAGTTACTGTTTTTTTTCAGAATGCTTTATCATGGCTTATTCGCTTTTGTTACTCTCATTTTCATACTGCTTTAAATTTCTTGTCCGGGTCTGACCTGGCTGTTTCTCTTGCTTTGCTTGTGCCTATGCTGTGTCTTGAGCCGAGGGTCTTTCGGAAAAAGCCTCTCTACTTGCCAAGGTAGAGGTAAGGTCTGCGTACACTCTACCCTCCCTAGACCCCACTGTTGTGGGACTTCACTGGGTATGTTGTTATTGTATTTGTGCATGTCTGGGTCCTTGCACTGTGCGTGTGAGAATAAATGTATTGAAGTTTGAGCATTTAGAGGTGAAACAGGAGCTGTTAACTTGGGCTTGACTTTAGCACCCTATCGTCTTCCATCTTCTTTCTTTAGATGCTGTTTCCTGTTTTCTCTTCACTATTTGAGACATGAGTGAATCATGTATCACGCATGTCTCACATCTTCTTGTTTGCATGTTCATCTACTACGGGGTTACCTGTAAAAGTTCTGTTTCTGGGGGGATAACTTGTTTGGTGACCTCTTTGCCTTTGGGTTGTATACTAGATTATCTGTGTAGGGCGTTGTAATCATTCTTGTAGTGGCTTGCATGAGGTCTTTTTAACTGATAGAAGTTATGTGCAGGTTCATCTGCAGCTGAATGGGCGAAAGAAGCAGACTTTCATGATTGGTTTGATCAGCATTTATCTGACACTGAATGTTACCAGGAAAGCAAAAAATGGTCTTCACAGCCACATATCTCTGCAGTGCATCTGGCAGAGTCCAAACCATTGTATAGAACATCATCATACCCCGAGCAACCCCCACAACCCCAACAACTTCAGCACCACTTAAGTGAACCCATTTTACTACCGAAATCAGCTTTCACTTCTTTTCCTCCTGGTGGTAGATCTCAACCCTCACCACACAACCTTTCGCGACAAAATATGTCATCTCTTTCTGCTGGACCTCAGTCTCCCTACTCTAATGTTAATCTCTCTTCCTTGTCGAACTCTAATATGCATTTGACGGGCTTGCCTCATGGGCTCCACTATGGCGGTGGAAACATGCCACAATTGAACCCTACTGGTCTTTCTCTTAATACTAGGTTGCAAAACCAGTGGACCAGCCATGCGGGACTCATCCATGGGGACCATTCTGGTCTCTTAGATAGCGTCTTACAGCATCAATTTCCTCATCAAAACGGCTTACTATCCCCCCAGTTACTGTCCCCACAGCAGTTGCAACAGCAGAGACATCATCTTTCAGTTCAGCCTTCTTTAGCTCATTTTTCAGCACTATTGTTTAGTTCCTTCCCTTCACCATCTCATCTAGGAAAATATGGATTGGCAGATTTTAGAGATCCACGATCTAAGCCGTCACATAAGGTGAGACAAAATGTGCGCTTTTCTAAACAAGGCTCTGATGCTGCTAGCCACAAAAGTGAAAGTAATGTGCCACAGTTCCGATCCAAGTATATGAATGGTGATGAAATAGAGAGCATCCTGAAAATGCAGCATTCTGCAGCACATGGTAATGATCCATATGTAGACGATTACTATCACCAGGCCCGCCTTGCAAAGAAAGCAGCTGAGTCGAGGTCAAAACATCGTTTCTGTCCAAGCAAGGAACAGTCTTCTCGGTCACGTAATAGCTCAGACTCACAGCCTCATCTCCATGTTGATGCTCAGGGACGGGTTTCATTTTCTTCCATCCGCAGGCCTCATCCACTTCTTGAAGTGGATCCACCAGGCTTTGTTTGCATTGACGGCAGCGCTGAACAGAAGGTATCTGAGAGACCCTTGGAACAGGAGCCAATGCTTGCAGCTAGAATCACAATCGAAGATTGTTTCTATCTTCTCACTGAGGTAGATGACATTAATAGGCTCCTTCAGTTTAGTCAGCCCCAAGACGGTGGTGCTCAGCTCAGGCGGAAGCGACAGATCCTGCTGGAAGGCATGGCTGCCTCACTTCAACTAGTTGACCCTCTTGGCAAAAGTGGCACTTCTGTTGGGCATACCCCTAAAGATGACATTGTATTTCTATGGTTGGTGTCTCTTCCCAAGGGCCGAAAGCTCATCTCAAGGTATCTTCAGCTTCTTCTACCTGGTGGCGAGCTTGTCAGAATAGTTTGTATGGCAATTTTCCGCCATTTGAGGTTTTTGTTTGGTGGTCTTCCACCTGATCTAGGATCAGCTGAGACCATCACTGATCTTGCAAAAATAGTCTCTAAATGCGTCAGTGGCATGGACCTTAATTCACTCAGTGCTTGTCTTGCTGCTGTTGTGTGTTCCTCAGAACAGCCACCTCTTCGCCTTCTTGGAAGCCCTGCTGGAGACGGAGCCTCCATTATTCTAAAATCTGTTCTTGAAAGGGCAACTCATCTATTAACCGATTCTCAGGCTGCTAACAGCTTCAGCATGCCTAATCCTGCCCTTTGGCAGGCATCTTTTGATGCTTTCTTTGGTTTACTTACAAAGTATTGTCTGAGTAAGTATGACAGTATCATGCAATCGCTACTAGCACAATCCCAGCCAGACACTGAAATTATTGGTCCAGAGGCTGCAAGAGCCGTAAGCAGAGAAATGCCGGTGGAACTTTTACGTGCTAGTCTTCCACATACAAATGAGCACCAACGGAAGCTGTTGTTGAATTTTGCTCAGCGGTCCATGCCTGTTACTGGATTCAATACTCATGGCGGAAGCAGTGGACATATAAATCCCGAATCTGTAAGCTGTTAGCTGAGATGGTAAGATTTCATAATAGCAAGTGCAGTTGTACATCCGTAGTTCTCAAGGTTACTTTCTGGCTTCTCTTTGCCAAAACATGTTCTGCTTCAGCATCAGTCCAGGAGAATATAGAAGGCTGGAAGCAAGGGTATGCATATATGTTAGGCGTCGTTTCAAGGCCTAAAGTTTCCTCTTCCTCCTAATCCATGTCGTTTCCTCCGTTTCTCTCGGCATCTGTTTCTCTTTTCCCTTTTTCTTTTCGACTTTTTCTTTTGCTTCATTGAAGGAAAAGATGGGTTTCGTTATCCTTTTACTTCTTTGTGATGGTCGTATTAATGTCTGAAAAAAATGGTGTTAATGGACACTCTTTTAGGTTTCTTCATTCAAAGAGCTTTATTTTTTATGCTCTTTCTGTAAACTCATCGGATAAAGGCTGGACGGATAGAATGTACAGGTGATTTGTGGAGTTTGGTAACTCTTGATGCACTTGGCCCTCCCCCTCTCTGCTTTCAGGAAGAGGGTACAAAAGGATTTCTTCACCCTGAAGTAATGTTGCTGGCTCGGAGGAGAAGAGGGTTCAGCTCTGCAGTCTCAGTAGAGACATTTGATAGACTTGAAAACTTTCCAAGTGAACTGTAATAACTAGATGTTCTTGTGCATTAACAATTACTTCATTACATTTCCCCCCAAAATTGTTTACAAAGTTATTTTAAAACTTGCCATCAGTTCCCTTTACGTCTTAATTTTTTCCAGTACAAGCTGTGAAGTTTGGTGCAACTACACCTATCTCCACTGCCCTGTTGGGGGCAGGCTGTTGCTCATTGTGTGTGCGCATCACGTCTGGTTTAAGTAGCTGAATGCCAATGCAATACTTAGTTATAAGTAGCAACTCTGCAGCCTCAGGTTTCCTCATTTTATGTTCAATTTTTAATAATGGTAGTGTCTGCCAGTATGGATGCAGTTCGACTATTCACAGCATATGTACCATTAACATTGGCCACCAAGGCTTATGTAGAAACAACAAGGGACTTGGCGTTTTTTTGTCTTTGTTGGGATTTAATCCTGTCTTTCATGTTTCCTCTGATGCATGTGTTAATTTGTTTCTATTTAGACAAACATAATATGGTATGCTCGCGGTTCTGAGTGCAAATGATAACATCGTTCTTCAGCTTATACTTGAATTTGCTCATAATGTAGAATGGCCTGTTAATTTCCTTCTTCATATAACACTACTGAATCGACTCATAAAGTTTACTAGCTTATGGTAGTTGACAATTCTGCTACCTAATGTTCCAGTATTTTCAGGTGTTAAGTACTTCCTAGTTGAGGAGCTTTATTTTGATCCTTTGGCTAGTGTTGATTAGTTTCTACCCCAGTAGCCTTCACCTACAGTACTTTTTGCTTAATTTATTGGTATTATTGCTTTTTTTTTTTTGTAACTTTAGCGCCTATGTTATTAGTATGATTTCTAATTTTTGTAATGCTCATATTGGAACATCTTTGTAAAAAGTTGTATATTCCTTCAGAAAAAAATGACTTGTAAGAATTGATACATATTTTAATAAATCAAATATTTTAGTAAACAGTTTGTGATATTTTTTAACCCCTCAATTCATAATTTTGTGAAATTAATTAGTTCCAATGTACAGTACGGAAATAGGAAAGTTAAGATTGCACTATTATTAGTACTATTTTGAGGGATCGTCCATGTAAAATTGAGAAATTAGAACTTAAGTGTTGACTTTAGTCAAACCCAAGCCTTAGAGACCTTTTTCGGGAAATTCGAGTGCACGAGCAGGTTTGGAATGTCTTTTAAGATAGGAATGCATGTTTGGTTTGTGCTCGGGAGGTTCCAGGAGTGTTTTGGATGGTTGATAGATGATTTGATATCCTTGGGTTGCTGTTGGTTGCCGGTGTCTACCTCAGCGCAGGCCTGGCTCGCCGAAGCGATATTCTTCCATCGGTCAAGGATCCGCCATAGCGGATAGGTTCCTCCCAGGGGCGTGTGCACATCAACAAAGGTTGCTTCCGTCCCAGCGGATGTCTAGGATTTAAGTCTTCCGCCCCAATGGATAGGGTCTCCGCCAAAGCGGGTTCGCCGCAGCGAAATCGACTCCGCCGAAGCGGAAACACTTTTCAGGTTATAAACTATTTTAAGACCTAGCATTCATTTTATTCCCCAAATATTCTCCTTAGGATTGGAGCTCAACCAGTAGAGGATTCTTGAAGATTTCAAGTGATAGTTCAACATTAGAGGTATAATCTACCCCCCCCCCTCTCCCCCATCCCCATCCTTTCTTATAGTGTATGGGTTAAGTTTCCATCTTAAGCATGTTCTTAAATGAGAGAAAATGGTAGAAATGACTTGTTGAGAATAAGAGAGTTGTAATTTGGGGATTAGGTATTAATTCCTTTGATGCTTATATTGTAAACTAGTGTTATAGACCAATTTCATGTTATAAACCCTTGGGGGAATTGGGGCAAATTCTAGGGTTAGAATTGAGGCTTTTCACTAATTCATGAAATTGAGGATTCTTTTGGGCTTTGTTGTTTAATTAACTTGGGATTATGACTATCTAACATGTATTGGTGCTAATTGAGTAGAAAAGTCAGTATTTTGATTGTGTGGACCGGGGGTTCTTTTTATAACCTTGCTTGGGGGATTATGGGTAATGATAGGCCGTAATCTCATGTACTCGATGTAATTGATCAGAGTGGGCTCGTGAGGAGGCTCGACGGAAAGGAAAGGCAGATGTGTGAGTCGTCAGGTATAATCAGGCAAGTTGAGACTTTCTAGACTCTAGTATAACGTATTTGTGTTGGTATGTTTGTAATGAACTAAGGGGAGTAATGGGGATTTGGGCCCCCCGTATTAGTGAGGTGATTGTTACATCCCGTAACTTCGTGTTCCGCCGTGTCGAGAATGGATACCAAAGTCCCGGGGAGAGGTACGACCTTACAGAAGAGTAATGAATGTTTACAATTTGTTATGGAAGTACCTGAGTGTTTGAATGTTAAACGGACAAAAAAAAATACGTTTCGATGAAATTGGGAAAAATGACAATTTGACGGTAAGGTTGACAGACCGTCAAAATGACCAATCTAAGCCATCAAATTCTCCTGAGAAGTTGAAGTTGCAGATCTCTATTTGACGGTAAAATTGACGAACTGTCAAAGTGACTAATCTGAACCGTCAATTTTCCTGGCAGTTTGATGGACCGTCGAAAGTTTGATGGTCTGTCAAATAAACCATCTTTTTACGGTGGTGCAGACCTGGTTACGGGTTTTTATTGGGATTTTGTGATTTGCAGCTCATTTTTCCTCAACCCCAAGCCCTAAAACTCTCCCTAGACCCACTCTAACAAACCCCAACATCCTAAGTCAGAATCAAAGCCAAATTACGCAAGGGTGACATGATAAAACTCATGATTATCATAGTAATCTTCTTCACCATACAAGGTTGGTGTTGAAAACCCTTGGGAGTAAGCTAGCTTGCTGTTTTGAGGAAATTAGAAGGTGTAAAGATAAATTTCATCCTCCTTTACTTATGTTTGCGATTAATTGTTGGTTTGGAGAAAGTTATGAAAGGATTTTCATAATCAAAACTTTGTAAACTTATGAAATCCCCGTAGTATGAGTTGTTGGGCTGTTTTACTCTATGTATTAGTTGAATTGGATAATTGAACGGATTGTGTACATCATGGATTGAGGAGAATACGGTTTGAAGGATTGTGAGATCGAATCACAGGAATTTTTTGTATAAGAGAAGCCTAAAGAATCATATAAGCTTAAAGTTGTCGAAGAACACCTAAATGAGTTTTCTATGTAAATTGTATTTTTGATTGAACCGTGGGATTGAATTACATAAGTAACCTTTGTAAAAGAATCTAAGAACCTGAGGTGTTCAAAGTTGTTGGTAAGATACCTACACGAATTTTTGTAGGGAATTTGATGTCAATATTGATATTAACTTTCTATATGATATAGATGATCATCCATAAGGAACACGAAGGCTTATAGAGCGACTTGTAGCTTCAAGATCAAGGTATGTAAGGCTACCACTTTCTTTTAAAAGCATGAAATCCAAAGAGTTAGCATTTTCAAAAAGAAACATTGAGAACTTCACTCTATTGCCTGTCAAAGTCTCTTGTTGAGAAGTGTTCATTTCTTATTCATATTCTTATGATCTTTGTTGTTGGTTACTGGTCTTATTATAAGTCTTAAAAAAGAAGCATCCTAAAATATTAATCGTCGAGTCAACCAAGAGTCGTGTCAAGGCAAAGCTAGAAGAGTTTACTAGTGTCAAGAGAGACCAAAGAGCCATTGTTATCCCAATCTGTTGTCCACACTGCCGATTCCCAATGGTATTGATATAATTTTTTCATTGGCATTTTATATCATACATACAAACATATACATATATTGGATCGGGTTACACGTTCCACAATATATACATATATTGGAATGGGTTGCACGTTCCTCAACATATACATATAATGGATCGCGTTGCACATTTCGCAACATTATACAAATAATGGATCAGGTTGTATGCTCTGCAACATATACATAGAATGGACTGGGTTGCGCATTCCGCAACACATACATAAATCGGTGTGCACATTGCATTGCATATTCAAACATACACCTTAGAATATACTTAAGGGTAGTGACATGTTATACACTTCGCACTTTAAGACGAGGATAGGTTATACGGTAAAGGCCTATCCAGACAAGTTGTATTTGAGTTTCAGTGTTTCATTATTCTCTTCATACGACGTCCAGGTTGCTTATTCTTTCATTTACAACTTATCGCCTCATATTATGTTTATGCCTTTACTTACAATTTACATATTCATATTTTATTCCTACTTTACATACTACATCCCTTTTGTTGGGAGCGCTGTGTGTTCATGCCGTAGGTTCTGATAGAGACTCTGCTAGGCACCCACAGTAGGAGTCGTCTATTTCAGTCGTCAGTAAGTAAGGTTTGTCTTTTCTGGGAGCTTCCTGATTAGACATGTAGTATGTTTTACAGGATTATGTACAGTATGGATAGGTCGGGGCCCTGTACCAATCATATGTAAGTTCAGTTACTCGTAGAGGCTCACTGACTTGTTTTGGTATGTATAGTGTTGATGTATAGCCTTGTCGGCTAAGTCATTATTGTGAAATCATGTTGTGACCCTGTCGGTCTTGTTGTGTATATATATGCTGGGTTTATCCCTCATGTTTAGTGTTGTTGTGATCTAATCCAGTACGACTTTTTCGACCGGAAGTTCTACTCGTACAGAAGACTTGTCATCAGAGTGGTAGGCTCGGGCCAGCAAGGCACCGGGTGTCGGCCACACCCTCTAGTTTGGGGGTATGATAGTGACGAGCACTAATACGAGTATCGGGTGAACTTAAATGGATAATTAATGAACTAATATAGAGTAAGTGAATGAGTTTATACGTTTAGCCTTCGGGCCACGGAGCACGATGCAAGAGTCCTCTTAGCTTGATATGATTGATGTTTACTTGGGCTTGTAGCCATTTGATGTGATATTCTGATTGACTGTCATGCATTTATCACTGTACATCTCATCTGAACACTTGAATATGATTGGTAGTTACTGATAAACTGATTATGCTAATTACATGGTGTATTCATATCCATCTCATTAATACATTATATATACTTGGCTTTGGTTTACTGATAAATCGCTGAGGATGACTTAGTAAGTCGGATTAAGGCATATGGTAGATGGTTATGAGAGTGATGACTTATATGACACTTTGGCCCTTGTGCTGGTATCCAATGGGATCAGATGAGTATATAGACCTCATATGTCCCCCCTGGGTCACGTGACAGCTACTACAACACCGTGTGTATACCAGGTACATATGACCACTTGCATTTATACATATAATCCTGCATTGCATTCATTTATGTCATGATATGTGATTGTTGTTGTATGTGCTGGATTGAACTCTATTATACTTCTGATCTTTAGAATGCTGGAAGGAATAATGTTAACTTATGCTTAACCTTGTTGTGAGACTTGAGTAGAGAAGCTTGATGGATATAGACGGCCTGACGGGGTTTAGGATGGACTTGCGCAATATGTGACTTGAGATTATTTATGCTTAATTGAACTGTAGTTTTACTATAGGTTGGTTAACTAAATTATTCTTATACTTAACTAACTAACTAGTAGAGAGAGGTATTGGAAAGTACCAACCCTCGCCACTGTTATAGATAAGGTCGATCGATGATACTTGCTACGTACACGTGTTTTCCCTACTCACTCTACGTTTGATGTACTCTATGTGCAGGTACTGATCCAGGAGGCGATATCAGAGCAGCTTGATCTGTGGTTCGGAGAGAGAGATCTTTGGAGTCCAGGGTGAGCCGCAACTTCTTTCCGGGCACTGGAACTCCTTCTATCGTTATATTATATTCTTGTTATTTTCAGACAGTGATGTATTGCTACTTTTAGACAGTATTGTTATTTCGTTATTCAGATTTGTATTCAATAATAGAGCTTTGTACTCATGACTACTGGATCTAGTTGGAGTTTTTTCTTCAGACTATGTATTTATATTCTGAGACTTGTTAATCATTTCTCTTGTACTCCTTTATTTTCCACATTTAATTCCGCTTATTCATATGATTGTTGGTTGGTTCGCCTACGGGTTAGGGTAGGTGCCCTCACGGCACAATCGGGAGTGGGTCGTGACAAGGTTTTTCGTCCGAAACTCATAAAAATGGACCTTGTGATCCGTGCCACCCATCCCCGCGCATCACAAACCCACGCAGGTTCTACAGAAAGGGTAAAGTAGTTAAATAGAGGTCTCACGTTAAAAATGACCGAGAGGGTCGTTACATCAGATACCAATTAAATAAACGTTTGCCCTCAAACAGAGAGAAATGAACATGGGAAACGTACCGAAAGTAGTAAACAAGTCAGGATATCTGCTCCGCATGTCAGACTCTGTCTCCCAAGTTGCCTCCTCAACAGGACAATGCCTCCATTAGACCTTCATGAAGCCATCTCCTTAGACCCCAGTTTTCTCACCCGCCTGTCCAAATAGCCACATGTTTATCTTCAGACTCCAAATTTTGATCAAGCAACACGGAGTTTCACTGGATGATATAAGAACTGTCATCATGATACTTCTTCAATATAGACACATGGAAAACCGGATAAATGACTGAAAGGCCTGGTGGCAGATCTTACACCCCGTATTTTTGTGCTCATATGCGTCATAAGTAAAGTAACGTAAATCCCGGTGAGGCTAAGTGTAACACCCCGTACCTTGGCATTGGGATGCGTCGTAGTAAATCCATATGAGTTGAAGGAATTAAAGTTATTCATGAGGTTAAAGAGGAGTTATGACAGTGTTATTGTAAGACCCCTTAAGTTTGATAAATCTTGAAACCATTATTTATTGTTTTGATATGGTAAATATTTTCTTTAAAGTCAGATCTTTTTGTAAAAAAATTTGATAAGTATGATTTCAAGTAGTTATTATTATTATTATTATTATTATTATTATTATTATTACTACTTTTTGAATATGGTTTAACATGTATATGTGACATGAGAAAGTTTATAGATGAGATTTTATTTATTATAAGAATAAAAATTATTTTCTAATAAGAAGAGTTATTTTCTACCCTTTTGAAAATTAATAGTACAAAAATTTGTACTCTTAAGATTTAATTGGAAAATTAAAATTTGATAAAATTATATAGGTGTCAATAAGTAGTCATGTGTATTATTTTATTAATTAATTGGAATTATTAACTTAGTGTGTAAAATATAATATTTTGTATTATTTAGTACATAGTATATTATTTATGGATAAGGATTGAAGAAGTTATGATATATTATATTGTTGATTACAAAGTTCACGGGGGATAGCATTTACCAGGTGGCAGCAAGTTAAACCTTATGGAATGACTATTGAAATTATTTGCTTTTAAGTTTATTATTATAATATGAATAGTAATTTTCTTTGGATCAAAAGTAGGTGATTAAATAAGAAGATATATTTGCTACTTCCGTTTCATTCTTGGACGAGAAAAAGAAAGCAAAGTCTCTTCTTTATCTGTGTAATGAACAACAACTACTATGTATTCTATTATAAATATTTTGTGACGAGATATAAGGAGATTCTTTAGGGGTTTCACCTCCACGAGGCTCGAAACACAGAAATCGAGTTACGTAGGGCTTTCTTTCTTCTTTTGGCATCATTTATATAAACGAGATGTAGACACAACGCTATTCCATAACGATTTCACTCTTAATAATTAGTGGTCTCCATGTTGATTTATGATCATACAATATTGCTTCCAGAAAAATTTATTCATCATTTGTGAGTTCTATAGAGTCATGTAATGATAATGATGTTAGTCTCATAATGTTGATCGGAGGTGTAACGACTTTACGTCACTCCGATTGGGGTTGGTAAGAATGATATGTTCTTCGGTTGATCGTCATACATATATATTATGCATTTATATTGCCCTCAGAGGCCTATGGCATTATATACACATCTTATATCTATATGACATTGATGATATTGCCCTCAGAGGCCTATGACGTTATATATGCATCTTATATTTACATGATATTGATGATATTGCCCATAGAGGCCTACGACATTATATACGTGATTATTATATACATCTATAGAGTTTGAGGTATTGTGACATTATGAGTTTCAGGTGGTATCTCTTTGTTCTTTACCTTATTGATGCTTTATTTACTTCAATTATGCCCTACATATTCAGTATATTTTTTTGTACTGACTATTCCCATTTCAGGGGCGCAATGTTCATGCCCACATGTGCAGATAGACCGGCGGACGTACCTCCTCCTTACGGTGCCCATTTTTAGCTATTGATAGTTGTACTCCACTTTTCTGGAGTTTCTAGGTATATATGTACATAGGTTTTGGTATTTTGGGTACAACAGGGCCCTGTCCCGACCAGTTGTTGTATTATAGTACTCGTAGAGACTTGCAAAGTAGTATCAGTATGTATTTATCTTGGCTGGCCTTGTCGGCCTTCTTGTGAGTTGTCTATACTTTGATATGGCTTCTTTGACCTTAGTTATGTATATATATATTGTCGTTGGGCCTTTTCTGATTGCAGGTGGTACCTTTTTATCCTATTATGATCATTTGGGGGCCTTGTAGGTCCCAGTTGCATGTTAAAGCTCCAACGTACCATAGTTGGTTTGTTCGGGCCTTCGGGTGTCGGGTGTCGGGTGTCAGCCACACCCCCACGGTTGAGGTGCGATAAACTTGGTATTAGAGCAGGTCGTGTCCTAGGGAGTTTACAAGCCGTGTCTAGTAGAGTCTTGTTTATGTGTGTGTTGTGCACCACACTTATAAGCAGGAGGCTACAAGACATTTATGACGATTACCTTTCTTCTTGATCTAGATCGTGTAATAGAACTAAGTCATAAGTGTTTATTCCTAACCTTCATTTTATTTACCTTCTCAGCGATGCCTAATACTACTAGACGACATGGGCTATACAATTTATACATAGACTAGCTGAGGAGGCGGGGGAGGACACCAGTCAGGTGCGACCCGCTAATGTAGATCAACATGAGACTCAGAATGAGAATGATTCTCAAGCTTCTGGAGCACCCCCTCCAGAGGGGCATAGAAGAGCTGATGTACCTCCAGTTCCTCCTCCGGTTCGTCCTGATCAGGATTTAGATATATGGAGTGCTGCACAACTATTGACTCGATTAATGGCTTCCCAGGCCCAGTGTCAGACCCTCAGTGTTTCTAATAGGGATATTAGTGCGAGAGTCTGGGATTTCATCAACCTAGACCCCCCAGTATTCACAAGGACTGATCCTAATACAAACCCACATAATTTTCTAGACCGAATACAACAGACTTTGAGAGTGATGCATGCCAATGACAATGAGTCAGTGGAGTTGGCTTATTATAGGTTGCAAGATATTGTTGTGACTTGGTATGAGACTTGGAAGCAGTCTAGGTGACCTCGTGCCCCTCCGGTAGGATGGCAGGAGTTTTGAAAGGCATTCTTGCAGTAGTATTTTCCTGTTAAGCTTAGCGAGCCAGGCAGAACAAATTTCTATGTTTAGAGCAAGGTAACATGAGTGTACATGAGTATAGCTTGCAGTATAATTCCTTCGCCTAATATGCTCCGACGATTGTGGTCAAGATGAGTGACCGGGACAATTTGTTAATGACTTAGGACCACATTTGGTTAATGAGTGTACTACAACTTCTTTGAATTCAAATATGGACATTGCTCGCATTCAGGCCTACACACAGAACTTAGAGGATCGTAAGTGATAGTAGCGGGTTGATAGAGAGCGGAATACGGGTTAGCATAAGAGGACCCAATTTGTGGGTGATACAGGAGATTTTAGAGGTGTATTCAGGCCACAGTTTGCTAGATGCACATCTTATTCAGTGTCCAGTGCTCCACCACAGTTTTAGGTCCAGTATCGCACAGACTACTTATTCTAGTTAGGGTCAGAGTTCCCGGACCTCAGGCTCGCAGTATAGAGGCGATTCCAATAAGGTGAGGCCTCCATTTCCCCGATGTAGTTAGTACAACAAGGCCCATCCCAAGGAGTTTCGTAGGGGGTATGATGTATGTTATTCTTGTGGTTATCCGGGGCACTTCGCTAGGGACTGTCTGACGAGGCGGTATGGCACAACCGACCGGGTCCGTAGCAGCTTCTTCTTTATCGGTATGCCCTCCTGGGCAAGGTACACACACATCGGACAGCAGAGGTAGAGGCAAGAGTGGGGCGTCTAGTTTAGGCTATTACCAAAATTATATTTATGCATTCTCAGGTGACATGAACTTGAGTCATTCCCAGATGTGGTTACAAGTATATTATCCGTCTTTTCCATGGATGTATATTCTTTGATAGAACCAGGATCCACTTTGTCGTATATCACTCCTTTTATTGCAAGAAAGTGTGGTAGAGAACCTAAGTTATTACGAATGTCATTTGAAGTGTCTACACCTTTGGGTGAGTCCATAATTTTTAGGCAAGTATATCGGGACTGCGATGCCATGATTTATGATCATCATACTTTAGCTGATTGAAATAAATTAGAGATGGTAGAATTTGATATTATCGTGGGTATAGATTGGTTGGCTTCCTGCTATGCTAATGTGGATTGTTGGACGAAAGTTGTTCGCTTTAATTTCTAGGCGAGCCCGCCATTGAATGGAAGGGAAATGTTGCAGCACCTAAAGGAGGTTTATTTCCTACCTTAAGACTTGAAAGATAATTTCAAAATGATATATCTACCATCTAGTACAAGTTCATCCCGAAAGGGAAATTGATTTCACCATTGATGTGTTTCATAATACTCAACCTATATCTATTCCTCCGTACAAAATGGCCCCTGCTGAGATGAAAGAGTTGAAAGCACAATTGAAGGAACTTATGGAAAAAGGCTTTATCAATCCCAGTACGTCTAACTGGGGTGCGCCAGTGTTATTCATTCGCAAGAAAGACGGTTCATTGAGAATGTGTATTGATTACCGTCAACTGAAGAAAGTAACAATTAGGAACAAATATCCGCTCCATAGAATCGACGACTTGTTCGATCAATTGCAAGGTGCTAAGTATTTCTCGAAGATTGATCTTAGGTAATGATATCATTAGTTACAGGTGAAAGAGAAAGATATTCCCAAAACTGCCTTTAGGACCACATATGGTCATTATGTGTTTCTCATAATGTCCTTTGGTCTTACCAATGCATCAACAGTCTTTATGGACTTGATGAATTGGGTGTTCAAACTATTTTTGGATATCTTTGTAATTGTATTTATTAATGATATTCTAGTATATTCTCGATCCGAAGCCGAGCACACAGACCATTTGCGAGCGGTATTACAGACGCTCCAGGATAATAAGTTATATGCCAAGTTCTCTAAATGTGAGTTCTGATTGAGTTCAGTGGCTTTTCTTGGGCATATAGTAACTGATGAAGGCATCAAAGTTGATAATCGGAAGATTGAGGCAGTTAAGAATTGGCCAAGGCCCACGACACCTACCGAGGTGCATAGTTTCTTGGGATTAGCTTGCTACTATCGAATGTTTACATAGTTTTTTTCTTTTATTACCGCTCCATTGACAAAGTTGATGCATAATGTAGCCAGGTTCCAGTAGTCAAATAGTTGTGAGAAATGTTTTCAAGAATGGACGAGCAAATTAACATTTGCATCGGTTCTGGCTCTTCCTGAAGGATCAGAAGTTTATGTTGTATATTATGATGCTTCTAGAGTTGGTTTGGGTTGTGTACTGATGCAACACAGTAAAGTCATTGCGTATGATTTGAGACAACTGAGGAAGCACGAACAGAATTACCCGACTCATGATCTGGAGTTGGCAGCCGTTATATTTTCTCCGAAGGTATGACACCACTATTTATACAGAGTTCACGTTGACCTGTAGATAGATCACAAAGGTTTGCAATACATACTCAAGTAGATGGAGTTAAATATGAGATAGCAAAAATGGCTTGAGTTGCTAAAAAATTATGGCGTCGATATCTTGTGCCATCCCAGCAAAGCAAATGTTGTAGACGACACGTTGAGCCATAAATTAATGGGCAGCCTCAGGCATGTAGAAGAAGACAAATTGGAGACAACTAAAGATCTATATCTATTGGCTAGTTTGAGTGTGTGATTGCTTGATGCAGATAATAGAGGTGCTATAGTTCAGAATGCCACCGAATCCTCTTTGGTGGCAGAAGTAAAAGCACGTCAATTTGATGATCTAGAGATAATTAAAATTAGAGAAGGGATCCCCTTGCAGAAGAAACAATTGTTCGAGTTATCAGATTATGGGGTTCTTAAATATACGGGTCGATTGTGTGTGCCTGATGTTGGAGGACTCCGAGGGCAAATTTTGTCAGAGATTCACCAATCCGTATATTCTATTCATTGTGGATCTACTAAGATGTATCATGATTTAAGACAGATGTACTGGTGGAATGCTATGAAGAAGAATATTGTAGAGGTTTTCGCTTAGTGTCCAAATTGCCAACAATTTAAGGTTGAGCACCAGAAACCTGAAGGATTGCTTCAGAATATAGAGATTCCAACCTGGAAATAAGAGACAATCAATGTGGATTTCATTATAAGGTTACCTAATTCCCATAAAAAGTTTGATTCTATATGGGTTATTGTGGATAGACTTACAAAGTATGCTTATTTTATACTTGTCAAAACTACCTACTCAGTTGAGGATCATGCCTGACTGTATATCAAAGAGATAGTTTGGCTTCACGGAGTTCTGATTTCTATTATATATAACAGAGGTGCCTAGTTTACAACTAACTTCTGGAGATCCTTCCAGAAAGGTTTGGGCACTCAGATTAGCCTTAACACAACCTTCCATCTACAGACAGACGGACAAGCTGAGCGCACTATTTAGAAGCTCATTGAGTTTGCCTACAATAACAGCTAATATTCTAGTATCTAAATGGCACCATATGAAGCTCTGTATGGGAGGAAGTGTAGATCTCTTATTGGATGGTTTGATGTCGGTGAAACAAAGCTATTGGGGCATGATTTAGTGAAACAAGCCATAGAGAAGGTGAAATTGATCTAGGAACGATTGTTGAGGTCTCAAAGTTGGCAAAAGTCCTATTTAGATAACCGTCGTTGAGACTTATAGTTTTCTGTGGGAGATTGGGTGTTTCTGAAGGTATCGCCTATGAAAGGAATAATAAGATTTGGCAAAAAGGGCAAGCTTAGCCCTAGGTATGTCGGACCGTACAAGATTATATAGAGAATTGGTTAAGTGGCCTACAAACTTGACTTACCATAGGAGTTAGAAGTAGTTCATCCAATATTTCACGTATCTATGCTTCGGACGTGCTTAGGTAATCCCTCCCGTATCACCCCCATTGAGGATGTTCTAGTCACATAAGATATACCATACAAGGAAATGCCTGTCGCTATCCTAGATCGGTAGATCCGTAAGTTGCAAACCAAGGAAGTAGCTTCGGTTAAAGTACTTTGGAGGAATAATAATGTAGAGGAAATGACATGGAGGACGAGGAGGATATGAAGTCCAGATACCCTAATTTGTTTCAGTCTTCAGGTGATATTGTTAAGACAAATATGGCAGGTGCAACCCAGATTTCAGTAGATGACAGTTGGGGTGAGTTATGGATAACCCTTTTTATCACGTAAATAGATGGTCGTTTGGGGCCAATATGATGTTTTTATGTTATTCTATCGCCCTGTGTGGCATCAGACATGTGTTTGAGCTGTTTGACATGTTTGGATAGTCGTATTTACAGAGAAAATTCTGCCGAAATTTTCAGAAATCTGAAAAGTTAGAATATTTCCCAACATTTGAGGATGAATGTTCTTAAGGGGGAAGGATGTTACACCACGTATTTTAGCGCTCGTACGCGTCGTAAGTAAAGTAACATAAACTCGGTGAGGCTAAGTGTATCACCCTATACCTTGGCATTAGGATGCATCATAATAAATCCATATGATTTGAAGAGATTTTAGAATATTCATGAGGTTATAGAGGAGTTATGACATGTTATTGTAAGACCCCTTAAGTTTGATAAATTTTAAAACCATTATTTATTGTTTTGATACGGTAAATATTTTCTTAAAGTCAGATCTTTTAGAGTAATTATTATTACTACTTTTTGAATATGATTTAACTTATATATGTGACACGAGGAAGTTTATAAATGAGAGTTTATTTATTATAAGAATAAAAATCATTTTCTAATAAGAAAAGTTATTTTCTCCCGTTTTGAGAATTAATAGTACAAACATTTATACTATAAGATTAATTAGAAAATTAAAATTTGATAAAATTATATAGGTGTCAATAAGTAGTCATGAGTATTATTTTATTAATTAATTGAAACTATTAACTTAGTTGGTAAAATACAATATTTTTGTATTGTTTAGTACATAATATATTATTTATGGATAAGTATTGAAGTAGTTATGATATATTATATTATTGATTACAAAGTTCACGGGTGACAACATTTACCAAGTGAAGCAAGTTAAACCTTATGGCATGACTTTTGAAATTATTTGCTTTTAAGTTTATTCTTATAATATGGATAGTAATTTCTTTGGACCAAAAGTAGGTGTTTAAATAAGAAGATATATTTGCTACTTTC
The DNA here is from genome assembly GCA_034509755.1 of Anisodus tanguticus. Taxonomy (NCBI): domain Eukaryota; kingdom Viridiplantae; phylum Streptophyta; class Magnoliopsida; order Solanales; family Solanaceae; genus Anisodus; species Anisodus tanguticus. The sequence continues at coordinate 47,041,876 of CM067542.1, read as the reverse complement.
GTTTCATTCTTGGACGAGAAAAAGAAAGCAAAGTCTCTCCTTTATCCGTGTAATGAACAACTACTGTGTATTATGTTATAAAGGTTGTGTGACAAGAGATATAAGGAGATTCTTTAGGGGTTTCACCTCCACAAGGCTTGAAAGTCGGCAATCTAGGTATTTAGGGCTTTCTCTATTCTTTTGACATGATCTATAAATGAGATGTAGACGCAACGTTACTCTATAGCGATTCCACTCTTAATAATTAGTGGTCTCCATGTTGATTCATGATCACACAATATTGCTTTCAGAAAGTTTATTCAAAATTTGTGTGTTCTATAGAGTCATGTAATGATAATGATGTTAGTCTCATAATATTGATCGGAGTTGTAATGACCTTACGTCACTCCGATCGGGGTTGGTAAGAATGATATGTTCTTCGGTTGATCGTCATACATATATATTATGCATTTATATTGCCCTCAAAGGCCTATGGCATTATATACGCATCTTATATCTATATGACATTGATGATATTGCCCTCAGAGGCCTATGCCGTTATATATGCAACTTATATTTACACGATATTGATGATATTTCCCATTGAGGCCTACGACATTATATACGTGATTATTATACACATCTATAGAGTTTGAGGTATTGTGACATTATGAGTTTCAGGTGGTATCTCTTTGTTCTTTCCCTTATTGATGCTTTATTTACTTCAATTATGCCCTACATATTCAGTACATTCTTTCGTACTGACCATTCCCATTTCAGGGGCGCTGTGTTCATGCCCACAGGTGCAGATAGACCAACGAACGTACCTCCTCCTTAGGGTGCCCATTTTCAACTCTTGATAGTTGCAATCCACTTCTCCGGAGTTGCTGTCTGGAGTTTCTAAGTATACATGTACATACTTTTTGATATTTTGGGTATGGGGTGCCTCTGTCCCGACCAGTTGTATTATAGTACTCATAGAGGCTTGCAGACTAGTAATAGTATGTATTCGCAAGGCCAACACATCATGATTCTGAAAATGCAAATCAGTCTTGAACGTTTGTGCCATTACACGAACAAGTCCCGGAATGGAAATTTTCTGATCAACAACTGACTACTCTTCTGGTACTTGTGGCTTTCAAGAAGAGCAACAATTCCAGGCATGCACGTCTAAGGCTTCTTAACTCATTTAGTCATTGGTACAAATTTACGGGCCTCATTGATGATAAGTTTCTTCATTGGTGCCCTGCCTCCGACATATCTACAGGGTGTTTCCTTCGTACGAGGCATATGATTTTCTTAAGTTTGCTTTGAGTTGAAGGCTTGTGAATTGCTTGAAATAATAGAAGACTTTTCAGTTTTGAGAAGACGCCCTTTTTATTTTGGTCTAGAGGCAAATCTATTATAGATTTTCTTACCAGTTAATTATGAATATTTAATAGTGTTGATCTATCAAAATTAATCTATTTCCATATACGTTTTGGATACGAGTTCTACGGCACGTGCGTTGCACTTGGATATCAACTCATGTTGTTATTTTTCATGTAAATATTTTTAGGCCTTGGGGCTTTAAACCTCATTTAATGAATCTCAACTATAAATAGAAGGGATTCAACTAAGGATATAAAGTGGTTGTTTGAGAAATCAACACTTTTGGCTTTAAAAATTATAATAGTAAAATCAAGTGGGTAAATTGAGAAATCGCCACTTGAAAATGATTCCCCACTACCCATACCACATGTTCTATACCTATATTAGCTAAAAAAAATCCATTGGATAATTTCACAACCCTAACTTTCAAATCCAATAGTTAAAAAAGACTTTAGCAATCTAAGCAATGATAAATCGGAGCATTCTAATATCTTTCTCCCCTAATTCTTCTAGCAAGTTTCATATCCTTAGGCATAATTGTAACATGCTTGGCTTGATTGATTCACATATTTGTTTCTACAAACAATTCAACAAGGTATATCTCATCTGCTTCCTGCAAGGCCAACACATCATGATTCTGGAAATGCAAATCAGTCTTGAACTTTGGTGCAATTACACGAACAAGACCTGGAGTGGCAATTTCCTGATCAACACCTGTGTACTCTTCTGGTACTTGCATATTTTAAGAAGAGCAAAAATTTTAGGCCTGTATTTGTGAGGCTGCTTAACTCCGTCAGTTATTGATACAGATTTACAGGCCTCCTTGATGGTAAGTTTCTTAGTTGGTGTCTTGCCTCTGAAAGATCTACATGATATTTTCTTCGTAACATGATATTTTCTTCGTACGCTTATCATTTTCGTAAGATTGCTTTGAGTTAAAGGCCTGTGAATATCTTGAAATAACAGAAGACTTTTCAGTTTTGAGAAGACGCCCTTGTTATTATGGTATAGAGGGAAATCTATTATAGATTTTCTTACTAGTTAAATATGAATATTTAATTGTGTCGATTTGTGAAAATTAATATCTTTCCATATACTTTTTGGATTCTAGTTCTACTGCAGGTGCGTTCAACATGGATGTCAACTCATGTTGTTATTTTTCATGTAAATATTTTTAGGCCTTGGGGCTTTAAACCTCATTTAATGAATCTCAACTAGAAATAGAAGAGATTCAACTAAGGATATAAAGTGGGGGTTTGAGAAATCAACACTTTAGGCTTTACAAATTCTAATAGTAAAATCAAATGGGTAAATTGAGAAATATTCACTTGAAAAATATTTCCCACTACCCATACCACAGTGTTTATACATCTATTAACTAAACAAACCCCTCACAAGACCCATTGGATAATTCGACAACCCTAACTTTCAAATCCAGTAGTTTTTATAAGATCATTATCCCAACTGCCAGTTAAACAATTCAAATATTTGTATGAACACATATTTGTTACCCTTTAGAAATAGATCTTCTCGTTCCATGAGGTAAAGGTCAGGAATGACCAATTTTCATTTCTAAATATTGCAGTGACATAAATGAATAGGATGTGTTTCTCGTTGGGTTAGTGTATTTGACAACGACCAGATTATACCATTTAACGATTTAATTTGGATGACATCAACAACCACACATATCCGCAAGTCATAAAATACAAAACGAACCTACCAAAAGTATGAATTAGGAAAAAGGGTTTTAATATTTAAAATGAGCAGACGGGTCATTACAAATATTTAGTAATCCATATCCATTAATATCTATAAACTATCAATACGAATATGTTAAGATGCACAACCAATACAAATTGAAATAAAAGGCTTTATAAATCTAAGAAACGATAAAGCTGAGCATTCTAAGATCTTTCTCTCCTAATTCTTTTAGCAAGTTGCATATACTTTGGCATAATTGTAAAACGCTTGGATTCATTGGCTCATATGTTTGTGTCTACAAACAATTCTACAAGGTACGGTCAACTGCTTCCTCCAAGGCCAACACATCATGATTCTGAAAATGCAAATCAGTCTTGAACTTTTGTGTCACTACATGAACAAGCCCGGAATGGCAATTTCCTGATCAACAACTAAGTACTATTCTAGTACTTGTGGATTTCAAGAAGAGTAACAATTCCAGGCCTGCACTTGTGAGGCTCCTTAACTCCTTCAGTTATTGGTATAGATTTACGGGACTCATTGATGGTAAGTTTCTCAATTGGTGCCTTTCCTTCGAAATATCTACAGGGTGTTTTCTTCGTACGATCCATATGAATTTCTTTAGTTTTCTCTGAGTTGAAGGCTTGTGAATAGCTTGAAATAATAGAAGATTTTTCAGTTTTGAGAAGACGCCCTTTTTATTAGTCTAGAGGAAAATCTATTATAGATTTTCTTACAAGTTAATTATGAATATTTAATTGTGTCGATATGTCAAAATTAATATCTTTTCATATACTTTTTGGATAGTAGTTCTACGGCACGTGAGTTGCACATAGATGTCAATTCATGTTGTTATTTTTCTTGTAAATATATTTAGGTCTTGGGGCCTTGATTCTTATTTAATGAATCCCAGCTAGAAATAGAAGGGATTCAACTAAGGGTATAAAGTGGGTGTTTGAGAAATCAACACTTTAGGCTTTAAAAATCCTAATAGTAAAATCAAGTGGGTAAATTAAAAATGATTCTCCACTACCCATACCAAAATTTGCTATACCTTTATTAGCTAAACAAACCCATCACAAGACCCATCAAAAGACCCATGGGATAATCCCACAACCCCAACTTTCAAATTCAACAGTTTTTATAAGATCATTATCCCAACTACCAGTTAAGCAATTCAAATATTTTTACAAACAAATATTTGTTACCCTTTAGAAATAGAGATTCTCGTTCCATGAGGAAAATATCCGAAATGACCTATTTTCATGTCTAAATACAGTAATGACATAAATGAATAGTACGTATTTGACAATGACCAGATTATACTGTTTAACGGTTTAATGTGGGCGACATCAACAACGACACATATCCGAAAGTCATAAAATACAAAATGAACCTATGAAAAATATGAATTAGGAAAAAAAGATTTTAATATTTAAAACGACCAGATAGGTCATTACAAATATTCAGTAATCCACAGCCATTTATATCTATAAATGATCAATACAAATATGTTAAGATGCACGACCAATACAATTGATAAAAAAGGCTTTTGCAATCTAAGAAATGATAAAGTGATCATTCTAAGATCTTTCTCCCCTAATTCTTCTAGAAAGTTGCGTATCCTTTGGAAAAATTGTAACACGCTTGGCTTGATTGGCTCACATATTCGTGTCTACAAATAATTCCACAAGGTGCGCTTTGGCTGCTTCCTTGTTTCTTGCATGGCCAACACATCATGATTTTGAAAACGCAAATCAGTCTTGAACTTTTGTGCCATTACATGAACAAGCCCTAGAATGATAATTTCTTGATCAACAACTGAGTACTCTTATGGTACTTGCGGATTTCAAGAAGAGCAACAATTCCAGGATTGTACATGTGAGGCTCCTTAACCCTTTAAGTTATTAGTACAGATTTACAGGCCTCATTGTAATGACCCGTTTGGTAATTTTGAACTTTTAGACTTATTTTTCCAAAAATACCCTTCATGTAGCTTTATCTTAGTTTTTACGACTTTCGAGGATAGGTGGCACGGTTCTCGCAGTGATCGGGTAGGTATCAGGTTCTTTTTGGTACGTTTGGAAAATTCTAAGTTAAGAGAATACAGGAGTTTGACTCATAGTTGAATTTTGGGTAAACACACTCTTTTCATAGTTTTGTTAGTTCCATTAGCTCCGGAACAATGTTTATGACTTAGTCGAGCCTTTAGTTTAGGTCTCGAGGTATCCAAGTGTGTTTTGGGGGTTAGGTTGTGAAATTACAAAATTAGAACTTAAGAGTTGACTTATGTCAAATTCAGTGCGCGAGCGGGTCTGGAATGTGTTTTCTGATAGGAATGCATGTTTGGTTTGTGTCCGGGAGTGATTCGGGTAGTTTACGGGGGATTGGATAACTTTGGACTGCTACTATTACTAGAGTCTGCGCGAGTGACCAAGCATCCGCCTCGGTGGGTCCACCTCAGCGGATGTCAGGCTCGCCGAAGCGAGACTAGGTTGGAGGGTATCGATCTAGTTCAATAGAGTTTGCCCCGCCCCAGTGAAAGTTCGGGATTCTAGTGACTTTTGCCCCAGCGGATGGGCTTTCCTCTAGAGGGGGTCCGCCCTGGCGGAATCAAATCCGCCAGCGCAGAAACACTATGAAGATTTAAGTGAGTTTAAGACCTAGAATCTATTTTCATTCCCCAAAATCACTCTTTGGGACTAGAGCTTGGGCAGTGGGTGATCTTGAAGATTCAACGGAAATTCATCATCTAAGGTAACGTTCCTCCATTAATTAGTGTGTATTTGTTAAAATGCATCATAAGTATGATTCTTAGTTGGGGAAAAATAAGAGAATTCTTTCATAGAGAATAAGAGGATGAAATGTGGGATTTGGGGGTGGATTATTGAATTATTGTTATTGATATTATGAACTAGTATTGTATTAGATTAGTGGGTGATATTTAATCAATCAATTGCATGTTAGAATCCCTTTTTGAATTGGAGAAAGTTCTAGGGTTAGAATTGGGGCTTTTTACCAATTCTTAAATTAAGGATCCAATTGGACTTAGTTATTAAATTAACTTGAGATTATATCTATCTAGCATGTTATGAGACTATGTGAGCGATAAAGTTCGTATTTTGTTAATGTGGGATCGGGGTTCCTTTGTAGTTTAACATGAGGATTCTAGAATTGTTTAGCATTATGGGCACTGATAGACCAGAAATCTCATGTAGTTAATATAAATGACCAGAGTAGGCTTGCAAGGAGGCTCAACGGAAGGACAAAGTTGTTGCGTGTCTCTTCGACTTCGAATCAGACAAGTTAAAACTTACTAGAGTCTAGTATAGTGTTTATGTGTTGGTATTTTATTAATGAATTAATGGGAGTAATGAGTTATTGGCGGTCCTGTATTAGTGAGGTGAAGAGCACTAGTACGGGTACCGATGAACTTAACTTGGGTAATTAATGAACTAGTTTAATATACTTGAAGGAGTTATGTGCCAGCCCTTTGAGCCATGAGCGCGGTGTATAAATCTGCTTAGATTGGTATGTTTCCTGATTATTTGGGTACAAAGCCATATTTGATATCTTATTCTTATTTGACTTATCATGCATTCATTACTCTACATCTCGTCTAAATACTTGATAAGGAATTTATAATACTAATTGTATTGATTATGCTGATTTATGATGTGCACATATCCATATCATTCATACATATTATATTGGCATTTGATTATTGAGATACTGCTGAAAAGGGGCTTGGGAAGCCTGGTATTGGATATGGTACATGATACGAGAGTGATGACTGATGATGATACTTCATCCACATAGCTAGTATCCGATAGGATCGGATGGATATATGGATGTCGTGAGTCCCTCATGGGTCACGTGATAGCTACTGTAGCAACGTGTGTATACCGAGTACATATGACAATTGCATACATACATACATATTATCTGTATTGCATTCATTTATATTCCTATTATGTATTTGATATTGTGTGTACTCAGTATTTATTTCTGGTAGACTTTGTTGACACCCAATTTTGTCCCATCTTTTATGATTTTATTTGCAATTTTTAATATTTTTGACACTTTAAAACAATTTTAAAATATAGGCATATATATGTATATATATCATTATTATTATTATTAGTTGCATTTTTTATTGTCATTTGCATTTTATATCATAATCATACTTTTATCCTAATATTATATGTTATTTTATTTTTCGCAAAAACGGCATTGCATTTTTTTTATTTTAAGCATCAAGCATTTCACAAATATTATATTTTATAATATTATCATCTTTACATTTTATAAATTTTACAAAGCTTTCTTTTTTATATAATAAAACCCTTTTTGTATTTCTAAACCCATAACCCATTTCAACCTTTTTTATATCTTAACCCAAAACAATTTTACCCAAAACCCAAACCCTCCATTTTCCAAGCCCAACCGAAACCCAATTCGGTCGGCCCAACAGACCTTTTCCCTTTTGTTTTCCAACCCAACACCCTAATTTCTTATTTCCTAATTCCCTAACCAAATCAATCTACCCATTTCCCTTTAATCTCCAGCCCAAAACCCCCCTTTATTTTCGTCCAAACCCATCACCCACACCCAAGCCCAAACCCAACCGAAGCCCAACACCTTTTTTTTTACCCAACTCCTCTTCCCTTTTATCCCAAAAAAAAAACCAAACACCCGAAAAACATAAAAAAAAGCACAACACAAAAAAAAAAAAACCCTTTCCTCTTTCACCCTCTGCCTCCCCAAAATCCGCAGCCCCCATACCCACACACCTCACCCGACACCACCACTGCCACCACCAACCCGACACACCCCATACCCCTATCCCTTAAAATCCGCAACCCATACACCCAAAATCCAACTCCAAAATCAGATATTTTTTTTTAAAACCCTTTTATTCAAGTTTCAAACTCGTTCTTGGGGGTTAAGCCATCTATAAATACTCCATGTTGTTCTTTATTTTAGGGGGGAATTTGGAGATCCGAAAATCTAGTTTTTTTAAATTTTGAAGTCCGAAATCCTCTTAAGGGCGTTTTGTTCTTCACCTTAAAGAATCCGAAAATATAAGTTGAAATTATTGGAGTTTTGGTATTGAATAATCTAAAATTTTTGCTATTCTTCACTGTTTTCGGATTCCGGGTCGGGTCGGGTCACTGTTCCGGTCGGGCCAAAATCGGGTCGTAAATTTTTAGATTTTTGTATTTGATAATTTGTTGTTGACTATCCGAAAATCTAAAAAAAAAAAAAACACCGTTCCGGGTCGATCAACTTCGTTCCGGGTCGGGTCGACCGGTTCGGATAAATTTCCGGATATTTTTTGTATTTTTATATCTTGTTGTTGGCTATCCGAAAATAAAAAAAATTTGGATTCTCGAATCCGGGCCGGATCACCGCTCGATGTCCGAGTCGGGTCAAATTTCGAATTCGGGTCGGGCATTTTTAATTGCGAACTCGCTGTCTTGTTTTTTGGGCATTTTAAATATCCGTGCAATGGATATCTTGTTGTTTTACTGTTTTATTATTTTTAATTAATATTGCATTTAGGCTGATGAAATTAAATTCGAGGCCACGCTTTTTGCTGTTTTATTGTTTCACTATTTTGAATTAAATATTGCATTTTAGGCCGATGAAATTGAATTCGAGGCCGCACTTTTTTTCGTTTCTGTTTCGGTTCTTCGTTTTGACATTTAAACATCCGTGCATGGATTGTCTTACTGATTTACTGAATTATATAAATATTGCATTTATGCCGATGAAATTAAATTCGAGGCCGCGTTTTTTTTTTCTCCTTCTTTCGTTTCGTTTCTCTGTTTCGGTTCAACATTTTTTGGCATTTAAACATCCGTGCACGGATTGCCTTACGATTTACATAAATACGCATTTTAGGCCGATGAAATTAAATTCGAGGTCGCGTCCCTTCGGACATCATTTCTCAATTTCTGTTTTTCACTTTTTTCGATACAAATTTTACTTGATTTGAATTAAATACGCACGGCCGATGAAAAAATATCCGTCGATTTTTTAGGCCTCCACATTTGTAAAGACGGAAAATAAAACTTCGGGCAAGGATGAAACTTAAATCTTTTTCACCCAAGAGACCAACATGTTCGGTAGGCAAGGCAACTAAAATGACCAACGAGTCATACGTTCGCGACCACGACGTGATGGAATGATCTTTTCAAAATTTGAGTCCGAGCCCTCCGTAATCAAAACATTTACTTGTTTTGGATACGAATCCGAAGTTATGTATATTCAATTGTTTCTAACCGTTTATTCTTGACGACTTGCAAAGATAAAGTCAAAGAAGGCAAAATACCCCTCGGAGATTTCTTATTTTTGTTGTTGTCTTTTACTTTCTTTAATTCACTTTATTTTCATTACGCATTGTAATATTATTGTACTCGTGAAATTATTGAAATATTTAGAATAGGTAGACATAGAATTAATTAATAGGGTAATCCAAAACTGAAAACCCATCGCTAGTTTATTTATTTTAGGCTCGGTTAGTTTTAAAATTGAAAATCGCTAGTTTATTTATTTTAGGCCCGTTGCCCATAATAACACCTTGCATACATTTTTATCAATTTTCATACAAATGCATACTTGTACTTTTTTTAGCTTTACATGTATATTAATGCCATACAAATGCATACTTGTACAAAATGCATCATTCTATTAACATCTTGCAATATTATTTTTATATGTATAAAAACATGCATTTTTCTTAGCATAACAATTAACCTGAATTTGATCGGATAACCGCAAGTTAGCGGATCTTAAAGGATGCCTAACCCCTTCCCTTTAGGATAATAAAGAACCCTTACCTAGAATCTCATTAGTTTCGTAGACCATAAAATCGGAGTTATTTTGCAGCATTTAGTTAGCATTCAGGTGCCCTAATTCACCTTAGAATAATTAGGTGGCGACTCCTCAAGCAAGCATTTTTTAATCCATCCGGAGGAAATCGACGCCATCGCGTCGCGAAGCCCGCAGGTCAAAATCGGGCGCGACAGACTTTATGATCAAGTGACCTTTAAGGAAGGAAATCCTGGCACCTTGTAACTTACGCTTGATGTAGAATGAAAATATCAGACGGTATGGTAATGATATAAAGATGGGATCTTTATGACCTTGATTGCTAGAAATACTATAGAGATGTGATCTCTACCTGTTCCTTAGTATAAGAACTAAAATATTGAACCTTTAATGGTAAACTTATTTATTTGAATAAAAGATTGAATCTTGATAGTGATTATGCCTTAACTCGTGAAAGGGTTGGACCTTTATGAGTAGAACTTATTTCATTAAAGAAAATATGTAATCTTTGAGGGCTTAGATGCCGATTTGGAAAAAATTAAATTTGATTACTATACTTATTCTAATAGAGGTGAAAATAGAGACTTTAGTATGATCCTTGAAAATTAATGTTACCTTATCATTCGGTCGGGTGTGAAATCCTTAGTTAGATGGTTGTAATGCTCATAAAATGCATAATTTGACTAACTAAGCAAGAAGAGAAGTATTGGGAGTAACAACCATATTTTGGGGTTTTCTTTCAAGGTTTATGTATCAAGTTCTAAGACTTAATAATACTTATGTTGTTTCCTTAATTTTTCCGCATTTACTTATATATTTGATATTTAGATGTTAGGGGTTCGCATATGGGTTAGGGTAGGTATCACAGCACAAAGGGGATTTTGGATCATGACAAATTGATATCAGATCACTAGGTTCATTGGTCTCATGAGTACAAGAGCGATGTCTAGTAAAGTCTTGTGGATCGGTGAGAAGCACTCCGTACCTATCTTCGAGAGGCTATAGGATATTTAGGAAACTTCCATTCTTTCATTCCTTATCATGTGTATGTGATTCGGCCTAAGGTCTAAACTTCTTTATTTCAATCTCTCACTAACGGTGAAGACATGTTCTCGACCTTTCCCATAAATGGCTGGATGTGACATCGCGCGATATAGTATGAGATGTGTCACCGTGGAAAAGACATAAGATTGAGTTTAGTTTGGAGCTATTATTTAAAGAATGGAGTGAGCGGGGTGGTGATTCATACTTTTGGTTCGGTGATATCCCTATGAAATGGGAGCGATAGTACGAAGGGCTGCTTGATCTACAAATCTTCAAGATTTAGTTACTCAAAGGTCAAAGAGTAGCCTTTATAGTATAACTGGTCATGGGGAAGGAGTTGGAGATTTGAATACATATGGTTAATAGAGTAACTAAGTAATAAGCATTACGACTTTGAGGACTGCACTTAAGGAGGTTTGACTTATCAAGGATGCTTTTCTTGGGGTGTGATTGATGTGGGAGTACTTCAATGTCATCCAGATTTATTACGATAGTCTTGTGACGAGGGTGTATCAATGACAAGGCGATAACTCAGTAACAGAAGAGTTCATAGGTTGACATCTTGTAGACAAGCTTAGACTTGAGAGGATAAACACCATGATAATATTGTGAAGATAATTTGATAAAAGACAAATGCGTGAAAAATGATACTTGGTGATGAGGTCATAGGTGGCAAGACTTGCTATGAGGTTCGTATGAAAAGTTTTCTTTCCATCCTACGGGATTGGATTGTACTAAAGAGAATTCAAATAGTCCAAGCTTGGCGACAAAATGTCAAAATGGTAAAGTATTCATTTGATAAGAGGGCGGGGTATGCTAAGTCTGTTAATTCATAAGGGTATAAAAGGTTAAGCGGAGTTGCGATAGGATGTCATTGTGGTGGTGAAGTAAGATGAGTGGTACATGAACTCTCTACGTAATTGGATAATGAGTATGGATCTAGCGATGAACAAGTGTGAAGATGTATTGCACTTAATTATGGACAAGGAACGTGGACATTGAATTTTTTGCTTAGGGCTATGCAAGTTTTCACAAATGATAGTGAGGCAATTTTTTTGGAGTTTACAAAATGAGATGGGTAACTTCATGATTTGTTAGAGGCATTCCAATTTGATGAGACAAGGCGAGAGCTGGTTGTTTTGGGAAAGTATCGGTTAAAGACCCTTGAGTGAGGTGTCAGTTGATAAGGATATTTAAAGTGGTAGATAAATGGTAGATATTAACTAACTTGAATTTTGATGTACATTTTGGAAAGTTGAAGTAAGGATCGGTGATAATGGTTGAAACCAAGAAAGTGAATTCACTATTACTTGGTGTATTGATATTTGGTTGATGAACTTGTAAGCCAAGGTAGAAGAATGATTCTTCAGTTAAGGGACCATTGGCAAAGATGCTGGTATGGAGCCATATGAGAGCGTTAGTAAAACTTTGTGAATGGTAAGTGAGATTGCCATATAGGTTATGGACCTGTAGTGACGGTTTGAAATACTACATCGGCAATAATAGATCTTATTTGGGTAATAGAGGTTGATCAATATTTTAGGTGGGAGATTTCATGAAGAATTGTTCATATGATGCGTTTGATTTAGATAAGTATTTAGTTTTGAGATTCGAGTGAGGCAAGGAAAACCTCCAGTTGTTCGAGTTTGTGGTTTACTACTATCTCCAGGATTGACTCAGTTATTTTACAAGATTTATAATATTTCGGTACATACTCGAATGGGTTTGAGTGATTTTCGGTTGATAGCAATGAATGTGATTTTTGATAGAATATGGAAATTGAAGAATTAAGATAAAGACATGTTTGGTTCGAAGCAACATGATTATTTGAGTCAAGTATGAATTATGGTAGGATTATATCATATTGTTCAGATGGGAGGTAATTATTAAGTATGCTTGAAGGAAGTCTACAAAATTTGACTTAGTGTTATGACGAGCCATGATGATTTGCGATTGATGACTGTGAGGTACAAGTTTCAGATGACTGATGTGTTAAGGTTGATGGAAATATGACTTGCATTGTATCAATGTCGTTAATTTCGTATCATTCTTGAATGAATGAGCTAGAGTTGAAAGAGGAATGCTTGAAATCTCTCAAGTATGAAGGTTAAAGTCATAATTTTGAAGTGAAACTGTGTTCGTGATAGTATATTATGTTGAAGCATTACAGTTGGATAGCATGGTTGAGTACATCAAGTATTAATGGCGTGATAGTATTTATGGGTGGTAAGGCACATGGATTGCAAGAATTGATACTTTTGGATTTGCTAAAAGCATAAAAAGGGTATTACAGTCAAAGATTCAATGGTTATGAAAGGGGCGTATGAGGCTTCAGACTTTGCATCAAAGTATTCGGAGTAGTGAACGAGTTAAGTGAAAGCGCAAGAAGGAAGATTCAATCTAATTAGATTCAATGGAGTTCTGTCAGACTTTCATATCAATTGTGAGTTGAGAACAAAAAGATTTATGTTATAAGGTGTAGTTCCTTGGTACTAAGTTGATTACTTGGGTAGGGTTCAGCCTTTAAAGTCAGGGACGACATCGTGGAATTGAACATTCACGAGCAACGAATTGGGATCGTTCACCACAGACCTATAAGAGTTCTATGATTGGTTTCGTGAAGGGATTGAGTTAGTCCGGGCAACCATTAGTGACATTCGAGGAGTTGTGCACTTTGCATCAAGTAAGAATCATTCATGTAATATCAGGTGGCTTATGGATATATTATCATGATTTATGGATAGTCCAGTATTCCATTTTAGAAGATTTGATAGACTTACAGTTCAGAACAGAGATATGGCAGAGTTATCGGGCTTTATTTGGAGTTGGAAGTTGATTTGATGATATTGGGTTGATCGTAATTATTTGGATAGTTCTAATGGTCTATGTGGGTACTTGATGATGGTTTATAAGGTACAAATAGATATGGGAAACTTTGGAATGATCAGACGATCTTTTACAGATTTGGCAAATCAAGATAACCACTGGGATGATGCATATATTATGATATTGGGATGCTTAAGAGGAATTGGATGATGAGAGTTAGATCAATAGTTTCATCTCAATAAAATGAAATTAACAGATTTAGAATTAGCGCAATTGACCTTGGGTAAGGTCAACTTTTGGATGAAAAGAGAGAAATTGGCGCAGAACAAACATATTCTTCCTGGCGAGATAGAGTCATGATTTGAACTTTCAATGTATGAAAATGTGTTTTCTATGGATTTTTAGTACTAAAGACAACTTGGATGGTGTAGGGGAGATATAAGTGAAATTGGAATATTTGACCGGTAAAATATTGGAACTGGGTTATGGCTACAACTAAAGGACTGGAATGATGATAATGAAAAATTTGGAATCAACTAATTGTGTTCAGAGATGTGGTTAGGACCAAAACCAAGAAATTTGGGAGGAGTCAGTCCAAATATATGAAAACCAGTTGTGGAAGAAGTTTCTGATATGGAAAAATGGATATTTGAGTTTTGATCTAATTCAAGGATGTTTTGAGTGGTAAGGTGGAAAAGTAGTGCTATCAACGTGATTCTTGCATGTGAAGTCTTTTCATGAGGTTTATGACGAAGTTTCTCCGACTACTCGACAACTTGGTACTTTTCTTTACCGTTTGAGGATTAACGTGTGCTTAAGTGATAGATGATGTAACGACCCGTTTGATTATTTTGAACTTGTGGACTTATTTTCCCAAAAAAACCCTTCCCGTAGCTTTATCTCAGTTTTTATGACTTGTGGAGATGAGTGGCACGGTTCCCGAGGTGATCAGGTTCTTTGATGGTGATTTGACAAAGGTTTAAATTTGATTACTATACTTATCCTAATGGAGGTGAAGATAGAGACTTTAGTATTATCCTTAAAAAGTAATGTACCTTATCATTTGGTCGGGTGTAGAATCCTTAGTTAGATGGTTGTAATGCTCATAAAATGCATAATTTGACTAAGGAAGAAGAGAAGTATTGGGAGTACCAACCCTCTCCACCGTTATATCTAGGGTCGGTCGACGATGCTGCTGGGTACACGTGCTTCCCCTACTCACTCGACACTTGTTGCACTCTATGTGTAGGTACTGATGAAGATACTAGCGGAGAAGCTTAGACGTAGAGCTTGGAGATACATCTTGGGAGTCCAGGGTGAGCCATAGATTACATCCCGACACTGGAACTCTTTATCTTGATATTATACTTTTTTGTCCTGTATTTCAGACAGTGATTGTATTTAAAGTTCTAGACTTGTATTCCATTAGTAGCTCTGTACTCATGACAACTAGATTTTGGGATTTTCTTTCAAGGTTTATGTATCAAGTTCTAAGACTTAATAGTACTTATGTCGTTTCCTTAGTTTTCCACATTTACTTATATATTTAATGTTTAGATGTTAGGGGTTAGCCTATGGGTCAGGATAGGTGCCCTCATGGCACAAAGGAGATTTTTGGTCGTGACACTCATTGTTGGAAAGTTTCTTTATTGGTGCCTTGCCTCCGAAATCCAATAGTTTTTATAAGATCATTATCCCAACTGCTAATTAAAAAATTCAAATATTTTACAAACAAATATTTGTTACCCTTTAGAAATAGAGCTTCTCGTTCCATGAGAAAAAGCTCCGGAATGGCCTATTTTTATGTCTAAATACAACAATGACATAAATGAATAGGTTGTATTTCTCATTGGGTTACTATATTTGATAACAGCCAGATTATACCGTTTAACGGATTAATTTGGGCGACATCAACAACCACACATTTTCGCATTTCATAAAACACAAAATGAACCTACAAAAAGTATGAATTAGGAAGAAAGGGTTATAATATTTATAACGACCAGACATGTCATTACAAATATTCAGTAATCCATATCCATTAATATCTATAAACTATCAATACGAATATGTTAAGATGCACAACCAATACAATTGAAAAAAGGCTTTAGCAATCTAAAGAACGATAAAGCTGAGCATTCTGAGATCTTTCTCCCTTAATTCTTATAGCAATTTGCATATCCTTGGACATAATTGTAACACGCTTGGCTTAATTGGCTCACATTAATGTGTATACAAATAATTCCACAAGGTACGCCTAAGCTACATCCTACAAGGCCAACACATACTGATTCTGAAAATGCAAATCAGTCTTGAACATTTGTGCCATTACACGAACAAACTCCGGAATGACAATTTCCTGATCAACAACTGAGTACTCTTCTGGTAATTGTGGATTTTAAGAAGACAATTCCAGGCCTGTACTTGTGAGTCTCCTTAACTACTTCATTTATTGGTACAGATTTACGGGCCTCATTGATGGTAAGTTTATTAATTGGTACCTTGCCGAAAGATCTACAGGGTATTTTCTTCCTACGATCCATATGGCTTTCTTAAGTTTGCTTTGAGTGGAAGGTTTGTGAATAGTTTGAAATAATAGAAGATATTTCGATTTTGAGAAAACGCCCTTTTTGTTATTGTCTAGAGGTAAATCTATTATAGATTTCCTTACCAGTTAAATATAAATATTTAATTATGTCGATATGTCAAAATTAATCTCTTTTCATATACTTTTTGGATACTAGTTCGACGGCACATGTGTTGCACATAGATGTCAACTCATGTTATTTTTCATGTTAATATTTTTAGGTCTTGGGAATTTCAACCTCATTTAATGAATTCCAACTAGAAATAAAAGGGATTCAACTAAGGATATAAAGTGGGTGTTTCAGAAATCAACACTTTAGGCTTTAAAAATCCTAATAGTAAAATCAAGTGGGTAAATTGAGAAATCGCCACTTGAAAAAGATTCTCCACTACCCATACCACATTTTCTATACATATATTAGCGAAACAAACCCATCATAAGACCCATTAGATAATTCCACAACCCTAACTTTCAAATCCAATAATTTTTATAAGATCATTATCCAAATGTCAGTTAAACAATTCAAATATGTTTACAAAAATATTTGTTACCCTTTAGAAATAGAGCTTCTCATTCCATGAGGAAAAGGTCCGGAATGGCCTATTTTAATGTCTAAATAAAACAATGACATAAATTAATAGGATGTATTTCTCATTGGGTTACTGTATTTGACAACATCAAGATTATACCGGTTAATGATTTAATTTGGGCGACATCAACAACCATCCATAT
The DNA here is from genome assembly GCA_034509755.1 of Anisodus tanguticus. NCBI lineage: Eukaryota > Viridiplantae > Streptophyta > Magnoliopsida > Solanales > Solanaceae > Anisodus > Anisodus tanguticus. The sequence goes on along the minus strand of CM067542.1, from coordinate 47,024,796 downwards.
CCGCAAGTCATTTAACATATAATGAACCTACGAAAAGTATGGATTAGAAAAAAGGATTCTAATATTTAAAATGACAGACAGATCATTATAAATATTCAGTAATCCATAATTATTCATATCTAGAAACTATCAAGAAGAATATCTTAAGATGCACAAACCAATACAAATTGAAAAAAAGCTTTAGCAATCTAAAGGACAATAAAGCTGAGAGTTCTAAGATCTTTCTCCCCTAATTCGTTTAGAGAGTTGCATATCCTTGGGAATAATTGTAACACGCTTGGCTTGATTGGCTCACAAATTTGTCTCTACAAATAATTCCACAAGGTACGCCTCAGCTGCTTCCTGCAAGATCAACACATCATGATTCTGAAAACGCAAATCAGTCTTGAACTTTGGTGCCATTACACGAACAAGCCACGGAATGGCAATTTTATGATCAACAACTGAGTATCTAGTACTTGAGGATTTCAAGAAGAGCAACAATTCCAGGCTTGTATCTGAGAGGCTCCTTAACTCCTTCAGTTACTGGTACAAATTTACGGACCTCCTTGACGGTAAGTTTCTTAATTGGTGCCTTGCCTCCGAAAGATCTACAGGGTATTTTCGTCGTACGATCCATATGATTTTCTTAAGTTTGCTTTGAGTTTAAGGCTTGTGAATATCTTGAAATAATAGAAGATTTTTCAATTTTGAGAAGACGACCTTTTTATTATGATCTAAAGGTAATCTATTATAGATTTTCTTACCAGTTAAATATGAATATTTAATTGTGTCTATATATTAAAATTAATCTCTTTTCATATACTTTTTAGATACTAGTTCTATGGCACATGCGGTGCACGTCGATGTCAACTCATGTTGTTGTTTTTCATGTAAATATTTTAGGTCTTGGGGCTTTGAACTTGATTCAATGAATCCCAACTAGAAATAGAATGGATTCAACAAATGATATAAAGTGGGTGTTTGAGAAATCAACACTTTAGGCTTTAAAAATTATAATAGTAAAATCAAGTGGGTAAATTGAGAAATCGCCATTTGAAAATGATTCTCCACTACACTTACCGATTTTTTTATACCTTTATTAGCTAAACAAACCCATCACAAGACCCATTGGATAATTCCACAATGCTAACTTTCAAATCCAATGGTTTATAAGATCATTATCCCAACTGCTAGTTAAACAATTCAAATATTTTTACAAATAAATATGTGTTACCCTTTAGAAATAGAGCTTCTTGTTCCATGAGGAAAAGGTCTGGAATGGCCTATTTTCATGTCTAGATGAATATGATGTATTTCTCATTGGGTTACTGTATTTGACAACGTCCAGATTATACCGTTTAACGATTTAATTTTGGCAACATCAACAACCACATATATTCGAAAGTCATAAAACACAAAATGAACCTACAAAAAGTATGAATTAGGAGAAAAGGGTTCTACTATTTAAATCGACCAGACAGGTCATTACAATTATTCAGTAATCCATATCCATTAATATCTATAAACTATCAATACGAATATGTTAAGATGCACAACCAATTAAATTGAAAAAAAGGCTTTAGCAATCTAAGGAATGATAAAGTTGAGCATTTTAAGATCTTTCTCCCTTAATTCTTCTAGCAATTTGCTTATCCTTTGGCATAATTGTAACACGCTTGGATTAATTGGCTCACATATTTGTGTCCACAAATAATTCCACAAGGTTTAATTGGCTCTCTGTCTTTTAGACAAGATTGCCCCCGTATATAGGATTTATGGAAGTGTGGACAATAGTCTTCCAAGATGAAAACAACAAACTATCAATGTGCAAAGCCTACACAAATGACCTCAGAGAAGAACACGAACAATGAAGATTCCTAAGAGACGGATTGCTTATCAAGAAAACTGATCTCTTTGTGGTGTTGTATACTTGTATGTATATTGTGTGCTTGGTCATTTCCGTTCATCTATAGAACTGAGCCAAAGGACTCAATTTATAGGTGTGCAAGATGGCCTTTCAAATGCCCCATAATGGCATTCAATTGCCATGTAATGGATGACATTTAACCCCCAAGTAATGCAGCAACATAATGGTCCAAACAATGATCATTATTTGGTGGATTCAATGCCATTGAAACCACCTCAACAACCAAAATTTTGGGATTCCGTCGAGCAAACACTGTCTGGAAAGCGCCGCGGCTCCAGAATCCAAACATGGAATTAGCGCTGGGACGCTTCGGCGCTGCGGCCCATTCCGGGAGGCACCGCGACACTTCTCGGCTCTGCGGCCCTTTCCGACCCTTTCCATCTTACACCTAGCACAATCCTTCCTTCGTTTACCAACGTGGAACACTTGTTATTTATCCAATAACCATCCATCATAACTTGTCTCAAACATTTCACTTACATACCAATATCCCTTTCATTAACGAAATTTACGATACTTGGCACTAAGATTGCACGTGTGAAAATGATATTTCCGACGTGCGGGGCCCAATTGTTCGAGTCATAAATAATGGGATAAACTTAATTGCACATTAGTAAATTTCCAACAATCCCCTCTTGAAAGAGATTTTGGCGCACACATAAGGTGCCTACTTTTAGCAATCTTTCAGTGATAAGATATTGCATCAGGAGAGGTAGCTTCCGCTTTGAACCTTCCTTATTATAATACCATCGGACTTACTGCACGGTGAACGTGATGTCTTGAACCGTCAGTGTTTAATGTAAGCCAAGACAACGGTATCAACATAATATCTCCCATTTATTCGTTTCTTCTTATTGTTCTGTCTGATGTGGTCGTGGACACACTTGGATTCTTAAGTGCGTTCATTTGAGGCGGCTTGTCTTCACACTTAAATAGGTGATATCCTACAAGGTATCCTGCTATACCCCACTTCACAAGTGTTAGGAATCATTAAAAGTTTCCCAACCTTAAACTCAACCGTTTGAGGATCGTTAAAGGTTTGGAAGCTAACCTTTACCCACCATACATGTAGCACTTTAATATCTATAGCGGGAACGACTTTGGATTCATGTTTCTTTACAAAAATCATCATTCGAAGTGCTCTTGCTTCCACCGAAACGCTCAACTGAACCTTTTGCAGCTTAGTTTTCCAATTGAACCAAATTCTTGAGATCTCCAGACAATATGGTTGGGTTACCACCGCAAAAGTTCATATTGTTTGAGTTTTAAGCCCATTCCCCTAGACATGAAAAACTCTTGATCTTCTGGTAGTCCCTTAGTTAAAGGGTTTGCTATATCCTTTGATTAGTAAGTGACACCCGTAGTAATCAACTGCCATTTGGTCCTATGTCTCCGACAGATATCTCCAGACGCCATCATTTGTGCCCTTCCTGAAGCCGACCGGCTAGCCACAGTGTGTAACTGCTGAAGGCACATGTTTCTACCAATAAGGGACGTCATCTAAGGAGTCGTGAAGCTACTCAACTTCTTTTCATGCTTTTTTTAAAGCGATAAACTCCAATTCCATAATGAATCGGCCGATGCAAGTTTGCTTAGAGGATTTTCCAAGACACACCATACACATCTATTTGTGGCTTTGGTGTTCTTCATATCTGATGTCCAGTTTGCATCATTGTGTTCTCCCAGAACTGCTGGACATCCAGAATACCATAATCCGTAGATAAGCGAATATTTTAGATATCGTCATATCCGACTTAATGCCTTCTATCGATGATTTTCAGAATCACGGGTGAACCTTAGTTTAACTGATCTGCTTTGTAGGCCGATACCAGGTCGATTGTAGTGTGTACAATACATTGAACTACATGTGACTTGCGCATATCGCTCCTTGTATATCGGTGCACCATGATTCCAATCAATTATATAATTTATATCCATTAGTGGCTTCAACGAGACTGTCAACTATCTCACAACTGAGTTTGGAGTTAGACTAGTCCGTTAGATGTCTTAGAAATCCCAATTCCTAAGATGTCATATGTGATGCCCAGATTTTTCATATCGAGACTTTTGTTTCAATATGACTTCCACTTTCAGACTGTTGGTTTTTCAATTGTTGTCTTTCTAACTTCAGAGTCAATGTTTCTGTTATCAGATTCATTATTTCTGTTTTATCTGAAACTTCCAAGACCAAAATGTAAACATTTCAGGGACCAAAATGAAAGTTCAGGAAGAAGCCCAACAATCCAACAAACTAACTCTGATCCTCCCCTTCCAACTCTCTAGTTAGGAAGGTTGTCTCAACATCCATGTCACGCAAGACTGCAATGGCCCTGGATGTTAAGCTATTCACAGGGGAGCACATGTACAAGTAGCCGAGGCCTTATACTCGTCAGTAGATCCATCTACTTTGTACTCACTTTTGAGTATCCACTTTCACAACCCAAAGGTTCTTTTCCCGGAGGAAGGTTAGCCATTACACAAGTATGGTTCTATATGATGGAATCTATTTCTCTCTCTGTAGCTTCTTTCCAAATCAGCGCTTCTGGAGATGACAATTCTTTGTTAATTATCCATGGTTCGTTCTCAACTATACAAGCTAGAATGCCTGGAACAAGTTTTTGTCCTTTCTTTGCTCCGTCTCGGTTCAACGTCTAGAATCCCCGAGTTCTGTAGATTTGGAATATTAAGTTCCGGATAGTCAGCAACTTCTGAGTCCTGTAGCTCTGGAACGTCTGGTTCCGGACAATCAGGCACTCGCGGGTTCTTGTTACCTCGAGCAATTACTTATTTTTCCTTCTCAAGGAAAGTTATCCTCAAAGAATTCAGCATTTTTTGACACCAAGATGCGATAAGAACTACAGTTATTTGCAGATCCAATCGATATGCAATCTACAGTCTTAAATCCAACTTGACCTATTTCAGTATTCCAACCACTACCAAGCCACCCCACAGCACAACATTTGTAGGAGGGATCCTTTCCATATTTCACACGGAGGGTTACCCTTATCCTTATGCGTAGTTCTGTTGAGAATCGCATTAGCGGTAAAGATCGCCTTACCCCACATATTTTGGGCGTACGTCTTTGCACTTGGCTAACACTGTTAGACTGAGGTGAGTAACGAGCAGTCATTTGATGAATGATGTTTCACATTCTCCCCCTCTATCACTACGAATTCCTCAATTCGTAGGCTTAGTTGACTTTCAACTTCTACTTTGTAGTGCTTATCCGCTTTAACAACTTCATCTTTGTTTTTCAACAAACAAAGGATGCAATACGTTGTACCATCATCAATGAAGGTCACAAAGTACTTGTCTCCAACCTCTATTTTGTATAAACTTCAAATCACCCATGTAGGTGTGACTAACTTCTAGAGGAACGATGCTTCTTTCGCTATTCCTTTGATGAAACTTGTATCCCCCCTCTATTTTGTACAAACTTCAATTCACCCATGTAGGTGTGACTAAGTTCTAGAGGAGCGGTGCTTCTTTCGCTATTCCTTTGACGGAATGGAAAAATGACTTTTCGTCTTCGCCTACCTCATATTCATTTTGAGGATTTATGTCAACAGAAGGCAACAATCTCAACTTCATTAGATTTTGAATGACTTTCTATTTAACGTGTCTTAATCTATGATGGCATAGATGCACGGATTACAAATATATCATTAATTTAGCTACATACATACTGTACTATTCTTAGTTATTACAGACCTGTTGGACTAGTCTCAAACCAGCTTGACCAACAGTGTCCCTTAAACCAAGTTTGGGACATATATCACCTCATTTTAAAGTGATCCCATTCCCTGAAGTCCTATTAAGGACAACCTCTCCAACCCCTTCTACTTTAGAGGTGGTGTTGCTTCACATGAACAACATCTTGCCCGTGGTTAGGGCGTAACTGGATCATATGTGATCTGGATACTCTGGCCCACTCTAGTTGCTTTGGCAGTCTGAGTGTCCAATTTCTTTTCTGTCTTTCTTTGGTCTTCAGATCATTTAAGACCTGGAAACTCTGGCACACATCACTAGGTGTCCATTACTTTTCTGCCTTTCTTCTGGCCTTCGGATCATTTAAGATCTGGAAATTCTGGCCCACCTCACTAGGTGTCCATTACTTTTCTGTCTTTCTTTTGGCCTTCAGATCATTTTAGACCTGGAAATTCTGGCCCACTCCAGTCGCCCGTAAGCTTTGTACGACTGAGTGTCCAATTTCATATCAAATGAAGGATCTTCTGTCAGATAGTGTGACAGGTTCAACGTCTTAAGATAAGTCATTATCTTTTAGTCTTCTTCCCTTGAGATTGGTGCCCAGTCAATTCATGGCACTTGCTTAAGAGTGGTAACAATTTTCGCACAGTCAGTGGGTCTCTATCCTTCGTATGTGCGAACATACTTTTAATAATTACACCAAAAAGAACGGATCTTTTAAGTTTTGTTTACAATAGTCCAATCTTTAACCGGAAAGGAATAAGATTCAATATCTGATTTTAGAGTGTAGGGAATATGATTTTTTAATGAAAACACTTTCATATTTCCAGCCTTTCTTTACACACTTTTATTCAAATATTAACTAAACCCATTATAGATAAGGAAGGATAAATTAAGTTAGACCTTTTAGATTCTGGCCCACTTCAGTTAGACTGAGTGTCCAAATCCTCCTTACCATAATTCGGATCCTTTGTCTGGGACAGATATATGCCCTTTTCTACATGATAGAACATCATCTTCAGCCTTCTCCTCTTGTCCCAGTTGACATCCTCAGCCTCTTTTGGGCGTTTGGTTCCACCACCCTCGGGAGAGGTGACACCAATTCGTCCTTGATCTTTAGCCGTACTAGTATGACTATCAGTGGTATCTTGAAGCTCAGCATTAGATCCAGAGATTCCACCTTTGACGGAAACAAATTTGTAACTATCGTCAAAGAGAGAACCAAAACTAGGACCAGATTTGAAAGCACGGTTGTTGACAGAGATAATGTTTGAACTGTTATCAGAAATGTCAACAGAACTATTTTCAAGAAGAAAACCACAGCTAGATTTGGGACCATATCTGCTGGCACACATCTTTCGAGCACTAATACAAATCTTGTCTTAAAATTATTGCATATGTAAAGCACATACGAGAATAGTAAATAATTATTACAGTGATCGAAAGGATAAACAACAAAGATTACAACAACAAGTTGTCAATATCTTGATCTTGAATTGGAACTTCAAATATGGATCTTGTATTTGGAAATACAAGAATATGAACTGCTACACTTGTGGCCTGTAGATCCGCTGAGAATCCGAACGGTTAGAGTCCTTTGAGATTCAAGTTCACACCTGAAACACTTAGCAACCAATTAGATAATCATAACACCACCGTCTGAGTCGAGAGATGGCTCTCTGTCTTTAAGATAAGATTGTCCCCGTATATAGACTTTACGGAAGTGTGGATAATAGTCTCCTAAGATGAAATAACAAACTATCAAATGTGCAAAGCCTACAGAAATGACCTCAGCGAAGAACACGAACAATGAAGATTGCTAAGAGAAGGATTGCTTCTCAGGAAAACTAATCTCTTTGTGGTGTTGTATACTTGTATGTATATTGTGTGCTTGTTCATTTATGTTCATCTATAGAATTGAGCCAAAGGCCTCAATTTATAGGTGTGCAAGATGGCCTTTCAAATGCCCCATAATGGCATTCAATTGCCATGTAATGGATGACATTTAACCCCCAAGTAATGCATCAACATAATGATCCAAGTAATGGCCATTATTGGGTGGATTCAATGCCATTGAAACCACCTCAATAGCCAAACTTTTGGGATTCCGTCGAGCAAACACTGCCTGGGAAGCGTCGCGGCTCCAGAAGCCAAACATGGAATTAGCACCGCGGCGCTGCAAGGGGGGCGTCCCGGCAATCCGGCGCTGTGGCCCAGTCCGGGAGGCGCCGCGGCCCTTCTCTGCTCCGCGGCCCTTCTTGGCTCCGCGGCCCTTTCCGACCCGTTCCATCTTACACCTAGCACAATCCTTCCTTTGTTTACCAACGTGGAACACTTGTTATTTAGCTAATAATCATCCATCATTCTATGTCTCAAACATTTCACTTACGTACCAATATCTCTTTCATTAACGAAATTTACGATACTTGGCACTAAGATTGCACGTGTGTGGAAATGATATTTTCGACGTGCGGGGCCCAATTGTTCGAGTCATAAATAATGGGATAAACTTAATTCCACATTAGTAAATTTCCAATATTAAATGCTTGTGAATAGCTTGAAACAATAGAAGATTTTTCGATTTTGAGAAGATGCCCTTTTTATTATGGTCTAGAGGTAAATCTTTTATATATTTTCTTACCAGTTAAATATGAATAGCTAATTGTGTCAATATGTCAAAATTAATCTCTTTTCATTTACTTTTTGGATACTAGTTCTACGGCACATGCGTTGCACGTGGATGTCAACTCATGTTGTTATTGTTCATGTAAATATTTTTAGGTCATGGAGATTTGAGCTTCATTTAATGAATCCCAACTAGAAATAGAGGGATTCAACTAAGGATATTAAGTGGGTGTTTGAGAAATCAACACTTTAGGCTTTAAAAATCATAATAGTAAAATCAAGTGGGTAAATTGAGAAATCGCCACTTGAAAAAGAATCCTCACTACCCATATTACATTTTCTATACCTATATTAGCTAAACAAACCCATCACAAGACCCATTGGATAGTTCCATAACGCTAACTTTCAAAGCCAATAGTTTTTATAAGATCATTATCCCAATTGCAAGTTAAACAATTCAAACATTTTTACAAACAAATATTTGTTACCCTTTAGAAATAGAGCTTCTTGTTCCATGAGGAAAAGGTCCGGAATGTCCTATTTTCATGTCTAAATGAATAAGATGTATTTCTCGTTGGGTTACTGTATTTCACAACAGCCAGATTATACCATTTAATGATTTAATTTTGGCAACATAAAAACCACACATATTCGCAAGTCATAAAACACAAAATGAACCTATGAAAAGTATGAATTAGGAGAAAAGGGTTCTAATATTTAAATCGACAGACAGTCATTACAAATATTTAGTAATCCATATCCAGTAATATCTATAATAAAATTGAAAAAAAAGGCTTTAGCAATCTAAGGAACGATAAAGATGAGCATTCTATGATCTTTCTCCCCTAATTCTTTTAGCAATTTGATTATCCTTGGGCATAATTGTAACACACTTGGCTTAATTGGCTCACATATTTTAGTCTACAAATAATTCCACAAGGTACGCCTCAGCTGCTTCCTGCAAGGCCAACACATCATGATTCTGAAAATGCAAATCAGTCTTGAACTTTTGTGCCATTACACGAACAAGCCCCGGAATGTCAATTTTCTGATCAACAACTGAGTACTCTTCTGGTACTTGCAGATTTCAAGAAGAGTAACAATTCCAGGTCTACACCTGTGAGGCTCCTTAACTCCTTCAGTTATTGGTACAGATTTACGGGCCTCATTGATGGTAAGTTTCTTAATTGGTACCTTTCCTTCAAAAGATCTACAGTGTATTTTCTTCGTACGATCCATATGATTTTTCTTAAGTTTGTTTTGAGTTGAATGCTTGTGAATAGCTTGAAACAATAGAAGATTATTCGATTTTGAGAAGATGCCCTTTTTATTATGGTCTAGAGGTAAATCTTTTATATATTTTCTTACCAATTAAATATGAATAGTTAATTGTGTCAATATGTCAAAATTAATCTCGTCATATACTTTTTGGATACTAGTTCTACGGCACATTCGTTGCACATAGATATCAACTCATGTTGTTATTTTTCATATAAATATTTTTAGGTCTTGGGGCTTTGAACCTCTTTTAATAATGAATGCAACTAGAAATAGAAGAGATTCAACTAATAATATAAAGTAGGTGTTTAAGAAATCAATACCTTAGACTTTAAAAATCCTAATAGTAAAATCAAGTGGTAAATTGATAAATCGCCACTTGAAAAAGATTCCACTTTCTATACCTATATTCGCTAAAAAAATCCCATCACAAGACCCATTGGATAATTTCACAACCCTAACTTTCAAATTCAATAATTTTTATAGGATCATTATCCTAATGCCAGTTAAATAATTCAAATATTTTTATAAAGAAATATTTGTTACCCTATAGAAATAGTGCTTCTCATTCCATGAGGACAAGGTCCAGAATGGCATATTTTCATGTCTATATACAGAAATGACATAGATTAATAGGATGTATTTCTCGTTGGGTTACTTTATTTGAGAATGACCATATTATACCGACTAATAATTTAATTTTGGTGACATCAACAACATATATCCGCATTCATAAAACACAAAATGAACATACAAAAAGTATGAATTAGGAAAAAGGATTCTAATATTTAAAATGACAGATGGATCATTACAAATATTCAGTAATCCATAACCATTTATATCTATAAACTATCAATACGAATATGTTAAGATGCACAAACCAATAGAAATTGAAAAAAGGCTTTAGGGGTCACGCCTCAACTTTTCTCAAGTCTTCCCTTAGGGCGTGATGGCACCTGGGCAACTATTCCATCCCAGGCGAACCATTAACTTCTTTTCTTCCTAAATTAACATGTATCTAGGTGCGAAATAATAAAAACATGAACTTCTTCAGTGAAAACACTAGCCCATACTCGTGCATCCATAAAGTTTTCTAGACTCGATGGAAGTTCAGATACAGAATAAAAACACCCGAATCTTAAAAGAACAGTCTCATGTGGGGCATTCCCCGAGATAACTAAATTTAGTTATTCAACCTACTTATTCAAGAAAGACCATCACCAAATTCGGAGCAATGGATTAGTGGAACAGTGAGGCTGCGAGACGAACGCTAGCCCAGTTGCGGAGTTTTCCCTTTATCGCACTTACCTGAAATATGTTAGATAAAAGAGTCAGCACTACCATCCGGGGCTGAGTGAGAACCTCACCTTACAATTCAAAATAACCTCACAATATTCTATGTACAATCATATTATAAACATAATAAGCATGTTGTGAAAAACAGATCACAACACTTCAATATTTAATTCAATAAGTATTCACGTGAAAAACCTCCTCCCCACTCGTCCTAGAAAATACATAGTTTAATAGTACCCCTACTTTATCCCATATAACATATTATATACTTATTGCGGTACGTGCAACCCGATCCAATGCATTTATATATTTGTTGCGGTACGTGCAACCCGACCCAATGCATTTATATATTTGTTGTGGTACGTGCAACCTGATCCAATGCATTTATATATTTGTTGCGGTACATGAAACTCGATCCAATGCATTTATATATTTTTTGCGGTACGTGCAACACGATCCAATGCATTTATATATTTGTTGCGGTATGTGCAACCCGATCCAATGCATTTATATATTTGTTGAGGTACGTGCAACCCGATCTAATGCATTTATATATTTGTTGCGGTACGTGCAACCCGATCCAATGCATTTCAATTATAGCCCCAAAGGCAAGTGTGTTTGAATCGCCCTGAAGGCAAATGTGTTTAAATAGCCCCGAATGCAAATGTGTGTAAATAGCCCCGAAGGCAAATGTATGTGAATAACCCCGAAGGAAAGTGTGTTTAAATAGCCCCGAAGCCAAATGTATGTGAATAGCCCCAAAGGCAAGTGTGTTTAATTAGCCCCGAAGACAAGAAATGTGTAACGCTATAGCCCCGTAGGTGATAGCAAAATTATTTACATTACCAAGACTTCTATCATCTCACATGTATGGCTAAACTTACACCCACTCCCTCCCTCTCTCTCTCTCTCTCTCTCACACACACACACACACACATATATATATATATATATATATTGTCATATTTCAGAAGATTCAAATAATGTTCCTTTCTTTCAACTTTTCGCTCTTCCCACTTATAAGGGTTATAACTCTCGAACCGTAACTTCAAATAAGGTGTTTTTTATGCCGAGTCTAAGATAACACGGGGATATATCACTAACCCAATTTTCCTCTGAAAATGCTTAATATAACTAGTACAAATTCATGCAAGAAACAACCCTATAAAGCTGTCTCGCCAGAATTTTTGTAAAACAAAATACAATATTAAAATAATCATAACGTTTTATCCGTAAGTCGGATTAATCTCTGTAAAGTCTCAAACTGTCGAGAGCAGAGAAATGTAGAACTTTTGTTCAGCACAACGTTTCATATTTCTTACCGAAATATTTAGTTCTTTTATTATACGTTCTGCCTTCCGGATTTCATTTGATCCAAGGCAGAAATTTGAAATGTGATAACTCTCAAACCGTATGTCAGTTTTAGCCCCGCTTGAGCTCAATCTGATCGTGAAGAATAGATGTACAATCATGTAAAGTCTCATACAATTCTAACGAACATAACTCAGCAAAACAGATTATAATTTGATGGTCCAAACTATTTATTAAATAATCTACTAACAATAATTTCATGATCATTATTTCAACATCCGGATCATATTCTAATATGTATTGTAACTTAAAAATAAGGGATTATACTAAGAGTTATGAGTGAGAGAACTCACCTTTTGTTGCTTCGTACTACAAATGAACTTTCAAACTCCAACTAATCCTTTCCCTTTTTGCTCTCTTGGTATTTTTCTGATTTTTTGTTCTTCTTGCTCTCTTGATATTTTTTCTGATTTTTGTTCTTTGTGCTAAGTGCTTTGTTTTGTGCCATGTAGATATATAATGAGGTGTGTTTAACTTATGGGAGGTGGAAGGAGAGGGGTTGAGGGAGATTAAAGGGGAAGGGGGAGTGAATGCAGATGGTTTCTATTATTATTATTATTATTATTATTATTATTATTATTATTATTATTATTATCATTTTCATAACAAATTAGGATTTACATTCTCCCCTCCTTAAACAACATCCGTCCTCGAATGTGAATAAGGTCGTAACACAAGCAATAGACACACAGACAACACACACATGAAACATAACTTAACACATTTTATTATCTTACTCAAATAGGAATGGATATTTGACCTTCATCGCGTCTTCGACTTCCCATGTGGCTTCTTTTGTGGAGTGAATCCTCCATAGGACTTTCACATAAATAATGTCTTCGTTCCAAAGATGCTTGATTTGTCTATCATGTGTTTCTATCAGAATTTCTTCGTATTGAAGCTCTTCATTCAGTACTATCTCCTGGGGTCGGATGACGTGACCTGGATCGTGTAAGTATTTATGTAACATAGACACATGGAACACCGGATGCACCGCCTCTAATTCTTGTGGAAGGGAGAGTTCGTAAGCCACATTCCCCACTCTTCGTAAGATCTCATATGGTTCAATAAACCTCAGGCTCAACTTCCCTTTCTTGCCAAATCACATCACTCCCTTCATTGGAGAGACTTTTAAAAACACTTTCTCCCCTTCTTGAAATTCAAAATCTCTTTTGCGATGGTCCGCATAAGATTTATGGCGGCTATGAGTTGTTTTGATTCGCTCCCGAATTATCTACACTTTGTTATTTGTTTCTTGAATGACTTCGGGTCCGAACAGTTGTGTCTCGCCCACCTCGAACCATCCCAGTTGAGATCTACATTTTCGCCCATACAAGGCTTCAAACGGAGCCATCTATATGCTAGAATGGAAACTGTTATTGTAAGCAAACTCAATTAGACATAGATGGTCCAACCAATTTCCCCAAAAGTCCAACTCAAAAGACCGCAAAATGTCTTCCAATGTTTGAATTGTTCATTCAGTTTGTCCATCTATTTGCAGATGGAAAGTCGTTCTCAACTTAACCTTTGTCCTGAGGCCCTGTTGAAAACTTTGCCAATAGTGTGAGGTAACTGGGAACCCCTATCCAAAATAATTTGTAATGGAATCCCGTGTAACCTCACTATTTCTTTCAAATAAATTTACGCATACTGCGGCACTCGATATGTAGTCTTGACCTGTAGGAAATGGGCTGACTTTGTAAGACAATCTACAATCACCCAGATAAAATCATAACCTTCTCGAGTTTTCGGTAGACCAGTTAGAAAATCCATATGAATCGCCTCCCATTTCCACATGGGGACACCAATATCTGGAAGTAGTCCACCGGGTTTTTGATGTTCAGCTTTCACCTGTTGACACGTAAGACACCTTCCGACAAACTCTGCAACATCTCTCTTCATTCCGTCCCACCAGTAATTTGCCTTGAGGTCCTGATACATTTTTGTTGATCCTGGATGAATGGAATACCTTGTATCTAAGATCGTCCTTCTTAGATCCCTTACCTTAGGAACACATAACCTACCCTTATACCGAAGGGTACTGTCATTTTCTCCTAATGTAAACTGTGAAGGTTTTCCCTGTTGAATCCTCTCCCAAAACTTAACAAACTCCGTATCCTCAAACTGACTTTCTTTTATTTCCGAAGCTAAGGCAGACTGAGAAATATCATGCACCACCACCCTGCCTTCGTCGACCTCAGTTAAACTAACCCCGAGGTTTCCAAATTTTTGGACCTCACGAACGATACCTCTCTTTTGTATTGACAAGTGGGACAAACTGCCCATGGATCTCTTACTGAGTGTGTCAGCCACCACGTTAGCTTTTTCAGGATGATAAAGAATGTTAAGGTCATAATCCTTAAGCAACTCTAACCATCTTCTTTGTTAGAGATTCAAATCCTTCTGCGTGGTTATGTACTGTAAACTCTTGTGATATGTAAATATATCTACATGCACCCCATACAAATAGTGTCTCCATATTTGTAAGGTGAACACTACCGCGGCCAATTCCAAGTCATGAGTTGGATAATTCTTCTCATGTATCTTCAATTGTCGAGATGCATACACAATCACTTTGACAAATTGCATCAAGACACATCCTAACCCAACCCTAGAGGCATCACAATAGACGATGAACCCTTCTTGTCCCGACGGTAAGGTTAGGACTGGTGCAGTAGTCAACAACTCCTTCAGTTTCTGAAAACTTGCTTCACATGCTTCTGACCACTGGTACTTAACCGATTTCTGAGTCAATCGGGTCAAGGGAGTAGCAAGACTAGAGAAACCTTCTACAAATCTTCTATAATACCTAGCCAAACCTAAGAAACTCCTAACTTCTGTCGGAGTGGTAGGTCTTGGCCAGTTTTTCACTGCTTCTATCTTTTGGAGGTCTACCCTAATTCCACCCCTTGACATAACATGGCCCAAGAATGCTACCTTTTCCAACCAAAATTAACACTTTGAAAATTTAGCATACAATTTCTCATGTTTTAAGACTTGAAGCACTACCCTCAAATGCTCTTTATGTTCCTCAACACTCTTGCGGTAAATTAGAATATTATCGATGAATACAATCACGAACAAATCTAAGAATGGTTTGAAGATTCTGTTCATGAGGTCCATAAACGCTGCTGGGGCATTGGTTAACGCAAAATACATGACCAATAACTCATAATGGCCATATCGGGTTCTAAAGGATGTTATGGATATATCATCAAGATTTATTTTCAGCTGATGATATCCCGAACGAAGGTCAATCTTGGAAAAATAATTGGCTCCCTGAAGTTGGTAAAAAAGATCATCAATTCTTGGTAATGGATACTGAGCGAACCGTCCTTTTTCTTCACAAAAAGGACTGGTGTACCCTAGGAGAAACACTGGACCTTATAAAGCCCTTATCCAGAAGGTCTTTCAACTATTCTTTTAACTCTCTCAATTCAGCTGGGGCCATTCGATATGGAGGAATAGAAATGGGTCTTGTACCCGAAATTAATTCTATAGCGAACTCCACTTCTTTATCCTGGGGAAGGCCTGGAAAATCTTCAGGGAAAACCTCCGGAAAATTTCGAACAATAGGGACAACATGCACTTCGGGGGACTCTTTTTGGGTATCCATTATATTGGCCAGGTAAGAGTATTCCACTTCGTGACTTCTTAATAACTTTTGAGCTCTAAGATAGGAAATAAGTTAACTCGAGGGTTTCCCAATTCTACCCCTTATAAAAACTTTTGGTTCCCCGGGAAAAGATAATTTTACAACCTTTTGTCGGCAACCCAACGTGGCATAACATGCTGACAGCCAATCCATACCCAAAAGAATGTCAAAGTCTACCATAACAAGTAATACTAAGTCTGCTATTGTTCCTCTGACATTTACTTCTAATGGAAAAAATTTAATCACCCGAGAGGCCCACATTGAGGCCCCCACTGGTGTCATGACCTCAAAGGTTCACTTAAATAGGAAGGTTCTACATGTAGATTCTTAGCAAAACCCATCGACACATATGAAAATGTAGAGTTGGGATCATATAATACAAGTGTAGGAATACTTGAGACCAACAAAATACTTGTGACCACTGCATTAGATGCCTCTGCCTCATTCCTTTGGGGCAAATCGTAGAGTCTATAGGATTGCTGGACTGTTGACCTCCCTAACTTTGTCGGGACTGGTTGCCCTGATTTCCCTTGTGGGCAACTGTGGTCGCTTCTGACCTCCCATGTGAAAACTGAGTTTGGGTTCTCTTTTTGCAATCCATGGCATAGTGATCTGGTTCTCCACAGTTATAAAAACCTCTTTGTGATAACCTGCATTTTCTAAAATGTCTCTTTTGACAAACCTTACAGACCGGTTTGTCACACCCTGCATTGGGGTTGGTGGCCTTGGCGTTGCTACCTTGATGATTGAACCTTTTATACTCTCTGGGCCTGCAATGAGAATGGCCTACTGACTGGCTCAGTTTTGATGAACCCCTACTACCTTCTTGCCTTTGATTTTGATTCTGATTAAAAGATCCCGACGATCGAAACCTCTTCTGGAATTTTTCTCTTTTTGCTTTACCATAACCTTCTACCCTTATTGCCATGTCGATGATTTGAAGGTAAGTCCGATCATGGGCTAATGCTACTACCTTCTCTATCAAGTTCGGGTTTAAACCCTCAATAAACCTTTTGACCTTCTCCCTTTCCGTAGGAATAATGTGTGCATTGTATGCCGACAATCTCATTAATTGGGTATTGTATTCTTGCACATTATGGTCCCCTTATTTCAACTGTTCAAACTCACGTCTGAGCATATCTTTTAGGGTGTTAGGCATATACTTTTCGATGAATGTTGCTTTGAACTCCCCCCCCCCCCCCCCACGTCATTGGTGGTGACATCAGGGAATGATTTCTTCTAAAATTCCTCCACCACACCCCTGCGTCGTCCACTAAATGTGTGCTTACCAAATTGATGACATGCATCTCCATACATCCTAGGGTAAACATTTGGTCTTGTACCTTGTCGAGGAACACTATTGGGTCATACTTGGAGTCTTTCCCTGAGTAGATAGGTTCCCTTCTTCTCATAAAATTTGCCCATAGCATATCAGGTCCTGCCTGAGCTTCTATATTTTCATCCAGTGGTGCAGTCACAACTGGTCCCGGGGCTGTCCTGTTCTAAGTTGGGGCCATGACTGAGACACTAAGTGCAGGCTGAACCATGTGTGTAACTACATCTGTCATCAACTTTATGAGTCTATCTAATTTTTGTCCCACCGTTTCTTGGGTCGTTTGACTCTCGTTTTCTTCAACATTTTCCATGATATCTTCAAACACCGCTTCCTCAACTATAGAAATAGAACCTTTGTGGTGAACCTCCTCTTGAACCCTCGGTTCTTGTATTGGGACTCTTGGGGGTTGCCATTACCCCTCGCTCTTCCCCGTGTAGTTTTGATCGAGCTTCGTACCACCAATACTTATGAATCTACCATTTACAAAAATACTTTGTAGTTAGTTTATTGTTGTACAGTCTCCTTTCCTAATCTGTTTGAAGGAGGTAGTACGAGAACCAAGTCTTTGAAAAGACTCAAGATAGGCATGAAGAGAGTATGAAGAAAGTGAAACTGTTTAGGATGTTATTCCGTTCACTTATTACTAAGGTGGCGCGCACACCGTCGCAATAAGTAACCGTTCAAACACCCAACTCAAGGGAATTTCCTAGAATCTCCTAACCTGGTTTAGCTCTGATACCAACTTGTCATGCTCCGACTTTTCTCAAGTCTTCCCTTAGGGCATGATGGCACCTGAGCAACTATCCCTTCCCAGGCGAACCATTAACTTCTTTTCTTCCTAAATTAACATGTATCTAGGTGCGGAAATAATAAAAATATGTACTTCTTCAGTGAAAGCACGAACCCATACTCGTGCATCCATAAATTTTTCTAGACTCAATGGAAGTTCAAATACAGAATAAAAATATCTGAATCTTAAAAGGAACAATCTCATGTGGGGCATTCCCCGAGATAACTAAATTTAGTTCTTCAACCTACTTATTCAAGAAAGACCATCACCAAATCCGGAGCAATGAATTAGTGGAACAGTGAGGTTGCGAGACGATTGCTAGCCCTGTTGCGGAGTTTTCCCTTTATCGCGCTTACCTGAAATATGTTAGATAAAAGAGTCAGCCTTACCATCCGGGGCTGAGTGAGAACCTCGCCTTACAATTCAAAGTAATCTCACAATATTCTATGTACAATCATATTATAAACATAATAAGCATGTTGTGAAAAACAGATCACAACACTTCAATAGATAAGTCAATAAATATTCACGTGCAAAACCACCTCCCCACTCGTCCTAGGAAATACTTAGTTTAACCAGTACCCCTGCTTTATCCCATATAACATATTATATACTTATTGTGGTACGTGCAACCCAATCCAATGCATTTATATATTTATTGCGGTACGTGCAACCCGATCCAATGCATTTATATATTTGTTGCGGTACGTGCAACCCGACCCAATGCATTTATATATTTGTTGCGGTACGTGCAACCCAATCCAATGCATTTATATATTTGTTGCGGTATGTGCAACCCGATTCAATGCATTTATATATTTGTTACGGTACGTGCAACCCGATCCAATGCATTTATATATTTGTTGCGGTACGTGCAACCCGGTCCAATGCACTTCAATTATAGCCCCGAAGGCAAGTTTGTTTGAATAACCCAGAAGGCAAATGTGTTTAAATAGCCCCAAAGGCAAATGTGTTTAATTAGCCCTGAAGGCAAATGTATGTGAATAGCCCCGAAGACAAGTGTGTTTAAATAGCCCCGAAGGGAGTGGGACCCCTAAATATGCCCAATACCTCTCAATATTTATTACTAATTACGTACTTCTATCGGAGTCTAGCCAAAGTAAATCATAGCCTACCTCTGGGTCGAACAGGAGCCTCAAATAGTCAGATCATTGTGCTAGCCTTGCCCTTCTGCAACGCCTTCTAGTAATCGAAGTCTAATACACATATATTGTTCATTAATATAAAGCTCACACATAATATAAGGACATAGTCCTTAAACAATCAAGACTTAAAAAAACAACACAGGCCCATGTCACTATCACACCCTATAAAGTTTTGTGCGATCAAACGTACAATTAATCGATTTGAGATTCGGTAACTCAAGACCCTTCCTGAGGGTCACGTATGACTTGTATGAATGTGATGAAGGTATACAGAAGGTTGGAAGTCAGTTGGACTAAAGGAATCACATCTCGACAATGTTTGGCAAAAATTAGACAATACGCTATGCGATCCGCCTCACGAATCCAGCCACGGATGAAGACCTCAGTTTCCCCACCATTATTCCACCATCTGTGGTGGGAAATTCTATTATGACCCAAATTAATAAATTGTGCGGGCACATACCTGCACCAGCAAAACCAAAAGCAACTTTTTATGCTAAGAATGTCATAACTCTCTTATAGAACCTAGGAATTTAATGATTATAGTTGTTATGGTTACGAAATTATGATACAGATCTAATGGTTCAATCAAAACTTAATTTAGAGATCATTGGCTTTATGTGGTGCCGTTTATATCAAAATGGCATCGAAACCAAATATAAGTGCAATACAACCCAAACCCATTAGAAACTCATCGGAATCTAACCAAAACTTGAGGGTTCCAAAATACTGATTCGAGGTCGTCTTGACCTGATGTTGATTGTGGTCAATTAAATCCATGAACTTAACTAAAAATCCAACCAAGTGTCTGAATTTCTCCCCAGCCACTCATAATTCATCCAAACCATCCAACTAAATCATAAAATCACATTCAGACCTCACGGAACTATCAAAACTCAAATTTCGAGTTCGTTAACCTCAGATGTTGACCTTGGTCGAATCTTTTCATTACTTTAACTAAAAACTTCAAAATTTAGATTTTCTTCTCTGATACTCTGTCACCCAATTGCCTCGCGAGTCGTGCCACCCATCCTCGTAAGTCACAAACACTATTTAAAGCTACTAAAAGGGTCATTTAGAAAAAATGAGTCCTAATGCTATAAACGACCGAACTGGTCGTTACGGAATGACACATTTCTATATTTAAAAAGATATTTAACTTTAAACTTCTTACTTATACTTAATGAAAATCTTTTATATTCACGCAAATGTTATGACATTTAAGATCAGAACTTTCTAAATTTTGATATACAAAAAAATCTTATGACATAACAAATCCAAAAATACTTTGGTCTAGTCAAATTAAGTTACGTAAATCAGAACGAAGTATGTTTTATCTTAGTAATCTCCAATATTTGGTTAGCAGAAAGTCTTAGCTAAGGTTGCAGTTTTTCCATCGAGACATTCTTATGTGATAATCAAAAGTAGAGGAGTAAAAGTTATTGGTGTGAAAGATACTCCAGTCCAAACCTTAAATAATGTATAAAGATTAAAGAATTTGTATAATGGAACAAAATTGCAAACGTTGTTTAGTGTACAAGAACCAGTAGGAACATTTATTATCTGGCATGATGGCACGGTTTCCGATCCGACTACTTACACGTGAAGTGAGAGAAATTAATGATAAGTACAACTCACAAGAAACAAATTAATGAAACGGCCAATGGTGTGATATCTTCATCTTCATCATCATCAATGAATCTCTGTTTATTAAGTGATGAAGAAATTTGATAGAAAAAATTACTCTCCATTTCAATTCGTTTTTCTTATTTTTTTTAAAAAAATATCTCTTCACCAGAAATAAAGAGTTTTACCATCGATATTCAATGAGAAACTTGTGCTATAAAACATAATTTTTTCATCTCATTATCACTGAACCAGCTCACTGAGAAATTATTAAGAAAACGCGTGAGAAACATGTTTCCATTAAGCACTGAAATTTTTTCATATATTCACACTATTATTTATGTTTTTTTGACCTACCTTAACGTTAGCTAAGGTCGTCATGCGTTACGTTTCGTCTCAGAATTTTGAACCAATATCATATACTATTTGCGTTGAATGAGCAATTTAGTTGTTGGAATCTGCAAGATTTTCTATTTCAAAAAATACCAAGGCACAAGATTAGGACGGTGTTTAAGGCCCCGCTAACAAGTAGGAGCTGCCAACTCCTAGCTGATCTTTTATGCAGCTTGCGTATCTAAACGAACAAGACTACAAGGCACTGAGAAGTAAACAAAATAAAAGTCCCTGGAAAAACTTCTCCTGCATATAATTTCCAGCCATTTTCTTGGGAAATTGAGACGACTAAATATCAGGTAACTAACGTAACCGTTCTCTTTCATATATGGGTCAAACTCATCACATAGTCCACTTAGTCTTTGAAGAATATATAGATGAATGCATGTCACGTCTTTGGATCTTCTTGTTCATCTATTTTAAACACATTTCTTTCTTTGTTTGTAATGTATGTATAGATAAGTTAACAAGACGAAGATAATTAGGACAAGTGCTACTAGTATGTAGTGCTTCTTAACCATAAAATACTTGCACAAATAGCTATATCAAATAGGAATTGTCTTTATATAATTTCGAATGAAATCACAAAGTACGTAGAATGGAAAGAATCCACCCGAATAATTTAAATTGAGTTACCCGGAGTCTATGTTTTCTTGTATCTTGATTAATGAATACTCTTTTTCCTTCTCCGATTTATTTTTCTGGTTCAGCAGAGATCATGAAGAGCCTTGGAACTCCATTCCGAGGCATTGCAAAGGATATTCGAGGACGAGTGCCTTGCTACAAGCAGGATTGGATTGCCGGAATAGGGTATACGGATTAGTTTTATTAGGACTATTATTCCTTAGTTGTTTTTAAAGCAAATTTTGTAAACGAAAATTTGCATAATTCTTGCTTTTAATCTAATCTGTTGTAATAAATATGTACACCAGGATATTGGCTCCAACTGCGTATATATTTTTTGCATCTGCTCTTCCAGTGATTGCTTTTGGAGAACAATTGAGCCGAGAGACAGGTTCTTTTACAATACCTATTTCACTTTTTAAAAAAAACTGAATTTAGTTACGAGCTTCGTCGCTAAATTGCTCGTAATAACAGAATTTATGATAATACGTCGCTAAATAGCATTAGTGATGGATTTTGCTGTTTAGCTATGAAATGTGTCCATCGCTAATTCCTGTTTTTTCAGTAGTGTTTCAAATTCACTTTTTCATATTAAGAAAATTGTGATCACATGTTTTTGTAGTGATCATACGTTTAAATTCCTCTTGACTTGATTTGCATACATATATATGTTAGATGGGAGCCTGAGCACTGTGGAAACTTTAGCTTCTACAGCTATTTGTGGTATCATTCATTCCATACTGGGTGGGCAACCTCTTCTGTTATTAGGAGTTGCAGAACCTACTATTATTATGTACAGTTACCTCTACAAGTTTGCCAAAGACAGAGAAGACTTGGGACAAACCCTTTACTTGGCTTGGACTGGATGGTATATATATGTTACTGTGCTAGAATATATGTTCAATTTTTAGTTTGATATATCGAGAATAGATCATTCTCATATCTATGTTGTAATTTTATTAATTTTGCAGGATTTGTGTCTGGACAGCTTTCATATTGTTTCTTCTAGCAATATTTAATGCCTGCACTATTGTCAGTAGATTTACAAGGATTGCTGGGGAGACTTTTGGCATGCTTATCACCGTGCTTTTCATGCAAGAGGCCATTAAGGTATTCCAACTGTTCAAACAGATTTATTTGCTTCCTAATGAATGAAGTCCTAATCAGGTCGCCGATCAATACAGATATCATTTGAATTGTAATTATAATTTGTGCAGGGATTAGTTAGCGAGTTTCATATTCCTAAATCGGAGGATCCAAGTTCAGAGCAATATCAATTTCATTGGCTTTACACAAATGGGCTACTTGGAATCATATTCACTATTGGCCTTCTCTATACAGCCTTAAAGAGCAGGAAAGCAAGGTCATGGTGGTACGGCACAGGTTTGTAGTTCCAAACATTTGACACTACTCCCTTTATCCCGTTTTATGCAACACACTTTCCATTTTACGTTTGTCCTAAAAAGTTGCACCTTTCTATATTTAAAAATAATAAGTATAACTTTAAACCTCTCATTTTACCCTTAAAGAGATGACTTATAGTAGCACAACTGTTTATGGCTTGTTTTAGACCACTAAAAAGTCTTTCTTTCTTAAAATCATCACCTAAAAATGAGACAAAGCGGAGTTCAAACTATATATTGTCATTTCATCAACATGCATGAATGGGTCTCTTAAATTTATTTTAATTTAAACTGACCTACAGGCTGGTTTAGAAGCTTCGTAGCTGATTATGGAGTTCCGTTGATGGTTCTTGTGTGGTCAGCTCTGTCATTCATGGTGCCAGGCAAAGTTCCATCTGGAATTCCTAGAAGGCTCTATAGTCCCCTTCCTTGGGAATCTGCTTCTTTATATCACTGGACTGTACTTAAGGTGTGAAAGATTCCATCATGATGAACAGTATTTGGTTGATGAGAAATCTTAAAATTTAACACATGCCTACACTTCAGGATATGGGGAAGGTTCCTCCAGCATACATATTTGCTGCCTTAATACCAGCTTTGATGATAGCTGGACTCTATTTCTTCGATCACAGTGTGGCTTCTCAGTTGGCACAACAAAAGGAGTTCAACCTAAAGAATCCTTCTGCTTATCATTATGATATCTTACTATTGGGATTTATGGTATCCCTATCTATCATCTCTGATTAATTCCTTCCTCTTTTTCTAATTTTCTATGTGTAATCAAGATTAAACTTGACATGGATTGATACTTCTCCTCAGACTTTGTTATGTGGTTTGATTGGATTGCCTCCTTCAAATGGTGTCCTCCCACAGTCCCCTATGCATACTAAAAGCTTGGCTGTTCTTAAGAAACAGGTAAAAATAACTAAATTTGTGTATGGTTGTTATATATGCTACTGGTTGTGTAACCTCTAGCACTGCTAATTTGAATGCTAACACTTCATCTTATTAATTAATGCTACTTAACCAGCTGATTCGGAAGAAGATGGTTGAAAGTGCAAAGGAGAGTATCAAGCGAAAAGCTAGCAACTCTGAAATCTATGGCAACATGCAAACTGTATTCATAGAAATAGACAGTTCTCCTGTTGTAAGTCTTATCTTCTGAATCTATTTAGCATTTTCAAAAATGCATCATTGTGTTTATCCAACTCTTGACCAATGATTCACTTTTCAAGTACTATTGTAGTTTTCAATACTGAGACTCATGACACATTGCAGACTGCAGTAGTTAGAGAGTTGGAAGACTTGAAGGAGGCAATAATGAAACGTGAAACTGAAGATGTAAATAGTAAAAAGTCGAATAGTATATTTGATCCAGAGAAGCATATTGATGATTACTTGCCCGTTCGAGTGAATGAACAAAGAGTGAGCAATCTATTGCAGTCACTACTAGTTGCAGCATCAGTAGGCGCTATGCCAGTCATAAAGAAGATACCAACCTCAGTTCTTTGGGGATATTTTGCTTATATGGCTATTGACAGCCTCCCAGGAAATCAACTATGGGAAAGAATCTTGCTTCTCTTCATAACCCCTGGCAGGAGATTTAAGTAAGTTCATAAATTTGTGGTATATGATCATTGAAGTACTTAATTTCTATGTTTCATTATATGCGATACTTTTTCCTTCTTAATTCGTTTCGAACAGAATGACACATTTCTAAATTTGGAAATATTTTATCTGTCTGACCATGAGAATTATTTATTTTTTTTCAAAATAATTTTGCGCTTTATTTCAAATTAGTGTTTGGCCATAAAATTTTCAAAATCCAACTTAGAGTTGGATTCCAACTCCATCTTCATAAATTTCAAATAAAGTGCTCTCTTCTTTAGCTCTTTTACAAAAGTATAACCAAACACAACTCCATCTTCAACTCCAACTTCATAAATTCCAAAAAAAGTGAAAAATATTTGGACTCTATGGCCAAACGTCTCCTTAACTTCAAACTTTCTATTCTATCCTTAATGGCATGCTTTATAATCACAGAAATGCCATAGCATATTTAAGACCACAAGTTCCAAAATTTTATTTTCTTTCTAAAGCTCCCTGCCATAGTCAAACACCACCACACAAAATAAAATCCATGCAGTAAATAAATATATCAAGTCTTGTTCTATTTACCTCTAGCATTTACAAAAAAATGATATGACAAATTATGTGATTGGCAGGGTCCTAGAAGGGGTGCATGCATCTTTTGTGGAGTCGGTACCATTCAGATACATAGCAATCTTCACGGTGTTCCAATTTGTGTTCTTAGTAGTGTGCTTTGGAGTCACTTGGATTCCTATAGCTGGCATTCTCTTCCCCTTGCCATTCTTTCTCCTCATAAGCATAAGGCAACATTTGCTTCCCAAGTTGTTCTACCCTCGACATTTGCAAGAGCTTGATGCAGCCGAGTATGAAGAAATTGCTGGTTCCCCTCAACGTGCACTTAGCTTCTCTGTCAGTGTATGTCATGTCATGTCTACTACCTCATTTGAATGATTTTCATGTCTTAAAAACAAATCTATATATATGTGTTGTGAAATTTATTAGGAAACGGAGGCAACTGTTCCTAGAACTGAAGAAGGCGAAATTGAAATTTCTGATGCTGAGATATTGGATGCACTTACGACCAGCAGAGGAGAGTTGAAAGTCAGGACAACCAGCTCCAGCGAGGCCGATAAGCGCCCACAGGTATACACTTCACAATATGAATTTGATATCCCCTTTCTTACATTTGATGTCACATGCACTATTTTCTTATTAGGTCATCCGAAAAAGAATATTATCTCTTTATATTTAGAAATAAATTAATTTTAATTGTACTTAAAAGTAGGTAAAACATATGGCCAGTGAAATTAACTAAAATAAGATTCTCAATTTGACATTTACACAAAAATATTACTACTGTTTTATCTAATGGTACTATTTTGTTGTTAGTCTGTTTCAAAAGAATGATACATTCATTATCTTAGGACCCGAACAAATTTCATAACATCGTTTAAGACCACGAGTATCAAAAGTTTTCTTTTATTCTTAGTCTCTGTGTCAATCAATCATCTTCGCATAAATTGAAATTAAATAGAGGGGATAATTTCCAAGTCGCTTGAAAAGGCGTTATGTTGACAGAGGGAGGTTAATGATAACTTTGCAGGTTTATCCCAATTGATTACACAAAATCTGATGATAAGGTAACTATATAGTGATCAATACTGGTATGGTATTGAATGTGTATGAACTATATATGAACTATGAAGCAATGGAAGTGAATAGCAATAAGATATCAAAATTTCTACTCATGGTTGGAGATTCTACAGAAATTTTTAATGTTTTGGTTTAGTATCACTGCAAGAACGTGTGATGTAGAGTGTATAATGCTATAATGATATAGGTCTAGCATGTGAGTGAACTTTATAGCAGTACTCAACAAGCAGATATCGCTTTCAGAATATACCGTTTCTACTCGAGTAATCTCAGATAATTTATAAATCGGTGCTTTTAAATGTTGGTGCATGGTGATAGATATTTTTTGATCTTACTCCATTCCATTTTATATTATCTTCTATTTTTCCCAAGTTCTAACTTGAAATGGTAACAAATATATATATATATATATATATATATATATATATATATATATATATATATATATATATATATATATATATATATATATAAGCAAGCTCTAATTAACAATAGTAATTAGAAGAATAAATATTTTAACAATCCACAATTGTAGTAGCAAATTTTCTTCATTTTGTGTATGTTTTTCCAAATATTTGGCAGCCGACTTATAAGCGAGACCGGCGTTTTGTTTTCCTTCAGTTTCCAAATACATTAGTATTATCTTTAGTTCGCTAACTCATTACAAATTAAGTGAAACATGTTTAAACCTATGTGCTTCTCATCTAAAAATAAATAACTAAATTTCTCCAATGTTTTCAGAAAAAGGGATATTTTTTACATATGCAATACAACATTTACGAATTATATTATCTATCTGAAAGAAAAAGACATCAAAACATCATATCTGCACTTAAACGAATATAATTAGCCTAACAATTGTTAGTAATTTTGTTTTCACATATGTCGCTAATGTTAAAAGAAATATACGCAATGGTTTCTCCAATCCACCACCACGGAAGGCTGCGCAGTCACCATACAAGGATCAAGAAAATAAAAGCATCAACAAATATCTATCCTCCGCGACACCTAATTTACGAATTATAGTCTGACCGTTTCTCTTGCTTTGTCTTACTTGCTTTGCTTGTGATTATGCTTTGTCTTGAGCCGAGGGTCTTCCGGAAAAAACAGCTGCTCTACCTACCAAGGTGGAGGTAAGGTCTGCGTACACTATATCCTTCCCAGGCCCCACGTTGTGGGATTTCACTGGGTATGTTGTTAATTTATTAATTGTTGATATATATCTTATCAACATTTTCTAGCGTTACATTGTGATTAAAGAATATGTATATATTTAGCGTTACATACTAACTTATGAGCTACTAAGAACAAACTAATACAAAATAATTGTTAGGAAGAGAAATATTAAAAGATTAAAGGAAACTGATATTCTGCACGACCAAATATTTATTCTATGCGACAACTAATTTTCGCCTATAGGATAGACCAAGTTACTCTGCCTATTCTATGCTAGCTTTTGTAGAATAATAAAAAAATAGAAAAACAGCGACATAATATTTTACGTGGAAACAACTCGGCTCACAAAGGGTGAAAAAATCACAACCTACACATCTACAGAATTTTTCCCAAACTCCACTACAACGCGAGCCTTTGCAATTTCAAATTACAAACTCTGTAACCTAGGAACTAAACTCTAATTCCCATCTCAATACTCTCCTTAGACTAATGAGCCCACTTCAAGTTATCCCAACTTAAAATTAAAATTTTGACTAACGTTTATATCTATGAATATTGCTTTTATGAAAGGATAAAGGTACAACTCGATAACAATCCTAATACACGATTCTACACTCAAGAACTGTAAAACATAAACTCTACTAAATAAGTTCTTCAATCTTATCATTGTACTAGGCAACACTTCTGAAATCAAAACACTCTCAAATATGCTTGACAGGGTTTGCTCAATATTCTGATTTTCTCTTTGTGAGTGCATAAAACTTCTTGATGGCAGGACATGAATATATATAGTTATTGATGTGCAGCAGGTCGGTTAACCACAAACCCTACGTGATGAGTCCCATTAGGAGAAATAAGGTTTGAGTTAGTTTACAATTCTTGCATATTTACACGGCTTTAGTATCCTTTTAGGATTCTAAAATATCTTGATAAGTATGGTAAAAAATCTTGCAACATTGTATGTCAAGTCCTTACCATAAAAAATAAATTCTACTCGCAGTAGGACACTCCAATCATGTAGTAGCTAAAGGATCGTGGTGGATTTGACACTATGACATTATTAAAACAAAAAATATCCTATAAATAGGGGAGATTATAATTTATATAATATAAGAGCCAAGTCTTATATAGACTGCCTACGTATCCCTCCTCGGGAAATCAGGCCCTTCTGTAGTTCGGATTACATAAAAATTATATCCTAATTTCTTCTACCCGAATCTTAATCTTACCCTAACCAGGCCCAATATGGGCTTCCCATGTATCCCTCATCGGGATATCAGGCCAGGCGTGGTTTCGTTTACAAAAAAGTGAGAGGGAATAACATTTGATTGAAAGCTGAAAATGGGGATGCATAAACTACTCAAAAGATGACTTCTCCTCGAATCCATAGCGGGTCGTTGTCCTTACGACCACTCATTTCCCTACGGCTTTTCTAAAAGAAGCCTTGGATCACGAGCTAGATCTGGCCGGTGTTAACCAAATACTCCAGCTCGAGCTTAAAGGATTCACACTCCTCAATATCGTGTCTGGGAGCCCCCGAATGGTACATGTATATCTTTCTCCTCGAAGTGCTTGTGAAGAGTTTCAAGGTGGTCTTGAGTGGATGAACCTTGCTGATATGGCACAAAAGTAAGAAGATGTCGGTGTATGAATCTTCAAAGGAAGTAAAGTCATAGTGCCATAACCGTGTATCTATGAAGATTCCATCACTGGGCATAATAGAGTCATAGCCTAGTCGGGAGTGACATCTCCACAAGTTGTGAATGACTTACTCGCCAATTAGTCTAACAGATCTTTTCTTGAAGGACACACATTCATCGGTGTCATGGCCAGTATGGCTTCTGTGGTACAAGCACCTTTTGTGAGAAAAATGAGGTGCACAAGTCATGAGGACATGAGAGCTAGTGTGTGCCAGTCTAGCAGTTTTCATCCCATCGAAGACCTCAATATTTTGCACTTCCCTTGGTGTGACACTAAAATGAGAACCACGAGCTTTGAGGGTGATTGCCCACCACATTATAGATGTTCTACGGGGAGGCCCTTGTGGCATCCCGTAGTGATTAGCAGGTTCGTTGAGGACTGGGTGACTTCTTTGGGTACCCCACTTGCTTCTCCATATGATATTGGTTCATCCTCAGGTAGGTGTGTTAGAGGAACATAGTTGTCCACCATAGTCTTCACCTCTTCAGGGAGGTTTTGATATTAGGGTTTTCCCTTGGAAGACTTTTCGGTTAGTTTCTCCATGAATTCCAAGATCTCGCCGACCTCTTTCATTTTTGTATTTGCCTAGTCAGTCTTGTAGTCAACTTCCTTCATTTTTTCTCTTACCAATTCAATCTTCACATCTATCTTGTGAACTTGGCTTGAAGAGACTCATCGGTCTATTCGTCACTGACCAGGTTGATGACTAGTAAGGTGGCACTTACGCTGTCTGGAGTTTCCATTGGTAGCAAATAAAGCTTTAAGAGGAGGTTAATTTAGTCAACTTTGGTATTTTCTTTTGTTTTTCTTTTGGGTTGGTGTCCGAAATGTTGGCCCAATAAAGAGTTTTAGACGGAACACATGAAAACACATAAGCAGTTTATATCATAGATATACATAAACAGTTATAATATTCGCGTTCTTACACCTCGTTACTCTAAGGCTTTCTAATTGTTTGAAACATTAATGTACCAAATGTTAATCAAACCATTTCCCCATAATCATTTCATTAAAAATAATAATAATATCTTCCCCGATGGGGATTACAAAGCATAGATGAAAAGGCAGTAAAATCATAAGAAGTCTCATCCTGTGGCTGACGATGAAGCTTAATCAGTCCGAGCTCTCTTGGCCCTTCGAAGGGCGGACTGGATCCTGAATTGAGTAGATACCAAAAATGAACTAACCCACTGACCCTTCTATGTTGGGGTCATGTGTGCAGCGTCATCCATAGCCTCCTTCATACGAGTGTCAAAATCCTCGAGACACACGTGAGTAAAGTTAACTTACTCAGTCAAGCTGGCTATGACAGTATGGTCATACTGTATCTTCTCCAAATATTTGGCATCTCGATCATCCACTTGTCTTTGAATGCGGCGGGCTTTGATCTCAGCCTTTAAATCCCGATCCTACCTAGACTTGTAGAGGTTGGGCCCCAGTGCGAAAGTACCTTGCAAATGTGTTCTCAGCTAGTCTACATAGTCTTCATCACGACCCGAATGAAGGGGATTGTCGGCTAAAGTCTCTGAACCCCACCTGATTCAACCATTCTATTCTCGAATAATAATCGGCAACTCCTTTGATCTTGACGCCCTCATAGTCAACCAAATATTTCTCTATATTCCTTATTTGGGGGATTACCTGTTCCCTTCTGAATTGTCTTAGGACCCTAAGATGTACGTGTGATTGGATTCCCCAGATCCCCATAAGTGGTAGGAAAGGGCATTTTTGCCTCTCACGGATATGGTCTCATAGATGAAGTTGGGAAATCTCCTCTAAATAATATCCTCTCGGAGCCTAGAAAAGATGAAAGTCCACCCCTCTTTGGATTGGGTTCCGAAGTTTGAATAAGTGACTAGGAGGTCGTCTTTTCTACAGTCAGGATCTGGGTATGATGGAACCTTGATTTTATGGAGGTGCTTAATGATCCACCATTGGACTAAGAGGTTACAACCTTGGAAGTACCTATGCATTCTTTGGCATTGACCTACGGCTCAGTAAATGTCGGATAGAATGACTGGGACTAGGTCATAGTATTTAGTTTCCCCGTTAGTGGTTATGCCATGAAAGATAGCATGGGTGACGAATATAACTCAGGTATCTATGGCCTTGTAAAGGTCTTTGGGAAACACCATGGTTCCTAAAAGGCATATGGCGTTAGGGGTCGGATGGCTTCCCAAGCGGCATAGGAGTGAAACTCTATGGAGTGCTCTACGTAACCCTGGGTCGAATATCCAATTGGCGCTAGCTAAGGATAGCATCTTAAGGATCTCACCGAGAGTCAGCTTATGGGGTAATAGAAGGTTGCAGTTAAGTTTCTTTTTCCACCTCATACGGGTACTTACGCTGTCTATGCAGTCTCGGATCTCCTCTAAGTTCGGGGTTATTTCAAAATCTCCGAACCTAAAGACCATTCTCTCGTTATCTCAATATCCGGTAACGACTTCTAAGAGGTCTGTATTTCCTTTCATGGTCATGAGAGAGAGTAGGTGTCCTAGATAGTCTATTACTTCCTTTTGTTATGGGGAACTTAACCATGACCATCGAATTTTCAGCATCTTGGGTGCTTCGATAACCATGTCAAATTTCATGTTTGGAGGCATCTACAAAATAGAACACGGTTAGTTTCCTGCCCCTCCCCCCCCCCCCAAGGAGTAATGGTTCATCATATAAGGCACATTAAATGTTTCCACGTATCAAGTAGTTGGATGCAGTGCCGTTAGGTCGGAGATCGTTAGGATACGAGGGAGTCAGCTTGTCAGGTCCAAGTAGGTCTGAGATACCTAAATCTTTCTAAGTCGGTATGAGCTAGTTCAAGGGATTTGGCTTTGCTCAATCCTAGTTGTACTAGAGTTGTTTAACAAATGACTTAAGAACCCGAGCGGACAACACAGGGTGAACCGTTATCGACTGTTGGAACGATCGCAGACCAACTCCGCCTTCAACGTGTTCCAAGGAAAGGTGTTTGGTTTTATACTTGAGGGTGACTGCGAAATTCGCATAATACCTTTGTGCACAGATGCAAGTGTGTGTGCATGCTATTTGGCGGAAGATGAATGCATAAATTACAGTTATAGTTGCGGTATTTAAACACATAAGCAATTTATATCATTTTGAAAAAATATGTTGTATTGGAACCCTTATGGTTAAAACCTAGGTTTATCCCCCAGTGGAGTCCCCATCTATTATGGTTCACTATTTAAACGGGTGAGCGCTTAAAGAGCTACTAAGAATTTGGATGGTGCTCTAAGCTGGATAATTATTTTACAGTCGACACCTAAGTTATAGGTAAATTAGGAAAACCGATGTGAAAGTGTTTTTTCAAATTCATTGAAAATCCTATCTAAACTAAAGTCAATGTAAGGGTTCTGGCGATCCCCTGGGAAGGTGTTAGCACCCCGATATTAAGGATCGGTAGAATACGGTTGTCCTACGGGCTCTATAGCATGCTTCAAAATGATTTAAATTGCCTTAGTATTAAAAATCCGTAATGTAACTTGTCATTTCATTTATTCAAATTCAAGGTTTTATTTTAAAACAGAGAGTTAAAACTTCAGTCAAAAATAGTATGTGCACGGTAATATAGTCAATTTCATTTTCGGACTAAGAACACTCAAATTGAATTTGAGTACAACTCCACATTTAGTCCAACTACATTGACTATTCTTTACACTTGAAAGTTTTCATCTATTTTGTATTTGAAGCATTTTGGCGACATGGCCGAGTGGTAATGCAGAGGACTGCAAATCCTTTTTTCCCCAGTTCAAATCTGGGTGTCGCCTGATTAACAAAAAACTCGAAATCTCTTCTTTTCTTCTGTTGATATAACCCGCCGAATCATTCCCCAACGAAAGCGAGAAAAGCAGATCGTTTATACTAGTTTGATTCTAAACATCTGGTCTGGGGTTTTTTCTAAAAAATTGTAAATATCCTTGCATTGCATAATTAGGCTTCAAGGAAATATTCGAATGCTAGAGGGGCCATCTTTTAAAATCCTTTTCATGTTTCAAAAAATGGTATAGTTTCATTTAAAATAACAAGTTTGATTTTGAAATAGAAGTAATACAGAAGTGCTTTTTGTTTCATTTTGCATGACGTATCCCTAAGATCAAACCAAATTCCACATTCCAAAACACTTGGACCCAAACTCAAGTCCAAGACAAGATTTTTATCAAAATGACCAACTTATTGGGCCCATATTCTAACTTGAACAAAGTGTTAATTTCAGTCCATTTAAAATTTTATTTTAAGTCACTCAGGTCCATTCGGGTCCTTCAAATCAGTTCATTCCAGTTTCAAAATTCAAAACAAAATTTCAATTTTTAAACTTCAAAATCAGTTTTACACTTGATGGAAATCCGTTTCTTTTTCCAGATTTAATGTCCAAACATCAATTACTGTTTTGTCTAAAACACTCCTATTAATCAATTTCCATATTTGAAATAGTCTTGAAAAATATTTATTGGCGATCTAGCTAAACGATCCACGTATCATTTGCTTATCCTAGATTCAAATAATAAGTAAAGTTCCAATAATTAGAGTATGTTCATACAATAAATACATATACATATACGTATTGCAAAATTGAAAATAGGAAGAGTTTAGATTGGTGGGCCTACCGAAGCCCACCAGTTGGCTATTTTCACTCATAGTTGGGTCTTTATGCAAATATTAGCTTCCATTTCTTTTTATTCGATCAAAATAAGTATGATTGGGCCTCAGCCCAATCGGTTAATTGTGCAACTCATCTGACTCGTCTGAATAAAGTGATCGGCCCGGTAAGGGCCTATCTCGTGGCAATGCAGCAGAAAACACACAAAGGGGAAAACAAAGATGCGAGTTAGACATACCCAATTTCTTATAATTTAATTTATTCGTGAAGTGAACAAAAATAAACAAACCACAAGAAGGAGCATTCAATTCAAAAACAACATAACTGGCCTTAACCAATAAGCAGTTCACAAGGAAAAATAAAAGAGATAAGGCAATCAATGGGCTAGGCACAATACTCAATCATGAAGAAAGAAAATAGAAACGGCTATTAGAAATGGGCTAGGCCCAACTACGCATTTGAAAGAATTTCAAATGATATACAAAGGAGATATATCAGGTATATACACTCAGTATATTGAATATATATTCATGCACAACTTGTATATCCTAATGTATATCACATACATCCTATTTTGTCATGAAGGAGAATTTCATAGCATACTAGCCAGACCTAGATAACCACAACTGATCCTACAACATGCATTTCTAATACCTCATTTTCAACAAAAACATGGCTGAATATTCAAGATTTAGCATGATGACCTGGACATGTAAGAGCAAGTAAGTAGAATGACTTGTCATACATAGCACACAGACAACACAAAGAGATATAGAGATCCACATATGGTTGTCAACCAGGAAAAAAGTAGAACTTCCAAAAGAAAAGGAAACAGAACACCTAGCATACTTTCATTTTTAGAGTTTCAGATCAACAAGCATGGACCTTAGGTTAACTTAACATGGAAGTGTAACAATCTTATACTATTTAAAGCTCTCAGAGGTTTGATCTTTATTAACATTGATTCTGAACTTAAGCAGACATGGTTAAGAGCTAATAAAACCTAAACATATACTTTGGACATGTACAGGACTTGTATAGGCAAAGGAAATTCAGCAAGCATACATTGTATTCATTCTAAAACTATCAACAAGATCCTAGAGTAGCATACATAGCTTATGCAGATCTAATATGCCATCACTGGTAATTTAGAAACTAAAAGCATACACTTAGGACTGTGGAAGACAACATAACAGAGCACACAGACCTACATGGTTCAGATATTAAACCAACATATCCTTAGGGGTTGTGTTTAGACAAAATTTTATGCCCAGATTAGCAACATGAATACGAGTTAAACATGGAATGAATCAAGCAAACCATACATGATTAAACCATCTTCCAAAACCATACACTAGTATCCTCCTAAGTGAGAGCAGTTTATATGCTAGCCAAATAGGTTCCCAAACTACAACATGGATCATGGCATCAACTTAAACAAGAAACAAATCCATTTTAGAGTCATCAGGTGATCCTAATATAATATTCTCTTGCTAAGTCTTAGTTACCTTAGGTTGAACCAAACATCAAGCATTTTAGGTCATTTTTAGTATAAGCAGATGCCAAGTGGCACAAACTAACCTTATCAATTGATCTTTTTATCCCAAAAACAGTGTTAAATGACACAAACAACATGGTGAGTATGAGTTAATTAACCATAGTCCCTAAAAGATTAAACGCGCTTCTTACGTTATTATAGTTGCACCTTAGTCCAGTTTACCCAATCAGACAACTCCCAAACCAACATCACATTAACTAAACAGCTAAAAACAGACTATAATTAATATGTAATCACTTTAAGATCATTTAAACAGGTCACACAAGACTAAACAAACTTTAAATTAGGTGTTAAGCTAACTAGATGATTTAGGTATGCACA
The DNA here is from genome assembly GCA_034509755.1 of Anisodus tanguticus. Lineage (NCBI taxonomy): Eukaryota > Viridiplantae > Streptophyta > Magnoliopsida > Solanales > Solanaceae > Anisodus > Anisodus tanguticus. The sequence goes on along the minus strand of CM067542.1, from coordinate 46,989,005 downwards.
GAACCAATTCTTAGACTAAGATATTAGGTACCTATCCACCTAACCACATAAATAACCATGGTAATGAACACTCATAATGACCTTAACTGAACAAGTACATAAATCATTGATTTGATGAACACACCCAACAATATCATTCAATCAAATATGCTTATTAGTCCTCTTAATAAACTCAAACAGCCATTAACCTAACTAAAGATGCTTAATAACTAACCTAATGAACCTAAATAGTCAGTAATCATAATAAACATGTTTAACAACTAACCTAATGAACTTAAATAATCATAATCTAACCAAACATACTTACTAACTAACCTAGCAGTCTCAAACAATAATTAATTTAAACTAAAACATTATCAATCAAGCACATAATCATACATATCACATTAAGCTAATTAACAGAAAATTAAAAATAGAGTCTGGGTTACTTTGTGTGGAGGCAGTCTAAAGATCGATTTGGGTCTTATTCTTCACTCCGAGGATCACAACAGCTCGCAAACACATGAAAAAAAAGGAAAGGTTTCAGTTGTGAGAGACCAAAGATACTAATTTTGGGTTCCACCAAAGGGCTCGAATCTCAACTTAAGTATGTTTAGTCAATTCAAACTTGATTTATGGTTCTCGATCAATGTGAATGTCAAATATCTAGTTTCAGACCCTTAAAATATAGGAGGAAGGTCTCAATTATAGGGGAACATCAAACCTTAATAGAGATAATCCATCTAATGTGAGAGAACTCTTTTTTTTTTTTTTTGGGGGGGGGGGGGGGGGGGGGGGGGGAGATTTCCCTCCAGTGGGGTTCTCAATTGATGAAAATGTAGGATTTGAATTCGTAATTAGAAAAAACCCATTAATCATAGCAAAAAAGCAAAAAGCAAACAGAGGGGCGACCTCACCTTCATTGGGGGTGGGGTTATGATATAAAATAAAATGGAATGGCAAAATACTCTCAGGATAATTTTGTAACATCATATTTGCTTTGTGAAAAGTATATTTCACTCCGTCTGTGACTCGGAAACTCTGAATAATTAAATAAAATTATTGGAGGGTACAAATTAAGTGTCAACAAGAACTTATCCCAACTGAGCTTGAATGTAACCCAAACATCATATTTATATTTATGCAGGCTGACAAGGCCACACAACATATTGTACATACCAAACATGTGTCTACAAAGACTCTAAGAGTGACTGACATCATAAATATGGTCAGGACAAGGCCCCCGCATACCCATGAAGTCTATGAATATGATCTGATAACCTGACAACTAGACTCGGCTGCACTCCAAATGAAATGGAGTCTTATCGATCCTCCATTGAATATCAACCCTGTCTATTGTAAGGGCTCATCAAATTGGTTACCTGAAACTACAAGCATGAAATGCAACGCTCCCAGCAAAGGGACGTCAGTATAAAGAAATACACCGAATATGTAAGGCAGATAACATAATCATAATAAGAACTGAGGCTCCTGAACATGAATAGTATACATGAAAGATAACTATGTTGGAATAGTAGAATGAATATCTTGATTACTTTAAGTCGCGTTACCGTACTACTGGTCATTTGGGACCATATGATCACTCTGTCTATGGCGTTAGAACCTTATCTGTAACAACCCTCTGTGACTACGTATGTCGTACCCTTTTTACCTATCTCAGCTAGATCATAAGCTGCAGGAACGTACTTGTATGTAACACCTTATATCACAAGGCAAACATAGAAAACATTGAACAAAAGAGTGGCACTTACGTGTAGCAAAGCAGACCGTTTGTAAGGCTCACTTATAATATAAGTTGGGCTATGCATGCTCATAGACCATCCATAACCAACTCTTGTAGTGTGCATATGCGTTCATCTAGAGATCGTCCACGTCCATGGGGCTCATCTCTACTTACGTTAAACTACGTGTTTCATAGCCCATCCATAGTCAACATACACGGGACACCTATGCATTTCATAGAATGTCCATAGGGCTCGTCTCACAAGCATACACAACATCAAGCACAACATACAAAGGCTAGCTAAAATTTAACAAGCTAAAGAATCATGGTCTTTCATTATGAGATCATTGGCCTCTTATTATCTTCTTTACTTCATTTCATGTTTTACTAGATTAAGATTTCATTAGTCATTTCTATGATAGGCTAGTTCTTAGGGACCATCATCGTAAGTCCCAATTAATACTCGTAAGCTTAATCATTCTACACACTCTACGATACTTCTAGTTCGATACGTCGTTCTTAGGAACGTCATGAATCCCCTCAAACATTCATAAGATTAATCACTTTTATGTTATGTGTCACTTCTTAGACTATTACATTACTTACATAAAGAGGTGGCCTATAATCCAACCTTTCAATATCTTAAGGAGTACAAGTTCTTATGGGAAGCTATACCGTTCTTATAATCAATAATTTATTTATATAAATATAGCACTCTTGGCACTTATACTTCATAAGACTATATAGCACTCTTGGCACTTATACTTTATAAGACTTGTTATTTTGCTCTCGTACGACATTTGGTCGACTCTATGAATAAGTACTTCTGACTCTTTTCCTTTTAGGAGGAAACAAGATATGCGATAAACTCATAAATACCAATCAACGGAGGTTCTACAACATGAAGTACTCCCGACAAGGAACAAACAATGTCAAGAATAGAATATTTTTAAGTACTTCTTTTGGAAACCGGTAATCTCTTGGAATCATGCTAAGAAAGAAAGGATAGTCATTACATATATTTAGTGTCAATTTTATCGATGACGATGAACTTGACCTTCTCTTCACGTTAATCTACAACAAACGATAACAACACCAGTGTCAAGCTAAGGGAATACACAATAACAATGGAACGAGCTGCAAGATTAATACACTATTATCCAAATGGCATTTCTCCACGCCCTTATTACTTTGAAGCACAACAACAACAACACACATACATAATCATACCCACAACTCCAGAACTTCAACACAATAAGAAAACCCATATACAACCTATAACAACTCAAACAATCAAACTCACGGCTTCCGATCACCGTCACATGAGTTCTTATCAAATACATACTTTAAATGCTCAACAAGTTCATAGAAAGTCATAGATGATGGGCCATACCTTGGTTGTCCTCTTTCGAACTTCCCGTCACTTTACTTTACTATGAAGTAACCTTCGATTTGCTTCCAATACAAAACGTTGCCCTTGAAATGATTACGTCTCGCTGCAACTAAGAAATAAATGATATTTTTGCTCCTAAAAACAATGAATTGTGTTGCTTCACTTGAAATTCTATTCACGTTGTTGTAATGTGTTTTCTCAAGGGACTTATCTATATTCCGAGAAAAATGAGAAGTTGTTATATATATATAAAAGATATAACTCTTCTTTATGGTCATGGAGTCCACCTTAATGACCTTTAAATTAAACATTCTTATCCTAAGGGTGCCACCTACATATTCATATAATGCACTAGTCATTTGTTATTCCATGCATAGTTCCACGTTCACATGTTGTCCACATAACATTAATCCATAAATTTCTTAATTAAATCCTTTGTCCCGCACTAAATTCAGCATTTAATCAATTATCAGGGTAATTAATTTCTTGATCTTAATTTACTTAAATATTGATCACTTTTAACACACATCATATACTCATTATCATGATCAAGTAATATACCACTAATCCATAGCCTCTTTTAGTACACATAAAATATTATTCCCAATCATTGTTGTCACATTTTAAATCCAAAATAAAAATGGTCCGTAAAACATTCACAAAATATCGAACTTCAGCGAAACTCTATATTTTCGATTCGTATAACCTTTAATCCTTCTAATACTTATCAATCATGATCATAAACCTTTATAGACTTAGGATGAACATGTTTAACCGCTTATAACCTCAAAGAAAATCTCACTCCCAAACTTGTGTCGACTAACTTACAATACAAATTAACATATAAAGATACGGAATTTAACATCTTCAATTCTTAATCAATCATAACAGTAAATACATGATTCTTAACGTGATTCTTAAAAACATACAATTTCTAAGGTAATCCTTCTCAAGTGATCCAAGCTAGGGTTTTGGGTGTTCTTCATCGGAAAAGCAAACTAGTTTGTTGGATTGGAGCGTTTACATGTATGTAAGGCTTCTATCCATGTGTGAGAACATCATTATTCTTCCCCACGTCACGTTATTTCATGAAACCCTATTTCTCCTTAATGTTAGAGAATTATGTTTCAGTTTATGATAAACCACATATATAAGTTAGTTAATTATATATATATATGTGTATATTGTTAAACTCAATCATGTTTGAGATAGTGGTATTCATGTATACCATTATGGTTGTCATGAAGCTATTTGTAAACCATGTATGTTCTTGATATCTTTTCCATGAGCTCTCGTATACTAGTTATGAACTCATATTATTCCTTTCTATGGATTTTTATATGTTTTCATGTCTCAGGAAGTAAATACATATATTTTTATAGTTTTTCATGTGAAACTATGTTATGTATACATGTTATAAACTATATTATGGATCATGTTTTGAAAATCATGGGCGCAGATATCACTTATATTCATGTTCATATTTTTGGGAGTAGCATAAATTTACCGAGAAGATTTAAACACATGAAACTATGTATGCCAAGTAGGATAAGGATCACTCCACCCAGTTAGAATGATTCCTTCATGTTTATTGATTGGACTAATTCATGTCACGTGAGTCCCATACCTTGGCAAGGTATGGGAGTGCTCTACTTGTCGTGCTAGGTACCAGACTCCATGTGCTCAAGTGGTGCTTTCATGTTGTCGGTTATACTATGGCTCTCCCACAGATATACATAATTAAAATATTTTACTTAGTTTACAGCTTGACCATGCAGACCATGGTCATGTCCAGTTTCAGTTACAGTTACAGCTTTATAATTTACAGTTTCAGTTTCAAATTACTTCATGTATCCATGTTATTGATTTGGGCTGCCCATTCTCGAGCACCCCACTTACAGTTTTTTCTTTAAGTTGTTTTACATACAAGTACAATTCTAGTGTACTTACATCCCTTTTGCCTGAGGCCTGCATTTCACGATGCAGGGATTGATTTACATAACTATGACTCTGCTCGTTATGAGACTTCATCGTATCAGCTAATTGGTGAGCCCCACTTCCATCAGGGCATTGTCTTTATTTTCAGTAGTCATGTTATGTTAGACAGTAAGGTATGTTAGGGACCTTGTCCTAGCAATAGTTAAGTATTACAAACTCATGTCAAGGGTTTCATAGACTAGTCAATCATGCCATGTTGGGTATTTAGTTATGTTAAGCCTTGTGGGATACACTATCACATTTTCAGACTATTTCTGCACTTTTATTTTAAAATAGTATTTTCAGTATTATTAAGTAGTTACATGAACTATTAAAACTTTTAATATTTTAACTTAAACTCCGCATTAGTACATGTCCCACGTTGATTCAGCAAGCCATATGGTTCGCTCGGTCACATGCAGCAAGGCATCGAGTGTCGTGTTACGTCCAAGCCTAGGTTTGGGGTATGACATATATAGGTCCTGCTTAGTTGGCTTCTCAACACCATTATTCTGACCCGTATTCTATGTACTCTTGACCCCATTACTATGGCCTGCACTTTGTGTTCTCTTCACAGCTTCCACCTTTTCTCATTGCTCGTTTCTTTGGTCTGAACCTTATTCTTCCTGCAGATGTCAGCAGTGTGACCATACTTTTTGTAAGTGCCGCAAATTTAATGTTTCCAATCATTATCTACCTTTTTATCAACAATATTCCCCTTCTCATTCATAAAGTAAATCAAGTCAGGAAAGGGAGCCTCAATTTTGACCACAATAAGTAACCTAGCAAAATTGAGACCATTCTTCTTCCTAATGTTGCTATTCACCATCAATGAGTTACAAACAAGACTACCTATCTTCCTTATCCCTCTAGCACTCCAGTATTTGTTATCCAGTCTTGGAAGTTTGACCTATATAGACACTTAGTCTGTTCCTCCCTTGAGAATTCCATATCAGGAGACCAAACTTTGATAATAAATGACTTATTATCAAAGTGATAGATACATCCTTGCAGGATCCTCTTTAGTATGAAATCTCACAAGAATAATTTCACTTTTCATCATTGCAACTTTATTTATTCAAATTTACCTCATAAATGAATCCATTCAATACTACTGAAAGAAATAATCCTTTAATTATTTTCATTAATTGATAGACTATATATACAAGTTACATAATAGGAGAATTATATTCCTATTCTATTCCTAAAACATTATTCTATACATTTATAGTAATACACTAATTATGGTAATACAATACTAATTATATTACAACCTTACCTAAACTAGGATACTAAATATTTACCATAAATTACACATAATAATCAGCCCATCCGAAAGCCAATCCGTGAGCATAACCGAGACCTAATATACACAATATACACATGTATATTATGTGTATATTGTGTATATTTAACAACTACAAATGAGGGATTGGCACCCAACACATAACAAACGACAGCAGTATTTCAATACTCTACTTTCAAGCTAATATCATCTAGTTCAATCTCCCCAATTTGATCTTCGCCATTGATTTGAGGACTAACATACTTCAATTTAAAACCAACATTTGAGATTCTAGTGATATGGAAATTGTCCCAAACAGAATATTTAGGTCCAGTGACTTACTCATACCTTTCTCATGTTGTTCCACCTCGTCTGCCCATAATTTGCACATATCGCGTGACTCTAAGCTCACTATGTCTAGCCATCCCCCTAATTGCTTCTTAGCTTGAGCCACTGTGCCCCATTTCTCGACCTGTGTTATAGCCGGAATTCCTACACCCACTGTCTGAGCGTGTGTAATTGTCGAAACTATTGTACCTATATTCCCCGCTTGTGCGAAGTCTTACCAGCTTGTACAGTCACCACAGGGACTATACCATCTTACGAAGTCACTTGAGGAACTCAACTCAGCTGCACTTTTGCAGAAACTCCTGAGCTCACGATTTCTGGTGCATTCACTTCATCAACTAGTTTACTTGTGATTGTCTTGGTAGTCATACTCTCGGTAGTAGCTTTCTATACCTCCAGAATCATCTCAGATGGAGGTGTAAGATTGTAATAATCTCCCTTGGTAAGTCTTCTCATTATTACAAAATATATACAGTGTGTACAAGGGAGAATCCTAATACAGTAAGGATCCTAATATACAAAATATACAACACTCATAATTACACAATATATGGGGAATATATTGAGAATATTCGCTAATACACTCCCTTAGTCGAAGCAAAAAGAGGCTAGACGCTAAGACTGGATCTAAAGTTGATGAATAACTGTCCGGGAAGCCCTTTGTGAAGATATTTGTATACTGATATGAGGAACACACATGCAACACTTTGACATGCCCGAGAGCAACCTTCTCACGAACAAAATGTATATCCATCTCAATGTGTTTGGTTCGCTGATATTGAACCGGATTGTGAGATAAATATATGGCAGATATGTTATCACAATAGATGATAGACACCTTACGCAAGGGACACTAGAGCTCCAAAAATAGATTTCAGAGCCAACAGATTTCAGCAACAACATTGGCAACGCCTCTCTACTATGCTTCGACACTCGAACGGGATAGTGTGGCTTACCTCTTAGCAGACCAGGAAATGAGATGATCCCCTAAGAATACACAATAACCGGAGGTGGAGCGTCGTGAGTCCGGACACCTTGCCCAATCTGCATCCGTATATGATAGTAACCTGGTCGGTGTAGAGGGGTATAGATGCAACACATAATCAAGTGTGCTCTTAATGTATCGGATGATACGCTTAAGAGCAATGAAGTGAGACTCTCTGGGGCTATGCATAAATAGACACACCTGCTGAACAACATAAGCAATATCGGGCCTGGTGAAGGTAAGATATTGAAGTGCACCTGTAAGGCTCCTATAAAGGGTAGGATCGGAGACTAGATCACCATCAGTAGCACTGAGCTTTGATTTAGAAGCTACCGGAGTGGCCATGATCCTGCAATTTGCCATCTTAGCCCTGTACATGATCTCCTCTACATACTTACGCTGACTCAAGAACATAGTATCTACAGATCTAGTCACTGATATCCCCAAGAAGTAACTCAACTTTTTCAAGTCACTCATAGCAAATTCGGTTTTAAGTAAAGCAATAATCTCATTTTTCAACCCATCAGATGAGGCAGTGAGAACAGTATCATCCACATAGAGTAGTAAGTAAGCAGTGCTACTACCTCGATGAAAAACGAAAAGAGAATTATCACACTTGGTGCATACAAACCCAATCTGCAAAATATTTATGGCAAAGCATTCATACCATGCTCTAGGCCTATTTTAAATAATACAGTGACTTACGGAGATGACATACATACTAAAGGGCCGCTGGATGGACAAAGCCAGATGGCTGGTGCATGTAAACTATTTCTTTCAAGTCCCCATGTAGAAATGCATTTTTCACATCAAGCTGATGGATCGGTCGATGCTTGCCCATGGCTATACTCAGAACTGTGCGAATAGTAGCCGGTTTAACAACCGGACTGAACGTCTCACCACAATCAATACCCTCCTGCTGATTTATGCCATTAACCACAAGTCTCGCCTTATACCTCTCTAGATCACCAATGTCTCTGTATTTGTGACGAAAAATCCACATGCATTGGATCACATTCACCCCCTCCGGTCGAGGAACCATATCTCAAGTGTGTTGTTTTGTTAAAGCATTAAACTCCTCATACATGGCCACATTTTAATTAGGGTCCAATTTTTCTAATTTTAGTTTTTTGGGAATGGGGGATATGGTTTGTGTATATAGGTTAAAGTGGACTTTGGGTTTAAAAATTCTATGTTGAGCACGGGTTTTCATATGGTGCGAGGAGGCAGGCTGGGTATGTTGCTGGTTGTTGGGTCTGGGTCACTATGTGTAGTTGGATCTGAGTTCGGGTATGGTGTTTGATTCGGATTATGGTATGGGGTCGAATCGGTATGTTGACTGGGTACAGTAGCTGAGTGGTTGATATATGGGTTTAACGATGGGTTGGGTGGTGTCACCAATCTGGGTAGATTGAGATGGAGTGAGGTCAATGATGTGGGGTATGGTTTCGGTAGTGAGTTAGCACTGGAGGGTTGGTTTTGTAGTGTACTTATTGTGGGACTATGTGGGTTACCGGTGGCTGGTGTGGTTGCGGGGTTGTGTTAGGTTTATGGTGGTGACACACTAGTGGGGACGATGAACGATGGTGATACCGAGAAGTTGGGCTGATTGCCGGTGGTGGTGGCAATTGGCATTTGTTGGGATCGAGACTAGGAGGATGACAGAGATGCAAAGATGCCATCGGTAGTGGCGGCAATAGGTGGCTGGGATGGGTTTGCGGTGGTAGACTGACTCAGTTCGCTGAGGATGACGGGGAGATGTCAGACTCGTCAAGGAAGGTATAGTTTATTTTTTGGAATTTCTGGATGTCCGAAAAATTGAATGTGGTCTCGTCAAACGTGATATGAATTTGACGAGTGGACAAGTCATAACATAAATAGCCCTATGGTTAGACGAAAAATATAAGAAGACACACGGAGTGGTTCAGGGTGCTAATAGAGGGGCGGTGGAGGCCAGATTGGGAAAGCAGAGGCAGCCGAAGATCCAAAGGTGATCATAGGAGGAAATCTGATAGTGTAATATTTCGGTTGAGGTCATGTTGTGAAGGGTGCTAGTTGGTAAAATATTAAGGACGTATTCTACCATTTTGACTGAAAAAACCCAGAACGATGGAAGGAGAGAGGCATGAAATAGGAAGATACGAACCATGCTATTTATAATACGAATGATTCATTCTGCTTTGCCATTCTGAGGAGATGTGTGAGGACACGAAAAACGAAAAACCATGCCATTATTTTTGCAAAATTTGTGAAACGTGAAATTATTAAATTCACGGTCATTGTCACATTGAAAGGATTTTATGACTTTTTCAAATTGCGTTTTGATGAAAGTACAAATTTCAAGAAATTTGGCAAATACTTCCGATTTGAACTTTAGTGGGTAAATCCAAATAATGTGAGAGTAATCATCTAATAGACTAAAGAATATTTATGACACATAGAGCTAGTAACGGGGGAAGTCCATAAATCAGCATGAACAATATCAAAAGGAGCAAACGTAACACTAAAAGACGATTTAAATGGAAGGCGAACATGTTTGCCTAATTGATAAGAAATGCGGTTTCGGGCAAGTTTTCTACTATTACAATGAATAAAATTATTACTTCTAAGATAATGAAAAACAGGAGCTCCTGGGTGTCCAAGTCTATTGTGCCAAGTTGATGAAGCGATAACAGTGAGGGAAATGTGTGAGCGGAAGATGATGGAAAAGGATAGATGTCTCATGTGCTATTGCATCTCGTAAGAGGAGTCCCCGTACGCAGATCCTTCACAGTAAAACCAAATATATCAAAATCAACAGACACAGAATTGTTACGAGTAAATTTCCTAACAGATATTAAATTCTTAATGATGTTATGAGCATACAGGACGTTATTTAGGGAGAAGGGTGGGTGAGGTGGTTGAGTGTAGGTATTACCATAGCCCTGAATTGGAATGCAATGACCATTACCAACAGTAATAAATTGAGGAGAGTTTAAGCGAAATAATTGGGATAGATTACCTGTAGACCGGGTGAGATGAGATGTGGCTCTCGAATCCATGTACCAATTTTCATCGAGTTGTTGCATATTCAAGGAGCTGAAGGCTTGACCCAAATCTGTGGGTGCCAGGCTGTGGGGTTGATGTTGTTGGACTTGGGCCCAGGACACTGGGCTGCTGGAAACCTGACGAGGCCTGCTGGAAATTGTATTAGGCCCGGGGCTACTGTTGATAATAAATCGGGGTAGAGACCCAGGGTGCAGTGTTAGGCCACTACCCTGGGCCAGTCGAAGGTGCTGAAGACGTCGACTGTTGAGGGTCATTTTTGCCTCCACGACCTCGGCCCCGGCCACCTCTTCCATTCCCGCGACCCTTTCATCCTTTGCCACCACCGCAGCCTCCCCGCTGTTGGTAGTTGTCCGACGGTGGTTGTCCAGCAGGTGAGGCGGCGTTAATCATGGGTGCATCAATGGATAATGCTTTTTGGTTGTGTTCGTTCTGTTTAGCATGTCGTGTTTCTTCCAGCAATAATTGTGACTGAGCCTTGTTGAAATTGGGTAAGGGATCAACCTATTGTATCATCGTGGCAAGGGTATCATACTCACCTTTTGGGAGACCTGCGACTAGTTAGAGAACCATCTTTGTTTCGAAAACAGGCGTTCCCACATTTGATAATTGGTCTGCCACTAATTTCAATTGCTTGTAGTATTCAGACATGTTAGAGAAATTTTCAAGACGTGTGTTGTTAAACTGTTCTTCCAGATAGACAGCACGAGTGTACTTGTTGTCTTGAAAAATTTATTCTAACCAAATCCATAACTCGCTAGCAGATGCTCCGGTTTTCATAATAGTGAGGAGCAAGTCCTGAGAAATAGTGTCATAAATCCACTGTTTCACAATGGCGTCAAGACGGCACCATGTTGTGTCGTCAACCTCAATGGGGTGAGGGAATGAGTCATCAATGTGATCCAACACGTTATAGACACATGCATGGATACAGAAAAGTTCAACTCACGGAGAGTACTGATCGTTTTCTTGATCAAGAACCAAATGGATGAAGTTCTTGATGTTGGTTACTGTGAGTGCGGGATGAACAGAGGGTAAAAATGATGGTGTGGGTGTGGTGGTGATGACGGATGAGGTTGAGGCTGCTGTTGGAGTTGTGGGAGGAGTCATTATAGTGGATTAATATGGGTGAAAGAAGAAGAAGAAATCGAAATTTCTTGCGTCAGAAATTGAGAGTCGCCTCCGGTGTGAAGAATCGAGGGCGGGGGGGGGGGGGGGGGGTGCGGCGGTGGAGAAAAAGAAGAGAATAGGGTTTAGGTTTTAGGCTCTTGATACGATGTAAGATTGTAATAATCTCCTTTGGAGAGTTTCTCATTATTACAAAATATATATAGTGTGTACAAGGAGAAATCCTAATACAGTAAGGATCCTAATATATCATGAATATACAACATTCATAATTACACAATATATGGGGAATATATTGAGAATATTCGTTAATAGGAGGTTTTGCATGACAACCCATGGTGGGCACATTAGGCTGACATGCACCGGGAGAGAAATTTAAGCCTACTCTATTTCTTCGTCTAAATTGATTACAAATTTAAGCCTACTCTATTTCAAAAACTATTTTGTTTATATAATTTCTTTTTATCGAATCATTTGTATTGTAAATATTTATTATGTTGAGTTTATTTTACTAACAGTTTACTTCATTTGTTTTGTGAGCTACTCTAACATGGAATCGCTTCTATAAGACGATACTCGGAGAAACACACAAACACCCCTCAAAGCACGCTTCGAACTTTTCGATCTTGGATGTACAAAACATACAAGTATAGTGAAATACTAGTTAGATGTCGTATTTAGTTTTTTTACTACGCATTATCTCATATTTTATTCGTGCATATATTGAATTAACCACGCTTAAAACATCATGCTTAGCTAATAATTAATGTGATTATTTAATATTAATTCATGGCTTGTATTTGTACTTAGAATTTAAGAAATGCCCTTATAATCGGATTAATTAATTTAATTTAATATACCTACTTAGATAATTAATTCACATCCTTTGATGTTTCCGCAAATTGAAAGTAGGTCGTGTTTATTTTATTCAAAACAGTGTTTACTTAGATTCTTTTATCGTGTAAGATTTTACTCATGATATCGTGCTAGCATTTGTTAAATATTCTTTTAAATAGATAACATTACATATTTTTATTTTTGAAAGAAATAATCCCTTGATTATTTTAATTAATGAATGAGTATATATACAATTTACAATTTTCATAATATGGAAAACCCTAATCCTATTCTATTCCCAAAACTCTATTCTACTTGTACAAGAATTCTATAATTATGTTAAGTGTACAATGCTAATTAATTACAATAATATTACTTAAAATATAAACCCCAATCCGTGATATACACGGTTTTGTATACCGCGTATATCACGGTTTCAATTATGGAAAAACTTCCTTTTGAAACCGTGATATACATGGTATACAAAACCGTGTATATCACGGTATGTTATTACACCCCCCCAGTCATAGCGGGCGGACTTCGTACATTGAGACTGTCCCTAAAATCATCAAAAAAGATCGAGGGAAGACCCTTTGTAAAGATGTCTGCAATTTGATACTTGCTTGTCCAGGAGCTACCTTTTCACGAACAAAGTGAATATCCATCTCGATGTGTTTAGTGCGCTAGTGCTGAACAGGATTACCAGAAAGGTAGACGACACTAATATTATCACAATACACCAAGGTAGCCTTCTGAATAGGACAATGAAGCTCTAAAAGAAGATTACGTAGCCAGCAGGATTCAGATACCACATTGACGACCCCTCGATACTCGGTCTCTACACTATAGCGTGATAATGTAGACTGATGCTTCGCAGACCAGGAGACCAAGTTATTACCAAGAAACATACAATAGCCAGACGTGGAGCGTCTGGTATCTGGACAGTCACCCCAATCAGCATCTGTATACGATACAAGTGTAGACATCGATGAAGGATATAAATGTAAGCCATAGTCAAGTGTCCCCTGGATGTAACGAATAATGCGTTTGAGAGCATTTACGTGCTCAACCCTGGGATCATGCATAAACAAGCATACATGTTGTACGGCATACGTAATATCTGGTCATGTGAATGTAAGATAATGAAGAGCCCTACAAGACTGTGATAGTGGGTCGGATCCTCGTAAGGTGAGCCCGCCGCAGCACCCAGCTTGGGTTTAGTATCAACGGGAGTGGAAGTAGACTTACATGAGGACATACCAGCTCGCTCAATGATCCCAGTGACATACTTCCGTTGTGATAAGAATAACCCATATGTATGACGAGCGACAGCAATTCTCAAAAAGTGACTCAAGGGCCCAAGTCTTTCATAACTCAGAACTGAGTATAGTCATGATAGACTTACGCAAAGCATCAGTAGAGGCAGTCAAGATAATATCATCCACATATAATATAATATAAGTCAGGAAAGTACCACGATGATAAATGAACAATGAATTATCAGACCTATTATGCGAAAACCAAATAGATGAAACATAGTCTGCAAATCTTTTATACCAAGCCTGTGGAGCCTGCTTAAGCCCATACAAGGACTTCTTCAATAAACGGACATGATGAGGATATTTGGGATCTCGAAAACCCAAAGGTTGATGCATGTAAACGGTCTCCTTAAGATCAACATGTAAAAAGGCATTCTTCACATCTAACTAATGAATGGGCCAGGCCTTCGAAAGAGCCAAACTGAGAACAATGTGAATGGTAGCAGGCTTGACCACCGGTTTAAATATCTCACCACAATCCACGCCAACCTGTTGAGTTTTACCATCACCTACAAGACGAGCCTTATGTCTCGCAAGAGATCCATCAGAATTATCCTTATGAGTAAAAATCCACATAGACCGAGTAATATTAACACCAGAATGATGGGGCACCAACTCCCGTGTCTTATTTGCAATATGAGCACCATATTTGTCTGTCATAACTAATTTTCAATTAGGGTCATTTAACGCAGACACTAGGTTACGGGAAAGAGGGGACTTAAGAACATTATAATTTAGATTAAAATTTCTTTTTGGTTTAAAAATACCCCGTAACTACGAGTGTACGGTCTGTGATTTGGGGGAGAATTGGGCGGATTTTGGGGAAAATTCAGATGGGTGACGGACTGGCCAGCAGGCAGTGGGCCTGCTGACCCAACACGGGATGCTGGAACGTGATGGGAAACAGTAGCATGGGCAAAACTGGGCTGGAGAGTTGGCCCAGTTCCTGAACCCGAGATCGGATGGACTGGCCCACTGGGCAGAGGGGACGGAACAGGAGGTCCAGCGGGCAGTGAGCCTGCTGGCGGATTTTGGATGCGAGACAAGTCCAATAAATGATGGATAATATAGGGGGAGACATCATCATCTAAAAAATTATACAAACTAGGCCCGGGACTACTTACTTTAGCAAATGGAAATTGAGATTCATCAAAAATAACGTTGTGACTAATTATGATTTTATTAGACGATAAATCAAAACATTTGTAACCACCATAATTGGATGGGTAACCCAAAAACACACAAGGGATAGAACGGGCTTGAAGTTTGTTAATTGTAGTTGACGGAAATAGCGGATAACATAAGCACCCAAAGACCCTAAGATGTGAATACGAAAGAGTCTTATTATATAGACATTGAAGAAGGGATGAATATGTCAACCCTTAGGTAGAAAGTATGTTAAGAAGATACGTAGCTATTTGTAGAGCATGATGCCAAAAGGAAGGGGGTACGGAAGCATGGACCAATAAGGTTTGGACAATATTATTAATGGTACGAATTTTTCGTTCGGCTTTCCCATTTTGATAGGACGTATGAGGACAAGAGAAATGAAAAATGATGCCATTATTTTCACAAAATTCCCGAAACAACCCATTATAATATTCTTTGTCATTATCACATTGAATATTTTATATTTCCCGATCAAATTGGGTACGGATGAATGCTCAAATTTTTAATAAAGTGGAAAAAACCTTAGATTTTTTCGCTAACGGAAAGGTCCACAAAAAATTAGAATAATCATCCAAAAATAGAACATAATAATGGTGGCCCACAGAACTTAAAACGAGAGATGTCCATAAATCGCTATGAATAATATCAAATGACATGAAAGTACAAGAAGTAGAGGCTACAAATGGTAATCTAACATGTTTTTCTAGATGACAGGATTGACAAATTGGAGTACTACGCGTACCCTTACAAGAAATAAAATTGCATTTATGTAAGGAAGAAACAATAGACGACCCAAGGTGACCCAAACGTGCATGCCATAAGAAAGGAGCTAGGGCTGCAAAAGTGGATGGCAAGAATTGACTCGAGAGACCGGATGCGGACATGATAGGATAAAGATCTCCCCTACTATCACATCTCATGAGAGGAATCCCCGTCTAGAAATCCTTCACAGAAAACCCAAAATGATCAAAATCAACAGAAATCCAATTATTAGTGGTGAATTTACGGACAGACACCAAATTTTTAATTAAGTTAGGGGCATGAAGGACATTTTTCAAGACAAGAGGTGGATGGGGGGAGACAAAGTTTTATGACCGTAACCAGAAATTGGAATTGAGTTTCCATTACCAACAATTATGCCACGATTGGTGCTCAAATTGGAATAAGATGAGAGAGTACCTTGGTCGGACGTCATGTGAGTAGTGGCTCCGGTGTCCATGTACCAATTAGCGTCCGGGGGATTCAATCCAAAAGTGTGCATTGCGGCTTCAATGTTGGTAGGGGTGGGGCCCGCTGCATGGTGGGCCTGCGGAGGTCGAAGCCCAAGCACACCCGTTTATCACGCTCTAGTGCAGAGGTCAAGTATTAAGGGGTCGCCAATGTGGTCTCTAAATCCTGTTGGCTACGTAATCTTCTTTTAGAGCTTCATTGTCCTATTCATAAGGCTACCTTGGTGTATTGTGATAATATTAGTGTCGTCTACCTTTCTGATAATCCGATTTAGCACCAGCGCACTAAACACATCGAGATGGATATTAACTTTGTTCGCGAAAAGGTAGCTCGTGGACAAGTACACGTCTGCCATGTCACTTCCAGGTATCAAATTACATACATCTTTACAAAGGGTCTTCCCTCGGTCCTTTTTGATGATTTTAGGGACAGTCTCAGCGTACGAAGTCCGCCCGCTATGACTGTAGAGGTGTAATAACATACTGTGATATACACGATTTTGTATACCATATATATCACGGTTACAAAATGAAGTTTTTTCATAATTGATACCGTGATGTACACGTGTATACCGTGTATATCACGGATTGAGGTTTATATTTTAAGTAATATTGTTGTAATTAATTAGCATTGTACACTTATCATAATTATAGAATTCTTGTACAAGTAGAATAGGGTTTTGGGAATAGAATAGGAATAGGGTTTTCCATATTATGAAAATTATAAATTGTATATATATTCATTCATTAATGAAATACCGTATATATCACGGTATGTTATTAATTTTGTGTCTAGTAAATCAATTCTTTTAAATAATTTTTTTGGAACACTTTGTGGATATTATTTAATTTCTCTATCTTTTTTCGAAACAAGTGTTTATATGTTCATATATTTTATCCAACATTCTTTTAATCAATTTTTTTCCAACTAATGGTTAGTCATTTTATCCATAATTTTTTTCTTTTAATGAACACATTTTATCAATTCTTTGTACATTCAAATCAAGGTAGTTGCTAACTATTTTATACCTTTTCTTTCTATTCTTGCAAAATATAATTCTTTCTCATACTAATTCATTTTATACCTTATTCATCTTTTAATCCATTCTTTTGAATAAAAATTGTTGGTCATTTTTAATTACATATTTATCTACTTGTGAACAATTCATTTTCTGCTTTATTTACTTTTCAATTAAATTATTTTTATTAGCTATTTATTCATTACAAATTATCTTTCCTTTAAAGCTTTCTTTATACATTTTTTCTTAAATCGTAAATTTTATTCCTCCTATATCCTTCCGAATTTTAATTCTTTTTTTTAACACTTTAAATTATCAATATAAATTCTTTATTATGTTTTATTCACACGCAAAACATTTCAAAATACTTTATTTATCTCATTACACATATTTTTATACATACACAAATTTTCATGTTTGTCTACATAAAATTCATATTGATTGTTCTTTGTCCAAAATCTTTTTTTCATAATTCTTTGTAAATAATAAATTATTCCTTTTCACTCCATCATTCAATTAAATCAGGACCAACGGAGAACCACATTTGGTGGAATCTAAAGGATGTCTAATACCTTATTTCCTTTAGAATAATTTGAACTTTACTTAGAATTTCACTTGTTTCCGCAAATCATTTTTGGATTACATATATCAATAATGTATAGGTACTCTAGTATACCTTAAATGTTAGGTGATGACTATATTACTCTAATAAATCTCATTAGAGTCCCATAAGTTATACTTTACGTAGTCCGTGTAAAATAGGGTGCAACAACATGACGACTCTACTGGATTCAGATTCTAATTTGAGGGATGTAAGTTTATTTTCTTTGGTTATTTATATTTTGCTCATATCAGAATTCTTTAATTCTTCACACACACATAACTGTCATCACGGTTCTATCGAGTCTTGATCGTACACTATCACACATATTGTACAAGCGAGGTGTGCTTTGCGCTTCTCCAAACTTGTTTCAAGCTCCCTAGTTTCAGAGATTAGGGTTCGAGTTTGGCTAACGTGTCGTCTCGCAGTTGTCCGCAAACTCTTCCAAATCTACTGTTAGAATCCTTAGGTCACTGTTCCAATACTGATGTTATTGTCTTTCATTATATAGGCAGTCAACTGGATGGCAGCCAATGACCATTTAGACCATAGGCTAGCGCTAGCTAATTCCATGACTTTACAACCAATGGCCTTGTTGCGAAATGGTACCTCAATTCGAGGCCTTGTTATTGACTTATTTCTGAATTCTCTGCATACTCTGTTTTAATTATATATATATATATATATATATATATAATTGAAGGTTTGGCCAAGTCATGGCTAGTGGAAGAAGAACTAGGCTTTGCAATCTACAAAACATTTTTTTGTGCGGATTGTCATTCAAAAGGGCTGGTCTCTAAATTTTGTTATTCGCTTAAAAATATCTCAAAGTTTTGGGTTCAAGTCCCGTTCAGTCAAAAATTTAAAAATATTCGCAAGATAGAATTTGAATTCGCAAGGCATAGTTTTCCTGCAAACTCTACCTTATAAGGCAATGCTGCTTAAGCTAGAGTTTGCTATCTTAAGACAAACTCTGTCTTATAAGGCATAGTTTGCAGGCAAATTCTTTCTTAATGTAGAGTTTGAAACCCTTCTTGCGAATTTTTTTAAAATTATTGACTGAGCTGAGGTTCGAATGTAGAATTCAAGGGTTTATAGGCTAAGGACAAAAATTAAAGATTTCTAATTTGAGGGGCAAAATTAAAGACCATCCCAAAAGAGGGGCATTTGTGTGGATTAGCCTCTACAAAATGAAAATCATTTGCAATGTTTTGGAATTGAAGGCCCTACGAAAATAAATAGATCCATTTGTTTTTACAATGGATCCACGATCTAAGCCGGCATGGTGAACTTTTTTTTATGTTTCAACTAACATTAAAAACTTTAATCCCACTAATTTACAAGTAATAATTAAAAGGCTTACTGTATTATATATGTGTAAAGTAGTATATATTTGATGGGAATAAAATTTATAAATTTGAGTCCTAGCCTATTAATTTGTATGTCATTGTACGGTATCGTTGATTTAGATTTCCTTTTTGTATATCTACTCTGTTGTGTATATATTGGAGAACCGTTAAAGTGTCATTCGTTCAAGCAAATCTCTTATACTTCTGACATTACTCCAAATTGATTTACTACGTTTTCCTGTTTCTCTTACTTCAATCTTCTCCTCATAAGCAATTAATGATAAGCCGATTCATGATAATTTAAAAAAAATCAAAAGACAACCGATCAACTTAAAGGAAAATATTAGAAAATTACCAAGTATTTGAAATCTATTGGTCATTTTTAGTTTAATTATCAAGTGTTCAGATTTATCAACCTGAATAATTTAGTTTTGTGCTGACTAAGTTCACCAAAAAAGATATGTTTTCTATTAAAATTTCTTCATTTTTAGAACTCAAAACTTGAAATCTCTGGTCATATTTGAAGAAATATGAATAAGTTGATCAAATGTGGCAACTTGGGAACCAACAAGAATTATGATGGGATGAATAAGATTCTTCCACATTTATTTAGAGGTTTCGGTTTCGAATCTTGAATATGAATTTTTTTTTTATTAGAAAACACTTCTTCTTTAAATAGGTTTTACGCGCAAGTCAAAATTAATGGGATGTGAATATCGAAGGTCATATTAAAAAAATGTGGCAACTTGGGGGCAAATCACAATAAGGCTATGGCCTATGAGAATAACAACATAGAGAAAGAAACGAAAACGTCAGACCAAAAATCATTGAATTGAAAAGTCAGCCAAACGCGTTTCTTTCTCTCATTGTTCACGACTGTGTTCCTAACGCGGATAAGATACCGAACCGGCCTCTCACTGTTACCGATAGAATACTTTGTATATCTCTATGATATACACGATTTTGACTAGTCATTTACCATAAATAAAAATTATAAATTATGTTGTATAATTATCATAATTGTAGAATTTTTGTACAAGTAGAATTAGAATATTAGAAATTTAGTAGGAATATGATTTTTCATATTTGAAGATTGTAACTTGTATATATATATACATATTTATTCAATAAGTATAATAAGAGATTAATTCTTTCATGGTATCAGAAGTCTATGTCTAGACTACATCCCTTCCCAATTTTCTTCTGCTACTCTCGGCTCAAATTCCGAGAACCCTTCTCGGTTTCCAGCCGACTTCTTCCTCCTCCCTTCCCAAATTTTCTTCCTAATCCCTAATTCTTCTATTGTTCTTTCGTTATGTCAAAGAACCTATTCCAGGCAGTGGGCCCCACACCAACTCCGACAGATATTGAGGCCGCAATGCACACGCTTGGATTAAATCCTCCAAACGTGAATTGGTATATGGACACCGGAGCCACTTCTCACATGACGTCTAACCAAGGTGCTCTCTCGTCTTATTTCAATTTGACCAAAAATCGTGGTATTATTGTTGATAATGGCAATTCAATTCCAATTCGCGGTTATGGACATACAACTTTGTCTTCCCCACATCCACCTCTAGTTTTGAAAAATACCCTAAAGTTTGGTATCTGTCCGAAAACTCACCACTGATAATTGAGTTTCTGTTAATTTTGATCCCTTTGGATTTTATGTGAAGGATTTCAAAACGGGGATACCTCTAATGAGATGCAATAGTAGTGTAGAGTTTTATCCTATCACAAATACCACCACTTCCGCGAGTCAAGTCATACCGTCTACTTTTGCCGCCCTTGCTCCTTCCTTGTGGCATGCCCGTTTGGGTCATCCGGGATCGTCTATTATTTCGTCTTTGCATAAAAATAATTTTATTTCTTGTAAGGGTACACATAGTACTCCACTTTGTCCTTCTTGTCGCTTAGGGAAACATGTTAAATTATCATTTGTAGCCTCTACTTCTAGTACTTTGATGTCGTTTGACATTATTCATAGTGATTTATAGACATTCCCCATATTAAGTTATGTGGGCCATCATTATTATATCATACTTTTGGATGATTATTCTAATTTTTGTGGACCTTTCCTTTATTGAAAAAGTCTCATATTTTTTCCACATTCTTAAAATTTAGAGCATTCATCAGTACCCAATTCGAACGGAAAATTAAAAGTATTCAATGTGATAATGGCAAGGAATATGATAATGGGTTGTTTAGGAAATTTTGTGATGCTAATGGCATAGTTTTTCATTTTTCTTGTCCTCATACGTCCTCACAGAATGGGAAAGCCAAATGAAAAATTCGTACCATTAATAATATTGTCCGAACTTTATTAGCACATGCTTCTGTACTCCCTTCTTTTTGGCATCATGCACTACAAATGGCTACTTACCTCCTTAACGTACTTCCTACCAAAGAATTAGCATCTAAATCTTCCCTTAAAGTTCTTTATAATAAGGATCATTCGTATTCTCATCTTAGGGTCTTTGGGTGTTTATGCTATCCAATTTTTCCGTCAACTACAATTAACAAACTTTAGGTTCGTTCTACCGCTTGTGTATTTTTGGGTTATCCATCTAGTCATCGTGGTTACAAATGTTTTGATTTATCATCTAATAAAATCATAATTAGTCGTCATGTTATTTTTTATGAAACACAATTTCCTTTTACTACAGTGAGTAGTCCCATGCTGAGTTTATATAATTTTTTAGATGACGAAGTCTCACCATATATTATCCACCATTTTTCCAACTTGTCCCGTGACCATACTACGCCAACAGGCCCACAGTCTACTGCAACCATTGTTATGCCCAGTGGGCCGATGACACGGTCCAGTACTGATCTCGGTATTGTTCCAGTGTTTCAGCTCAATCCCGAGCTTGTTACTGTTCATGTTCCAGTCGTTGGGCCAGCAGGCCCACTGCCTGCTGGCCAGTTCGTCCCCGTTTCACACATTGCCCAAACTCCATCCAATTTCCCCTCTAGTCAAGGGCATGTTACTCGTAGTCAAATTGGTATATTTAAACTAAAATGACATTTTAATCTCAATTCTAATGTCCTTAAATCTTCCCTCCCGCGTAACCTTGTGTCCGCATTAAATGACCCGAATTGGAAATTGGCTATAACTGACGAATATAAATCTCTTATTGAAAATAAGACGTGGGAGTTGGTGCCCGTCCTTCTGGTATTAATATTATTCGGTCTATGTGGATTTTTACTCATAAAGAAAATTCTGACGGTTCTTTTGAGAGGCATAAGACTCGTCTTGTATGTGATGGTAAAACTCAACATGTTGGCGTGAATTGTGGTGAAAAGTTTAGTCTTGTGGCCAAACTAGCTAATTTTCGTATTGTTCTCAGTTTGGCTCTCTCAAAGCATGGCTCATTCATCAGTTGGATATGAAAAATGTATTTTTACACGGTGATCTTAAGGAGACAATTTATATGCATCAGCCCTTGGGTTTTTGAGATCCCAATCATCCTCATCATGTTTGTTTGAAGAAGTCCTTGTATGGACTTAAGCAGGCCCCACGGGCTTGGTATAAAATGTTTGCAGATTGTGTATCTTCTATTGGTTTTTCTCACAGTCGATCTGATCATTCTCTCTTTATTTATCGTCGTGGTACTTCTCTGACATATATTTTGTTGTATGACGATGATATTATATTGAGTGCTTCGTCTGATAATCTGTGCAAGTCTATCATGACATTTCTCAGTTCCAAATTTGCTATGAAAGACTTGGGGCCCTTGAATTATTTCTTGGGGATTGTTGTCACTCATCATTCAAGTGGTCTATTTTTATCACAAAGGAAGTATGCCGCTGAGATCATTGAAAAAGCTGGTATGTCATTGTGTAAATCTACTTCTACTCCGGTTGATACTAACCCGAAGCTGAGTGTTACATCTGACACTAAGTTCGAGGATCTCACTCACTATCGCAGCCTTACAGGGGCACTTCAGTATCTTACATTCACAAGGCCTGATATTACTTATGCAGTTCAACATGTGTGTTTGTTTATGCATGATCCACGTATTAAGCATATGAATGCGCTCAAATGCATTATACGATACATCCAGGGCATACTTGATTATGGCTTGCATTTGTATCCTACGTCCGTTTCTACACTTGTGCCTTATACAGATGCTGATTGGGGTGACTGTCCTGATACCAGACGCTTGACTTCTGTTTATTGTATGTTTCTTGGGGATAACTTGGTCTCGTGGTCTACAAAACGACAAGCTATATTATCAAGATCCAGTGTAGAGGTCGAGTATCGAGGCGTGGCGAATGTGGTGTCAGAATCATGTTGGCTGCGTAATCTTTTGTTAGAATTACACTTTCGTATTCAAAAAGCTATCTTGTTCTACTGTGATAATGTTCGTGCAGTTTATCTTTCTGGCAATCCGATCCAACATCAACGCACTAAACATATCGAGATGGATATTCACTTTGTTCGCGAAAAGGTAGCTCGTGGACAAGTACGCGTCTTACATATGCCCTCGCGATACCAAATTGCTGACATCTTTATAAAGGGTCTTTCCTCGATTTTATTTGAAGATTTTTGGGAACAGTCTCAGCGTACGACAATCGTCCTCTATGACTGCGGGGGTATGATAGAATACCATGTATATCCTTATGATATACACGATTTTGACTAGTCATGTACCATAAATAGAAATTATAAATTATGTTGTATAATTATCATAATTATAGAATTCTTGTACAAGTAGAACTAGGATATTAGAAGTTTGGTAGAAATATAATTTTTCATATTTAGAGATTGTAACTTGTATATATATCTATTCGAATAATCAAAGGATTAATTATTTTCATTAAGTTACTCATACGACATTGCAACGACCACAACATAACGTCAAATGTAAAACGGTGTATTTTTAGCGTTCGGCTTGTCTTTTTCCGTTACAACCTAGCTAAAAGGGTTACTTTTTTGACTTTGCTTCATTAACTTCAGCGAACATTAATTACTCTCCCGGGTTGGTCTTTATTAAAAATAAATAATTCAAAAATAATTATCATGTTAAAAAGTTAAAATATAATTAATTTATAACTTTTATCTTTATTCTTACTTAATAAATTGGTAAAAAGGAGAATAGTATTAAATTGAGATAAAAGAATAAACAAAAATAACTTAGTCAAATACTCCTTTTAATTAATATTTTTTAAGGGCGTGCGAGAAAAAAAACATACTCCCTCCATTTCATAATAAATTGTGTTTTTAGTTTATGCACACTCTTTAAGAAATTACTCACTCATAAAAAATTATGAGTATTTTTACTTATCCTAATTAATGCCTAAAAAGTTATTTAATAATTCTTGAATATGTAAATAAGAGTAATTTTGGAAGAACAAGGTCAATTTCTTTTTGAAATTCTAAAATACCACTTAATTTTTAATCAAAATAAAAAGTTTAAAACACCACTTATTATGGACGAATGAAGTAACCACTAAAATAAATCGGAAGGAGTACTTTGTATGTAGAAATTTTCGTTTTTTGGGTTTGAAGTAGAAAATTTCTTTTTTTCTCTTTTGGGGTTGGAGTAGAAAATTCCCCCTGTTTTTCCTTTTTTTTGTTGGATTAGAAAATTTCGTTTTATACAGTAAACCATCTACTTCATTTCTTTTTTGGTTTGATATTTAACTGTCTATATCATAAAATCATAAATCATAAATCATATCTTTTATGTTTCATCTAATATGACATTATTTCTTTTTAAATTATTTTTAGAAAAGATTGACATTTTATGTGTTTGCCAAATATCTAATTTCTAATATCTCATGTCATAACTTGTTGGGGTCCCACTTGATTTAAAAGTTGAATTTTAATTATTTAAGAAAGAACGATGAAAGGACACGTAGAATTCTATAAAAAGGGGACTAATTTTTCTCACTGAAAAATCTACTCCTATAGTTCTTTTATATCCTATAATTCATGAAGTAGGTAATAATTAAGTAAACAACTTACAAAAAAAAAAGAACTTATTACGTAACTAATTAGTTAATAGATGTAGCAAGTCTCAAAAAATATTTTCTTAAACTATTAAATCTTTGAATGTGCTTTACAATGTTTTACTCTATGAAAATAATTAGCAATGCCTTTATTTATAATATATAGTACTCTTTCTTTTTCAATTTATTTGTCTTAGTTACTATTCAGACAGTCAAATAATATTTTTTCTGACCATAATTTTTTCAAATACCTTCTAAATATTTTGAATTGTTAACTATAATGACTTACAATATTTTTATGCAGTTTCTAAATACGTAAATTTTACTTCAAGAAAATTAAAAATTTTATGTCCGAATTTACACCGAACATTAGTTAATTTGACCCTCGTAATCCGAATCAAGAAACACAAATTGGGACGAAAAGAGTACGAAACCTATTGTAATTCAAATAGGAAAATATATTCATATGTAGATTTAATAATAAATTCTAACTAAATATAAATTAAAATATCAAGTCCTAACCAATTTTAATTTGATATGAATTTAAATATTTTTCAACAAAATTTTACAAGTAAACAACATGAGGCACACCTTATGTGTCCTGTCTTTATTCTCTTTAACAACTCCACTTGTGCACTTCTTCCTCCTCTCTTCCTTCCTCTCAAATTCTTCAACTCCAACAACTATATATACACACCGGAACACACACACAAAATATCACAAAATCTCCTTATCTATATCATAGTTAATTCACATCTTTAATTTCCAAGAACAGTATATCATATCTAATATCTTCCTTGTTCTTATTCTTCCTCTTTTCAACATGAGTAGCCAAGGTGCGTTTTTTTTTCTTTATTTAAATTTGTTGTTCTCTAGTATTTGTTTGATAATTAAAGATTATCATTTAGTTTTGATTTTTTGAATATTTGCAGCAACATACGCACAGCAACAGCCAAATGGTGGTGCTTTTGTGGCTCCTCCACCACCGGCAGGTTATCCAACTAGAGATGTACAAGGCGATTCATCAGCTCCTGTTACAACTCAATCCAGAGGTGATGGCTTCTGGAAGGGCTGGTTAGTATTCTCTATAACCCTCCTTCCCTCCCCCACCCCCCACCCCACCCCACCCCATCTTCTTTTTTTTTTTGGTTGTTTTTTCCATTATTGAAATATTGTTGGTTTCTATTGCTCAAAAATAATTACCCCATAGTTGAATTAAAGGAAAAAAGAATTGTATGACCAGTTACAAGAAAAATCTCGTATGAGTTATAATTTGAAGAAAATAACTTTCTGTTTTTTGTATATATATATATATATTAGTGGTCGATTTCCTGTATTAAATTTTTATTCTTAGGTGAAAAGGATTATATAATTAATTAAGAATATCAGGATGACAAAAATTGACTTTAAGACAAAGTCATCTTTACATATGCTTGGTTTATTCGATTGAAAATTACAGAAAGTGTAAAAGAATTGTCCGTCTAAAGTCCTTTCTTTCGTGACAAATGTCTTTTTTCTCGAGGAGGACAAAAAAGGAAGATAAGATATGATTTTTTTTTTGTTTGGTGTGAACTCTGAATTTATGAGGTAGTTTGGTCGGACACGACGTTTTTTATTCATATTTATATTTATATCTATTTCATGTTGAAAGAGAGGAAATGATTCAAGTAAGGAAGCGTTAACCTATACCTAAACGACTACTGTTTAAGAAATAAATGAATTTTAAAATTTTGTGGTCTAAAATATGAAGTCAAAGATATTTGTATGGTTATAAATCACTTTGTTAAGCGTAAAATATAAAGTTTAAAATTAAATTATTATAATGTATCATTTTTTGGAATTGATTAAAAATGAAAGTATTTAATATAAATTGAGACAGATGAAGTATAATTCATTTGCTCTTTCTTTCAAGTGGAAGCTTATTGCTTGATTAGTCAAAAAAAATTGAAATTGCAAGAAATTCGTAACTGTAACCTTGGGATTATCCAATGAAAAATATCAAAGTTGATAAAAATGTGTCATCGAAAGGCCACAATCTTTCACTGTCAGCCAACTTTTAGTTTCCATTAGCTAGAAGAATAAGAAAGTATGATTAATCTTTTTCAAGAATTTGTAATAAGGGTATTCATTAAGTAAAGAAAAGTTCCGAGGATCAAAAACCCGGAAATTTAAATTTTGTACACAACATACTACTACTTTTTTTTCTCTAAAGCGATTACTCACTACTCACACCAAGCCCCGCTTCCTTACTTAGGCCGATTCATCTCCTTCCTTTGTTTCCTTACTTAGGCCGATTCATCTCCTTCCTTTGTTTTTGAGAGAGAATTGAAAATAAATTCTTTTTGTGTTAACATTTTCCTTTTGTGCGTTGTTGCAGTTGTGCTGCCTTATGTTGCTGCTGTGTCTTGGATGCTTGTTTCTAACAAGTGACGCCAGTTTCCCTCAGTGTGGATTTACTTTTATTCCTTGTAATGTTATGTTTTATTAAACATCCTTATTGTCTTGATTTAAATTTATTTGGGATTTCATTTTTACATTCCTTTGATGACATTAGTTAAACATATGTTTTGAAATATTGTTTAATTAATTAAGGACAACTATGAATTCCAATTATTCTTTTTTTCTTTTTGCTTTCATCGAATATGATCTACTACTCTTATTTGTCACTCGATCATTAACTTCTTTCAAAAATCAGATATATCACTCGTTTAAAAGGTGGTGGATATATACCCGTCATTACAAAATGGTGCAAATATACTCTTTTTGTTGACGGAAATTTTTTGAAAAACTATTTAGCTTATTTTTTAATTAAAAAAATGTTACGGGGCTTTAAAAAAAAGTCTACCCATTTTTTTAGTAGTCATATTTTTTAAAGGTACATGGTATTTTTTTTCTTGGTTGTCGGGTCTGGTTCGATTAAAAAAACGGGTAGACTTATTTTTTTAAAGCTGCGAAGATATTTTTTTAAAACTAATTAGACCCGGTTCACTAGAAAAAATTTACCATATGACATTAGTAAAATATGTCTACAAAAAAATGAGTAGACTTTTTTAAAGCGATGAGACACTTTTTTAAATTAAAAAAATAAGCTAAATATTTTTTTTTTAAAATTATGTCAGCGAAAAGGGTATATCTGCGCCATTTGTATAACGGCAGGGGTATATTTACACCATTTTGTAACGGCAGGGGTATATTTACACCATTTTGTAACGGCATGAGAATATATCTATTACTTTTTAACGAGAGATATATCTACTTTAAATCGCAAAGTTGAGAGATATATTTAAATCTTTTGCCATTAATTAATGTTCTTGGTTGTTTAGTGATCAACTTCTTGCCAATCGCCACGTCATTGTTCTTATCTAGTATTTTAATTTCACAGAGAGATATTGCCATAGCTACTGGTTAGGTCAAGTAGGCCAATCATTTTATGCTTAAATTAATCAACTTATATTGATGGGGACTATTTTTAGGGGTCGTGTGGTTGGCCATTTTTAGGGTAGTTTGGTTGGAAGGATTGGAAAAATAATACAAGTATTATGTTTGGTTGGGCCACTAGAATAATTAACTATATGTAGTGTTTGGTTGATCGGAAGAATTATATTTTACAATTTTTATGTAGCATTTGGTTGAAGGTTCTAAATAATAAGCTAGCTAGTAAATTAGGCAAAAATTAACTTGTACCATGTGGAATATAATGTAAAATAAGAATAAGTGTATTAATATTTAATAATCCTAGCCTTATTAATCACTAGGAGTGTCAATGTCTCATTGAAGATTGATTAAATCGATTATAAGTTTTTATTAATAAAATTTTATATCTCAAGATAAATATATAATCTAAAAAAATTCCGATTTAAAAATTAGACATGTCACTAGAGCTCTTCTCTAATTCTACAAGATAACGGATAGTGGCGGTGGCGTGGCGGGCCACAACAAAACTCTCTGTAGACCTTTAGAATATATGTTAGCACATGTTTTGATTGAGAGATGACAATTTTTATTACCTTAGCTTCTTCTTTTTCTGGTATATCTTCCCTCAACTATCAATTATTTGTGGTAGCAATATGGGCCACCTAGATATACATTAGATCGTTAATATAATTGCTCGTTACAAAATACAGGTTCATTCAAAAGTTTAACCTTACTTCCAACTTAACATATCAATTATTGGGATTACATCTTCCAGGGAAATTTAATCCCAAACAAACACTAGGATCAATTTCTTAATGGAAGTAACAAAATTTAGGCTTAGAATTGGGCAGGGGCCGCACGAACGCAAGCCACCACTTCCACAAATTATGACATAGGATCCACCATGTAAGGACGGGCACCACTTCTAAGAGCAATGGACGTCACCAGCCGCACGAACGCAAGCCACCACTTCCACAAATTATGACGTAGGCTTCACCATTTAAGGACGGGCACCCCTCCTAAGTGTAATGGAGGTCACCAGCCGCACGAACGCAAGCCACCACTTCCACAAATTATGATGTAAGCTCCACCATTTAAGGATGGGCACCCCTCCTAAGTGTAATAGGGTCACCAGCCGCACGAACGCAAGCCACCACTTCCATAAATTATGACATAGGCTCCACCATTTAAGGACGGGCACCCCTCAACCAGAGATACAAGACTCGGAAGTTGCTGACTATCCCGAACTTAATATTCCAGATCTACAGAACTCACAGATTCTAGATGTTGAACCGAGACGGAGCAAAGAAGGGACAAAGACTTGTTCCAGGACTTCTAGCTTGTATGGTTGAGAACGAACCATGGACAATTAACAAAGAATTGTCATCTCCAGAAGCGCTGCTTTGGAAAGAAGTTGCAGAGAGAGAAATAGATTCCATCAGATAGAACCATACTTGTGTAATGGTTGACCTTCCTCCGGAAAAAGAACCTTTGGGTTGTAATAGTGAATACTCAAATTGAGTACAAAATAGATGGATCTACTGTCGAGTATAATGCTTCGGCTACTTGGACATGTGCTCCCCTATGAATAGCTTAACATCCAGGGTCATTGCAGTCTTACGTGACATGGATGTTGAGACAGTCTTCCTGACCGGAGAGTTGAAATGAGAGGATCAAAGTTGGTTTGTTGGACTGTTGGGCTTCTTCCTGAACTTTCATTTTGGTCCTGGAAGTTTCAGGTGAAACAGAAACAATGAATCTGACAACAGAAACATTGACTCTGAAACTAGAAAATCAACAGTTGGAAAGCCAATAGTCTGAAAGTGGAACTCATATTGACCCAAAAGTCTCGATATGAAAGATATGGGTATCACAGATACATCTTAGGAAATGAAATTTTTAAGACATCTAACAGACTGGTCTAATTCCAAACTCAGTTGTGAGATAGTTGACAGTCTCGTTGAAGCTACCAATGGATATGAATCATATAACTGATTGGAATCATGGTGCACCCATATATAAGGAGCGATATCCGCAGGTCACATGTAGTTCAATGTATGTTACACACTACAATCGAACTGGTATCGCCTACAAAGTAGATAAGTTGAACTAAGGTTCACTCGTGATTCTAAAAATGATCAATAGAAGACGTTACGTCGAATATGACGATATCTGAAATATTCGCTTATCTACGGATTATGGTATTCTGGATGTCCAGCGGTTCTGGGGGAACACAGTGATGCAAACTGGACATCAAACTTGAAGAACACCAATGCCATAAGTAAATGTGTATGGTGAGTCTTGTAAAATCCTCTAAGCAAACTTGCATCGGCTGATTCAAGATGGAATCGAACTTTATCGCTTTAAACAAAACATGAAAAAAGTTGAATAACTTCATGACTCCTTAGAGGACGTCCCTTATTGGGAGAAACCCGTGCCTTCAGCAGTTATACACTGTGGCTAGCCGGTCGGCTTCTGGAAGGGCACGGATGA
Organism: Anisodus tanguticus; assembly: GCA_034509755.1. Classification (NCBI taxonomy): domain Eukaryota; kingdom Viridiplantae; phylum Streptophyta; class Magnoliopsida; order Solanales; family Solanaceae; genus Anisodus; species Anisodus tanguticus. Next base: position 46,957,732 of record CM067542.1, on the reverse strand, counting down.
CGGCGTCTGGACAGATCTGTCGGATCTATCGGAGACATAAGACCGTATGACAGTTGATCATCACGGGTGTCACTTCCTTGATTACTAATCAAAGGATATAGCGGACCCTTTAACTTAGGGACTACCCGAAGATCAAGAATTCTTTCTGTCTAGGGGAATGGGCTTAAAACTCAAACAATACGAACCTTTGCGGTGGTAACCTAACCATATTGACTGGAGATCCCAAGAATCTGGTTCAATGGGAAAACTAAGCTGTAAAAGGTTCAGTTAAGCGCTTTGGTGGAATCAAGAGCACTTCAGATGATGATTTCTGTAAGGAAACATGAATCCAAAAATGTTCCCGCGATAGACATTAAAGTGCTACCTGCATTGTGGGTAAATGTTAAGCTTTCAAACCTTTAACGATCCTCAAACGGTTGAGGTTAAGGTTGGGGAAACTTTTAATGATTCCTAACACTTGTGAAATGGGGTATAGCAGGATACCTTGTAGGAGACCACCTATTTAAGTGCGAGGATAGGCCGTCTCAAATGAACGCACTTAAGAATCAAAGTGTGTCCACGACCACAACGGACAGAACAATAAGAATGAAAATGAATTAGGGGAGTTATTGTGTTGGTATCATTTTCTTGGATTACACTAAACACTGACGGTTCAAGACCTCACGTTCACCGCGCAGTATGTCCGGTGGTATTCAACCAGGGAAGGTTCAAAGAGGAAGCTACCTCTCCTGATGCAATATCTTTTCGCTGAAAGATTGCTGAAAGCAGACACCTTGTGTGTACACTAAAAACTCTTTCAAGAGGGGATTGTTGGAAATTTGCCTTTCGTGGGGAGGTTGCGTCCACCCATATTTAATGACTTAAACACTAGGGTTCCGCATGTTGGATACTCTGTCTCTTCATAGGTAGTGAGTAGATGACAGTAGGGCCAAGGATCATCAAATTTCATTAATAAATGAAAGAGATATTGGTCCACGAAGTAAGGCGTTTGAGGCATGAAAATATGGTGTGGGACAAATCTACCACATCGGTGTGAAAATGAAGAATTGTTCTTTTTATAAGCCTAAAAAATGGATAAGGGTTTAGGACCCCAAGGGGTAACCCATGTGTTTGAATGAGGGAGGACCTAGGTGTGCTTGGGTTCGGGGCTAAGCCCATACGTGCGCCGCTGCCGCCCGCCCATCCCGTCCGAACCGGGCTCGGGTCTCGGGTCAGCAGCTAGAAAGCCAACAGTTTATGGCATTAATCGTCTGAAACGTTTTACACTTACTACAAAATGTTTCTGGCCATGAATTCACATCTTAAAGGACCTCTTCAACACCTCTCCTCCTCCTAAACACTATGTATTGAGACCTGAAACAGATTTGAGGTAGAGAGGAGCATAAACTCTTCCTTCCTTTTCCTCTTAATTTCCATTCTTCAGCAAGTCGTTTCATGTTTGTTTTCTTCGTCAGAATTAACCTATTTGCTTTGTAGTGTTGATTAAGGGTGGCCAGTGGGCCGGGACGGCCCGACCTGACCCCGTCCCGAGCCCGCCCCGGTCCCGCCCCGACCCGACCCCGCTAAAAAAAGAAAAAAAGAACTGTGGCGGGACTCGAACTCGGGACGGGACGATGTCTCGTCCCGCCAGACCCGAGCCCGCCCCAGGCCCGCTCGACCCGAGCCCGCCCCGACCCCGTCCCGAGCCCGACCCCGACCCCGCCTTTTGTCCCCCCTTTGCAAATATGGCCGTTGCACCAACGACCATTTTAGATTTTGGCCATTGGCCAACGGCCATTTTAGGCCTCCCCCTCCCCCAACCCCCCTACCCTTTAATATTTATTTTTAACCCATAAGTTATTATATTTACACTTTAACCCAATTTTCCAACTATAAATAACTCATTTTCCAATTTTATTATGTAATTTGCAACTTTTGGACAACACCACAAAGTTGCAATTTAGATTTTAGACAATTGTATTTGTATTACAAAAAAATCATGTCTATTAAATAATATAAGAGGCACAAAAACAGCCTTGCGATGTATTTATTACACTATCTTGTTTTGTTTATTGAGTTTTTTTTATACATATGTTATTTTATTTTTTTTTAAAAAAAGGAAAACCCGCCGGACCCCGCCCCGAGCCCGACCCCGCCCCGATACCGACGGGATCGGGATCGGGACGGGACTGAAGCAAGTCCCGGCAGACCCGACCCCGCCAGACCCTGCCAGACCCGACCCCGACCCCGCCAGACCCGGCCCGCCAGACCCGAGCCCGGCCCACTGGCCACCCCTAGTGTTGATTAGTTGTTGTTTTATCTTGGGAGACTATTGCCCGCTTACGTAAAAGCATATATACGGGAAAATCTTGTCTTAAAGACAGAGAGCCATCTCTCGACTCAGCCACACTTGTAACAATCCAGATTTAGTGTTTCTTGATTTCAGGTTATCAAGATTCAAAACTCAACAAGCTTGCGGCATTACAAATCTTGGTTGTTTGTTTATCATTTCGAACATTTATAATAGTTATTTACTATTCCCGTACTGCAATTATATCCAACAATATATATATATATATATATAATGAGCTCGACAACTTCTTTTAGTTGTCTTAGTGAAGAACTAGAGCTTCTGGATTGAGATGATCCAGATTGAGAACTTGTTATCCTTGATAAAAGGCCAATAGAGGAGGATCTAGACAAACTTTGAATTCCTCCAAGAGATATACATTATGAGCGCCCAGTGTTTATGCTACGACCTTCACACACAGCGTGACAAGTAACATTGGTAGACATCTTGAGTCTTCTCACGAAACCTTAAAAGTTTAATTAGCATTTTTCTTGAGCAATCAAGAAACCATTATAATTTTGAGTCTATCTCGTTTCTCACCTTTAGCTTTGCTTCTGCCTTTGCAGCACGCTCTGCAATTTTGAGTTTATTGTTAAGGTGTAGCATCCCTTCTTATAAGAATATAAAGGAAGGATATTAGTTCGTGTGTATGTCCATATAATAAATTTGACTTTCTCGTGTTGCTGATATAAGTAGTAAAAGCATATTAAGCCTAATAATTTTGAAGGGTCGTTCTTCTTTATGTTTACTCCCTTTCTGTCATGTCTTGGTTTTACCTCACATGTGTGATAAATCTGAAATGTACATGAACACAAGTATAGCAACAGTAGGTAGACATGTATCTTGCTTTCAAGAATTCATTCTGTCCTCTTTTTAATTTAAATTGTAACTGGAAATATAAATTCTTTATTAGCAGAGTCTACATTTAGAATTTATTTATTTTTGGCCTCAAAATAGTCCCTGCATAGAAAAAATTACAACTGTTTTTTGGTTTTGGTTGAATTAGAGAGATCAAAAGCACAACAAGAACTGGAAAGATCTCAACCTTCAATAAGCTAATTTCCAACTTCAAAAAAAGATTGAAATCCTTGTTTTTTACTTCAACAGTATTATGAGCTTTTAGAGATTGAAATTCTCATTGAGGACTGTTTCCATGGCTGTTGGGTTCACCATTTAATAGAACAACTTTCTGGGCAAGGAGAATCTGTATTGAATTAAGCAAAACTACTTTTGGAGATGAACCAAATTGTAAATTAGTAGTACTACTATTTTTTTTCTGAAGAGGAGGGAGAACCTTCAAGATAAAAGAATGTAACTAAAGTTGGAATTTCACCTCTTTCTTCCTTTGGTGGTCTTATACAGAAAATTATTTAATATTTCTTATATGTGTGTGTGTGTTTGTTACACAATTAAAACCTATTTTCATGATCTAAATAAAAATCTGAATTAGCTATGTAATTATACTTGTTTAATTCAACGTGAGGGGAAAAATTACATTACAATCATGTTCTGATAGACAAATAGGTCATTGTAAATAATCAGATAATTACATATGACTTTCCAAATAAACATTAAAAGGTTAAGAGATTCAAAATGTGAAAAATTATATAGTTTTCTAACATTAAAAAGTTAAGAGGATTAATTGAAATTGATTATTTCAGTACAAATATTGAAAAAGAAACATGTCTCCTTCATAATTTAGGATTATCTTAATTGTTATTTTGCACACTAATACAAAAGGATGGTGAACTGAGTGATTGGAAATTTGCCTTTGATGGAGGTTGCGTCTACCCATCTTTAATGACTTAAACACTCGAGTCCCGCATGTTGGAGTCTTTGGTTCTTCACACGTGCATAATCTACTAAGTGAGTAGATGATCATAGGGCCAAGGATCGTCAAATTTCGTTAAGAAATGAAAGAGTTATTGGTCCACTAAACAATGTATTTGAGGCATGAAAATATGGTGTGAGACAAATCTACCACATCAGTGGGAAAATGAAGAATTATTCTTTTTATAAGCCTAAAAATGGATAAGGGTTTGGGACCCCAAGAGGTAACCCATGTGTTTGAAGGAAGGAGGACCTAGGTGTGCTTGGATCCAAGGCTAGCCCCACACGCGCGCCGCCCGTCCCGTCCGGGCTCGAGCTACTGGGCTTCTTCTGATATTATCTTTTGGACCCCAAACTGCTTAGTATTTACAGTTTGGTCCCTGGAGTTTCAGGAAAGATAAAATTGGGAAGAGGCTCACAGCGGAAGGCAGAAAGTTTATGCCTCTTGGGCTGATTTTGGAGCATTGAATCTCCATTACTTGACACTTGAATTCAACCATTATTTGGCTGATTGTAACACCTCAATAAGTGTCATTACATGGCTATTGAAAACCATTATTTGGCTAGTTGAGAGTTCATCCTCCTAAATATTATAAAATGAAGACCTTATTCTAATTTTGAGAGGAGGGACAGTAGACGGTAGGGAGCAAAAAAGACAATAAAAACAGAGAATAAGAAGAGAGTGAAGAAAAAGAGAAAACACAAGTCTTGAACAAGAGCAGAAACTCTTCTTTTTCCTCTAAATTTTCCA